>CM028130.1:12896000-14144000 GCA_016271365.2 Neoceratodus forsteri
CAAGGACTCCTGCTGAAGAAAAGTCTCCACCACTTCATTGTAAGCTGGTAATTGTAATCAAAACTAAGGTGAGAAACACAGAGCTCTTTGACACAGAGCCCCACTGGCAGAGCTCCTGCCACTCTCACTTCCACTCTAAGACTAACTGAACAGTCTAAAACTTCCGCAGAGCAGCTGACTCAGAAATGCTGCAGTTATACTGCTGTGAGAGTTCCAAATAACATAATCATCCTTCCCTCAGGCTAGCCGAGTAAACAATGATGTCATTATGTAAGACACAGCTAAATAAGCTCATTGCCAGCTACCTGTTCTACCTGCCTAACACTAATACTGATGGAATTCTAGCAACCCCAGGGGACTGGGTGGTTATACTCACCACAACCAGATCACTGGCTGTCCACAACCATATTATGGCCCAGTACCAGGCCATCCTGCCTCCGTGTTCCCTACAGAAAGGGTTGATCAGGTCCTCCCCTTCCATGTGCCAGGCACAGGCAAGTAACCCCAAAGAATAGAGGCCCACTTAAGAAACTTCAGCTCCTTCCCTACTACTGCACTACCTATGGGTTCTAAGTGGCTCCAAGAAACTGCCTGAAGCTTGTTCTAACAGAGAGCATTGATGCCCCCTATTCGGACTCAGGACCACCAGCCTGTCTTCCCCCCTAGCCCTCTAGGTAAAATCAATCTGATCTTTGCTACCTACCAGATGCCCATATAAAAAAAAAAACATTTTACACCAGAAGAACTGTAACCCACTTTAGAAACATACATTTACCAGTACATTTCCTAAATTTAAGAACTACAAAAAAAACTCTATACCTGCAAAGCAGAAAAAATGGTTAGGCATTGTACTACACAGTTACACAGAGCCTAGCAACTTTAAACCAGAGGACTCTGATAAGTCCAAAAAATCATCTTCTTGTCTGCTTGTCTTCCTTCCAGAACACCTGCAAAAGAAAACATTGCAAAACACATTCTGCAAACAAACACAACCTGTAAAATCAAAACAGTGACCAAACCCTCCCACTGTAGATACTACATAATCCCAAAAGGCATTTTAAAAGGGTTTTTTTTTCTATTAAAATACAAAAATAGAAAACATAAAAGCATTTTCAAAAACATTTTGCATGTAGGGGAGGCCCTACAAGTCCAATATTCTAGGAAGGAGTCCAGAGTGCTATGGCACTACAAATAGACTCTCTCCTAGGCTGAAGCCTGCTGAAGTACAGTTCGTGGACAGGCACAAGGCCTGCTAGCACTGCAGTCCAGTTCATGAAAGTCTATAGGTGAATCAAAGTTCCTGGGACAGTTTCAAAATGTAGGTAAAACAGTCAAATTAAAAATGTAAATAGCATCTTACCAGTTTCTAGGTGGCAGATGGATGTCAACATCACCTCTCTGGACCTGCGACCTGATGATCTTCAGTTACTGGACAGACAAAATCTTTGGATTAAATGCTTCCATGACCTCCAACTGGACCTGGACTGGAAATATTCTTCTACTGCTGGGCTGATGAACCTGGATGCTGTTGCAGGTGAACCTGGATGCTGCTCAAATCGAACTTGGATGCTGCTTCAGACAAACCTGGAACCCCAGAAGAAAGGCACCTGTTCCCTGGTTGCTGCCTCTTCAGTGACAGTTGCTTAGCTGGCATTGCTCCATTCAGCTTGGCATGCGGGCACATTTACTGATAAGTGGCACCATGCATGGGTAGTACCACTCGGGATGTGGGGCATAGACTGTCTCTCCATTTGGACAAACCACAGTAACATTGTAAAATGTCTCTTGGCCAGCTTTGCCCACAATCCACACTGAATCAATTAACAAAGTTCTGCCTGGCTTCCAAAACTGAAGTCTCTCATTGCATACTTTTATTCATACAAATTTATTTATTTATGGATGCAGGTTGGCACAAGCTCCCTCTCACAGCCAGTCATGCCTATTTTCCTCAATTTCCTCCCAAATTCTTTGAGGGAAGAAAGGGTATTTCTGGCCGTGCTTGACCACAGATTGCCTTTGAATGATTTGTTCTTCCTTACTGCATTTGACCAACTCCAAACCAGTGGCTCAACTTGGGGATGGCCATTCCTGGGTGAGCCAGCTTCAAACATACAATGCAGAGTAAAAGCAGTCCACCTCTGAAAATAAATGGCAAGTCTCTAGAGCCCTCTTCCATTTTGGTCTCAGGAGGCTCCACTGAAGCCAATGCTAATGGTGACTCACTGGGTCCCACCATAGCCATGGCAGCTTCTTCCTCTTCCATGATCTCTGCCCAGGAGCTGACAGTTGCACCAGCTCGTGAAATTGTCCATTCCTCACAGAACACAGAGGCACTGGCCTCCCAACACAAAGCTTCTTCTATTTCAGATTCTCCAACAAGGCTTGGGCTTGGGCCTTCCACCCAAGGATCTACAAAACCTGCATCTGCAGCATTCCATTCCGCTGTCTGTGGCATAGAAAATTCCATCTATTCCTGGCCTTGCAAAGTATTTGCACAGACATTTTCCAAGAACTCCTTGACAAACTCAATGGGGTCTCTCTGACTGTACCCAGCCTGCTGCTGTTCTGAACTGACAGGGTCCCCTGACAATTTCCAAGCTGAGTCTAAGCGGATGTTTTTTGCTTTAGCTACTACTGTGCCACCTGTCTCACTCATTCCAAATTTCTTGCTACAGTCTGTGCAATGGGGGATTAACAGACCATCTCTCCCTGGCTTTATACACACAATACACACATTAACAGGAAATTTTCGTGAAGCCACATAGGATGGTGCTGACTCACAGTTACACAGAGGTTCCAAGTGGGCTAATTCTTTTTCTTGTTGTGCAACCCACTCCCTGGCATGGAGTGGGTAATGGGGATGCTGATGTGTCATTTTCTGTAAATAAACACAAAAGTCCCATGTTACCATTTTGCAATCAAACTGAGATTCGGCTTTAAACACACTTGTAACAGTTTGCTAACAGGCTGCCTGGCTTTTGCATTTTATTTCACAACATTTTGCACAACCACTTGAAACTTTTTCTGCATTTGAAACACTGGTCCAGGATGGCTCTGTGCTGTTTACATTCGCTAACTACACCCCAAAATGGCATCTGCAATGTTTTCCATCGGGCACACAGTTCAAATAATTACTAGAAATCTTGTTGGATCTTTGCATTTTACTGATTTACTCAAAGCACAACTTCACTTTTACTCAACACTATCCAGCACATTTATACTGTTGCTACATTTCTTTTGAATCTGTTGAATTGCTTCTATCTTAGAGCTCTTTCTCATTGAAACAGTCACGTCACAAATAGTCCAAATTTTAAAGTTCATAAAACTCTCTCTCAGTTACTTTGCTGCATTGCTTTACTGTTCTTATAGTTTTCCAACTTTTGGCACCACAGTCCATTTACTTTTGCACATGGTATTTACTAGGCAGTGGCTGGTTCCCTCTGCTGATGTTGAATGACTTGCAGGCAGTTTTGAAGGCCTTTCCAATGATCGAGCTGGCAAACCTGCAGATTGGTTGCAAAAACACTGCGATTGCTGCTACTTTCGATCGGAAAATGGGTTGAGCCCAGTTTTAACTGTGAAAGTCAAAAAAATGCTGTTTAAAGAATGCTTTCTCTCTCAGCAGCTCCTCCTTCGGCTGCATGAACTAGCACGCTGCTTGCACACTGCTGGCTGCTCCTCCTCAAATGCTCCACAACACTGAGACTCAGGCAAAGGGCAGGGCTTCGGTTCATTGGGCCAATTACACGATGCCATGCAAATGAGCTCTCTCTCTCAGCTGCACTCCTGCATTGCGCTCAACGAGAAGGCTACGTTAAAATGCAAACTGACACTTTTTTTTTTGGCTGGCAATTTCAGAGGGCAAAGCACTTTTAATGCATTTTCACACTGTTCTTGTTGCATTTTCCTTAGTGACTCCCCCAATTTTTACTGTATACACATGAAACTTTCTGGGCACTTAGAAAGGATGTTATTACAATCCACAAGTACTTTTCTCTTGGAATTTGCAATTTTTAACAGTTTCTCAAGCACTTAAAACAGCAAGGCAAAACAATCATTGCTCAGCTTAATAGTTATTTTTTTCAGTTTAAAACACACAAGCAGCAAATATTTCCACTTTCTTTCACAGAACCACAGGCAGCAAAATATTCTCAGGTGACATTTTCCTTTGCACAGACTTTGCTTTTCTGGCAGAGAGCTTCTGTTTGGGTGCACCGCCACCAGACAGAAATATCCTAGACATACCCTCAGCATTTACCTGTCACCCGAAACATATCCCTTTGGATGAGTCTCCATTAATTGTAATCCCTAAGCCACTTTTGGCAAGTTGGACACTCCTGTAAAACAGATCCAGTACCCACATATAGGATGCCATTTACTTTGAACAGAAATTCTAAGATTGGTACCACCCCTAGCTTTAGGATGTATACCATGCTTATTATCTAGAGGAAGGGGAGTGGGGGTACAAGAACCAAAAAATGAACCTTTGTAACTACAACCAGGTACAGGGGAGGGGATGCTAGGTGTATGCTAGTCCTAACCACTGAGGGGGCCCCATTAATTCCACACAGAAGCAACAATCAGATCGTCCAAAGCAGCAGCTGGGATTGTGCAGTATGGCTTTATTACAGATATTACTAAAGCATCAGTGGACCCCCAAGGGTCGGTCATGGCAAAAAAGTACACTTCCTTCTACAACTCTTTGCTAGACAGTACAATTCACCACATAGACAATTCCTTTCTCTTCCCCCAAATGGTGTATGCTTGTGGACTGTGCCACACACCTGAAACAGTTCCATTTTCCAAGACTGTATGCTGTTCGACTGTGCCACACACTCAGAACATTTCCATTTCCCATAGGTGTATGCTTGTGGACTAGGCCACACACCTCATCCCGCAGTCATGGCTTTTGCTCAAGGTAAACTGGTGTCTATCAATGAATCAGTTAGCCTTGCCTTGTAAGCTTCCAGATGGCATTCCTCCTACCCTTTGGCCCAACCAACAGTCTCTGCCATTCCTTCAGGTTTACAACACAGAAGCCTTCATTCCCCATTGAAGTGCTAATGACTCCGAACATAACTTCACATCATCACACTTAGGTGAACAGGGGTCCTGACAGGTGTGATCTAGTCTTATCTTTGGGCTCACTCACACCCCAGAACAAACCCCTAACTAGAGAACTTATCGCCCAGTTTAGTACTCACAAAATAGTTGCTCCTTCCTCTAGGCATGGAAGCAACCCATGAAGTACCATTTTCCACAGAGTAGATGCCCCTTCCTTTAGGCATGGAGACAACACAGAAAGCATCCTTTTCTCTCTGTACACACAGACTTGTTGCTCCTTCCTTTAGGCATGGAAACGACCCAGAAAGCTCCCTTTTCTCTTTGTAATTACAGTTTTGTTGCTCCTTCCTCTAGGCATGGAAACAACACAGCTAGCACCATTTTCCATGGTAGCTTGTCAGAACAGTCTCTCACAAAGTCCTTATCTAAGGACCTTCAGGGGATTGCCCCTCAGATCCACTGAACTAGCCATCCCTTACACTGCTCTGGAATGAAAATCAAGGAATCCTGCTGAAGAAAGGTCCCCACCACTTTACTGGAAGCTGGTAATTCTAATCCAATCTAGGGTGAGAAACACAGAACTCTCTAACACAGAGCTCCACTGGCAGAGCTCCTGCCATTCTCACATCCACACCAAGACTAACTGAACATTCTAAAACTTCCCCAGAGCAGCTGACTCAGAAATGGCTACGCTGCTGTGAGAGTTCAAATGACATAATCATCCTTCTCTCAGGCTAGCTGAGTAAACAGGAAAGCAGTATAGCACAGTGGTTTAAGGCTCTGAGCTGCAAATCTGGAGACCTGGGATTGAATCCCTCAGCCTCCACTTGCTTACCGTGTGACCCTGAGCAAGTCATTTAACTTTCCTGTGCTCCCAGATCACACCTGTAAGCAAGCTTTCAGCTTAGTGTGCCACTCCTGGTTAAACAATTGAAAAAAAAAAACAACAACAAAAAAAATCAACCATGTCATTATGTAAGAAGCCCCTAAATAAGCTCTTTATCAGCTGCTTGTTCTACCTGCCTAACACTAATACTGATGGGATTCTAGTAACCCCACAGGACTGAGTGGTTACATGAAGGCTAATAGTAAATAAAAAAAGATGAAGCTGGGTAGAGGATGTTTAATGTCTCGCTGAGGAGGAGTAAGTGGAAAATGAATGTTGGCAGGGGAGGGACAGTGAACAGCTGAGGAAGAAGCAGAATATGGGTTTTGGTGGGGGAGGGACTGTGAATTGCTAATCTGGGGCTGAGCAGTCTTTACAAAAGTATTTAAGAAACAAACAGAAAAAAATGAGTTTTGTGTTGTTTGTGGGATCTGAGTGATTGGGTGGGGGGCAAATGTCATGTTGCCCAGTGATGAGTAATTAATTTGTTTTGACAGTTAGGCTGGTACCACTGTTGCAGAAACAAGACATCTGCTATCTGTTTTCTGAAGCTTATGAGTGGTCAGCATCACCCATATCAATGCCCACTGGGCATTGTTGGACCTTTTTCCTCTGTGTTAGATACTTTAGCACACTTTCAGTGGCCAATCTGATTGCTTATACTTTGATGCCCATTTCATAAACTACATTGGCACCAGTGTCACTTGAAATGAAACTTGCTGTGAGTCCATGTGGTTTGAGCCAATAAGAAATTGTCTCATTTAAACATTCAACATAGAAACATGTAGAAAAAATGAAGTTGATGGCAGATAAGGACCGCAAGGCCCATCCAGTCTGCCCATTTTTTCTACCTTATGAATGTGACATAGGCCTTTATTCTGTCAATGGCCTATCTATTCATACTCATCTGTATTGTTTCATTATGCCTATGCCATGCCTGTTTGAAGCCCTGCACTGTATTCATATCCACCACTTCCTGGGGTAGGTCATGCCATGCATCCACAACCCTTTCTGTGAAAAAGAACTTCCTCACATTACCCAATTTGTGGCAGGATACATTGCTGAGGGAAGTCTGAAAATACAGAGGAGGATGAGGTAGAGGATGATGATTGAGTTAGCACTACAGACCACTTGGGAGTGGAGGTTAGTTGTGGTGGAGCAACATTAGAGTTACTGTGAACTAACTCCACTAAGTACTTGTACAGCTTCTTGATCAACTCTGTGAGTTTTGTGGACTCGCTGGCACTGTCATCAGATGGTCTGAGTCTTATCTCTCTGATAGAGTGCAGCAGGTAGTGATGGGGAATTTCTCCTCCTCCCCAATGCCCCTGTCATGTGGAGTACCACAGAGCTTGATCTTGTCAATGATGCTGTTCACAGTGTACATGCTGCCTCTGGGTGAGATCATTCAGCAATACAGAGTGGAGTTTCGCTGCTATGGAGATGACACCCAGCTGAATTTGCCATTTGCAACCAGAACATCCACTTCTGTCAATGTGCTTTACAGCTGTCTGGCTAAAATCAATGACTGGATGGCTTCAAGCTAGCTGAGACTAAACCCAGATAAGATGGAGGTGCTAGTGATCACACCAGGTTGTGGGCATGATGGGTTACCACCTGAAGTGAACACAGGTCTTTCCTGGGGTCTGATCCGTTGATGTCTTCCCCAAGAGTGTGTAACCTCAGTGTGATCCTGGACAGCAGGCTGACCTTTGAAGATCAGCTATTGTCTGTAGTCAGAAGTGTTTTTTACCACTTGCAGAACATCACCAGGATCAAGCCCCTCATTCTGCCTGAGGATCGGCTGACCCTGCTACATGCCTTTGTTACCTCTAGGCTCAACTATTGTAACTCTCTGTACTTCAGGGTCATGGGAGGGACCGACCACAGACTGTCACTGATGTAGAACGTGGTGGCCCAGTTGCTGATGGACATGCCCAGGTCCTGCCATGAAACCCCAGTAATGTGTGCTCCACATTGGCTACCTGTCAGGTGGAAGGTCCTTTTCAAGGTGGGCTCACTCACTTAAAAGGCCCTATATGGACTGGGTCCTGGCAACCTGTCAGAGCTCATGATACCTGTGACCTCTGTCGCTCCTTCTACTCCTCTTTAAGGGGCCTCCTGGATGTTCCCAGGGTTCATCTCCAGACATCAGGTGACTGAGCTTTTAGTGTCTCTGGGCAGACACTATGAAACCTGCTTCCACCTGCAGTCAGGGAAACCCTCTCGATTGGTGTTTTCAAGCTGAGGCTGAAGGCCCACCTCTTTAGCCTGGCTTTTATGGAGTGGACTCCCTGTCCAACTTCTCTAATTATTAGTAGCTCATCTTAATAACTGTTATTCTGATTCTTATTTATTCTGAAAATATTACTGTGTTTTTATCTGTTGTTTTTGTCTTTGTCATGCTTTGTTAGGCGCCCAGAGCCACAGGGAATGAGCACCCTAAAAACCAAAGTTGCCTTGCCTTACCTTGTGTGGGGGACCAGAATAGCTGCTTTCTTCATTTGAGGCCTGGCATTTATGTTGCTGCCAGAGAATGATGTGCTTAGTTTGCAAATGTGAATGCATACCACTTGTACCTAAGTGTCATCTTGCCTTGCCCCGATTTACTTTAGATTTGCATCTTTGGCAAATCGCTGTACTTTCATCATTTTCTTGCAATGAAAAAAAATCCCCACACAAGAGATTTGCTCACTCAACATTTCTTTTTAGAAGGGGACCATGCTCTAAATTAATGCTGCCTGGGTACTGCTGCTGCTCCTGCTGCTGTGCCTCATGTTGCACCTGCTGCTGCAGGTACTTGTGCTGCATACTTGAGACACCAATATTATTTTGTGATTGCAAGTTAACAGTCACTGATTTTACAGTCATTGCTTGTGATAGATTTACATTCTGGGGATAGGTAGAGAAATCGTTAGTAAGGACATAGGGAGATATGTAATCAGGGTCTTTAACAGGGTCAAGCTGTAATTAACAACACATTGCTTGCACCTCAGTGAAATCATTTTCTGTGTTAAGTTCCATGAAATAGGCAGTGGGGAGAGATGACATCAGTTCCGGTTACCAGCAGAAGGAGCTGAGCAGACGCCAGACTCAGCAGTAGCAAGAAGGTCTAATGGCACGCCACTAGGAATGAATCAGGCTGTTTTTTTTCCTTTTTCTTGTTTAAATTTTGTTGTTAAGTGACCCGACTAAATGGCATAAAGTATATCATTTTCTTGGCTTACTTTGGAATGTCCAAGAACGTGCAGTGTACAAAAGAACATTGTAAGCAGAAGATGTCCAAATGGAAAAAAGTGAAGCACAATGCAGATTTGAATGTATCCTTACAAGCAGATGTGGAAGAATAGCCCTTGCAGCAGGTATCCCCTGATATTGCCCTCTCAGTAGCGGTAAGTGGCAATTTGATTTCCCCTCTCCCGAAAATACCAGTTCCAGGTAAAAGTTTCTCCTATTTTTCTAAACGGAATATGAGTTTTGAGGAGAAGACAATGCCGCTGAAGCACCATTTGGCTCATGAAACTAAACTACCTGTTTCAGATATGGCGGTTGTTTGTGAATGTCTGGATACTGAGGTAATTAATCAGATGGATAATGAGGCTGAGAGGAAGGCCACTGTCTGAAGAAAACCGGGGGGATCGGGGGCTACCACTGAAATCAGAAGAGATTCACTAGAATTTGTATTGGCTTCTGATTCAAAGCAGCACTTCACTTCAACTTTGGGTCAAATGCAAGGAGATTTATTACAAGTTCTTTCAGCTTTTTGATAGGAAATGAAAGAAGCTATTACTGATATTAAAGAAATGATGAAAGGGGTAATGGATTCTATTGGCTCACTTTCTGAACAAATAGCAGCCCTTAAGGTTAGAACAAATGAATTGGAAACCAGAGTTTCAAAAGCAGAAGAGGTTTCTTTGGATTCATCTAAATCTTTATTATTACATGAAAAAAAGATTTTACATTTACAGCAAAAGATTGCAGAGATGGAAGACCACTTTCGGTGGGCCAACTTAAGAATATGTGGGCTTCCAGAGGTGGTTGAAGGAATGGAGGATCCAATGTCTTTTTTTGAGAAAATGATTACATTAGCTATGGGCTGCCCTTATCCAGAACAAAAAATCACTTTGGATAGAGCCCATGGGAGAGGGGATAGATTTGGTTCATTTAATCATCCTTATCCCAGACTAGTATTTGTGGAGCCCCATAAATATCAAGATAAAGAGGCTATTTTGGCTAAAGCAAGGATGGAAAAGGGCATGAAATATCAAGATTTTTCTTTTCATGTCTATCCCGATCTATCGCATGAAATGGTGAATACAAGAAAACTTTTTAACCCAGTCAAAAAAAATGTATGAAGCTGGAGTGAAATTTACCATGCAATACCTAGCTAAGATCCATTTTCTTGTGAAAGGTAAATTGCAAACCTTTGATGATGCTAAAGAAACATTAGAGGCATATGAACAATGTTATAGCCATCTTGCTTTACCATCAGCACTGCATAATTTACAGATGCATCCTTATCACCCTAATATGGTGGGAAAAAAATAAAATTATGTGCTAGGTTTGCACTATCTGGTTACTGCTGCTTGATAATTAAATGACTTTTTAGACCTTCGAGCTTTGAGTCATTTTGCCTTTAGAGATGATGAGTTACATCATTTCTGCTAATGAGGGGGAGGGTTAATTTGGTCCAATTGATTTAATTGGCACTTGCTATGTCTTTACTTAAAATGGGGGGGTTAGGGTGTTTGATCTTTTACAGTTTTTTTAAGATGAATTTATTCAGGATTCCATATTTGAGCACAAAATATATAATATACATGTTCAATGTTGCATATAGATATATTGGTGAAAAAATAAAAAAGATAAATGGGGTAACATTAGAATAGCGACATGGAATGTTAAGGGACTGTGAAATAAAATTAAAATCAATAAAGTTTTAAAATACCTAGAAAGAAAGTGGATTAATTGTATCTGCATGCAAGTGACACACTTTCAGGAGGTGGATTTTTTATGGATACAGAAACTCTGGAGCCCAGGCTTTTTCTCAGGGGATAGTCGGGTGTCAGTAGGAGTGGCAATTTTTTTTCCATAAAAATCTCTCTTCACTTTCAATTAATAAAGTTCACACTGATTAACATGGTAGGTATGTGATTATTGAGATCATTCTACAGGGTAAGCCTTTTACATTTGCCTCCATTTATGGGCCAAATATAAATACCCCCCTTTTTTTCGCTGAATCTTTTTTACAACTAATTGCATGTAGTTCCCTTTATATTATAGGGGGTGACTTTAATCTTGTTCTAAGGAAGCAAGATTAAACATCTATTTCTAGTTCTTCCTTTGCTCATCAAATAAGATAATTAGGAATTTTATGAGGGATCTTAGATTATCAGACCCTTGGTCTGTACTAAAACAAAATGTGCGAAGTTTTTCCTTTTTTTCCTTGAGTCAACATTCCTTTTTTAGAATTGATTTTTTTTCTGATTTCAGACACATTGTTATATACAGGGAGAAAAATTGATTATCCTGTATAATTATATCGGATCATTCACCTTGCATAATTGACTTATAGTGTTTATCAATTAGGAGTTCAAATTATACTTGGAAGATGGATCTAGCCTTTTTCAGCGAAGAAAGGTGTTTTTTGTTTTCTCAGAATGAAATTAATTTTTTTTTCAAGTAAATAATGAGTTAGAGACCAGTACTGATATGATATGGGAGTCCTTTAAAATCTGGGTTAGAAGCACTTTACAACAATTTAAGAATCATAAGAAAAAGAAATGGCAAGAACAAAAAGGCAATTACAGGATGAAATACAGACTTTGGAACAAATCTTTATTTTGAATAATGAGATGGATGTTTATAATAAAATGATATAAAAAGGACAGATCTGAATAGACTTTTAACAGATAAAGCTGAAAATCAATTATTGAAAACAAGGTCTAACTATTATATGTTTTCAGATAAGCCTTTAAAATTAATGTCCTGGCAATTAAAGAAAGATCAGGAAAAAAAAAAAGTATTAATTCAATAAAAAATGAAAATGGTGATTTAGAGAGAGACCCTAGAGTGATAACTGAACTTTCTGCAGGATAGTATCAAAAATTATATATGTCAGACTATGATTATAATTAGGAGGGATTGGAAGAATTTTTCTATAATTTGCAGATTAAGCAAATTAATAATGAGGTGAGGTGAGACAAGCTCTTGATAAACCTATAACACAAGATGACATCTCTAGAGTGATTGACAGTCTCTCTTCTGGGAAAGCTCCTGTCCCTGATGGGATATATATTGATTTCTATAAAAAATGTAAATCTTTTTGATCCCATTTCTGACTAAACTTTTTTGATAATTTTATTGGGGCTTGATTTATGCCTTCTTTATTTCAGAAGGCTATGTTGTTATTATTTTGTAAACAAGAGAAAGACCCAACTTTATGTGGGTCGTATAGACCTATATCGTTATTAAATGCTGATTAAAAAATGTTCGCTAATGTTTTGGCTTTAAGGTCAGAGGGGACACTCCCTGTTCTCATCGAACAGGATCAAACTGGTTTCATTATAGGAAGGAAGATTGCTGATAATGTTCACAGAACTATAAATATTATAGCAAATAGTAAACAGCATGATGGCATATTGCTTGCAGTCGACGCCGAGAAGATGTTTGATTGAGTGGAATGGGTGTTTCTATTTGCTCTTCTTAAAAAGATAAATTTTGGTAATCAGTTCCTGACTTGGGTTAAATTGTTATATTCAACTCCGGAAGCTATTATTAGAATAAATAATGTTCTATCTGACTCTATTTTTTTACATAGAGGTATGAGACAGGGGTGTCCTCTCTCTCCTTTGCTGTTTGTTTTAGCCATGGAACCATTAGCTATTGCTGTTCAGCAGAATGGAAATATCACTGGAATACAGGTTAATAATATGGTCCATAAAATGTGTCTCTATGCGGATGATATTCTTCTGTATTTAACAAATCCTCTAAAATCTATCCCAGAATTTATTAGATTGACTTCTATATATGGCAATTTTTCAGGCTATAAAATAAACTGGTAAAAAACTCATTTGATGAAATGAGATGATACTTTTCATTTGGATGTGACAGAGCTTGGAGTAGGGGATCAATCAGATTCCATTAAATACTTGGGTATTAATCTGACAAATAAATATGAAAGATTGTATCAAACTAACTTTATTAAGATACTTATGTAACTTAAAGTCGATCTAAAAAAGTGGATTCATCTTCCATTAAATTTGATTGGTAGAATAAATGTGATAAAGATGAAAGTTCTTCCAAAAATGTTATATAAATTTAATGCTATCCCTATTATTATCCCTAATATATTTTTTGATAATTTAAGAAGGATTATTATACATTTCATATGGAACAATAAAAAAACAAGGATTTCTTATCAAAAGTGTATTCTTCCTAAAGAAAAAGGAGGGTTCACCTTGCCAAATTTCAAATACTATTATTATGCAGCTCAAATAGGGGAAATATGATATTGGTTAAGAGATGGTGGAATTCATTCTTTGTCTATGAGAGTTGAACAAGATATTCATGGAAGTCAGACCTTGATTCAGTTTTTGTTTTCAGGGTATTATAGTAATAGTAACAACTCTCGGGAAGTGATTAATCCAGTTACGTATACATCTATTAAATGTTGGTTGGAGGTTCATAAATTGTTACAGATTAATCTTCCAATTACTAAATTTTCTCTGGTACATAAAAATGATTATTGTTTGCCATCAATTATTGGTGTTCAATATAGAGGATGGAATGAGAGAGGCATATTTGACTTTTCTCAACTATATGAGAATGGCATTATGTTATCATTTGTACAACTACAAGAGAAGTACAATATGCCTCATGCACATTATTTCAAATAACTTCAAATAAAGAATTTTATTAAGGCTAAAAATAACTCTGTTTTTTTTGGGAAGCACCAAGGTTTTGAATTTGCTAGAACAAAATCCTAGTAAAAAGCTAATATCTAAAATACATGATCTGATTGTTAAGGATATTGGTTGAAGTGATGATATGTATTTATTAAAAGGAAAATGGGCAAAGAATTTTAGAGTTGAGACATCTGATAGTTTGTGGGACCAAATTTTGGTGTTTCCGATTGCTAATGTTAAATCTAGTAAATTGTTGCAAATACATCTTAATACTCTTCATTGGACTTATTTTACCCCTTATAGGCTGTATAAGATTAATAAAACCATGTCTCCTAATTGCCCTAGGTGCGCTTGTACTTCTGGCACCTTAATACATATGTTACATAATTGCCCTTATCTATCTAACTTTTGGGTCAAAATCTATGACTTTCTTAATAAGGTTCTAAAATTGAATATAAAAGTTGATCCTATGTTGGGACATTTGGCTTTTTCAGGGCAAAATAGTTCGATGACTACTCATCAAAGAAGTTTTTGTGCTATTTCTATGATTTTGGCAAAAAAAGTATTCTTTTAAGATGTAAGGACTCTCTTCCCCCACTCTTTGACACCTGGCTGAATTTTTGTATGGATGTTCTGAGACTGGAAAGGGTATATTACTTAAAGGAGCAGAAATTAATATCCTTTGAAAATATATGGGGTCTCTTATATATACAAATTCAAGAGGGAATTATAAAGTAATATTGAATGTTTATGCTTGTTGTATTTGTGTTGTGCAAAATATGGAATCCTGGATAGTATAGAAGGGAGGATTGTGATGATGGTTGTAAGGGAACTATCTTAATGATGTAACTGTCTTGGTGGAAGTGTTATCCATATGAACCAATCTGAGTACTCCTACAAAAAAAAGAAGATTCCATGAAATAGCTACTCCCTCCCATGTTTTAATTGACAGCTGATTTAGATGTCTATATCTCAGGTCTGTCAACAGCTACAGGTAAGCCCAGCACCTTGTTTGAAAGCTCTTTCCATGGACTACCAGAATCTGAGGGGCCCAGCATTGTTATCTTCCCTTTTAAACACTGTGAATCCATCCCAAATAAAATAAAATCCTGACTTTCATGTTGAGAATCATTCTGTCAATCCATCATTAATGCAGCAACATTAACTGCAGAGTTCAGTTTACCCCACTCCCTTTGTACTTAACTGGGCTACCCCTTTTGTTTCTCCCACTACTGGTAAAATGTTTACCTACACTGCCAAAAAAGGAACTGATACTGATTCTGCCCTTGCCTACTACAACACCAGATGAAGACTGAGCTTTGGAGACAATTTTGTACCTAACTTGCTACTACCTGCGCCCACTGTACTGCTGCCCACAGGACCTACATTGCTGCTGCTGGAACAACCTGTACCAGACTTACACTCAATATCACCAGAAATTTCAGCAGGAACTTCAGGAGGAGAGTTACAAGTCAAAGGAACCACTGCACTGTCACATCCACATCCACCATGCACCCTACCATCCTACCATCAATTTTAAACACTGATTTTAAGACACAGACAAAAAAACAATAACAATAAGTGTGTCACAGTGAAATCAGTATATCAATCTAAGATTCAAATACTGTTCAGGATTAATAAGAACACACACCTGCTCCATGGTGCTGAGTGAAGGGGTTTGCTTGGCACACTGGTGACCCAGGTTCATGCCCCAAGCCCTGGTACCAGGAGCAGAGATCAGCAAGAGAGGGGTTCCATAAGCATCCATTGGATACTTTCCTTCCAGGGGGGGGTTCTGCCTGGGGATCTGCATGCAGATTGGTGGCGTGCTTGGGGGATGTGCTGCCTCAGCATACACCCCCTACATGCCCCCACCCCAGGAATACCCCACACCTATGCAAGGCCAGGAACTGCGGTAGACAGGGCACAGAAAACAGGAAAAGTGCTCCCTGATTTACTGGATGATAAGCACCTTGACCCCTGCCACCTGAAGCCCCAGAGTCAGCCTGGATCCAGCCCAGCAGCACCTGAGATGTGACAGTGGCTGCTGAGGCCATTCCCTTCCAGAAGAGAGGGACCATCCCAGCAGAGGGACATGGCTGGCTACTCAAGGTAGGCTGCAATGGGGGCTGGGGGAAGGTGGCAGGAGGTCAGAGGGTGGTAGGTATGGTTCTGGCACTCTGAAGTAGTGGCCGGTCAGGGGGGTTTTGGAGGCACAAAAAAATAAATAAATAAAACACACACTCACAGTATTTCCTGTCAAAATATACTAAACTGCTGTTTGAAAGTCAAACTGCAGACACTATGTTCTGTATATCTACATTAACCATTGACTGAAGTTAATTAAGATATCAGAATAATATATCCAGATTGCTGAAGGAGGATCCTACAACAACAAAATGATTTCAAATTACTTCTGTCAAAGACTGCTATTCAAAGGGATTTTTTCCTCTAAATAGAATGCTAAAAATGCAGACACATACAGTAGAAGAACTTTCCACTTTACCAGACTCTAAAGAACTGCACAGAAAACAAGGAGAAGCAGTCACTTGACTGAGAGGGGGAGGTTGGTTGCTGTAGTAACTAACCTTTGACACCTAAACCCCACCTAATGGAACCAAAATCATATGCCTGCATTGCTCGCAGAATTTTTTGAAGGGTGTTCCATGGAATAAAATTATGAATGACAGAATTTTCAGATAAACAGTGGAATATTTTCTCTGAAATTTTTAAATTTAACAGTTTTGAATAAACTATAATATTCAAAAGAAAGTCTGATTTAACTCAAGAAAAAGTAGAACATTTTACTGGCAGAGAGTGATTGTAAAAAGGAATGCTTTTCTAATTAATTTCCCACCTAAATTAACTGAATCACATGATTAAACATCTCACGGAATATATTTTTCCATGATTTATGCATTGATGGTGGATTCTTTCAATAATGGAATCTAATCAGGTGCCCACATTGCTCACAGAATTTTTGAAGGGTGTTCCACAGAATAAAACTATGTACAGCAGAATTTTTGGATAAACAGCAGAATATTTTCACCAACATTTTTAAATCTGACAGTTTTGAATGAACTATAATATTCAATAAGTAGTCTGATTTAACTCAAGACAAATTAGAACATTTATCTGACTGAGAGTGACTGCAAAAATCTTTACTAATTAATTTCCCATCTAAATTAACTGAATCACATGATTAAACAGCTTGTGGAATATATTTTTCCATGTTTTAAGCATGAACAGTGGATTCTTTCACTAGCAGGTGAGTTCTGCAATTCACAACATATTTTCTGCTGTATAATACAATTATTTCCACAGTTTGGCTATGAATTCCATGAAAGTTGCAGAATTCACGGAAGGCAGATATATAGCGGTATTCCATGAAAATTCTGTGGAAGTGGAATCTAAAAAATTCACCCAGCCGTATACATGATTTGGCTGTCTGACTGTGTAATTAAACGTCTTTTGGATAGCTATACTGGAGTGAGTCTCCATTTTATTTGCTACCTCAAACACTTACAATGCAGTGTCTCAGAGTAGTGTGGTTTATTCAGTAAGTGTTGTTTGTAACTTCAAGGAGTTAGAAGCCTTAAACCTGCACTCTACTCAGCACCAATGAACACTGCACTTCTTTATTGTTTTTTAATAGTCTGTGTCAGTGGGCCTAGCTGATCAACAAATTTCAATAAATTAATATATTTTCTAATTTTTGTTGTACAAAAGTTTCTCTTTTTCCCCACTTTCATGACTGTTAAAGCTTACAAAAACAAGTCTTATTTTGTAAAAATTGAGTTTCAGCTCACAAAAAGTGATTTATTAAGTTTTAATTTGATTAGTTTTAGAATAAAAACCATTTAGCAGAGCGTATTTGCAATAGTGTCTTGTTACAGCAAAACATTTCATGACATGCAAACATGTTACGGACATAAATACTGCTAGATGCAGTGTTCAACTTACAAGGCATAGTATGTTTAAATAAACATATCATAGTTTCAAATGCAAGATAGTGTACAGTTCTGAGCAGCAAAAAGTTGCTTTTCTGCCATATGGCTGCCATGGAGCAGCAGGGAACAAATAAAAGAACAGTGGACATGTTGTTTTCATTTGTTCTGTTAATTGGCTGATGCATTACCAGAGACGGGATCTGCCAAACAGTCCTATGGCAGAAACTAGCATGCCACTGGTTGGAACTGTATATCAACTTTGCAAATCTCAAGCATGAATAAAACATCAAAAAAAGTACTGCACAGGCAGAAAATTAAATTATTTAAAATGCTCATATTTTCAGTAAAATCACCTATCAAAGAATCATCTCCGGGGGTGTTGTCTGGCCATTAAGCAAGATCGCTACTTAGAAAGAAACCTTTTTTTTGTTATTGCTAGCATTATCCATATATGTGTGTGTGTGTGTGTGTATATATATATATATATATATATATATATATATATATATATATATATGTATGTACAGTATATGAATATATATATATATACACACACACTACCAGCGACAAAGCATAACTGCAGCTGCTTTAACCAGCTACCCATGTGATAGAAACATAGAAACATAGAATTTGACAGCAGTTAAGGACCGCTTGGCCCACATAGTCTGCCCACTTCCCTACCTAATAGATCTACCCCCCACTAGAATTGCCTTATGTCTGTCCCATGCATTCTTGAATTTCCCCACTGTTTTTGACTCCACTACCTACTCAGGAAGGCCATTCTATGTATCCACAACCCTCTCCATGAAACAATACTTCCTCACATTACCTCTGAGCCATACCCCCATCTTCAAATTGTGTCCCCTTGTTCTTGCACATCTCTTTTTTCTGAAAGATGCTACCCTCTTGAACATTGTTGATTCCCTTGAGGTACTTGAACATTTTTATCATGCCCCCCGATGCCACCATTACTTGTTTAAAACACTCAAAGCTCCATATTAGGCAATCTGCTTTTCATTATTTTCAAAAATGACCTCTCATTCATTTCTGTCTCATGCTCATCTTTTCTCTATGCTGGTTATATTGTACTCTGTATTAGCTCCAAATCTAACTGACATTAAATTTCTCTTTAATTCTGACTTCTGTTTGGTGAAGTCCTGGATCTCCCAAAAACAAACTACTTATTAACTTTAGTCAGCCTCACTCCATGCTTTTTGGACTCACCAAAAGCAAAAGTGTGCACCACATACAGTAATGTATGCCATCTTGCCTTGACCTCTGACTGACACCCACACACTACCTGTTCTACTCTGAGCTACTGCAAACTGGTTACGCCTATATGCTTATCATATATTTGCTCCTGAATCTCTCATGGATAAAATTCTCAGAACTGTAAGACTCTTCTCCCTTGCTGTCTAGCTGCAACATCCTGATATGGCATACTGCACAGCATCAGGTCTGGTGACTCATCTCTTCTGGTGTCCAAATTGTTCAACTAATATGGAGGAAGAGGCCTTCTCCTACTTTACTCCAATATTTTAGAACTCCATTTCATTCAATCTGGCATTCCTAATTTTGCATTCACTTCCAAAAGAAGATATACCAATACCTATATTATCTCTTAGGAAACTAAGCAGATAACTATTATTTCATCAGTTCTTTTCAAATTAATTTTACTTAGCTAATAACAGCATGTATTTAAGAAAATTTCTTTTGAGCAATCTTTTGATGTGGTGTTGCAGACATTCCAAAAATTGTAATCTGTTTAGAACAATTTCCTGTTATTTAAGAATACTAAAAATAGTTGTTTCCAGTTAGTTAAAGGAAAGTGCATGTGCCTGTCATTTACTTTCCAATATTTTAGAATTATTCTTTTCATCACAGTTATACCTACTTTAAACAGTAAGGTTTCATGTTTTGGAAATTTGTGCTGTGTCATCCAATTGTATTAGGAGTTTCTCAAGAGTTGAAGATTTATTATGTCAAGAGCTAGTGGAGCCAAAACAGGCAGACAGGAAAATAATACAATCTTTTAAGTAGTAGTCACTTGTAATTTTTATTTCTGAAGTATTTTTCTTTTTGTTCATCAGAAAGTTTTCTATGTGATAATATTGTGCTGGATGTATGGAACAGCTCTTAGCCTGGCAGTTAGCATATCTAACTCTACTGTGTCACACAACACCATCAGAGAAATGATATCACTGATACAGAGATCACAGGTGAATGACCTAGCAGTCACTCATTTGCTGTTTCTAAGTAGTAGTGATGTCACAGTCCTTGAGGTCACAATGCTGATGATGTAGTGTGGGGCAGTAGAGCAAGATATGTCAGCTGCCAGGCTAAGAGCTGTTCCACACATCATACCTACTAACATTAAGGAAACAACCCTCTAATTAAACAAAGGGGGAAAAAAGTACCTCAGATATAAAATGAACTGGCTGGCTGCCTTTAAAATTTATTATTAGTTTTAGCCAGTACACTAGCTCTTTAATCCTCTGTTATTACATGTTCTAAAAGATTCGCCCACCACTCCCTTATCAGTGTGCAACTGCAAAAAGTCTGATAGATATTTGCATCTTCATTATTACACTGCCAGTACCTAGAATCTGCTTGTTTATCATTAAAAAGAACTGTTGAGAAATGAAGCATGCCCTATTTGCTATTTTAAATTGAATAGTCCTGTCTCTAGACAGTTGGTAGTTATCTATGGATCATAAAATGATATGCTACTGGTTTTTATTAAAGTCTGCTCTATTAATTTCTTTTTTTATGTACATTCTTCTTCTTCTGCTCTGACCTTTGGGGAACTTTCCCAGGCATCCACCACCACCACGAGTTCTACCTCCCACTTGAAGCTCTCTCCTCATCCCCACATCAGCCTGGTATATCCCCTGGCTCTGCACCCACTGAGGTGGGACTGCCTTATCCACCCAGGAGTGGTCTATCTTACAATCTAATGTGCTGGCTGTGTGATTGGCCTGGAGAGGAGTGACAAAACAAAACGATGTAAGAAACCACTATGGTTCTCAAAGGAGGTGGCATGAAAGGTTAGGGAGAAAAAGAAAGCAATCAGGAAATCTAAGGAATCACAGTAGAAGCAGGACAGAGAATTCTACCAATTAAAGAAAAAAGAAGCAGGGAAGGCAGTCAGAACAGCAAAGGCCCACACTGAGGAAAAGATAGCCAAATCAGTTAAGAAGGGGGATGAAACCTTTTTTAGGTACATCAGTGAGCAATGGAAGACCAAGGGAGGGATAGTGAGGCTTAATAAAGGTGAGAGGGGTGGACAGAGGGTAATGGTGAAAAGGCAGAGATACTAAACAAATATTTTTGCTCAGTATTCACAAATGAAGAGGGGGAAGTACCGTAACCAAAACAATAGAAACACTCTAGATATGGGGTTGATACCAGCCCATTCACAGAAGAAAGGGTTCTGAAAGAACTCTTAAAACTGAAGGTGAACAAAGCAATGGGACCTGATGGGATTCATCCCAGAATTCTAAAAGAACTAAGGGTAGAACTAGTGACACCACTGACTACCTCAGTGATTGGGAAAATAATGGAATCACTTCTGAAAGAAAGAATTGTTGAGTACCTAGAGGCCAGAGGGGCACAGGACCCAAGGCAGCATGGATTCACAGTGGGAAGGTCATGCCAGACAAATCTGATAGATTTCTTTGACTGGGTGACCAAATTAGTAGATCAGGGAGGGGCTGTGGACATGGCCTACCTAGACTTTAGCAAGGCATTTGACACGGTCCCACACAAAAGATTAATATATAAGTTAGCCAGCCTGAGAGTGGGTCCCAAGATGACAGCCTGGGTAAAGAATTGGCTGGAGAACAGGACACAGAGAGTAATAGTAAATGGACTCCACTCTGAAGAAAGGGAGGTTACTAGTGGGGTACCGCAGGGTTAAGTATTAGGACCGGTCCTCTTCAATGTCTTTATAAGCAACATTGCAGAAGGACTGGAAGGAAAAGTATGTCTCTTTGCAGATGACACAAAGATCTGCAACAGAGTGGATGCAAAAGGTGGGATGGAAAGGATGAGAAGGGACTTGGCAAGGTTAGAGGTATGGTCAAATGTGTGGCGGCTTAGATTCAGTGCTAAGAAGTGCAAGGTAATGCACCTGGGAAACAAAAACCCAAGGGAAGTGTACACAGTGGGGGGGTGAGATGCTAACAACAACAAAAATGGAAAGGGACCTGGGGGTAGTCATATCAGATGACCTAAAGGTGGGCAAGCAATGTGAGAGGGCAGCAAGGAGGGCTGCGGGATACTGGGATGCATAGGGAGAGGCATCACCAGTAGAAAACAGGAAGTTATTATCCCTCTGTACAGACAGCTGGTGAGACCTCATCTGGAGTACTGCATGCAGTTCTGGAGACCCAATCTCCGCAAAGACATAGACAGGATGGAAGCTGTCCAGAGGAGGGCAACTAAAATGGTGCAGGGTCTGCACTGGAAGACATATGAGGAGAGACTTAAGGAGCTTAATATGTATAGCCTAGGGGAAAGGAGGGAGAGGGGGGACATGATAGAAACTTTCAAGTACCTCAAGAGAATCAAAAAGTCCAAGTGGGTAGCATCTTTCAAAAACAGAGGTGTGCAAGAACAAGGGAGCACAATTTGAAGATGGGGGGCAGCTCAGAGGAAATTGAAGCAAGTATTCTTTCACAGAGAGGGTTGTGGATGCATGGAACGGCCTTCCAGAGGAGGTTGTGGAGTCAAAAACAGTGGTTGAATTCAAGCATGCATGGGATAGCCATAAGGTAATTCTAGGGGGTGGGGGTAGGAAGAAGCAGGCTGCAGGTTAACTAGGATCTGCAGCTTATCCATTAGGTAGGGAAATGGGCAGATTGGGTGGGCCAAGTGGTCCTTATCTGCCATCAAATTCTATGTTTCTATGTTTCTATAGAATAGTAATCAATACTTAATAAGAATAGGATAATAATATTATAATAATATATTTTTAATCCAGTTCATTTTGTTTCTACATTTTCCACCATTGAATTAAAAATGCACCCCAAATATGCATTTTGTAATTCAAAACTATAATCCTACTATATGGGTATATAGTTTAAGCATCACAGGGAAAACGAACCATAAAACACAAAGTTGAACCAACAAAGTGGTAATTTATGGTATCATCAGCTCATGACATCATCACATAGGACATCATCGAATGTGACATCATAGATGTGACATCACCAGCTGACATCCTTGGAGATGTACTTTTTGGCATAGAAATATGTACAGTACTACATGAATAAACATGATTAAACATATTTACAGCTATGTACAGTTTTAAATCATATAACAATCTTTTACATTATTGAACATTTTACAAATACAGCAAGTTTTCTTTTACTCTTCAGTTTCAAAGATCAGTATTACAATTAACATTTTAACTAGACTCTAATTCTTGATCACTACCTTTAGACTCATTCAGAATATTTTCCAGTGTTTTGTTGCATTCATGATATTACCTCAGCTGATTAATATGAACCAATTTAGTTACTATCTCTCCAGTGTTTTTCCTTTTTATTTCAATTTGGTATGCTACAGGTGAGATTTTGTCAGTGATCACAAAGGGTCCTTGCCACTTGTAAGGAACAGTTTGACCTTGACTTTATCTCTTCCATATTTAAAGTAAAACACTTTATCAACATATTGATGCTCTTTTGGATTAGTTTTCCTGTCATAATATGACTTAGAAGTCTCAACACTTTTCCTTAAGTTCTTTTGAGCAACTGAAAAGGTTTCCCACAAATGCTGTTTTAAATGGGTTACATACTCATGTGCTGTGGGTGCCCCCTTTTGCTGACACCGTGATGGTGAAACACGGAAAATGACCACTACAGCAACAGTCACTGTAATGGTCTATTTCCATGTTTCGCTTTCCTCCAGTGTCCTGCCCCCTCCCCAGACCAACTCCAACCTGCAGTTGAGAATCCTAAAGTCTGGGGGAGTGCTGGGGGCAGAGCCCACCGCATGGGGTGTGGGGGGGCACAGCCCCCACAGAAAACACTGGGGGCTTGGGTGGCACAATACCTGCATCAGTATTGTACTGT
The DNA here is from genome assembly GCA_016271365.2 of Neoceratodus forsteri. Classification (NCBI taxonomy): domain Eukaryota; kingdom Metazoa; phylum Chordata; order Ceratodontiformes; family Ceratodontidae; genus Neoceratodus; species Neoceratodus forsteri. The sequence continues at coordinate 12,919,885 of CM028130.1, forward strand.
CGCTGTGTGGGAGGTCGACAGGTTTACTGTTGACCTAACTTGGTGCTTCCTGTGCTGTTGTAGCATGTGTTGAATTTACATTTCCTGTGGTATACAGGAGATGTAAAGGTAACATCATTTGTCCTCCTGTCATCATCTCAAAAGGGAGATACACCTGTAGACTAGTGGCCCGTATGACCATTAGTACTAGTAATAACTTCACATCCCAATCTTTTCCTGAATAACTGATATATTTCTTCAGTATATACACAATTGTTTGATTAGCACATTCCACCTGTCCAGATGATTGTGGATGGTGGGACACATGTAGTTTATGCTGTACCCCTAGAATTTTTAACCATTTTCTATTACCTCTCCTATGAAACAAGAACCTCTATCAGACTCTACTCTTAATGGTACTCCTCAGTGATTAAACACATGGTTTATTAATTAGAAAGCTGTGGTTTCGGCTGTGTTATTTGTAACAGGTATACACTCAACCCATTTTTTGAACAGACAAGTAACTGACAAAAGGTATTGGTTACCCTCTGAAGATCTAGTAACAGGGCCAATCCAGTCAATCTGGATTCCTGATCAAGGCATAGTGATCCCTTTTGACTGTAGTGGTGCTGTATGTCTGGGAGTAGCTGGTTGGAACTTGCAACATGTTATGCACCCTTGTACATACTCTGCAACACTGATGTAGATGTAGGGTCAGTAGACTATCTCTTTAAAGGTTTCATAAGTTCTCCTATCCCCTCTATGTGTTCCCAATGGTTCAACATGGGCATGCCGTAACATAATTCCCCTGTGATCTACAGGAACAACCCATTGGACAATGTGTGCATTTTTACCAACTCTTACCAAGAGATCATTCCTTAATTGGAATTTATCCTTTTGTTTATACATGGCTCTCAGGTCACAGTTATTCTGTAGATCACTGTCAGAAATCATGTTTTTAGTGGAATCCTTGATAAAATGATGACACCTTCCTACCACTTCATCCTTGTGTTGCAATATCACTAAATCAAAGTCAAGTTTTTCACTATACAAGTGTACAACTTTTTTTCCTGTTCCTGTTCCTGTTGCTTTTGTCTGCGGGTAATCACATCCACATTAGCTTGGACAGGAGGAACAAAGTTACATTCTTCTCCACTTAAAGTACCCTCCCTAGCCAGAGCATCTGCAAGGTGATTTCCTGCTTTGTTTTGTCCCTTAATTTTTGAGTGTCTTTTTACCTTCTTCCAATAAACAACCAAGTTATGTTCCTGAACCAACTGATCTATGGCAAAGAAAAGCTCTGCATGCATTACCTTACTGCATTTTGAATTGATCATACCATTCACCTTCCACCCTTGTAAATTTATAAGGAAGTCCTGCCTAACATAATCAGAGTCAGTACAAATTACAATGTCTTGTAACTTATGTTGTACTGCAGTCTGTATTGCTATATAGGTGGATGCCAATTCTGCATATTGGTTGGACTTAGGACCGAGATTGTATTTGATAGGAGAACATGGTATGTTATCCTGCCATACCACTTCTAAACCAGAATACTGATCTTCACTTTGCTAGAATGAACAACCATCAATGTAGGCTCTAGGAAAATGTGCACACACATTCGCATCATAGTGGTGGTGCCTATTAAGTTTGTATACCATTTCCAAGTCAGGAGATAGGTCAGGCTCCTGTACTGGGTGTTCATCTACAGTACAATTATGCATCTCCAGGTCTGCTAACCCTTGGGCTACTGTATTCCTTTTGTTCTTTGCATACCTAACTTCTAGGTGTTGGTGATGTAGGCCATTGAGTACTAAGGTGCAGGCCACAATCCTGCTGCTAGATACATTACCATCCTTAAGTTTCTGTCTCCCCAGAAATGTAAGAGGTTGGTGACGAGTCTCTAGAATGAGATTTTTACCATGAATGTAGTTTTCTGAACTGATGTACTGCCCATACATTGGAAAACAATATATTTTTGTAATCTGAAAACTTTTTCTAAACATCACTTACAGTTTTACTCACATAAGCAATAACACATTTATCTGAATCATGTTTCTGATATAACACTGCACTGATGCTGCTACTAGTATGTCCTACCTCTAGATAAAAATCCTTGTCCATTTATGGGTATGCAAGACACAGTGCTTGACTCAGATTATTTTTCAAAGCTTGCATGGCTTTCTCTTGCCCCCCCCCCACACCCAGGATTCTAACTTTTTCAGTAGCCTGATGAGGGGATAGACAATTTCAGTGTAGTCCTGAATAAATTGTCTTGAGTATTTACAGATTCCTAGGAAGTTGTGTAACTCCTTTAAAGTTTTAGGAGGACCGATTTTCTGGACTGCCTCGACTTTGGTATGCTGAGGGTATAGCCCCTCTGGACCAACTTCATGTTGAAGATAGTTTATCTTATTTTTGAAATATTGCCCCTTTAGTAGGGGCAACTTGGCACCAGCAGCTTTCAGCTGGCTTAGCACATTGGTTACTTCAGCTAGGTGTTTCTCAAAAGTGTTGCTTTTGATTAGTACATAATCCACATAAACCAGAATTCCTCTGCTTTCAGCATCAGGCATGTCCTTATGTAGAAATATATTAAAATCTGCTGGTGAGCTTAAATACCAAAAATTACACCTGTTCCTTGTGTATTGTCTCCTTCCAAAGATAAAAGCTAATTTATACCGATCTTTAGGATCTACTTTTAATGTCCAAAATCCATTTGCTATATCTAGGATAGTGAAATATTTGGCACCCTGAACTTTGACCAGACTTTGGACCAAATGTATCATGGGCCAGCATGATAAAGGTACTTGTTGGTTTAACTTTCTATAGTCAATAGTGAGCCTTCACTTTTCTGTGGGCTTTAATACAGGACAAAAGGGGGAATTATAAATAGAGTTCTCCTGTCTTATAATTCCATGCTCCATCAAGGAATCCAGTATCTCTTGCATATGTTCATAAGATGCTAGTGGCATTATGTACTGGCATACATAAGCTGGACCTTTACCAGTGCCAGAAGGTACCCTGGTAACATGGAGGTCAGTTACCCCACAATCATGGGCATCTATTGAGAACATATCCTTGAACAGGAGGAACACTTTGTAAACCTTTTCTTTTTCTACTTCTGTTTTTTCAATTACAATCCTGTATAACTTGTTCAACATGTTCTTTAAAGTCAGAGAAAGGTACATTTTTAATTATTTCTACCTCATCTTCTATTATCTCAGAAACTTTCAGCATTAATGGCAAGGACCTCTTTAAATTGTTCTTTTTCATTAACCATAGTGGGCAGTACAAGATATTCATCTTCAACTCAACATGCCTGTGTTCTTCCTTATCTACTGGATACATTTCTTGCAACAGAATTAACCCATTTGGCACAGACCTAATTTCCTTATCTGTTTCATCCTGAACAATATCTTGTGGTAACTCCTCAATAACTGGAACTACTAATGCCAAGTCATAAAAGGATTCTACTATCGCTGCCCCTAACTCACAGTTAGATCCTATAGTAATAGACTCTAATATTGGGTAATGTACCAAGATGTGCATTACTCTGCTGCTCATGTCCAAGCAGGGTATGGAGTGGATTTTTAAACCCATGCATAAGGTTAAGACAAGGGACTCCAAGAGACCTGCTATAGGATTTTCCACAAGGAGACAGAGACAAGGCAATCATTGAGTCTGGAAAGATATTACTAGGCACAGAACCACACTTCTCTGTGTAGCTTCCTCGCAGTACTCAAAAACAGTGCAGATTTACAAAGCTTATATACAGTTCTTCTCAGCACATTACAAAACCAGATAGGCTCCACATAATTACAGGTCTTACTCAGTAAGGACAGGTGGCTCATTCTCATCATGTACAGAGCTGCTCTGTGAAAAACAGGTTACCAGGACCAGCAGGTCAGCATGAACAGTAGGTCACTATATATGGTTTAATCATGCTCTGCAGGGGTGCACATTCTTCCCACAGTACCTTTCCATTTGCAGCCCAGCTTGTGAATGGTCAGTGGGAGTGACCAGCATAATTACAGGCTAGTTCTGCAGCCTGCCCTTCCAGCCCCTGACCTGTGCTTAGATGCAATGATTACACATTCATCTTAGATAATTACAGGTTAGCTTTCCAAGCCACCAGATTGCTACAGGCTGGTTCCTCGAGTATGTGACTACAGTCATGCTCTCATCTGCAGCCTGACCTATGCTTACGTACACTTACAGTCTCTCATCATGGCTCATATAATACAATATATACTCATTCATATTTATATACATCTTCCCATTTCCTTACAACCCCCTCTTTGATCCTATTTTTGGGATCATAGAGGACCCTTATATTACACCATGTCACTAAGTTGCTTGTCAAGCATGAAGAGTACAATCTTGTTTAGCTTATCTATGCATTTCTTTACATAAACCCAAAGAGAGAAATTCTTGATTTTACCTGGGATTGTTGCAGTGAGCTCATTCACCACCTGGCATACTTGAGGAATAGTTTGTCCAGACCTCAACGCCTGTGGTATCACTTTTATTGGATAAGGGTTCCCCCTTATTCGTGACCAAAGAACATCATTGGCTAGGTCAACATACACATCCAGTCATACAATGATGTCTAGCCCGAGGTGCATGGGAGATTCTAGGCCTTGTATTACTTTTACAGGGTGTTGTATTTTCTTTTGCTGTATCTGGAGGTTCAAAGCACAGACACCTATGCTCCTCATGCTAGTTTTCTGGTATGGGACATGCTTCAGCCACTCCTGTTTATTTACATATGTTAAACTAGGCCTCCACCTCTTTAACATCTTGTAAAACAGTTCACTAATTAAACAATACTGATAACCTAAGTATAAAACAGAATTTACTGTCTGCAAACTCTCTGCTTTTATGCGCACCTTTAATCTGCCTTCCTCTGATCTTATGTTGCAGAGCAAAGACCCGTGATTTAGTGGCAGTGTTTCCTTTCCACAATTCCCAGAGGTGGTTGGGTACTCAGAATCCAGTGTCCCTGTGTCAATTGCAGGATGTGACACTGGGATAACAGGATTCACCTCCTTGGTGAAGAAAGTGAAGCCTCTCACAGTAACTTCAGACATTACCACATCATGCCTTGACAGGTAGACCACATGTGCTCTACTTCTCCATGGAGCCACATTTTCAGGATTACCTAGTACAGATACATCAGGTACATCAGAACATGCAAAATTCAGTTTAATCATTGCATCATTTTTCTCAAGATAACATGATTTTGATTGTTTAGCAATCTTAAGACTTTCCCAAATGAAATGGGCCTGTTTACCTGTCACCAAAGGATTCCATTAAAATAGTCAATGACAGGCCAAAATCTTTTTAGTAGGCCATTCCCAATATGGAAATAATCCCCAAGTCAAGTCATGTTTATTTATAAAGCACCTTTCAAAATCAAGGCGCTGTACAAAAATAAATAGAACAGGAAAATCCAAACACTAAACAACCATAACTATAAAGAATAAGCCAAGGTAAAAAGATATGTCTTTAAAGCAATTTTAAAACTGTCAATGGTCGGGCATTCTCTTAACCAGCAAGGTAGAGAATTCCACAGGGTTGGAGCCGAAAAGGCAAAGGCCACGAGATCGATGGCTTCAAGCGAACCCTGGGAATCTCTAGCAATCCCTTACTGGCGGAGCGGAGAGGACGGAGGGGGCAATAGGGAACCAGAAGATCTTTCAGGTAACCGGGTCCCTGATCATGTAGGGCTTTAAAGGTTAGTAAACCAACCTTAAAGGTGATCCGCCACCGAACAGGCAGCCAGTGCAGTTCGCGAAGCACAGGCGTAATATGACTGGTTCTAAGAGTCCCAGTCAAAAGCCTGGCTGCAGCGTTCTGCACCAGCTGAAGGTGGTGGATATCAACCTCTGGTAGCCCTAGGTAGAGGGAATTGCAGTAGTCCAGACGGGTGGTAACAAAGGCGTGGACCAAAGTTGGAAGGTCCTCCCGGGGAATCAGATGTTTCACCCGGGCGATATTCCTCAGATGGTAAAAAGAGGATTTGACAACAGCTGACACTTGTAATTTCAGGGTCAGACCATCATCAAAAATAACGCCCAGATTTCGCATCTGTCGAGAGCTAGAGAACGGTACACCTCCAAGTAATAAACCCGATGTCTGTCCAACACCCAAACCCCCCGCAGGACGACCTGGATCCACAACCAATACCTCAGTCTTATCCGGATTAAGTCTTAACCAGCTTGAACTCATCCATATTCTGATCTCATCCAGGCAGTTATTAAGTACGGAGAGTGCATCACTCTGATCGGAGAGAAAGGACAGGTACAGCTGAGTATCATCTGCATAGCAGTGGAAACTCAAACTGTATCTCCTGATGATTTCTCCCAATGGCGCATATACACTACAAACAACATGGGAGCTAAAATGGAGCCCTGTGGTACCCCACACGGTAGGGAGAAGGCGTCAGAGGAATAAATTCCGGTGACAACTCTCTGAGACCTACCAGTGAGGTAAGAACGAAACCACTTGTGGACTGTACCAGACAGCCCACAAAAAACCCACAGTCACTCCAGTTGCACCCCATGGTCTACAGTGTCAAATGCAGCAGAAAGATCAAGAAGGACCAGAATGGTACAAGTCTTTCTATCTCTGGCCATTAGGAGGTCGCTCAATACCCGAACAAGGGCAGTCTCAGTACTGTGCCTTTTTCTGAAGCCAGACTGGAGAGTATCATAGACATTATGAGAAGTAAGATGATCATCCAATTGCAATGCAACTGCCTTTTCAATAACCTTACCAACAAATGGCAGGTTAGAGATAGGCCGGTAGTTAGCTAGACAGTCTGGGTCCAAGGAGGATTTTTTTAGGAGAGGTCGAACTACTGCCTCCTTAAGGGGGTCAGGAAAAACCCCCCTCTCCAAGGATTTCCAGACAATGTCAGCAAGGATTGGGTAGATAACTTCTACACAACCTACTAATAGTGGTGTAGGACCCGGATCCAAACTACAACTAGTTGGTCGCATTGTTTGGATGATCTTCACAATGTCCACGAATTCCGGGCGGTGAAAATCTAACCAGACAGGCCAAGGATTAGATACCACCAGTCGTCCACCACAATTCCCCGGAGGAGAGGTCGGACCAATGCTGGACCTGATGCTGGCAACCTTATCTGCAAGGAAGCGAGCAAACTCCTCACATCTAAGCTGAGAAAAGGCTTCTCTAGGCTGAAGACAGACTGGATTGCACAGTCTGTCCACAGTCCGGAAAAGCTGAGCCGGTCGATTCCTTGCAGCAGAAATCTCTCTGGACAGGAATTCTGCCTTCTTACGAGTGATTTCTGATCGGTAGCCATCATAATGGGCTAGCAATCTAAGCCTGTCAGCATCAAGGCCAGATTTCTGCCAGGATCTCTCCAGCCTTGGCCTACTCGCCTTAATTCCATCAAGGGGCCATCAAACCATGGACTCCTTGGACGAATGGTGAGAGGCCGAACACGAACAGGAGCAATTTTGTCCAGAGCATCTCCCACAGCCTTATTATAGGCAGATACAAGATCATCTGGACTCATGCATTCACCCGACAAACTCGATAGATCCAGCACCGCCATTAGGTCATCAGGGCCAATACCCCTTAAAGGGAGGTATTGGACCATCTCCGTAGGGGCAGACCTATTAGAGAGGGCCCTGAAACTGAACCTTATGGTGTAATGGTCCGACCAACTGACTGGTTCCACCCCCAGGTCAGTGATCTCCATACCCAAGAGAAAGACCAGATCTAATGAATGACCCCCTATATGGGTAGAGGTGGTAACAACCTGTGTCAGGCCCAGTGTATTCATCAACTGGAGGAGATTTTGACCAAAATGAGAGAGTTCATCATCGACCCAGGCATTGAAGTCACCCGAAGTATTAATCTGGAAACCTCAACACCAGGTCGACAATGAAGTCTGCAATCTCCTGTAGGAATTCGCCTCCGTCACCTGGTGGACGGTAGACGAGGAGAATCCCACAACCTGCACCCTCGCCCAGGATATATTCAAAAGATCTGGTGTTCCCCAATAGCACATCCACAAGGCCCAGTTCAGATTTAAACATAATGGCCACACCTCCGCCCCTACGATCCAGCCTTGGACGGTGTATCACCGAGAACCCAGCTGGAGTTGCCAAGGCCAATATAGGGCCAGGATTTTCATCCAGCCAGGTCTCGGTGATGCAAGTCAGATCAGATGAACCAGCAAGATCAGCTATGATAGCTGTCTTGTTTTTTATAGATCTGGCATTGCACAACACCGCCAAGGCAGGATGAGATGTCGGGGAAGACCTCGGCACCTGTCCGATATCTTCGGGACTCTTGGGTATGGGGACAAGATAAGAGCAACCTCTATCCTGACCCCATTTCACCCCAGGATGTCTTCTGGACCCTAAAACCCCAATCCACCCTCCCCTCTCCTGTCCACCACAAGGCCCAGCTTTCCACCTTTGTCCTCGCCTCTTCAGAATGCCCAATGCTCAAGACGTAAAATAGGTGTCGGATGACAATGGTGGGCACTCAAATGGACGTAGTTCCCTGAGCCTAGTGGGGGAATAGTGCCCAACCGTCATTGATTAAATAAAACACAAAAATAAACCTAAAAATCAAACCTATAAATAACACACTCAATAACACACTCTCCTCACTCTCTCTCACTGAGGGAGGGCAAGTAAAACAAAATAAACTAACATAAACCAAAATAAACCCCAACTCAAAAAACCAAAGCAATAAAAATAAAATAAGAATCCAATGATCTAAAACACAATAAAATAGCTTATTAATTATTAAACAGATTTGTGTTTTAAACAGTGCAGCACCTATCACGTGCAGCACTGCTAAAGATGTTATATAATCTCCCAATACCACCTCTCACATGGCAGGGAGTCAAATAAATAAATCAGATTTGTAATAAAATTAAAATAAATAAATATACATCACTCTCACCACCTTTAGTCAAGAGTTAATAAAAGCCAGAAAACAGTTCTCCGGCGATCAAAAAATAAAATCCAGACAAGGTCAAAGAGTTCTCACAGAGAAATCAAAGATGTTCAAACGAACAAACAAGGGAACCCAAAAGATGTCTGACAGATCTTCCAGCGGCTGCTCTTTAGCGCCAACAATTCTGACAGTTAATTATCCAAGGCAGCAGAATACTTCAGGAAGCAGAAATATGTTTCTGCAGGGAGTATACCCTCACTCAGTCAACAACCTGCTGCTAAAGCTGTCTCCAGTCAGCCCAAACAGCTGACTCGAGGCAATTAGAAGAGGCCCTAGTCCCCCCAGCTCTCTGGGAAGCACCCAGGGTGACTCCTGCCCGGTTGGAGACCAATAAGTGGACAACACTCCCCACAAAATAAAGCAAATCTCCTATTGTTGCGGTTTATGGATGACAGGCAACCGCAGCACAAATTAAGGGAACCCCTGTACCACAATAAATCAGATTATGATTCTGCACAGTCCTTAACTGAAGCTTGATCCTCCAAAATGTTCAAGAATCCCCAAACACAGTTGAGCACTCCAGTTCCAGTTCAGTTCCCAGACCAAACTTCCTCAGCAGAAAAAGCAAAAACAGCACAACCAACCAGAAAGAATGACACAAAATCCTCTCCGCTACTCTCCGACTCCTCAGTCTGCCACACTGCGGCCGGGTAAGCGGTCAGGCGGACGCCAAAGCTCGCTGGAGGGACAGCACCGACAAAGTAGAGTCCCTCACAACTCAGAGCTCTCAACATCACCAACTACTGTGGAGCAAACAGAAATCCTCTCCGCCAACTCCCGACTCCACAGCCTAGCACATTGCGGATGGAAACACAGCATATACAACGTACACGAAAAAGCCGAGAAAAGCCGGTACCCGGAACTCGACAAACCGCAACTCGGTACCCGAAACTCGGCAAACTGAAACTCGATACTCGGGACCCTGGTCTAACTCACTTCTTCAACCCTAATCTAGTCTGTAAGCATACAAATTAAAAAATAAACGTGAACGTGAAGTAAGCACAATAAACAAGGAAGCAAACGAAGCAAACGGAGCTAGTGCTCAGGCTGGCTCAGCTCAGCCGCCATCTTCGCCATAAAGTCTATGTCCTCCCCAGTTCTAACAGTGATATATACACTGGGTGATTGACTTCCATCTTGCCAAACCTCAGCTTCAGCCACACTTTACCCAGAGTCTGTTGAGTCCCCCCCATAACCTACTACTTGTAAGCCACCAGAGATGGTTTTCAACACCTTAGAGTTACCCACCACATCAACCAGTGTGTTGTAAAAGCTTCTGGACATCAATGTTACCTCTGCTCCAGAGTCCACCAAAGCTTCATGACATAGGCTGTTATCAATGTTTATGTCAAAGTAAAACCTGTCTGCTTCCCCCCTTTAGGGATTAAGTTGCCAAGGTAGAACTTGTTTTTCTTAACTCCTGGTAACATGGCAGGTTCACTCAGACAGTCTACACTGCCTGCAGCAGCAACTTGGATACCTCTAGGATAAGGTCAGGTTCTGAGCTAACACTTTCCATTCTATCTGCCACCTATACCTCTCTCCCTATATCCTGATTGCATTCCTCATGTCCACCCTTGCTCTCAGTCCCCTTATCTCTATCCTCACTTACCCCTGCACCTTTTCTGTCTCCTCCCCTCCTTTTTTCCCACTTCTCTCTCCCCCGCTCTCCCCTCCAACCTACTTCTCTGCTCTATTCCTCTCTGTGCCCCAGCAATTAGCTAATTCTCTGTTATCCCTAGGCTTGCATTCCATCGCCAACCTCTTATTATTTTTGGTCTCTGTCATGTAACAGTATATTGATACTGTTTTGTTGTTTTCCACCTTTATCATATGTATGTTAAATTGTTCTACAGGACCACTTTGTAAATGAGCTTGCCTCAATGGTGCATTTCCTGGTTAAATAACAATTTAATTGAATTGAATTTTTCAATTTCTTAGCAGGTTCATTGCCATCATCATCAATTGCAATTTCATTGACTTGGACAGTGCTAGAAAGGACAGACGACACTAGTCAGATGGTACTATTAGTGGTTCACTGGTACTGGAGATTGCAGGTAGGTTTTGCACAGATGCAAGAAAACCAGAAGGCAGAGAGGAAGGTGGGACCAAGCATTGGAGAAACACTTTTATGTCCCCCATCTAATCCTTTATTCCCTGTATTTCCTCCTGTGACTTCTTGACCATCTCCTCCTCATTTGGGGAACTAGATCGAGGTCTATCTTGAAAACTGTAACCATCTTGCTCATTGTTATAGTTTTGATACCCCATATATGTGCCTCTACCACCTCTATAGTCATTGTTGTGTCCTCTCCCACACGCTCAGCCATGCCCTCTACCAGAATCATAACCCCCATAGGAGGGTTCCTTGTTTTGATATGGCTGAGATTGTGGGAACTGCTGAGGGCCTTGGTAGACCTGTGACTCAGGGCCAAGTGGTGAGACCAAAACAGGGGAAGTTTGAGCAGGGTTGGTAGGTAGGATCATCACTGCAGGGTCAGGCATAGCCTTGGGCTGCTCTACAACCTTTGCTGGTGTGGTATTGCTGCCCTTTTTTCTTCCTTTGCCTCCAGTTTTTGGGAGTAGATAGCTCACCCCTTCCATAGCCATAGTATCTGAGGTAGTTACCTCAGACACTTGGACCATGGGGGTGGCCCCCCTTTTTTCTGTAGAGGAAAGTCATCACCTCTTCCAGAGTCCCAGATGTGTTCTGCCTGTCTGACAATTCAGTGGATGTCCCTAGGCCTTCTTTTAAGCTCGAGTGCCAACTGTGTCCTAATAGCAGGGGGTACACCTTGATAATATGCATCTTGGAAGCTTTCTGAATCACTGTCTAAGTGATCTCCTGCTCTAAAATACATATCATTCTTCCTACAGTAATATTCCCTAGGATTTTCATCAATACCACACTGCATCTGGTAGGCAGAACTTCTGGCTGCCCTGTTGGCATGATATTTATCAAACTTCTTATTTAGAAATGTATACAGCTTGTCAGATTTATTTCTACATTCTCTAGATTTTCTTGACCACTCAGCTTGAGGATCATAAACAGACCACCTTATCACAAAACTCTGTTCTCTCTCATCAGTTATGGACAAAGATTTAAAACATTCTTTCAGTTTTTGAATATGTTGCTCAACCTACTGGGTCAATATGTCACACACTTAATGGCATATGACAGAAGCACTAAAAAGAAGCTGTGCGGCACATGACAGTGAGAGGGTGCAATACCTCGAATGGTTCTGTGCATTGTACTGTACCCTCTCACTGTCCCAGGCAGAGGATAATACCTCTGTTGGGACAGGCTTCCATTAAGAAGCTGCCATGGCTCAATGAGGTGAGCCACTAGCAGCAAGGAACACAGGCAGAGTGTCTGGGACAGGGTTTGATTCCTGGTCCCAGACACATAAAAATTTTTAAAATTTTTTTGCACTTTGTGCAATATTTACTTTAAACCCCCCCTCCAAGTTAGTTATTTTAGTTGGGAGGGTTTGGAGGGGCGCAACCCCTCCGTAAGGGGGGGTGCAGTGGAGTGGAGGCCCCTGGAAAAAAAAAGACATGTCACATGCAAGAAATTGCACTGTACTGGCAGCATGCTATATGTATGCAGCATAATGTCTTGCAACATTATGGCCCAGTCTGTTGCTCAATGCCTCCTTTCACAGAATTAGAATTGTACTTTTCTCCTTTCAGTTTCAAAGCTTTTGTAACAGTCTGGTTTTAAATACCCCTGTTTCTTTCAGATATATTTTTATTCATTCTGGATCCATAAGATTACTCATCTTCAGAATAATAACTTCTTTTTTGTCTAATTCCATATCCATTTTAAGCCTCTTTTTATACTTGTCATGTGATTCCTCTTCTGAGCAGGAATATTCCTTTTCAGGAGGAGAAGTCCTCTGGGCCTGATTCCTCAGATGCTCATAGTCTCCCATGACTTTTACTTTTGCTCTTGCTATCTCTTTTTTGGGCCTTCAAATCACTAACTTCTTTTCCTAATTCAAAGATATATTGATCCAGAAGGGTATACCACTCTTTCCATTGGCTATCCTCATTCAATTCATTTTGTGGAGTTGCACCTTCAGATCTCCCCTTTTCTGTCTGTGTATGTGTTATATTTACTGTTCTCTTTTTCTCTAATGGAAAACTGATCTCTCTATCACTATGTATTTTCTCTTCTTGCACCATTTCTTCTACTTCAAACTCATCTTTAGCACTAGATTGAGGAGGTGAGTGTTGTGGTTAAGGGCCTGCTCCATTTTCAGGTCCTGCACATAGGGAATTCCCAGAAGGATAGCCCCTTGTTCACTACCCTGGGGTACATACCTTAGCAGTGACCAGCTCATGCTTCATTGTTCAGAGGTTCCCTCCTTCCTTTTGCCTAACAGGTACGTCTCCCTCTGTGCCCAGTCTTCCTTTTTACTTTATGATTGTTCCTTTAAATCCTTATGCCTTTTTTCACTCTTGGCTAAATTTTTATTGACTTATTCATTAGACTTCAGTATTTCAGCCTTCTCATATTCAAAAGCTGAATACTACTCTTTCAGTTGTTAATCCACCTTTGATATGTTGGCATGTTCTCTCTCTAAAGCTGAACACCACTCTTTCTCCTGTTCAGCAGAATTTTTTAAACAGCAATGTCAGTCTTTAGGTTGATCATGACACAGTCTGTGTCAGATATTTTCTCATTACTTTCCTCTAATTGTGCCTTGAGCAATTGAATCTGGCCTACAAGTCTGCTACATTCATGAAATGTCACCCCTAGTTGTTTGCCTAGCTGTTTTACATCATTAGGTAACCTTAATTTATCAGAATGCATGTCCTCAAGCATATCTACATATTCTTTATTTAGTTTATCTAATTCTTCAGTTATTTCTTTTTGCCTACAGCTTGGATGCAGAGGTGTCAATTGCTCCTCCTTACGCATAATTGAAGGCCAAGAACCTGCTAAATGTATCACTGCTTCAGATTTCATAACCTTTGCACATGGCCCTTCTACTGACATGGGTTTGTAATAATAATCACTGCTTTAAAAGTAATAATACCCTTTAAACGATAACTGCAATTACAGTGCTTATTTAACACAATTTTGAAACAAAGAAACAAATCTTTTTTTTATGATACTTCAAAAGTTCTTTTTCTTGCATCTTTACTGCCAGGCAATTACTTATTTTCTTCTTTTCTCTCTGTCTAGGGGAAATTCTATCTTTAAATCTTAGAGAACCAAGCACAGAAAAATATTATTAATGCCATTCAGTAACTTGCAAACAATAACAACACTAATAGTAATATTTATTTCCCATACACTCCAAGTGTGGGATGTTATTCACTAACAATCATTCTGGACAAGCCCTCAATTATGTTGGAACAATGGCTATAACATCACTTTTTATAATGCAGCACTTGGATTTACCTTGGGCCTTACCCAAAAAAATATTTTCATAAATTACTTTTGATTAGTACATAATCCACATAAACCAGATTTCCTCTGCTTTCAGCATCAGGCATGGCCTTATGTAGAAAGATATTAAAATCTGCTGGTGAATTTAAATACCAAAAATTACACCTGTTCCTTGTGTATTGTCTCCTTCCAAAGATAAAAGCTAATTTATTCTGATCTTTTGGATCTACTTTTAATATCCAAAATACATTTTCTATATCTAGGATAGTGAAATATTTGGCACCCTGAACTTTGGCCAAACATTGGTCCAAATGTGTCATGGGACAGTATGATAAAGGTACTTGTTGGTTTAACTTTCTATAGTCAATAGTGAGCCTTCACTTTCCTGTGGGGTTTAATACAGGACAAATGGGGGAATAATAAATAGAGTTCACCTGTCTTATAATTCCATGCTCCATCAAAGGAATCCAGTAACTCTTGCATATGTTCATAAGATGCTAGTGGCATTCTGTACTGGCATACATCAGCTGGACCTTTACCAGGGTCAGTGGGTACCCTGGTTACATGGAGGTCAGTTACCCCACAATCATGGGCAGCTATTGAGAACATATCCTTGAACTGGAGGAACACTTTGTAAACCTTTTCTTTTTCTACCTCTGTTTTACAATTACAATCCTGTGTAACTTGTTCAACTTGTTCTTTAATGTCAGAGAAAGGTACATTTTTTAATTATTTGTACCTCATCTTGTATTATCTCAGAAACACTGTAAGCATTAATTGCAAGGACTTCTTTAATTTGTTCTGTTTCATTAACCATAGTGGACAGTACAAGATATTCATCTTCAACTCTACATGCCTGTATTTCTTCCTTATCTACTGGATACATTTCTTGCAACAGAATTAAACCATTTGGCATAGACCTTATTTCTCCATCTGTTTCATCCTGAGCAATGTCTTCTGTTAACTCCTCAATAACTGGAACTCCTAACACCAAGTCATAAAAGGATTCTCCTATTGTTACCCTTAACTCACAGTTAGCTCCTACAGTAATAGGCTCTACCACTGGGTTATGTACCAAGATGTGTATTACTCTGCTGCTCATGTCCAAGCACGGTATGGAGTGGATTTTTAAACCCATGTGTAAGGTTAAGACAAGGGTGTCCAATAGACCTGCTATAGGATTTCCCACAAGGAGACAGAGACAAGGCAATCACTGAGTCTGGTAAGATATTATTAGGCACAGAACCACACTTCTCTGTGTAGCTTCCTCGGAGTACTAAAAAACAGTGCAGATTTACAAAGCTTATATACAGTTCTTCTCAGCACATTACAAAACCAGATAGGCTCCACATAATTGCAGGTCTTACACAATAAGTGCAGGTGGCTCATTCTAGTCATGTACAGAGCTGGGCTGTTTAGAACAGGATACCAGGACCAGCAGGTCAGCATGAGCAGTAGATCACTATATATGGTCTGATCATACTCTGCAGGGGTGCACATTCTTCCTATAGTACCTTTCCACTTGCAGCCCAGCTTGTGAGTGGTCAGTGGGAGTGACCACCATAATTACAGGCTAGTTCTGCAGCCTGACCTTCCAGCCCCTGACCTGTGCTCACATGCAATGGTTAGACATTTACCTTAGATAGTTACAGATTAGCTTTTCAAGCCACCAGATAGCTACTGGCTGGTTCCTCAAGTATGTGACTACAGTCATGCTTTCATCTGCAGCCTGACCTGTGCTTACATGCACTTACAGTCTCTCATCATGGCTCCTATAATACAATATATACTCATTCATATTGATATACATCTTCCCATTTCCTTACAACCCCCTCTTTGATCCTATTTTTGGGATCATAGAGGACCCTTATATTACACCTTGTCACTAAGTTACTTGTCAAGCATGAAGAGTGCAATCTTGTCTGGCTTATCTATGCCTTTCTTTACATTAACCCTAAGACAGAAATTCCTGACATTACCTGGAAATGTTGTAGTGATCTCATTCACCACCTGGCACACACGAGGAATAGTTTGTCCAGATTCAATGCCTGTGGTGTCACTTTTATTGGATAAGGGTTCCCCCTTATTAGTGATGAAAGAACATCATTGGCTGGGTCAACATACACATCCAGTCATACAAGGATGTCTAGCCCAAGGTGCATGGGAGATTCTAGGCCTTGTATTACCTTTACAGTGTATTGTATTTTCTTTTGCCATATCTCGAGGTTCAAAGCACAGATACCTATGCTTCTCATGCTAGTTTTCTGGTATGGAAAATCCTCCAACCACTCTTGTTTATTTACATATGTTAAACAAGGCCTCCACCTCTTTAACATCTTGAAAAACAGTTCACTAATTAAACAGTACTTATAACATAAGCATAATATAGAATTCACTGTCTGCAAACTATCTGCTTTGATGGGCACCATTAATCTGCCTTCCTCTGACCTTATGTTGCAGAGCAAAGACCCATGATTTAGTGGCAGTGTTTCCTTTCCACCATCCCCAGAGGTGGTTGGGTGCTCAAAATCCAGTTTCTCTGTGTCAATTGCAGGATGTGATACTGAGATAACAGTACTCACCTCCTTGGTGACGAAAGTGAAGCCTCTCACATTAACTTCAGACTTTACCACATCATGCCTTGACAGACAGACCACATGAGCTCTACTTCTCCATGGAGCCACATTTTCAGGATTACCTAGTACAGATACATCAGGTACATCAGAACATAAAAATTCAGTTTAATCGCTGCATCATTTTTCTCAAGATAACATGATTCTGATTGTTTAGCAATCTTAAGACTTTTCCCTAATGGATTGGACCTGTTTACCTGTCACCACAGGATTCCATTAAAATAGTCAATGATAGGCCAAAATCTTTTTAGAAGGCCATTCCCAATAAAGAAATAATCCCCAGTTCTTTTTTTTTCCATTAAAATTTTATTAACAATTTTGAATACAGAGAGCATATCCTTAAACAAAGACTACAGGTAATAAAACATATACAAAGACAGAACCATAAAGTAATGGAATGCCCTCCAGCCCCCCAACCCCACCCTCCCCATCCACCCAAACCCAGTTTAGGAAACTGGGGAAGGGTCTCAAGCAAGTAGCTACTTCTGTCACTTTCTCAGAATTACTACCTGTGAGAGGCAAGGGAGAGCATAGAGTGCATGCACCAGGAACTTTAACTCATGGTTGAAGAACTGGTGCTGTGAGGAAGGGTTTGGATTCATTGGTGACTGGGGACCCATCTGGAGGGATGGAGGTTTATTCAAGCCTGCTGGCCTGCATCCATCCTGGAGGAATCAAGCACTCAATGATAAGTTTAAATGCTACATTGACAAGCATTTAAACTAGCAAAGGGGTGGCAGGCCAGCAAGGACGGTACCTACTTGCTCACCCCCACAGCTAGTAATGGAACCAGTGAACCAGAGGAGTGGCTATCTCTGCAAAGCAGTGTGCAAAGATGGAGATTAGTGTCCAAAGGTGGATAAGCAGAAAGGGCAAAATTCAGCAGAAGGGCAGACAGCAAGGAGAACCAGGGATAAATGACAACCAAGGAAGGGGCTGGAGTAGAACAGTGAAGCAGTCTAGGGAGGTCAAATCATGGAAAGCCATGTGTGCAAATGCCAGGAGCCTTAGCAACAAGATGGAAGATCTGGAGGCTGTCATGGTACAGTCAGACCTGGACATTGTGGCCATCACTGAAACCTGGTGTAATGATAACCATGACTGGGAGATGGCCATACCTGGCTACAACATATTCAGAAGAGACAGAGCAGGCAGGAAGGGAGGAGGTGGCACTGTATGTGAAAAAATGACATAAGGGCCACACAGATCAGGAGGAACAAAATGGGGAGAGATACTGTGGGTTAGCTGGAAAGGAAAATGGGGCCAGCCATCCGCAGGTGTGGTCTATAGACCACCAGCCCAGGAGGAAGAAACAGATAGGGAGCTGATGCTAGCCATCCAAAGGATGGCAGACAAGGGTGAGGTAGTACTGGTTGGAGACTTCAATATACCAGATGTGGACTGGAGCATCCCAGCAGCAGCATCAACTAGGAGCAGATTTATCCTGGACTCCCTTCAGGGTGCCTTCCTCAAGCAACTGGTCATGGAACCAACTCGGCAGAAGGCAATACTGGACCTTGTGCTCACAAACAGAGACAGTGTGATGGGGTAACAGTGGGGGAGCACCTGGGTAACAGTGACCACCAGTCATTGTGGTTTGAAATCACAGAAAGAGCAGAACCAAACCACACAAAAACACGTATCCTGGATTTTAGGGGGGCAGACTTTGGGAAAATGGGGAGATGCTTGAAAGAGGCATTAAGGGGAATGGGACAGGAATCAGGGATTGAGGAACAGTGGGCAGTATTTAAAATGGGGATTATAAGAACAACAGAATTATGCATTAAGCAGGTTAGCAGAGGAAAAGGAAGAGGAGACCATTATGGTTTTCCAAAGAGGTACAAAGAAAGTAAAGCCAAAAGATTGCATTCAGGCAATACAAAAGACACAGGCAGAAGGGGGAGGGAGAAGTACCAGGAGAAACAAAGGGAGGCAGGGAAGTCAGTAAGGGAAGCCAAAGCTCAGACAGAAGAAAAATCAGTGGTTAAAGGGGACAAAACCTTTTACAGGTACATAAGTGAAAAAAGAAGGACAAAGGGAGGTATAGTGAGACTGAAGGGGGAGGATGGGATTCGCGTGGAGGATGACAACAGTAAAGCTGACATATTGAACAGGTATTTCTGCTCAGTCTTTACTAAGGAAGAGGGGGGTAATGGGTCTGAAGGGAGTACAAGGGGTGAGAATGGTGCAGAAATGGACACAAGTCCCTTTACACAGAAAGGGTCCTGAAGGAACTGGAAGTAATAAGAGCTGATAAAGCAATGGGGCCAGATGGGGTGCACCCCAGGGTCCTTAAAGAACTAAGAGAGGTGGTGGCTGAACCTCTGGCTATCCTGTTCAGCCAATCACTGGAAACAGGGAGGTACCCAAAGACTGGAGGACAGCAGATGTAGTCCCTTATACAAAAGTGGGAACAAAGAGGAAGCAGGGAACTACAGACCAGTCAGCCTCACCTCGGTAGTGGGAAAGATCATGGAAGCACTACTGAAGGAGATATTGGTGGAACATCTGGTTGTCAATGGACTACAGGACCCAAGGCAGCATGGTTTCTGAGGGAGGTCATGTCAGACAACCTCATTGAATTTTTGACTGGGTGACTAGGGAGGTGGATCAGGGAGGGCAGTGGACATGGCCTATCTGGACTTCAGCAAGGCCTTTGACACTGTGCCACATAGAAGACTATTACACAAACTGGGGAATATGGGTGTGGGCAGGACAGTAGTGTGGTGGGTAGGTAACTGGCTGGGTGGCAGGACACAGAGGGTGGTGGTAAATGGCTGTCACTCCACAGAGGGAAGAGTGACCAGTGGGGTACCACAGGGATCAGTGCTGGGACCGGTCCTATTCAACATCTTCATCAGTGACATTGCACAGGATCTAGAAGAAGAATTTCACTGTTGGCTGATGACACAAAGCTCTGTAACAGAGTAGACACACCAGGGGGTGTAGATAGAATGAGAAGGGACCTGCAGAAACTTGAAGAATGGTCAAGGGTTTGGCAGTTGAAATTCAATGCAAAGAGTGCAAGATAATGCATATGGGCACAAAACCTGGCACAATATATCAGTTGGGGGTGAGGATATAGCATGCACCAAGCAGGAAAGGGATCTTGGGGTTGTCATCTCTGATGACCTCAAGGTAGGGAAAACAGTGTGACAAGGCATCAGGTAAAGCAAATAGGATGCTGGGATGTATAGGCAGGGGCATCACCAGCAGGAAAAGGAGGTCATAATTCCGCTATACAAGACACTAGTGAGGCCCCACCTGGAGTACAGTGTACAGTTCTGGAGACCATACCTACGTAAGGACATAGACAGGGTAGAGAAGGTTCAGAGGAGGGCAACAAATATTGTGCATGGGTTGCATCACAAGTCCTATGAAGACAGGTTGAAGGAACTGAACATGTACTCCCTGGAGGAGAGGAGGGAGAGAGGGGATATTATAGAGACATACAAGTATCTTACAGGGAGGAACAGGGTGCAGGAAAACACTATTTTAAACGAAAAGATGTTTCAGGACTAGAGGGCATGGGATGAAGTTGGAGGAGGGACGATTCAGAGGAAACATGAGAAGAATTTCTTCACAGAGCAGGTGGTGGACAAGTGGAACACACCTGCCAGAGAAGGTGGGAGCTGAAACAATCAAGGTTTGAGAATGCATGGGATAGACATAAAGGAATTCTAGAGGTCAGGGGTAAGGGGAAATAGACTTCTAGGAAAACAAACTGAACTTACAAGCTCAAATGGGCAGACTAGGTGGGCCATAGGCCCTTATCTGCCGACACTGTCTATGTATCTATGTAACCTTGCACAAGGCTCTGTGGTCCCATCTATTCTCTACAGACCATAGCAACCCGGACTATAAGGAGAAGCAGGTATAAAGGGGGCCCCAAATTTTATTAAACCTAGAAAGTTTATTGTGAAGAATGGCAATCATAAGCTCAAGTCTAAGATTAGTTAGAAGTTCTTCTAGCCATTCCAAATAGCTAATCAGAACAGAATCCTTCCAATGTCTAAGCACGACACTCTTCAGGGATAATGAAATTATGGAGATATGAAACCTCCTTATCTTAAATGGAATAGACATTACATCTCCCAACAAACATATTTCAGGTGTGAACAAATCCCCAGACCTAACAAAGGATCAGTCTCATTCTTATCTGAGCCCAGAGCGGAGCTATCTTTGGACAACTCAAAAATATGCAATACGTCCCCCACACCCTGCTGACACCTCACACAAGTATCCGTGACAGATAACTTCAACCTAGCCAGCTTTTGAGGAAAGTAATAAATATTGTGGAGAATTTTGAACTGGATCAGCTTCAAACGATCCTGTGAGATTAGTTTGTGACAACAATGCCATAACTCTGTCCAGTCCAGATCCCTCCCTGGAAATACAGATGCCCAGTAGTTTGATGGTGCTAGGTTCTGAGAGTAAACCCAATTAAACAGTACAGCATAAATATTGGAAACCGCATGAGGTATACCCACGATAGGCCTTCATTTCTCCGAGAACTCTATACAAAATTACATTGTCAACTTGACTTACTAATTAATAGGTGACGGAGTTGGTATACTTGAAAAATTGCTGAGGCTGGCAAGTTGAACTTATTCAATATCTCTGCCACAGAGAGAACTTTTCCATCTCCCATAATTAAATCTTTAACACGACTTTCACCACCCTGTGTTAACCAGGTAGCCCTCAAAAATCTACCCGCAATGCGAAACCGCGGGTTACCCCTTATAGGTTGAGCTGGATCCCTAATGTGGGAGTATTTCAGAAAGCCACATAGCTGTGAGTGGACTCTCACAGAAAACCCAATTGGAGAGTTCCTAAGAAATTTTGGTAATAGATTAGGAGTAACATATAGTAATGCTTCGGAGAGAGACCTGCTTTCCCAATAGCGACAGTTCAATCTGTAACCATATGGGAAAGTATGAGGTCTCCACCCTTGACCCATCTCAAATATTTATTAACCTGCCCTGCCCAGTAGTAGAGTCCTAGGTGCGGTAACCTAAGTCCTCCCACTAGTTTAGGGCAGCCAGCTTGTGGTAGGCCATCCTTGCTTTCTTGTAACCCCAAATAAAGTTAGCAATAATCCGTGGATTTTCCTAAACCATCCCTGCGATAATGTAATATTTAAGATGCTAAGAGGTAAATATCCTGGAAACACATTCATTTTAACCAAGTTTACCCTCCCCCACAACGAGATTGGGAGTTTTGCCCATCTCTTGAAATCCAAATCGATTGTGTGGACCAAAGCATCAAGATTATACTGTCTTACTCATTTCAAATCCCTAGATAACGAAAGGCCTAGATATTTAATGACCTCCGAATTCCATATCAGACCCCATTCTGTAATCTCTTGCTTAAATACCCTCCTATTAAGAGGGTACGCTACAGTTTTACCCAAATTCAATTTATAGTTAGCCAGAGAACTAAATTCTTCAATCGTGTTTAATAGGGCAGGAATCGATTTGCTCGGGCAGGAAATGTATACCAAGAGGTCATCAGCATACGCTGTTACCTTAACAATGTTATCCTGTACCCTAATGCCTCTTATACCCTGATTACGTAAAATATTTTTAATAAGAGGTTCCAGGTATATATTAAAAAGAAGAGGGGACAACGGACACCCTTGGCGAGTACCAACATACAAGTTAAAGATACCAGACGTTACACCATTACAGGAAATCCTAGCCGTGGGGTTGAGATAAAGGGATCCAACCCATTGCAAAAATAACTCGGGGAAACCAAACCTTCCCATAGTTGTTAACAAATACCGCCAATGAACCCTATCGAACACCTTCTCCGCGTCCAAAGATACCAGGGCCATAGCTTCACCACTCTCTTCGGAGGCGGAGAAGACGTGTGCCACCGTCCTCAAGTGGTCACCAATCGACCTACCTTGCATAAAGCCCACCTGTTCTGGACCAATCAAATCAGGCAAGACCTTATTTAAACGATCGGCCAAAACCTTCGCCAAAATTTTAATGTCGTAATTGAGTAAGGAAATGGGCCTATAACTGGCAAGTTGTTCTGGAGGTTTATCTGGTTTCGAATTAGAACAATAAGTGCCTCAAATAAAGTTTGGTCCACCACTTTACCTCCAAGAATACACTTAAAAAGGGACACCAACAGAGGCACCAGTTGCTTGGAAAAAACCTTATAAAAATTAGGTGAAAAACCATCTGGCCCTGGTGTTTTGTCCCAAGGGAGCCCCTTAATGACCCTCATTACTTCCTCCTGGGTGATATCCTCTGTGAGGAGTTTTTGCTGCTGTTCAGACAGAGAGGGAAGATTTAACACTTCAAGAGAAGACAGTATGTCTTCAACCGTGGGAGGATTAGCCATTGGACTATACAAGGATTCAAAATAAGCCTTAAACTCGTCCACTATCTCCCTCAGAGAGGTCAGTATTCTACCATCTTTTACTGACTGTACTGCTTGAATGGTACGGGAAGCTTCAAGTTGTTTAATATGCCTGGCCAACAGCTTACCCACTTTCTCGCCTTGATCCACGTAACTAGCTTTGGTTTTTATCAAAGCCAGTTCAGCTTGCTCCCCTAAAATAGTAAGGTAGGAATTCCTTAGTCTAATTAGGTCCTGTTTATCATTCTCCGAAAAGTTGTGAGAGAGTATGATCTCCTTATGTCTTATTTGGGACAATAGTTCCAGAATACGGCCCTCCCTTTCTCTTTTCTTTTTAACTGACTGTCCTATCAACACTCCCCTTATAAAAGCTTTAAGCGCCCCAGAGTATATCCGGGCGGGCATCCTCTTTCATGTTGTGCAGAACGAACTCATCAATTTGAGAGGAAATGTACCTGACTAGACTCTGGTCCTTTAGAATTTGATTATTTAATTTCCACCTATTATTATGTTTAGGTAGTGCGTCAAATGTCAGCGAAGCTGAAACTACTGCATGATCGGAGGGAGGCCCCGGTTGTATAACTGACTCCAACACCCCAGGGAGGAGATTATGTGAGAGCATAAGGTAATCAATACGAGAAGCTGTACCATGAGCAGGAGAAATAATAGTATATTCACGGTCACCGGGGTGTAAAACCCTCCACACATCTGCCAGACCCAGTTGATCTGTCCAGTCCCTCACCGCTCTTTGAGCTGGGGAAAGACCAAAGCCGGTGGGTCTGGATTTATCCAGCAAGGGCTCTATTACCAAATTGAAATCACCCCCGACAATGATGGGAACATTAGCAAAGGATGCCATGTCCTCCAAAAGTTGCACAAAGAAATCCTGAGTTTCCGAGTTGGGACAATATATTGACCCAACTAAGATCTTTAAAGTCTGTAGCATCCCAAAAACCAGGACATATCTACCTATCCTGTCTCTTATTACCTGAAGGGGAGTAAAGGGAACGGCCCTATGAACCAGTACCATGACCCCTCTGCTTTGTGAGCTCCCCTGCAATGCGATAATTTGCCCAAACTGGAGGCGCCTCATGTTATTACTCTCCACCTCTAGTAAATGGGTCTCTTGCAGGAAAACAATATCTGCATTTAAAGCCCCTATATGTTTCAATATTTTATATTGCTTGAGCTTTTTCCTTGCCCCTTAACATTCCAAGTCAGAAACTTAAAAACTCTACCCACTACCATTGATCCAAACAAAAAAACGGTATAACCTATAAGTATTCAACACTCTATTACCCTTACCTAAAACCTCAGAGCCTTGTGCAGCCCACCCCCACACCTTTCCCCAAACTCCCCAAACCAACAAACACAACCCTACAAACCTCATAACAAATCCCCCAACAAACCCACCACCTCATCGTCTCGGTCCATGATGACAGCTCGGTCCCCAACACTACTCCACTCCACCAACCCCACCCCTCTTCGGAACAACCTGCTCAGGACCATTCAACCCATCCAAAGTCAACCTTCTGGAGGAGCAAGATTACCCTCAACCTTGCAGAACACATTGACCATAAACAGAACAGTAATTTAGCTACCACCCTACACCTATCTTATAAACTGTCTAAAGCTGTTATTCCACCTAGCATAACACTTAGCTATAAAAAATATGAAAACAGGCTGCCCTTCTCATAACAGCCCTTTGTCTCTAAGACAATATGATGCTTATGCTAGAAAGAGAGAAAAAAAAAGGGGGGGAAGGGGGGGAGGAAAAGGGAAAAAGAAACCAGAGCTTTAAATTCAGCCCTATAATTTCACATTTTTCCATCGCAACAATCCCATGAGCTAATAAGGTAACCCCCCAATATAAAACAAAAGGTGCATTATAGAGATACAAACTATCAAACTTAGCCAGACTGTCCAAGGTCCATTGTAGAGGTCTGCTGCAAACCATTTAGTTTCCCAGCATTCAAAATAGTAATAGACCCCCCTACAGCAATTGTTATAAAACAAAACTTTTTATCAAATATGCAGGCCCTTGACGTGCCCTTAAGTCCTCCAATACCCAGGCCAAGGCATATCAGAGGTGATAACTAACAGTCACTCCAGAGTTCACTAAAATAAGGCTTCCCCATTTCCAGCAGACAGAGAATTAAAGAAGGACATCTTTTCCCAGACACAGTTATAGATTATATGCTCCACAAAACATCAGCAGGAACCAGGCCCCTTGGGGAGGATTCGGAGGGGTCCTTATTTTAACTTAAACAAATTAGGCAGGACCCTCTGCAATGTTTCTAGGGCAGAATCTGCATCCTCAAACGCCTTCCAGGTATCGTCCACCAAAACTTGCAATTTTGCAGGATATATCATCCTGTATTTAATGCCCGCAGCGATCAGTTTAGAAACCAAAGGGTGGAAAATGGCCCTCCGCTGCCGCACAGTCAATGGCTAATGCTGTGTCACTCTAAGATTCGTTCCTTCCCATTGCAAAGACTTAACCTCCTTCACCTTTTGCATGAACAGCTGTCTTTCCTGGAAATTTAAGAACTTGGCGATAAAGATACGAGGAGGTGCTCCTGGGGGGGGGAGAATGGGTCTCAATGCACGATGCACTCGCTCAATATTATAACATGGCCCAAAAGGAGAAGGGCCAGCAATTTTTTCCACAAAACGCTGAAAGAATTTAACAGGGTCACCCCCCTCTTCCCTCTCTGGTAATCCAATTATGATTACATTATTTCGGCGACTTCTCCCTTCCAAGTCCTCCACTTTCATGTCCAATTTGGACAACCGTTGCCTAGCTGAAGTAAGGGCCCCTTCCAGCTTCTCCACCTTACTTTCCAGCGTGTAGATCCGAGCTTCGTTATCCGACATTCTCTTTGTCAGCTCATTTAAAGCACCAGTAACATTCTTAATTTCTGCTACCATGTCGTCCATCCCTTCTTTAAAAGGTTGGAACTCCTCTAGGAATCTTGCCAGTGTTAGCGGTATGTCCTCCCCGCTACCGGAGCTGCAGGACTGGGATGGCTGCGCAGACAAGGCCCGCGATTTCTTTGCGGCCTTCTCCGGGGTGGCGGGCGGTGTCCTCCGAGGCAAAGACTTTGGCATCTCCTCCTCCATGAAGAAACGAATGATGTCTCCGGTCGCTCGCAACCCTAATAGAGTTGCATTGAGATACAAACACGTCAAGCTATGCGAATAATTACTTTAAATAGGCAGGGGTCAGTGGAGCCTATGGAGAGCACAGCTAGCACAACAACAGCATCACGTGACTCCATAATCCTCAGTTCTATCAGTGATATATACACTGGGTCATTGACTACAGTCCTGCCAAACCTCAGCTTCAGCCACACTTTACCCAGAGTCTGTTGAGTCCCCCCCATAACCTACTACTTGTAAGCCATCAGAGAGGGTTTTCAACACCTTAGAGTTACCCACCATATCAACCAGTTTGTCATAAAATCTTCTGGACATCATTGTTACCTCTGCTCCAGAGTCCACCAAAGCTTCATGACATAGGCTGTTTTCAATGTTTATGTCAAAGTAAAACCTGTCTGCTCCCCCCTTCAGGGATTAAGTTGCCAAGGTAGAACTTGTTTTTCTTAATTCCTGGCAACATGGCAGGTTCACTCTGACAGTCTGCACTGCCTGCAGCAGCAACTTGGATACCTCTAGGGTAAAGTCAGGTTCTGAGCTAACACTTTCCATTCTATCTGCTACCTATACCTCTCTCCCCATATCCTGATTGCATTCTTCACTTCCACCCTTGTTCCCAGTCCCATTATCTCTATCCTCACTTACCCCTGCACCTTTACTCTCTGCTCCCCCTTCTTTTTCCCCACTTCTCTCTCCCCCACTCTCCCCCTCCATCCTACTTCTCTGCTCTATCCCTCTCTCTGCCCCAGCAATTACTTAATTCTCTGTTATCCCTAGGCTTGCATTCCATCACCAACCTCTTATTATTTTTGGTCTCTGTCATGTAACCATATAGCGATACTGTTTTGTTGTTTTCCACCTTTACCTTATGTATGTTTAATTGTTCTACAGGACCACTTTGTTAATAAGCTTGCCTCAATGGTGCATTTCCTGGTTAAATAAAAATTGAATTGAATTTTCCAATTTCTTGGCAGGTTCATTTCCATCACCATCAACTGCAATTTCATTGATCTGGACAGCACTAGAAAGGACAGAGGGCACTAGTCAGATGGTACTATTACTGGTTCACTGGTACTGAAGATTGCAGGTGGGTTCTGCACAGATGCAGAAAAACCAGGAAGCAGAGAGGGAGGTGGGACCAAGCATTGGAGAAACACTTTTATGTCTCCCATCTGGTCCTTTATTCCTTGTATTTCCTCCTATGACTACTTGACTATCTCCTCCACATTTGGGGAACTAGATCAAGGTCTACCTTGGAAACTGTAACCATGTTGGTCATTGTTATAAATTTGATACCCCATATATGTGCCTCTACCACCTCTATAGTCATTGTTGTAGCCTCTCCCACACCCTCAGCCATGCCCTCTACCAGTATCATAACCCCATAGAATGGTTTCTGATTTTGGTATGGCTGAGACTGTGGGAACTGCTGAGGGCTTTGATAGAACTGTGACTCAGGGCCAAGTGGTGAGACCACAAAAGGGGAAGCTTTGGCAGGGTTGGTAGGTAGAATCATCACTGTAGGGTCAGGCACAGCCTTGGGCTGCTCCACAACTTTTGCTGGTGGGGTATTGTTACCCATTTTCTTCCTTTGTCTCTAGCTTTTGGGAGTAAATAGTTCACCCCTTCCACAGCCAAAGTATCTGAGGTAGTTATCTCAGACAGTTAGACCATGAGGGTGGCCCCCTTTTTTCTGTAGAGGAGAGTCATCACCTCTTCCAGAGTCCTAGATGTGTTCTGCCTGTCTGACAATCCAGTGGATGTCCCTAGACCTTCTTTTAAGCTTGAGTACCAACTGTGTCCTAATAGCAGGGGGTAAACCTTGATAATATGCATCTTGGAAGCTTTCTGAATCATTATCTGAGAGATCTCCTTCTCCAAAATACATATTGTTGTGCCTACAGTAATATTCCCTAGGGTTTTAATCAATACCACACTGCATCTGGTAGGCAGAACATCTGGCTGCCCTGTTGGCATGATATTTATCAAACTTCTTCTTTAGAAATGTATACAGCTTGTCAGATTTATTTCTACTTTCTCTAGACTTTCTTGACCACTCAGCTTGAGGATCATAAACAGACCACCTAATCACAAAACTCCATTCTCCCTCATCAGTTATGGACAAAGATTCAAAACATTCTTTCAGTTTTTGAATATGTTGCTCAACCTACTGGGTCAATATGTGGCACACTTAATGGCATACAACAGAAGTACTAAAAAGAAACAGTGCAGTACATGACAGTGAGAGGGTGCAATACCTTGAATGGTTCTGTGCATGGTACTGCACCCTCTCACTGTCCCAGGCAGAGGATAAGACCTCTGTTGGGACAGACTTCCATTGAGCAGCTGCCATGGCTCAATGAGATGAGCCACTAGCAGCAAGGGACACAGGCACAGTATTTGGGACTGGGTTTGATTCCCGGTCCTAGATGCATAGAAAGGTTTTCATTTTTCTTTGCACTTTGTGCAATATTTACTTTAACACCCCCCCTTCCCAGAGTTAGTTATTTTATCTGGGAGGGTTCAGAGGGGCGTATTCCATAAGGGGAGTGCGGTGGAGTGGAGGCCCCTGGAAAAAAAAAGACATGCCACATGCAAGAAATTGCACTGTACTGGCAGCATGCTATATGTATGCGGCATGAAGTCTTGCAACATTAAGATCCAGTGCCACTGCTCAATGCCTCCTTTCACAGAATTAGAATTGTACTTTTCTCCTATCAATTTCAAAGCTTCTGTAACAGTCTTTGGTTTTAAATACCCTGTTTCTTTTCAGATATCTGTTTATTCCTTCTGGACCCATACGATTACTCATCTTCAGAATCAGAACTTCTTTTTTGTCTAATTCCATATCCTTTTTATGCCCCTTTTTATACTTGTCATGCGATTCCTCTTCTGAGCAGGAATATTCCTTTTCAGGGCTAGAAGTCCTCTGGGCCTGATTCCTCAAATGCTCTTAGTCTCATATGATTTTTAATTTTGCTTTTGGTATCTCCTTTTCAGACCTTCAAATATCTAACTTCTTTTCCTAATTCAAAGAGATATTGCTCCAAAAGGGTACACCACTCTCTCCATTGGCTATCCTCATTTAATTCATTTTGTGGGGTTGCACCTTCAGATCTCCCCTTTTCTTTCTGTGTATCTGGTATATTTACTGTTCTCTTTGTCTCTAATGGAAAACTGATCTCTCTATCTCTGTGTATTTTCTCTTCTTACACTATTTCTTCTACTTCTAACTCTTCTTTAGCACTAGATTGAGGAGGTGAGTGTTGTGGTTAAGGGCCTGCTCCATTTTCAGGTCCTGCACATAGGGAATTCCCAGAAGGATAGCCCCTTGTTCACTACCCTGGGGTACATACTTTAGGGGTGACCAGCTTATGCTTCATTGTTCAGAGGTTCCCTCCTTCCTTTTGCCTAACAGGTATGTCTCCCTCTGTGCCCAGTCTTCCTTTTTACTTTATGATTGTTCCTTTAAATCCTTATACCTTTTTTCACTCTTGGCTAAATTTTTATTGACTTCAATCAATCAATCAATCAAATCTTTATTTATTTAGGCAAACATCATTGAGCACAGCTCATTTGCAAGATGGACCTGATAAGGTCAAGGTTCAATAATTGGTACATGTATAGGAAGATTTAAAACACGTATAGACTTATATACAGTAATCAAGGTTCAATAATTGGTATATGTACATGAATAATTAAAACACATATACAGAAATCAAGAACAGAAATTGTTTAAACATAACAGGATATGGTAGGAACATATGAGATGCACTCTAGGTAAACCAATATATACATATCAACATTGGCAGTAAACATGGCATACATTTAACATGATATACCCAAGATTCCAAAGATCCAAGGGAAGTTAATGTGGACAAAGAGAAATAGTGATTGGATGACTGAAAGAGGTGGTCATAGACTGAGACAAGTGACATGGTAGGAAGGGGTATGCATGACTAGAGCAGGGGCTGGTGCTAGAACTGGGAGGTGAAAGGCAGTGATAAGGGCTAAGGTAGGATCCTGGAGTTAATGGGAGAAGATTATAGCCAGGGGGTGAGGTATCTGTGGAGATGAAATCTAGGGAAGTGAATTGCCATGATATGATGGCAGCCTAAGAGGGGGAAGGAAAGAACTGTGAATAAACTAGAACTTGTGGAAGCAATTGCATTTTTCAGGGAAGCGACTTAGGTATAGATGCTTGAAGGATGCTAAGGATACCCGGTTGATCAGCTTCAAGGACTTTTGAATTGTGTTCCATGATATAGCTAGATTATAGCTGATAGCAGATCTCCCATGACGGGTGTTGACTTTAGACACTTTGAGCATAATGAAATTGTAGCTTCTTAGGGCATAGGTGCCAGCTGTGGCCTGTGTGAAGCAGTCTAATATATAGTTTGGAAGCATCTTAGTCAAAAATTTTTTATGTCCACACTGCAGCATTTCTGTTTCTTCTGAGATGTAGAGATGTCCAACCGACTGCTGCATAGAGAGAGCAATGGTGAGTGTTAAATGGTAGATCTGTTATGAACCTCAGAGCTCTGTGGTATAGTGTATCCAATTTGCATAGGTAGGAGATAGGGCAGTGACTATAGAGGAAGTCTGCATAGTCAATTACTGAGAGAAATGTGGTCTGGACCAACCTCATTTTGGAATCTCTGTTTAGAAGTGCCTTATTCTAAAAATAGATAGAAGTCTCTGGCAAAGCTTTTTAAAAGTTCTTCAATATGAACTGTGTAGTCAAGTTTATATCTATCCACACCCCCAAATACTTGAATTTTCTACATAATCAAGGCTTTCACCAAGGATAGTGGATAGCTGGGGGAGGTTGTTCAGTAATGAGGGATTTGTATGGCTTTGGGTGGAGAAAAACATTGCTTTTGTTTTCTTTGCATTTAAAAGAAGCTTTTTTTTCCAATAATTGATGTTGTAGTATAGAGAATTCTGTTTGTAGAACTTCACAAGCTGCAGCAGGTGATGGGTTGCTGTCATATAAAACAGTGTCATCTGTGAACAAGTGTACAGTGGCTTTGGTAAGATTCGAATCAATATTGTTAATATAAATGGTGAAAAGGATAGGGCCCAGGATAGATCCTTGTGGAACTCCTCTTAGAAGTGGTTTTAGTGGAGATAGGTCTCCTTCAGCTTTCACTTGCTGTGTTCTTCCTGTTAGGTAACACTTGAACCATGTAAGGGAGGATGGATCCAAGCCTATGGAGTGCAAGGAAGAGAGTAGCAGCTCATGGTCCACCATATCAAATGCCTTGCTTAGATCAAAGAATACAGCACAAACACTATTCTTTTTATCCAGTTCGGTTTGCCAATCGTTTGTAACTTTAGCCAGTGCAGAAATAGTACTATGCTTAGACTGAAACCCGGATTGTGCTGGATTTAAAAGATTAGATTCTTCAAGGTAATCTCTTAATTGGATGCTTACCAGTTTTTCTAGCAGCTTAGATAGTACTGGAAGGATAGAGATTGGCCTATAGTTGTTAAGGTCCATGGGGTCCCCTGATTTCAGTAGAGGGAAAACTTGGGCTGTTTTTCAAGTTGCAGGAATAGAACCAGATTTTAAGGACAAATTAAAAAGGTGTGTTAAAGGAACTGCAAGTGCATGCATTGCAATCTTTAGAAAGTAGGGGTCAAGGGAGTCAGCACCTGCACTTTTTTTTATATCCATCTGCGAGATTAGATCCTCCACTTGTTTCAACAGAATCGGTTTGAAGGAGAAGGAGGATTCAGCTAACTGAGATCCTGTATACTGGGAGCTTAACTGAGCACGTATCAGATATGAGATCATGTCAGATATTTTCTCATTACTTTCCTCTAATTGTTGCTTGAGCAATTGAATCTGGCCTACAAGTCTGCTACATTCATGAAATGTCTCCCCTAGTTGTTGGCCTAGTGTTTTACGTCATTAGATAACCTTAATTTATCATAATGCATGTCCTCAAGCATATCTACATACTCTTTACTTAGTTTAATTCTTCAATTATTTCTTTTTGCCTACAGTTTGGATGCGGAAGAGTTAATTGCTCCTCCTTATGCATAATTGAAGGCCAAGAACCTGCTAAATATATCACTGCTTCAGATTTCATAACTTTTGCACATGGACCTTCTACTGACATGGGTTTGTAATAATAATCACTGCTTTAAAAGTAATAATACCCTTTAAACGATAACTGCAATTACAGTGCTTATTTAACATAATTTTGAAACAAAGAAATTTTTTTTATGATACTTCAGAAGTCCTTTTTCTTGCATCTTTACTGCCAGACAATTACTTCTTTTGTTCTTTTCTCTCCATCTAGGGGAAATTCTATCTTTAAATCTTTGAGAACCAAGAACAGAAAAATACTATTAATGCCATTCAGTAACTTGCAAACAATAACAACACTAATAGTAATATTTATTTCCCATACACTCCAAGTGTGGGCTGTTACTCAGTAACAGTCATCCTGGCCAAGCCCCCAATTATGTCTGAACAATGGCTATAATATCACTTTTTATAATTCAGCACTTGTATTTACCTTGGGACTTACCCCAAAAAATGTTTTCATAAATTACCCAAAACAATTATAAAATTCAAATATGATATTATCCCTGTTTTTCACGTTCAAGATGATGGCAATAACACTTTTGCTACACTTAGAAATATGACAAATATATATTTTATTCACATATGTACAAGTTCTAAATATTCCTAATTAGCATAAATACACCTTGTAAACATGATAACTGTAAACATAGACAACAAAGATTTCAGAAAATCAAACAAACCACAAAGAAAGTAAAACAAATAACAAAACACATTTTAGCAAATAAGCAATGCAAATGAAAAATCAATATTCAGCACAATAAAATGGCATTGGTTACATACTAGGCTTTCATCGTGCTTAGCAGCATGACCCTTTTAGTATGAGAACTTGTAACTCATTACACTACTGTCTCAGACTATATTTTTGTAAGACTTGTTTTTACACTTTATAGCATGCAAGAAGGCATTTCTTTATATCTAAAATTTAGCTTAACTATATACCCAAGGTTTTGTAGCTAAAAAATTACTATGTTACCACCCCACTAGCCAAATTAAAGTATTAAAATTGGAATAATTAAAATAATACTTAACATTTTAGTCATCTGTAAGCTTGGTCTTTTTCTCCATTTTAACTTTCAAAATCTTGGTGAGAACTTCTGATTTTGGATGATAAAAGTCCTTTAGTGGCTTGGCTTGGCTGTAGTCTTCTATCTTTTCCACCTTGAACCTGAAACTGTAGAATCGTCTGACATCAATGAAGCAATGCAGGCTGGATCCTTCTTGCTTGATGTCACGAATCATCAAAAAGTCAATTATCAGGAATTGGCAGGAAAAATCAGACAGCAAGATTTTAGCAGTTCAGAAGCACACCAGTTTGAAGAAAATAATTTATCTGTGGATTGCAAAGCTGTTTTGGTAACTGGACTCTGTGATTCTTTCCTTTTCTGTTCCTTCCTGCTCTCAAACCTGCAACTCTGGACTCACTACTATCCAACAGCACTGCAGGTTTGCTGGCTGGTGAAGATCAAAGTCAGTTTCTTGTCCAGGCTTTTGGTAGAAATTCCAAAACATTACTTTAGTCCAGATTCTAAGTATGTAAAATATAGGCCTTGCTTCATCGAATTTTGGAAAGAGTCCTTCCTGTATGTATTTTTAAGAGTTGGACTTTGTTGTGACATTGTGTAGGCTTTTAAACTTGTCCATAGCACCCCATAGTGTCTGCAATGGCTCAACCCAAATGCTTGTCCCAAGCAGGGGTGGTTTCATGCTTCTGGCCTAGCAAAAGTCTCAAGACCACCAAAATTGTTAAGACAGCCAACATAGGTCCTCACACACCAAAGGCTGGGGGAGTTCTGAAAGGGCTCAGCTTAATTTGCCTATATGTTTCTATGTCAGATAACATCATCACCAGACTCTGATTGGTCCTTGCAGATGTTATAGGATAACAGTTATCACCTTCCAGAAATAATTGTTTTTTTTATAAATGACTTAAATCTAAGAAAACAATTTTGTATAAAACTATTTTTCTTTCTTGTATCTATGTGCACACTGGCACAAACTTAAACAAAGAAACATAGAAACATAGAATTTGATGGCAGATAAGGACCGCTTGGCCCACCCAGTCTGCCCATTTCCCTACCTACTGGATAAGCTGCAGATCCTAGTTAACCAGCAGCCTACTTCTTCCTACTCCCACCCCCAGAACTGCCTTATGACTATCCCATGCATGCTTGAATTCCCCCACTGATTTTGACTCCACAACCTCCTCCAGAAGGCCGTTCCATGCATCCACAACCCTCTCTGTGAAAAAATACTTCCTTAAATTACCTCTGAGCCACCCCACCATCTTCAAATTGTGCCTCTTGTTCTTGCACACCTCTTTTTTTGAAAGATGCTACCCTCTTGGACTTTGTTGATTCCCTTGAGGTACTTGAAAGTTTCTATCATGTTCCCCCTCTCCCTCCTTTCCTCGAGGCTATACATATTAAGCTCCTTAAGTCTCTCTTCATATGACTTCTGGTGCAGACCCTGCACCATTTTAGTTGCCCTCCTCTGGACAGCTTCCATCCTGTCTATGTCTTTGCGAAGAATGGGTCTCCAGAACTGCACACAGTACTCCAGAGGTCTCATCAGCTGTCTGTACAGAGGGATAATAACTTCCTGTTTTCTACTGGTGATGCCTCTCCCTATGCATCCCAGTATCCCCCCAGCCCTCCTTGCTGCCCTCTCACATTGCTTGCCCATCTTTAGGTCATCTGATATGACTACCCCCAGGTCCCTCTCCATTTTTGTTGTTGTTAGTATCTCACCCCCCATTGTGTACTCTTTCCCGTTTAGATTTTAGATGTAGCTCAAAATTAGGATTCATTTAAGACCAAAAATCATAGTGTTAACTCTAATATAAAATCTGTACTTTATAAAAAGCTTATGAAACTTTTTATTTTATAGATATCTAAAAAGTATTTACAAATTTCAGAAGTACATCTTTTCCTTTTCAAAAAGATATATGCATTGCTTATCTATCGTTTTTACACAGTCTGTAATATGAGACAAACTTCTTTCTGAAAGTGATTCCCTTTACCTGTGTCTAATGAAGCTTTACATCATGCTGTCAGGAGCTCATTGAAGTATGCTTTAAAACAAATCAACTAGGTGCTGTTGTTAGGTAATCAATCAAGATCCACATCATTAGAAGGGTTGTAAGTTCAGCATGCTTTTGACACCAAAATGGGTTTTTATTTCTAACAATTCTGGTGCTACAGAATTTTGTGATTAGCAAGGCTTACAAACCTCTTGCAGCTTAGAAATTCAGCCACTTTAAAGATCCATATATTTCTTATTAAATTTGTGAATTTTGGAGTTGTAGTATTTTAAATCTTTTTTTTCTATGAATAAAAGTCTTAATTTCATTAGACTAAGATATTTCAATCTATATTAAACTTCTAGTTTATCAGGAGCTGGTTGGCACAAAAAAAGATGTTCCTATATCATGTTGTTTCTTTTGCAATAATCTCTTATTCTCAGCTTCAGGCATGAAACTCATCTGCCATATATGGAAGAAGGGGTACTTGACAAGGAAAAGGAGAGAGAGACACTTTTTCCCCCTGAAGTTTTCTCATGTATGCTTTATCCCCATTTTGTTGTCCAAGGTATAAAAAACTTTTAATTTTATTTTTACAGCTAAACTCCTATGGACATTGAATTTAACCTGAATTTATAGTATGCCTCCCTTATAGTTAGGCCCTTGTGAAGCATATAGAATAGTAGTTAATAGTTAATAAGAATAGGACAATAATATTATAATAATAAAATATTTTAAATCAAATTAGTTGTGTTCCTACGAACCTCTGGTCGACCACCCATATATAGCATAGAAGAGGGAGAGTTCTTGCACATAACACTAATCTGCACCAAAATTAATAGATTTTGATGTGAAGTTCATAATATGCAGAAAGTTCTAGGACACACTCTCCCAAACACCTTTTTTGAACTTGGGACTGAAGATTACCTAAATAGTTCAGTGGAGTAAACCAGTTATGGTGGCTAGCATTGATTAACGCCAGCAAGACCACATCCCAATGCTGGGTGGGGAATGTTCCACCCATTGTAGTGCAGTGGTGCTATAACCTTCAATTGTGTTTGAAAAATCTAAATATACAAAACAGATCAAAGGTATGCTTCATTTGCTTGAGTCTATTTGTCATAACTGATGTAACAGGATACATTTTATTCCTTTGTAGACCGTTGTGACTAGAGTTGTGCAGAATATAAATTTCCTTCCTTTGAATGCATGTGGAATGAGAATTCTGGTTCAAAGGAATTTCACAGAATCTGTGCTAAAATTCCACAGAACTTTGCAACATTTTAAATTTCAATTATTTTGTTCTTCTTTTAAAAGTATGCATCCAAATGACACCAAGTTTGATATGTACTCAGGTAATTTTGGTATACATATATGTTCCAAATTGTAGAGACATAGTGGGAAAGGGGGTTAGAGTTATGGTGGTAAAACATTTAATCAAAACTTAATTTTCTGTTATTTTGATCTAATTTTACAATTCTGTATCCAAATTTCTCCACGGTTTCAGGGTTTAGAGACTCATACAGCATGAATATGTGCAACATGCTTTAAGTCTCAAACATCAAAGGGGGCTACATTATAGGTAGCCAAACATTTTGCCAAAATGTAGATTTATGTTGTTTTAGTATAATTTTGATTGTATGCATTGAAATGTTAGAAACATAAAATTTGATGGCAGATAAGGACCGCTTGGCCCACCTAGTCTGCACATTTCCCTACCTAATGCATAGACTGCAGATCCTAGTTAACCAACAGCCTACTTCCTCTTACACCCCACTAGAATTGACTTATGTCTGTCCCATGCATTTTTGAATTCCCCCACTGTTTTTGAGTCCACTGACTCCTCAGGAAGGCTGTTCCATGTATCCACAACCGCCTCCATGAAAAAATACTTCTTTACATTACCTTTGAGCCATCCCTCCTCCATATTCAAATTGTGCCCCCTTGTTCTTGCACATCTCTTTGTCTGAAAGATGCTACTCTCTTGACCTCTGTTGATTCCCTTGATGTACTTGAAAGTTTCTATCATGTCCCCCCTCTCCTTGAGTGTATACATTTTAAGCTTCTTTAATCTCTCTCTTCATATGTCTTCTGGTGCAGACCCTGCACCATTTAAGATGCCCTCCTCTGGACAGCCTCCATCCTGTCTATGTCCTTGCAGAGATTGGGTCTCCAGAACTGGATGCATGACTCCAGATGTGGTCTTACTAACTGTCTGTACAGATGGATAACAACTTCCTGTTTTCTACTGATGATGCCTCTCCCTATGCATCCTAGTATCCAACCAGCCCTCCTTACTGCCTTTTCACATTGCTTGCCCACCTTAAGGTCATCTGATATGACTACGCCCAGGTCCCTTTCCATTTCTGTTGTTGTTATTCTCTCACCCTCTATTGTGTACTCTTCCCCTGGATTTTTGTTTCCCAGGTGCCTTACTTTGCACTTCTTTACATTGAATCTAAGCTGCCATATATTTCACCATGCCTCTAACCTTACCAAGTACCTTTGCATCCTCTCAACCCCACCTTCTATATCAACCCTATTGCAGATCTTTGTGTCATCTGCAAAGAGACATACTTTTCCTTCCAGTCCCTCTGCAATGTCACTTCTAAAGACATTAAGGAGGACCGGTCCTAGTTGTGGTACCCCACTGGTTACCCCCCTTTCTTCAGAGTAAACTCCTTTTACTATTACCCTCTGTATCCTGTTGTCCTGCCCATATTTAACCCAGGCTACCACCTTCAGACCCAATCCAAGGCTGGCTAACTTGTATATTAATCTTTTGTTTGGGACTGTGTCAAATGCTTTGTTAATGTCTAGGTAGGCAGTGTTCATTGCCCCTCCCTGGTCTACCACATTGGTCACCCAGTCAAAGAAATCTATTAGATTCATCTGACATGACCTTCTTGCTGTGAATCCATGCTGCCTTGGGTCCTGTGCTGAACTGGCCTCTAGGAACTCAACAATTCTTTCCTTTAGAAGTGATTCCATCATTTTCCCTACCACTCAGGTCAAACTATCAGGTCTGTAGTTTCCTGCCTCTGCCTTGCTCCCACTTTTGTGAAGGGAAATCACATCTGCCCTCCTCCAGTCCTCTGGTACTACACCATCCTCCCATGATTTGTTAAAAAGGGTAGTCAATGGTGTCACTAATTCTACCCTTAGTTCTTTTTGGAAATATTACAGGTGTATAGGTTATAGTGTCATATTTCTTGCTTCAAATGGGACTGAGTTATAGTCTGCCAAACATGTTACCAAAATGATATTTCAGTTATTTCCCACTAAGCTTATTTATTTATATATGTAAGTATGTATGTATGTACGTATGCGTTTATTTATTTATTCATTTGGTAATCTGGTTGGCGCACTAATTCGAAGAGTTTATTCAGACACTGCCCAAGCCAGAAACTAGCACAAACAGTGTAAAATACAGTGAGAGAACAGCATGGATCATACAAGGAACATAACAGGGAATCCACTTTAGGAAAAGCTAACGAGGAAAATATAAGGTAAAAAGTACCATACACATCAACAATTGAGCATACCAAAGTATATAATCTTAAGGTAAACAGGTTAATGTTATTCCATCATTCAACAATACGAATAACAATAGTTTTCAGGGTGGGAGAAGAGAGTGGAGCACTGAGGGAGGGGTAAGGGTGGACTGTAAGGGAGGTGCAGCCATGCTAGCAACCTGTGGGCAGACTCAAGTTGTGGAAGACAGAAAGTGCATTCTTAATAGGAAATTTAGATTTGGCGGGGTTGGGGGAATGTAAGGAGGAGTGGAGGTTGTTCCATAATGAGGGTCCAGCTGCAGAGGAGGTGCTTAGGCCCATCCTCATAGTTATGTTAGGACGTTCTAGTTGGAGATGGGAAGACTGACATAGATTGGGGCAGTAGGGTCTGGGCCATATTAGAAGGGATAGTGGAGAGTAGGAGGGATTGTGCAAGATATCAGCAAAGGTCCCAGACAGCATGTAGGAGCACTGTGCTTGTGGAGGGAGCAAGTTAAGGGACTGGTAAAGAGAGCAGTGGTGAGTGAGAAGAGAGGCATGGAGGGCAAGGTGGCATATATGATTATAGGTAGCAGTCAAGTGATGCAGATTGGTATCAGAGGTAAATTTAAAACAACATATTTAAATTTAACCAGATCTGAAACATTTAAACTACTATACCACTCGGTCATTTCTGACAAAGTTCATATTTACAACTTTAAATGGCACTGAATTAAAAATGGTGAAACTTTCACAACATTTTAAAATTAAATTTTGAAAGAATGTAAACTGCAAATTTGTAAACCATGGAAACTTTAAAACTGGAGAATACAATGCCGTTATAGTTGGCAGGTTCTTAGACCTTACAAGGAGACTGTGTTTATCAATGTTATTAATTGCTTGCTGCCAGAAACTGCAAGATAACCTCTGACTTAAAATCAAATTCCATGAGTCTGTGAAAAGTGTGGAATTTCATGGAAATTCCATAAAATTGAAATTTGCCTATTTTACTAAGCCTTATCTGGGGGATTCTAATTTAAAGGATAGGTGTATGAGAGTTGGGCAGTGAAGGGCATCACCAGGGGCAGGGGTTAGATTTGTAGTTACATGAAGAAATGGACAGCTGAGCTGGACAGCAGACTGGTGGTTGCCCCCCCCCCAGTTGGAGCAAGGAAGTATGAATCGTCAACAATTCCAATCTGAATGCAGGATATATAAGGATCACACCCAGTAAATTGATGATCCAGGGAACCCAATGTACATTCAAGTCTGGGACTTAGAGGTACTCAAAAAGATGTAGTGGAGGAAGACAATGTTTGGGACACCAGGAAGGAAGACTTCTGGCTATTCCAACAGGATAGTGCAATAGTAAAAGGAGTAAGTGACTCTCCTTTTAAGGGATTTTTATTTTATTTATTTATTATTTTATTTATTAATGACATTGGAATTACAAACCTTTAAGTCAGAGACTCTTTTACAAAGCCTCCACGTCATGGTTAGACACATTTACAATAAACAGTCAGACAGTACATATACAGAAATATGATATAGTAGTGAAAATACAAGGCAGGAAGCAATATTGCAATTTATGCAAAAAAAAGGACTGAGAGGTAAGGAGGCAGGACAGTAATCCATTGTCGAAGGTGGAACAATTTCAGGAAAAACAGGATGATCAGTTAGGCAGGAACTATGGGCAATTACAGCTGCAGGTGGTGGTGGTGTGGAGGTGGCTCTGGAGTGAGGATTTGAAAAGCCCAAGTCTATTTTTGGTGATGGGCACAGGGAGGGAGTTTATCCAGGTTAGGGCTCTGTAGATGAAGGACCTCTGGGCCAGGGCAATCCTGATTCTGGGCACATGTAGCAAGGCTTTTGTGGAGCTATGGGTAGAGAATGCAGTGGGAGCAGGTTGAATCAACATTGAGAGTCCAGGTGGGGCCATGCTAACCATAATTTTTTTGGTGAAGAGGCAAGACTGGTACTGGAGTCACTCCTCAAACTGAGTAGATTGGCTAGGGTGTAAAAAGTGCATGTGTGGGTGAGCTTGGCACAGTCTGTTAGGAGGCGGCATGCTTTGTTGAGGGACATTTTGATTCTGTTGAGGGCTGTATTGGTAGCAGCCCTACAGACAAGGAACACATTTTGCTACAGTAAAGAACAAAGAGGATATAACTGATCAGAATTTGTACTGAGTCAGTCTGGCAATGCCAGGGGGCGGGGGTTGCAAAATAGTCACCAGAGAGGAACAACAGTACTGTAAAAAGCTCAGCCCAGCATATCATATGAAGTAGTGATATATACATTGTGAATGATATATTCCATGAAAAGATTTCTGGTTGCTTCCTCTATATGATAGTAAAATTTGAGAAAATGTTACCAATAATTTTTGTTTGTTTTTTTCCTCTGTAAATTAAAAACTGCTAAACGATTTATCCAGCTGTATTAGACACCAGGATACACTGACATTGGATATGCATATCAAATATTAATTATATGCATGCAAGAGCAGATAAATTAAAAACATCCACATTTTTGAGAGTTTTCACAAAATTTTGCAAAAATTTACATAGTAATATTTTGAACCCCTGTAACTTACACATCCCTAGTCCGATTCTCTCCATATTTATACAATTCTGTAATCATTACAAAATGGTTATTCATGCCAATTTACACATGTCTAGCTACAAATGTGCCTAAGTTATATTCAGATAAACATTTTCATGAAATTTCCTGCAAAAATAAAACGACAGACTTTGAGCACATATAATTTTGAGATAATACATTATAATATCATAAAATTTGACACATTATTAGAAATCCTGTCATTAAGTAATAATGCCAAACATATGCCATCTGGCCTAATAGACAGCCAGCTGAGGTACATGCAGATAAAACTTTTCATGAAATTTCCCACACAAAAAATGACCGATCTTGAACACCTATAATTTTGAGAACATTCATTCTAATTTCATTACATTCTGGCACATATTCTGAACTCATCGTGGAAAGTAAGCATGCTAAATTGTAGAGCTCTAGCTTAAAAGACAGAGTAATGAGCAAATAAATATATTTAAAAAATTCCACAAAATTCCTATGGAATACCTTGAATTTTTATGGAATTTCTTAAAATGTCATTAAAATTTCATGAATTCAAATTGTTTACATTCTGCAAAGGTCTAATCATGACTCTTAGCTGTATTATAATTGCAATGACCATGTCACTCATTTTGATCCTTCTGTTATGTAAATGCAATGTAACTGTCTAAATTCTCTCTGTGTTCCATGTAGGTACTTTTTACTGACTGTATGTTTTCGCTCATCTTTACTACTTACTTGTGTTTTGTGTTTTCCTCTTGTTCACCAACAATGATGTGTCCTTACCTGTTGTAATCCTGCCTTACTGTATTTAACTGTATGATGATTCCTTTAATGTTTGTGAACTCTCAGGTCATGCCTGAAAACAGTCGCTTTGTGGCTATGGCACCCACCCAGTAAACAAAAACAAAATAAACTAAAATAAATAAATGTCTGAATATGTCAATAAAATAAACTTTACAAAAGAAGGTCTGTGCTTTTGATTCAGTTTTAGGATACTCACATTTTCTAACAGGATTTATATTCCTGCCTGCCACACCCACAGATTGAGTCAGATATCTAAAAAAATATATATTTGCACAGTATTCTGACATTAACCCCACAGCAACCAGAAACAGCTATTCCTCTCCCCAGTACCATGTAAAAGGAACAATCCACATTTAAAGTTGAAAGATCACATTTAGTAGTTAATTTTCTGTCCTTTTCATTTCACAGCATTAGTATGGCTGCATAGCTGAGCTATGCTAATGTATTATTATTATGTAGTAGAGAGAGGGGAGTGTGGAAGCACATGACTGGATACCTAGACTGTATCCTTCCAAAGTGGAGTTGAAGCACATGCAGTCCTCTCTATTAACCATAGTGCTGCCTCCCCCACCCCACCCACCGGTCATACTTTTTCCTGCTCTGTGCTTACTTACAGGTCGCTTCCTGGTTAGGAGGTAGGTGCCACCCCAGTCTCCGGTTACCATCCCCATTATATAAGTAATGTTTCATTGGTGTCTAGTGGTACCCCTCACCCTCTGATCATTGTCCCCTTATTTCTATATGTTTCTCTGGTGTCTAGTGGCACCTCTGCCATGTGATCACTGTCCCTGTATTTCTACATGTTTCGAAGGTGTTTAGTAGCAGCCCCCCTCAATCACCATCTCCATATTTCTGTAATGTTTCATTGGTGTCTAGTAGCACCCCTCACCCTCTGATCATTGTCCCCTTATTTCTGTATGTTTCCCTGGTGTCTAGTTGCACCTCTGCCATGTGATCACTGTCCCTTTGCTTCTACATATTTCAAAGGTGTTTAGTAGCAGCCCCCCCTCAATCCCCATCTCTATATTTCTGTAATGTTTCATTGGTGTCCAGTGGCACCCTTCACCCTCTGATAGCCAACTCCTTATATATCTAATGTTTGCCTGATGTTTAGTGGCATGCCTCATCCTCCAATTGCCATGCCTTTATTAGTTTTAGAAATGGGAGCTGTAATAAGGAAAACTGACCCTCATTGTTTTTTTTTTTTTTTTGCTTCTTTAAACCTGTAAAAAAGAAAAGGATCCCTCACTGGTCTGATCCCTGCCACCCCAACCTCCATCCTCTGATCACCATCCCTCTTATATATGTAATGTTTCCCTTGTGTCTAGTGGCACCCAACTGTCTGATTACCATCCCTGCATTTGTATGTTTTCCTGGTGTCTAGTGGCACCCCCACCTTCTGAATGCCATCTCTGTATTTTAATAATGTTTTCCAGGTGTCAAGTGGCACTTCCTACCCTCCAATTGCTATCCCTGTATTTGTATAATGTTTCCTTGGTGTCTACTTGTACCCACTACCCTCTGATTGCTGTCCCCATATTTGTAAAAATGTTTCCCTGGTGTGTAGTTGCAACCCCCACCCTCTGATTTCTGGCCCTGTATTTGTATAATGTTTATGTAATTTTCTCTGGTGTGTAGTGGCACCCACCACCCT
This sequence comes from Neoceratodus forsteri, assembly GCA_016271365.2. Lineage (NCBI taxonomy): Eukaryota > Metazoa > Chordata > Ceratodontiformes > Ceratodontidae > Neoceratodus > Neoceratodus forsteri. Next base: position 12,964,107 of record CM028130.1, read on the forward strand.
CCAATCTCAAACCCTGTATTTGCGTAATTTTCTCTGGTGTTTAGTGGCAACCCTGCACTCCAATCCCCATTTATTTATTTATGTAATTTTCTATGGCATTTAGTGGCACCCCCTGCCCTCCAGCCTTTGAGCCCCATCCCCCTATATGTTTTACTTGTGTCTAGTGGCACCCACAACCTCCAATCACCATCATGTGAGCTGTAATAACAAAAAATCATAGAAACATAGACTTTGATGGCAGATAAGGACTGCTAGGCCCATCTAGTCTGCCTCTTTCCCTACCTACAGGATAGGCCGCAGATCCTAGTTAACCAACAGCCTATTTCTTCCTACCCCCCACAAGAATTGCCTTATGTCTGTCCCATGCATTTTTGAATTCTCCCACAGTTTTAGACCCCACAACCTCCTCAGGAAGGCTGTTCCATACATCCACTACCCTCTCTGTGAAATAATACTTCCTCACATTGCCCCTGAACCGCCCTCCTTCTATCTTTAAATTGTGTCCCCTTGTCTTGCAAGTCTCTTTTTCTGAAAAATGTTACCCTCTTGGACTTTGTTGATTCCACTGAGGTACTTAAATGTTTCTATCATGTCCCCCTTCTCCCTTCTTTTCTCAAGGGTATACATATTAAGCTCCTTTAGTCTCTCCTCATACGGCTTCTCTTGCGGAGAATGGGTCTCCAGAACTGCACACAGTACTCCAGATGGGGTCTCACCAACTGTCTGTACAGAGGATAACAACTTCCTGTTTTCTGCTGCTGATGCCTCTCCCTATACATCCTAGTATACCCCAGCCCTCCCTACTGCCTTCTCACATTGCTTGCTAACCTTAAGGTCATCTGATATGATTACCCCAGGTCCCTTTCCTTTTTGTTGTTGTTACTACCTCCCACCCATTGTGTATTCTTCCCTGGGTTCTTGTTTCCCAGGTGAATTATTTGCACTTCTTTGCACTGAATCCTAGCTGCCATACTTCTGACCATTCCTCCAACCTTGTCAAGTCCTTTTCATCCTTTCCATGCCTCCTTGTGTATCAACCCTGTTGCAGATTTTTGTGTCATCTACAAAAGGCATACTTTTCCTTCCAGTCCCTCTGCAATGTCACTGATGAAGACATTAAAGGACTGGACCCAATACTGAATGCTGCGGTACCCCACTAGTAACCCCCCTTTCTTCAGAATGGACTCCATTTACAATTACCTTCTGTGTCCTGTTGTCCAGCCAATGTTTTACCCAGGCTACCACTCTGGGTCCCACTCCCAGGCTGGTTAATTTGACTATTAATCTTTTGTGTGGGACTGTGTCAAATGCCTTGCTAAAGTCTAGGTAGGCCATGTCCACAGCCCCTCCCTGGTCTACTACTTTGGTCACCCAGTCAAAGAAATCTATTAGATTCATCTGACATGACCTTCCGCTGTGAACCCATGCTGCCTTGGGTCCTGTGCTCCACTGGCCTCTAGGTACTCAACTATTCTTTCCTTCAGAGTGACTCCATCACTTTCCCTACCATAGAGGTCAGACTGACAGGTCTGTAGTTTCCTGCCTCTGTCTTGGAACCACTTTTGTGAAGGGAATCACATCCACCTTCCTCCAGTCCTCGGTACCACACCATCCTCCATGATTTATTAAAAGAGTAGCCAGTGGTTTCACTAGTTCCTCCTTAATTCTTTTAGAATTCTGGGGTGAATTCCATCAGGACCCATTGCTTTGTCCACCTTCAGTTTTAGGAGTTCTTGCAGAACTCTTTCTTCTAGTGAAAGGACTGGGATCGACCCCCTATCAAGAGTGCTTCTGTTAACTGGATTAGGCACTTCCCCTCCTCTTTTGTGAATACTGAGCAGAAATATTCATTCAGTATTCCTGCTTTTCACTGTGCCCTCTGCCCACACTATTCATTCTATTCAGCCTCACTATCCCTCCCTTTGTCTTTCCGCTCGCTGATGTACCTATAAAGGTTTTATCCTCCTTCTTAACTGAGTTGGCTATCTTTTCCTCAGTTTGGGCCTTTGCTATTCTGACTTCCCTCCTGCTTCCTTCTGCCTTAACTGGTACAGCTCTCTGTCCTGCTCCTTCTGTGTTTCCTTATACTTCGGAATGCTATCTTTTCTTCCTGACTTTCACAGCCACCTCTTTTGAGAACCATAGTGGCTTTTTCTTTCGTTTGATTTGTTCATTTGCTTCACACAAGGCTTGTTGCCTCTGTGATGGCAGTTTGATAATTCCCCATTGTTGCTCCACACCTCCTTCTAGCCTGTTTGCTAGTGCTTTTCTGAGGCACTCTCCCATCTTGCCAAAGTCAGCCCTCCTAAGTCCAGTACCCTCACTTTTGTATGGCTTGACTCTGTAGCTGAGTTGCAATGAACCACACTGTTTGATGGTCACTTGTCCCAGATGCAACCCACTTCTAGATCTGAGATCCTCTCACTGCCCCGTTTGAGTCACGAGGTCTAAGATTGCTCCCTCACAGTGGGTTCGAAACTAACTGTCTAATGCCTGCCACCTGTAGGGCATCAAGAATGGCCCTGCTCTTGGATGTGGCTGCAGCAAATGTGCTCCAGTTAACATCTGGCATATTCAGGTCTCCCATCAACAGTATCTCCCCTTTCTCTGCCATTCTAAGAATGCCTTCTATCATATCCTTGTCATTCCTTCCCCCTGACATGGGGGTCTGTACACAACCCCTGTGCGGATTGTGGTGCCCTTTCCAGTCTCCAAGGTGACCCACAGTGCCTCCTCTCCTCCCTGTTTACTCTTTTGTTCAGTTGCTTTTATCCTTCCTTTACATGAGAGCTACTCCCTCCCCTCTTCTCCCTGCCTGTCTCTCCTGTAGGTTATGTACCCTGGTATGTTAACATCCCAGTCATGGTTCTCTGTGTACCATGTTTCTGTGACTGCTACGATATCCAGGCATCCCTCTTCCATTAGGCCATCAGCTCAGGGGCTTGTTGCCCAGACTACGGGCATTGGTACTCATTACCCTCCATTTCCTGATGGCCTTACCCCTTTACCCCATCCCTGTCCTTCTTGCCCTTGTCACTTTCTTCATTTACCCCTGCCCTTCTCCCTATCGACACCTCTATGTTGGTGTTTGCCACACTTACTACCATGATTATTTGGGGGGGCTAGGATTTTCCTTCTCCTTTCCAGTGCCTCCCCCCTTAGCTAGTTTAAAAATCATCCATCAATGTTTTGTTCTGTCTTTAAACTGGTAGAAAAAGAACATGATCCCTTGCTGATCTGACCCCTGCCACCCCAATCTTCCACTCAGCACTCACCACCTCACTGCCCCAGTACACCCCTCACACCCTCACTCACCTGAACAGGTCACAGGGTGAAGTTCCACTCTTCAAATGAATACTTGTCTTGCTGCTGGAACCAGCAACTGCAATATGAGAAAGTACGGTGAGTGATGGTCAATGAATTTCAACTGCAGTTTCAACTTTGATGCATAACTTTGTCATTTTTCCATATTTGCACCCAAATGTTTGAACATGGTCTTTTGGGGACCTTACCTCATGACCACTGGTGGTGAAATTATGCAAATCTAGCCCAAAAGGCAATTTTGTGGTCATTTTTCTGAAATCACCTTTCAGGCAGGATTTGAATATTTTCACTGCCTCTGTTGATGAGGAGGGGCCATAAGAAGGCTATGTTGAAAATGTGGGGCAAAATATGTAAAAAGGACAAAGTTATGAACGTACATTGAAATTTTTCTGCTCTTGCTCAGAGGTTTGGTCATTTAAAATAATCTAACAGCAAATGTTCAACATAGCCATTTCTTCACACCACCACATGAATGTGACAACTGTCATTTTTCAATGCAGGCCAAAATGTGTTTTCACACCAGCAGCATGGAGTGATATTTTGGTGGCACAGAATGATATTTCCAAATGGGATTTTGAAAATGTTCACCTACAGGGTTCATCAGTGGGGTAATATGAAGGCTGTGCTGAAAATTTGGTGCACAAATATGGTAAAATGCCCAGGTAGTTTGTGAACATTGTAGTATTTCAATGTTCACTCATACATTCTCTAATTTTCAATATTTTCATAGAATCATAGAATCCCACCAGCAGAAAAGACCACCTGGCCCATCTTGTCTGCCCCCAAAATAGCCCACCCCTCTCCCTTACCTCCCACCTCTCTGCCTTCCTTCTCCCCTTCTGTTTAGCCCTGTGTAGTTGTCCCAGGATATTTTGAATTTATCCACTGTATCCATCCCCACAACCCATTCCAGCAACCTGTTCCATGGTCCTACAGCTCTCGCTAAGATGTGCCCCTTACATCACCATGAAATCTCCCCTTCCAACTTGAATGAATGGCTTCTGGTGTTTTTGCTTTCCCTGAGCCTTAAGAGGTTGCCTCCCCATACTTTATTTATTCCCTTTAGCTATTTGAAGGTTTCCACCATATCTCCACTTTCCCTTCTCACCTCCAGTGTATTTAGACCAGCCTCTCCCCAATGGCCTCCCTTGCATATCTTGGATCATCTTGGTTTCCCTTCTTTGAATCCTCTCCTGCCTATCCTTGTCACCCTGCAAGTGTGGCCTCCAGAATTGCACTCCATACTCCAGTTGTGGTCTGACCAGTGTTTTGTAGAATGGCATGATTACCTCCCTCTTCCTACTTGTGAAGCCCCTCCTTATACAAGTCAACATTCTTGTTGACTCCAGACATTCAACATAGTTTTTTTCTCCATGTCACCTCATAAACATGACCAGTGCCATTTTGAAATCCTGGATGAGATGTGTTTTTGCATTTCTGGTGCAAAATTATATTTTGGCCAATATGCTATAAATGCTACATTTCATGTTATAAGGGAGCTATAAGACAACTATCTTGAATATTTGGGGTCAAAGTTTAAAAAAAAATATATAATTGTTAAGAAACTTTAGGAGCAGTTCCAGCCCCTGTGGGTATGCTTTGTGATCCCATTCCAGTGAGCTGAGTTCATGGGTCAGCTCAGTGACCAAGATGGATGGAGTGAGGGGTGAGGGATAGCACTGATATGCAACAATCCCCCCAGTCAGGAAATGAAAACCACAGGGTTGTCCATATGGTCCCATGTACCATATAGTGAAAACAACTGTCCTCTTGGCATGCAGTTTTGCACATCTTCACCCTTTGGGTGACAGAGGGACCCATGCATTAACTGAAAGAAAGACTCTTTGCCCTGTGTATCTATATCTGCAGGCATTTGGAAGTGCAGGGACCAAAGGGCCCTGCACTTCTGCAACCCACACCAAGCAGCCCTCATGAATTCTTGACATCTTTCACTGCACAGGCATACAGAGCCCACAAGGACTCTGCACCTCTGTAGGCAGATGGAGTCTTCTCTTGATGCTGGTTCCAGATGGCCTGTGCATCTGCATTTGTTCACACAAGTCTTGAATGGACCTTCATGAATGAGGATGCAATTCCACTGTCTCAAAAGAGAGAACATTCTGTGCAAAAATACATTGTTATTGCACCAGTTTGGGTTTAAGAAAATGGCACAAAAGTATGGAAATGTACCATTAGGGTTTCCAACACTCCCGGCAGCAATACAAAAAACATTAGGATTTTGTGTCTCTGAAGTCTTGGTTAATCAGTGGTGGAGTCTTCCTTGGGGGTGTCAACCCTAGTGCCTGCCCCATCCCCTCTGTGAACAACATCACATGTGACTGCCTTTCTTCACGCAGGGGCCATGTTAAGAAAGGTACAACTGATCATGTTGGCAACATCAGGCAAGACATACAGTGGTTGTTGTAGATACATTGCATGCTATTCAGGTATGCTGTGATGTATTGAGTCAGTATTCCTGTGGTGCAGCATAATAGAAGTTGGTTATTGCACTTCCACAGTCCACCACAAGATGGCAATCACAACTTATTCCAAAGTGATTGCTGTCTTGGACTGTGACTGTACTTTACTTTTCATTTTACCAAGGTAATCACCAGCACATAGCATAATTAATTTCCTTATATTAAGTAAATGTTTCTATTGGATAATTCACAAATTCAATTATATTTTTTTGGGGAGGGAACTCTGTATTTCTGAGAGCAAGAAATCAGATTGCTCTCAAACAATGTGCAGCTGCTACATGTAATGCAGCATAAAGCTATAAATGTTAGTCACTTGGAAGTAGCAGTGCATGTGCCTAAATTACAGTATTCTTTTTAGTTTATATTAATTGCCAGGATTCAGTTATAAATAATAGTCTTTGCCTCCCCCTCCCCAACTGATCTTGAGTAGCCAGATAAAGATTTTCCTCACACCATTCCTCAAGCCCCGATCTTCCCCGTACCTCTGTTCATTTAGAAACTATCACCACAGACAGCAAGGTGAAGGACCCTTGCCCATTCATGAGCCTGATATTCAGCCAGACAGGAGGTGGCACCAAGGACATGGATACATTTTTACAACCAAAAAAAGGGCAACATTTTTATGATGCAACGGGCATTGGTCACCTATTTAAAGTTCAAAGGCAAACATGTTATCTTATTTTTCCTTTTTTACAGGTGTTTCCTGCAGCTGAGCAATACATTGAGTATTTTGACAGTATTCATACTGTCGCTTGTTGTTTGTTTTTCCTAATCCCATTACTTTAAACCTCTGCAATAGGTCCTTGTGCATTCAGCAAGCTCCAAGATATTTTACCGAGACCAGCCTGACTGCGACAGTTCCTGATGTCATTGCTGCCTGGAGTGACCTCATACTGCACAGCACATGAAAGACCACTTAGTGTGTGTTGCTGAATTCACTCCACCAAAAGCTGAGAACTTTCTACCTATGACATCTGAATGCGTGACATTTTCTTAATTCCAGTAACAAATTAAATACAGTTATTTGAGAGCTGCCTTGAATAACGGTTTCATTTCAAAGCCATAATTTATTTGATTGTTTCTTATTCAAATGCTTTCCTTTTTTATTTAATTTAATACTAGCTGCCAGCACGGAAACATGACAAAGTGAAACAGGAGAAAAATGTCAGATTGCCTCTCAGCCCTTTCCTCTATGCTCTCCTCTACCCCCACTCCACCCATCTCACTCATACTCTTGACCAGTTAGAATCCACACATCACTGTTAAACTGGCACTGTGTTGAGATAGCCAGTGCATTTTGGATAAAGTACCCTGTCTCCATTAGCTCCTCTTTGCTAGGCATGGTGCCTTGATACATACCATAGCTTTGATTAAGTTCAAGTTTATCAAAGTGCTGATGATGACTGGTGCCATGCTTTTGTTACCTTATTTATTTTTTTAATTTAGGTGACTTGTTTTATTCCAAGCAGCATGTGACATTGATCTGATCACTAGCATGAGCTCAATTATGTGATAGTACTTCTTTATTCTCTGTATAGTGCTTCCTCAGTGTTGCATTGTGGGCCTGGAGGATTTTACAGTAGCTGTTATGCTCCCGCCCACTACATATTCCCTCATGCCACTAATCTGTCTGGCTCAGTTGTACTAGCTGTTCACAAATCTCTGATGGAGCTGTTGAGGGAAGAACATATTGAACTTTGTACATTTTAAATGTTATTTAGCAAAACCAAATTTTTTGTTGGTCTCTTTTTCACGTAACTCATATTCCTTTTCCATCAAGATTAACTATTGTGTTTGTTTAATCATGCTATGTTGCTGTTTAGAAATTAAATGCATCATACTAATAGCTTAAATAAATTAAATATCTATATATATATATATATATATAATTTATTTGCCTTATATAATTATCTGATTCAGCAGCACGTTTTTTAATAGTGAGAACTGATTGATAGTGCTTTACGTGACCCGCATCAACTTCAGACGAAGTATTATATCTGCTCCAGGCAATTGGCTCCAGGACCGGACCCAGAGGGTCGTAGGTGGTGGGATAATCTCATTCCCAAGGAGGGTCATTAGTGGAGTCCCACAGGGATCAGTCCTTGGGCCCCTTCTGTTCAACGCCTACGTATCTGACATAAGGACAGGAAACAGGAGTGAGATGAGTCTCTTTGCAGATGACTCGAAACTGGGGGCGGTGGTGGATGGGGAGGAGGGAGGATGGCCTGCAGGGGACCTGGAGGCTCTGGAAAGATGGTCTAGAAAGTGGAGCCGAGGTTCAATGCAGGGAAATGCAAGGTACTCCACCTGGGGCCAGAAACCCAGGCCAAGTGTACACCCTGGGGAAATACTACAAGTCTCAATGGCTGAGAGGGACCTGGGGTGGTGGTGGATGTCAAGATGAACAACTCTGAGACTTGTAGGAGGGCAGCAGCCAAGGCCAACAGGCTGCTGGGATGCATCACTAGGGGATCACCTCCAGAAGGAGAGTGATACTCCCTCTGTATAACTACTTGGTGAGGCCGCACCTGGAGTACTGCGTGCAGTTTGGAGAGCCACACTTAAGAGGGACATTAACCTCCTGGAGAGGGTCAGAGGAGGGCAACAAAATTATTTGGGGCTTGGGGACAGGACCTATGAGGAGAGGCTCGAAGAGCTAAATATGTACACATTGGAAGAGAGAAGGGACCGGGGGGACATGATAGAGGTCTTCAGGTACATGAAGAGGGTAAATAGGGGAGGAACAGTCAGGGTGCTTCGAAGGAAGGAGGAAGGGGCCACTAGAGGGCATGGGTGGAAGCTGGAGGGGGGAAGATTCAGGGGAGAAAGGAGGAGGTGCTACTTCACTGAGAGGGTGTTGGAGCCATGAAATGCACTACCTAGGGGGCTGGTGGAGGCAGAGACAGTGGAGGGGTTCAAGAGGGGGTGGGACAGGTACAGGGGAAGGGTTCAGGAAGCAAAATCCAATGCAGCAAGAATATCCGGAACTGGGAAGGGAGAAGCCAGAGAAGGCGAGGGGGACAGCAAGGTCAGCACCCAGGGTGGGGGCTGACCAAACGAGCAGACACGAAAGACCGTTAGGCCTATTCTGCTGGCATTTTAGTATGTTAGTATGCTCTGTCAATGACCTCCATCAATACAAGTTCTATGCTTAATTTCCCACACCAGGAGATGGAACTTCAGATTGGCAGTTGAACACTCCACCTGTTCTTGTATCCATTAAAAAACCTTTCAGCTTTTTGAAATTATGAGGCATGTTTTTTCCACCAGCCAGCAACAGATGGAATTCTTAAAGCAACGTCCTCTCTGATTTTTAACGTGGAGTCAATATTGTGTCTTTGAAGATAGCCACTTTCCTCCTGCTCTCCTTGCCAACTGGCTACTGTTTACTTAGTATGGATTGTACGGCGCAGTGTCATTCCACCCTCCCCCACTCTCCCACCATCCTCACACACATACCCTCAACTCCTGTACATTGCAAGTGTCTCTGTAGTTTGGTCTATTGAGCGTTGGGTTAGGTTCACATATTGTACATATGTCAACATGAAAAGTGCACCAAGAACCGCCATTTGTAACTGATGATCTGTAGCCACTGGGTCAGCTAAGGAACAGGGTCTTTCAGTTTGAGAAGTGTGGCTGGACAGCTATAATTGCCTGAGGTTACAGTTTATTGAGTACTATCTCAGAGTAAATATAAAAAAGTACCAAGGGCATTAGCTGATATTATCCTCTTTTTTTCTGATTTCTTAGGTGGAAATTGATGTATTTGGCAGTGCTCACATTGCTGTTTTATTTGCTTCTGTTGGCTTAAATGCTTTCTAGGTACACATGAACAACACCATGATTTAATTTATGAGATCGGTACTTGGTGATGGAGTAGTGAAAAAGGAAAGGCAAACAACTACTTTCATGTTCTAAGAGATCAGTAAAACAAAAAAATAGTGATTGAATCTTTCAGGAATGGGACACTTTATTACCCAACTAATATAAGATGATGATTCCTGAATTTGCTATGAACTGTAGTTAACTGTATTTAATGGTATGCACTGTAGTGGTAATTGTCAAACTCATAGAAACATAGACTTTGACAACAGATAAGGACTGTTTGGCCCACCCAGTCTGCCCATTTCCCCTACATATTGGATAAGCTGCAGATCCTAGTTAACCAACAGCCTACTTCCTCTTACCCACCACTATAATTGCCTTATGTCTGTCCCATGCATTCTTGAATTCCTCCACTTTTTTTGACCCCACAACCTCCTCAGAAAGGCCATTCCACGCATCCACCTCCCTCTCCATGAAAAAATACTTCCTCATTTTGCCTCTGAGCCGTCACCCCTCTATCTTCAAGTTGTGCCCCCTTGTTCTTGCACATCTCTTTTTTTCTGAAAGATGCTACCCTCTTAGACTTTATTCATTCCCTTGAGGTACTTGAAAATTTTTATCATGTCCCCCCTTTCCCTTCTTTCCTCAAGGGTATACATATTAAGCTTCTTTAGTCTCTCTTCATATGGTTTCTGGTGCAGACCCTGCACCATTTTAGTTGTCCTCCTCTGGACTGCCTCCATCCTGTCTATGTTCTTGTAGCAATGGGGTCTTCAGAACTGCACACAGTACTCCAGATGGGGTCTCACCAACTATCTGTACAGAGGGATGCCAAATTCCTGTTTTCTACTGGTGATGCCTCTCCCTATGCATCCCACTATCCCTCAGCCCTCCTTATTGCTTTCTTCCATTGCCTACCTACCTTCCTTTAGTTTGTCTGCTATGACTACCCCCAGGTCCCTTTCTATTTTTGTTGTTGTTAATACATCTCCCCCATTGTGTACTCTTCCCCTGGGTTTTTATTTCCCAGGTGCATTACTTTGCACTTCTTTGCATTGAATCTAAGCTGACATCCTTTTGACCATTCCTCCAACCTTGCCAAGTCCCTTCTCATCCTTTCCACCCTCCCATTGTGTATCAACCCTGTTGTAGATCTTTGTATCATTTGCAAAGAGGAATACTTTTCTTTCCAGTCCCTCTGCAATGTCACTTGTAAAGACATTAAATGGGACTGGTCCCAGTACTGAACCCTGCAGTACCCCGCTATTAATCCCCCTTTCTTCAGAGTGGACTCCATTTACTATTACCCTCTATGTCCTGTTGTCCAACCAGTTTTTTAACAAGGCTACCATCCTGGGACCCACTCACAGGCTGGCTAACTTGTTTATTAATCTTTTTTTGTGGAACTGTGTCAAATACTTTGCTAAAGTTAAGGCATGCCATATCCACAGCCTCTCCCTGATCTACCACTTAGGTCACCCAGTCAAAGAAATCTATTAGATTAGTCTGACATGACTTTCCCACTGTGAATCCATGCTGCCTTGTGTACTGTACCTCACTGGCCTCTAGGTGCTCAACTATTCATTCTTTCAGAAGTGATTCCATCATTTTCCCTACCACTAAGGTCAAACTAACAGGTCTCTACTTTCCTGCCTCTGCCTTGCTCCTACTTTTGTGAAGGGGAATTACATCTGCCTTCCTCCAGTCCTCAGGTACCACACCATCCTCTCATGATTTGTTAAAAAGGTTAGTCAGTGGTGTCATTAATTATCCCTTTAGTTCTTTTAGAAGTCTTGGGTGAATCCCATCAGACCCCATTGCCTTGTCCACCTTGAGTTTTAGGAGTTCTTTCAGGACCCTTTCTTCTGTGAGTGGAGTGGTATTGGCCCCCCATCCAGAGTACTTCTATTCTTTGGTTTTGGTACATCCCCTTCTCTTCTTTTGTGAATACTGAACGAAAGTATTCATTCAGTATGTCTGCCTTTTCACTGTCACCCTCTGCCCACTCTCCCCCACCATTTATTAAGCCTCACTATCCCTGCCTCGGTCTTTCTTTTCTCACTAATGTATGTATAAAGAGTTGGCTATCTTTTCCTCAGTTTGGGCCTTTGCTGCTCTGACTGCCTTCCCTGCTTCCTTCTGCTTTAACTGGTACAGTTCTCTCTCCTGCTCCTTCTGTGATTCCTTATTTTTTTCTGAATGCTATCGTTTTCTCCCTAACATTCCCAGCCACCTCTTTTGAGAACCATAGTGTTTTTTCCTTTCATTTTGTTTTGTTTATTTGCTTCACAAAAAGGCATGTTTCCTCAGTGATGGCAGTTTTGATTTTTCCCCATTGTTCCTCCACCCCTCCTTACTTCCCTTTTGCTAGTGCATTCCTTTGGCACTCTTCCATTCTGCCAAAGTCAGCCCTCCAAAAGTCCAGTACCTTTGCCTTTTAATAGCTTGACTCTGTTGCTGTATTATTATGAACTACACTGTCTGGTGGACTCTTGTTCCCAGATGGCTACCCACTTCGAAATATGAGATCCTCTCACCATCCCCAGTTGAGATAACCAGGTTTAAGACTGCTCCTCCCCAAGTGGGTTCTAACACTAGATGCCTGAGGCATGTCCTCTTTAGGGCATCAAGAATGACTCTGCTCTTGGATGTGGCTGCAGCAAATGTGCTCCAGTTAACATCTGGTATATTCAGGTCCCCATCAACAATATATCCCTTTTTCTGCTATTCTAAGGATGACTCTTATCATTTCATTGTCCTTTTCTTCCCCCTGAGATGGGAGTCTGTATACAACCACTGTGCAAATTGTGGTGCAATTTATCATCTCCAAGGTGACCCACAGTGCCTCATCTCCTCCCTTTTTACCCTTTAGTTCCATTGCTGTGATCCCTTCCATTATGTAGAGAGCTACACCTCCTCCTCTTTTACCCTCCCCGTCCCACCTGTAGATTGTGTACCAGGGAATGTTGACATCCCAGTCATGGTTCTCTGTGTATCAGGTTACTGTGACTGCCACAATATCCAGGCATCCATTTTCCATTAAGGACACTAGTTCAGGAAACTTGTTACCTAGACTATGGGCATTGGTACTCATTGCTCTCCATTTTTTGCTGGTCTACCTCTTTTAGTCCCATCCCTGTACTTACTGCCTTTGACTTTTTCTCCATTTACCCATGCCCTGCTCTCTACTGATCTCTCTACCCTGGTGTTAACCCTGCTAACTACCCTGTTTTGTGGGGGGAGGCTGGGAATTCCCTGCTCCTTTTCAGTGTCTTCCCCCTTGGTAGTTTAAAAGGTTGTCAATGAAGAATTTAAACCTATCACCTAAGGTCCTCATTCCCCTCCAGGGCAGATACAGACCATTGCACCAGTATAAGCCTGTATCCCTCCAGGGGGAACCCCATCTCCAATGAAGTCAAACCCTATGTTCCACGCCAGTTTTTCAACCATTCATTGAATCCCTTGGTGTGGAGTACCCTAGCCTCACCCGTGCCATAGACAGGCAGTACCTCCAAGAAGGTTAACATGCATGCTACTTATCTAAGGCCCCTTTCCAATCTCCACAAACTCATCCTGCACAGCTCTGATCCCATTCCCAGCTAGGTCATTTGTACTTAGGTGAACAATGACATCCAGCTCCCTCTTTTGTGCAGCTGCTGTCATGATTCTGAGGATTCGCTTCCTGTCCCTCCATGCCATGGTGCCAGGCAGGTAGCTTACCTCCCTCTCCCCTCCCTCCCCTTTTCTGACCATGACTTATTTTTCCTTTTTATAAGAATGTAAGTTTGCATTGAACTGGCTTAAACTTGCATTGAACTGGCTTAACAAATCATTATAATAATAATAATAATAATGTATTCAAGCCACCTGCTGAATGTTACTGTCCATAATGTCAGTGTATGAGCACATCACTCAGACAACATTAATCAGAAACACTATTGAGCCCACAGCAATGACTGTCTTATGGAAAATATTCCAGAGATAATTCCAGTGCTTGATCCCTTTTTATCAACAGATTTTTTTCCCACTCAAATAATGGTTAAGTGTATTAGGATTCAAGCATACATGGGAAAGACACTGGAGTAACGGGGGGGGCTGGCAGGCAAAGGGTCAAGCAGAGTCTTCAGTAACATATTAGATATAAACTCTATAGGGCAAACTACATTGGTAAAGGGAAGCTTTTCTAAAGACAACTGATTTGTTTTAATGGTTAACCCATAAGTCACCCTTCATTAAAACAGACAACAGCAACAACATAAAATAGCATAATAATAATAAAAAAGGGACTGTGAGATGGAGTATAGTGGACTGATAATGACATTCTATTACCACATAATCTAGATGTAAGTATTGCATCTGAATGGCCTCCGTAATTTAGTAGTGCTTTCTTGGTATTTAGAAATAGTTTTTTTCCTGTTTTTTTCTGAGAAGTAAAATTAATAGTATCATTATACACCTAGCTAAATATGTTACAATTAGAAAAGCCCCATGTTGGCCACTAAAATTATGTTTTATTTAAAAAAAAATCAGTAATTTGTAAAATGCACAATTCAATGTCTCTTCCCTAATGTTACAGGAGAAACAATGGCCCTGCAGCCAGCGAACATATGAATCAAACCAAATGTGTGGTCAAGCACTGTTGGTGGGTCTGGAAAGACAATGGATTTAATCTGTCCGCCTGTAACACTCTCTCTCTCTCTCTCTCTCCTCTGCTCAGTCTGAAGATTTTTGTTTTGACTTGGATTGCAACTACTAGGCTCAATTTGAGACCCCTTCCCAATTCCCTCTTCTCTATTTAATTTTGCAGTCCCTTAGTGAAGGTGCTAGCATAAGGGAAAACTAACGGATGGTGTGCAATTCAGCTCTGCTACTTCAGCATACTGTTCTATACAAGATGCCAGCATGCTAGAAAACAGTAGCATGAAAGCAACATGCTGAAATAGAAGATGAGGTCTAACAAACCCCTGACTCCAGTTACCCTCCCTGCTGTGCATGTACTGTAGTAGTGTTTTGCACCCACTACATCCTTCCTTTATACCAGACATAGCTGGCATAAACACTCGTTTATATCACTTGAGTCTGTGTCTTGTTTGTTTCCTTGCAATTTCATTCACTCTGACCCTTATTTTAAAGTAGCAGTATAGTGCAGTGGTTTAAGGTGCAGGGCTGCAAACCTGGAGACCGGGGTTTGAATCCCACAGCCCCACTTGTATACTGTGTGGCCCTAATCAAGTCACTTAACTTCCTTGTGCTCCCAGGTCACACCTGGAATAACGCTTTGGCTTAGTTTGCCTCTCCTGCTTAAACAATTTCCTCTCCTCCTTACTTTGAGTTCTACAATTGAGAAACACACTGATTTGTTTCAGAGAGAGAAAGCAAAAGAACTCTATTACACTTCCAGAACTGCATTAAAACACAAGTATTCATACCTGTATTTACATACAGTACTCAGGTTCCACAATACTGCCTGTGGGGGGAAGGGGTTAGATGTAATCCATCTGAAATTCTGATAATTAACCCCGAGTAAGAAGTTTGTCCTATTTTAGTGAACAGGCTGATTTTGATTTGGTAGTCAGCATTTTAATGAACATGGGTGTCGGGGGGCTAATTTATTTTTTTCGTTGCTCCTATTTCATCTAATGGTTAGGCCAGAGGAATACTACAGTATATCTGCATCCGAGCAGAAACCGCACAAAATGACTACACCTGAACTTGTGTTTCATAGCCGTTTTTGCTTTCAGATCATCTGATCAGATAATCAGAAGTATATATTTATTGGTGCAGCAATGTACTGAGATTATATGTTTAAGTAGGTCATATTTCCCCCATCATACTACAAATAAATATTTTAAATTCAATAAATTGTTCTTTTTTTCAACCATCAGATTTCTTATGATGTTAGTGGCAAACTCAAAACGCTCCTGAAATCTTGCAAGGTGGAAGGTATTGTGTGTATTGGTCTCATCGTCAGCTGCCCTTGGATTCCACCGCAAACACCAAAAATGGTAATGCACAGTGCAGTATTTTTTTGGTTATGGAAAATGCTTGAGAAATCCTACCTATTCAGACCCTTCCACCGTGACAGTGCTTACACAGCACCTGCTGGTTGGTATCACAAGCTGTCCATCATGAAATTAGGTATCTGTTCATCCAGTCACTAAATAATGGTGCGTTAGAAGTAGCCCACACATAGAACTGTAGAATTAAACTATGACTAGAAAAAAAGTAACACAATTAAAAAAAAAAACATTATTGTTAGCAGTTAATATATTACTCAGTTAATCTTGATCATGAAGCCTGTGTACACTGCTTCATCTTGTCAGCCTGATTCCAGTTCTTTGACCTTAATTACTATGGAGTCCTTATTCATGATCTATTGAGTTTCATTTGGACTTTGCCTCTGCACCATACTCTCTTCCCTACTTTGTTTTCAATATATTTTGCTCTATGAAGTAGTGCCCTCTGGCTCTGTGATGAAGATTAATTGAGCAGTGCATTAACTGCTAACAAAAAGCTAATTCAGCCACAGACCTGGATGTAAAAACTGCCGGCAATTCAAAAGTTCTAACAACATACTGAAAAGGGATACACAGGCTCTGTGGCAGACCGTTAATCACTAACTAATCCTACAACATTCTCACCTACATTAGCTGTCATTACACATAATAATTCAGTAACTAGTGCTGCTTAGTGTTTTGTGTCTTCCCTCTGCTCTACACGCCTTTTGATTTCCTGATTGGTTCAGCATCACCATAGCATTCGACACACAGCTGTTGTAATTTGTCTCTCAGAGAGCAGCACTGAGTGAGATAGAGCAGATAGGAGAGCTTCTTAAACAATAATAAAAAAAACCTTTGACACAGCTGACACCTTAAAGGAGGTAGGACATGTTTTGTTACCCGTTTTTTTTCTGGAAATAAAACTTTACCCTTGTAAACAGCGTCTCTGTGTGTTACATAGTGGTTTGAGATAGGATAAAGGGGTCAATTTTGTGCCCCATGGCAGTCCAGTATATTGTATATTAAACTGTTTTTTCCCCCCAATTTCAGATTTGGCCATGAGTTCAGTTTTACTAAGGACATAACAGACTTGCTGCCTGACTCTTGCAGTCTTACAGAATAGCTTGCCAGGGATTTTTTTCAAATTAATTCCTATTTGTTTAGGTTGTTATTTTATCTGCATTGCACATCCTGTCTAAATCCCATGTATGTGAAGTGCAGGCACAGACCCCTAAAACTAAAGTGTATAATTGAAAGAATAAAAAAAATCTATACTTGGGAATGGTAACCTGTATCCCCATTGCCAGAGACTGGTTCCCAGTCAGCTACACCACACAGTCTGTGTGCTCAAAGTCAATCACTTGGAGCATGATGATGGTACTGCTAAAGTACTCATAACATATAAAAATGTTAGGGATCCCTAAGCCTTGGAGGTCCTATGACATGGTCTCCTTAGTAGCCCACCCTCCCCAGTCTCTCGTTGCACAATGCCTGAGTGACCTGGAGTGGTACACCTGTGGTACCGTACATCAGGTCAAACACCTGTACCCCCCAAAAATGTGAATGGAATGGTACCTGTTAGAAGCAAACCGAAGTAAGCAATGCAGGAATGACCAGCTGTTATAATAGGGACAATAATGTAAAGAGAGCCCCCCCCACACACGCACACACATACACACACACACATATTTCAGTTAATGGTCAGCACACCCTGATGGTGACATTTCATCAGTAACCCCTGACTGCCTTTACAGTATACTACATCTGCAACATCAAACAGGTGGGGTATTGTGCATAGACAATAGACAACAGTGACCTTGTACTTGACAGTAAAAAAATGTACTGAGAACCATCCAGAATCAGTTCTAAGCTTATGTTGTCACTTGAAAAGGCTACGTGAAACATGCGGTTTTAACTCATACTGTATGTCAGTTGAAACAAAGGAGATAAAAATGATTACATTTTAGTATGACACTTGACTTCACAACTTTGTGTGTATCTATCTCATTTATAACACACTGCACATTCCTGAAAGGACCAGGAATATTATTAACACTAACTGGAAAGGGGGTTATTGATGGAGAAAATCCAATCTAAAGATATTGACTGTCCACTAACCCCTCCAATTTAATAAAGAAAAGACAGTCACTTCAAAGCAAAGAAGTTTTCATTTTTGGTCTATTAACTTTTGTTATAACCATTATTTTTGGACTTTCACACTGAGAATAATTTATTCCCCATCAGCAAGACAGTGGAAATAAGTTTAAGTATAATTTAATGGTCATTTCATTCAGTGCCATCATGTCCAGAGTCTGCCCCCCCCCAAAATAAATTAAATAAATAAGCCACCATCAATGGAGAAACCTGATTAATTTGTTTTATGTGATTTTTAAAAAGTGCACTTTAGGGTATAAAATTAGTTTTAGGGCACTATAACCACCCCCTGAAGAAATCTGGAGCGAATCATGGCTGCCTAGTTGGACAGGGGTAGGTCTTTCTTTTTAGAAATATTGGTATCAGGAATGTAATGCACTTTGGATTTATTGGAATCATTGCTATTTTGCAAAAATAAGCCCTATATTGGATTCTTGAAACTCAAGGCAAAAATAATCATTCAGCCCTGTCCAAAATTTATATTTACTACAACCCTCTTGAATCCAAAATCTCTTGCGATGTTAGTGAACAGGGTTTAAAAAAACTACCAAATTGGGAAACTGGGGAAGGAACTGTGGCGACGGTGGGGGGGGGGTAATGGGAGACAGACCAATAGGTGGCTGTGCCATAAAGTAAGCCCCTATGTTGTGTGGAAATTAGCACATAATGCTTGACAAATAACTAAAAATCTGCAAAAATGGGGTAAATAGCACAGCAAACCCAACATACCTGTATGCAAAAAGCAACACACAAACTCATATTGTTTTAAAACCTAGGCAGACAAGCACAAATAAAGTCAAGTGTACTAAATATCTGAGAGTGCCCAAAACAAAGGGAAAAGAGGGAGGGAGCAAGGAGAAGGAAGGGCAAAAAAGGAAGCTAAAACCTCACAAAGATGCCAGACATAAGGCAGAAAGAGTGCCAGCATAGTGTTGACCTCTGTGCCCTCCTATACACCCCTGGCTCTCTGGCTGTAGCAGTCTTCTATTGGCTGCTACAGCAGCTCTTCTTCCCTTCAATGACTCCTGCTATATACTGGCTTCCCAGACATCGGAGAGTGTGCGATTGGCGCTTATTTTAAACTGTACTTGTTATTTCTGGTGTGTATATTAAGACTGACCCATACCTGTAAATGTGCATGATCAGCTCAGCTCTTAGTTATACTGTGGAAAGCTAGCCAAACAGTATTACAGCTGTATTGTGCTAAAGTGTATTCAAGTTAATAGAACTACAGTACAGCCTTCCATTTGATTAAGTTAAAAAGAGTTACAGCCTTTTCATTGATTCAGTTAAAATTATTACAGCAATTCTATTGACTAAAGCTGGAAAAGTGACATAACCAGCCTATTGCTTATGCTAGAAAAGTGTTGCAGCCCTGCTACTGATCTTTTTTTCCTTTTTTCTCTTCTTTACCATAGCCTACTACTATGTGCTCTATCCTGCCCTTAGCTCCCCCCGCTACTGTCTTTTGTCCTAGCTAAAGAGTCTCTGGCACCTTCTTTCTTGTCTACCTCCTGCCTAATTCCTCCTGCTGCCCCCCTTAAACGTTTACTATTAACACTTTCTTCCTCTGTAATTTACTGTGTCTCCTGTCTGCCCACCTTCATTTTACCCTGCTTTTGTTCTTGATACTAGCTGCCTGCCCATGTTCTGATCTTTTGTCCTAGTCCGGTACTTCTAATCTGACATCCCCTCTCCTTGTCGATTTCAGACTTTAGACATCATGATCGCTCCACTGGAGACCCAGCGGCTCAGGCACTGATTTGCGATGGACGCTCCCTAGGATACCCCTCAGAGGCTTGGATCACCTGAATGGGTGCTTTCTGCAGGAACTATCGGTGGCTCCAGCTCTCTTCCCAAGCCAGCCGCCCTCAGACACTACTGCCGCCAAGGTATGCTTTACTTCCCAGGACTCCTTTGACTTGAAAGCCATTAATTTGATTGGTGGCTCTGTGGCTGTAGCAGTCTTCTATTGGCTGCTACAACACCTTTTCTTCTCTTCCCTGGCTCCTGCTATATACTGGCTTCCCAGACATCAGAGAGTGTGCACTTGGTGCTTATTTTAAACTGTACTTGTTTTACTTGAAATTTATCTTGCCCCCACCCCCGCCACTGACCTTTATTAAATGCTTCTCCTGAGAGTAACTCCACCCCTGGCTTTTTTACTGGCTCTTCCAGTGTCTGCTCCTGCCTGTAGGGCTGGCTATATTGCCAGTCACCCTTGCTCTCAAAGGGGCATAATATTTCAATATCAGTCTCCTTGTGTCTGTCCACAAGACTACCCCTTGGCACCTTGGCAATCCTGGGGACATATTCAACTGGCTTAATTGCACTGCCTTAAAGCAAGATCTCTTTGTGCACTCTATTAAAGCAAGGTCCCCTTGTGAACCAGCTGCCCCTGTTGTAATGCATTGAGTGAGATCCTCTCTCCCTGTTCCTTCTTCCCTCACTCTCCCCATCAACTTTTGAGCTACTTCAGTTACTCCACCCCTTGCATCAACGACTGCCCTCCTATTACTCACCATTACAGCTCCTTACTGCTCCCCATTCTTGAACATTCCCTGCTGTACAGACCACATCAAAATGTTATGTATTCCAGCTCGTGGTTTACCTGTTTAAAGGGTTAACCTTTTCTCTGCTACCTTCATTGCCTAGAATGTTCCACTTTGTATTGAACATCCAGCTTTCCCTACTAGGTTGTGCTCTTTTAATAAACAATATGCAGATCATCCGAGAGTCATACTGTAGACCAAGTTTACAGGAGGCTAATCCTAGCCCCTATACACCATTGCAGTACCCAGCTCACTCTGGCACTGTCTCCCAGGCCAACATATCTTCCCTTTCACTCTCCCTTCAACCTCCCCAAACACTCCACCCTCTTACCATTGCTTCCAGAGTGCTGCTTTGTGTTCCAACCATTGCCTATCACCATCTTAACACTGATATACATCCTCCCACTTGACCCACAAACAAAAGGGGGAAGGTTCAGCTCTTAAGGATACTTTTAAATGCCCTAAAAAATGTCTCCTTCTCCTATTACTCTGTTTTGGCAATATAGAACTAAATCCAGGACCTCAACTGCCTGTCACCACCCCCTCTGATTTACTGAAACTAAAGGGTATACGTTTCATGCACATCAATGCATGTAGTTTGCTCAAGAAATTCAACATAATACAAAGCCTGGATTTGTCACACCCAACCTGACGTGCTGGTCATATCAGAAACTTGGCTGAAGTGTGAAACTCCAAATCATGAAATAAACTTTCCTAGCTACAACATATTTAGATCAGATAGGCAATCGAAGGTGGTGTGAGTCGCAATTTATGGCCAAGTAAAATTTGTGGTCACTTTAATCTAATCCATCACTGTTCCAAATCAGTTTGAATGCCTCTCATTACAGATGCAGTTATCCTCATCTGAGATGCTTACTATTATTAGATGTTATCACTCCCCCTCAGGTGGGCTGGAACTGCTGAACCACCTCCAACACCTGCTGGATGGTCAGTCCTTAGATGTGATAATCACGGGGAACCTAAACCTTGACTGGCTCATTCCATGCTCAAATCCATTAAAAGATCTTTGTGATAAGTACGGCCTCATTTCTGAGCCAACACACCTGAATGAGAAGAACCCAGCTCATAGTACAGTCCTAGATCTGATCTTAGTGAATAAGCTGAATAACATTTCCCACACTGCAGTGTTCTTTTGAAGACATAAGCAATCATAGAAACATAGAAACATAGAATTTGACAGCAGATAAGGACCGCTTGGCCCACCCAGTCTGCCCATTTCCCTACCTGATGGATAAGCTGCAGATCCTAGTTAACCAGCAGCCTACTTCTTCCTACCCCCACCCCCTAGAATTGCCTTATGTCTGTCCCATGCATGCTTGAGTTCCACCACTGTTTTTGACTCCACAACCTCCTCTAGAAGGCTGTTCCATACATCCACAACCCTCTCTGTGAAAAAATACTTCCTTAAATTACCTCTGAGCTGCCCCCTTCTATCTTCAAATTGTGCCCCTTGTTCTTGCACACCTCTTTTTTTGAAAGATGCTACCCTCTTAGACTTTGTTGATTCCCTTGAGGTATTTGAAATGTTTCTATCATGTCCCCCCTCTCCCTCCTTTCCTCGAGGCTATACATATTAAGCTCCTTAAGTCTCTCTTCATATGTCTTCTGGTGCAGACCCTGCACCATTTTAGTTGCCCTCCTCTGGACAGCTTCCATCCTGTCTATGTCTTTGTGGAGACTGGGTCTCCAGAACTGCCGCAGTACTCCAGATGTGGTCTCACCAGCTGTCTGTACAGAGGATAATAACTTCTTGTTTTCTGCTGGTGATGCCTCTCCCTATGCATCCCAGTATCCCCCAACCCTCCTTGCTGCCCTCTCACATTGCTTGCCCACCTTTAGGTCATCTGATATGACTACCCCCAGGTCCCTTTCCATTTTGTTGTTGTTAGTATCTCACCCCCATTGTGTACTCTTCCCTGGGTTTTGTTTCCCAGGTGCATTACCTGCACTTCTTAGCATTGAATCTAAGCTGCCATACATTTGACCATTCCTCTAACCTTGCCAAGTCCCTTCTCATCCTTTCCACCACCTTGTGCATCAACTCTGTTGCAGATCTTTGTGTCATCTGCAAAGAGACATACTTTCCTTCAGTCCCTCTGCAATGTAGCATAAAGACATTGAAGAGAACCGATCTAATACTGAACCCTGTGGTACTCCACTGCTAACCCCCCTTTTTTCAGAGTGGACTCCATTTACTATTACTCTCTGTGTCCTATTCTCCAGCCAATTCTTTACCCAGGCTGTCATCTTGGGACCCACTCCCAGGCTGGCTAACTTGTATATTAATCTTTTGTGTGGGACTGTGTCAAATGCCTTGCTAAAGTCTAGGTAGGCCATGTCCACAGCCCCTCCCTGATCTACTACTTTGGTCACCCAGTCAAAGAAATCTATCAGATTTGTCTGGCATGACCTTCCCGCTGTGAATCCATGCTGCCTTGGGTCCTGTGCCCTCTGGCCTCTAGATCACGCTAATTCTTTCCTTCAGAAGTGATTCCATCATTTTCCCTACCACTGAGGTTAAACTAACAGGTCTGTAGTTTCCTGCTTCTGCCTTGCTCCCACTTTTGTGAAGGGGAATCACATCTGCCCTCCTCCAGTCCTCAGGTACCACCCCAATCCTCCCATGATTTGTTAAAGAGGGTAGTCAGTGGTGTCACTAGTTCTATCCTTAGTTCTTTTAGAATTCTGGGATGAATCCCATCAGGGCCCATTGTTTTGTCCACCTTCAGTTTTAAGAGCTCTTTCAGAACTCTTTCTTCTATAAATGGGCTGGTATCAACTTCTGTATCCAGAGTGTTTCTACTGTTTGTTTTAGGTACCTCCCCCTCTTCCTTTGTTAATACTGAGCAAAAATATTTGTTTAGTATCTCTGCCTTTCTGATCACCCTCTGCCCACCCTCCCTCCCTTTATAAGCCTCACTATCCGTCCCTTGGTCTTCCTTTGCTCCCTGATGTACCTATAAAAGGTTTTATACCTTCTTAACTGAGTTGGCTATCTTTTCCTCGGTTTGGGCCTTTGTTCTGACTGCCTTTCCAGCTTCCTTTTGCTTTTAACTGATACAGTTCTCTGTCCTGTTCCTTCTGTGATTCCTTGTACTTCCTGAATGCTTTCTTTTTCTCTTGAACCTTCACTGCCACTTCCTTTGAGAACCATAGTGGTTTCTTACCTCGTTTCATTTTGTTTATTTGCTTTACACAAAGGCTTGTTACCTCTGTGATGGCAGTTTTAATTATTCCTCATTGTTCTTCCACCCCTCCTTCCTGCCCATTTGCTAGTGCATTCCTTAGGCACTCCCCATTTTAGCAAAGTCAGCCCTCCTAAAATCCAGTACCTTTGTCTTTGTATGGCTTGACTCTATTGCTGTGTTATTGTGAACCATACTGTTCGATGGTCGCTAGTTCTCCAGATGGCTACCCACTCTACATCTGTGATCCTCTTCATCTTGTTTAGAGAACCAGGTCTAAGATTGCTCCCTCTCGAGTGGGCTCCAATACTCGTTGTCTAAGGCATGCCCCCTGTAGGGCATCTAGAATAACCCCACTCTTAGAAGTGGCTGCTGCAACTGCACTCCAGTTAACATCTGGCATATTCAGATCACCCATCAGCAATATCTCCCTTTATCTGCCATTCTAAGTATACTTTCTATGATTTCCTTGTCCATTTCCTCCCCCTGAGAGGGTCTGTATACAACCCCTGTGCGGATTGTGGTGCCATTGCCTGCCTCAAATTGACCCACAGTGCTTCTTCTCCTCCCTGTTTGCCCTTTTGTTCTGTTGCTGATTTCTTCTCTTATGTGAGAGCTACTTCTCCTCCTCTTTTACCCTCCTGTCCCTCCTGTAGATAGTGTATCCTGGTATGTTTACGTCCCAGTCATGGTTCTGTGTGTACCATGTTTCTGTGACTGCCACAATATCCAGATCTTCCTCCTCCATCAAGGCCACTAATTCAGAAGCTTGTTACCCAGACTACGGGCATTGGTACTCATAGCTCTCCATTTTTGATGGCTTTACCTTCTGTAGCGAGCAACCCCACTGACCTTTCTACCTTGGTATTTTTCTCATTTAGTACCCTGTTTTGTAGGGGAGGCTGGGATTTTCCTTCTGCTTATCAGTGCCTCCCCCTTGACTAGTTTAAAGGCTTGCCAATGAAGCATTTAAACCGATTGCTAAAAGACTTGTTCCTTCCTGGACAGATGCAGACCATCCTGCCAGTATAGGCTGGTGTCCCTCAGGTGGATCCCAGTCCCCAATGAAGCCAAACCCTGTGCTCCACACCATCTTTTCAACCATTTGTTAAACTGCATGGTGCAAAGTACCCTCGGCTCACTCATGCCACTGACAGGCAGCACCTCTGAGAAGGATACTGTGTGTGCTACTTGTCTTAAGCCCCTCCCCAACTCTACAAAGTCCTTTTGCACTGCTCTAATCTCATGATGAGCCAAGTCATTTGTCCCTAAGTGGACAATGACGTCCAGCTCAGACTCCCTTGCAACTGGGGAACCTAAACCTTGACTGGCTCTTTCCATGCTCAAATCCATTAAAAGATCTTTGTGATAAGTACGGCCTCATTTCTGAGAAAACACACCTGAATGAGAAGAACCCAGCAATATCATTGCACTATTGCTTACATGAGGACCACTCCCAAGCACCCCTCGACCTCTATCTATGTGTATAAAAGGAACTGTAGACACTTTGATAGTAGCAGATTCCTGAGGGACCTATGCACCATAAGATGGCAAGAACTCTACCTTGCAAAAACTTTAACAGCAGCATATAACATATTTCGAGACCTTGTTCTAGAAATAATCAACAGGCATGCTTCCCTCATCAAGGTCAGGATAAGGAAAAGGTACTGCCCCTGGTTACATGACCACATCAAAACTGCCCTTCACCATAGGGATTTCCTCTGGAAATGTGCCCATAGGTCTAAACTACCCTCGGACTGGGCACTTTCAGAACAGCAAGAAACCAGTGTACCAAATTAATCAGGTCTGAAAATCAATTTTCTTCAAGACTAAATTGGATAATGCATCAACCAGCCCTGCCTTATTTTGAAGAATCCTGAGGGACATTGAAGGACACCAATCTATTGTAATCCTGGATTGCCTGTGAGGCTGGCTGTGTGTGTTTGTCTCTGTCAGTAGTTTAGTTTTTGTGGATTTTCCTGTGTTTCTGCTTAGAGGAACTGGACCATTCTTGGACATAACATCTATGAATATTTCCTGGACTAAGAAACTGCAAAACATCACCACCAGGTATTGGCATTCTCATCATAAATCGACTTTTTTGGAAGCCATCAAAGCCAAAAGTAAGGTCAGTAAATCTGTTATACAAGCACTGAGTTGTGGAGTGCTGCATTGAATCCACATTTCCATCTGACTTGTTCTTAAAAGATGTGTACTTGTCTTTCAGGTCTATTCACAACAAGTTTGGAGAACAAAGGCTAAATACTAACAAAGGATTTTTACATCCTGCATATGCCCCAGGCCAGTGTTCATCACCTTCAGGAATTTAACCCCTTCAGGAATTTATCACATTCTGGGTCTTTGTGCTACAACAACAGTTTTCTGGTCCCTGGTAGTTCACCATTTCCTGTGGATTTGATTACTTTTCATCAATCACGTGGCACCTCTAAGAACATGGCTTTATATATTGTGCTCTGCAATATCACAGGGCAAACGCAGACCAGCAAGGCCAAGAGGACTAGATGCCCTACAACAAAACTAGTCTGCAAAATGATTAAAGCATACCTTCTTAGTGTAACCCCTAGATGGCGCTATCCCAGGGGCTACTACCCCTGCCTGATTTGCCACTAATAGGTTGAGGGGCCTGGATCCGATGGCGGGTGCCTCCACCCAGAGGTCAGGGTTTGCAATAGTTAAACTAACTTGGTCACAGCCCTCTGGGATACTGCAACCCCCCTTTCTTCCCACTAGTGGCCCACACAATATATCAGAATTGCCTTCACAGTATACACTTACCCCAGGACTGGTTCAGGCACTGAGACCTCCTGTAAAATAAGATACAGTGCAACAATCACAGTACAATACTTTAACATAGACAAATAGCTCAGGCAGTATAACTTTGCTGAAACAAGAAGCTCTGATTTATTTAGGGGGAATATGACAAGGACAGGGGGAAATCAGGTTAATTAGCTTATCACTTTACTCATCTACCTATGGCTCTGTGCACAGGCCTATCCCTACCAGTTACTGTCTCTGGGTAGCCAAGCCCTAGTGGCTAGTCCAAACTGTGGCAGCTGGTAGGGGCCCTTTCACACAGAGAAAAGAAAAATTAGTTTAAACAGTCAGCAGTACAGTGATTTCATTTGGATTTAATGTGGCAATTCAACAGGTAGCGACCCTGAATTAGTACTCATGACCTCCAAACAAGATAGGGTCCTTCAATGTCAGCAGGGCTAATCTTGAGCTCCACGAGACTCCTCACACATTTATATGGCAAACTGCAACAGGCAAAGTCCTTTAATGGCAGCAGGATTCACTTGAGCTACACAAGCCTCTTCACACATTTATATGGTAAACAGTAACAGGCAAAAGTCCTTTAATGGCAGCAGGATTCACTTGAGGTACACAGCCTCTTCACACATTTATATGGTAAACAGAAAGTACTATACCAGGCAGGCTGCTTCTCTATCCCGATCGCAATTACTTCACAATACCCGGGAGAACACACAGCAGATTCAGTTCCTGACAGACCGAGTGCAATTCAACAATTTCTCCAGTCTTCTACAGGGTGAGCCTGGTTTCTACTCTTCGGATATCCTTTGATTCTCTTCACAGGACGGATTCAGTCCTAACAAGCAGTTACACAAGCTGCAGACCAGAACTCAGGGCCTTACACACGTTTCCTGACTAAAACTGCAGACCGAAAAAGCACAGGGCTCCTTCCCTCTTCACTGCCAGAGCTCAACTGAAACTCCAGCAGACAAAACCGGGCACTTCCTTTGAGTTCCTCCCAGTTCTTGGCTGGATTGGCTGTCACTCACAATAGACTGCCCCTATTGGTCCAAAAAGGCGCCGAAGTCCAAACTACATCTCCCAGAGTCACTGCCCTTACAATCCTCTTGTGGCTGGCTCAGATTACGAGTCCAAGTTCTGATTCGTCCAAGGCACCATTTTAGAGCTACCTTAGCCCACACTGATTGGTCCAGTTCAGCAATTCAAAACTAGAATGGGGAACTAGGCAAACACAGTTCTGACAGCAAAGAAAGCAGGTTAGACAAACTGTATTTTCATTATTACTCTAAATGATTTCTGGCAAACAGTTACATCTTTCAGATAGGTTCCCTTTGCAATCCTAGTGACTGCAAAAATGGGGTGAATTGGCAGCAGTTCAAGTGGTACTCGAGCAGAGAAACACACAGTCCCCCCATATAAACTAATTATGTCTGCAAGCAGACAGCTCTTAAAGAAACAGTACCAGAGGCTCTAAAAACACTCACTGATAAATGGCTTAAATGCCAAACACCATTCAGGCTTGGAGCATTCAAGCAAGCTCCTGGAAGTCTTTTGGGAACCCCCATTTGCAGGGGGGTTACATTAGGATACTACTTATGCTACTTCTGATATCTGGAAATGTTCATCCTAACCCGGGGCCTACCAGCCGAGCACCCCATGCCACAAAAAGGCAGGAGGAGTCCCTCACATTAGCCTCAATCAGTGTCTTCAGCCTCCTTAACAAACTTGACATCTTGCAAACCTGGGTCCAGCAACATAGCCCTGATGTAATCTCTGTTGTCGAAACATAGCTTAACCCCAAGATACCAGATGCTCTAGTCACCATCCCTGGATACTCTATATTCAGGCAAGACAGGGTTTCCAAATGAGGTGGAGGCTGTGCCACCTACCTGAGGAAATCCTATCTGGGTCAAGTCTTCCCGTTCTCAAACCCTAAACCACCCTCACAGGTTCTCACTATTAAAGTTCTACTCGGGGCATGCAACAAGGAGCTCACCATTGCCTCTGTGTACCTACCCCCTAAAGATCAGTCCAATGGATTTATGAGCATATTGGAAAGCCTACAGGGATTACACCATAACTCTGAACTCATAGTACTAGGTGACTTCAACATAAATTGGCTATCGCTGGAGGCCAGAAATTACAAGGATGCTGTCACGTCACAGAACCTCACCCAGCTTGTAACCACCCCCACCTGATGCAACTATAGGACAGGGTCACACACACGTCTGGACTGGATCCTTACTAATTATCCTGAATGAATCTCAAAAGTCTCAGTGCTCCCTGATGGGATCAGTGACCACTCACTGGTCACATGTACCTGGACAAGCAAATTCATTAAGCCCCCCTCCTAAAATAATCTACACCAGAGTGTTAAAGCAGGGGGTACCTTGAGCTACTAAAGACACACCTAAGCTACCTGGACTGGACACCAATCAACTCTGCCATTGATGTAAACCAAGCCTTAGACCTTTTCATCAGCCATTTCACTGCGGCCTGCAATATCTTTGCACCTCTCAAAAAGCTGAAGGTCAGGGCAGAGCTAACCCTTGAATAACCCCTGATCTAATCATTTTAATCAAACTTAGGGATCATCTCTGGCACTGTGTCCGTGCAACATCCAAACCTGGGGATATTCAAAAGTATAAAGCTGCCAGAAATGAGTGTACGCAGGCAGTTAGGAGCGCCAAAAGCAAATACTTCAAGGAAGTTCTCTCCAACTCCTGGGGTGATGAAAAAACATTTTTGGAGTAATTTGAAAGACCTTACAGGCAAGGACCCTAAGTCACCAACCACCATGCTAAACATAAATGGAACACCAACATCTGACCTGTACACAATCACCACCACCTTTAACAATGTGTTCTCCAACTTGGATAGTGTTCTTCCTTCTAATTTCTTTGATGCCCCCTCTAGTAGTAACCCTCCTACAACTACTTCTCTCCTACACCCTGCCCCACAATTCTACTTCAAGGAGATCTCAGTGCACGAAGCCAGATCCTGTATTCGGAAGGTCATTCATAACGCAGGTGACAGTGGTGACTCCCTTGACCTGAAGTTGTTAGCACTTGTCCTTGAAGAAGTCCTTGAACCCCTAACAAAGGTCCTCAATCTATCACTAGGGATGTCCCAGTTCCCATCTTGCTGGAAACAGGCTACCATCACACCGGTGGAGACAAATCACTGCACTCCAACTACAGACCTATCTCCATCCTCCCTCCATTGTCTAAGGCCCTGGAGCACATCACCTCAGACCAACTAGTCAAGTACCTGGAAAAATATGACATCCAGTGTCCTGAGCAACATGGTTTCTGAAAAGGGCACAGTACCACCACTGCACTATTGGAATTCATGTGCTTCATCCATACCACACTCGATAAAGGAAACTGTGTAGGGGCAGTATTCATCGACCTTATGAAAGCCTTTGATACCGTGAACCACCCACTCCTACTCAAGCAATTATCCAACATTGGGCTCTCCAATGAAGCACTGCTCTGGTTTTCAGGCTACCTTGGGGAGAGGGTCCAGTGGGTAAGGATTGCCGGTGTCACCTCAGAAGAAAAGCCAGTCCTTTCAGGGGCCCCACAGGGGTCCATCCTGGGGCAACTACTCTTCAGCCTCTTCCTCAATGACTTTCCCAGTGTCTGCCACCAGAAATTATTGCTCTATGCTGATGACACAGTCATGTTCACCAACCACCAAAATACAGAGCTCCTTGAGAAACAATTACAGCTTGAATTCACGTGCATCTAAGAATGGTTCAAGTCACACAAACTGGTCATGAACTACAGCAAAACAAAGGTTATGACCTTCTACAATGCCAGGAGCAAGTAGAAATCCCATGACCTCACCATTCTAAACTAAACAGGGACCTTACTTGAACACGTTCCTGATTTTAAATACCTAGGTGTCACATTGGACAGCTCACTCTCCTACCATCGGCACATAGATTCTGTCGCCAAAGCCACCAACATCTGTATAGGCCTGTTCTACAGGCACAAACACTGCATGACTCCTGACACTCTCTGGTTGGCAATCAACAGCTCTGTCACCTCCTTCATCAATTACAGACTAGCAATTTATGGCTCTGCCTCTGCCTCTGCCCTCCGCAGAATTACAGTTGCACTCAACAAAGCATGCAGGCTGCTAACTGGGTCTGACTGACTTACACACACTTGTGACCTGTACACTTGGGCAGGATAGCTTCCTCTCATCAGCCGGATACAGTATCAAACCTGCCTCTTAGCCAAAAACGTCCTCCTCGGGGTCATGCCCGCGGGCATTGAAAAGCTCCTTATTGACCACCACAGCACCCAGTGAACTAGAAGTTCACAACAACTAACCTTCCTTGTCCCCAGATGCTGGACTACCATGGGCCAGAGGGTCTTTGCCCACAGAGCACCACAGTGGTACAACACTCTCAACAAAGAAACTCTTACTGCTGCTGCTCTTGGCCCTTTTAAAAGACAACTCTGACTCCATCTCATTTCAACTAGTCGTTGTGACTGCCTCACCTAATCAGGTGCCCACCACTCACTGCCCTCAACTTCAGTCTTGACAGCTACCTCTCCCTGCCTTGCCCCTCCTACCTGCCTACCCCCTTGGCCCCTCTCCCTTTCCTCCCCCAAGGCATTTCCTGACTTTTATCCCTCCCCTTCCTCTCCTTTGGAGCTCTTACCCTCACCCTCTACCCTCTACCTCCCTGCAATGGCTTTCCTGCCTGCATACCTCACACCTGCAGCACTCATTTCTAAGATTGCCCTTGGCTGGTATGTCATGCTACCTAATAATTTGGCACATTTTGAATTACTGGAATTTCCTAAGCCTCAGTCTCTTACTACTTTTTATTGTGTAACTATGTATTACTATGTTGACCTGTGTATGTATGTATACCCCCGTTCCTTCGACGTGGAACCTTTGTAAATGAGCAGTTCCTGCTCAAAGGTATTTGTAATCCTAGATTTCAATAAAATAAAAAAATTAAAAATCTTCTTCAGCCCTTCCAGCTAAAATCTAGGTGGGTGACTTCACCACTTCAGATAAAACCCAGGTATTGGACCTACTTAATAATCATTTTGTAACAGCAGGGCTGACTTTCAACACTTCTCCTGCTAGTAAGTTACTTACCAAGGTAAGGCACCTGACTCATATGAATAAAAATATATGGACACTTCACCTCATGACAAGTTCAACTTCAGCCCAGTATCCTTCAAAGAAGTCAAAGACCTACTGCTAGCACTTGACACAAAAAAGAGTGTTGGCACAGATCGCATCAATCCTTTC
This sequence comes from Neoceratodus forsteri, assembly GCA_016271365.2. Classification (NCBI taxonomy): domain Eukaryota; kingdom Metazoa; phylum Chordata; order Ceratodontiformes; family Ceratodontidae; genus Neoceratodus; species Neoceratodus forsteri. The sequence goes on from CM028130.1 coordinate 12,995,723, forward strand.
TTCTTGATGTTAGGATGCTGTGTATTCACTGCCCCTATTACCCACTTGTTTAACTTGTCACCGTTGCAAGGTACCATCCCCAAACTGTGGAAAATTGCCCATGTAGTCCATTTTTTCAAATCTGGAGCACCCTCAGACTTCAATAACTATAGACCCATTTCTCTACTTCCTATCCTCTCCAAACTCCTAGAAAAAATTGTCAACTCACAATTATGGAATTATTTGGATATCCATAATAATCTTTTCCCTATACAGTCTGTTTTTTTCCCCTATCACAGTACAGTATCCACCCTAGCCAGTGTGTCCAAAGGTTGGTAGCTTGCACTGGACTCTAAGTAGCATGTGGGTGCCATATTCCTTGACCTTAGCAAGGCCTTTGATATGGTCAACCACAATCCGCTCTTAATCGAGCTATGCAACATCGGACTCGATAATGCTGCTGTGAAATGGTTTCAGAATTACATGACTGGCCAACAACAGCAAATAAAAATGCAAGGAGACCTATTCCCCCTTAAAACTATTCAGAGGGGTGACCCTCATAGATCTATTCTAGGCCCTCTCCTCTTTGCGATCTATATAAATAATCTCAGCTCCTGTATTAAGACTGCTACTGTCCATCTCTTCACAGATGATACCATGGTTTATGTCACTAAACCTACCCTGGAACAAACCTGTATCACGCTGCAGCACGAATTCAATGTTCAGCAGACTAATCTTTTGATCTTGAAATTGCTGCTGAAAGCTGAAAAAACAAAGTCAATATTCCTATCCCCTCAAGTACATTCCACTACTTCCCCTTCCATGGTGCATATGCTACCAATCTCCACATTGCTGTGTGAATCACTTGAATCAGTGGACAGCTTCAAATACCTGGGTGTCTGGATTGATTGCAAATTGTCACTTATGGTGCACATCGATGAACTAACAAAGAAACTCAAGCAGCATTTGGGACTCTTTTTCCCATTAAAAATTTCCTCACACATGATGTGAAACTCAAGCTGGTGCAATCAACATTCCTACTGCTCCTCGACTATGCAGATTTTATTTACAGTCATGTCCCTAGCTCTGCCCTGGCCAAACTGGATACCTTATATCACAGGGCTATTAGGTTCATAACTGGCACACCCTATAACACTCACCACTGCTCTCTCTATTCCATGCTGGGTTGGCAATCGCTTGAAACCAGACAAATAAAACATGTGGCTATCTGGACTTTGAGAGCCTTGACAAAGAAACTTCTGGATTATATCTGTAACCTCCTCACCATTACCCAGGGGAGTTACCCACTTAGGAGATACTCCTACATCTCACTTGATATCCCAAGAATTAGAACTCACCTTGGCTCGCACTCAGTAAGCCATGTGCTTCTCACCATATGGAACAATCTACAGAAATCCCTTAAACTCTTCAACCTTGATAGCATTGCAAAATTCAAGAATCTCCTTGGTCAGTCTCTGCAAGCCAGTTGCAAGTGTTATTTCTAGGCTCCTCTCTTTGAACAATAGCCCTTCTTCCTCTTGCTAACCACCCAGGTAATGAACCTACTATAAATTTTTCAACTTAACCGCGGGTGCACACTTCTTACTTCATCCTTCCCATATAATCTTCCCGTGCATCATCTTGGTTACCGATGCCCATCCTTCTGCCTAAATTTCAGATCTGCCCCACTTTGCACTTCATCCTTTAGCTAGCCTCTTTTTTTTCTGCTGCCTTACTCTTGCTTTACTGTCAAAATCTGATACTATGGGGACTTATGTCATTAGGAAATCTTGTATACTGTGAGCTCTGTCATAGGCCTGTACTTATTAAGAACCTCCAATATTTGTGCCTGTTTTTTGTATTCCTTGTCAATTATGTACCACATGGCCTACATACCTGCAATTAGTATGTAATACTTGAGTTATCCATTATTTTTCCTCAAGCTTGGCTTATTATTCATTGCAGCTATAGTTGTGTTTAGGCAACCACCTTTCTCCTCATCATTCTTGTGTATACTCTATTTCACTGTAATGCATTCTATAGTACTGTATTTATAGTGTAATTATTTGTTATATTGCATAATTGTACTGCGGTATGTTGCTGAATACACCAAGCCCACCTTGTAAATGAGTTGTCTCAAGGGTGTTTCACCTGGTTAAATTAAGACTTGATTGATTGATTGATTAAATAATTAATGTTTTAAAGTGATGCATGACAATTCTCAAGCATCAACAATAACTATAAAAATAACTACCAAAAATGTTGCTACATGGAGGACAATAGTTGACTACTGGGCATTGTATGGCCTTATGTCTGGCATTCTGTTTTTAAGGTTTTACATTCCTTTTTTCCCTTTCTTCTCCTCCACTCTCCCCCTTTCCTTTGGTTGCAGGCAATTTCAGATATTTAGTACAGTTGTTTTTATCTGTGTTTTAAAATTATATGAGTTTGTGTGTTGCTCTTTAAGTACTGGTACAGTGGGTTCACTATGCTATTTTTCTTACTGTGTGTTTTAGTTATTTTGCAAGCATTTCTGAGTGTTGTGCTATCAGTGCTGCTTCATATGACATTGCAGCTGGCATCAATTTGATTTTAAAATCTATTTACCATCCCTTTGCTAGTTCCTTTGATCAGTTAAGACCTCATAAACTAAGAGCACCATGCTTCTATAACACTATGACCAGTGGACAAAGTTAGAGACACCTGTCACCCTCAGCCACTGCTCTTACTCAGCTGTGACTACATAGTATGGGGTGGTGTGGTTGTAGGAACTTTGCATCCTGTAGGTTAGCCATTTCATTGTAAAAGCAACCAACCTGGGAGGTGTAAAACATGGCCATTAAGACAATTAGCATCTACTTAACCTAATATTTTTCACTCTTCATCTTACAGCAGCACTGCAGCAAATATGTTGACAGACAGCCGTGGTGGTGAAAGGAGGGCTGAGCCAGTCGCTGGTTCTGTTAGTAGATTGATCCTGGGCTAAGTGGGGGCATTACTGCCAGGAGGGGGGGACAACTAGACTACCAGGGAACAGCCATTTTGTATGGTGCTTGGGGTCAGGATTCTTGCAGGGGGCTGGGGGGACCACTAGACTACCAGGAAATTTACATTTATTATAATGTACAGGGACCGGGGAGGACATGATAGAGGTCTTCAGGTACATGAAGGGTGTAAATAGGGGAGGAACAGTCAGGGTGCTTTGAAGGAAGGAGGAGGGGGCCACTAGAGGGCATGAGTGGAAGCTGGAGGGGGAAGATTCAGGGGAGAAAGGAGGAGGTGCTACTTCACTGAGAGGGTGGTGGAGCAATGGAATGTTCTGCCTAGGGGGCTGGTGGAGGCAGAGACAGTGGAGGGGTTCAAGAGGGGGTGGGACAGGTACAGGGGAAGGGTTCTGGAAGCAAAATCCAATGCAGCGAGAATATCCAGAACTGGGAAGGGAGAAGCCAGAGAAGGTGAGGGGGAAAGCAAGGTCAGCTCCCATGGTGGGGGCTGACCAAATGAGCAAACGTGAAAGACCGTTATGCCTATTCTGCTGGCATTTTAGTATGTTAGTATAATGACAGATGGCTCACGATTTGTGGCTGGGTGGGGAGACCACAAGACTACCAGGGAACTTATGTTTATTTTAATGCTTTAGGGTCAGGATTCATGCAGGGAGATGGGGACCACTAGAATACCAGGGAAATTATGTTTATTTTACTTCTAAAGGGGTCGTGATTCATGCAGCAGGGTGGGGGACCAGCAGACTACCAGGGAAATTAAGTTTATTTTAATGGCAAATGGCTTGGGATTCATGCAGAGGGATGGGGGGACCACTAGACTACAGGGGCATTACTTTTAATTCTATTGTGAATGGGTCAGGAGCATACCTCTCGACTGTCCCTGATTTTGCCTCAAAAATATCACTCTGTCCCTCCTCACAGATGTGTTTCCCTGACTAAACAGTGGAAATTGTGAGCACAAAATACTGTCAAGCATTAATGTTACTGACTTGTTCTTCATTAGAATATGCATTTTGCACTAAGCCCTATATTCTACCAGCTGTCTGTGTGGATATCTCTACATTTGAAGATGTGTCCCTGATTTTGGTCCTTTGTCCCTGATTTGTTCAAGCCTTGTCCCTGATTCAGGAGGCAAGGGGTTGTGAGGCATGTATGCACCGACTGTGCCTGGCAGCACACAGTTCCTGCTGCTTCTGGCTTGTACATCTATTCTGACCAACAATGGATGCTGTGGGTATGCCTTGGCCTGCTACGTCCAGCCTGTACTTCCATTCTGACCAAAAGGGGGAGCTTTGTGCTCCATGCAGTAGCTCCGGGAAACTGCATGGTAATGTATGCTAAGCAGCACTTAATGAGATGCATATATGACATAAGCGCCACAGAGATCCAGGAGGAACAAAATGGGGGAGAGATACTGTGGGTTAAGCTGGAAAGGAAAATGGAGACAGCCATCCGCACATGTGTGGTCTATATCCCCCCAGCCCAGGAGGAAGAAACAGATAGGGAGCTGTTGCTAGCCATCCAAAGGGTGGCAGACAAGGGTGAGGTAGTACTGGCTGGAGACTTCAATATTCCAGATGTGGACTGGAGCATCCCAGCAGCAGCATCAAATAGGAGCAGATTTATCCTGGACTCCTTCAGGGTGCCTTCCTCAAGCAACTGGTCATGGAACCAACTCAGCAGAAGCAATACTGGACCTTGTGCTCATAAACAGGGACAGTGTGATGGGGGTAACAGTGGGGGAGCTCCTGGGAAACAGTGACCACCAGTCATTGTGGTTTGAAATCACAGAAAGAGCAGAACCAAACCACTCAAAAACACGTATCCTGGATTTTAGGGGGGAAGACTTTGGGAAAATGGGGAGATACTTGAAAGAAGCATTAAGGGAATGGGACAGAAATCAGGGGTTGAGGAACAGTGGGCAGTATTTAAATGGGATTACAAGAACAACAGAATTATGCATTAAGCAGGTTAGCAAGAGGAAAGGAAGAGGAGACCATTATGGTTTTCCAAAGAGGTAGCAAAAGTGAAAGCCAAAGATTGCATTCAGGCAATACAAAAAGAAACAGGCAGAAGGGATAGGGAGAAGTACCAGGAGAAGCAAAGGGAGGCAGAGAGGTCAGTAAGGGAAGCTAAAGCTCAGACAGAAGAACACATTGCAAAATCAGTGGGTAGAGGACAAAACCTTTACAGGTACATAAGTGAAAAAGAAAAAGACAAAGGGAGGGTAGTGAGACTGAAGGAGGATGGGGGCAGCGTGGAGGGATGACAGCAGTAAAGCTGACATATTGAACAGTATTTCTGCTCAGTCTTTACTGAGGAAGAGGAGGGTAATGGGCCTGAAGGAGTACAAGGGGTGAGAATGGTGCAGAAATGGACACAAATCCCTTTCACAACGGTCCTGAAGGAACTGGAAGTAATAAAAGTTGATAAAGCAATGGGGCCAGATGGGTGCACCCCAGGGTCCTAAAGAACTAAGAGAGGTGGTGGCTGAACCTCTGGCTATCCTGTTTAGCCAATCACTGGAAACAGGGAGGTACCCAAAGACTGGAGGACAGCAGATGTAGTCCCTTATACAAAAGTGGGAACAAAGAGGAAGCAGGGAACTACAGACCAGTCAGCCTCACTCGGTAGTGATGAAAGTCAAAGCACTACTGAAGGAGAGATTGGTGGAACATCTGGTTGTCATTGGACTACAGGACCCAAGGCAGCATGGTTTCACCAGGGGAGGTCATGTCAGACCAACCTCGTTGGATATTGACTGGGTGACTAGGGAGGTGGATCAGGGGAGGGCAGTGGACATGGCCTATCTGGACTTCAGCAAGGCCTTTGACACTGTGCCACATAGAAGACTATTACACAAACTGGGGAATATGGGTGTGGGCAGGACAGTAGTGTGGTGGGTAGGTAACTGGCTGGGTGGCAGGACACAGAGGGTGGTGGTAAATGGCTGTAACTCCACAGGGGAAGAGTGACCAGTGGGGTACCACAGGGATCAGTGCTGGGACGGTCCTATTCAACATCTTCATCAGTGACATTGCACAGGACCTAGAAGGCAGAATTTCACTTTTGCTGATGACACAAAGCTCTGTAACAGAGTAGACACACCAGAGGGTGTAGACAGAATGAAAGCGACCTGCAGAAACTTGAAGAATGGTCAGGGGTTTGGCAGTTGAAATTCAATGCAAAGAAGTGCAAGATAATGCATATGGGGCACAAAAACCCTGGCACAATATATCAGTTGGGGGGTGAGGATATAGCATGCACCAAGCAGGAAAGGGATCTTGGGGTTGTCATCTCTGATGACCTCAAGGTAGGGAAACAGTGTGACAAGGCAGCAGGTAAAGCAAATAGGATGCTGGGATGTATAGGCAGGGGCATCACCAGCATAAAAAGGAAGGTCATAATTCCGCTATACAAGACACTAGTGAGGCCCCACCTGGAGTACAGTGTACAGTTCTGGAGACCATATCTACATAAGGACATAGACAGGGTAGAGAAGGTTCAGAGAAGGGCAACAAAGATGGTGCATGGATTGCATCACAAGTCCTATGAAGACAGGTTGAAGGAACTGAACATGTACTCCCTGGAGGAGAGGAGGGAGAGAGGGGATATGATAGAGACATACAAGTATCTGACAGGGAGGAACAGGGTGCAGGAAAACACTATTTTTAAGCGAAAAAGATGTTCCAGGACTAGAGGGCATGGGATGAAGTTGGATGGAGGATGATTCAGAGGAAACATGAGAAAGAATTTCTTCACAGAATGGGTGGTGGACAAGTGGAACACCCTGCCAGAGGAAGTGGTGGGGGCTGAAACAATCACGGGATTTAAGAATGCATGGGATAGACATAAAGGAATTCTGGAGGTCAGGGGTAAGGGGCAACAGACTTCTGGGAAAACAAACTGAACTTACAAGCTCAAATGGGCAGACTGGGTGGGCCATAGGCCCTTATCTGCCAACACTATCTATGTATCTATGTATCTATGTATATACCTGATTGCCCACAGATTACCTAAGTAGGCTCATTTGCATGGGAGCTTTGAATATAGCTCCCGTTTGTCCCAGGCTAACCAGTTTGTACCGGGCTAATGTGTTAGCACTGAGCAACCAGGTTAGCCTTGGGCAAACTTCACTTCAGCATAGCACAGTTCTGCAGTGTGTGGTTTACATTGTTGTTTGCAGTCATACCTCTCAACTGTCCCTGATTTTCAGAGACGTCCCTGATTTTACCTCAAACTTTTGCTCTGTCCCTCCTAAAAATTGTGTTTCCATGACCTAACTGTGGGGGTTGTCAGCATAAAATAATGTCAAACAATGTTACAGATGTGTTCTTCCTTAGAAAATGCATTTTACACTAAACCACTTATTCTACCAGCTTCCTGAGTGAATATCATCACTTTTTAAGATATGTCCCTGATTTTAAACCTCTATCCCTGATTTTTTAAGCCTTGTCCCTGATTTATGAGACAGGGGGTTGAAAGGTCTGTTTGCAGTACATGTAAGACAACTCTGTGCAGTCACACACGATGTACTCCTCCTGCAACATTGGCTTGCTACAGAGTCTAATGAGCTGCAGTTGCAGTTTGCACTTCCCTGTTGTTATATTCAGAGCTGTCTTATTCCGGGCTATTTTTGCCCTGCACTCCCAGACCAGTTTGATCGGCTTCCTTAGACTGCTATATTCAGCAGGATTAGCACCGGGCTATTTCCTTTTCAATATCGCTTTCTATCTGCTCTGGGCTAAGTTTGCCTGCCAGGCAGTGCTAATTTAGCCCCGGGGCAAAGTTTTGAATATCTGGCCCTTAGATTCATAATTAACTCCTTTAATCAAAGTATTCTGTCTTGTTGCTTCTGCCAGGGGTTCAATACATAATGAAAAAATTAACAGTGCAAGCAGACAACCCTGCCTAGTTCTTCTTGATAGTTTGAAAGTAGATGATAACATGTTTTTTATTTTAATTTGAGCAGATGGTGATCAATATATGTAATTTTTATCAAATTTATGAATTTTACAGCAACGTTTATTTTCTGAAGTGTAGAAATGATAAAACACCATTCAACCCCATCAACAGCTTTTTCTGTGTCTACCATAAAAGGAATGGTGTCACTATTGTTTTTATGTTACATAATGTTTATTGTACTCCTTATATTTTCTGTTATTTTTCTACCTCTAATGAATCTATTTTGATCTTGCTTTATTAATTATTGTAATACTTTCTTCAGTATTTTAGACTTTAGCAAAAATTTAATAATCTTCATTTAACACAGAGATAGGTCTATATGATTTACATAGTTCCAGATCCTTATCTTGCTTATGAAATAGATGGATATGTGCTTCATAAAAAGTAAGCGGGTCTTTTTAAGTTGAATACTTTTATTAAAGAGGTTTGCAAGAATAGTAGTAAATATTTCTTTATATTTAAAAAAAATTATGCCTGAAAACCTACTGGTCCTGGTGCTTTTCCTACTTTTAGTTAACCCATCACTATCTCCACCTCCAAGTATGCTATAAGTTGTTCCAGAAAGGATGTTAAAGCTAAGGCAGGCAGTTTTAGTGTGATATTATCAAGAAATTTAGCCTGACCCAGATTTTCTAACTCCCTCTGAGAGGTGAACAGATCTTTATAATATTCTGGAAAAAATATTACAAATATCGTTTGAGTTGCTATACAGGCAGCCTTATTTTATCTTTTATTTGTTTAATGTTGTTTCTTTCTTGATCTTTTTTAACTGCCAGCCCAATTATTTTAAAGGTTTATCTGAATTTATATAGTAATTGGATCTTATTGATAACATCTGTTTTTCTGCTTTTTCTGTAACCAAAATATTGTATGTAATCGTTTTCTTTGATACTAAATTAAATACTTTCATATCTTGGTTATTACAGTGAATTTGCTCCAATAAGAGTATTTCCCCTTCTAATGTCCGTTGCTGTTGTTCCCGTTTCTTTTTTCTAATGCCACTCATTTCTTGTAATTTGCCTCTTAACCGGGTCTTAAATGCATCCCAGATAATCATTATGTCAATTTCCTCCTCTGTATTTCTTCTAAAAACTCTTTGATTTCAATCATTATGTAACTCGTTGCTTCATGATGTTTAAGTAGATTGAGGTCCATTCTCCAGCTGTTTCTCCCTTGACTAATAAGGGACCATTGTACTTCTAATATGCAGGGAAATGGTCTGATACTGTAATAACTGAGAAAGATATATTCTTAATACTAAAGAGCAGCATTTCAGACATCAAAAGAAATCTATTCTAGAGTAAGTATGATGTACATTAGAGTAATATCAATATTGTTTGGTATTACTTTTATATTGAGACCAGGGATCAAGCAGCTTAAGATCCATCATAAACCCCTTGATAGATTTTATATATGATTTAAAATTATGAAGTGAGCCAGATGTTCTATCTGACTTATTTAATACCATATTAAAGCCCCAGAATATATGGAGACTTATAGCCAGACAATTGAAAGAAAAATTCTGAAAAGAATTTCAAATTATTATAATTTGGTCAATAAATTGTGCAAGGGTAAATATTTCACATGCCGTTTTCAATTCTGCTATAATAAATCTACTGTTTTGATCAATAGTTTCCCTCAGTATGCTTTGTATGGGCACTGTTTTATGGAAAAAGATTGCAACCCCTCTTGCATGTGAAGTCTAAGGTGAAAATAAACACTTCCCCCATTTTTTCTAAAGCTGCTGAAAATCGACTTCGGAAAAGTGGGTTTCCTGCACAATAACACATTTTTTTTATTTCCTATTTAAATAATTAATGATTTTAATCATTTTAGCTCTTTGTCTCAACCCATTAACATTTCAAGATGCTATGTTTAGTGGTATCATCATTTAATGTTTTTTAAGGTTATTATTCTATTTGTTTGTTTATTTTTACCCAGATCATTCCACATACCCCATCATTTTTCTCTATTACTCTACTCCTCAAACTTATGTAATTAGTTTTGTTATGTTTTTGTCTTAAATTTTTGAATAGATTTTGTTTGTGCTCCCCTTCACCCAACACACAGCACCAAAGTGCCATTGTACTCCCCCCCCCCGGGAATCTTAAATTCTCCTACCACCTGTAGTTGCAAAGATGCTCACAGGGGCATCTCTTGTGCCATTGTGTCCCAGCCTAGGTCAGATTTAAATACATTCTATTCAGCTCCCTTTGTAGATTCAGAAGAGAAAGGAAAAGAGAGAGAGAAAAAAATGAAAGTATAAACAGAAAAAAAAAGAAAGAGCATTCTTACATGTCTCTTCCCTTTCTTGTTTCCCTTCCTTCCCACCTCCATTCCTCTTGCTTTTTCTTCTTTTCTCTCTCATTCCTCCCCTTCTGTGTCTCTATCTCTCTAGCTCACTTTCTCCCTTTATTCGCCCCACTCCTTTAAATGTTTTCACTTGAGAGGTTTTGTAGACAGTGTTCCTGTAAAAGGGGAATGGCCCTAATAAGATTATCCAATTTTGGGTATGCAATGTTTTCATTCTTCTAAACTGCACAGTTGATAAGGAAAGAGGAGGAGACTATGTCCTTAGCCATAATAAGTCCACTTCCTATTTCACACATGCTTCTCTGAGGCTTACATTGCTCCATAAGTCATCCCTTTAGACCTTCTATGCTGTTATACTAGTGGAGACAGCACTTGATTTTTGCTAGATACATATTTTTACCCTCTCTTCTCTTCTCTTCTCTTCTCTTCTCTTCTCTTCTCTTCTCTTCTCTTCTCTTCTCTTCTCTTCTCTTCTCCTTCTTTCACAATTTTTTCCCTCTTTTTTCTGTTTCCTTTTCCTTCTGCGGTATACCTAAAATGTTTATAGAGGGCTTTAATATAAGAATTATTCATATGGGTGCGTTCTCCTGAAGGGTTGTAACATTTTTCAAAAGCTTCCTCTGCTTCTTCATGGTCATTGAAAGTAGTTAATTTTCCATTCACTACAAAGTGTGACCTTGTTGGATGTTGCATCGTAAATCTTATGCCTATGTCATACAATTAATTTTTTACTGGATTGAAAAGTTTGCACTTGTTTAATGTGTCCATAAACAGATCTGGGTGTATGTTAAAGGTTACATTTGCATGTTTTAGCCCCCTTTCTGTTCTATCTTTCTGTAGGATAGCCTCCCTGTCCTGAAATCTATGAGGCTTGATCAAAATTGACCAAGGATATGCTTTGATTTGAGTTAATGAATCTTGAGCCTGTTCTGTGTGCCCTGTCAATGGCTGTCTTCTGTTCTGGGAACTTTCTACCCATTACTTCACTTAACATTTGTTCTAGAAATGGAAGAGGTTCACCTGTTCCCTCAAGGTCTTCTGGATAATTTCTCAGACAAATATTACCCCTTCTAGACCTGTCCTCCAAATCAGCTATCTTCATCATAAGGTTGTATAGTTAAGTATCATGCTGAGTTTGCATTTTCAAGATAGGCCCCTTAATGTCCTCTATCTGTGAGACCCTTTGTTTGAGGTCCTGTGTGTGTGTGGGTTGTAAGACCTGCCATTTTCTCTGTCAATAAGTTTATTGTGTCCGAGATTCCTTTAATGGAGATGTTTAATGTCTCTTAATGCTTTAAACACATCTACCCGTAAGGTAGTGACTGCTTCCATTAATCCTGATGGTGATTTAGAGTTCCTTTGCGGAGGGGAGGTTGCTAATTAGCCCCTAAAGAGTTTGGCAGATCACTGTTGCTATCTTTTTCAGCTGTAAATAAAGTTTGTAAAAGAGGTTGGAACCCATCTCCACACACCACCACTTGTGCAGTTAGTGTAGAGAATTAGAAATAGGGAGATTGTTTAGAATTGGGCTCTGTGTATCCACAGCCAATAAGTTGTTTTCAGGCTCCACCATTTTCTTTATATTCTGTTCCAATATTGTTAATGTTTCCTCCTGTCTTACTTCTCTATTTGTCGAGGCACCCCTTAATTTACAATAATGAGTTTGTTTCCACATTCTTTCAGACCTGAATTTAATCTAGGTGGTGTTTCAGGAAATGGTGAGAGGAGGGTATCACTTACCAAGTCAGTTATCTGTATCGGGGAGGATAATGCAAATGAAAAGATGAGACTGCTGCTGTGGAGGTGTTTTGCTTACCTCCTTCCCATTTTGTACCTTTCATATGTTGTCTTGTAATTTCTTTTACACTTCGTACTGATTTAGACATGCCTTGTATCCAGCTCCTTCCAGTTCTCCTGACTGTAGCTATGCTTTGTCATTCAGAAGTGCAGTAAGCCTAGCATTTTTAATTGTTAGCTAAATAATATTTTTACCGTGCTCGCTATCAGGAAAATAAAACCAAAAAGATAAAAGACAAGAGGGTTTAACAGTAGCGTTGATGTCTCCCATCATTACTTGCTACCTGAACATCCAGACTTGCAGCTAACACTTCTCATCGTTTTTTCTCCACCTTTCTTCACCTTTTAGTTGCCATATGTTTTCGGAAAATAAGGATTCAGGGATCCAGGAAAGAGATTGTAATGAGAAGTGGCACCCAACCTGACCATTTTTTAAACTGAACCACCATTCGACCCAGCTGTGTCCTTTTTGGCATCTTGCTCAGATCCTCTGAAACGGGACTGATGTCATCCTTCCTTCAAAAGCACCCCCAGGCAAGTCTGCCTGCCTTAAGTCAACCATCCTGGTTCATATACCTACAGTCTCCCTGCCCATGCTGAGCATGAACCACAGTGATTGATAGTCACTCCCAGCTAATGGGTCCTCCACCCTCAGCTCCCTCACAGCCTCCCCATTAGTTAGCACTAAGTCCAGAGTTTTTTCCAACTGAGTTGGCCCACTGGCCATCTGTGCCAGAAAGCTATCCTGGAATGTGTCCAGTAGCACCTGCTACCTTGCACTCAAGGTGGCTGGGGTTCCCCAATTTACTCCTGGTAGATTGAAGTCCCCCACAATCACAATGTTCCCTTTCCTGCATACACTTCTAATCTGCTCCACTATCTCTCTGTCCAAGATCTCTGTCTGAGATGGTGATCTGTACACCTCCCACAACCACAGTGTCCTACTTTTAGAATCAATGAACTGCATCCATAATCCCTTTGTTTTACCCTCCTCCCATTCATCCCTTGTACACCTTACCCCTTCTGTAATGTAAATTGCCACCCGTCCCCCTCTCCCCTTTCCTCTGTCTTTTCTGTATATATATATATATATATATATATATATAGAACAATTTTCCTGTAAATGGCTCAATTTCTCTGTGAAATACAGGACTCCTGTAGATATGGGAGCCCTGCTTTACTTGAAGCAATTTTATTTGCATAGTCTGTATAGTCTATGAAGAAACATAGAAACACAGAAGTTGAAGGCAGATAAGGACTGCAAGGCCCAGCCAGTCTGCCATTTATTTTTCTACCGTATGAATGTGTGATTGACCTTTCCTCTGTCAATGGCCTATCTATTCATACTCATCTACATTGCTACCTTATGGCTATCCCATGGCTGTTTGAAGCCCTGCACTGTATTCATATCCACCACTTCATGAGGTAGGCCATTCCATGCATCCACCACCCTTTCTGTGAAAAAGAACTTCCTCACATTACCCCTTAATTAGCCTCCCTCTAATCTCCTGCTGTGTCCTCTTATCCTGCTATGTTTCTTATATTGAAACATGTTAGGCTTTTTCACCTTGTTAATGCCCTTAAGGTGTTTGAATGTTCTGATCATATCACCTCTCTCCCTCCTTTGCACTAGGGTATAGCAGACAGATGTCGGCTCCGATCCATAAGTAGTGGATGGTTGCATGAATGAATGAATGAATGTATAAATGAATGAATTTAGGAATGAATGAGTGAATGAATGATACTTTTGCTCATAGTAAAACCTGATTGGCTGTATTACAGTTGCACCTCATGCTGTACTGCATGCATTTTCAAGGCAGAGATTGATATTGATCTATTTTTTCTTGTTAACACTGGGGACTGGTCTTCAATTTAAAAAGACATTTTGAGACATGTACACTTAATTTAGCATATTCATGTTCAGGTGTCAGAATTTACTAACATTTTCTGCTTTTATTGGAAAATGCTTCTCATGTCTACAGGAACATCACCAGCATGTGTACATTCAGTAATGTTAGTGTTTTACAGCTGCAGACTTGGGTATCCTGCCCCTACACAAAACAAAAAATTCTAGCAGAGCCACTAGGGCAGCTAATGCACTAGCTTGATAAGTGTGTGTCATGGGCTTAAACATCATATTGATGTGCCACAGTCAGGAGCATGTGCGAATGTTGTTTTTGGTAACTTTAGATAACTTATGGGATTGATTCTGTGCTTCCGGTGTGTTTATAATCTGAGTAGCAAGTGCATCTTGTAGTATTTTGAAATAAGCAAACAAATAACTTTCTGTACCCCTAATATTGCTATGTTTTTCTTCCCTGCTGAATTCCATTACCATGGAGAAAGAAAGAAAGAAAGAAAGAAAGAAAGAAAGAAAGAAAGAAAGAAAGAAAGAAAGAAAGAAAGAAAGAAAGAAAGAAAGAAAGAAAGACTCCATTTCTCTCCTGCTCTGTCTGTCTCCTGTGCTACTGTTTCTCAAGGTCAGTGCTTTCCACCTCTATCTCTCTCAGTCACTTCCACTACTCAAAAACAACTTTATGATGAAACACAGAAACATAGAATTTGATGGCAGATAATGACTAGTTGGCCCATCCTGTCTGCCTATCCTCTGTACCCACACTATTATCACAGACCATTAAATGACTCAAAATGAGGCATGCCAAACAAATGACTCCAGAACTCAGTAAAAAAATAGTAACTTTACATTGTCTCTATAAAGGATGTGGCAGGTGTTTACTGCAGGGAGGGCTATTTATTCATAACAGCATATGGATAAACATACAGAATTATTAATTAAAATAAACTAAATTGTTTCACCATTAAAATATTTATTTTCATCATGTTTTTAATAATCCATTTAATAAAATGGGTGATTTATTCATTTCTCATGTGATGAAAGGCACTCAGCCTGTGGTCTCATGCCACACCTGCCACAGCATGAGGCATAGTTAAGTCCCACAAAAACATGTGCTCTGTTATGCATGCTTGCTAAAATTAAAAGTACTAAGAATACAAGATAACTGAAAGAAGTACAGATGACTGCCAAATAAAAGGGAGGATTGTATTAAAAATAATCTGTAACATAAATGTACTGTATTCTGTCCATCCATATCAAACCTTTCCAGCCACAGGGAGGCAATCTACTGGTACATAACACTGATTGAGATACAGGCTTGGAAACCAGGAGACCCATGTTCAAATCCCACCATAACCACTGACTCAGTGTCATCATGAACAGTACATTTGGCATCCATGTGCTGCAGGCTTCCCTGTTCTTCCTAGTTGAGCAAGTACAGTAGATAACAGTAGATTCATGTTCCAATTCCAAAGAAATGTTACTTCTCAGTTGAGCTATGGATAATAAATAGGTAAAATAGTTTATTTATTATCTTATTTAATTATTTACTGTTTGCAGAACCCAGCCAGCCCTCTCAGTATTTGGGGTATGCCATGAGGCTCCAGTTACATAAGGACCCACACACACAGAAAGGAGGCAGGGCATTTACTATACAGTGCTCATAACCATACAAGTGCAGGTAACCTGTTCATCATTTAAAAAAGAAAACAGTGTATTTTTAGCAAATTGAATGTTTCCACAGAGATTAGACAAAAAAGCACAGCAGTGCAGTGGTAAAAAAGTATGTCAGACAAACCATGTCTGATGAATGTTTTCTGTTATCCAAAGAGGTAACACCCTATATGAGCACCTATTATTGAACGACTCAATAATAGCACTTGGAAGAAGAGCAAGTGGTGAAAGAAATCGCTATATCCTGCATAGCAAGTTTAGCAGGGAGCTACACTCATTAGAGCAGGATATAGCATGATGGTTGGGCTAGCACTGCCAAGCTGGCTGTGTAGCATGGTGGGTACATACTACCGCCCCTGAAGCGAGTGACCCAGGTTCGGGTCTAGTGGCTGGAAAGAAAATATTTTTGTTTTCTAAATCTTTTTGTTTTCCCCTAAATCAGTGCTCCCCATGGAGTTGATTATCTTTATTTTGGGGGAACGGGGGGCTTGCCCCCTGCAGAGGGGTGTGCAGAGCTATAGCGCCCTACATAAAAATACATATATTTTTTTTTTTCAGATGCAGTAGGCGATCATTGCTATTTGTGATGGTCGCTCTACTGTCCATCGCCCTCTGTCTGTCGGGCAGATCTTGTCTTTGTGGTCATTGCTCATTAGGAGTCACCATTATCACATAAAACCAAAGAAAGAAGTTGTTTAAAGATCGCAAACATGCTTCTTGCACTGAAATGGTTGAGAGCATTGCTTATTACACTGGTGTGAGAGAGAGCTGGGTGGAGTCTGTAAGCAGCACAAAGTGCACACTAAGCTTAGGCTGATTTACCACTGCTGTGATACATAAAGGAGAATAGTATATGGTTAGGGTTTGTTGTAGATGGAAAATGATGGTTTTCCAAATCCCGTTGTAGGACAGTTCAAAGGTCAAAAAAGTTGTTGTACAATCGTTCTGGTGTCACATCGATGGTACAACAACTTTCAAGACATGTCCTTCAATTTGATTGGTGCAATCTACGCTGTCATGGAAAAAATAAAAAAAAATGGTGACCCAACTTAGCTAGTGCTGAGCTGTGTACTGTGGTAGTTCAGACATGGTCAAGAACCCTCACATTTGCAAAAATAAAGTAGACCCTTGTCGTCTTGACATGGAGAGCCTCACAAGGCTTCATGTCACAGAAGTGAATCGCAACTTTTTTATTTTATTTTTAAACTAGATGAAGCCAAACTGAGAGGTGGACGAGCTGAAGTGAGAGTGAGATGAGCCAGAGTGGAAGCAGGAGCAGCACGACATAACGAAGGTAGTAACCGTCAACTGGGGGGGACACAAGCCAAAAACCATATACTATATAAAATAGTGATAGTTAATCATCTGATAACTATGGTGTGATTCTATCTGGCAGTTGAAGACATCATGGAGACCTCTTGAGCTTCGCTCTTGAGGTCTCCATGATGTCATCAACAACCTCGATGGAAACACAGCCTTGTTGTGGATGGTCATTAACCACTATTCTATATTAGCCATCACAATTCAGTAGATAAACATGCTCTGACATTTTTGTTTTTAACATTAGAGTCTGTAGGAAATTAAACAGTAACCTGAGTATGTAAATGGCTGCGTTTGTGTACCCCAAAACATAACACACACACTCGCTGCAACTACTATGAGTTTCTTTTAAAGCTGCTGATGTTGTGATGTAAAAAAAGAAAAGAAAGAAAGAAAAAAGCAGGATAATAAAGTGAACATCAGGTTGTAATTATTGGGTTCTCTGCACTCTAATTACTTGCTAGTATCACTGTTGGACTGACTGAAAAGATGTGTGTAGGTTAATTTTGAGGAGTTTGTAAAAAGGGTAAAAAATAAAGCCGGCCCTCCGGTGCAGAGGCAGTGAATCCATCTGCAACACTGATGATCCGGGTTCAGGAATGGACTTGGAACATCAGAGGGCCAGCTGGGGGAGAAGGATTGAGCATCCTCAGGACTGTTCTCCTTCTCCAGAGGTGGGGGTAGTGTGCCTGGCATGCTATGGATGCCTAGTGGAGGCTTGGGGGATCCACTGTGCTGGTGCTGTACTAGTGTGGGGGGTAGGGTGGATGTGGGCCATCATTGCATGTCCCCACACCCTCTACAGCTCACAAAAATACTGGCACTGAGAGTGAAGCCCCGCTCCACTGCTCTGCTGCCAAAAATGTCCACCAGGTGGGGTCCCGCTCCCGTGGCCCCACCCTAGGGGTAAACCAGGGCACATTACCATTGACCTTAGGGAGGGGGTACCTGCCCAGTGGCTCTACCCAGGGGTGTAAGCCTGGGCATGGGGAGGCAGCAAGTGGGGGCTGAGATCCACTGCGGGGGATCACAAATGCCACAAAACAAAAAAAAGGGTAAACATGCAACCTCAGTGTCTGCAGCTTTTCATCAGTCATTTGCAGATGTAGAGGACCAAGAGTGAAAGTGAAATTGACTACTCATCTTTACATGTACACTTGTGCTCCTCAGACTGTGTGTGGGCACAAAAAAAAATGAAATGAAAGATTCCAGGACTGAAAGTTTGATTTTAGAATGCATCCCTGCCCCCACACACCCTCTCCCATTTTCTCTTCGGTCTATCAATGCTTGCTGCCAGATATATGCTCTAACTCTCTTGCCACACATAACCCAATTTGAGTGGTTAAGCACTGTTTTCACTCTTTTGTGATCCACTGTTTATGGGCACACCGATTGTTGGTTGGTTCTGTAGTATTGTGTGTGTGTGTGGGGGGGATGCATAAGACTCACGACCGTGGAAACCCAGTATTCCAGCTGTGGACACTTCTTATGTGAGTACAGTGGGATAGACCAAGGCAGTGGTTATTTAGTAATTTTATACTAAAAAAAAAATACATCTGACTTCACTATTGGATCTAGAAATGTATATCGACATCCAGTCCCTGTTACTGGATTTGGGAAAGTGGAGTCACTGGGGAGATACTGGTGACGTAAATCAATAAAATATATTACTCCATAACATCATATTAGCATAAAAGGCTTAGCTAAAAACAACTGACTGTATTACTTGAGTATAAACTCAGTATAAACATAGCTAGTTAACCCCATATGTAGGGAGTAAAGTAAAACGTAAGTCAGTGGCTTACAATCAGTGCAGAATGGTATCATATGTGTTGCACAAAAATAATGCAGCAAGTACAGAGAACTGCATTAACAAAAAGACAATCAGGCAGTCAGACAATCAGCTGCAGTACGACAATGCATCAAGGAGAGGGAAAAATCCAGCTGGCATCCTGGCAATAGTGCTGAGTACTATAGAGCACAACCCAGTGCAAATATAACCCAATATCTTGATGTGACTATTGTGCAGGAAAGGGGAAAGAAAACCAAAAACTAATGAACAAAGAAAATGACAACACAAATAAAGGAAAAGGAGGAATATTTAATCAACACACCCAATGCACTCAGTGTGCCCTAATATGAACATTAGTGCATCTGCCATGACTACATTGTAAATTTATATGAAAAAATGTAAAAGTGAAACAAAACCAAAAATGAAATATGTACAAATCCACTCCTAGCTCTGCTCTGTGTTCAGAGGCACTGGCATCAGCCCATCTATCTCAAATTCCCCTTCCTACATGGTGTGATGGAAGAAACATGAATTAGAGCTTTGTGATGCAAGCATGGACAGAGGACTCCATAGCTCACTGAAGGAAACTGATCACTCAGAATAAGATGGCGGATTATGTTCCCCATTTTTGCTGAATCTGTTTTTACCTGCTATTCCTTCCAACTTGTCTAGATGATGGCTATGAAAAACACAAGTTAAATACAACCCCTTTGAAGCTCAGAGTTTAACTGCAGTAGCAATCAATTGGATTAGAGAGAAAAATGGTTAGTCGCACAACTTCAATTAAACTCTGAGCTTCACAGGAGTTGTATTAAATTTGTCTTCAGCCTCTGTTGGCAGCTTCAAAGGGCAAATGGAGGGTAACCATTAACTCTAGCAAATGTGTGTATTTGTTTTTTCATTCTGTTTACATAGAGTCAACCAAGTGGAATTTAAAATGTTAAGTCAATATTTTAGCTGGAGTATCCATTCTCTGGACATGCGGTTGTCTGCAAGGAGTTAAAGAAAGTGCAAAAAGTAGCCAGCATAAAGATTTTAGCAGAATGTCCCCATTCTAACTCATCCTAATAAAAGTTTCCATGTGAAGATAAATGTTTTTTCTATGGATCGTTGGGGGTGGCGTCTGCTAAATGCTTTATCCTGGCTAATTTGTATGCATTCTTTAGCTCCTTGCAAATATCATAATAAAAGTTTCTTTCAGCATGGCTCTCCCTGTTTGGATCCTGAAAGGCTTTTTAAGGAGAAAGGAAAGTAGTAATGAACAGCACTCAGAAGTATCATTTAGGGGTTGTCTGCTGGTACCTCCAAATAAAAAATTTGTGTGAAAACACACACTTTACTCTCAGTAACAGGCAAGACATGAGGCCAGGTACACATAAAGTGTAGGATAGGGAAGCAGTTACATGTAATTTCTGCCCAAAGGTATACATAACTATGCTGCATGCTGAGGGTCCCTTTTCCCCAAAGAATTTTCTGCTGAGTCACACAGTTGTGTGTATTCAGGGTAAAACACAAAGACTGAGAGTTTCATTTAAAGCTAAGGATGTAGTGATGTAAAAGAAAAAGAGCAGGGTAATAAAGTGAACATCAGGTTGTAATTACTGGGTTCTCTGTACTCTAATTAGTCACTAGTGTCACTGTTGGACTGACTGAAAAGATGTGTGTAGGTTAATTTTGAGAAGTTTGCAAAAAGGGTAAAAAAATGCAGCCTTGGTATCTGCAGCTGCTAGTCAGTCATTTGAAGATGTAGAGGAACACAAGTGATTCTGTAGTTTTGTTTGTATGTGGGGGATGCATAGGATGTTACGACTGCAGAAACCCGGTATTCCACCTGTGCAAACATTTGGGAGTCCTAAACTTGCATGGATCCCTCAGAAGGGTTCTGCCAACATATACCTTATTTGGAGCATTCTCCAAGCCATGGGATGGTCATTGCAAGCGATCACTTTTAATTAAGCAATAAGGCATGACCAGGGGTTAGATTAACAGTCTGTTAATCACCCCCTATGGGTGTAATATGGCACGAGGTGCAGCTGAGTGCCATATTGCCCCTAGGGAGTGATTAACTGACTGTTAATCTAACTCCTGGGAGTGCCTTATTGCTATTATAAAAAAATGTTCCAAAAGAAGAGGGTTAAAAGAATACTTTTTGAATGTTTTCCTCATTTAGAGGGAGATTTTTAATAAAATAGTTCTTCCACCAACAGTTTAAGAATGCTGGTTCAAAATCAGAATGTATCATTCCAGTCATTTAGCAGTGCTAGAGGATGGAATGCTGACATGAAGAATCCATATGCCATGGTGATCAGGCTGTACACAACAGTATAACATGGATTAATGTAAGGCTGTTGGAATCCTAACAGCCAATCAGATTGCAGCATTTCTGAGAACCTTTTTATAATTGCATTTAACTATTCTTGATGATTGCTAATATGGGGCGCTATGCATGAAGCGGGTGGTGCAACATGGAAAAATCATGTGCCCCACCTGCACCCCTGTGCACCACGGACAGGTGCACACATGCCAGTATTCACCAATGCCAGCCACCTGTCCGTGGCTTCACCCTCCCAGTGTGCAGGACTCTGCAGGGCAGCTGTGAGAGGAGTCATCATCCTGGGCTGGTGTCCAATAGGATGCCCCCCTGGGGCACATAGTAGATCACTTGCATTGAGTAGCATGGGTCGAGGGCTGTGCATGCTGCTTTCACACCCCCGACCTGCGCAGCACTCGCTAGTCTTGTTGCTGCCACCTGACAAATGTCTGCATGCCCCCCCTTCCTGAATGCCACGCAGGGGATGCAGTGGGTTCAGATTGACTAAGTGCCCTAGATACATGTGCGCATAGCCACTCTGCTGCAATAGTGCATAGCACCCATTGAGTTTATCTTATTGATGTACCTCACTGGTAAAATGTGAATTGCTATGTGTGGTCTGGTGCTGAGAGTCTATTACACAGGTTTTGAATAGGCCAGTAATGCAGTGTCTGTGCAATGAATGATAATTGAATAAAATGCAAATTTAACACCTAGCTTGCTTAGGTGTTTCCGCCTGAACAAAATTGGTTCCCTGTACTTACACCTAGTCCAGCAGTGTCTTTTTGTTTTACTTAACTTTTTTACAGCTGCTGTGGTTTTCAAAAGCAACAGATAGGAGAGCACATGTTCATATCCCACCAGATCCCCTCACTCACTGTAACACATCAAATAAGTTAATTGAACTCCCTACACTTTACTTTTCAAACTTGCTGTAAAACATCAGCCTTGCCGTAAAATGTCAACCTTGCTGTAAAATGTGGTCAAAACCAGACTATATCCCTTAAATGAGAAGTCACATTTCACTGAGCTATTCCACTAAATAAACATCAGGGACACAAAACATATCCTTTCACCATATGCAGTTTCTTTCTTGTTACACTGTGCATTCCTAAGTGGTATTTGCATTTGGGGTCTGATGACATACAATGTAATACACCATGATGTAATCACTGATATCAAATACTGTTCCTGATAAACTGCAACATTTAGCAAAACACTCCAGGTATTACAAACTGCACTTCCAACATGTTCCTCATAATGAGCACAGGTGACTACATGCAGCACAGGGTGTATGATGTGAGATGCGCAGTTGCTGAATGAGTTCTGATCTGTCAATCATGGTGTGGCTGTGGATGAACTGCGGTCATGCTTGGTGCAGAACAGGAAGGGCAGTCTGTACAGTGTTGGACAGTCTCGCAGTGGTGGCACTCATACTTGTATAGTGGTGCAGAACCCTTGATTGTCGACATTTATGGAAAGCAAGTACCCCAGTGTCAGTATGTAATCACATAGGTGGAGGCAGTTCTATGTTGTCTGCAGATATCAATCACATCCTATTTCTTAGTTCAGTTGAAGTTGATGAGTCCAGGTTGTGCCTAAGAAAGTGCCCTCGGCTCAAGCCACCTACTTGACTAACAAATTCAAATTAACTAACTTAGTCACTGTGCATCTCTCATTAGTGACTGTGCCATCACTATGGACTCTGATATGCAGTAAGAAAACATGCTGAAAAGCTACCATCTAACCAGCACATAAATGCCCTACTGTGGAAAATGCAGCACAACATGCTAGTGCATTGGTTATTTTGGGATTTGCCAATGTTTTTATTTGAATCAGTTTATGTCATTGGTGGATTTAGTCGGAACTTTGTTCGAGATCATTGATTGGTAGGAACTTAAATTAGTGGGAAGAGTTTGCATACTGGTACATGAGAGGGAAAACATACCTAGCCACATTCAATCATAACAATCATAGCAGTTTGGAAGGGAACTTAGAAAGGGTGGACACTTCTTTAAGTGGGTACAGTGGGATAGACCAAGACAATGGTTATTTAGTAACTTTGTACTACAAAAATACATCTGACTTCAATTCTGGATGTAGCAATGTACATCGACATCCAGTAGCTGTTACTGGGTTAAAGTAAGTGGAGTCACAGGGGAGATACTGGTGATGTAAACATAAATATAAATAAATAGGTGGCAGTAAACATCAGGAAAAATATTAAAATGGGCAGTACTACTACTAGTCAAGTAGTTCAGTGAAAAATGATGTAGGATTTGTGAGTGAGAGAAAAAAAATACATATTTGGTTAATAAAAATAAAAACCAGATGCACATTACAGTTGCATCTGACCATGCATCTGCACAGGTAGTAGGACGGTTGGGGGGGGAGTTGGGGTGAGGGTGGAGAGAGAAATCAAATGCAGAGTGCTTGGAGCTGATTTGACATTGCCAGGGGATTATATGTCAGACCTGTCAGTTTATCTCTGATGGCACTTCAGGTACTGGTAAAGCAGACTGGCACAGTAACACTGATGCATGGTTTGGATTAAGGGGAACTCAGGAGAGTAAAAGGGGATATAAAATAAAACACTAAATAAATGATAACGTTAAACAATGAAAGGCAAAAAAACTGAATTCTAACAAGGTACTGCACAGATATTGATGGAGTTCTATGATAAAGTGTCACAGATGCTGATTTGGTGATAGAGTAAAATCAGAATAGCGGTATAAGGATTATAAAAAGTAGAACTATAAAAATGTAAATGAACAACTGACCACCCACAATGCACACATATTAGAGTGGGTTGGAGGGTGTCTATGTGATTAGGGGAGATGAACTGACATTTATTGTAGAAGCACGAATAGGAATTAGGAGAAGACAGGTTCACACTCCATTAGAGCCAAATATTCGCTGTGTGACCATGAGCAAGTACCTTTACCTCTCAGTGCTCCAGTCCACCTAACTGCAGGGCTGGGATAGCAGCAACATCCCTCTGAAACAGAACTGCTGCATCTTGGCTGGGCTGCCCTGGTCCAATAACAGACACATGATCACTGTGGGACCCTGAACAAGTCACTAAACCTCTCCATGCTCCAGTCCACCTAACTCAGAAATAGGTAGTTGGTACTGTACATTGAAGGTACTGACAGATACAGTCCTGTCGATCCATCTTGTCTGTGCAAAATGCCATGTTAAATCTCAGCTGGATATTCCTACATAAATCCAGTATAATGATGGGCAGAGGCAGGAGTCCTTTTTTTTTTTTTAAATTCATTTATCCTTACTATTCGTGCAAGTTATTTAAATGATTCACCAAGGAAAATATTTTATTTGAAAACATGATCAGGTCTTGCAGGCGGGGAGGTCCACTAAACCATCATGGAAAAATGTTTAATTTTAAACAAGGAGACTGGGGCTTGCAGGCTGGGATCCACTAAACTACAAGGGAAAAATGTTTAATTGGAAACAGGGAGATTGGGGTTTGTGGGCGGGGGTCCACTAAATCACCAGGGAAGAATATCCAGTTTGAAAACAGGGGGATGGGGCTTGTGGACCAGAGATCCATTAAACTACCAATGACAAATGCTTAATTTTAAACAGGGGGATCGGGGCTTGTGGGCAGGGATCCACTAAACCACCAGGGAAACATTTTTATTTATGAAACAGGGAGGATCAGGGCTTGCAGGTCAGGGTCCACTAAATCACCATGGAAGAATATCCAGTTTAAAAACAGGGGGACGGGGCTTGCAGTTGGGGGTTCACTACGGTATCCCCCAGCACAAAAAAAAAATGGCTCAAACAGCAAGACCCTGACATGGAACGTGGACTGGGGGGACACCTACAGGAAATTGATGCAGATTAATATAAATTGAACTACAAACAGTGCCACCTGGTGTCTTCAAGCTGCATCTGATGGGGACTTGAACTATTCCACTAATTAAGCACTCGGCCACCACTTATCACATTACTGAGCGGTAGCAAGGTATTTATCAGTGCTGCTCGGTACAACGAGTGGTACTACCGCATCCCCCGAGGTATACCTTGGCACCGTGCAACTTTTCTATAACAACCACTGTACTGCTCTACCTTTGAAGAATGTATCACTATGATGCAATGGCTTGAATCTGTACCTTGCCCTTCAGACAGGAGGCTACTGGCTGGGTGTAGGGGTGAGCATTATGGCTGACAGTCCCTAAGAAGACACCTCTACCTCTGATTCAACAAGACTCCAAAGACCCAAAACCCTAATTTTTTTTCCCTTTGCAGCTTGGGGGGATATTAAGGGATTGAAACCCTAATACAGAAACACAGAATTTGACGGCAGATAAGGACCGCTTGTCCCACCTAGTCTGCCCATTTCCTTACCTAACAGATAAGCTGCAGATCCTAGTTAACCAACAGCTTACTTCCACCTACCCCTACTAGGACTGCCTTATGCCTGTCCCATGCATTCTTGAAGTCCCCACTGTTCTTGACTCCACGACCTCCTCAGGAGGCTGTTCCATGCATCCACAACCCTCTCAGTGAAAAAATACTTCCTCACATTACCTCTGAGCCGTCCCCCCTCTGTCTTCAAATTGTGCCCCCTTGTTCTTGCGCATCTCTTTTTCTGGAAGATGCTACCCTCATGGACTTTGTTATTTCCCTTGAGGTACTTGAAAGTTTCTATCATGTCCCCTCTCTCCCTTCTTTCCTCAAAGGTATACATATTAAGCTCCTTTAGTCATTCTTCATATGTCTGTATGTCTTCTGGTGCAGACCCTGCAGCATTTTGGTTGCCCTCCTCTGGACAACCTCCACTCTGGCTATGTCTTTGTGGAGATGGGGTCTCCAGAACTGCACACAGTACTCCAGATGGGGTCTCAACAACTGTCTGTAAAGAGGGATAACAACTTCCTGTTTTCTACTATTGATGCCTCTTCCTATGCATCCCAGTATCCCCCCAGCCTTCCTTACTGCCTTCTCACATTGCTTGCCCACCTTTAGGTCATCTGATATAATTACTCCCAGGTCCCCTTCTATTTTTACTGTTGTCAGTATCTCACCCCCCATTGTGTACTCTTCCTCTGGGTTTTTGTTTCCCATGTGCATTACCTTACACTTCTTTGCATTGAATCTGAGCTGCCATACATTTGACTATTCCTCCAACCTTGCCAAGTCCCTTCTCATCCTTTCCACTCCATCTTGTGTATCAACCCTGTTGCAGATCTTTGTGTCATCTCCAAAGAGACATACTTTTCCTTCCAGTTCCTCTGCAATGTCACTTATAAAGACATTAAAAAAGGACCGGTCCCAGTACTGAACCTTGCAGTCCCCGCTAGTAACCCTCCTTTCTTCACTGTGTACTCCATTTACTACTACCATGTGCATCCTGTTGTCTAGCCAATTTTTTATCCAGGCTACCACCTTGGGACCCACTCCAAGGCTGGCTATCTTGTGTATTAATCTTTTGGTGTGGGACTGTATCAAATGCCTTGCTAAAATCTAGGTAGGCCATGTCCACAGCCCCTCCCTGGTCTACTACTTTGGTCACCCAGTCAAAGAAATCTATTAGATTCATCTGACATGACCTTCCCATCATGAATCCATGCTGCCTTGGGTCCTGTACCCCACTGGCCTCTAGGTACTCAACAATTCTTTCCTTCAGAAGTGATTCCATCATTTTTCCTACCACTGAGGTCAGATTAACTGGTCTGTAGTTTCCTGCCTCTGTCCTGCTCCCACTTTTGTGAAGAGGAATCACATCTGCTCTCCTCCAGTCCTCAGGTACCACCCCATCCTCCCATGATTTGTTAAAGAGAGTAGTCAACGTGTCACTAGTTCTACCCTTAGTTCTTTTAGAATTCTTGGGTGAATCCATCAGGCCCCATTGCTTTGTCCACCTTCAATTTTATTAGTTCTTTCAGAACCCTTTCTTCTGTAAATGGACTGGTATCAACCCCGTCTTCAGAGTGTTCTCTGTTTGGTTTAGGTAGCTCCCTCCTCTTCCTTTGTGAATACTGAGCAGAAATATTCGTTCAGTATCCCTGCTTTTTCACTGTCACCCTCTACCCACATTTCCTCCCCTTTATTAAGCTTCAGTATCCCTCCTTTGGTCTTTCTTCACTCCCTAATGTACCTATAAAAGGTCTTATCCCCCTTCTTAACAGAATCGGCTATCCTTTCCTCAGTTTGGGCCTTTGCTATTCTGACTGCCTTCCCAGCCTCTTTCTGCTTTAAATAATAAAGTTCTCTGTCCTGCTCCTTCTGTGTTTCCTTATATTTCCTGAATGCTGTCCATTTCTCTTTAACCTTCCCTGCCACCTCTTTTGAGAACCATAGCGTTTTTTTCCTTCATTGTGTTTTATTGATTTGCTTTACACAAAGGCTTTGCTCTGTGATGGCTGTTTTGATCCTCCCATTGTTCCTCCACCCTCCTTCTTGCCTGTCTGCTAGTGCTTTTCTGAGGCATTCTATCATTTTCCCAAAGTCAGCCCTCCTAAAGTCCAGTACTCTTGCTTTTGCATGGCTTGCTTGTATGGCTGTGTTTATTGTGAACCACACTGTTTGGTGGTTGCTTGTTCCCAGATGGCTACCCACTTCTAAATCTGAGATTCTTTCTCCATCCCAATTTGAGAGTACCAGGTCTAAGATTGCTCCCTCCTGAGTGGGTTCCAATACTAGCTGTCTGAGGCATGCCCCCTGTAGGGTATCAAGAATGACCCTGCTCTTGGATGTGCCTGCAGCAAAGGTGCTCCAGTTAACATCTGGCATATTCAGGTCCCCCATCAACAATATCTCCCCTTTTTCTGCCATTCTAAGAAAGTCTGCTATCATTTCCTTGTCCATTCCCTCCCCCTGAGATGGGGGTCTGTATACAACCCCCATGAGGAGTGTGGTGCCATTTCCTGTCTCCAGGGTGACCCAAAGTGCCTCATCTGCTCCCTGTTTACTCTTTAGTTCTGTTGCTTTGATCCCTTCATTTACATAGAGAGCTCCTCCTCCTCCTCTTTTAAAATCCTCTTTCTAATGCTACATTTCCCTACTTTTGTGGTATTAACTTGAACCCTAACTGGTGCAGAAACAAAGTTTTTTGCAAATAATCAATCTATCTATCTATCTATCTATCTATCTATCTATCTATCTATCTCTCTCTCTCTCTCTCTCTCTATCTATCTACAGTGAAGCCTGCTAGGATGAAGCACAGTGTCACAGGTTACCTGCATGACAAAATGGATTAACTCCTGTTGAAATTGCATTGTTTGCTGCAGTAACTCTACTGCAGAATTCTGCAGAGTTTGACTTCATCCTGGTGGGCTTCACTGTATCTGTCTGTCTGTCTGTCTGTCTGTCTGTCTATCTATCTATCTATCTATCTATCTATCTATCTATCTATCTATCTATTGAAGGGGTGGGATAGCACCCCAGTATTTAGGGTTGAGCTGGGGTTTCTATGTTAAACCTCAGATTTCACAATCACAACCAATCAACAGATTCACATGAAATTTTGCATGCACAGCCTTCGTATTAGGGTAGATGTCTTGACTTTTCAATTTTTACTCAGATGTGCAGATTTTAAGATGTGGGTGGCAAAATAGAATTTTAGAAATTACTGTTTTTTGTGGATTTTTTTGTCATTGAGCTGCACCCAGACGGTTTAGAATTTTGGTCTGAAATTTTTATTATAGAAGGGGCAAGCCCCACAGATTTGCCTTTCAGTGGTTTAGTGAAAAAAATATTCATCCATTCCAAAGTTATTTAATTTTCAAGTTCCCATTATTTTCAAAGGAATTTCACTCTCCTGGATAAAGGATTGGAACAAAAAAAGAATTATGTCAAATGAAAAAGCATTCTTTTTTGTTAGAGGCCAATCCTTTTTTATGAGGAAAAATTATTTTTTCATTTTCTGCCATCTTGTTTTCTGTTTGCGTCATTTAAAAAAATGCTTCAACCCCCCCCCAGTCTGATGCTGTGCACAGACACCAAGACAAGTATTTTTCTCATTAGGGATCAGTAAGCTGGATTCTGAAATTATTTGCTTTTAAAATGACCCTGGAAAGTCTGTTTTATAATAATTTTAAATTATTTTCATGACTCGCTAATGCTTCTTTCATGGATCCTTTTTCTTTCAAACAAAAAAAGGATCACGAGTGATGAAAAAGGATTTTAGACTTTTTTTTTTTCCCTAGCTTCTGTTGTGAATCATTTTTTTGGTTGAGCGAAAAAGGATCCCTTGTCATGAAAAAGGATTTCAGACTTAGTTTTTCTGCCAATGTCATTTTGGTGACAAGGGATCCTCTTTCATTTGATATTTCTGATAAAATGAAAAAGATATATTGACACAGAAAAGGATTTTGGACATAGTTTTTTGGCCGGATCTTTTTTGTTTCAAGGTATCCTATTTCTTTCCCTTTTTTGTTTGAAATGAAACAGCATTCCTTTAAACTAGAAAAACCTTTTTATATGTTTTCCCTGGTGTCCAGTGGTACCCCCACTCTCTGATTGTTGCTCACATAATGTTTATTTCCTTGGTGTCTAGTGGTGCCACCACCCTCCCATGCCCAATGTGGTTAAAATCCAGTTTAATCCTGGTGTCTAGTGCCAGACCCCACCCTCCAATGTCACTTGGAACCTGAAAAGAAGAAAATGGTCCCTCAAATTCCTTTTTTAATATGTTAAAAAAAGAAGGCCAACAGTAATGCAAACCCAACCCCCTGGCTCAACCTCCCACAGAGCACCTACCACCCAAAACCTCCTCAGATCCCCCAGAAACCCTCACTCATTTGAACAGGTCCCAGTGTGAGACCCTAGTTATTGGTAAAGGCAGTGGTGAAGTGGCACAGGGAGGGAGCATGTAGGGTCACCAGGTTGGAGTGCAAAACATGTTTTCGCCCTGTGATAACATTGAGGGTAAGGGGAAGGGACCATGGAGAGGAGGAGGGCAGACCAAGGAGCCAGTGGGGGGAGGATGGATAGGAAAGATTGGTAGGTGGTTTCCCTAAATGTGAGGAGCCTGGGTAATAAATCAGCAGAGCTTTAGGCTGTCCTTTCAGAGGGGAGTGTGGATGTTACTGCAGAGACTGAGACTTCAATCAATCAATCAATCAATCAAACACTCAAAATCTTTATCCAGGCGGGCACCATTGAGCAAGGCCCGTTTGCAAGGTGGACCTGGTCATGAATACACTGAAGTACAGTGCCGAAGCAGGTATACAGAAAGCAATAATATACAAGGAAGAAAAAGTATATACAGTGCATACAGTACAGTACAAGGTTGAAATAAATAAAAAAACAGCATTATTTTACAATGGAAGCAGTCAGCAGATGTACAATCAAGCATAGGCATACAGGGGTTTTAAGCAGAGATCTTTTGAGTGAGGCCGCCAGCAACTACATATATAGGAGAAAGAGGCCATGTATGGGGTGGCAGGTTAGAGAGGTAAAGAAGAGGAGGGATGTACTACCAATGACTGGGGGAATAATTGTGCTAAAACCACAGAAAGTGACCATGGCTGTCATGTACTTGTTTATTATGATAATGATGGAGGAGGGGTAGATAATTGGAACACTACTATGGATGGGGTGGGATTTTAGCCAGGCTGGAGTGGACAGGGAAGGGTGGGTGCAGCATGAAGAGTTAATAGGGAAAGAGTGAGAGCCAGGGGTAGAAACATGGCAAGCATCAAGATGGAAAGGGGGAGTTGCGGACATAGTGGGCTAGCAGTAAGGAAAACATTTGCAAAGTGCTTTCATGTAGTGATCATAGAGCGCCTTGACAATATTCAGGCTAACAGGGCAGCTCAACATCAAGTTTTCTTTTTAAACCATTCCACAATGTGGGTAAAAAGCTTAGAGCAGTTTAATGGAAATGAGTGTTGACCATGGAACCTTGGAGGGCAATTAGGGAATGGCATCCTTAGGTGTAGGTGCCTAACACTCTGGGGGTAAATCTAAGACATATGAGGAAGCTTGTTGGTCACCGCTCTGAAGGCCCATAGGGCGGCGTTTATATTCCTCCTATAGTGAAGGGAAGTCTAGCCTAACGATGAGTACAGGGAGCAGTGGTGTGTGGAAAGTGGAAGGCCAGTAATGAACCTGATAGCTCTGTGGTAGCGGGTGTCCAACTTAGCCAGTGCAGAGGCAGTGAAGTGGCTGTAGAGCAGGTCCGCATAATCTGCTAAAGATAGCAAGGTAGCTTGAATCAGTTGAATCTTGGTCTCCTTTGTGAGCAGGTGGTTAATTCTGTAGAATAATCCTAATCCTTGCCTTAGTTTCTTCTGTAGTTCTTCGAGATGGCGAAAGAAAGTTTATGATGGATCCAAACTCCTAGATATTTGAATTTAGCTACATACTCTAGTGTTTCTGCAAGAACAGTGGTAATTTGTGGGGTAGCCTTCCCAGCAGGAATTGCCGCATGCAAGGAGTGGGAGAAGAGCTTGGCTTTTGTCTTTTTCGCATTGAGCAAAAGCTTTCTGTTTATGAGCTGGTATTGTAGAAGGTTAAATTCAGCTTGGAGATCTTCACAGGCTGCTTCCGGTGTGGGACGACTGAAGTATAGTACAGTGTCGTCCGCAAATAAGTGGATGTTGGATTTTTTGATGGGGTCATAGATGTTGTTAATGTAGACTGCAAAGAGGAGGGGACCAAGGATAGAGCCCTGGGGAACACCACTCAGCATAGGTTTTAATGGAGAAAGATCACCTTCAGCTTTAACCTGTTGAATGCCTTACTAAGATCTAAGAAAATTGCACAGAAATGCTTCTTGTTGTCAAGGTCTAGGAGCCAATCATTGGTCACCTTAGCTAGGGCTGTTATGGTGCTGTGCTTTGCTCTGAATCCAGACTGAACTG
This sequence comes from Neoceratodus forsteri, assembly GCA_016271365.2. Classification (NCBI taxonomy): domain Eukaryota; kingdom Metazoa; phylum Chordata; order Ceratodontiformes; family Ceratodontidae; genus Neoceratodus; species Neoceratodus forsteri. The sequence goes on from CM028130.1 coordinate 13,027,569, forward strand.
GGTTTAATAGGCTTCTGGATTCTAAGTATACCCCTAGCTGGCCATACACTATTTTTTCTAGTAATTTAGGCAGGATGGGGAGGAAGGAGATCAGTCTGTAATTATTTAAATCACAGGGGTCACCTGCTCTTAATAGAGAGATGACATGGGCTATTTTCCATTGAGGGGGGAGGCTACCCTGGGAGAGTGACATGTTGAATAGGTGGGTGATTGGCACTGTAAGCACATGGTAGGCACATTTCAGATAGTATGGCTCTATGAAGTCAGAGCCTGCTCCCTTCCCGGTTTCTAGTTGCAGCAGTAGGTCTTCCACCTCTTTTAGAGAGACAGGCAGGAGGAAGAAGGCCTCCTCGGTAGGGAGGGACTCATGAGTTGGTGGGCCCTGAGCTGTGTGGAGGTCATTGGCAGGGGAGGTATCAAATGCTAGCCCTGCCATTGCAAAATGGTTATTGAGGGCTTCCAAAATCTCCGATTGGTTAGAGATAAAGCTGCCACCGGACTTAATTTTTGCTGGAATGGAATTACCAGGTGTGTGTCCAGACATGTCTTTTAATGTTTTCCAGAGCTTTGAAGGATTTCTTGAGGCAGATGCTAGCTCTGAACGATTGTAGGCGGCCTTGGCTGCTCTGACCAACTTGATGCACTTGTTACATGCTCTTTTAAAAAGACACCAATCTGAGTTGTTCTTGCTTCTTCGGGCTTTTTTCCATAAAGTATCCCTTTCTAACAGAGAAGCTTTGAGCTCAGGTGAGAACCAATGGCAGGTGCTGTTCCTGACCCGCACCTTAACCAAGGGTGCATGCTTATTTAAAGCCTCACTTTAAATATCGTAAAAAATAGTATATGCCATGTTAACCATTTTGACTAGGAAGAATTCCTGCCATCGTTGTGAATGTTTCAAGTCGTTAATGTATGCAAACAAGTCGAAGTTGCGTTTGCACCTCTTGATAGAGAACTTTGCCACAAACTGTGGGTTGTGCATGGATCTAATGGTGCTGATTCTACAATGATCGCTAATGTCTGAGAAAAATGTTCTGACATGAGAGAACAGTTGTGGCTTACTAACCAAAATTACATCTAAGAGGAATCTGTTGTTAAGGTTCTTTTTATTTGGGTGAGTAGGCTCGCCAATGAGTTGCACCAGCTTTAGAGTGTTACAAAATGATTTCAAGGGAGCTGATGCACTTGATAGCCAATCGTAGTTCAGGTCACCAAGAGTAATGATTTACAAAGAACTGAGCCCCAGTACGGAACTGAAGTGAGACAGGAGATGATGCCCAGCAGAAGGAGGCCTGTAGCAGCCTATTACACAGAATGCACTGGAAGGAGAAAGTTCTATCTTTAGGGTCAAGCACTCGAATTCTTTGGGGGAGGATGATGCATCTATGCATGTGGCTGAGTATTTGTCCGTTACATAAATTTCACCCCACCTCCTTTTGATTGCCTATCCGCTTGGAAGAGTAAATAATTTGGGATATTGATTTCATTGTCTGGGGTGGCTGGCCTAAGCCAGGTCTCAGTGATCACTAGGACGTCAGGTAGGGTGTGGCTCACCCAAGCCTGGACAAGGGTGAACTTTTTCAGCAAACTGCAAGCATTAAGATGCATAAAAGACATTCCTTTGATACCTGCCAGGTCTGATGGAGAAGCAAGGGTGTCTAATGGTCCTGGGTTGAGTTTGACATTGTCTGAGCACAATAGTAAAAGAAGCCGGATTCTTTTTAAGGCAGCGAACTGTAATTTGTAAACACTATTTTTGGGGTGATAGGGGAGGCGGTGTTGATGGATAGGCCTGTACCCAGTCCTGGTGTTATACTGGCCTAGTGTTGCAGCCACTAGTGTCCTGACAGGAATTTGCCATGAGTAGAAATATCAAGTCTGGATGGGTGAGTAATCTGCAGAGGCAGCTCGGGAGATGTATCACTCCCCAGCAGAGACAGCTAAGAAGCCCAATAGTCCAGAATGGCTACCTGAAAGGAGCTGTTGGATGCAGGACAGGGAGAAGCACAAGAGTCATTCCACTTTAGGCAGGGATGAGGGTTCTGAAGAATTGAGCTGAGCGCTAGTAAAGCTAGTGACATACCGAGGAACCAGCTGTAACTTCCCATGGTAGATATAAATGCCACAACAGTAGGCAGTAAAAGTCACTAGAAGCCTAGACAAATTGGTGATCAGGTGTCATAAGTTCAAAATCCTTTTGTTGGCTGAGAGGCAGTTTTGGTGCTGAACATACCTGTGGAGCAACTCTTTGCAGCTGAGCCAGTGAGGTGGTTCAAGGTTGGAATCTGGTGTGGCAAGATTGGTCTGTAGCTTTTGTTTCTGTTTCTGGCCCTGCTCCACCAGTACAGAATGGGAGTGGGAACAGGCATTCAAGTCTTGCAGCCTTAGTGGATGAGCATGGTTCGGCCTGAGAAACAGGTAGAAAAACCCCGAGGATGGTCCTCAGAAAGAGAAGTATCTCAGGTTCACTAGAACAGAAGAGGAAGTAGAAAATGTAATGCGTTTCCTCTTTAACAGAAAAGACAGCTGTTGTAGCCCTCTAGTGGCTATGTAGCATAATTTGCAAATGAGAAAGAAGACAAAAAAAATGAAATTTTTGCTTTACAAAAAAGGACAGTCCCCAGGGTCAGCAGTGCTGATAAACGTCTCTAATGAAGCAAGGCAAAATGGATACCAGCAGGAAGAAGTCAGTGAGGCTGAGATCCTCCAATCAGAGTGTTGGCGCTGAAAATTCAGAATGTCCAAAGGCACCAAATACCAATGTACCTGAGGAGGTATACGGCTTTTGGCTGTTTCTGTAGACTTCTGGACCCTGCAACAAACTGGAGTTTGGAGGATCCTGGGTGGCAGTTTCAGCAGGGGAAGAAAGCCTCAGGGTCTGCTAATTTGCAGTAGCAGAATTGTGGGTTGTTTCCCAGGACAGACTTGTAGCTTTTCCTCTGGCAGAGAGGTGCAAGCCCCAGGTGGGCATGACATACCTGAGGGGGAGAGGAAAGAAGACTTGGGCCACCCAGTACCATGATTGGGATCTGGCAATTCTGGGGTATAAAATTTACATGGAAGACCGGGGGGTGGGAGAGAGGGTGTGGTAGTACGCTATGTGAGGGAAGGGATCAGATATATGAGGGATGAGGGGGAGGAAGGTAGGACAGAGGCACTCTGGATGCAGCTTCTGGACTCCAAGAGTAGAAAGCTGAGGCTGGGGGTGGTGTACAGACTACCAGTCCAATCAGTGGAAGTGGACAGGGAATTAGCAGAGCAAATAAGAAGGGTGTGTAGAAAGGGGAGTGTGGTGATTGTGGGGGATTTCAATCTGCCTGGGATAGATTGGAGCACCCCTGCCACCTCCAGTGCCAGGGAGCAGGTGCTGCTGGATACGATCTGGGATGGTCTCCTGACACAGCTGGCCAGTGGGCCAACATGACTACAGTAGCAGCCACAGACACTGCCAGCTATTTCCCCAAATTTCTGTGATATTTCCAGAGAAATCTCTTGCTTTCTCCATTTCCACAATAGGGGCAGCAGAGAGAAGCTGTTTAGAAATTTCACAAAATATCTGGAAATAGCTGGCAATGTCTGTGGCTACTACTGTAGGTAACACACTGGACTTGGTGCTGTCAAATGAGGAGGCAGTGAGAGAAATAAGGGTGGAAGACCCACTAGCTGGTAGTGACCACCAAACAGTGTGGTTCACTCTCAAGTTAGGCAGGAGTCTGGAGGCACAGAATCAAAGGTGGCAAACTTTAGGAGGGTGGGCTCTGGGTAGATGAGAGAAGTACTGCAAGGGAGACTTCAGTGTACTGTATTAGGCCAGAGATGGATGCACAGTAAAATTGGGAAATTATTAAAACTGGGCTAACAGAGGATACAGAAGCTTGCATCAGGACTAGGAGCAAGAAGTGCAAAGCCAGGAAAGCATGCTGACTGAACAGAGAAGTGTTGGAGGGGGTGAGGGCAAAGAGAGTTGCACACCAGAAGTTCAGGAGAACTAAGAAGGAAGAGAACAGGGAGCCTTTTATGAGTTTATCCAAGGAGGTGACCAAGCAAGTGAGGGTAGCCAAGGGCTCCAGGAAGCTAAGATTAGCACAGGGCATCATGGGAGGGGAGAAGGACATTTTTAGATATGTCAGGGAAAAGAGGAAGTGCACAGACCATATAGTGAAGCTAAAGTGGGGAGGGGTGTGGGTGGAAAAGGGAGAGAAACAAGTGGAAGTACTAAATGAATACTTTTGCTCTGTTTTCAAGAAGGAGAAGGATGGTCCACTACCACCATGGACTGGGAGGATGGGAGTGGGGGGGCAGATGATGGATGGAATGATCGAGGGGAGTAGAGTACTAGAGTGTCCGAGGGCATTAAGGGTGGACAAGGCACCAGGTCCTGATGGCATCCACCCCAGGGTGCTGAGGGAGATGGCAGAGGTGTTGGCCAAGCTGCCTGCAGATCTCTTCAGCACCTCCCTGGACATGGGATGGGTGCCTCAGGACTGGATGGTGGCCCATGTGGTGCCCATACACACGAGTGGCCCTAAGGATGAGCCAGGAAATGATCAGCCTGTCAGTTCACCTCCATAGTGGGTAAGCTTACAGAGATGATACTGAAGGAGAGGCTGGAGTCATTCCTAGAGGGTAATGACCTCCAGGATGGGCAGCAGCATGGGTTCATCCCTGGGAGGTCTTGTCAGACCAAGCTAATAGAATATTATAACTGGGTAAAAAGAGAGCTGGATATGGGTCATGCTATAGCTGCCCTGTACTTGGACTTCAGCAAGTCCCTCAATTCAGTGCCTCATGGGAGGCTGAGGGGGAAGCTAACTGCTGTGGGTGTGGGGATGAAGCTGACAATCTTGATAAGGAACTGGCTGCACGGGAGGCTGCAATGGGTGGTAGTGGGGGGAGCTCTCTACACCCAGACCAGTGAGGAGTGGTGTGCCACAGGGCTCAGTGCTGGGCCCGGTGTTATTTGGGCTCTTTATCTCAAATATTTTACTTGGAGTTGGGAGCAGGATTAGTCTGTTCACAGATTATACAAAAATGGGGCAGTGGTGGATGAAGAGGATGGATGGGAACAACTACAAGGGGACCTAACCAAACTGGAGGTATGGTCAGAGAAGTGGTAGCAGGGATTCAATGTGAAAAAGTGCAAGGTTATGCACTTCAGGACAAAGAATCCAAGGAAGAACTATTTGTTGGGAGGGGTGAGGCTGGGGATCACTGAGGAAGAGAAGGACCTAGGAGTGTTGGTAACAGGGAGCATGAACCACTCTGCCCAATGGAGGAATTCAGCAGCTAAGGGGAACAGGCTGTTGGGCTGTATCACAAGGGGTTTCTCATCCAGGCATAGGGAGGTGATCCTGTCCCTCACCTTTGGTCAGGCCACTCTTGAGTACTGTGTGCAGTACTGGTGACCATTTCTGAGGAGGGATATTAACTTACTGGAAGGTGTGCAATGGAGGGCAACAAAAATGTTACAGGGGATGGAGGGCAAGGCCTACAAAGGCAGGCTGAATGAGCAGAATATGTACACACTGAAGAAGAGGAGGGATGGGGGATATTATTGAAACATTCAAGTATTTGAGGGGGATAAACAAAGCTAGCACTGAAGGGGTGTTTAAACTGAGGAGGGGTAGGGACATGGGGGGCATGAACTAAGATTGGAAGGCAGAAGATTTAGGAGAGAGATGAGGAGGCACTACTTCACGGAGATGGTGGTGTCTAAATTGAATGCTTTACCAGAGGGGGTGGTATCATGAAAGACAGTAGGAAGTTTTAAGAGAGGTGGGACAAAACAAGAGGGAGGGTCTGAGTGGAGGGGGCTGAGGCTGTCATGGGAATGACAGATGGTGAGGGGGTTAAGGCAGCTGCAAGCTAGGGTGCTAGCTGCACACTTGGGCAGACATTGATGGACCATGTGGTCTGTTTCTGCTGGCAGATTAGTATGTCTGTATCCACTCTCCCATGGAAGACACGTCTTGCTGATAGAACTGGCGACTGCTATATAACAAGTAAGGTAAGTGTGGTTGAAAACTCCATTGAAATATATTGAACCACGCTTATCTTTTTTCTCAAATAGCAGTCACCCAGTACAGCAGCACAGTAGATCAGCAAGACATGTCTTTAAGGGGAAAATGACCTGTTCAGGTGAGTGAGGGTGTGTAAGTGGGATCTGGGGGGATGCGGGGTGGTGATGCTCAGTGGGAGGTCAGGCTGGGGAGGTGGGGTCTCTTCACCAATGGACCTTTTCTTTTTAGAGATTAGAGAAAAAAGACATTGAGGGATCATTTTCTTCTTTTCAGGTTCCAAGTGACATGAGAGGGTGGGGTGCCACTAGATACTAGGGCAAGCATAACAGTGAAGGGGGATACCCATCAGAGGTGAGCAGTGTGCCACAGGACAGCAGGGATACATAACATGTTTAAGGGGAGGGAAATAAATATTATGGGGTAACAATCGGAGGTTGTTTATGTTTTAATGATTAGGCGGCTGTTTCTTTAACTCAGTGCTGAACTCATAACTTTATAAAGCACTTTTGTATACAGTTTTTATGCATGACGCTACATAAATCCAAATTGTACTCTATTCTTCGGTCCCTGTAGTACTGTTTTTTTAACTCACTACTTTGTATAGCTTTTGGGGTTACAGTGTATATGTAGAATTTATCCCAAGTGTCTTGTGGCACCCCAACCTTCCAATGTCCCTGCCCATTCATCTTTATGCTTGCTCTGTTGTCTAGTGGCCTCCCCCAACCCTACCCTCTCATGTCTGTTGGATCCTGAAAATAAGAAAATAGATCCCTTAATGTCTTTTTTATCTGTAAAAAAAAGTCCATCAGTGATGCAACCCCACTCCCATCCTGCCTGTCCACTGAACACCCCCAACCCCACCCCCTCCCACAAACCCTCACTCAGTTGAACAGGCCTCAATGTGAAGATCCTCTCTCTGATGGAAGACATGTATTGCTGCTGGAAATGGCGACTGCTATATGAGAAATAAGGAGAAAATGCAGCTCAATATATTTCAATGGGGATTTCAACTCTGGTGCATAATGTGGTCATTTTGTTGTATTTTCACACTAAATTTTCATCATGTGCTTTTTGAGACCCCACCACATGAACAATGACAGTGGAATTATCAAATTCTAGCCTGAAAGGCAAACTCATGGTTGGTGTGTGAAATCACCTTTTGGACAGGATTTGAAAATGTTAACTGGTATTGTTCATGAGGTGGGGTTATAAGAACAGTATGTTCAAAATTTGGGGGTTGAAATATGTTACAATTGCAAAAGTTATGCAGATCCATTGAAATTAAGGTACGCTTGCTTGTAACTTTTGTAATTTTCAATATTTTCACCCCAAATTTTCAACATAGTCATTTCATTGCAGTAACTCATGAATGTGACAGCTGTTATTTTTGAAATCTTTGCTAACATGTGTTTTCATCCGTCTGGCATGGAATAACATTGCAGTGGTGAGGAATTATGTTTTGGCACATATTTCAAAACTGTCGCTAATGGGTGAATTAGGTGGGGTTATACAAAGGCTATGCTGAGAATTTCATTGCTGTTTTGCTTCTACAGCAACATACATATACACCTCGATGGTGGTTCTACTTACAGTAAAAATGTCTATCAGCACTCACATCAAACAGCTACTTAGTCTGTTTTGTTAAAAATCACTTTATTTATGCAAACAAGTAGTTCTATTCAAATGAATTAGTTCCACACTCTATGTGTGTACTATGCATTTCTCAGAAAAAAGGTGAATGTCAGTTTTGGAATTCAAAGAAATAAAAATCACTTTACTGACTTCTGCATTTTTACATGGCTTGATTGCCTAATCCAAGTGCTTTCTCTGAAGATGGAGTCACATGACTCTGAAACGTCAGCACGGTATGACATTGGATACTAACCTGAGGATGGGTAAAGAAGAAGAGGCCGCACCGGAGATACCCCTAGCCTGGGGATCATAAAACGACAAATGGACGACCATTAAAGGACCAACTCATACTTTCTGGCTTGCATCAAGGACGGATGCACTCCAATAGAGACTGCTTGTGGAATTTGTTGGTAGAAGAAAGCCTTTGTATTAAGCAATTCATCTGAACGTACCCCTTCCCCCTGCTCCCCAGTTGCTTCCCTTCATCCCTCATGTAAGGTAAAAACAATTTTTCCTTATGGAAGGATCCATCATGATAAACTGTTATTTGGTTGGAGAAGTAATAATGAGAATGAATACATCCTAGCATGTGGAGTGCTAGTGGTCTGTATAGTGAATTTGGTGTTATCAATCCAGAGAGATACTGAGTCAGCAAGGGACTCCTTAAATGGTAAAAAGCCTGTACCACCATGACCCTTCCCTGAGCCAAGGGTGTTCCAACATCAAGGCTGATTCTGGACACCCCCCAATGCAACAGTTATTGATCTGGGGTGGGAAAAGTCTTGGCTGTGCTCCCATCTTTAGAGACCCAGGGTAGCCACTCCACCCCCAACTGCACACTATCTCATACCTATATACAGTTTGCTTTGAATAGCTCAGACATTTTAGGGAAGTCTGCAACACAAACCAGGATGGAACATCACACCCCCAGGGCTACACACACCTGCCCTCATTCTATATGCAGACCTCCAGGTATAAACTGATGTGGCACCAACTGGCACATACGGAAATGCGAATGGCCAGCAGAAACAGGCCACATGGTCTATCAAGTCTGCTTGATTGTGCAGCTAGCCCTTCAGCATGCAGCTGCCCCACCCTTAACATAGAAACATAGAATTTGGTGGCAGATAAGAAATGCTTGGTCCACCCAGTCTGCCCATTTCCCTACCTAATGGATAAGCTACAGATCCTAGTCAAACAACAGCCTACTTCTTCCTACCCCCAACCCCTAGAATTGCCTTATGACTGTCCCATGCATGCTTGAATTCCACCACTGTTTTTGACTCCACCACCTCCTCTGGAAGTCTCATCTATGCATCCACAACCCTCTCTGTGAAAAAATACTTCCTTACATTACCTCTGAGGAGCTCCCCCTCTATCTTCAAATTGTGCCCCATTGTTCTTTCACACCTCTTTTTCTGAGAGATGCTACCCTCTTGGACTTTGTTGATTCCCTTGAGGTACTTGAAAGTTTCTATCATGCACCCCCCCTCTCCTCAAGGCTATACATATTAAGCTTCTTAACTCTCTCTTCATATGTCTTCTGGTGCAGACCCTGCACCATTTTAGTTGCCCTCTTCTGGACTGCCTCCATCCTGTTTATGTCTTTGCGGAGATTGGGTCTCCAGAACTGCAAGCAGTACTCCAGATGGGGTCTCACCAGCTGTCTGTACAGAGGGATAACAACTTCTTGTTTTCTACTGGTGATATCACTCTCTATGTATCCCAGTATCCCCCCAGCCCTCCTTACTGCCCTCTCACATTGCTTGCCCACCTTTAGGTCTCTGATATGACTACCCTCAGGTCCCTTTCCATTTTTGTTGTTGTTAGTATCTCACCCCCCCATTGTGTACTCTTCCCCTGGGTTTTTGTTTCCCAGGTGCATTACCTTGCACTTCTTAGCATTGAATCTAAGCTGCCATACATTTGACCATTCCTCCAACCTTGCCAAGACCCTTCTCATCCTTTCTACCCCACCTTGTGTATCAACTATGTTGCAGATTGTTGTGACATCTGCAAAGAGACATACTTTTCCTTCCAGTCCCTGTGCAATGTCACTTATAAAGATATTGAAGAGGACCGGTCCTAGTACTGAACCCTACGGTACCCCACTAGTAACTCCCCTTTCTTCAGAGTGGACTCCATTTACAATTACCCTCTGCGTCCTTTTCTCCAGCCAATTCTTTACCCAGGCTACTGTCTTGAGACCCACTCCCAGGCTGGCTAACTTGTATACTAATCTTTTGTGTGGCACTGTGCCAAATGCCTTGCCAAAGTCTAGGTAGGCCAAGTCCACAGCCCCTCCCTGATCTACTACTTTGGTCACTCAGTCAAAGAAATCAATTAAATTAATTTGACATGTCCTTCCCGCTGTGAATCCATGCTGCTTTGGGTACTCTGCCCCTCTGGCCTCTAGGCTCTTGACAATTCTTTCCTTCAGATGTGATTCCATTATTTTCCCTATCACTGAAGTTAAACTAACAGGTCTGTAGTTGTCTGCTTCTGCCCTGCTCCCACTTTTATGAAGTGGAATCACATCTGCCCTCCTCCAGTTCTCAGGTACCACCCCTTCCTCCCATGATTTGTTAAAGAGGGTAGTCAGTGGCATCACTAGTTCTACCCTTAGTTCTTTTAGAATTCTGGGATGAATCCCATCAGGCCCCATTGCTTTTTCCACCTTCAATTTTAAGAGTTCTTTCAGAACCCTTTCTTCTGTAAATGGGCTGGTATCAACTTCGGTATCCAGAGAGTTTGTATTGTTTTGTTTAGGCACCTCCCCATCTTCATTTGTGAATACTGAGCAAAAATATTTATTTAGTATCTCTGCCTTTTCACAGTCACCCTCTGCCCACCTCCCTCCCCTTTATTAAGCCTCACAATCCCTCCCTTGGTCTTCCTTCGCTCCCTGATGTACCTACTGTATAAAATGTTTTATCTCCCTTCTTAACTGTGTTGGCTATCTTTTCCTCAGTTTGGGCCTTTGCTTTTCTGACTGCCTTCCCAGCTTCTTTTTGCTCTAACTGATACAATTCTCTGTCCTGCTCCTTCTGTGATTCCTTGTACTTCCCGAATGCTTTCTTTTTCTCCCTAACCTTTCCTGCCACCTCCTTTGAGAACCATAGTGGTTTCTTACATCATTTTGCTTTGTTGATTTGCTTCACACAAAGGCTTGTTGCTTCTGTAATGGCAGTTTTGAGTATTCCCCATTGTTCTTCCACCCTCCTTCCTGTCCATTTGCTAGTACGTTCCTTAGGCACTCACCCATTTTGGCAAAGTCAGCCCTCCTGAAGTCCTTTGCCTTTGTATGGCTTGACTCTACTGCTTTGTTTATTGTGAACCATACTGTTCGATGGTCAATAGTTCCCAGATAGCTACCCACTTCTAAATCTATGATCCTCTCGCTATCCCCATTTGAGAGTACCAGGTTTAAGATTGCTCCCTCTTGAGTGGGTTCCAATACTAGTTGTCTAAGACATGCCCCCTGTAGGGCATCTAGAATGACCCCACGCTTAGAAGTGGCTGCTGCAAATGTACTCTAACATCTGGCATAGTCAAATCCCCCATCAGCAATATCTCCCCTTTTTCTGCCATTCTAAGGATACTTCCTATCATTTCCTTGTCCATGTCCTCCTCCTGAGATGGGGGTCTGTATACAACCCCTGTGCGGACTGTGGTGCCATTGCCAGTCTCCAAATTGACCCACAGTGCTTCATCTCCTCCCTGTTTACCCTTTTGTTCTGTAGCTTTGATTCCTTCCCTTATGTAGAGAGCTACTCCTCCTCCTTTTTTACCCTCCCTGTCCCTCCTGTAGATAGTATATTATGGTATGTTTACAACCCAGTCATGGTTCTGTGTGTACCGTGTTTCTGTGACTGCCGTGATATCCAGATGTTCCTCCTCCATCAAGACCACTAATTCAGGAAGCTTGTTACCCTGACTGCGAGCATTAGTACTCATTGCTCTCCATTTTTTGATGGCTCTATCTCTTGTAGCACTATCCCTGTCCTCATTGACTTTGCTTTCTCCATTCACCCCTGTCCTGCTCCTTCCTGACCTTTGTACCTTGGTTTTCCCTCATTTAGTACCCTGTTTTGTAGGGGAAGGCTGGAAATTCCCTGCTGCTTATCAGTGCCTCCCCCCTTGACTAGTTTAAAAGCTTGCCAATGAAGCATTTAAACGGATTGCCCAGAAGACTTGTTCCCTTCCTGGACAGATGCAGACCATCCTGCCAGTATAGGCTTGTATCCATCCAGGTGGAACCCCAGTCCCCAATGAAGCCAAACCCCTGTGCTGTGCACCATTTTGTTAATCATCCATTGAATTGAATGGTGTGAAGTACCCTTGCCTCACCCTTACCATAGACAGGCAGCACCTCCAAGAAGGATACTGTGTGTGCTACTTGCCTTAGGTGCTCCCCAACTCCACAAACTCCTCTTGCACTACTCTGATCTCATGTTGAGTCAAGTCATTTGTCCCTAGGTGGACAACAATGTCCAGATCAGTCTCCTGTGCAGCTGTTCTCATGATCCTAAGGATGCTGTTCCTGTCCCTCCAAGCCATGGCACCAGGCAGGCACCTTATTTCAGTTTTCCTTGCTCCCCCCAGTTCTATCCCCCTAATGATTGAGTCCCCCACCAGGAGTGGCTTCCTTTCCTTGTGGTGTCCTCTGCCTCCTGCCTGTGGGGCTCCCTTGTGACAGTTGTCCACAACCTCCTTATTCTCCTCTGGGGATGCATCTATAGGGGAACTATGCTCCATCAGAATGGTGTATGGATTGTGGAGTGGAACAATTGACTGGGTGTGCAACTGTTCCACCACAATCACCCTACCTGAGCCCACTGTGTTCCAACTGCTGTGCTTTCTTTGCAACCTCTGCGGTAGTGGTGGTGGCTCTGGTGTTCCCTGGATGGGGGAGGTTCCCTTACTACTGTCCAGTGTGGCCTGAAGACGGGCAACCTCCTCCCTCAGGGCAGAGAGTTGTCTACAAATAGGGCAGCATCTCAGCCTCCAGAAAGACTCCCAGAAGACTGCTGTCCCACAGTCAGTACATTGCACTACTCCCCACATGTCTGTCTACCTTCTAGTTTATCCTGTTTAGCTTTTGTGTGTGTGTGTGTGTGTGTGTGTGTGTGATTGTTTTGTTACATATAAATATATATATATTATGCAATGTGTAGGCTTATATTGTCAGTGCAGTGTGCTAGAAAGGATATTACAGTGATATGCACTTCGCCCTCTTGAGGAAATGATGTCAGAACACCAGGTATAAAGGAAATGTTATCAGGGGTGGTGGGGTGAGGGTGGGCAGGGTATGGGCCTAAACTGTGCCCTCATGAAACAATTAGCTAAAAGCTCTGACCCACCGCTTGGATGAGTGTTGGCCTTCCTGTCAGCAAAATGCCCTACACGACAATTTGACAGAGCAAGAGAAAAATCAAAACATCTGAGTCAGACACAGGTAAACCTCCCCAGCCCCAATACAGCCTGGTGATTTGTGCTCTGACAACAATCAGCCCCAAAACAAATCAGCTGTGCACAAGGACAGACACAGTAAACAGTATTTTAATCCCTGTGGGTTTAACCTCCCAATCTGCAAAGCAGTATTGCAAGTCCCCGCCCTGAGAACAATAATAACAATTGTAACAAGTAAAGTAAGGTACGCCTCCCTCTGCCGAGAGGAGAGCAAGACTGTCTTTAGTGATAATTCTAAGTTCCTTATTTCACCTTTCAGTTAGAAGTAGCCTCCACGTGAAGAATATTAGCTTTTCTGATGAATCTGCCACAAACCAAAGAACAATTGTAAATTGTAAAGTAAGGTTCACCTCCCTCTGCTGTGAGCACAACTTGCTTTCTTGCAGATCCTAAGTTCAGTATTGCAGCTTTCAGCCAAAGGTAGCTTCACCTGAAGAATGTTTGCTTTTCTCCACTTCCCTTCCCCCCCTTCTTCACTGACCTTCCCCCCTCACTCTGTCCCATCCCCTCTTGAAGCTGCACTCTGTCCTACAGGAAACTACCTCCACAGATAGAGTGTTCCATTTGTCTACAACCCTCTCCATGAAATAGTGTCTCCTGATTTCTCTCCTAAATTTCCCTCCCTTCAACCTCATTTGATGCCCTCTAGTTTCTCTCCCTCTTCTGATCCAGAATATCTCTCCCGTATTAGCATTGTTTATCCCATTCAGGTATATAAAGGCCTAGATCATATTCTTTTTTTTTTTTTTTTAGGAGAGAAACACAGCTGAAAGCTTGTTTACAGGTATGACCTGGGAGCACAAGGAAGTTAAATAACTTGCTCAGGGTCAGACAGTATGCAAGGTGGGGCTGTTGGATTCAAATCCAGGTCTCCAGTTTTGCAGCTCAGAGCCTTAAACCACTTCTCTATACTGCTTCCACTAATATCAAATATCTCCCCTGTTCTGCCTCTCCTCCAGCGAGTACATGTTGAGTATGTTCAGCCTTTCTTCATATGAATTCCCTTCTATACCCTGGATCATCTTTGTCACATTGTGCTGCACTCCCTCCAACAGCCTGATGTTCCTCTTCAGAAATGGGTGCCAGTACTGCACACAGTACAGCAGGTGTGGCGTAACCAGTGACCTGTATAAGGGAAGGATCACCACACTACATCTAGAGGAGGTCCCCCTTGCTATATAGCACAGCATCCTGTTGGCTTTTGCTGCTGCCTTCCTGCACTGTGCCGAGTTTTTCATATTCCTCACTATTATCACTCCAGATCTTTTTCCTCTTCTGTGCTCCCCAACTGTACCCCACCCAGCTGATAGCTCCTCCTCTGTTTCTTAGCTCCAAAGTGCCTTACCTTGCACTTCTTGGCATTGAACCCCAATTGCCATGTTTCTGACCACTCCTGTAGTTTAGTCAGGTCCTGCTGCAGTCCCCTCCACCCCTCAATGTCATCTACCACAGCTCCCATTGGTATTGTCTGCAAACAGACTGCTCTTACTTTGGGTCCCATGTGAGATATCTGCTATGAATGCACTTGCCATGGTACTGATCCCTGTTGCACCCCACTTGTTACCACTCTTGGCAATAACAGTTTCTCCTCCACCACCACCCTTTGCTGCCTGCCCTTCAGCCAGTTCTTGATCCATCTGACCATCCTTGTACCCAACCCTACATCTTCCAGTTTCCCCCTAGCCTTCCAAGTGACTCAGAGTCAAAGGTCTTGCCGAAGTGCAAGTACAGAATATTCACTGCATGTCCCTTGTCCAGCTCCCTGGTCATCCAATCATAGTACTCATTCAGATTTGTCTGGCAGGACTTGCCCAAGACAAACCCATGTTGCTGCTTGTCCTGGAGACCACTGCCCTCCAAAAAAGTCACAAGTCTCTCTATAAAAATTTTCTCCATGAGCTTACCCACAATTGGCATAATTCTCACTGGTCTGTAGTTACCTGGATCATCCTTTGGTCCACCTTTGTGAATGGGCAACACATGTGCCGATCTCCAGTCCTGTGGTATGCATCCTGTGTGCAGAGAGATATTGAACAGGTCAGCCAGTGGTTCTGCCAGGCTCACTGCCAGCTCCTTGAGTACCCTAGGGTGAATGCTGTCTGGTCTCAGTGCCATGTCCACCCACAGTGTCCTCAGCACCTCCAGTTCTCTTCCCCCAGTACTCACTCCATCTGTCACCCCCTTCCCTGCCTCATCCACAAACTCGCAAGAGGTACCTGACTCCCCTCTCCACCATGAATACCGAGCAGAAGTATTCATTCAGTGCCTCTGACTGCTCCTCCCCTTTTTCTACCCACCACCATCATTCTTAGTTCTCACTATCTGGTCACTGTTCTTCCTTCTTTCTCCAATGTATCTGAAGAAGTCCTTCTTTCCCTCTTTAATTCCCTGTGCCAGACTCAGCTCTCTGGATGCTTTGGCTGCTCTGACTAGTTTTGTAACCTCCCTGGACTTATTTGTATACTCTTCTCCATCTTCCCCCTCTCTGATCTCTTGAATCTTTGGAAAGCTCATTTCCTGGCTCTCCCCCCCCCCCGCTACCTCATTGGCCAGCCAACAGGGCTTTTTTCCCCTTTCCTTCTTGCTCTGTACCCTAGTACATGTCCCAGTAGCCTATGTCAGCCCTGCACTAATAATATTCCATTTTTGATTGGCTTCCATGGTGGATTGTATCCTCTCTAGATGCCTTATCATGATTTTCCTCATCTAGTTGAAGTCTACTCCCCTGAAGCTAATCTCCCTGGTACCCAAACCACCAGTTTGCTTCCCCATTCTGAGTGTGAACCACACTAAGTGGTGATCACTCCCAGCCAGAGGGTCCTCCACCTCCATGTCCCTTACGGCCTCCCCACTTGTTAGTACAAGGTCCAGAGTTCTTCCCAATTAAGTTGGCTTGTACAATAATTGTACTGGGAAACTATCTTGGAATGCCCCCACTATTACCTGCTCCCTAGCATATTTGGTGGTTAATGCGCTCCAGTCCATCCCAGCTAGGTTGAAGTCCCCCCCACCTCCACTGTGTTTCCCTTCCTAAAACCCCTCCTATTTTGAGCTGCCAACTCTCTGTCCAGCTCCTCCCCCACATACAAGTAGCTGAATCCTCTGAATATGCCATCTTTTTAAAACTATTTGCAACAGTCAGTTAAAGAAAAGTAGAGGTCCCATAGTCTGTTAAAACCATAGTGCACTGTGATGTTGATTGCAGAGTCTCACATATTCCAGTCAATACTTCTTGACATACACATCAGTAAAGAGTGAAGAAAAAAAGCTGAAATGCTGTTTGTGTAGTGTTCACAGTGAGCATGAAGCAACATAATACCACAGGATTCAAAGTCCATGAAGGTTTTGTTTTTTGTGTGTAGGTAAGTCACCATGGGGTAAGGGGCCCATTTACACCTGGCTAATCAGTTTGTACAGGGGCCTAGCTTGGCATGGGGCCTGTTTACTCATATCACTACCACAAGGGTATTTTAAAGCAGTCACCCTTGTATAAGCAAAGGAGTGGGATATCTACTGTGCACACTATCTCACCATTGCCATGTTTGATCTTTAAATCTTGTCTCTAGCCAGGCATCAGAAGTTCCTACAAGGGGCTAGTTCTAGGCACCACCTTCCCTTATCCCACACCTACTCAGCTAGTTGATCTGTGGCTGGTGGGTTTGCAGGCCTTCACGTGGAGGATCTTCATCCTTTGCTGCCCAGATCTGCCCACAACTGCTGTAATCTCAGTATCCAAACATGATAAAGCAACTTTGGGGTTGATGAAGGTCTTCAGAGGGAGGCCAGGGTGTTTGATGATTAGTCATGATAGGTGCACATGGGCAAACTGCCATGGTACCTCACAGAAGTGTTTTTTCACTGGATTATATTCCTACCTTATAGCCTGATGTCTGGGGTTGTGATCAGGGTAGATACTGACTGTTTGATTCTAAATCTGGATTGCACCTGGAATGTGCTTGCAGCACAGTGACCCAGTCCGATACTTTTATTTACTTTTTTTTTAATGTGTTGGTCTTTCTCTTGGCCTGTTTTTTTGCGGACAGAATTGTGGGCTCATGGGATGTCATAGCTGGTGACTCCCTCTATGCCCAGATTCAAGTCCTTCAGGAAGGCTGATCACTTTAACATTGGTACTGCATTACCTGTTCTCATGATCATCTAGTTTGTTCACCAATTTGTTTGTCAGTTTGTGTGCTGTGGTGAGTTCTGCTTCCAGATCTGTGTTTTGTTCCTTCTGTTCTCTCATTCTGCTCTCTAGTTCACCTAATCACTTGCTATGAGTTTCCGTTTGGTTGGTCAGCTCATTTAGCATCTGCTGCACGAGTGAGCTGCATATTCATATTTTAGAATCCAGCCCAGACCTCAAATTGACTATACTGGTGTATTTGTCTGATTTGAATATGAGGGGTTGGTTCATGGAGAGGTAGAATCATTGCAAGGACAAATGCTAGGAGTTAGATAAGGATGCGGAGAATATTTGGCAGATGACATGGTGAGCTATGCCTGGACGTCCATGTTCATCCCCAGCTAGGACATTCCCCTCTCATTTTTTTATTTTATTTATTAGTGTAAAGAAGAAAATCATCCCTCATTGATCTGCCTCCCCCACACCATCAGGCACCTGACTTAGACCTCCCTCTCAGCACCCACCACCCTATACCCCTTATGCAGTGTCACAGGGAGACCCCTGTGATGGGTAGGGGTCCTAATAATTGTTTAATGTTTTTCTGTGATTATGATAGATCATCTGACTCAGGTAGGTGGTACTTAAGGCACTACCTGAGCAGGTAACAAAGAGAGGAGGGTCAATTCTTCCTGACCAGTGGAAGGTGCAGGACAAGGACAGGTCCTGTACTGCAGAACTTATTTCTTTTACTTTTGATTGTTTTGAGTTTTATTGCCAGTGCATATTGAATGCTTATGAAACTACAATAAACATTCCACCAAGACAGTAGTGGTGAGATACTGCTGGGTACAGAAGCCAAATTAGCTGGTGTTGCTGTTATAGCTGAACTAATGACAATCTTCCAATGTCTGTGATATCTGGAATTCTGAAATAAAATGTTAAATGCCAACCTGGCATTTTTTAATATACTGAGTTTGGTTGTCTGCTTGCAGTTTGTCTCCTGAATTTCGACCCTACAACTGTTCGTGTCAGTGGTGGAATGTCCTGGCTGAGTGTCTGAGGGATCCTGGGAGAAATCAGTCAGGGGTGCTAGACCTAGTACCTCAGAAGAGATGCAGACACAGTGCATGGTGCTGGTGGAAATGAGGGCTGGAGATGGTGGCCTGGGCGAGGCACCACAGGACCAGGTGGCTGATCTGAAGAGACTTCTTCACTGGAAGAATGAGCACTGAATTGACATCGATAGATGCCTGAGGGAAGTGCAGTGCAGATGTGAGGAGCTGCTTGAGATGGTCCATACAGAGGAAGTAAGAGAGGAATCCAGGAGGGAAGATCCATGGGCTCTGGATGATGAGGAACCCCTAATGGAGTGGTTGGATTCAGAGATGGAAATTCCTATCCTACCAGTAATTCCAGGATTGTACTGGATTGAAGACATTGGAGAGGTGACAACATCAGAAATGTCCCCAGGTAAGACTGTTGCAGACTTTGTGCCTCCTGGGGTGAAGTCTGCAATCAAGTCAGAAAAGGCCAGGGAGGCTGAAGGGATTTGTATATTAAAATGTGATACCAAGATCATTAGTGGTATGCCTTGCGCTGGCTGGAGAAATTACAGGCAGGAGATCCTGAGGTGACTCAGCTGAGTACATATGCTACCAAGAAAGGAAGTAGCAGAGGTAATGATGGGAGAAGAATGCAATTGTGGTGGAATGAGTTGAAGGAGGGCTTACTGTACCATATGAGTCCAAACCCCCATACTAGGCAAGTAGATACAAGGGTAGTGGTGCCCAGTGATTATAGGAGGGAAGTGCTGGAGTCTGTATGCACCAATGCTAGGCCCTTAGATCATGGGAAAAATTTGGGACAAATTACCCCCTATTACTACTGGCTTGGGATGTACCAGCAGGTAGTGATCTATTTGAAGGGCAGGACTGTCAGCCATCAAGGAGAAATTATGGGACATGTAAGAGGAGTGCCCCAGAGGGTGGAAGGCCATAAGAAGTGGCACCCTTGGAGATATGGGAGGCTCCCACATAGGATAATAGGCTCCAGGTGGTAGCTGCAGACAAGTGCCCCAAAAGGTCATAGAGAAGGACCAGATGATTTTTCGTCCTGGTTAGACAGACCCATCCAGTAAATAAATTCTGACATGGTTACAGAAAGGGTATATGATGTGGGAACATGTATAATTTAGGGTCCTGAGAAATCCAGGTAAGGGTATGGGCCAGTAGAAATGGCCACCCAGAAATGTAAGATGAGGAAGACAGGGAACAACATAAAACTGCTGATTAATATTCCTTCCTCTGAACAAATTGTTCTTATGAGTATGGCCTAATGAGGTTGCTATTAGAGATGGGTGAAGTGGCCCCAATTCACTCAGCAAAGTGATTTGTGGAGTGAAGGTGAATTCGAGGAGTGTTCCACAACATGAAGCAGAGTATTTCACGTTATAATGGGTAATGTGAAGTCCATTGAAAACAATGACTTTGCATTACTCCACCTTCCCAAACCGCTACTCCACCAATTTTTAATGTGAAGTACATTGAAAACAATGTACTTTGCCTCACTTCACCTTGTTTTTAAGCTCCAAGGGCAAATTTTGCATTGATTCTTGGGATTTCAGGTCACATGGGCTCTAGATTGTTCTGCACAGCCTCAGTTTGGGGTAGTGTGTGTGTAGAAAGATGTAGGAGACAATCTGCTCTGAGAGCTCTCTGTAATTCAAACTTTCTAAAAGCTGTTAAAAAAGCCTTTTTGAGTAATTTTTTTTGCTGAAACTTTACTTCATCGATGATAGGAAACCCTCCTGGGCTCATATCATCAAGCATTTATTGTTTGTGTGTGGATTTTGAATGTTAATGTACAACATTCAGTCTGTGTACTGAGAGACAGTGGAAGTGTACTTTGGGGGGGCATGTCTGTGGTGTAGGTAGATTAACTTGGCGTAAAGACAGTGCTTTCTGTTTTGGTGATATTGTTCTTGTATAACTGTGTTAATGTACACACAGTAATATTTTCAATAATTTTTGTCATTTTTTGGCTGATTGTTGTAGTGCAGCAGTGCATCATTTTAGTTTGTTTAAAATATGTGGTTATATTCAGGGCCCCAAATTTTCTCTGGCACATCGGAGCAATGTTCTGCGGCAGGGTTCTCATTTGCTGCAGAACTTCTGTGGCACTCAGCACCAATTTCTGCGGCAATTCTGCAGCACATTTTTACCCTCAATTTTTTTTTTTTTTGCCAAATCTGACACAATGCACGCTCATAACAGTCATTTTAGGGGTGTTTGTCAGCAAATTTTCAACATAGCCAGTTTAAGATCTCTGCTCATGAACAGTATTACTGTGATTTTATTAGTCTGTCCAGAACATTGATTTTGCACACCGACCGTGCCATTGTGTGCTACATGTGCGAAAACACATTTTGGGTGAAATGTGAAAAATGACAGTTGTACTGTTCATAAGGAGGTGTGGTAAAATTGCAATACTGAAAATCTGGAGTGAAAATATTAAAAATGCTCGAAGTTACAAGCGTGCATAGGAACTGCGCAATGCAGGCTCGTAAAACAGTCGTTTTGGGGAATATTTTCACCAATTTTCAACATAGGAGTTTAGGGCCTACCTCATGAACTGTGACACTGTCATTTTCATTAATCATTCTGGAAAGGTGGTTCCACGCAGTGACTTCTTGGAGACTACCTTTGAAGTTGAGTAATGAAATAACAATGTCATAGTTCATGAATTAGGGACCTAAAAACCCCATGTTGAAAATTTGGTGAAAATAATTCCCAGAAATGGCTGAGATATACACTAAAGTTGAAAAAAATCCATTTATGCCATTATACAGCTTACCAGCATTTATTCAGTTTGCGGTCGGCTTTGAAGAGTGCAGACGTGTTCCCTGTCCACAGAAGATCATCGTGCTGGGCTCTGGAGGTAAGTATGGGTAGAGGTGGGGGTGAGGTGGGGGTGTGGGGAGGTGGGTATGCAGAGGGTGGGTGTGGGTTGGGTGAGGGGGGCAAAAGAATCACCAATGGAAGGTTTTTCTTGTTTCAGGGTTCTTTTGGATTCCTACACAAGGAGGGACTTTTGCCACGCTGGGGTGGGCTCCCAGTGTGGCACCAGGCAGCTTGGGGGGGGTCGGTGAAGCAGATGGGGGATTGGGCACCCCCATCAGCAAAGGAAGTTTTGCCACACTGGGGTGTGCTCCCAGTGTGGCATAGAAACATTTGTGGGGCAGTGAAACTGACAGGGATTGGGCACCCCATTGGCAAATGAAGTGTTTGCCATGCTGGGGTGGGCTCCCAGCATGACACCAGGCAACTTGGAGGGGTTGGTGAAGCTGACAGGGGATTGGGCACCCCCATTGGCAAAGGAAGTTTTGCCACACTGGGGTGAGTTCCCAGCATGTCATAGAAACATTTTGGGGGGGCAGTGAAACCGATGGGAGATTGGGCACCCCCTTCGGCAAATGAAGCGTTTGCTATGCTGGGGTGGGCTCCCAGTGTGGCATACTAATATTTCAGAGGGGACACATTTGTTCTGCAGGTGGCTGCAAATTCTGCGGGTGACAGCAAATTCCACAGATATTTCCATGGTTTGCCGCACCCGCGGAATCACGGAAAACTCGGGGCCCTTGTTATATTACTGAAGTTTTCAATTTGCTATGCATTACTTAGTGTGTGCGTGAGTATGTTTGTGATGCGTGTCATCAAATCAGACACCTTTTATTGTCCCACATAATAATTTCAGCAATGTGAACCTGCTGTCCACTGCAACTGTGTGATTTTTGTACTTCTTTGTGGTATCTTTACTGGTACTAGAACTAGTGACTGTTACTGTAGCAGTGCAGTACACTGCCCCCCCATGGCCCACCACAACCAGCAAAGGTATTCTTTTCCAGATTTGAATTTCTGATGGTGAGCACTGGTTAGGTGTTATGCCTCTCTGCATCTCTTCAGTGCACAGCACAATCTTAATCTGTCTGTGCATTTGCTTCTCTTTAGAGCCCAATCTCCATCTGTAACTTTAGTCACAGTTGTTTCTTTGGCTTCCCTTCGGAGTACTGGACAGGTGTGGTGCATAATTCTGCATGAACATTGTACTCATTAATATGCATTTTTAAGTCAGGACCATCATCACGAGTCACACGTGCTACAAATCACATTCTTCATCATCATGGTCACAAATGCAGTCACAAATCATGATTCACGATCAAGTCATGAATTACAAGACTAATTTTTTGACTCGTTACTTGGATGTATTGTAAGAATGTTTTGTAGTATCTCTCTAGGCTTCACCACCCCACCATTGTATTCATTAATGATCGATTTTAAGTCAGGGAGTTTGTGCTACAGCTCATTAGGGAAGTACAGCTGTAGGCATTTGCATTCCCAGAACAGTTCCATACTGTTTATCTCATGCCATCAACACTGAATCACGTTCTTTATCATCATGGTTACAAATTCAGTCATAAATCATGATTCATGATCACAACACAAATTTTTTTGACTAATTACTTGGATGTATTGTGAGCACGTTTTGTAGTATCTCTCCAGGCTTCACCACTCCACCATTGTACTCATTGATTAGCGTTTTTAAGTCGGGGACTTTTGTGCTACAGCTCATTGGGGAAGTACAGCCTTTGGCATTCAGGTTCCTTCCCGTACAGCATGTGAGTTACAGTACTGTAAGTAGTGGTGGGCGAAGTGGCCCCAATTTGCTCCATGAAGTGATTCACTGAGTAACGTGGAATCCATGGAGAAGTCCACAATGTGAAGTGTAGTACGTCGCTTCATAATGAGGAACATGAAGTCCATTGAAACCAAAGACTTTGTGTTATTCCGCCTTCCCCCAAACCACTCCTCCACCAATTTTAAAGTGAAGTACATTGAAATCAATGTAATTCTCCTCACTTCACCCTGTAATTGAGCTCCAAATGAAATTCTGCAGTTATTCATGGGATTGCAGGTCAGATGGGCTCTACATTGTTTGGTGCAGCCTCAGTTCTGGCTGGGGTGGTGTCTGTGCAGTGGTAGCTGGAGACAGTTTGCTCTCAGAGCTCTGTGATTCAAAACCTCTAAAAGCTGTTTAAAATGCCTTTTTGAGTAATATCTTTTGCTCAAAATTTAGTACAGCGATTGTAGGAAACCCTTCTGTGCTCAAATCATCAAATGTTTATTGTGTGTGGATTTTGAATGTTAATTTAGAACAATCAGTCTGTGTACTGTGAAGTTTGCTTTGGGGAGGGGCATATTTGTGGTGTAGGTAGATTAACTGGGAGAAAAATGCAGTCTTTCTGTTTTGGTTATATTTTTCTTGTATAACTGTCTTAATGTACACACAGTAATATTTTCAGTAATTCTTGACTTTTTTTGCTGATTGTTGTGGTGCAGCAGTGTAAAATTTGTCTGTTTAAAACATTTGGTTATATTACTAAAGGTTTTCAATTTGCTATGCATTACTTGAATGTGCGTGTGAGTGTGTGTGTGTGCGATGCATGCCATTAAATCAGACACCTTTTATTGTGTTACAGGGTAATTGCAGAAATGTGAACATGCTATCCACTGCACCTGCATGAATTTTTTTCTATTGCTTTGTAGTATTTTTACTGGTAGTGGATTGTTACTGCCGTGCACTAATCCCCCAACTGGCAAAATGTATTCCTTTCCAGATTTGGATTTGTGACTTGTGAGCACTGGTTAGGTGTTGCTGTTGTGTCTTTTCATATGTATCCCTTGAGTGTGCAGCGTAATCTTAATCTGTCTGTGCATTTGCATGGCACCATTAATTCTGGGAGACTGCATTTCTTGTTACACTCTCATTTCACTTTGTCAGCACTGGGGAATTTTCTGGGCACAAGACAGTAACATTTTGGGGATGCACATTAATTCTGGTGACTCTGTGTGTGACCTGACTACTATGCACATGACTGAATGTGCCATTATTTCTGAGAGACTTTGCATTTCTTGTTACACTCTTATTTCACTTCATCAGCACTGCAAAGTTTTATGGACACAAGACAGTAGCACTTTGGGGGATGCACATTCATTCTGGTGACTGTGTGGGTGGGATGCTGCCCACTCAACCTTATTTCACTTTTAAGGTGGAATGACAACGCAAAGTAATAATAACAAGGTGAAGTGAGCCTTTCCTATGGGGCACTCCGTGTAGTGATGTGCCAATGCGTAGTGGCCACTTCGCATTCACTTCGCCTGCGGATTTTAAATTCGCTACATCTCTGGTTACTATAAGCAATGTATGGTACTGTGTAGCTGTTAAGTGCTGTAAATAACCCCAAGGTAAAGAAAGATTATGAAAATTTGAAATAATAACTTGTGCTAAGAAATCTGATAAAGGGACCCTGGGGTTGAGCTTATACATAGATACATAGACAGTGTCGGCAGATAAGGGCCTATGGCCCACCCAGTCTGCCCATTTAAGTTTGTAAGTTCAGTTTATGTTTTCCAGGAAGTCTGTTGCCCATTACCCCTGACCTCCAGAATTCCTTTAAGTCTATCCCATGCATTCTTAAATCCCATGATTGTTTCAGCCCCCACCACTTCCTCTGGCAGGGTGTTATGGATGAGGGTGGGCCATAGCTCCATCCCCTTCCTGAAAGATGGGAAGGTGGATACCTATGCTGAAAGGGCCACAGATCATAGCTCCAACACCCACCAGAAAGTTGTGAAGGGGGATGGTATCCTCAGTGTACTATTCTTTTCTCTTCTGTGCTGCAGCAGTCTTTCTTTTCTATCTGCTCCAAATATCTTCCAATGACTGGAGGGTTGGCCACCTTCAGGTGATTTCTTCTTCTTCTTCTCTGATCTATTTCTAAATATGTTGATCTATTTATATCTTTCCCTCTGCTCAAAGATAATATGACTTCTGAAAGTTTACTATCAGAAGGTGCACTCTAGAAAGTGGACGCCTGATAGTACCAAAGCAAAATGTGTATTTTGTTAATGAAAGAAATTTGGGTATTTCCAGTCAGCTTTGACTCATGTTGATTATTAATGTTATACTGTTTATATAGAGGTTTGCAAGATTGAACAGACCAGTAGCCCCAGGGTGAAAGAAAACGCAGTATTTTTTTTTCATTTTGTAGGAATGATATATACTACTTAAAGGGACCATGGGGTGGATCTCTATGATGTGGTTGGACTGGAGCTCCAGCATACCCCATGTTGAGATGGATATGGATTCTTGGACAACCAGCAAGTGGTTGCCCTCTTAAGTGGGGAGGAATGTCACAGGGTGACCCCTGTGATGGGTAGGGGTCCTAATATTCTTAAAAATAACCCCCACAGGAAATGAAAGAAAATAGAGTGCCTATGTGAAGGTAAAATAAATGCCACTAAATGCCTATACAAAGGCCTGTATCTTTAAATACTGCTGTATAGCAGGTAAAAGGCTACATATGTAGTGCACAGGACAGGAACAGCAGTTTGGTTAATTCAGTAATCATGTCTCTGCTATTGTATGTCCTGTGTCTTTTAGTAAACAGAAAGCAAGATATGGAGCAGGACTTGAGGGTACCAAGAGTATACAGTATCATAATTCTTCGCTTGTTATGTTCCTTTATATGGGGTGACAAATGTGTAATAGATCCCAGGGCATTAGTCTGTATTATTTGTTTGCTTGCTAAGCAGAATATTGTTTGCCCCAGCCATGGATAAGTTAATTATGGGACCCTAGGATGGAACTCCTGAGAGTGGGAGGGCGGGAGTTCAGCCCCCTCCAGGGATCCTGGGGAGGGGATGCTGTTGAATACAACTTTCCCGAAGAAGGGGGTAATTGTGACTCTATGGTGACTGTCCATTCCTGCCACTGAGTAAGGACCCATTTGTATTGTCTGTTCTCTCTGGTTGCAACCTCTGTCTTCCTTTCCAGTATGGCTATCCCTTTCTTTCTTGGTTGGAGGCAGGCCACCTCTCAGCACACCTCCCCCCCATTGTCTAAAAACCCCCTTTCCAGTTCTCTTCCTTCTGGGACCAGGAAAATCAGTTCACGTATAAGAACCTGGTAGTAATAAACATGTTATAAGTCATGAGTTATAACAGACAAGCACACATGTGGCAACGAGTTTTATATAACAGCTAGTTAACTGTGCTACTGATTAACAGAATAAGCAGTAACATTCCCTTCCCCTTTTATTTTCTGTATCCTGTGATGTCTTGTTAGAACTATTAATGTGATCCAATAATATTACTACTGTGACAAGTATTGTTATGATTACTATCATGAAGATACCTTAATTTTAGGAATGCGGTTTGGTAGAGTGAAACCTCCATTGTGGCTGGTAATGTACCCCCCTGTAAGAGTTCAGGACATAAAACAGGGAACAAATCGAGATTCACAACTTGAGACAGAAGCAGAATCATAGTACCTCCACAGCTTTGCTGGACTACACTGACTACTCGCACAAGGCACTAGTCGAAGGAAAGCTGGTGGAGTCAGTCTTCATAGACCTCACCAAAGCCTTCAACACTGTCAATCACTCTTTCCTCCTGAATCAACTACAGAACCTGGGGGTTGCAACCAATGCTATCTGCTGGTTCAAGGACTACCTAACACATAGAAGCCAACGTGTAAAAATTGGGCACACAGTATCTAGCTCCAACGCGGTATCTTTAGGGGTCCCACAGGGGTCAATACTGGGGCTCTTACTATTCTGCCTCTTCCTAAATAATCTTCCTGAAGCCTGTGACATCAAACTGATACTTTACACAGACGACGCTGTACTTCTCACCAGCAGTTCATCAATAGTCACCCTCCACTCAAAGCTGCAGGCTTCCTTCGACAAGCTGGAAGACTGGTTCAGTAGACATAAACTTCTATTAAACTACAAAAAACCAAGGTGATGCTCACAGCCAGCTCACAGCACAAAAAGAAGCTCCCTCTCCTCACCATCTCCAATAAAATCAGTGAGCTGCTGGAACAAGTTCAGACCTTCAGGTACCTGGGGTCACCGTTGATGACTGCCTCACCTTCACTCAACACATCGGCACAGTGGTAAAGGCAGTGAACACCAAGTTGGGTGTACTATATAGGCATACAAAATATCTCACTCCAGAAGCCCTCCATCTCTCAGTCTCCAGCTCCATCCTTTCTACCATTGACTATGGATTGGTGGTCTATGGTGCAGCAACAGACACTGCACTAAAAAGGATTCACATTGCCCTCAACAAGGCATGTAGGCTCACAATGGCTGCAGATCGAAATACCCACACCTGCTCCTTATACAAGGAGAACAATTGGCTGCCACTAAAGAACAGGATTATATTCCAAACATGTCACCTTGGAAAAAAGGCACTAATGGGTTACAGCACCCCATGCATTTCTAGCATCCTAACACCAAGTGCTACCAGCTATACCACCAGAGGCAGGATGAGGGGGGCCCTATCAACACTTTTAGATTGAACTGTGCAGGGACAGCATGCTTTCAGCTATAGGGCCCCCCCAATGGCTCAATGAAATCCCAGTGCATATTCTAAACTCCCAGTGCATCTCGCAAATCAAAAATGGCCTAAGGCAACACCTTCTTACTAGGACAGTTTGTGACTGCCACTAGGACTCATCCACATTCTCCTTTCCCTTCCTTTAACCCCCACTCTTCCTTCTTGCCCTATCCCTCTGTCTTCCTCTCCCCCCTGTGCCTTTTCAACCACTGGATCAACCTTAACACTAACCTACTACCATTACCTTCCAACCTCCTAGACAAAGCCACTTCTTTTGGCTGCCCACTCTCCCCTCCCAGTCTCCCCTTCCCCTCACCTTGACTCCTCCTTGGACTCTCACACTAGGTGCCACACCTCTTAATCTCCTTCGCTACATGTAAACACTGTCCTTTACCCTAGTTGAATGCTCTTGACACTGTACTAGCACCATTGGTACTATGAATGACATTGTAACCTTATCATATACTAGCTACCTACTATTCAAGTATTGTATGTAAACTGTTTGTTATTGCTGTCATTGTCACTGTTTGAAATGGAACCTTTGTAAAAGAGCTCTGAGCTCAAAGGTATGATCCGAATCCCTAAATAAATAAAAAAATAAAAATAAATAATGTCTTTCAGACACGGTACATCTAGCATTGCTGTGAGACTGCACGGACGTTCACACATTCACGGAGCCCTCGCAAATGTGCACAGGGTCATGTAGTGTTAGCTCTAGCGCTCTCATTCAGATGAGCTCCTTGCAGCACAGTTTTTCAGTCTGCCGACTGTTTGGGTATAGTTTCTCCCTGTGTGCATTCTGCAGGGAACCGAGACATGAATAAACAGCTCAAAGTCACTGCTGGAAGGGAGTTAATGTGCAAACCGTCGGCTTGCAATTTTAGCAGATGGCTTGACATTGCAGCCACCTTGTGACTGTTTTCATACTGTGCAGCAGCCTATCTAAATAAAAACTAAAATAATAGTTTAGCAGGCTAATACCAGGCTACAAGCCTAGTTGGTTGTGCTGTTGAGAGAAAATGAGAATTCTTTATAAGGAGCCCTGTTACCTTTACACTGAGTTGCACAATGACAATGAGGCTTTACTAAAAACAATATAGTACCATATAAATCCTGGCATTAACAGGTCCCCCCCCCCCGAATAAAGTTCTGGTCCTATGCCTTACCTCAGGTTGACTTGTTATCACACAATGAGCACTTCTGTGGGTCTCATTTAAGCATAGAGAAAATGTTTGGTGTCCTTGTAAACTGCAGCTTGCTCAGCAGCAGAACATGGCGTTGGCTCCTCAAGCATTTCTCTGAGCATTCTCTACAGAGAGGCAGTGGCCCCTTGTGGTCTTCTTTTCTAGTAAGCCAACTGTCAATCACACCCTGATGAAATGAAGTATTGAAAAATTACCCTTGAAAAGCTTAGTTTTCCATTCTCAACCCTCTGTTGTGGTTCTGTAAATGTATGATATGCCTAGATAGGTTAGAAATACATAATGGGGCTGTATAATTGTTTGTTGTTTTTTCTGTGATAATGATAGATCACCTGACTCAGGTAGGCGGTACTTAAGGCACTGCAAGAGCAGGTAACAGAGAGAGGAGGGTCAGTTCTTCCTGAACAGTGGCAGGTGCAGGACAAGGAGAGGTCCTGTACTGCAGAACTTATTTCTTTTTCTTTTGATTGTTTTGAGTTTTATTTCTAGTGCATATTGAATGCTTATGAAACTACAATAAACATTCCACTAAGACAGAAGTGGTGAGATACTGCTGGGTACAGCAGCCAAATAAGCTGTTGTTGCTGTTACAGCTGAACTAATGACAATCTTTCGATTTCTTTGATATCTGGAATTCTGAAATAAAATGATAAATGCCAACCTGGCATTTTTTTATGAACTGAGTTTGGTGGTCTGCTTGCAATTTGTCTCCTGAAACAGGGAAACATAGAAACATAGAAGTTGATGGCAGATAAGGACCGCAAGGCCCATCCAGTCTGCTCATTTCTTTTTCTACCTTATGAATGTGCCATTGGCATTTGCTCTGTCTATGGCCTATCTATTCATACTCATCTGTATTGCTCTCTTATGCCTATCCCATGCCTGTTTGAAGCCGTGCACTGTATTCATATCCACCACTTCTTGAGGTAGGCCATTCCATGCATCCACCACCCTTTCTGTAAAAAAGAGCTTCCTCACATTACCCCTTAATCGGCTTCCCTCTAATCTCATGTTGTGTCCTCTTGTCCTGCTATTTTTCTTATATTGAAACATGTTAGATGCTTTCACCTTGTTAATGCCCTTAAGGTGTTTGAATGTCTAGATTATATCATCTCTCTCTCTCCTTTGCTCTAGGGTATCCATATTGAGCTCTGTTAAACTGTCCTCATATGTTTTCTGATGCAGACCCTGTACCATTTTGGTTGCCCTTCTCTAGACTGCCTCAATTTGTTTGATGTCCTTGTGAAGGTGTGGTCTCCAGAACTGCATGCAGTACTCCAGATGGGGCCTAACAAGTGTCTTGTAAAGAGGGATTATTACCCCCTCTTATGACTTTTGATACCCCTACTAATACACCCCAACATCCCCCTAGCATTATTTACTGCTTTAGTGGTTTGCTTGGATGATTTCAGGTCATCTGTGATGATGATGCCCAAGTCTCCTTCTTCCCTTGTGACTGCCAGCAACTCCTCTCCCAGCCTATAGGTGGCTTCAAGGTTTCTCTACCCTATGTGCATGATCTTGCCCTTCTTTGTGCTAAACCCCATTTGCCAATCTTCCGACCATTTTGCCAGTTTGTCCAGATCTCTTCTCATCCTGCCCACCCCATCTGGATCATCTACTCTGTTGCAGATCTTGATGTCATCTGAAAACAGACAAACCTTACCCTCCAGTACATCTGCAATGTCACTGATGAAAATATTGAAGAGGACTGGCCCCAGGACTGATCCCTGAAGTACCCCTCTTGTGACTTGCATCTCTTCTGACTGTATACCATTTACCACCACTCTCTGTTTTCTGCCCGTCAACCAGTTTGCTACCCAGTTGACCAACTTCTGACCCACCCTGTGCCTACCCAGCTTGTTAATCAATCTTCTATGTGGAACAGTATCGAAATCTTTGCTGAAGTCAAGGTAGGTGACATCAACTGCTCCCCCTTGGTCCACCACTCTGGTTACCCAGTCAAAGAACTCTATTAGATTAGTTTGACAGGACCTTCCTGTTGTAAACCCATACTGTCTTGGATCCTGCCTGCCTATGGATTCCAGGTGTTGCACTATCCCAATTGTTACACGAGGTCCCTGCACCCTAATTGATACCCTCAGGGGTACACCGTAGACAGCTAATGTTTAGGCATAGGCTATACTAATACATAGGGCTAAGAACATCTACCGTATAAGAGTAGATGTCAGGATATGAATACATATTATTGTAACTCACTTTGCTTGCTAATGCACACACATTATACCATGTATTTTCTGTCTATTTCTTACTTGTCAGATGCCAAGACACCTGTCCTTGAAGTGATTATAATGTGTAAGGTAACATTGCCATCTTTCGGTGATGGACACCACTTCACCTTGTTATGTAAGACTTTGCATTAGAACGTCTTTGTTCTAAAACTGATGACTTTACAAAATTATATAATGTTATCTTGGACCGTGGAGCCACCTCTAATTTAGCCAATAGGGCTCATCTCTGTAACTAGAAATGTTTCTATCTTTTAGTAACCATAGTAATTATCACAGGTATATAATGTTGTACGGGCTTTACACCTCGGAGACCAGAGATCCCAAGAGACTACAGAGAAATCGAGGTGTATAGGGAACGCTAGCACTGGCTCCCGTTCTATTGGTAAGAACTGCTTAGGGCAACTGTGATTTATCCTTGTTGTAGTAATAAACTTGTTTATTACTCAAATGCAACTTGTCTGTGATTATTTGTATCCCAATATTGCCAAGAACCTGAAAGTGAGGTTTAGACCTCTTACAATTGGCGACTGTGTGTGCAGGCGATATTGGGTGTTGTAAGTTTTCACTTGTTGCTATCTATTTCCCTTTTCAATGGGGACTGTAGGTGTACACTCCCGTATCACCTCTCCTGTCTTTTCTACTCGTTTGTAGATACTTGCAAAGTCTAGCTGACTTTTTGGGTGTGGTCGATGCCATCTCGACCCACTCCATAGCAGCTTTGAATTGCAAGCCTACAACTTAAACAGTAGCCCGGTTGTGTTTAAAGTACTCGTGTTGTGGATCGATACGCAACACGTGGTCTTTTTCACAGTTTGAATTTTCGTTCCCTCCTACACAATGGCCACCGTATCAGATATCTGCGCAGAACTGAGACTCGATGTCTCTAACTTTCTTACCTCCCATGGAGGATGGGCTGACTTCGTGCAGGGACGCGAGTCAATCTGAAAACCCTGTACTGGGGATTTCAACCCAGTACACAGAGATGCGACAGTCAACCAATAAGTGCTGTGCTAAAGGGTTGATGGTCGCTGCTCTGTACGCTGCTTTGGAAGCCTCCGAAGCGAGGTTTCATACCCTTGATTTGCAGATCGCATCTCTTCAGCAGGAGATGGGTTTGCAGGAAACAGAATGTATTCGGATACAGCAGAACTTGGAGTCAGAACTCCAGTCTCTGCTTAATGAAAAGGATTCACTATTGCATCATTCCGCACAGGCTGGTGAACAAGAAATGTGTACTTTAAAACAGGAATATGAAAGTTTAAGACAGGATAAGAGTCAGGTGGTGCAAATGAATGATTTGTTGAGTGCGGCGAATGCACAGATGAGTGAAGAAATGGGTGAACTTCAGGACGAGATCAACCAGGTACGTAATGACTTAGAAACAGCTTATAGGGACAATCGCGAATTGAGCGCCACGTACCATGTTTTGCAGAAGCAGAGACAGGATCAGGTTGATATGGATGTTGCAAGTGTGAATCATGATGAATGTAAAGTTAAGATGGATAAACTGCGCCATCAGCGAGAGGTTTTGACTGGCCATGTTAAGGCAATGGGAGGCGTAGCCCCTGCCTTTCACTCGTCGTCGGAGGGAGAACCCTCTGACAATGACATCTCACAGTACAACACCCAGTCATGCCCCTACTATGGCCCAGACTCCCCACCCAGCCATCCACAATATGGCGGGTCCCCGTCCACTACTCCTCAGGTCACACGTCGCCGATGTCGTGGCGCTCATCATGGGAAAGCCATCATGGCGGCCGCCATGATGGGGGGGAGCAGGCCCAAGCCTGGTCCCGACGGTGCCTCCGGTAGCCGTTATTAGTGTGGAAGACAGGCAAGAGATTGAAACCATGATTGATAGAGCATTGGGAAATGTTCCTCTTCCTGAAAGAAGTATGAAAGCCATCAAAAGTCAAATTCGACAAATTCTTCAAGAAGCTGGCACTCAGGAAGGTGTTGTTCATACTGCGGCTGAAGCTGCAGCTCGCGCAGCATTGGATGGTGCACGGGACGCAGTACCTCTGCCTGATCGACCACCAACTAACCCCCTACAAATAGCCTACTCTGTCCAGCAGATTGCTGACAGCATTGGTCGGATGAACCCGAACGACAATCTTAGCTGCCATTTGGAAAAGGTGCGCTCCAAGTGCGAGATGCTCAGCCTCGCCGCAGAATATCAGGTCCAAATACTATGCCAGACCATAGATCCTGGTTTATGGGCCAAACTCCCTGAAGTAGTTCACCAGGATGGGAACGCCACCTTTGACGAGGTCGCAGCTGAGCTCATTTCTGCTCACAGCCCTGGTGTGGTTGGAGTAATGCTAGCATACCCCGTGAAGCAAAATGCCAAGGAAAGCCCAGCGACCTACCATCAGAGACTCTGGATGGCCTGTCGAGCAGGGAAACATCTGGCACAAGAAGCCGGGGATGTAGATCTTATCGAGTATAAGACCCTGTTTCTTAGAAACATGATCCCAGCCGTAAGAGAGAAAGTAGAGCCAACTACATACCCAAATACAGATAGGTTTGCCGATATTCTTCGGAAAACCGTGAGAGTGTATCAACTGTACATCCGTGATTTGGGTTCAGGTTCCAAAAAGGTTGCTGCCATGGAACCCACTTCTGGGACCATGACGCATTACACTGTGGAAGGGCAGGCACAGCAACAACAGCCCAAACATCCATCGGCCCCTCCAGCTAGCACCCAACAAACCCCCCAACAGGGCCAACAACAACAGCAACAGCAACAATGGGGTGGGAACGAACTGGCCTAAAAACAGAAGGCACAACGGCAAAGAGAAGCTATTACAAAGATCGGGTCCCTCCTATAAAGAAATAGCTGAAGAAAATCGAAAATTTCGGGAACCCCTGGGGCAAGTGCGTTCTGTAGCGGATGCTGTTCCCGCACAAACACTTGCAGCAGTACAACCGGCAACCCATGACACTACTGGACATGGAGACACCGGAAGTATGGGCTCGCAGATCCATACCAGCCTGAACCCGGAAGCCCCTCCTTACATTGCATCAGTGCAACACGGTGAAGTCATTCATGCAAGCCAAGCCCAACCTCTGCATGCCTCCAACAATACGGATTGACAATTACAGGCCCCAGTCCGCATTGTAAACAAGCTGGTCTTGGATACAAATGGAAGGCACTGCACCGAGGCCGAGGCCGGGGGCTGCCAACTAATTGTCTTGTTAGATACAGGTGCAGCTGTATCTGTGTTACATGATGACCACCCTGAAACGTCTCCATGGTCTACCGGACGGAAGACCAATATGTCAGGAATTGATAGTGCTAGATTACCTGCATACCGTTCTCTGCCTTTACTGGTAGAATTGGGCCATTTAAAGGCCTCACACGCTTTTCAACTAATGGTGTTACACGATCACCCCAGTATCATCAGGATTGACTTCCTTGCACCACACAGCTGTGTGGTGGATCTAGCAAACATGTTGCTGATACAGATCCAGGGTCAATACCATACTGTCTTAATTCCTGACTCACATGCTGTAGCAACGATATCCATTAACAACAAAGAATATGACGTCATAGATTTATTCAAGAATCATGAACTTTTCCCGAAACTCCTACCTATTCTGCAGTGCCATTTGGAAGCGTTTGCAGTTAACAAACGTGATTGCGGCAGAATGCATACTGTTATTGAGGTGCCAGGGCCGGCACATGAGAGACAAAGGCAATATCTGTTTCCCACTGAAGCCTTACCCTCTCTTCGAGAAATAATCAAGTCACTCCTTAAACAAGGAGTAATCAGAACCTGTGTCTCCACTGCCAACTCTCCTGTTTGGCCCGTGAAGAAACCCACAGGTGCCTGGAGACTTACTATTGATTACAGGAAACTGAATCAGGTCACTCCCAGTTGCTCCCCAACTGTGGTGTCTGCACCAGATGTGCTTCGACTCTTAACACCAGATCAAAAATGGTTCAGTGCCCTGGATATCTCCAATGGTTTTTGGTCATTACCATTGGCCCTGAAGAGTCAATATAAGTTTGCCTTCACTTTTGAAGGGCGACAGTACACGTGGACTTGTTTTCCACAGGGATTCCATAACAGTCCATCCCTCTTCCATCTCCATATGATGGATGCCCTACAAGATTTCTCAGCCCCCTGATGTCTCTTATAGTACGTAGATGACCTGTTGTTGGCTACTGCCACACAGGAACAACATCTGGATCTCTTGGATGAACTATTGACTCTTATTCAGAGAGCAGGCTTGAAGTGTAACCCTGCAAAAGCACAACTATGTCAGAAAGAAGTACTCTTTCTGGGTTTGAAAATAACAGATCAAGGCTGGAGTCCTACTTGGAAAAAGATTCAAGGATTACAAGACTTGCCATTACCTACCAGTGTGGCAACTCTTCGGAGATTTCTAAGTATGGTAAACTACTCCAGGGATTTTATTTGTGATTTTGCTCAAAAAGCCGCTCCCCTGTACGATCTACTCAAAAAGGACGTTCCATGGAGTTGGGGTCCTGTCCACACCCAGGCTGTGATGTCACTGAAGCAGGCCTGCAGGCCTTGGCCTCTGCCACAGCACTGGTGAACCCCAATCCAGCATTACCATTCCATCTAGAGTGTGCCACCTCTGACATTTCCATGTCAGCAGTGTTAGCCCAAAAGGTGCATGGCACTTTGAGACCTATTGCATATGCATCGCAGCTCTTGACCCCAGTAGAACAGAAGTATGGCCTTTGTGAAAGGAATCTTCTGGCCACTTATTGGGCGGTCAAGCACTTCCTGTATATCATTGGGTACTCTCCGCTGATTCTTAACACCAATCATACACCTACTACCTTTCTGCTCTCAGATAGAGTGAAGGATGGGTCAGTCTCTAACACCAGGCTGACACACTGGTCACTCCTCTTCCAGGATAGGGATATTCAGGTCTATCAAACCAAAGTTCCATCTCTATTAGCTCATGGTCTCCTCTTCCAGGGGGAACCCCACGACTGCACTTTGCAGTCACCTGATCTCCCAGATCCGGATCCGTTCTTCCCTGCCACCCCTGAGATACTGGAGAATACCTCCTTGTGCCGCGTTTTTACCGATGGTTCAGCATCATACTGTCAGGGTGAACAGATTGCAGGGATGGGTATTATGGTGGTGTATCCTTATGGGAACACTGTCAGGATATCTAAACGTTGTAGTGTAGCTTCATCACAGTATGCAGAGATGGCAGCGGTGGCCTGTGCATTAGAGTTTATCCAACATGGAATTCAAGATACCATCATTTTCACAGACTCTAATTGGGTTTGCTGTTCCCTTACAGAATTTCTCCCTTTCTGGCAGAAGAACTCCTTCCTCTCTTCTGATGGCAGCCCAGTGAAATACAAAGAATTGGTGATTTACATACACGCATTAGGTCAGAAATACCCACACAAACTCTATGTGCACAAGGTTAAAGCTCACTCATTACATGATCCGTATCACGCGTTCAATGACACAGCAGACACCCTTGCCAAGGAAGGGGCCCGAGGGGGGGATGTCTGGGTGATGGAACATCCAGAGGCCAATGCAGATGTACAGGTTGCAGCTCTCAAAAAGAAATCTGAATCTTTTTCCCCCTTGGACCTCTCAGCAGCTCAGCATTTGTACACTGAACTCAAAGAAGTGTTCAGATTTCTGGACAAAGGTACTGAAAAAAGACTCCCTACACATAACCCCTATCGTAGGCATGAAGGTAAATTACACTTATCCCCTGATGATAAACTTATTTGGTTCCAGCCAGAGGATACTACCACCAAATTGTGGGTAGTCCCCAGACATTTGAGATCCAAATTTTTGCACCAGGTACATGATACACCTACTGGTGAACACCAGGGTACTGAAAATACCCTCCAGCACCTCAAAACCACTGCTTGGTGGCCTGGCATTACCAAAGATGTTAAACAATACATTGATAATTGCCTTGTTTGTGCACAAAAACAGACCCAAAGTACCAAACTTTTACCACAGAGACACACTGGCCCTTGGCATGCCATTCAAATTGATTTTATTGGTCCCTTGACCAACACTAGTAGAAACAAAAAATATGCCCTTGTAGTGACTGATCTATTCTCTAAGTGGGTTGAGGCTTTCCCCACTAAGATTTGCACTGCAAAAACAACTGCTAAAATCCTGGTAGAACATATTTTCTCCAGGTGGGGCCTGCCTCTCAAGGTAGACTCCGATAAAGGAACCAGTTTTACAGGTGAGTTGATGAAAGACTCCCTTGAACTCCTTGGGGTTCAGCAAAAGTTCCACATACCTTATCACCCTCAATCCTCAGGTCAAGTAGAAAAAGCCAACAGACGGATTAAGCAAATGCTTTCCAAATTCATTGAGGATAATCCCAAGACCTGGGATTCCGTATTGCCTTTACTCCTTATGGCAATTAGGGGCACACCCTCAGCCACCACCCAGCTTACACCCTTTGAGGTAATGACTGGAAGACAAATGAGATTACCTGAACATTTGCTCTTTGACCTGCACACCCCCACTGCAGACCGCGTGTCTGTAGATCAGTATGTGGAAAAACTCAGAAAAGACCTCATACACACACACACACTTGTATGCTGCAAACTGCATGGGCAAGGCCCAGCAACAGTCCAAGATACAATTTGACAAACATGCACAAGAAGTGGATTGGAAAGTTGGAGATCAGGTAGTGGTACTTTGATTTGCACATCCCACCCACTCCTTCTCCAATAAGTGGGAAGGGCCTTATCCCATTGTCAACAAGCTCAGTCCAGCAGTCTATCAAGTTAGCCTCCTCCACAACAATAAATTGACTGACAAATGGTTATATTCAAGCCAGTTGAAACTGTACAAAGGAGCTTAAGACTTACTTTTCCTAACCCCACTGGGCGGAACTGTACTAATATACTAATTTTTCATTTTCCTTTCAGATACATTGACAAGATGGCTATCTTGTTCCCATCTCTCCTCCTTGCAGGAGTAATCCCTTTCACCCAAGGCATGGTACCAGACCTCCTTACGACCTTGATCCTCCAGCACCTCCTACAGAGGAGTTTCCATCAAATTCCAGACACTATGATTACTGTCCAAGAAGGTTCTGATGCATACCTCACTGCCTCGGTTGTTCTGACAAATCCACCCTTCAAATTGGTGGCAAACCACTTCACAAGGACAAGTTCTCCTGTGGCCAAACTCTCTAAGGAACTTTCCAGGGTTTGGCAACTAATTATCCCAGAATGGTTCACTGTCCTTGTTACAAACTGCATTAAGACACTCTGGTTTGTATAATATAACTGCTTAATTGATCCTTCCTATTGTAACTCTTTCTCAAGATTCTGCCCGCAGATTCTGTGCTGTACACCACATGGCCTCTGCAGCCATGTATCTATCTGTGCTGCCTCCTACCGAAAAACAGCTTTTGGAATGTCCAAAACATACCCCTGGTCCCCGTAGTGGTCTCACAGCCACTGCCCTCCCAGGTTCTTTGATTAACAATTTACAGTTTATGCATATACCCGTTTTATTTAACCTTACCTACTGGAATATGAAAGAATTTGGTATGTGTCACAATACCAATACCTCTGCATTTTATAGTACTTTATTGCTTGATAGTTTAGCTGCATTTCAGATTCGAACCAAGGATCCCTTTACTGGGGTTTATTCTACCGAACATAGAGGCAATTTACAGAAACCTCCTCCTAGTACTTTTACTCAAAAACGTACTAGGCGTGAAGTTGACAGTTCTGATGTTACAGGTGCCACAGGTACTGTCTCAGGTCTTTTTGGTACTGCTATGTCCATTTGGAACAAAGCAGACATCGCTGCTATCAAGAGTCATTCTGCAAAGTTCTCCACTGGTTTGGTTAATGATGTTTTACCACCTTTATTGCATGGTGTGGATGGTCTTAGTCAGGAAGAAAGATACACTGTATATAACATGCATGACATTGCAAAAGCCTTCACTGATTCCAAAGATAAGATTAACGCACTCATACAACAGAACAATAGAGAAGCTGATAGACAATACATTGGTAGGGAAATACTTTGTTCTGCATATGGTTCATATATACTCACTACCATTAACAACCTTTTCAGGGACCTAGAACTGGAAGAATTCCTGATATTATACATGACAGACGTCTATCTAAATGGTATTGTCCTAAATGTAAATCTCCATCTTGCATTTCCCTGTGTATGCAACAAACACTGTCTATTCCTCTTTCCACAGCTCGAAATTTGGGGTTTGTGACCAGACATCCAAATACTGGTCCTTGTTTTTCCAGCAAGAAATGTTCTATAACAGATACCATGTTTGTCTCTTTCACTGTCTCCTTACCACGCTTTGATCCCACTACAGCCTTGTTCGACAAGCTGGCACTGGTGCATTCCATAGGGCATTTGGATGAAGACATCTACCGAGAACGCCTGGATCTACCACCTCTACTGGTCTACCATTTCTTCCTGGATGCCTGGGTGGCACCGCACACGGACTGCTGTGCAAAAAAGCAATACATCTACTTGTGCCGATGTGATGTGTTTGATGTTATACGCCCTGTTTGTGGCAATTCTCTGGACAGCATTGATTGGACTTTCACTATGGATGATGACATCACTAGCAATGGCACTTACTGTTTTGAGTCAACACAAACACCAGATCAGCTCTACCAGTCCTATCGTGAGGAAGCTCATCGCCTGTCAACACGGATTTCAAAGATGACCTACACATGCCCTGTCCAGTTGCAAAAATGGAGACTGCCTACTGTACGTTCACAGTATAACTCTGATGGAGAGTATTGCATAGTGACTAATGTGAAATCTTATTCATATGGTTCTGTTACTTGTGCAATTGATTACCCCAACTTCTGTTTTGTTCCCCATCAGAAAACTGTTATTGGACATACTGTCATAACCCCTGTCCCCCTTATGGAAGCAGATATTATTGATGGTAATCCAGATTATCTACTTACACTTGAAGAATACCTACCCTACTTTAATGTACACATAGATCCACTTACACTTACACTAAATCACTTTTAGATAGAAAGGACACACACCTCATCCACATCAGCAATAATATAACCAAAGCCAATGAAGCCATTCTTGACCTGATGAATGATGGCGATATGAATAACGCATTGACTAACACCTGGTTAGAAATCACCTTTAAAGGTTTTGTTATTATACAAGCATTTTTGATATTTACTTTGATTATTATGCTTTGCTGCCTATGACATACTCTTCGCCAACACCGTGAGCAGCTTGAGTTCCTTTACAAGGCTCTCGCCTCCGGATTGTAAAGGACCACTGCTCCTGTCCACACCTCCTATTTGCCTGTGTTGCCCTTTTGAGGCAACAAGGGGGGGAATTGTTACACGAGGTCCCTGCACCCTAATTGATACCCTCAGGGGTACACCGTAGACAGCTAATGTTTAGGCATAGGCTATACTAATACATAGGGCTAAGGACATCTACCGTATAAGAGTAGATGTCAGGATATGAATATATATTATTGTAACTCACTTTGCTTGCTAATGCATACACATTATACCATGTATTTTCTGTCTATTCCTTACTTGTCAGATGCCAAGACACCTGTCCTTGAAGTGATTATAATGTGTAAGGTAACATTGCCATCTTTCGGTGATGGACACCACTTCACCTTGTTATGTAAGACTTTGTATTAGAACGTCTTTGTTCTAAAACTGATGACTTTGCAAAATTATATAATGTTATCTTGGACCGTGGAGCCACCTCTAATTTAGCCAATAGGGCTCATCTCTGTAACTAGAAATATTTCTGTCTTTTTAGTAACCATAGTAATTATCACAGGTATATAATGTTATGCACAGGCTTTACACCTCGGAGACCCGAGAGATCCCAAGAGACTACAGAGAAATCTTGAGGTATAGGGAACACTTAGCACTGGCTCCCGGTTCGTATTGGTAAGAACTGCTTAGGGCAACTGTGATTTATCCCTTGTTGTAGTAATAAACTTGTTTATTACTCAAATGCAACTTGTCTGTGATTATTTGCATCCCCCAATATTGCCAAGAACCTGAAAGTGAGGTTTAGACCTCTTACACTTTCCTTAAGGAGTGCCTCCATAATCTTGCCCACTACTGAGGTAAGACTAACTGGTCTCTAGTTCACTGCCTCCTCCCCACTACCACTCTTGTGGAACGGGATCACTTGAGCCCTTCTCCAGTCTTCTGGGACCTCTCCTGAACTCAGAGACTCACTAAACAGTTCTGATAATGGCTCTGCTAGTTCCACCATTTGCTGTTTTAGTACCCTGGGATGCATGTCATCAGGTCTCATTGCCTTGTCTACCCTGAGCGTATCGTGATCTTGTAGGAGCTCTTCTTTTGTGGAGGGACTAGTGCACACTTCCTTCCCTCCTGTGTCCATGGTGCTGAGCTGTGGGCCTTGCCCTACCTTCTCTTCAGTAAATACGGAGCAGAAGTATCTATTTAGGATAGATGCTTTTACATGGTCCTCCTCCTCCTCACATGCCCCTTATCTCCTTTGATCTTAGCAATACTCCCTCTGGACACTCTCCTTTCACTAATGTATCTATAGAAAGTCTTGTCACCTTCTTTTACTGTTTGTGCTAGTGTTTCCTTGGATTGGACCTTTGCCTGCCTTACTGCCTTCCCTGCTTCCCTTAGGGAAGTTTGTTATGCCTCCCTATCTTCATTCCGCTGCATTCCCTTATATTTCCTGAAGACCAGCCTTTTGGTTCTGACCTTTTCTGCTATTGTTTTTGAGAACCAAAGTGGTTTCCTTCTTCTTTTGCACTTCCATTTCCTCAAACACAATGGGATGTTGCTTCAAGTATTGCAGCCATAATGCTTGTCCATTTTTTCCTGTACACCCTCACCTGTATTTCTTTTTGCCAGGGCTAGTTTAACTCTGTTGGCCATCTTATCAAAGTCAACACCTCTGAAGTCTAATATTTTTGCCTTGGAATGAGATGGGATGATTTAGTTGTAGTGGCCAAATTGAACCATACCATGTGATGGTCACTGGCCCCCAGGTGACCGTCTACCTGGAGATCTGTGATCCTTTCCCTGTTAGTCAGTACTAGATCTAGGATAGTCCTGTTTCTTGTGGGTTGTTGTACCAGTTGTTTGAGGCCCTCCCCCTGCAGGGAATCCACTATGTGTCTAGTTCTGGTAGATGTTCATGCTATTATTGACCAATCTGTATCTGGCATGTTGAAGTCTTCCATTATCAAAACCTCCCCTTTAGCTGTCATGTTTTGTAAAATCTTCTAACAGTAATGTATCTATGTCCTCCCTCTGGTCTGGAGGCCTGTAGACAACCCCAGTTCATATGGCTGTCCCATTTCCTGTTTCCAGGGTGACCCACAGTTCTTCTGGCTCCTTATGTGTATTCTGAATTTCTGTAGCTTTGATATTTTTA
Source organism: Neoceratodus forsteri (assembly GCA_016271365.2). Classification (NCBI taxonomy): domain Eukaryota; kingdom Metazoa; phylum Chordata; order Ceratodontiformes; family Ceratodontidae; genus Neoceratodus; species Neoceratodus forsteri. The sequence goes on from CM028130.1 coordinate 13,070,138, forward strand.
TTAACATAAAGGGCCACTCCACCCACTTTTTATTTATTTATTTATTTAAAAGTTTTACTAGGAAGACACACTTAGCACTAGTGCTCATTTCCAGGTGCCTCCTGGGAGAAGGGGGCAAAGGGAAACAGTAGATACACATTGTCAGTAGAACAACTATACATGTAAAGAGCACAGGGTATATGGTTACAAGAATTTGCAGGTATAAGCAAGTTATACAGCAGCATTATAAACAGAGTGGAATTAATCACAATAATTGCATCTAGTAGAATGAGGAGAAGAGCATGACAGTAAGGGCTGTTGCCAAGATTTCGGGCACTACATCCATGCAGTTGGTCTAGGCACTGCAATGGGGGAGTAAATCAATCAACAGTAGGACTCCCCAGTTCACCTTATGGATTTTAGTCTCAACCTACCCACAGGCACATGATGTCAAGAAATGTGAGTTAATGAGGGAGCTGAAATGCATTTCCAAGGGCATATGCCAGATGACTGCAGGGAGGGAGTTCCATAATTTGTGTATTCGGTATCTGAAGGATGCTTGGCCACTTGAGGAAGACACCTGTGGGATGGCCAAGGTTCATGCATCTGTGTTCCTGAGGTAGTGCACAGAAGGGTTAGGGACAGCCATTACTGAGGAGAGGTAAGGGGCAAGGACTAGGAGCAGCATTTGGCAGTGAGCTTGGCTCAGTGGGACAATCGGCTATCATGGAGTGAGTGAAGAGTGAGGGACCAGTAGAGTACACAGTGGAGAGTGGAGGGGGGGACTATCCAGTGTGAAGCTGCAGAAGGAGTGGAAGAGAGGGTCCAGTCTGGCTAGGATGGTTTTGGGGGCAACATTGTAGACTACGTCTCCACAGTCAAATATTGGGAGAATCATTTTCTGCATGAGGGCATGGTGGGCTAGTGGTGGGATGCATCCACGACTCTGGTAGAGGGCACCCAGTTTGAGGTGTAGCTTTCTGTGGATGGCATCGACATGTACAGAAAAGTCAAGGTGCTGGTCAAGCCATACCTCAAGGTATCTGAAGGAAGTGCAGGCCTCCAGAATAGTTCCATCCAGGGTGTGGAAGGAAGGGGTTGCAGAGAGCCTAGAGAGTCTCTGCCTTGTGCCAAAGGTCAGGGAGACAGTCTTCTTGGCATTGAGAAAAAGCTGGTTTGCACGGAACCAGAGCTGAACATCATTGAAGTCCTGCTGCAGTCTGGTTGCAACATCAGCTGATGACTGGCCAGATGTATACAAGACCGTATCATCTGCATACATTTGATTGGATGAGTGTGGGCAGGAGGAGGGTACATTGTTTAGGAATATGGAGAATAGGAGAGGTCCAAGGACCAAGCCTTGAGGGACCCCGGAGGCTACTGGGAGGGGAGGTGAGGTGGAGCTTTCAATTCTAACCGCCTGGGATTGGACAACCAGGTAGGAGTGGAACCAGCTGATGACCAAGGTAGAGATCCCAGCCCGGGAGAGCTTGTCAAGGAGGAGGCCATGGGAGTCCATGTCAAAAGCCTTAGCCAAGTCAACAAGAATGGCTGTGGTGATAAGGCCGTTGTCCATGCCATCGAGAATGGAGTCTGTGAGCCTGAGGAGCGAGGTGGCAGTGGAGTGAGATTTCCTGAAACCAGACTGGTAGGGTGAGAAGAAGGAGGAGGAGTTAAGAAAGGCAGAGAGTTGAGAGAGGACTAAATGCTCCTGTAACTTTGCTATGATAGGTAGCAGGGAAATGGGTCTGTAGTTACCAGGAGCCGAGGTATCACCACCCTTGTGGAGCGGGATTACTGTAACATGCTTCCAGTCCTTAGGGATAGCTGCTAAGGAGAATAAGAGGTTTAGAAAGACAGCCAGGAGTGCGGTGATAGCTGGGGCAGTCAGGCAGGGCATCTTTGAATCCAGCCCAGAGGGGCATTTTCCTTTGTTTGGGTTCAGGGAAAGCAAGGCATGACAGACTTCAGGTGGGGTGACCTGCCGAAAGGAGAAGGAGGGAGCAGTAGGAGGAGGAGGAGGAGACTGAGCAGGGAGGCAGGGTGGGGGGATAGGCTGGGAGATGGGTAGAGTGAAGAGCAGGACTGAGGTGTAGTTGACAAACAGGAATTGAATGTGGAGGCAACTGCATGTGGGTCCGTTATGACAGTCCCGCCTGTAATCAGCAAAGGATTTGGAGGGTGGGAGGGTGGTGAGAAAAGGGATTTTACCACCTTCCAGAATTTCAATGGACAATTTAGGTTTGCCTGGAAGGAGGCTTTGAAGTAGTTCACTTTAGCTAGCCTGATTTGTCTAGCGCAGATGTTTAGTAAGGAGCGGTAATTAATTTGGTCAGCAGGAGTGCCGGTGGCTTTATACGTCTTCCACGCCTGGACTCTGGCTTTAGTGAGGGACAGGATGTTGGAGGAGATTCAGGGCAAATGAGCACCCCTGACCCATGTACATCGAAGCAGGGCATGGTGATAGCAAGCCGCTAAGAATCTGAGCTTGAAATAGTCCCATGCTGCATCAATAGAGGTTGCCATGGGGATAAAAGACCAGTCGGTGATTGTGAGGTCTGTTAGGAGCGAAGCAAAGTCCAAGGACTTGTATGATCATGTGAGAATGGTTCAGGGGTGTGCTTTGGGCCTGCAGATTTTACAGACAGAGTAAATCATGTGGTGGTCACTGGGTGAGTCAGGCAGGATGCCCAAGGGTATAATTCGGTGCTGGTGGGAGGTAAGGCACCAGTACAAGAGGGAATGGTTTAGTAATTTATACATACATAGATACATAGACAGTGTCGGCAGATAAGGGCCTATGGCCCACCTAGTCTGCCCATTTGAGCTTGTAAGTTCAGTTTGTTTTCCTAGAAGTCTATTTCCCCTTACCCCTGACCTCTAGAATTCCTTTATGTCTATCCCATGCATTCTTAAATACCGTGATTGTTTCAGCCCCCACCACTTCCTCTGGCAGGTGTTCCACTTGTCCACCACCCGTTCTGTGAAGAAATTCTTTCTCATGTTTCCTCTGAATCATCCTCCCTCCAACTTCATCCCATGCCCTCTAGTCCTGAAACATCTTTTTCGCTTAAAATAGTGTTTTCCTGCACCCTATTCCTCCTTGTAAGATACTTGTATGTCTCTATCATATCCCTCTCTCCTCCTCTCCTCCAGGGAGTACATGTTCAGTTCCTTCAACCTGTCTTCATGGGACTTGTGATGCAACCCATGCACCATCTTTGTTGCCCTCCTCTGAACCTTCTCTACCCTGTCTATGTCCTTACGTAGGTATGGTCTCCAGAACTGTACACTGTACTCCAGGTGGGGCCTCACTAGTGTCTTGTATAGCGGAATTATGACCTCCCTTTTCCTGCTGGTGATGCCCCTGCCTATACATCCCAGCATCCTATTTGCTTTACCTGATGCCTTGTCACACTGTTTCCCTACCTTGAGGTCATCAGAGATGACAACCCCAAGATCCCTTTCCTGCTTGGTGCATGCTATATCCTCACACCCCCAACTGATATATTGTGCCAGGGTTTTTTGTACCCATATGCATTATCTTGCACTTCTTTGCATTGAATTTCAACTGCCAAACCCTTGACCATTCTTCAAATTTCTGCAGGTCCTTCTCATTCTGTCTACACCCTCTGGTGTGTCTACTCTGTTACAGAGCTTTGTGTCATCAGCGAACAGTGAAATTCTGCCTTCTATATCCTGTGCAATGTCACTGATGAAGATGTTGAATAGGACCGGTCCAGCACTGATCCTGTGGTACCCACTGGTCACTCTTCCCTCTGTGGAGTGACAGCCATTTACCACCACCTCTCTGTGTCCTGCCACAGCCAGTTACCTACCCACCACACTACTGTCCTGCCCACCCATATTCCCCAGTTTGTGTAATAGTCTTCTATGTGGCACAGTGTCAAAGGCCTTGCTGAAGTCCAGATAGGCATGTCCATTGCCCTCCCTGATCCACCTCCCTAGTCACCCAGTCAAAAATTCAATGAGGTTGGTCTGACATGACCTCCCTGAGTGAAACCATGCTGCCTTGGGTCCTGTAGTCCATTAACAACCAGATGTTCCACCAATCTCTCCTTCAGTAGTGCTTCCATGATCTTTCCCACTACTGAGGTGAGGCTGACGGTCTGTGTTCCCTGCTTCCTCTTTGTTTCCCACTTTTGTATAAGGGACTACATCTGCTGTCCTCCAGTCTTTGGGTACCTCCCTGTTTCCAGTGATTGGCTGAACAGGATAGCCAGAGGTTCAGCCACCACCTCTCTTAGTTCTTTAAGGACCCTGGGTGCACCCATCTGGCCCCATTGCTTTATCAGCTCTTATTACTTCCAGTTCCTTCAGGACCCTTTCGTGTAAAGGGACTTGTGTCCATTTCTGCACCATTCTCACCCTTGTACTCCCTTCGACCCATTACCCCCTCTTCCTTAGTAAAGACTGAGCAGAAATACCTGTTCAATATGTCAGCTTTACTGTTGTCATCCTCCAGGCTCCCATCCTCCCCTTCAGTCTCACTATCCCTCCCTTTGTCCTTCTTTTTTCACTTATGTACCTGTAAAAGGTTTGTCCCCTTTAACCACTGATTTTGCAATGTGTTCTTCTGTCTGAGCTTTGGCTTCCCTTACTGACTTCCCTGCCTCCTTTGTTTCTCCTGGTACTTCTCCCTATCCCCTTCTGCCTGTGTCTTTTGTATTGCCTGAATGCAATCTTTTGGCTTTCACTTTCTTTGCTACCTCTTTGGAAAACCATAATGGTCTCCTCTTTCTTTTCCTCTTGCTAACCTGCTTAATGCATAATTCTGTTGTTCTTATAATCCCCATTTTAAATACTGCCCACTGTTCCTCAATCCCTGATTCCTGTCCCATTCCCCTTAATGCCTCTTTCAAGTATCTCCCCATTTTCCCAAAGTCTGCCCCCCTAAAATCCAGGATACGTGTTTTTGTGTGGTTTGGTTCTGCTCTTTCTGTGATTTTATGGTTCAGTTTGGTGGGTTCAGAGATCAGCTGTGCCAAATTAAGAGTGGGTACCTGGTTCCAAAGCTTCGAGGTGCCTCTAGCAAGCCATTTCTCATTGAAATCCCCCAGTATGTGTATCTCACCCCCTGAGGTGAGGGAATTCAGAGATCCCAAAAGGTCCAGGATGGTTTGCAAGGGGGAGTCAGGGGGGCCAAAAGAGCCGGCTATGAAGATGGGGGTGGAGTGGGGGAAGGAGAGTTTAATCAGTTTGGCATCAATTGCCTGCGGGGTCATAGGAATACTAACTATGGTGTACTGGAGGGAGGACAAGATATACATTACTATGCCACTGCCCTTTTTTTTTCCAGGGCGGTCTTGACATATAACAGAGTAGCCAGGGATGGAGAATTCAGGGTCATTGTTGTGAGGCTTAAGCCATGTTTCCGTAACAACCAAAATATCAGGCCTTAGTGAACAGACCGCTTGCTGCAGTGATGTTATTTTCTGCAGAAGGATACAGATATTTAGCTGCATAAATTTGAGCCCCCAAGGGAGTAAGAGTGGGGTAGTGGTTGGCCCAGGATCTGGTTCAATGTCCCCAGCAAGTAGAAGAAGCAAGGTTAATAGGAGTTTGGCTACAGGCATGACTCGTTGGGGCTTTGGTGAAGTGGACAAGGACAGGAACGCGACTGAAGGTGGAGTGTGAATGGCTGAAGACTGGGCTAAGAGTCCAGTGTGAAAGGAGGGTGGTAGCATAGAGTGGCTGATACACCAGGTGCAGGGTAGTGGCAGGAGGTGGGTTGCATAGTGAGAGGTGAACTGATTTACAGTCCCCACTGCCTCAACTTGGAGTACAAATTTATCAGTCTCCCTTGCAGGGTAAATGGTGGGAGGGAGCAAGGCTGCAGGTATAAGGGAAGCTAGCAGTGAGACAAGAAGCAGTAACATGGTGAAATATTTTTGCACCTTGGTCTCTTCTGAACAATACATAGCCAGGTACTGAAGTCTCCCAAGTATGGTTACTGGTAAACCATCTCTCGCTAATGGTTACTATGTCCAGTTTAGCCTCTGTCATTATTGCCTGCAGGTCTGGGATCTTGTTTCACAGTCTGAGAGCTTTTGTGTACATGATTTTACATTGGCCAGATTTCAGTGTATTAGTTGTTGGGCGAGATCTGGTGTTTCCCCTGTGCGTCATATGGGGAGTCGGACCTTTTTCCTTACCTGGTAATGCAACTGAACTACAAACATGCTGAACTCCTGTTTGACCACTTGCTGAGGGGGGAGGGGTGCTCTTCCCATTCGACGTATCAGGTGCTGCACACCTCTCCCCATTTGCTAGTTTAAATATTCTGCAAAGACATCAAACTTCTGCCCCAATGCACTGACTTCCCTTCTTAGTCAGATGCAGTCCATCAAATTTAAAGAACTTTCACTCCCAAAACTGTTGCCAGTTACCTACAAATTTGTGTCCTTTTTCCTGTCACCAGCCCTTGAGCCACATGTTTAGCTCTCTATCTCCCCTTCTCTGACCTTCCATCCATCTTCCCCTCCTCTCCCAGACTGGCAGGATCTCAGAGAAGGAGATGCTGAATGAAATGGATGATACTTTGTCATCCAGCCTGGTCAGGTGTTCCATGGTCTCCACAACAGACCAGCTGGTGAGATCATTAGTCCATATGTGTACCAGGACGTTAATGTTTTCTCCTGCTTCCTGTACAAGTTTAGCAATGTGATCAGTGTCTCTCCATGCTGATGTACCTGGGAGACATCTGACCATTACCTCTGGCTGGAGATAGGTATCAACTCCCCGAATTATGGAGTCTCATATGATCAGAATTTTTTCGTATTTCATTTTTGCTTTTTTTGTTTTGGTTCCTGTTTTGGGTGAGTTTTATTGTGCTAGCTCCTGTGCTGCAGTGTCCTGCTCCTTCAGTGTCCTCTGCCCCTTTGTTTGATTTCAAAGATAGAGGCAGATACCTGTTTGTAAATTTTATATGGTTTGTGGCGGTGATATGTTAGAGAGCACCGAGTGATGGGCACCCGATTTGCCCATCCTAACCACCTGACAACCTCCCAGACCAACTACCTTCTGTTGTTGAGGTGCTTCTGTTGGATGTTGGGGAAATGACAGGTGGTTCTTATAATATATTTCCTCCTGAATATGCGATTTGAGGCACGCAATCTCTTCCCATGCTGCCTGGAGCTTTGCCCTTAGATCTCCAATGGCCCAGCATGTAGGACAGTGTCCTAAATCCTGTAAAACTGCCCTTCTGAAAAGTGTCCCACAGTACCTGCAGTTAATAATATCCATTCCAGATAAGTTGCTAGGTTTATAACCTGGTCAGAGTAATTAGAAGGAGGAAAATGAAAGCAAAAGCTTGATTTTGTGTTTTGTTTGTTTGTTTCTGTATAACTTGTTATAACAAGTTAAATTACATGTGCCCCTGCAAATGAGGTCACTGTGTGGATACCCTCTGATCTGTCCCTTCCTGCTTTGCTTCAGGAAATGTCATGACTGTGCTACCCTATAAAAGGTGTGTAGTTTGGGGTAGTTGGAGATGGGGGTGGGTGGCTGCACCCTTCCCCTGCTGAAAAAGAAGAAACATGGATGAAAGAAACAATGAGGTAAGAGCAGAAACAATCAGCCAGCAACAAAAGCAGTAGCCCTGAAAGCTTATCCTAATGATAGATAAAACTGTAAAACCTGTAAAGCACCACCTGTAATAATTTCACAGAAGATATACCCTGTAAGAAACACTTTGCTACAGAGAAAAATAAAGCTGTAACAGAAGATATGCCTTGAGGGGCTGACCCGTTGGGCAGCGGTGGGTTTTCCGCTTGTGACGCCGGCAACCCGGGTTTGGGAATCGACTCAGGTCACTGGAGGGCCAGCCTGGGGGGGAGGATGGAGCAACCTGTGGGCTGCTCTCCTTCTCTGGGGGGAGGGTTGGGAGCCTGTCTGGTGCTTGATAGACCCCTGGCAGAGGCTGGGAGTACCACAGCTACTGGCTTGTAGCAGTACTGCAGGGGACAGGGTTGATGCAGAACGTCATTGCACATCCCTGCCCCCCAGAAAACCAGGGAAAACTGAGGGAGCTGCCGGCCTCCCTAGGTGACGCTCACCATGGGCTTCAATTAGCCCCCCAGGCCAGCCCTTGGGCCAATCCCGACATCTGCAGTGCTAGGCCAGGGTGCCGCAGCCCCATTCCGGGGGCAATCCAGGAGGTATCAGAGGGTTGCAGCCACTGTAGGGGGTGGACGCCCTGCAGTCCATGACTGAGCAGAGGTAATGGGCGGCTGGCGGCTCAGTGCGATATAGACAAAATTAAAAAAAGAAGATATGCCTTGCAAAAGACAATTTGAATCAGAAGATTGCAGCAATAATCTGTAAGCATGCACTGTAATAATGTAGCAGAAGTTATACCCAGCAACAACAATTTGAATCAGAGGAAAATAAAGCAATGAAATGTTAGCAACAAACAGTAACAATCCCTGTGAGTAAAAAAGAAAATAATAACACACAGTAAATCTGCCTAGCCAAAAGAAGCCTTAATCCTTTTCCTTGCTCTGGTAAGGTTCTTTGCTCTGTCCTTTCAAGCAACCTAGAAGAAAAGAGTGCAGGTAAAATTAGGTTCCTTTGCCAGCAAACCTAGTCTTCCACCTTCAACCCTGTGACCCACACACATACTCACTCACCTAAAGATAGTCCCATATAGAAAAATAGAAACATAGAAGTTGTCAGCAAAAAAGGACCCCTTGGCCCTTTGATTGCCTTAAACAATTCCTACCTACTGTGTTACTGTGGACTCTTCCTGATCAGTGGCCTTACCCTCCCCCTAGCCCTGTTACTAAAGTCCTCCTTTGTCTATAACATGCATGCTTTTGCTACAATTATGGTACCTACCAGTTCTGTTGGAAGTCTGTTCCAGGTGTCCACCACCCTTTCTGTGAAGAAGTACTTCCTCACATCCCTGTCTTAGCCTCCCCCTTCCAGCTTCATATTATGCCCCCTTGTCCTTGAACATCTCTTTTGATGTAAAATGTCACCCTACTGTCAGAAGGGATGCCTGTGTCAGTGAAGTGATATACCAGTCCCTTATTTGGGACTTTCAAAGAATGCACTTCTTGTCCTTGTGCCAGAGCTGGTCTAAGGGACACTACAGCATATAAAGACACCCAAAACAGGTGGTCAGACCTTACTATGCTACTATTAAGGGCCAGTATTTTCCTGCAGGACTAGTTTAGGGCAGTTTGGGGCTTAGTTTTGGCCATTTCATCTGCCGTTTTGTTTTACTTAACTTGCGTCATTCTCGTCCTTTACGTCATTTTTTTACCCAACTTGCACCATGTTTTTACTCAACTTGCACCATTTTTGTACTCAGTTTGCATCATTTTCTTTCCTTGAGTCATTTTTTTGACTCAACTTACACCATTTTGGACTTAACTTGCACTATTTATTTTGGTGCAGTTTGAATCATTCTCATCCCTTACACCATTTTGTTGATGCAGTGGACCTCTTGCATCAGTTTGTGGGACTTTGTCACAAAGAAAGCTTTTCTTGCAAAATATGGTGCACAGTACGTGGCGTACCTAGTTCTGACTCAAGCTGGTTGTTTGGTGCAGGTTGTGTGGACCTAAGGGCCCTTTGAAAATCTGGCCCCTTGAGTTTTTCCTCATAAAACTTCTGATGCAGGCCATGCACCATTTTGGTTGCCCTTCTCTGTATTGCCTCCACCTGATCTATGTCTTTCCTGAGATGGGGTCTCCTACTGCCTTATCACACTGCCTTGCCACCTTGAGATATGATGACCCCCAGGTCCCTTTCCTCTTTTGTTGTTGTCACCTCCCCTAATTGGTAGGTTGCCCTTGGTTCCTGTGCCCTATGTACATAATTTTGCGCTTCTTGGCACTGAAGCCTAGATGCCATACCCTTAATAATTCTTCCACCTTTTTCAGGTTATTCCTCATTCACCTTTGAAGGACTAACCCAGGGGAGGATTACTACCTAGGAGGAGAAAAACTGGAAGCCTCTAGGCAAGAAACAGATCTGGGAAGTATTATAACAGATGACCTGAAAATGTCCAAGCAATGCAAGAAAGCAGCACTGCGAGCAAATGGTATGCAGGGATGCATAGGCAGAGGGATTAAAAGCAAGGTTCAAGGTTTATTTATTTGTTCAACAAAGTCATTACAAATTTTAAAATTATAAAAATTAAGACATACACATAAAAATATCACTTCCTAGATACATTCCAAATAGCATTACAACTTATCTTATTATACTTTCATAGAATATTTTAGGCAATCGCCACAGACATTGTACAGAATATTTATAAATGAGTGGATTGTAAGAAACCAGCTACTTTCTGAAGTACAATTACATTTTTATTATTCATCAAATATTCCACCATTTTATCAGGAGGGAGGTCATGGGTCACCATGATGTCACCAAACCATTTAAGATGTAGCCCTTTATATAATGGGCATAGGAGTAGTATATGCTTTAAATCATCTTTAGAGAACTTATCACATTTACAAAATGGAGACAAAATATTTTCCCTTTTCTGCTTATAAAGTTTATAATTAGCATTATAGATTTTGAGCCTAAATGTAGTTATCATTCTCCTCTCTTTAGGGTTAATTAATTTAACCAAATAAGGCTCCAATCAATATATTTTTAATCTGTTTGTACCATCTATAAAGCTTAAGCTGTTTTAACTTTATCTGTGTCACAATTTTTCCCTGATCCCCTAATCTACTCTTCACCTTTTCAACTATTATTTGCCATGTATATATAAACATACTCCATAGGTAGGGCTGTAAGAAATTCACGGCAAAAATCGCCGTTTTTCACGGCATCTGCATGGCAAAATATGCCATTTTTCACGGTAAAACGCTAATTAAACTAAAGCGTAAAAAAGCGATAAAAATAACAACATAAATGTTTAAAGATTATTTTATTAAGTAAAATGCTTAGAAATAACATTAAATAATTCTCGCACAGTTACCTGCTTTTGCACAGTCCCTTCACATTTTGATTCAATCTTCCGCTTTTTAGCAAGGTGTGTAGATGATTCCAAGTGGCGGTCACAAGACGCTTTTCTTTTATGGTCCACTGGGATATTGCAGCTGGTACAAAATAAAATATCCCCCGATATATGGAAAGTCCCCTTCTCATACTGCTGACATCGCTGCTTGGGGTATACATTTCCCAATTTTGCAGTTTTACTAGCTGACACCGATTTGGGAGACACATACATCACAGCTCTCCCATGCTCAATACTGCTGCCTGCTATACCTGAATCAAGCTGACGTTAACTATTTTATCCTGCAGAGCAATTACTCAATAAATTCAAGAAAAGGTCACTAACAAGCTGTGATTTAACTACCTCGTTAACTACCTTGTTGCCTCTAGTGCTGTAACAAAAGACTACCATTAGCACTTACTTGACATGGCATTCAGATAGGTTAAACTCGTTGAAGACAGGTGATGCGAATCCAGCAATTCAATCTTTGAATGGGTTTTTTGATCTTTTTGGCCATTCTGATCAAATTCATGGCAATTCGAGCGAATTAGTATATTTCACGGACTGGCATCAAAATCACGGAGATTGTGAAATCCGTGCATGCCATGAATTTCTTACAGCCCTATCCATAGGATATCTCCAAGCCTATTTGGAAGAAGAAGACTCCTAAAAATTGTCAAAGTTGGAAAAATCTTCCCCATCGAGGAGTATTTGATTTCTTCCTCTAGGCATTGCCGATGTAATCTATTTTCTTCTAAATAGAATAATTTTAATGATGATAAAATCATTCTTTCTTTCACTAATGTTGAAATTGAATACTGACCCAATTCCAAATTTACTATACTTATTGGTACTGATTGTGGCAGCATTAAAATGTACCTTTTCATTTTATTACATAACACTTCCAGAGTATTTAAATTTGCTGTGCCCCATATTTCTGTGGCATAAAGTATGCTTGAGATTACTTTGGCCTCAAAACCCCTCAACACTGCATTAACCGATGTTCTACCCATCTTAGCATTGAATATTTTAAATGCATTAAATGCTTTCCTAACTTTCTCTACAGTCTGACCTATATGATCTTTCCACTTTACAGTCTGACTAAACCTAACTCCTAAATAATCATAATGTTTTACTCTTCCTACTTTCTCTGTATTTATCCATAATGGTTTGTAATATTTTTTTTGTATTCCCAAAAATCAATATCTTAGTTTTAGACATATTTATCCTTAATTTATAAATGTCACTTACTTTTGAAAAGTAATTAGGTTTCCTTTGTAACCCCAAAGCTGATGTCGAGATTAATACTAAGTCGTCAGCATATGCCAGACAGTCTACTCTGGTGTCTCCTATTTTTGGTGCATGGAATATTGGGTTTTCTAATTCCTTCAGGACATCATTAATATATATGTTAAACAGAAAAGGAGACAATAAGCAACCTTGTCTAACCCCATGTCATTTGAAATGAGCAAGAAATATTCTCATATTGATCATATTGTACTACTCCCCATGTATCTGAATGCAATCTTATCAAAATATTGAGCAGTGTTGGATACAACCCTAACTCCTTTAACTTATTCCATATTTTTACTCTGCTAATACTATCGAATGCAGATGTAAAATCCATGAAACAACAAAAAAGCTTAGTCTTTTTAGTTCTTGTATATTTCCAAACCAAATGTTTAAGTGTGTAACAATGTTGAGATGTAGATCTATTTTTCCAAAATCCATTCTGAGTTTCATGAAGAATGCTATAAGAATTTTCCCATTCCTCTAATCGCTCTAATATAATTCTGGTAAATAATTTTTGTGAGATATCTATTAAACTTATAGGACGATACATTTTGGGGTCATTAGGGTCACCCTTCTTATAAATTGGATCTATAATGCTCCCCTTCCAACTAATAGGATAATCCTTCCCTTCCACCAAGATATTATATAATTTCTCCATCACTGGGGCCCACCAGTCTGCATAATATTTATACACATCTCCTAATATTTTATCTGGTCCTGGGGCTTTATTAGATTTTAACCTCTTGATTGGTATATTTATTTCCTCCAAGGTTATTATCATAGGTATTGGATATATTATTTTTTGTTTTTTTAAGCTTTCTATTTCCCTTAATGATAGTTCATCTTGTTGGAAATAGTAAAGATCTATAAAAAACAGGGCCCATGTATTTGGATGGATATATGCATTTACTGTCCTAGTATATTTATTATAACCTTGACTAACCATTAACCAAAATGTTCTACCATCTTTTTCTTTCACTGTCTTCCTCAATTTTTCCCAAATAATTTTGGAATATTTATGTTTTTTCTGCCTCTAATATTTGTTTATATTTTTTCCTTTCCTTATTTATATCTATATTATCTTTATTATTTTCAATTTGTCTATTCTTTCTGTATTTTCTGAAGATTTTATTTAGATCTTTTTTTGCTCTCCCACATATCCCATTAAACCATGCCTTACCATGACTGGTCTTCATTTGTCTTCCTATCTTATTACTTATACAATAAGGTCTAACCAGACTATTTAAATCAACCCAATATTTTAAAGCTGTATTATAATTTGTATTCTCAACAATCTCAGTTCTTATATCTTTTATTGGTCCTTTGAATAAATTATCAAATTGTCTTACAGAATTTAAATTCCACTTAATCCTTTTTTGATTAACAATTTCCAAACCTTTAGTAAATCTTGGTTTGTTTTTACCTCCTCCTTTTGTTTAATCTCAATAGTCAGCCCCATAGAATTATGTATAGATTCCATTCTATCTATGTCTTTCAGATCTTTAATTATTTTAAGCCCCTCCATATTTATTTATTTATTTGTTTTTGTTAACCAGGTAAGCACACTAGACAACAAATGTCTATTTTCAGGTGCGACCCGGGAGGTTACAAAACAGAAAAACATGGTACAGAGTCACAGTAGCATACAAGCACAATGCAAAGAACATGGTACATAGTCATGGTTACAAACTGCCCATAGTATTTATTTATTTATTTATTTATTTAAGAATCAGTTTACAACCTTTGAGCCAGAGGCTCGTTTACAAAGGTATTCCGTCACATAAAGACATACATTGCGTTTCAGTTACATAGCAAAGATTTGCCAAAAATCAGTAGGCATTCACCAGAGGTGCCACGTCACATTGTGGTCAGACAGATACAATTGGGTACAGGGTACATGTAATCGATAGCAGGTATTAAACAAGTTGGTATCAAGTGAGCAATTCTGGTAGATAAACATTGAAACAGCTGGCACTGGCCAGGTTAAACCTAGGCATGGTGGACATGGAAGTGGTGTAGGGGATGGTTGGGTGGAGAGCTGCCCGGGGGGCATTGTCAGGAGAGAAATAAAGAGGTGGAGGCTATGTTCAGAGACAGGAGCAGTTACGAGTGCTGAAGATGTGGTTCCAGTGCGTTTTGAATGTGGAGATGGTGATGGCATTGGTGATGGTGGCAGGAGAGAGTTAAACCAGGTTGGGGCTCTATAGCTGAAGGACCTCTGGCCACAGGTTGGTTCTTGTTCTGGGGACCTTTAGAGTGGTCTTGTAGGAAGACTGTGTTGCAATGGTGGGAGGCTCTGGTGGATGGATGCTGTTACCCCAGAGGCCAGTAGGGTTTTGGTGAGGAGACAGGTCTGGTATCGGAGCCGTTCATCCAGGGTAAGCAGGTTAGCATCGACATATAGCTGACAGGTGTGTGAGTCTGGGGCACCAGTAATTAATCTGCACGCTTTATTCAGGGTTAGGTGAATTTTGTTTATTGCAGTGGTGTCGGCAGCACCGTATACTGGTAGACCATAGTCTACAAGGGACAGAATGGACGATGTAACCGCTAGCCGGACAGCATTTGGGGGAAGGCAGCTTTTATGGCGGAATAGGATGCCAAGCCGTGTGTTGGTGGCAGATGTTAGGGTGTCGATGTGGGTGTGAAATGTGAGGGCTGAATCGAAGGTAACCCCAAGGTATTTGTAGGAGCAGACTTGTTCCAGTGGTTGGTTGGTGCTTGGAAGGATATAGAGTGGGTGGTTGCTGGCTTTGTTTTGGGGTGAGAAAGAGCATAGTTTTGGTTTTCTTAAGATTGATGATGAGTCTGTGCTCCTTAAACCAAGCCTCGGCACTGTTGAAAGACTGCTGTAGGGAGTCCTGTAGGGAGATGGGATTATGGTGGGTGGCAAACAGGACAGCGTCATCTGCATACAGCAGAATTTTGCCAGAGCATGCACTGGGCAGGGTGTTCAGATACAGTGAGAAGAGAAGGGGGCCCAGGATGGAGCCTTGGGGGACCCCAGAGAGAATGGGATGGAGTATCGGAGAGTGCAGTATTAATCTTGACACACTGGGATCGAGTGTCAAGATAGCTAGCACACCATGCCAGGGGGCCAGCCAGAGACCAGTGAGGCAGAGTGCATTCAGCAGCAGTGGATGGGAGACAGTGTTGAAAGCCTTTGAGAGGTCTATGAACACTGCACCAGCTAGGGAGCTGGTATCCAAGGAGGAGTGTAGGAAGTTGGAGAATTCAATAAGGGCAGTGCTGGTACTGTGACCCGCACGGAAGCCATGTTGCTCTGGGCATAAGATGTTATGCTTAGCCAAATAATCAGTGATTTGAATGGCCACCACTTTCTCCAGGGCTTTAGAGAGGGGAGGGAGGATGGAGATTGGCCGGTAGTTGTTGGCCGATGACCTGTCGCCTCCCTTATGAATAGGTGTGATAATGGCTGTTTTCCAAGCTGTGGGGAATTGTCCCAGGCAGAGTGACTGGTTAATTAGGCTTGTGAGAGGTGCAAGGACTTCATCTAGCACCAGCCTGAGGATGCTGGGGTCCAGTGAGTCACTGCCAGGATTGTTGCCATTGAGAGGTTTGGTTAGGATGGGTCTGGCTTCCCGGGTGAAATCTTTGCGGGGGAAGCTGGGGTGCTGGAGGACAGGGGGAGTTTGGCTGGGGAGAGGGTCAAAGAATTACTAGGGGACTGAGCTAAGGTCAGTGAAAGTGGTGTTGAACCAGTTAGCTATGGTGGCAGGCTCGGTGGAGGTTGTGCCATTTCTAGTGAGCTGGGATGGGGCGGGAGCAAGCCTACCATTGAGTTGCTTAATATTATCCCAGAAGGTCCGGGCTGAGCCCCAGGAGGAGGTAAGGAGGCCTGGTAATGGTCTGCCTTGGCTTTCCTGATGGCCCATGAGCATTTATTTCGGCTGCATTGTGCTTGCCTATCAGACAGACAACCTGTTTCAGTGGCAAGGTGCCAGAGAGTTATCCAGTTTCTAAGTAATTGTAGGAGGCCGGGCTAACAGGGTGCGTTCTGTTTTTGGACTGGGTTTTGGTTAAGGTGCAAAGAGATCACAGGCCATGTTGAAGTTGTGAGTGAAAAGGCGAGGGCAGTATCAATGTTGGTTGCCTGCTGAATGGGGGACCAGTCTATCTGGGTGAGGAGTTCCTTGAGTTTCTTCAGCCCACCAGGGCGGAGGCACCCATGGAGGGTGGTCTGGGCTTTGGGTTTGGGATTGGGGTTACCCAGTGGAATAGGATAGGGAGTGGTCACCAGGGAGTCTGGGAGGACCTGGATGTTTTGGATTTTATGGGTCGGTTAGTTATAATAACATCCAGCAGGGTGCTGGTACCACTCTTGGGGTTAAGTCTCGTGGGCTGGGTGACGAGTTGTGTCAGATCTTGGGCGGCAAATGAGTCTCTGGTGGTGGATGAGGAGGTGCTGAGCCAATTTACGTAAGGTCCCCACTAGGATTTGTTTCTGCCTTATATGGTGGAGGGTGGCCAGGTAGTCAAATTAAAGATATTAGGGCTGGGTGCTGGTTCTTTGGGGAACATAGGCTGTGGTGAGATAGAGAGGCTCCTAGAGGGGTCTGGGGTGAGTCTGAGGGTAAGGGTCTGGGCCCCATTTGTGAGGGCAGGGGTGGGAGGCGTGTCCAGGTATTGTGTCCCTGGTGTAGATTGCACAGCCACCGCCTCGTTTGATACTCTGGTCCTCCCGGTATAAGGTATAGCCTGGGAGGGACGCAATGAGTCTGGAGTTGATTTGGACAGCCAGGTTTCAACCAGGGCTATGATGTCTGGTTGGTGAGCCAAGGCCCAGCACTGTGAGGGCGTCAAATTTCTTCAAGCAGGCTGCATATGCTCATGGAGGCTACTCAAGACCAGTGGGCTGGTGGGTGGATGGGAGGGGCAGGGCCTGGGTTGGGTGTATGTTCCCTGTTAGGAGTAGAAGGAGGAGAAGTGCTCTGGTCAGAGGGAGGCTGATGGAGAGTTTATGCCGGGAGCGATATAATAAGGAATGGGGTTTGGTTGCACAAGGGGTGGGTAGGGTAGCACAGGCAGAGAAGGCCTGAGTGATCAGAAGTGCAAGGGGGCTGTGGGGGGAGGACAGGTGATGTCTGGAAGGGGGGTGAGGTGGAGAGGAGCAAATGGGATGTGTGGAGGAGGAGGGAGGGGTAGGAGCAGTGGTAAAGGAGGAGGGGAGGACAGGAGGGTAGGTAGGAACACTGGAGTAGTGAGGCTGAGGGTTCATAGGGACAGTAGGGTATGTGGAAGGCAAAGGGAGGAGGAGGAGAAGAGATAGACTGGTGAGCAGGGGATGCATGTGCATAGTTGGGAAGGTTGGTGGAGCTGAAGTGAGGAAAGAATGGGGGGACTAGGATGAAAGAGGGGAGATAGTAGTGAGAGATCACCTCAGAGTCTAGTTGCTGATATGGTGTGGTGGCAGTGCATGTGCCTGAAGTGCATAAAGTACTGGGTTCAAGCCCTGATCAGGGCAATAGGAGGGAGCCAGACCAGTGGCTGCAGCAGCAGGGAGCTGGGCTCAGGTTTGTAGAAGCACCTAGACAACACTTTAGTTGTGTCACAGGGTTAGTGTGTTCTTTATAGTAATGAAATCCTGCAGTAAAATATGCAGGTGTTCTGAGTGAGTGGTGGAGCTGTGGACTTTGGAAATAAGGGCGAGGGTTCAAAGGCAGCAGGAAGAAGAGGTAAACTTATATTTTGGCAGATTGGGTAGCTAAGTGATTAAGAGGCTTAGAAAGTAGTAATAAAGTAGGTAGGCACTGTGGTGCAGAGGCAGAGCAACAGACTCTGACCACAAAGGGTACTGGGTTTGAACACAGCTCATGGGACAGAGGGCAAGAGAGGGCCAATTTTTAAATCTGGGCAGGAGGGAGTGAGGTATGGTTAAGAGCATAGAAATACAGGAAGTTGTTGGCCTGGTTCATTGGCTGAGATGATAGTCAGTAGAATGTAGAGAGAAGGGTACCAGGTTTGATACTAGCAGTTGCTTAGAGATAGGATGAGTGCAGAAAGTAGGTAGTTGAAGGAATCCAAGGGAACTGCAGTGACCTCTAGTGGGACAGCTGTGCAGCAGTAGCTAGGAGGGATATAGAGAGCAGAGAGGAGCTAGAGTGGAAAGTGCAGTGACCCCTAGTGGTGGTGCCTATAACCTGCAAATGGGAAAGTGGACACTTAGTAAAAAGGAGGGTGGGTCATGTGTCACATCACATGACCTGCCAGCAGCAATATATGGAGCGCCGACCCTGGGAGGGAGGGAAGTGCCTCACAACAGTCAGGCTGTAGTGCAGGACACTTTACCTCTTACAGGCTCTAGCAATCCCCGGTTTCAGTCTCTGCTGCTGGGCTGAGTTCTGAGTTCTTAGTACAGGTGGGCCAGAAAAATATCAAAACAGAGAACTAGGTACATAGTCAGGGGAGGCTGGCAGACCCACATACAGGGGGTACAAAAGCCTGACAGTATAGGCAAGAAAGCAAACATGTAAACCACCACAGTTAGAGACTGAGAATGTTGAGAGAGTGTTGCATCTAATGCAACTAGTCAATACACCCGGAGAGGTGGTAGTCCTAAGGGGAGCTAAACAGGAAGCCATCCAGGAGAGTATCAGGTAAGTAGGCCAGCGGGGAGCTAGAGGGTGCATAGAGGGGTAGAAACAGACATGGGGACCACCACGACAGGCCTGACTAGGCCTGCAGACTGAGAGTGGCCCTATAGTTGTGAGCCCCAGAGAGCTGGGCAAGAAAGAAGGGGGTATGGCAAGTGCTACAAGGGAAGGGGCAATGGGCCTCCAAACTCCAAACATGGTCAATAATTGAAGAACCTCTAGATCCAATATATGTCAATTCTCTCTCTTTGTCCCCTAATGTTCTTCCATTTATTAGGAGCATACAGTGTTCTCACCGATTAAATATAAGTTTATCAATGTCCCTCTCACATTGTTCCTACTATCTTTTGAAGCTCTGTTCCATGCTATACTTGGATTCAATTCATTTATTATATCCAAATATCTGGGGCCTTCTGAGTCTCTTCCAGTCCTAGCATTGAAATCCCCTATGATATAAATTGGGGTATTCAACTCTTCGTTCCCCAATTGATCAAATATTGCTTTAACCCTAGTTAATATTACATCCATATCCTTAACCACAGGGGTTAAATATATGTTTACAATTAGTATTTTTTCCATCTCCATCTTCTATTTTCACCATCAACATGTCTTCTGGGGTTGGGTATCACCTAGTGACTTTATAATTATTTTTTGTTGTTAAATATATTGCAACTCCACCCTTCTGTTGCCCATAATTTTGCCCTTTAATTGCAGGTTTCAAAACATTCACATAACCCGGGATTTTAGGGGCCATGTCTGCCTTACACCAAGTTTCTTGGAAACATATTAAATCAAAATTTGTGATAAACCGTTCAACTTCAGGGTTTGCTATTTTTAAGTATGTACCTGCTATATTCCACAACAGAATTTTTATTTCTATTTTTATATTGTTATTCTGTTCCTCTTCATAGTTAGTCCCTTTAATTTTCTGTCAATCTTCTTTTTCTTTTAGTTTTTCCAAAACCTCATATCTATTATGAACCATATATTGATTCCAACTATCTTCCATCTCTCTGAACCCTTTTCTTTCTGTTTTATCTTTTCCAGTCTCATCTGTACTTTCTGCTTTAGTCCAGTCATTACTTGAGATTAGATAAGTTCCTGTTTTTTTTCAAATAGGGAGTCTTTCTTTAACAGATGTTGAACTACCTCTGTCTTTTTAAATGTGACATCTATCTGAGATGTTAATTTCCTTCCTTTATGTATCATAATATATTCTATAAGATTTTTGGATATGTCTAGTTTGGTAATTCTTGAGAAAAAAGATGCCATATCTCATTTAATTTGTCCTATAGTGTCCTTTTAGAAACATGGAAACATAGAATTTGATGGCAGATAAGGACCGCTTGGTCCACCCAGTCTGCCCATTTCCCTACCTAATGGATAAGCTGCAGATCCTAGTTAACCAGCAGCCTACTTCTTCCTACCCCCAACCCCTAGAATTGCCTTATGACTGTCCCATGCATGCTTGAATTCCACCACTGTTTTTGACTCACAACCTCCTCCGGAAAGAACGTTCCATGCATCCACAGCCCTCTCTGTGAAAAATAACTTCCATAAATTACCGCTGAGCCGCCCACCCTCTATCTTCAAATTGTGCCCCTTTGTTCTTGTACACCTCTTTTTTTGAAAGATGCTACCCTCTTGGACTTTGTTGATTCCCTTGTGGTACTTGAAAGTTTCTATCATGTCCCCCCTCTACCTTCTTTCCTCGAGGCTATACATATTAAGCTCCTTAAGTCTCTCTTCATATGTCTTCCGGTGCAGACCCTGCACCATTTTAGTTGCCCTCCTCTGGACAGCTTCCATCCTGTCTATGTCTTTGCAGAGATTGGGTCTCCAGAACTGCACAGAGTACTCCAGATGGGGTCTCACCAGCTGTGTGTACAGAGGGATAATAACTTCCTGTTTTCTACTGGTGATGCCTCTCCCTATGCATTCCAGTATCCCCACAGTCCTCCTTGCTGCCCTCTCACATTGCTTGCCCACCTTTAGGTCATCTGATATGACTACCCCCAGGTCCCTTTCCATTTTTGCTGTTGTTAGTATCTCACCCCCCATTGTGTACTCTTCACCTGGGTTTTTGTTTCCCAGGTGCATTACCTTGCACTTCTTAGCATTGAATCTAAACTGCCATAAATTTTACCATTCCTCTAATCTTGCCAAGTCCCTTCTCATCCTTTCCACCCCACCTTGTGCATCAACTCTGTTGCAGATATTTGTGTCATCTGTAAAGAGACATACTTTTCCTTCCAGTCCGTCTGCAATGTCGCTTATAAAGACATTGAAGAGGACTGGTCCTAATGCTGAACCCTGTGGTACCCCACTGCTAACCCCCCTTTCTTCAGAGTGGACTCCATTTGCTATTACTCTCTGTGTCCTATTCTCCAGCCAATTCTTTACCCAGGCTGTCATCTTTGGACCCACTCCCAGGCTGGCTAACTTGTATATTAATCTTTTATGTGGGACTGTGTCAAATGCTTTGCTAAAGTCTAGGTAGGCCATGTCCACAGCCCCTCCCTGATCTACTACTTTGGTCACCCAGTCAAAGGAATGTATCAGATTCATCTGGCATGACCTTCCCGCTGTGAATCCATGCTGCCTAGGGTCCTGTGCCCCTCTGGCCTCTAGAAACTTGACAATTCTTTCCTTCAGAAGTGATTCCATCATTTTCCCAATCACTGAGGTTAAACTAACAGGTCTGTAGTTTCCTGCTTCTGCCTTGCTCCCACTTTTGTGAAGGGGAATCACATCTGCCCTCCTCCAGTCGTCGGGTACCATCCCATCCTCCCATGATTTGTTAAAGAGGGTAGTCAGTGTAGTCACTAGTTCTACCCTTAGTTCTTTTAGAATTCCGGGATGAATCCCATCAGGCCCCATTGCTTTGTCCACCTTCAGTTTTAAGAGTTCTTTCAGAACCCTTTCTTCTGTAAATGGGCTGCGATCAACTTCTGTATCCAGAGTGTTTCTGCTGCTTGTTTTAGGTACCTCCCCCTCTTCATTTGTAAATACTGAGCAAAAATATTTGTTTAGTATCTCTGCGTTTTCACAGTCACCCTCTGCCCACCCTCCCTCCCTCCCCTTATTAAGCCTCACTATCCCTCCCTTGGTCTTCCTTCCTCCCTGATATACCTATAAAGGTTTATCCCCTTCTTAACTGAGTTGGCTATCTTTTCCTCAGTTTGGGCCTTTGCTGTTCTGACTGCCTTCCCAGCTTCCTTTTGCTTTTACTGATACAGTTCTCTGTCCTGCTTCTTCTGTGATTCCTTGTACTTCCTGAATGCTTTCTTTTTCTCTTGAACCTTCACTGCCACTTCCTTCAAGAACCATAGTGGTTTCTTACATTGTTTCATTTTGTTTATTTGCTTCACACAAAGGCTTTTTACCTCTGTGATGGCAGTTTTTATTATTCCCCATTGTTCTTCCACCCCTCCTTCCTGCCCATTTGCTAGTGCATTCCTTAGGCACTCACCCATTTTACAAAGTCAGCCCTCCTAAAGTCCAGTATTTTTGCCTTTGTATGGCTTGACTCTATTGCTGTGTTTAGTGTGAACCATACTGTTCGATGGTCGCTAGTTCCCAGATGGCTACCTACTTCTACATCTGTGATCCTCTCTTCATCTCCATTTGAGAGAACCCAGTCTAAGATTGCTCCCTCTTGAGTGGGCTCCAATACTAGTTGTCTAAGGCATGCCCCCTGTAGGGCATCCAGAATGACCCCACTCTTTGAAGTGGCTGCTACAACTGCACTCCAGTTAACATCTGGCATATTCAGATCACACATAAGCAATACCTCCCCTTTTTCTGCCATTCTAAGTATACTTTCTATCATTTCCTTGTCCATTTCCTCCCCCTGAGAAGGGGGTCTGTATACAACCCCTGTGCAGATTGTGGTGCCATTGCCAGTCTCCAAATTTACCCACAGTGCTTCTTCTCCTCCCTGTTTACCCTTTTGTTCTGTTGCTTTGATTCCTTCCGTTATGTAAATAGCTACTCCTCCTCCTCTTTTACCCTCCCTGTCCCTCCTGTAGATAGTGTATCCTGGTATGTTTACGTTCCAGTCATGGTTTTGTGTGTACCATGTTTCTGTGACTGCCATGATATCCAGATGTTCCTCCTCCATCAAGGCCACTAATTCAGGAAGCTTGTTACTCAGACTATGGGCATTGGTACTCATTGCTCTCCATTTTTTGATGGCATTACCTTCTGTTGCAGCATCCCCCACTGACCTTTCTTCCTTGGTCTTTTTCTCATTTGGGTTAGTCTTGGGTTAGTTCCCATCCAAATATTGTCAAAGTCCTATTTTTCCATTTTTTCTCTTCTTTACACTAGAATTCTTTAATTTTCTTAAAAACTACAGCATGATTTCCTTTATTTGTTTCAGTATTCTATTTTATTTCCCTAGTTTCTTCTGCTGATGTTTCCTTAACTTCCCGTATTCCTTTTCTTATTTCTGTATTATTTTTAGGCTCCTCATATGTTACAATTTGTGTTGGCTTAATGTACAGTCCCAGAAACTTTAGGGTCTTATCTTGTTTCTAAATGTCTTCTATTAGATGTCCTTTATTAACATAGAGTAACACACAATCTTGATATAAGGTATAGGTGGTCTCATCACATACACTTTATCCCTGTCATAAATGTCAAGATGTAAAATATGGATGATCCATTCCTTCAGTTTCCTTCATTTTCATTATTAAGCCTAGCAACTCCATAGATCTCCAATAAATATTCCATATTTGTTCCACCTAAATCTGAAAATTTACTTTTTAAGGTGATTTTTCTCTTTTCCTTGGTGACATCATGGCAACCTCAACCTCACCCCCTCTATTTATTATTTTCCCTGTTCTCCTATTGGTACCTGTATTATTCACAGCCTTCCCTTTGTTAGGGAGTTCTTTAACCAGATCCTGTTTTATTCTAACGTTATCTCCTTGTGTTGGAGACTTTTCTTTACCCCCTTCTTTTCCCTCTCCTTCCATATTTAGCAGATTTTGCATATAGTCCTCCAACATATTTTTATTCCTTTGTACAATAATTTTGCCTTTTTTGGGATCTAACTTCTTAGTTCTATTTTTTTTACCCTTATCATTCTTTATTACTTCCTGCATAATTGATTCAAATGACAAGGTTGGTTGGTGCAAGGTTGGTTCTTATCAAAAGGTGGTGGTAAATTAACCTGCACAGTCTCATTTTCTCTTTCCCCTATTCTCCTTTGACTTTGCTTTCCCTGTTGTATTTTGTCTGAAATCCCAGGCATCTGATCTCCCCGTATCTCCATCCTGAGTCTAATAATTTCTTTCTGGATTATTACCAAATGCTCTAGTATGACTGTGAGCAATGAGTTCTCCATTAGCCCTTGGGTTTGCTTAAAGTTCGCACTACAGGATACTAAATTTTCCCTTCTATCTATAAGCTCCTTTGTAAACTGTCCACTGACCCCTCCTTTCCTAATAAATCCCTCAGAGGTTGTGGGGTCATGGTTTTATCATATGGTTCACCGTTAGTTTTATCAAGGTGTTTTAGTCCATCAATAATAACACTGAAGTTTTCTTTGATATTTCGTATTTTGATCTTATTCCCATATCTATCACCTTTGCTATAGGGCCCTGTTTTTCCCAGAGACACTTCATTTTCATTCATTTTATGCACAGAACTAATAATATCATGCCCAAACTCTTTTTGTGGACTCAATGGTGAGAAACTTCCACCAACATAATCATCTCTACTATCACTGTTATGTGATTCACAGGACTCCATACTATACATAATAGGATTATCTTGATCCAAACTTATTTCAGGGGAAGGAGAAACAAATGGTGCAAAGGTGTTCCATTCATATTTGTCCATTGAGATCCCTTCACACTGTCCTGTAGGCATTGAAGTATTTTCCCCTTTAAATGATTTCCCTTGTGTTTTCCCCAGAATATTTTTAACTCCCATGTTTTGTATATTATTCATTTCCTTATTTGACCCATCCATCCAACTTGATTGATCCAAATTTAGATCTCTCCATTTACTAATCTCAACTGTAACATCTGGCCACATTTCTGTAATCTTAATTTGTAGGGGGTCGTCATGAGGGACTTCCATGTGTCTGCCATTAACCTTTTCTCCCCTCTCTTTAGCCTAATCTTTATGTTTGGCCACCTTTGCACCCCTTTTCCCCTTTTAATCAAATTTCCTTTATGATCTGTATCCATTATTAAACAGGTTTTGCCACTTCTTGTTATAACCATTTAAAGTTGCAGTCTATTTGGAATAGTAAACAAATCAATATATAGTGAGCTAAAATGTCTCAATAGTGGAAACCTACACCACTATATTTAGTTTTGTTCTAAGTAATTTGAATGGAGTAGGGAAAAATAAAATACAATAAGTAATTATGCTGATAATTTACCCAATTTGCCCCCAAATTAAAAATTCTCTGATTTCTATCATGAAGCAATAAAATAGTGCTATTAAACACTAAACTCTTATTACTTAATCAGCTAAACAAGGGCATTAAGATAAGCTTGTTTAGTATATCAAGCAATATATCAGACAATATAGAATCAAAATACACCTGAATGTCCTCTAATCCTTTAGATTAATCCTATGGAAAAATCTAATAGATTAATTTTAGCATAAACATTAGAAGTGCAAAAAATTTAAAACCAGAAAAGTGTTAAGTAGCAATATACAAAAGAGGGTTATGCTAACTATCAATAGTATAACCTGCATAAGCAGTCTTTTAAATTACCCTTAAAATAAGTTCTCTAAGTTAACAGCATTCTTTAAATTGCCCCTTGAACCTATTTGGCATATCAAAATGTAAGAAATGTAAAAAATTATTAGGAACCAGTCCCAGAAATGTATCTCTCAGACTAACACCAGCGTTAGTAAGTACTAGAGAAGCTACTGGACTGGACAATATTGAAAAATACTGAAGTACGGTTGCAGAATACAGAGTAATACAAGAAACTTTAGGCATCTACAGCTTCATATAAATCTAGCCAGGGTTAATCAGAGAAAAGTTCATTCTTTTCATCTATTTCTGTAATGTTACCCTTATTTAAGTCTGTTCTAAATCCTCCTCTGTACTGTTTTCACTATATGGTTCTTCTGCAGTATCCCAATGTCTTTTCCTGCTACTCATATCTCCATTTTAAGGAAAAGTAATTTCTCAGCCTTCAAATATTACAAGCAATACTAGTTCCCGATATCGGGTTCTGCAGATTAACAAAAACAACGGAGGAGCCACTTCAAAAAAGTCCAGACAAATCCCACTGAGTTTGTTAATTTCTTCTAGTTCTGCACTTGCTGGTAATACGCCGACTAGGTTAGCTCTCTGTAAGCCTTCTTGCCAAATAATTCAGGACACTGCAATAAAACTAATAAGTGTATAAATATAAAAATGTAAAAATATGAGGGGGTTTCTGTTCAGTGTTTATATATATTGCACTTAAGTTTTCTCAATACAACTGGACACAATGGAATCTGTGGTCAGGTTTATAGCGTTTCAGTAGCGCATCAATGACCAGGAACAAATTGGTTGAACTACAACACTAAAATACTCTAAGTTCTAATTTTGATTACTTTACTTAAGTAGTTCTCAACTTACTTGTCAGTAATTTGATTTCTTCCGGACTCTCCCAAATTCTGGGTTCTGGCAGAAACAATTTCCTTTTACTACCGGTACAGTGAGTAAGGCCAGTGAAGCGAACATGGCTTCTGAAATACGATCTCAGGTTTTTACCAACAGCTCCTTTAACCAACCGGAAAATGCTGTCAACATAAATAAAACCTCCTTACTACTGCGCCACTACTACGCATTCTCTCATAACTCTGCAATGCTCAAATGGTCAGATTCTGGAAAACAGAGCAGAGTCAGCATGCAGATTTATACAGAGAGAATTCTCGCGTGCAGCACCTAATCACCTGATCACCTAATCAGCACTGAATCTGTACCTAATTAACCTGGTGAGCAGGCTAATAGGCCGATGCCAAGGCGATGAAGCGATGAGTGGATTTAATTAGTTAGGTATCAATTGACTCCACTATTTAATCATCATTAAAGCTTGATTTTGACCGCTTATTAACTCATAGTTTTAAATGTTTAGTATATAACCCCCTCGTATTCTTACTATATTACAGCACTTTTTAACACAATTTTAACACAAATAGTACAATTTCAGTACCAATTTCAGCACCAATCCAATCTTAAAGTAAAACCTCAGTGACAACAAGATATCTCAGTGCAAGGCCAAGAGATCAATTTCATACTACAAACAATAAAAACAACAAAACAGTAGGGCAGAATATAGTTCAATCGAGCTCTTTTAATTTTTTTTCCATTCAACTTTTATTAAAGTTTACAATGCAGAGAATGAATCCACAAAGCATTTGACATAAGGAAGCTGTAAGAATCGAGCTCTTTTATAATCCAGCACTGCAGCATTCACAACGTCCACGGCACTCACAGCATTTATTATGCGCACAGTGTCCAGGTTAATTTCAGGTTAATTTCAGCAACTCCTCGATCTCATAAATCTCAAACAAATGCAAAAGGACTAAAATCGCTTCTCGTCGTTCAATTTCCACCCAGGCTAGAACCTTTCCAAAGGGCTCCCTTGCTCTTCTACAATCCAGCCTCCATCTTTGGCTTTCCTTCTGAAAAAAGAGCAAAGAACACCTAAGGGAGAAAGCCAACCAAGGCAGAATACAAGTTGGTCTGGTAAGAGCTACTAATTCAATTCAATGGTGGCATACCTTTTAAAAATAAAATAAGACTTTTAGCAGCCCCTGCTTCCTCAGCTCAAACTCTACAGCTCAGCAGAATGTGGTTCCACACCTGGTCACACCGGATTAAAAGCAGAAAAAATTAGGTCATCCTGTCACTCTATAGATTACTGCTGAAGCCTCACCTGGCGTACAGTGTGCAGTTCTGGAGACCTCACCTTAGAAAATATGTTAATAGACAGGAAACAGTACAGAGGAGAGCTACTAAAATGATTCAGGGACTGCAAGACAAATCATACGAGAAGCGTCTGTGTGATTTAAATATGTACTCCCTGGAGCAGTGGAGGGAGAGGAATAAAAAAGGTGCAGGTCCAGGACCTGTTCCACATCAAAAATCAAGCAAGAACCAGAGGGCACAACATGAAGCTAGAGAGGGTAGATTCAGAGGCAACACAAGTTCTTCTTCACTGAGAGAGTGGTGGATCCATGGAACTGCCTGACACAGGAGGCAGTGGAAGAAAAAAATGGTGGGGAATTTCAAGAGTGCATGAGATAGATACAAGGGCATCATAACACTGAAAAGCAGTTAAGAGAAGGGGTAGGCTTATGGGCAGACTTGATGGGCTTCATGGTCCCCTTCTGCCATCACTTTCTATGTATCTATGTTTCTCTCTTCTCCCCAGGTGAGTACAGTCTGCTGCAGATTTGTGTGTCGTCTTTGAACAGACATACTTTCTGTTCCAGTCCTTCTGCAATGTTGCTAATGAAGACACTGAAGAGGACTTGTCCCAGACCCCTGTGGCATACTGGTGGTTACTTTTCCTTCCTCCGAGTGTGCCCCATTTACCACCGCCCTCTGGCATCTGTTACTCAGCCAGTTTTATACCCATTTTACTACCTTTGGCAGGCTGCCCAGCTTGTTTACCAGTTTTCTGTGCAGAATGGTGTCAAAGGTCTTACTGAAATCTAGGTAAGCCACATCCACTGCCCCTCCCTGATCCACTTTTCTAGTTACCCAGTCAAAGAAATCAATTAGGCTTGTCTGGCAAGATCAATCCCTCTGTGAATGCATGTTGCCTTTTATCTTGCAATCCATTGGCCACACAGTATTCCACAATCCTTTCTCTGAATGGTGTTTCCATAAGTGTGCCCACCACTGACATCAGGCTTACAGGTCTATAGTTACCAGCCTCCTCCCTGTTTCCACTTTTGTGAAGCAGGACCACGTCCACCCTTCTCCAGTCCAGTGTACTACCCCATCTCCAGTCAAAGGTTATACAGGGCTGTCAGAGGTGCAGTGAGCTCCTTCCTAGGTTCCCTCAGTATCCAACGGTGCACCCCATCAAGCCCCATTGATTTATCCACCTTTAGTTGCTCTAGTTCCTTGAGGACTCTTTACTCCATAAAAGGGATAGTGTCTACCTCCATTCCATTAATGCCCTTTTCTCCTATCTGTGGCCTATCACCCACCTCCCTCTTTTGTAAATACTGAACAAAAGTACTTGTTCAATATGTCTGCTTTCTTCTGGTACACTCCCTCCTTCCCCCTTTAGTCTAACTATCCCAGCCTTGCTCTTCCTCTTTTCACTTATATACCTAAAGAATGGTTTATCCTCCCTTTTTACTGACTTGGCAATGTTATCCTCTGTTTGTGCCTTGGCACTCTTAACTGCCTTTGCTGTCTCCCTTAGTTTTGCCTGATAACCCTCTCTGTCCTCTTCCTTCTGTGTTGCCTTGTAACTTTTGAATGCTAGCTTCTTTGCCTTTACTTTCTCTGCTATATCCTAGGAGAACGTAGTGGCATATTGTTTCTCCTCCGCTTTGTAATGTAATATAAGTAATGAGAACTCTTTTCTTGGCATTGGACCCTGCACTTCTGCACCTGTGGCCACCAGATGGACCTGCACTTCCACTGACAGATGGATACTTTGCCCTGCATGCCTGTATCTGTAGTGGCATGGAATCACATGTCTCAGAGGACCCTGTGCTTTTGCAGCACTCCAGAGAGCCCAACAAACTCTTGACATCAGTTGCCACAGAGAAGAGCAGGGTCCAGAGGGCCATGCTCTTCTGCAGATGGACCAACTTTTCAGTAGGCCTTACATAGATACATAGATACATAGACAGTGTTGGCAGATAAGGGCCTATGGCCCACCTAGTCTGCCCATTTGAGCTTGTAAGTTCAGTTTGTTTTCCTAGAAGTCTATTTCCCCTTACCCCTGACCTCTTGAATTCCTTTATGTCTATCCCATGCATTCTTAAATCCCGTGATTGTTTCAGCCCCCACCACTTCCTCTGGCAGGGTGTTCCACTTGTCCACCACCGTTCTGTGAAGAAATTTTTCTCATGTTTCCTGAATCGTCCCTCCTCCAACTTCATCCCATGCCCTCTAGTCCTGAAACATCTTTTCTGCTTAAAATAGTGTTTTCCTGCACCCTGTTCCTCCCTGTAAGATACTTGTATGTCTCTATCATATCCTCTCTCCCTCCTCTCCTCCAGGGAGTACATGTTCAGTTCCTTCAACCTGTCTTCATAGGACTTGTGATGCAACCCATGCACCATCTTTGTTGCCCTCCTCTGAACCTTCTCTACCCTGTCTATGTCCTTACGTGAGGTATGGTCTCCAGAACTGTACACTGTACTCCAGGTGGGGCCTCACTAGTCTCTTGTATAGCGGAATTATGACCTCCCTTTTCCTGCTGGTGATGCCCTGCCTGCCATCCCAGCATCCTATTTGCTTTACCTGATGCCTTGTCACACTGTTTCCCTACCTTGAGGTCATCAGAGATGACAACCCCAAGATCCTTTCCTGCTTGGTGCATGCTATATCCTCACCCCCAACTGATATATTGTGCCAGGGTTTTGTGCCCCATATGCATTATCTTGCACTTCTTTTGCATTGAATTTCAACTGCCAAACCCTTGACCATTCTTCAAGTTTCTGCAGGTCCCTTCTCATTCTGTCTACACCCTCTGGTGTGTCTACTCTGTTACAGAGCTTTGTGTCATCAGCGAACAGTGAAATTCTGCCTTCATATCCTGTGCAATGTCACTGATGAAGATGTTGAATAGGACCGTCCCAGCACTGATCCCTGTGGTACCCCACTGGTCACTCTTCCTCTGTGGAGTGACAGCCATTACACCACCCTCTGTGTCCTGCCATCCAGCCAGTTACCTACCCACCACACTACTGTCCTGCCCACACCCATATTCCCCAGTTTGTGTAATAGTCTTCTATGTGGCACAGTGTCAAAGGCCTTGCTGAAGTCCAGATAGGCCATGTCCACTGCCCTCCCCTGATCCACCTCCCTAGTCACCCAGTCAAAAAATTCAATGAGGTTGGTCTGACATGACCTCCCCCTGGTGAAACCATGCTGCCTTGGGTCCTGTAGTCCATTGACAACCAGATGTTCCACCAATCTCTCCTTCAGTAGTGCTTCCATGATCTTTCCCACTACCGAGGTGAGGCTGACTGGTCTGTAGTTCCCTGCTTCCTCTTTGTTCCACTTGAAGGCCATGTGCATCTGCATCTGAATAAGGATGCAATTTCAGCACCTAAAAAAGGAAATTCATTGCAAATGACTGTGTTAATGCACACATTAGGGTTCAACACAGCACCACAAAAATAAGGAAATGTATTAGGGTTTACAACCCTAACTGCCCACCCCAAGCAGAAAAAGAACAAGACCACAGAAGCAACCACAGACAGCCACCATAAGGTAAGACAAACACCATGCAACTGTTCCCAGATGACACAAATACAGCAGCACTGTTTTGAAACCTTCCTGGAATTGTGTTTGTGTCTGAAGAAGCACAAGCCACACAGTGGCTTGTACTTCTGCAGCTACAACTTTATGTATATGTCTTACAGCATGCATGAGTACCTGCAGTTGCTGAAGTACTGTTGTAATGTGAGTATCATCGATTTCTATATGCAATTCTGTAAATACAGGCCTCACAGTGGGCCTGTGCTTCTGCAGTCAAGAGTCAATGTGTATGTCTTACACCTGTGGCTGAAGAGGCACAGGCCCCTCATAGGTCTTCAGTTTTAGAGACAGAAGTACTGTTGCAATTTTAGTGTCATGGATTTTGTGGTGCCTGCATTTCTACAGCCAGAGGTTGAGGTATATGTCTTATACCTGCAGCTGCAGAAGCACAGACCCCCAGGGGCCTATGCATCTGCAGACAGAAGTGTGTGAATGTCTTACAGTGTGGATGAGTACCCATGCTTACTGAATCACTGGTCACATAGTGCAGGATATTCAAAGGTTTTCCTGGGTGCATATCCTAGGTTGTCCATGCCAGCCAGGTTTTGCTCAGATTTCCCATACTCAAAAGCCCAGTTAGCACAGGCAAACAGGGTTTGTGCTCATGCAAACTGTGGAGGGGGTGCAATGCAAATGGAGGGGTGGAGACCTGAATACAGTGCAGTCCAATATTCAGAGTAGTTGTACTGCACAAGGGTGTTTTGGGCTGCCTTTTGCACAGCACAAATACCACCAGCCTGAACCATGACTAGCAGTTGGTGGAGAAAGTGCAATGACCCTCACCAGCTCTGACCCTCAGAAGCATTTCCCTGGTGTCCAGTCATCTCTCAATTCACCCAGTGTCCTGCCCAGTACAGTAATAGTGTTTCCTTGGTGGCCAGTGGTCCCTACCCCCACCTAATACCCTGTCTGGTACAGTAAAATTGTTTCCCTGGTGTCCAGTGGTCCCTCTTTCCACCCGATCCCCAGTCTGGTACTGTCAACACATTTCCATGGTGTCCAGTGGTCCCTCAATTTTTCTGATCCCATGCATGTTTATTTATCATCCAGCCCTGGTAGCTAATGGTCCCCCCATCTGATCACTGGCCCCATCCACAGCACCCACTATGCTGGTGTCCAGTGGTGTCTTTCACTGACCTTCCCCATCCCCAAGAATCTGCCCTGATGACCCAAAGGCAGTACATTTTTCCCTTCCCCAAGGTTGCTGAGGCAGGCAGACACAGGTTATGTGAACCCCCCCACCTGTCCAGAACCAGTACCAGCACTGGCACCCCCAGGAGGGACTGCTAACTACCAGAGGACTAGCTAGGACATGAAGGGGCAGGAGATCAGGTTGAGGGAAGGACCACTGGACACCAGGGAAACACATTTACTGTACCAGACAGGGCATTGGGTTGACACCAGAGATTGTGACTTACACCATTTGGCATGGGTGTGGGTGGGGGGAGGGACCAGTAGACACCAGGGAAATTATATTGTCTATAGGGAAGTGAGATAGGAGGGAGGAGGCACCACTAGACACCAGGGACATGTTATTGTCTATATGGGAGTGAGATCAGAGGGAGGGGGCACCACTTGCACCAGGGATAGCTCTCTGGGATTGGGATATTGTGGGGGCAACATCATACAAACCAGCATTGCTCCCCATGCAAATAAGCCCATAATGGGCATGCAAATAGTCCCTTGGCATCTTGCATGCCCGATGGACTCATTTACATGGGTACATTTGTATATAGGTGGAAGCTACTGTTGTGCCCTATTTTATGAGCCATGTCAGCTCAGCACTGAGAGGTTTAGCACTGGATTAACATGGCCCTCTGTTCAGTTTAATAGCACTGGTGCACTGTTCTACTGAATATAGCATCTTCGGGAACCCAGGGCACCGCATGGATGAGAACAATTTTTACACTCCGCTTTGTGTATTTTTGAATATCGGGCTCATAGGGTCCTACACATCTGCATTCAAAAGTACTGTTGTAATTTGGGTATTGTGGATTTGTATCTGTGGATGCGGGGTCCTGTGCTGCTGCACACAAAAGTGCTGTTGTGATTTCAGCATCGTAAATTTCTATCTGCAGCCAGAATTACACTTATGAAAACAAACAGCCAGAGATCCTTCTCTTACTATGCAATAAATATGTGGAACACGCTCTCTCTTGACCTGAGTCACACCTTGTCTGACAATTTGCTTATAAAAATGCTGAAAAAATACATAAGGGTCAACTTTATGTATACAAAGTACAAATAATTTGATGACATTTTTATAGAATAGGTAACTTTTTTTGGAACACTCTTTTTATTAATATTGCATCTCGATCTCAGGACCGAACAGTCTACTACTAATTGGAGCTGAGCAAAATTGTAATTTTTTACATCTGCTAAAGTCTGTGTAAAGCTGAATAATGTCTTGCAAAATTACTCTTTTCCTAGTATTTAAATAATGAGAATTTTTTTTTCTGAGAAAGGCTGCCAAAGACCAGAAAGAACATAAAAAGCATTCTGACAATATGACAAATCACAACATGAGAAACTGGTCTCCCACTGATTTTTTTAGGTGCAAACAAGTATAAGCATGTAAGTACCTCTTGTGATTATACAAGTTGTTTTTCTGAATTTCATCAAATTTAAGGTTACAGTCTGTGTAATTCAGCTGCATGGTGTAAGTGATAATATCAGTGATTGAGCTTTTAGTTCTTGGAATACTGTTTCAGAAGCACACAAACCTGGTTTCAGTCCCCAGAGTGGAACAATTTTTCTTTCTCACTACAAGTTTTACAGTATAAGAGAAATTATAAGCTGTCATTACTGATGCCAGTGATATAATTTGAGCTAGGCTTGAAGCAATCTTTCAGAATATTGAACTTTTACTTTGTTATAGTCAGCATAATTGCTGTAGCTCTTGCTGACACTCTGAGGCTCTGAGGCTTGTCTAGGTTTGACTGAAGCTTGGTGAGTAGCATTAGTGCAAGTCTATAAAAAGTTTATTTTTAAACTCCACTGTGGTGTGCACGATGGAGGGGTTCTGCACTCAGTGTAGAATGTGCTTTCTCACAGAAACTTAGATTTTGACAGCAGAAAAGGACCACTCGGCCCACCCAGTCTGCCCATTTCCCTGTAAGGTGGATTTTAACCATAAAAACTGTTGCACCTATCGGATTAAATGTATGAAGTTGACTTTACTCCATATTTATAAAGTTTAGAATAATATAAATCAACTGTTCATTTTTTCCTTTCTCTTTTTCTAGCATCCCAAGAAAACCTTGGAAATAGAGCCTGGCTCCCTTAAATTTGGATTTAAAAATTAAGGTATGCTAATTATAAATGCCTCATAAAAAATCTAGAATGTGGCCTTACTGAAGGAAGGAATTTTCAGAGAAGCTGTTTTTTCCAAGGGATGTGAGAGGCTTCAAAAAGACTTGAACGTTTTTCAAAATGAACTTTATATATAAGTTTATTGAACCTATATGATATCAATGACTTTGCCTATTTGATTCAATGAAAATTTATTTTTTCCTTGTATGGTGCTCATATTTAATAGATAAAGGAAGAACCATAGATCTGCTCCCCCCCCCCCACTATCCTCCTTCGGAGGTATGTCCACTATTATTTTATTCTCTCTACACATTAGTCTGCTATATTGGTCTCAGTCTTCACTGCATTAATAATATAATATATAAATAAGAGAATTTCATCGAATACATACATTTCTATTTTGCCTTGACCTCTCCCCTTCTAAACATATATCAACTATTCTTCTCTTGATCTCTTTACATCTCTGTAACCCCCTTTTTGTCCCTTAGCTCTAATTCAGGTCTTTTATACAAAAATTAATATGGAATTTAAGTGTTGTACCTATTTGGCTTTAACATATCACTAGTCACTGCTTTATATTATGAAATACTCTTAGTGATGGATTATACTAGAATTAAATAATGGGAACTGACTATAAGATGCGTTAGCCATTTCATGAAACTGTAAGCCAACAGTATATGATTATTTTTATAAATAATTTGTATTACTATCACTATGGTAGATATTCATAAATTGGTGTTTATTTCTTTAAACGCATCACTTAAATATGGGCTTTCTATTGTAAGCTCAGACCTGCTCCTGAGGAAGGCCTGGTGTTTGGCCGAAGTGCAGGGGAAGAAGGGCACTATCCAGTGTACCTTGCCACTATAAATTTCTGACTACAGATTTGGAATTTCTCCTTGTTCTTGACGGAGTGCAGCAGTTCTTCTGTTCTCTGCCCATTTCCCTACCTAGCTCAACTTAGCTCTTTTGGCCTCACCCAACCCACCATCAACTGGTTCCACTCTTATCTCCAGATCAAACAGCAGTCCATACAAATTGGAGATGCGCTCTCCCCCCCTCTACCCATCCTCTCAGGAGTTCCCCAAGGCTCCTATCCTTGGCCCTGTCCTCTTGTCCCTTTTCATAAATGATCTTCTCCTCACCTGTCTCTCCTCAAATGTGCACCTGTACGCCAATGACACTATCATTTATGCCTCGGGCCCTCGCATGACAGTGTCCTCTCAACTCTTCAAAATGACTTCAACAGAGTCCAGTTTCAGAGAAACCAGCTTACATTCAATGCTAAAAACACTGTAATCATGGTCTTTGGCTCCAGACAAAAGCTTTCTTCCCTACCTGCCCCTCCTGCAATCACCACTCTGGACAACTCCCTCCTCAAGTTGGTCCCTGCCTTCAAGTACCTGGGAGTCTGGCTGGACAGCCATCTCAACTTCTCCACCCATGTCGAGGCCATCTGTGCCAAACTCCAACTGAAGCTCACCATTCTCTATCACCACAAAGCCAGTCTTCCCCTTTCCACCCATAGTGAACTCACGTGGAAAAGAATCCTACCCGTGCTGGACTATACGGACATCATCTACAGAATGACCCTAACCTCATCCCTTTCCAAGCTAGACATTCTACTCAACTCTTTTTGCCATTTTGCCACTGCCTGCCCCCCACTTACTCATCACTGCCTCCTATATACCACCCTTTCCCTGGCCCCGCTCTCACACAGGAGAACTGTTCACAGTGCCTCCTTCATAGCTAAATATTGGTTAGGATCCTTACCCCTCCACCTCACTACCCACCATTCACCAGCAAATTCTACTCACTCCTCCAAAGGGACGCATGCACTTTCCACCTCTCGCGCCCCCACAATGCTGCCAGTAAAGCTGGCTTTTCATACAATCTCCTCCTCCTGTGGAACAATCTTCCACCTTACCTTCATCAGGCCTCCTCCCTTTCAACTGTTAAACAACTCCTTAGGCTCCTCCCCCCACCTCCCTGCCATAGATGTTCCATGGGGCCCACCACTATTCGGGCCAAGCTCTCAGAGGCTACTAGGGCCATCACTGTACAGCAGGTCCCACAGTGAATTCACACCTCTCTATTGTATAACTTCAGGACTTGTTTCTACCTTATTGCAAATTGTTTAAATGCCTGTACTGTTTGTCTGATGTACTAAATGCCTGTAATCTGTAATATTGTTTGTTCTCCTTATGATGTTTGTACATACTGCCTGTATTCCTAAATACTTTTGTACCTCTGTATAACTCAGTGTACATTCGTATCTGGGTCGCACCTCGAAATGAGCCTTGGCTCAATGTGCCTTTCCCAGAAACCAAATTTTAAATAAAATAAAAAAATAAAATATTGAATAAGCTGCAGATCCTAGTTTTACCAACAGCCTACTTCCTCCTACCTCGCACAAGAATTGCCTTATGTCTGTCTTATGCAATCTTAAATTCCTTCACTGTTTTTGACCCAACAGCCTCCTCAGGAAGGCCATTCCATGCATCCACCACACTCTCCATGAAAAAATACTTCCTCAAGTTGCCCCTGAGTCATCGCCCCTCTATCTTCAAATTGTTCCTCCTTGTTCTTGCACACCTCTTTTTCGGAAAGATGCTACCCTCTTGGAATGTGTTGATTCCCATGAGGTACTTGAAAGTTTCTATCATGTCCCCCTGTCCCTCCTTTCCTCAAAGATATACATATTAAGCTATTTTAGTCTTTCTTCATATGGCTTTTGGTGTAGACCATGCACCATTTCAGTTGCCTGCCTCTGGACTGCCTCCATCCTTTCAATGTACTTGCAGAGATGGGGTCTCCAGAACTGCATGTAGTACTTCAGATGGGGTCTCCCCAACTGTCTGTACAGAGGAATAACAACTTCCTGTTGTCTACTGGTGATGCCTCTCCCTATGCATCCCAGTATCCCTCCAGCCTTCCTAACAGCCTTCACACATTGCTTGCCTACCCTTAGGTCATCTGATATAACTACCTCAGGTCCCTTTCTATTTTTGTTGTCATTATCCCCCATTGTGTACTCTTCCCTTGGCTTTTTGTCTCCCAGGTTCATTACTTTTCACTTCTTTGAATTGAATCTAAGCTGCCATACTTTTGACCATTCCTCCAACCTTGCTAATCCCTTCTCATCCTTTCCACCCCCCCTTGTGTATCAACCCTGTTGTAGATCTTTGTGTTGTCTGCAAAGAGACATGCATTTCCTTCCAGTCCCTCTGTAATGTCACCTTTAAAGAGGACCAGTTCCAGTATTGAACCCTGCAGTACACCCCTAGTGACCATGCACCATTTCAGTTGCCTGCCTCTGGACTGCCTCCATCCTTTCAATGTACTTGCACAGATGGGGTCTCCAGAACTTTCTTCAGAGTGGACTCTGTTTACTATTGCTCTCTGCATCCTTTTCTCCAGCCAAATTTTTACTGAGGTTACCACCCTGGAACCCACTCCCAGGCTGGCTAACTTGTTTATTAATCTTTTGTGTGGAACTCTGTCAAATGCCTTGCTAAAGTCTAGTAGGCCACATCCACAGCTTCTCCCTGGTCTTCTACTTTGGTCACTCACTCAAATAAATCTATTAGATTCATCTGACATGACTTTCCTGCAGTGAATCCATGCTACCTTGGGTCCTGTGCCCCTCTATCCTCTAGGTACTCAACAATTCTTTATTTCAGAAGTGATTCCATCATTTTATCTACCACTGAGGTCAAACTAACAGGTCTATAGTTTCCTGCCTCTGCCTTGCTCCCACCTTTGTGAAGGGGAATCACATCCACCTTCCTCCAGTCCTCAGGTACCACACCATCCTCCTATGATTTGTTAAAAAGGGTAGTCAGTGGTGCCACTAGTTCTCCCCATAGTTATTTTAGAATTTTGGGTTGAATCCCATCAGGTCCCATTGCTTTGTCCACCTTCAGTTTTAAGAGTTCTTTCAGGACCCTTTCTTCTTTTAATTTACTAGTATTGACCCCCCTATCCAGTTTGCTTCTATTATTTGGTTTAGGTACCTCCTCTTCTTTTGTTAATACTGAGCAGAAATATTTGTTCAGTATCTCTGCTTTTTATTGAGCCTCAACAGAGCCACAAAAGAGAACCACAGGACGGTGGCATGGAACCCCACAGGGGAAGGAAACAACTCCTGATGGGGGACTCCATTGTTAGGGGGTAGAACTGGGGGAGGAAGGGGAGAGGGAGGTAAGGTGCCTGCCTGGTGCCATGGCTTGGAGGGACAGGGAGTGAATCCTCAGGATCGCTGGAGCATCTGCATGGGGGAGGGAGCTGGATGTCATTGTCCACCTAGGGACAAATGACCTGCCAGAGAAAGGGATCAGAGCAGTGCAGGAAGAGTTTGTGGAGTTGGGGAGGGACCATAGACAAAAAGCATGCATGGTAAACTTCTCAGAGGTGCTGCCTGTCTATAGCATGGGTGAAGCTAGGGTGCTCCAGACCATCAGATCCAATCAATGGTTGAAAAACTGGTGCAGAGCTCAAGGATTTGGCTTCCTTGGGGACAAGGGGTCCACCTGGAGTGATGCAGGCATATACTGGTGTGATGGTCTGCATCTGTTGAGGAGGGGAACCAGGATCCTAGGTGATAGGTTTAAATGCTTCATTGGCAAGCATTTAAACTAGCCAAGGGGGGAGGCACTGGAAAGGAGAAGGGAAATCTTACCCCCCCCAAAAAAATCAGGGTAGTAAGTGAGGTAAACACCAAGATAGAGATGTCATTAGGGAGAAGTTCATGGGTAAATGGAGAAGATGACAAAGGCAATAAGGACAGGGATGGGGCAAAAAGGAGCAAGGCCATCAAGAAATGGAGGGAAATGAGTACCAATGCCCGTAGTCTGGGCAAAAACTCCCTGAACTGGTGGCCTTGATGGAGGAGGGATGCCTGGATATCGTAGCAGTCACAGAAACATGGTACACTGAGAACCGTGACTGGGATCTTAACATACCAGGGTACACAACCTACAGGAGAGTCAGGGAGGGTAGAAGAGGGGGGAGGAGTAGCTCTCTATGTAATGGAAGGGATAAAAGCAATGGAAAAGAAGAGTAAACAGGGAGGAGAGGAAGCACTGTGGGTCACCTTAGAGATTGGAAATGGCATCACAATCCGTACAGGGGTTGTATACAGACCCCCATGTCAGTTGGAGGGAATGGACAAGGATATGACAGAAGGCATCCTTAGGATGGCAGAGAAAGGGGAGATACTGTTGATGGGGGACCTGAATATGCCAGATGTTAACTGGAGCAACTTTGCTGCAGCCACATCCAAGAACAGGGCCATTCTCGATGCCCTACAGGTGGCATGCCTCAGACAACTTGTTTTGGAACCCACCCATGAGGGAGCAATCTTAGACCTCATACTCTCAAATGCGGACAGTGAGAAGATCTTAGATCTAGAAGTGGGTAGCCATCTGGGAACAAGTGACCACCAAACAGTGTGGTTCATGATAAACTCAGCTACAGAGTCAAACCATACAAAAGTGAGGGTACTGGACTTCAGGAGGGCTGACTTTGGCAAGAAGGGAGAATGCCTTAGAAAAGCACTAGCAAACAGGCTAGAAGGAGTGGTGAAGCAACAATGGGGAAACATCAAAACTGCCATCACAGAGGCAACAAGCCTTTGTGTGAAGCAAATAAACAAATCAAAATGAAAGAAAAAGCCACTATGGTTCTCAAAAGAGGTGGTGGGGAAGGTTATGGAGAAAAATATAGCATTTAGGAAGTATTAGGAAACACAGAAGGAGCAGGAAAGAGAACTGTACCAGTTAAGGCAGAAGGAAGCAGGGAGGGAAGTCAGAATAGCAAAGACCCAAACTAAGGAAAAGATAACCAACTCAGTTAATGAGGGGGATAAAACCTTTTATAGGTACCTCAGGGAGCGTAGAAAGGCAAAGGAAGGGATAGTGAGGCTGAACAGAATGGATGGTGGGTGGGCAGAGAGGGACAGTGAAAAAGCAGGGATACTGATTGAATACTTCTCAATATTCACCAAAGAAGAGGAGGGGAGGTGCCTAATCCAGTTAACAGAAGCATTCTGGATAGAGGGATTGATCCTAGTCCTTCAACAGAAGAAAGGGTTAAGAAAGAACTCCTAAAACTGAAGGTGGACAAAACAACGGAGCCTGATGGAATTCACTCAAGAATTCTAAAAGAATTAAGGGAAGAACTAGTGAAACCACTGACTACCCTTTTTAACAGATCATGGGAAGATGGTGTGGTACCTGAGGACTGGAGGAAGGCGGATGTGATTCCCCTTCACAAAAGTGGGAGCAAGGCAAAGGCAGGAAACTACAGACCTGTCAGTTTGACTTCTGTGGTAGGGAAAGTGATGGAATGACTTCTGAAGGAAAGAATTGTTGAGTATCTAGAGGCCAGTAGGGCACAGGACCAAAGGCAGCATGGGCTCATAGTGGGAAGGTCATGTTGGATGAATCTAATTGATTTCTTTTCCTGGGGGACCAAAGTTGTAGACCAGGGAGGGGCTGTGGACATGGCCTACCTAGACTTTAGCTAGGCATTTGACACAGTCCCACACAAAAGATTAATAATCAAATTAACCAGCCTGGGAGTGGGTCACAGGGTGGTAGCCTGGGTAAAACATTGGCTGAACAACAGGACACAGAAGGTAATAGTAAATGGAGTCTACTCTGAAAAAAAAGGTGTTACTAGTGGGGTACAGCAGGGTTCAGTACTCGGTCCAGTCCTTTTTTAATGTCTTTATAAGTGATATTGCAGTGGGACTGAAAGGAAAAGTATGCCTCTTTGTAGATGACACAATGATCTGCAGCAGGGTTGATACACAAGGAGGCATGGAAAAGGATGAGAAGGGACTTGGCATGGTTGGAGTAATGGTCAGAAGTATGGCAGCTTGGATTCAGTGCAAAGAAGTGCAAAATAATGCACCTGGGAAACAAAAACCCATGTGAAGATTACACAATTGGGGGGGATAGTAACAACAACAAAAATGGAAAGGGACCTGGGTGTAATCATATTAGATGACCTTAAGTTTAGCAAGCAATGTGAGAAGGAAGTAGGGAGAGCTGGGGGGATACTGGGATGTATAGGGAGAGGCCTCACCCGCAGAAAACAGGAAGTTGTCATCCCTCTGTACAGACAGTTGGTGAGACCCCATCTGGAGTACTGCATCCAGTTCTGGAGACACTATCTCTGCAAGGGCATAGACAGGATGGAGACAGTTCAGAGGAGGGCAACTAAAATGGTGCAGGGTCTGCAAGAGAAGCCATATGAGGAGAGACTAAAGGAGCTTAATATGTATACCCTTGTTGAAAGGAGGGAGGCATAATAGGGAAATGGGCAGACTAGGTGGGCCAAGTGGTCCATATCTTCCATCAATGTCTATGTTTCTATGTTTCAATATCCCTCCCCTGGTCTTACTTCACTCCCTAATGTAGCTATAAAATGTTTTATCTTCCTTCTTAACTGAATTACCTATCTTTTCCTCGGTTTGGGCCTTTGCTGTTCTGACTGCCTTCCCCCAGTTCCTTCTGCTTTAACTGGTACAGTTCTCTGTTCTGCTTCTTCTGTGTTTCCTTATACTTTCTGAATGCTATATTTTTCTCCCTAACCTTCCCCGCCACCTCTTTTGACAACCATAGTGTTTTTTCCCTTTGTTTTGTTTTGTTGATTTGCTTTACACCAAGGCTTGTTGCCTTTGTAATGGCATCTTTGGTTTTTCCCCATTGTTTCCACCCCACTTTCTTGCCCATTTGCTAGTGCTTTCCTGAGGCACTCCCCCATTTTGCAAAAGTCAGCCTTCCTTATGTACAATACCCTCACCTTTTGTATGACTTGATTCCATGGCTGTGTTTATTGTGTACCACACTGTTTGGTGGTCGCTTGTTCCCAGATGGCTACCCACTTCTAAATCCAAGATCCTTTCTCTGTCCCCATTTGTGAGTACCAAGTATAAGATTTCTCCCTCCTGAGTAGGTTCCAACACTAGCTATCTGAGGCATGCCTCCGGTAGGGCATTGAGATTTACCTTGCTCTTGGATG
This sequence comes from Neoceratodus forsteri, assembly GCA_016271365.2. Lineage (NCBI taxonomy): Eukaryota > Metazoa > Chordata > Ceratodontiformes > Ceratodontidae > Neoceratodus > Neoceratodus forsteri. Next base: position 13,112,835 of record CM028130.1, read on the forward strand.
TGGTTGCAGCAAAGCTGCTTCAGTTAACATCTGGCATAGTTAGGTCCCCCATCAACAGTATCTCCCCCTTTTCTGTGATTCTAAGGATGTCTTCTATCATTTTCTTGTCCATCCCCCCTCCCGAGACGGGGGTCTGTATACAACCCCCATATGGATTGTGTTGCCATTTCCAGTCTCCTGCTTGACCCACAGTGCCTCCTCTCCTCCTTGTTTATCTTTTAGTTCCATTGCTTTGATACCTTCCCTTACAAAGAGATCTACTCCTCCTCCTCCTCCTCCTCTTTTACCCTCCTTTTCCCTCCTGTAGATTGTGTACCCTGGTATATTGACATCCCAGTCATCGTTCTCTGTGTACCATGTTTCTGTGACTGCCATGATATCCAGGTGTACCTCGTCCATCAAGGCCACTAGTTCAGGAAGCTTGTTACCCAGACTATGTGCATTGGTATTCATTGTCCTCCATTTTTAGATAGCCTTACCCCTTTTAGCCCCATCCCTGTCCTTACTGACTTTCCCCTTTTCCTCCATTGACTGTTCTGCTCCCTTTTGACTTCTCTACCTTAGTGTTGACCTCATTAACTACCTTGTTTTGTGTTGGGGGGCTGGGATTTCCATGCTTCTTTTCAGTGCCTTCCTCCTTGGATAGTTTAAATGCTTGCCAATGAAGCATTTAAACCTATCACCTAGGATCCTGGTTCCACTTCCGGACAGATGAAGACCATCATGCCAATATAGACCTACATCCCTCCAGCTGGACCGCCAGTCCCCAGTGAAGCCAGACAGTGAGCTCTGCATCAGTTTTTCAATGATTCATTGAATCCCATGGTGTGGCATACCCTAGTCTCACCCATTGCATAGACAGGCGTGCTTCCTCTGAGAATGTTATCATGAGTGCTACTTGTCTAAGGACCTTTCCTAACTCTGCAAATTCCTCCTGCACTGCTCTGATCCAGTTCCCAGCCAGGTTAATAGTCCCTAGGTGGACAATGATGTCAAGCTTCCTCTCACATTCTGCTTCTCCCGTGATTCTGAAGATTCACTTCCTGACCCTCCCAGCCATGTTACAGGGCAGGCACCTTACCTCCCTCTCCCCTCCCCAGTTCAACCCTCCGAATGATTGAGTCCCCTAACAGGAGTTTTTTCTTTCCCCATGGGGTCTCATGCCACAATCCTCTAGGTTTCTTTTGTGGAGGTTCCAAGCATCCTCCTTGGGCTTCACTATGGGTGCCTCCATAGAGGAACCATGCTCCATCAGAATGGAGTGTGAATTTTGGAGAAGTACAACAGAAGAGATGTGCCTCTGATCCCCCACACTCACCATCCCTGAGCTCACTGTGGTCCAACCACTCCTCTTTCTTGGCAAGCTCTGAGGCAGAGGCAGTGGCTCTGGTAGTCCTGGGTGAGAGAGGAGGTTTCCCAAATCCTCTCCAGGTCAGCATGGACACAAGTAACCTCCTCTCTCAGACCAGATAGGTGCATACAAATAGGGCAGCATCACAGCCTCCAGAATGTTTCCCAAAAGACTGCTCCCTCCCCCTGGAGACAGTGCATTGCAGTACTCCCCACTTGTCTGTCTCCCTTCCTATCAGATTTTTCTTTTTTGTTAGTGTATGTGAGCGTGTTTGTGCATCTACCGTATGCAGCGTGCTGGGCTGTTAAGGTTATGACAGATGTCTGTCCTTTGCCCTTTTGGAAAAGTGATGTCAGAACTTCTGGTATGAAGGAAATTATATGCTTGGGGTGGGGGCAGGGTGGGTTGGCCCAAGCCTGTGCCTTCCAGAAACAATCAGCTACAGCTCTGACCCACCCACCCCGTGAGTGTTTTCCTTCCTTTCAGCAAGACAACCTGAGCAATAATTTAAAATACACCATGCAAAAAACAATTTCAATCAGAGAAAAATAAAGCAGTAAACTGTACAATCTATAAGCACAAAACAGTAATAAAACCTTGCAGCACAACCTGTAAGCACAAAACAAAATTGTAACACAACAGCAAAATGAAACCTTAATGTTTCTCCTTGCTCTGTTAATGTTACTCCTTGCTCTGTCCTTTCAAGTAAACCCTAGAAGAAAAGAGCTCAGGTGAAGCTAGGTGATTTATGCCAGCAAACCAAGTCTCACTGCCTGGGTCTCTTGTCAAGAAACCTTCTGTTTCACCATGCAGAACAATACTAACTTGGCAAATTCCTCTGCTGTTACATTCCACTGTTTGGGAGCTAGAAAAGAAAAAGCTCCTTAATGTTGTTCACTGGAATTGCTAACAGGTGTTGTTCAGACATTATAAGGTCCCATCCAGGTTCTTACTTTGTCATAAAGTCCATGAAAGGTCCTGCTGCATTGAGATTAATTTACTTATGAATAAATTGGCCATGTTCAGGGTGTCTTTCTCCTTTAGTGGTGGATAATGTAGTTTACTGTACAGATTGCAATGGTGCACTTGGGAAAGACTGGCAGATGCCGAATGGCAGACAGTATTACATAGAACCTGCCTCTTATTCGTTATACCAGTGGAATATGCTCCCCAGATTAGGTTGTCATATTCTAAAACTGCAATCAAGCTTTTTCTTGCTACAACCCTCTTTGTTTCTGAAGAAAGCACATTTTTGAATGTGTACAGTAGTCCCAATTTTCTATGCAGATTACCCAGAACCACCTCAATATTCTTCTAATAGGTCAGACAAGAGTTAATTGTAACACCTAAACATCTGACATGTTCAGCAGCCTGTAGCACAGATCGGTTCAATATTTAAAGTTTGAATCCACAAGAATATTTAGTAAATGCCAGACACTACAGAGGAACATGGTCTTTGTCTTCTTCCCATTCTACAACAGTTTATTTGTCTGAAACCAAACTTTCAATTTCAAAAAATTTATTTGTTAGCTTACTGTTAAGCATCCCAACATTAGCAGCTGCAGAAGATAATACATATTCATCAGCTTATAATACTAATATGGCTTTTTCACAAAAATTAGGCATATCAGTAACAAACAAAGGGGCACAGTAACTGACCCAAGGTAGAACATTGGGGTGCTCCATAAGGTACTGAATAGGAAGAAGGCAAAGGTCCAAGCATCATTCACTATGATGATGTACATAAGTGACAAAAGAAGGGGAAAAGGAGGGATAGTGAGACTGAAGGAGGAGGACAGGGGCACATGGAGGATGATAACAGTAAAGATGACATACTGAACAGATATTTCTGCTCAGTCTTTACTAAGGAAGAGGAGGGTAATGGGCCTGAAGGGAGTACAAGGGGTGGGAATGGCGCAGAAATGGATACAAGTTTCTTTACATGGGAAAGGGTCCTAAAGGAACTGGAAGGAATACGAGTCAATAAAGCAGTGGGGCCAGATGAGGTGCACCCCAGGGTCATAAAGGAACTAAGAGAGGTGGTGGCTGAGCCTCTGGCAATCATGTTTAACCAATCCCTGGAAACAGGGGAGATACCCAAAGACTGGAGGACAGCAGATGTAGTCCCTTTATACAAAAGTGGGAACAAAGAGGAATCAGGGAACTACAGACCAGTCAGCCTGACCTCAGTAGTGGGGAAGATTATGGAAGCACTACTGAAAGAGAGATTGGTGGAATGTCTGGTTACCAATGGACTACAGGACCCATTACAGCATGGTTTCACCAGTGGGGGGGAGGCCATGCCAGACAAACCTCATTGAATTTTTTGACTGGGTGACAAGGGAGGTGGATCTGGGAAGGGCAGTGGATGTGGCCTATCTGGACTGCAACAAGGCCTTTGACACTGTGCCACATAGAAGGCTATTACACAAACTGGGGCATATGGGAGTGGGCAGGACAGTAGTGCAGTGGGTAGGTAATTGGCTAGGTGGCAGGATACAGAGGGTGGTGGTAAATGGCTGTCATACCACAGAGGAAAGAGTGACCAGTGGGGTACCACAGGGATCACTGCTGGGACTGGTACTATTCAATGTCTTCATCAGTGACATTGTGCAGGACCCAGAAGGCAGAATTTCCCTGTTCTCTGATGACACAAAGCTCTGTAACAGAGTGGACATGGCAGAGGGTATAAATAGAATGAGAAGGGACCTGCAGAAGCTTGAGGAATGATCAAGGGTTTGGTAGCTGAAATTCAACACAAAGAAGTGCAAGATAATGCATACGAGGCACAAAAACCCTGGAACAACATATCAGTTGGGGGAGAGGATACAGTATGCACCAAGCAGGAAAGGGACCTTGGGGTTATCATCTCTGACAAGGCAGCAGGTAAAGCAATTGGATGCTGGGATGCATAGGCAGGGGCATCACAAGCAGGAAAAGGGAAGTGTAGAAACATAGAAAAAAAGAATGTGATGGCAGATAAGGACCACTTGGCCAACCCAGTCTGCCCATTTCCCTACCTAATGGATAAGCAGCAGGTCCTAGTTAACCAACAGTCTACTTCCTCCTACCCTCATCCCCTAGAATTGCCTTATGTCTGTGCCATGCATTCTTGAATTCCCCCACTGATTTTGACTCCACAACCTCCTCAGGAAGGCCATTCCATGCATCCACTACCCTCTCCATGAAAAAATACTTCCTCACATTACCTCTGATCCATCCTCCTTCTATCTTCAGATTGTGCCCCCTTGTTCTTGCACACCTCTTTTTCTGAAAGATGCTACCCTCTTGGACCTTGTTGATTCCCTTGAGGTACTTTAAAGTATCTATCATGTTCCCCCATCCCTCCTTTCCTTGAGGGTATACATATTAAGCTCCTTAAGTCTCTCTTCATATGTTTTCTGGTGCAGACCCTGCACCATTTTAGTTGCCCTCCTCTGGACTGCCTCATCCTGTCTATGTCCTTGTGGAGACTGGGTCTCCAGAACTGCACACAGTACTCCAGATGGGGTCTCACCAGCTGTCAGTACAAAGGGATAACAACTTCCTGCTTTTTACTGGTGATGCCTCTCCCTATGCATCCCAGTATCCTCCCAGTTCTCCTTACTGCCCTCTCACATTGCTTGCCCATCTTTAGGTCATCTGATATGACTACCCCAGGTCCCTTTCCATTTTTGTTGTTGTTAGTATCTCACCCCCCCATTGTGTACTCTTCCACTGGATTTTTGTTTCCCAGGTGCATTACTTTGCACTTCTTAGGTCATAATTACACTATACAAGACACTAGTGAGAAGCCACCTGGAGTACAGTGTACAGTTTGGGAGACCTTATCTACGTAAGAACATAGGCAGGGTAGAGAAGGTTCAGAGGAGGGCAACAAAGACGGTTCAGGGATTGCATCACAAGTCCTATGAAAGCAGGTTGAAGGACTTGAATATGTACTCCCTGGAGGAGAAGAGGGAGAGACGGGATATGATGGAGACATACAAGTACCTTACAGGGAGGAACAGGGTGCAGGAATACACTATTTTCCAGCAAAAAAGATGTTCCAGGAGTAGAGGGCATAGGATGAAGTTGGGGGGAGGGTGATTCAAAGGAAACGTGAGGAAAATTTTTTTCACAGAAAGGGTCATGGACAAGTGGAATACCCTTCCAGAGGAAGTGGCGGGGGCTGAAACAATCATGGGATTTAAGAATGCATGGGATAGACATCAGGGAATTCTTGAGGTCAGGGATAAGGGGCAACAGACTTCTAGAAAAATGTAAAGGGAACTTACAAGCTCAAATTGGCAGACTGGGTGGGCCATAGGACCTGATCTGACAACAATGTCTATGTATCAGCTGTTTCTGATTTCTTAGATAATCTACTAACCATCTATGACCTGGTGGTTCAACTCCTAAATGTTTTGGTTTTGCTTCCATGAGGGAGTAGTCCACCAAGTTAAATGCACAGGTCCAGTCCATGAAAACTGCACCCAATAATTGGCAATTTTCCATGTTTTGTAGGTGACCATTCATGATCCAGACCAAAGCAGTCATTATACCACGCTCCCTGCTAAATGCAAACTGTGAATCTGTGAGAAGCTGTTGCTCACTCAGTTAGTGAGTAGACTAGAAGACAGTGTTCCAATTGTTCCAGCCCAGGAGGAAGAAACAGATAGGGAGCTGATGCTAGCCATCCAGAGGATGGCAGACAAGGGTGAGGTAGTACTGGTTGGAGACTTCAATATTCCAGACATGGACTGGAGCATCCCAGCAGCAGCATTAACTAGGAGCAGATTTATCCTGGACTTCCTTCAGGGTGCCTTCCTCAAGCAACTGGTCATGGAACCAACTCGGCAGAAGGCAATACTGGACCTTGTGCTCACAAACAGGGACAGTGTGTTGGGGTAAGAGTGGGGGAGCACCTGGGGAACAGTGACCACCAGTCACTGTGGTTTGAAATCACAGAAAGAGCAGAACCAAACCACACAAAACATGTATCCTGGATTTTAGGGGGGCAAACTTTGGGAAAATGGGGAGATACTTGAAAGAGGCATTAAGGGGAATGGGGCAGGAATCAGGGTTGAGGAACAGTGGGAAGTATTTAAAATGGGGATTACAAGAGCAACAGAATTATGTATTAAGCAGGTTAGCAAGAGGAAAAGGAAGAGGAGACCATTATGGTTTTCCAAAGAGGTAGCAAAGAAAGTGAAAGCCAAAAAGATTGCATTCAGGCAATACAAAAAGACACAGGCAGAAGGGGATAGAGAGAAGTACCAGGAGAAGCAAAGGGAGGCAGGGAGGTCAGTAAGGGAAGCCAAAGCTCAGACAGAAGAACACATTGCAAAATCAGTGGGTAGAGGGGACAAAACCTTTTACAGGTACATAAGTGAAAAAGAAAGGCAAAAGGAGGGATAGTGACTGAAGGGGAGGATGAGGGCTGTGTGGAGGATGACAACAGTAAAGCTGACATATTGAACAGGTATTTCTGCTCAGTCTTTACTGAGGAAGAGGAGGGTAATGGGTCTGAATGGAGTACAAGGGGTGAGAATGGTGCAGAAATGGACACAAGTCCCTTACACGAGAAAGGGTCCTGAAGGAACTGGAAGTAAGAGTTGATAAAGCAATGGGGCCAGATGGGGTGCACCCCAGGGTCCTTAAAGAACTAGAGAGGTGTGGCTGAACCTCTTGCTATCCTGTTTAGCCGATCACTAGAAACAGGGAGGTACCCAAAGACTGGAGGATAGCAGATGTAGTCCCCTTATACAAAAGTGGGAACAAAGAGGAAGCAGGAACTACAGACCAGTCAGCCTCACCTCGGTAGTGGGGAAGATCATGGAAGCACTACTGAAGGAGATATTGGTGGAACATCTGGTTGTCAATGGACTACAGGACCCAAGGCAGCATGGTTTCACCAGGGGAAGGTCATGTCAGACCAACCTCATTGAATTTTTTGACTGGGTGACTAGGGAGGTGGATCAGGGGAGGTCAGTGGACATGACCTATCTGGACTTCAGCAAGGCCTTTGACACTGTGCCACATAGAAGACTATTGCACAAACTGGGGAATATGGGTGTGGGCAGGACAGTAGTGCGGTGGGTAGGTAACTGGCTGGGCAACAGGACACAGAGGGTGGTAGTAAATGGCTGTCACTCCACAGAGGGAAGAGTGACCAGTGGGGTACCACAGGGATCAGTGCTGGGACCGGTACTATTCAATATCTCATCAGTGACATTGAGCAGGACCTAGAAGGCAGACTTTCACTGTCTGCTGATGACACAAAGCTCTGTAACAGAGTAGACACACCAGAGGGTGTAGACAGAATGAGAAGGACCTGCAGAAACTTGAAGAATGGTCAGGGTTTGGCAGTTGAAATTCAATGCAAGGAAGTGCAAGATAATGCATATGGGGCACAAAAACCCTGGCACAATATATCAGTTGGGGGGTGAGGATATAGCATGCACCAAGCAGGAAAGGGATCTTGGAGTTATCGTCTCTGATGACCTGAAGGCAGGGAAACAGTGTGACAAGGCAGCAGGTAAAGCAAATAGGATGCTGGGATGCATAGGCAGGGGCATCACCTGCAGGAAAAGGGAGGTCATAATTCCACTATACAAGACACTAGTGAGGCCGCACCTGGAGTACACTGTGCAGTTCTGGAAACCTTACCTATGCAAGGACATAGACAGGGTAGAGAAGGTTCAGAGGAGGGCAACAAAGATGGTGCATGGATTGCATCACAAGTCCTATGAGGACAGGTTGAAGGCACTGAACATGTACTCCCTGGAGGAGAGGAGGGAGAGAGGGGATATGATAGAGACATACAAATATCTTACAGGGAGGAACAGGATGCAGGAATGCACTATTTTAAGCGAAAAGATGTTCCAGGACTAGAGGGCATGGGATGAAGTTGGAGGAGGACTGATTCAGAGGAAACGTGAGGAAGAATTTCTTCACAGAATGGGTGGTGGACAAGTGGAACACCCTGCCAGAGGAAGTGGTGGGGCTGAAACAATCATGGGATTTAAGAATGCATGGGATAGACATAAAGGAATTCTGGAGGTCAGGGGTAAGGGGCAACAGACTTCCTGGAAAACATAAACTGAACTTACAAACTTAAATGGGCAGACTGGGTGGTCCATAGGCCCTTATCTGCTGACACTGTCTATGTATCTATGTATGTTCCTTCAGTAAGGTCTCCATAAGTTTGTACTATCCTTGACTTCTCTTTGGGGCCCTCTACTACTCCTCCAGGTACAAATGGCCGATGCATGGTAACTAATGCAATCAGAAAAGATTTCACATATCTTAATATTTTTTTTGCTTATTATCTTTTTATGTCCACTACCGGCAGGGGCCCGGTGCCAGCTTATCATCTATCTAGGGCTACTTGTCTCTGATCAGAGATCACACTGCATGGCAGTGGAGCAGAATTTTCATGGTTGTGGAAGTAGCTATATTGTCCAGTCCCCAACCCTGAGGATGCCACCAAATAGGATCAGAGTCCAGGTGGTAAGCTGTGGTGAGGCACAGCCTTTGCCAATCTCCTAATGACACCCTCCTGACAGCATCCTCTGGTCAGTACGGTGCCCAACCTACCCTAGGGGTGAAGATTTTCCAATCGGTGACTCAATCCAGCTCCTTCCTCCCCCCCCCCAGCTGACTCCCAGCATCCCAGGCTCGTTCCTAAATCCGGGTTGCTAATGTAAAGTGAGGGGTGGCATCCAGCGTCTCAAGCCTCCTTAATATTTGTTTTTTACCTTGACATAATCAATAAATGTACCTCTAGTAATTTTATTGTTATGCCTTGTTGCCTTATTTAGTACCTGATCTAAATGTTCCCATAATAATTTTCTTTTTAGCTATGTTATTGTTTACCACTTCCAATTTAAATTTATACCTCCCAACAATATTAATTCTCCCTCTGCTTGCTCTGTATAGTGAAACCGGCTGATCATGTAATACGCTAGTTTCACCATACAGAGAGAAAAAGTGCTGGAATGCTTTCATTCCATAGAAGGTCACTGATGCAGAGGGTAGAGTTGTGCTGATCACCTTTTTGTCACCTGGAAATGGCCAGTCAGTCAAGAAATTCTGACAATGGAAACTGAGAGGAAGGAAAGTAGTTGGATGGTGCTGCAAGGTTGGAGAATGTGAAGAAATTACTTATGCTTTTAGTGCAAACAAGTGCTTAAATTGTGGCTTGCCAGTGAGGTGGGAAGGTTGTGTCAGTTGCCAGTCATTGGAGATTTCAGTGCATGTTTATAATACTTTGGGTGCCAGGGTGGGGAGAACAAAGAGATTATGATTCTTACAGAGGTAGGGGGCTTGCAATTATGGATATAGCAAGTGGAGGAGGATGGGGGGTGTTTCATTTTCTTTTACTTCAAGTATAGCACCTAAATACCTAATTATGAATAAGGAATATATGACTATTTGGGCCGCAAATGCAAATACTCAACAAATAGATGGATTAGAGCCTGAAGGGGGATCAACTACAGAAAAGGGTTTGTTCCTGCTGTTTTGATTTTGTTGATGTCTTAGCTTGTATTGGGGGGTATGTGACTGGGGGTTTAATCAGTGCTGTTTGGGATTTGAACCATTTCTGACTGCAATTCTGTTCTGTGTGGTTACACAGGAAGCTGCAAACAAATTAAGCCTTGTGGGAGGAAGGCTTGGAGAGGGAACCCATCCAGGAGCCATTTTAAGCTAATTGTTTCAGTTTGGATTTGGAGCCTGACAGAGGAGGAACTACAGAGCAAGGTTTGTTCCTGCTGTTTGACAGAGGATGAAATAAAAATGGTAGTATTTGTTCCTGCTATTTTCATTTTATTGTTGTCTTAACTTGTGCTGGGAGGGGGTATGTGCCTTGGGGTTTAATCAGGGCTGTTTGGGATTTGACTGCAATTCTAGTAACTTCACTGCCTTTGTGTTTGATTTCAGTAACTTCAGGCTGCTGGGCTGATAGGGGGCTCTGTTTGTTTCTGCTACAGTTGTGGAAGTGTCTAGCAGCTTCTAAGTGGGTGTGACTTGACCAGCCACTGCTTGGGAACTCCTTGGCTGATTGACTTTGGACTCTGCCTGTAGTGGTATTGAACAGAAACTGGGGGAATACTTAGAAAACAATTAGAATTTAAACTAGAAGAGGGGGGTGGCAGGTGGGCAGGAGTCAGGCAAGATCCACAGGAAGGGAATCCTAATGAGCTTATCCCCCATAGCAGCAGCAGGGGACCTAGGGAGAAGTCAGGAGAGGATGCTAGGAAGGGAGAGCAAGTAGGGAGAGGGGCAAGGAAGTGAGGTGGAGGTTGGTATCCTTGAATGTTAGCAGTCAAGGGAACAAAACAGCAGAGTTACAGGCTCTCATGGCAGATAGGGAGGTTGACATGGTGGCCATCACCTAGATTTAGGCCACCCTTTACCATGACTGGGACCTTGCAGTTGTGGAGTGTAGGTTATTTTGGAGGGACAGGGTGAAAGAGAAAGAAGATGGGGTGCTGTATGTGAGTTAAGGACTGAAGTGTGTCAGCGAGGAAGGGGAAGAGGGCAACATGGATTCATTATGGATGCAGCTCCATGACTCCAAAAATGGGACCCTCTGGATGGGAGTGGTGTACATGCCATCCTCTCAGACTGAGAAGCTAGACAGGGAACTAGTGGAACAGATCAGAAGGGCCTGTAGGAGGGGCAGCATGGTGATTTGGGGGGACTTCAAACTGCTGGGAGCTGATTGAGGTACCCCAGCCACCATGAATAAAAGGGAGCAGGTATTTCTAGAAGCCTTCCAGGACAGCTTCCTATTTCAGATCGTCAATGAGCCAACCAGGATAAGAAACATCCTAAACCTTGTGCTGGCAAATGATGAGTTTGTGAGGGAGCTGGGGTGGAAGAACCGCAGGTGGGAAGTGATCACCACTCAGTGTGGTTCATGACAAACATGGGGAAAAGGGGAGTAGAAACAGGCACAAGGGTGTTAGACTTCAGGAACGCTGACTTCAGGAGGAGAGGGAAATAATAGAGGGGTATCTGGCCAGGATCCATCCAATTATGGACACTAACCAGAAGTGGGAGGTTATTAAACTGGGAATTGAGGCAGAAACCACAACATGTACAAGGGTTCAGGTAAGAAGGCTAGTGCCAAGAAACCAAGCTGGGTGAGCGGGGGTCATGGAAAAAGTAAGGATAAAGAGCTGCCTTTTGAAGGTACAAAAAAACAGGGAGGTGGAAGACAGTGAGGAATTCCTGAAGGTGCCAATGGTGGTGACAAGGGCAGTCAGGGCAGCCAAGGTATCCAGGGAACTCAGGCTAGCACAGGGCATCAAAGATGGGGAAAAGAACTTCTTGATGTACATCAGGGAGAAAAGGAGTTGTAAGGACCAGACATTAAGGATCAGGAAGGATGGGGGGGTGGGTGGAAACAGGGGCTGAACAGGTAGAAGCATTAAACGAGTACTGCTGCTCAGTATTAACTAAAGAGAAAGGAGGAGCTATACACAAAGGGGGTGAGAGGGTGGGAATGGGAGGAGGAGGAGGAGGTGACAGATGGGGAAATTCCAGTGGGCAGGGTACTGGAAGGCTTGAGGGCACTAAGGGTCGACAAGGCACATGGGCCTAATGGTATACACAGCAGGGTGCTAAAGGAGCTGGCAGAAGGCCCAGCAGAACCCTTGGCAGACCTGTTCAATGCCTCCCTGGACTTGGGAGTATACTTCATGACTGGAGGATGGTGCACATTGTTCCCCTCCACATGAGAGTTCCCAAGGATGAACAAGGAAACTACAGACTGGTGAGCTTCACATCCATTGTGGGAAAGCTGATGGAGACAATCCTAAAGGAGAGGCTAGTTTCCCTACTAGAGGCTAATGGGCTACAGGACAGCAGACAGCATTGGCTTGTCCCAGGAAGATCATGTCAAACCAACCTGGTGGAGTACTATGACTGGGTAACCAGACATTTAGACAAAGGACATGCAGTGAATGTCCTGTACCTGGACTTCAGTAAGGCCTTTGATTCAGTGCTGAATGGGAGGCTAGGAAATAAGCTTGAAGGCACAGGGGTGGGGGCAAAGATGGTGGGATGGGTAAGTGGTGTGCCACAGGGCTGTGTGCTGGGACCGGTGTTGTTTGAGATCTTCATAGCTGACATCTCGATAGGCATCAAGAGCAAGATCAGTCTGTTTGCAGATGATACCAAGATGGGAGCAGTAGTGGATAACTTAGGAGGGTCACAGGGGTTGCAAGATGATTTGGCAAAATTGGAGGCCTGGTTGGACTCTTGGCAGCTGGGGTTCATTGCCAAGAAATGTAAAGTGCTACGTTTCAGTGCACAAAACCCAAGGAGGATCTACCAGCTAGTGGGATTCAACAAGCCAAGATGGAGGAGGAGAATGATCTGGGGGTGATCATAACGGGATTAATGAACAACTCAGCACAGTGTAGAAAGGCAGATGCAAAGGCCAACAGGATGCTGGGTTGTATTGTCTGACACATATCCTCCATGGGGTGGAGATGATCCTGTCATTATATAGGTCACTGGTTAGACCACACCAAGAGTACTGCATGCAGATCTGGTGACTGTACTGGAAGAAGGACATTAGGTTACTGGAGGTGGTGCAGCACAGGGCAATAAAAATGATCCAGGGACTAGGGGACTTGCCTAAAAGAGCAGGCTGAGGGAGTTGAATATGTACTCCCTGGTGGAAAGGAAGGATGGGGGAAATGTTTGAAACCTTCAAGTATATGATGGGAATAAATAAGACGGGCACGGAAAAGCTTTTTGAGTTAAGGAGAAGGAGAGACACTCATGGGCATGATCTGAGATTGAAAAGTGGATGATTCAAGAGGGAAATGAGGAAACACTTTTTTATGGAGAGGTTGGTGTCTGGGTGGAATGCATTGCCAAAGGAAGCAGTATCCTGTAGAACAGTTGGCTGCTTCAAAGGGGAATGGAACAGAGTAACAGGGAGGGTCACTGGAGGGGAAGAGAGGAGGGAGGGGCAGCTGCAGTATAAGTGTTGCTAGCTGCACAATCGAGCAGACTTGATAGACCACAAGACCTTTATCTGCTGACAATTTTGTATGTTCATATGAATAATTGAAATTAAGTATTAGCACACCCCCACTAATTAATGCCAGCTATGTTTGCGTTTCTTGTGATGTGGACATTTCCCCACTATGAGGTGGATGGAGACTGCCACAGGTCATTTTACGTACTGTAGATCCCATACAACCATCATAGAAGATTTGGGCCAGATTTAATCTGGTGATCCCGAGGTGAAAGGATCCTTGACTAATTGGAAATTACCATCAGTCTAGACCACCTAGTAATCTTCAAATCATTTCTGCATTCCTTGGGGCTGGATATTGAAAATGTACTAAATGGTTTCTTTGAAAACTTCTAAAAGGTACCTTGGGAGAGAACAATGAAATTCCTGAGTCTCCAGGGATAGTTTTAGAATTTGCAACCATTGTAAATAGGTTCATAGGATGCATATGAGTTCGGTGGGTAAGATTACCCTTTATGGACGGTGATATCACTGGACAGTCAGTAATATTTTTTCCCTTAAACCAAAAAAGCCTTTTAGAATTTCCAAAGCAAACTGTTTGCACATGCAAGAGCAATGAATATCCGAGAGTACTGCATTGTTCACACAAGGCTGGGTATTCCATGGATGTGACAAAAAGCACAACTCTCAACTCTGAGTTGTGACTGCATTGTCTGAAATATGCCAAAATGTTTGCTATTTGTAAACATTTTAATGCATTCTGGACAGTTTCACAGCCCTATGGCAACATGCAACAAAAGCAGAATGCCTGTATCACTTTTTTTAAAGTAAGTGGGAGACCAAATGTTTCATTTTTTAGCAAATGTGACAGCCAATTTGAATAATCTTTATGCACAATTTGTGGGAGCACATAACATTGTGTGGTGACTTTTTGGACTAGTCTCTAAACAGAAAAAATCTCCCAATAAAAATACAACACCTTTCAAAATATGCACATGTAATTTTTGGTCCTACCTGAAATTTGCAAAACACTTTTTTACAAAGCTTGGTGATATTCCCTGAAATATTGGGTAGGCAGTTTTCTGCTCTCAACAAAATGTTTTCAGCAATACCAGATCAATGAAAGAGCATGAGCAATTGTTTCAAACAGCTGTTCCCAAAATAGAACAACATTTTTAGGAGGTAGTGTGATGTGGAAAAGGCATAAGCTTGGAAACTAGCATATCACAAGTTTAAACCCCAATAGATCCAAATACTGTGTGACTTTAAGCAGGTAATGTAACCTCCCATTGCTGCAGTCCACTTGGCTATGGAAAGAAGAAAAAGCAGGACACCACTAAAACTGGGATACTGCATTTTAGTGCAGTTATTCTGGGAAAATGAACTGTAGAAGAAATTAAAAAAAAAGAAACTACTGCTGTTTTTGAGAATTCTGAGGATTTTGATATAATGTGAGGTGAGCACCATCATGTGGTGAAGAATGGTAATGTCTTCATTATGATAAATGTTCTACGATACAAGTGACATTGCAGACTGACAAACAAAGTCATAAACTAAACAAGCATTTTTTATTTATGTATTTATTTACTGAGATCTTGGATTACAAGTACCTTTGAGCCAGAGGCTCATTTACAAAGGTTCCACATCAATGGGTTGATGGGAACAACAAGCATATTCAGGATGATCACAGGGGATAATGTATGGGGTTTGGTCAGTAAGAACACTGTAATCGCTTCAAGACGTTACCATGACAACTGTAAACCTTGAGAGTGCAGCTCGAGAGGTTTACATGATTGTCATGGTAACCTTGAGAAGTGATTGCAGCATCGATACTGACCAAAACCCCATACATTATCTTTTATAGTGTATGGGATTTATGCTATTGATTAAACAGCAGCCTGGACCCCTGCCTCCCCAACCCCACTCACCCAACCAGCAACCACTAACAACAAACAACTGGCAACACTTTTTTAACTTGGCCAAACAATCTGAGTTTTAACATATTTATTTGTGATGATGCCATCACAGCTTTTACTTACTAAGCTGCAGTGCTCAAAAGAGTAATGAAAACTTATGTCTGTAAAAGAATTGAAACTGAACTGTCATTCCGTATGCCTGTCAATTAAAGAAATCTGGTTGGTCGCTACATATCACATGGGGTCGGGTCACAAGGTCTCCTGGGAGAGGTCAGCACAATATCCTTCTAGAAGGGGCCAAGCGATTAAGCCGGGAGGAAAAACTAGGTAACCTGATTTGGGCACAAAAAAAAGTAAACTGTTTGTGGTCAGACATTTCTAGTTTTGGGACTGGAGCAGCTGTCATTGTGATTGCTAGCTACTGCAAGCGACAACTTAAACAGTGGAATTAAAAATTTAAATGCTTGCAGTTTGCTAGCGATCCCCGTTCTGCAAAGGAATCATGCTTGAAGCTGGCGTTCCATCTTATAAACTCATTGCTATGACGTACTTAAGAAAGGATTATCACTTACATCATAGCGATGAGATTACAAGAAAATAATCTGTTTGGTTTCCATAAATAACAAGGCTCCCCCATACATTATAATGCAATAACATACACAGGCTACTTAAAAGTTCAGTTCAGTTCAGTTTTATTGTTTGGCAAATACACCATTTCAATATGCTAAAAACATTGCAATTTCATCACAAATCATACAAATATGCTGCATGAGGAAACATATTTTTTTAAAAATACTACAGTTACCTAGATAGTTTCAAGAAAGTGTAAGACCTAATGGTCTATCAATCATTTTTTAACAATCAGCTTAAGAACCAGACCTTGAATTGACTGAACCAAAGCCAATTTAAATTCATAGATAAATTCTAAATATATGAAACAATATATAATGTAATCGACCCTCAATAATCTTTCTCCGATTACTTTTTCTAAAATATCTAGCTGCCTATAGATACAGATCCTTCTATATTCATGTTAGTCCAGTTATCCTAGAATGGATAATAAAAAGTTGCAGGAGAAAGAACTAAAGTGCTATAACAGTTGGAGAAAATTTCTCACCTACTAAACACAATAACTTAAAATTTTAAAACTAATGCTTTTAATGATTTTGAGTTTCCAGCCAGAGTTTATTTTTCTGTGGCAGGGAGATGTTTTTCTTTATGCTTCATCATTTCATGAAAAAACTTTGATGCCAGCCTTGCATCCTCTATTGTATGTGGATGTAAAATAACAAAACAATGGACCATATTCTGCATTTACATATTTTATAAGAAAATTGTTTAATAAATTAAACCATGGGGTTTTGTATAAGGGGCTCTGCACCGTAATGTGATAAAAGTTTTCTTTGAAGCCCCTATTACAACTACATAATTCAGAGTGAAAATTAGCAGACGCCATTCTGTTAAACTATGCATATTTAGAGCAAATAATTCCCATCCTTGCCCAAGTAATCATTTTTCTATCTAAGGGAGTAAGAGGTAAAGTTAGATAATTCTCTAAAAATGCATCTATCTTATTTTGACCTAACCAATAGCCTGATGTTGAGTTCTAAGCAATTCCATTTGTTTTTCCTGAGCAAGCCTCATGATTTTCTTTTTAACAAGCTCCTTGAATAAGGGGGATATTGTGACTGATTTTTCCCAGTCTAACCAAAGATGGTACATGGAGATTCCTCCTAAAATACTTTTGAGGGTTTTTACCCAGGCGGATATGTAATTTTGGTTTTGCCAGGAAATCTTTTCCTTCAAGCACAGCAAAGGTAAGCAGTTAACCTGCTGATTAATAATTTTTAACTAATAGCCCATCATGAATATATCAGTTATTATAGCTATGGGAACTCTTCCCAATTCAGCCCTTGCTATGACATTAGATGTGGATAATGGCACCTGTAATAAGGATTTGTAACAGAAAGGAAGGGGAATCTCCAAACAAAGCAGGGAGTTTGTGCCCCAGACCTCTGCTCCATACATAAGAATGGGGTTAATTTTAACTTCCCCACCCACTAATGCAGGTAATACCGAGTGTCCCACATATTTAATATTAAAGCATAGCAAAGCTTGGGCAATCAATCTTCCCCTTGCTGCTTGGTCCCTCCAGTGTGCTGACCATGTTCCATTCGAGGTGAACTTGACACCCAGATATATAAAGGAAGTCACCCTATCTATGGGATTATTATTTAAATAAAACCTTGGTTCCTTTCTTTTACCCTAGTGTGAGCCAAAAATCATAAACTTGGTTTTCTTCATGTTTATTATTAGATCTAATTGCTCACTCTTAATATTAAGTTGTGTTATTTTATTTTGCAATCCTTGCCTAGAAAGTGCTGATAAAATTAAATCATCTGCATATGCAAGAGTATGTACAGGAAGGTTCTTCCCCAAAATTGGAATCTTTATTAAGAAGTGAGTAATAATAATCTATCCAAGTCTCTTTGGGAATATATAACGGCAGGGTTGGATTCTGGTTTTTATTTCCTTTGGCTACTAATGCCCAAAAGAGCCTAGAGTCACCCTCCTTAATAGCTTGATACATAACTTCCCACTGTTTATGTGTAAACTCATTTTTTTTTACAAGACATTATTTATAGTCACTACGAGCTTTATTTAACTTTAACATCTCCCTCTTAGTCGGATTCTTTTTTGTTTGCCTAATAAGCCCCCCAAGTTCCCTTTCTCTCTTGCACATTGGTTAGCAGTATAGCACAGTGGTATAAGGCACTGAGCTGCAAATCTGGTGACATCAGGCAAACCAGACCTGGGTTTGAATCCCACAGCTTCCACTTGTATAATGTGTGACCCTGAGCAAGTCACTTAACTTCCTTGTGCTCCCAGGTCACACTGGTAAAAAAGCTTTCAGTTTAGTGTGCTACTCCTGGTTAAACAACTAAAAAAAATCAAACCAGGATGATGAGTTAGGTTTGCTGTTAGTTATACAGTATATCTCTTTATTAATTTGTTCATAGCCTAGATTCAATAACTTGTTAATTTGCTCACTTTTAATATAATTCTGTGTGCTAGAGAAGAGAAGGGAAAAACTAGGGGAATAAATTAATTTTGATACCCCATTCATAGTTTAATTGTTCAATCTCAGTCTCATTTTCCCTTGAATTTCCACTTCCGCAATTGGTTTTGTTGGTGAGGAAGTGTTATTATCATAACTCCTAAAGGCAAACAAAATTGCTGCATGATCACTTTTTGATTGCATGACCACCTCCGGTCTCCTAAAGGATTGATGACTAAGAGGAGAACATAAAATGAAATCAATCACACTCCTACCTACTGGAGAGAAAAAGGTACTTTCCCCTTCCCGATCCCCCGCCAATCTCCCATTAAGAATCAAAAAATTATTATCAATGATAAAACTTCAAAAACATCTCCCTGCCTCATTAACTGTCATATCTGTTGTTTTTCTTAGTTCAAGGTCTTACTTATATAATTGTTCTTGTAAAACTGGTAGATTATCAAAATTTGCTATCCTAGCATTAAAATCACCTGCTAATAATGCAGTATCTACCATATTTAATTGTGTAATTGAAGCTATTTCCCCAGTTAGTTTGGACCAAATATCATATGTAGGGTGAGCGTGAAAACTTGGGGGAATATAATCATTCACAATCAGTACTATACTAGAGTCCCAATTAACTACTACCATGAGAATTTCAGGGGTAGGGGAGTAACTTTTTAATACCCTTAATCCATCCCTGATCTTTATCAGGGTTGCTAAACCTCCCTTGTTTCTCCCATGCATTTTCCCTTTAATTGCAGGGGCATAATTTGATTCATAGCCATTAAGACAGGGCTGTGTTAGTGCCCATGTTTCTTGAAAAATAATGGCTTCAAATCTAGAAACAAAACTTTCCTATTGTGGATCCGAAAATTTATTATGAAGTCCTGCTATGTTCCAACTAAGAACATTGCAAGTAACAGTACATGTTAACCCCCAGTCACGTTTTAATAATATGTCAAAATCTTGACTTCCAGACGTTTGTAGTCATGGTAGGGTTATTCTAGATTAAGCATGGGATTCCCACTCATTCAATGCCACCAGATAAATGCCCAACTCATATCTATTTTCTAAAATTAATGCTAATAGTTGTGTAGAACAAATAAAATAGTTAATCTGGGTTCCCTCTTTATCCTCCAATACTCTGTCCACCTGAACTAGTTCATCAGTATGTATTTGAATTTTGGTAATAGCTGAGAGAATTGCCTTGAGAAGGGGTGCTAAATTAACAGAGGTATCTCCCTCCAGTGTGTCTATCCCAAAGATAGAAAACACATGGCATTCAGGAGAGTCTTCAAACTCCCAATTCAGCTGAGCTAGAGTAGAATCAAATTTGTCATGTGATAATAATTTTTCTGGTTTTGTCCCATTATAGGTGCTTTTCTAAATTGTGGCCCAAGTGACCAGTGATGATAACAGCATACCCAATGAATTTATCAGACCTTGCTTAGCCCACACTTGTTTTGCCATATCTATATTAGGTAGCATAAAATAAACTGATTTGGTAGAGTTGAAAATATCCCTAGTCACAAAAATAAGGGCAGCAGTGACTGCTGGTAGCCACAGTTCAGCTCTTAACAAGTGGGCTATCAAATTCATCAATGAGGCATTAGTTTCATAATTTTTGACGTACATCTGATCTAACTTAAAGACTACTTCATTGCCTGTGCATGTTAAATTATATGGATCAAGTTCTTCCTTATCAAAAGGGTGGGGGTCCTCTATCTAAAACAGTGGATTGCGTCCAACATCCATTTTAGACTGGTCTATAATAATAGAATTCTCTGTGGCAGTGGTCCTTTGGTCCGGTATGGGGTTAAGTATCCCCGTTCCATGTTTTTTAGGGGGACTATTTCCTTTAGTGTGGGCCTACTTGCTGCATCAATGTTCCCCTTATTCGATGAGTGAGGATATTCTTGGGGTACCTGTGTCCCATCTAAAGTAGTTTGACCATTAATCTCTGCCATTATGAGAGGTCCCTTTATCTTACTTTCATTTTTGGGCATCTTATTATTATTCTGTTTCTTAGATTTATTGATTTTAGGTTTTCTAGTAGGTTTTGTCTCCTTTTTTTTATTGAGCTCATCTCTCTTTTTACCTTTTGGAGTCTCAGGTATGAGTAAAGATGAAAATGATAGGATATGCTTGATTCTATGAGCCTCATTTAGTTCAGCCAGCTGTGAGATTTTTTGTTAAGTAAAGTAAACCTCTCTATACAAAAGCATGACAAATTTTCCAGGGCTGCTTTAATACCATTATATGCTTTTAACAGCATGACATTAGACATCACTGGATGAGCTAGAGCCTTAATGGTATGTTTAGATATAGTATTAGGGCATTGAGCAAAAAAGTCCTGATCTAACTGGATATTCTGTTCCTCTTTATCCATTTTTTCAAAACTCTCATCAGGGGATCCATTTAAGGTTACATTCATAAACTCCGCTTTATCCACTGCCAAACTGGCAGACTCTTCTGAGAATTCCAATGGGCTAAATAGATTCATCCCTGATGGGAAGCAGGAAATACCGTTGTCCTTCACAACAGAGGCCCCTTGGTTTGCATCGTAACACAAAAAATGAGCCTCTGACTCCCCTGTCCAACCATCTTGAGCAGAAGCCCCTAAAAAATATTTTTTGTATAGAGAAGCATCTGTTATTTTAACTTGGTTCCTTAAAGGTACCATTGTTTGGTCACATAAATAATGTGATGGAGGCTGACTATTCAATATTATACCCTTCTGAGGTTTCTTCTACTTTTTAAAAAAAAAGTCAGTAATTTTCCCTTTGCGAAGTGATTTATTAAAGGAGGAGGCTGAATTTTTATTTCCCCCACATCAGAAGTTGTAACTCCATTATTAAGTGTAGTTATTAAGAATTTGTTTTCATCGTATATATCATTTAAGCTGTTTTCACCCTCACTAGACTCATTACCCAGTAGTTTTACCAAGGAAACTTGACTTAAATTATCTGAAATTGACAGCCCCTGATTCAGGTCCATCTCTTTTCCAGAGATTTGCTTAATGTGATTACATTCTGGTTTATATCCAGAAACATCAGATCTGAAATTATAAGCAGTTTCTTCTTTGATATAATAGGGTGAAAAGGACAATGGAGTTATTCCTGAGAGTTCTTTTGGGGTAGAGGCCATAATGACTAAGTCTTAAGTGTATACACAACAATTGTTCTTAACCCTCTGATTACCATTATGTGGTTTAGTCTCTTTGATCTTTCCCATTATGTTCTTGTCCACCACCTTACTACTACTTGTATACATGACATAAAGCTGACAAATTAACTAAATTAAACTCAATAAGCCAGGTTCCCTGGATATTTTCTTGTTCTTAAAAGTAGAAGAAAATACCAAAAAAAAAAAAGAACCAGCCTCCCAATAGGAGCAAGCAAACAAATAGAGTAATTATTATGATTAACTACTTATTAAGCAGCTAGTTAGAAAATAACAAGCTATCTGTTTGGCAGCATTAGAAATACAGTATCTGAAAAAAAAAGTGTAAGTTTCCAGCAAACTCAGCAGTATAAAAACAGAACGCACTAAGGCTTTCTAATATTTGATCACCATTTGAAAATTACTAAGGGAAAATCAGAAGAGGTCAAAAAACAGTCTTAGCAAAAGATTACTTAATTAATTAATGTCTCTTAATTTCATATATTAAAGCCTGTTTATAGGTGAAAAAAAGGGATTTTTTGGGGAGTTCCATTTTCTGAATGCAGTCAATGTTGTCCTCTGCAGACTATTAGTTCTTTAAGTCTTAAGGTCTTGAGGAAAAATGAAGGTACTAGGAAATCAAAGGCAAAAGGGACAAGTTAAAAGTTTCAAGCTCAGGCGAGTCAAATAGGTGAACAGAATTCATTCAGTACCAGGAATACTAGAAGACCCAGGATATAGACAAAAATTAATTCACTTGAGTGATCAATGAAGAATCTCTTCCAAGGGAGGAACCCAAAAAGCCCTTAAATGTGTCCCAGCAGGAATTGAAATGTCCAAAAACTCTCTGTGCAGACTTTCAATTTTCAGTACACTCTTCGTCTGCCACCTCTAAGTTGAATGACCAACTCCCAGTGATCCTACTTCAAGGAGATGGGTGTGTCTTATAAATACGCAGTAGCGTAGTGACAAACAATAGGTTACAAGGTGGTACAATAAGAGTGATTAATGTTTACAAACAGTGGTGGTAAGACAAAAATTAACATAGCAAACAAAAATCTTCATATCAAGTTATTTCAGTATCTTAGCAACCAGAATGGATTTGTCAGAGGATGGGGGGGGTAAAGTGAGAGGGAGGCCAGAGGAAAGGGTGGAGAGTTACATGAGATTAGACATGTGAGAGGAGAGGTAGGTGAGTATGGGTGGATTGGTAAGGTCAAGAGCGGTGAGGAGGTAGCTCCTAGCTACTGGGAGAGTAATGGGATGGTGAAAGGAGTTGCCTGAGTGTATGGGTAGGAGAAAGTGCCAAGAAACTTACAAAACATAAAAAGTGCCTCAAACAAAAGTGTAAGACAAGACAGTAACATATGCATAGCTGATGAAGAATTTTTCAAGTTTACTAAAAGCTTCAGTGTACAAATACTTCAGAAAATTTTAAAGAAAATTTAAAGCACAGATCATGTTAGCACAGTTTTCAGAGCAAACCCTCTTAGAAGATGACTGATCTCCACTGTCAGACTGCTTACAAAGTGCGTTACATCCAACCACCCCCTCGTAAAGCATGGAGGTCTGCTTAGCCTTAATGTTTCATCTTGCTCTGTTAATGCTGCTCCTTGTTCTATCCTTTCAAGCAAACCCAAGAAGCAAAGAGCTCAGGTGAAGCTAGGTGCTTTATGCCAGCAGACCTAGTCTCACTGCATGGGTCTCTTGTCTAGAAACCTTCTGTTTCAACATGCAAAACAATATCAACTTGGCAAATTCCTCTGTTCTTACCTTCCACTGTTTGGGAGCTACAAAAGAAACAGCTCTTTATTGTTAGTCACTGGAATTGCTAACAAGTGTTGTTCAGACGATCTAAGATCCCTTCCAGGTTCTTACCTTGTCAAAAGATCCACCAAGGGTCCTGCTGCACTGAGATTAATTTACTAATAAATAAAGTGGCCATGCTCAGGGTGTCTTTCTCCTTTAGTGGTGGCTAATTTAGTATAATAACTGGTGACCCCTGATATTCACCCATTTTTAGACCTGTAAAAAGTCATATCAACCTGCAGGTTGATATGGCAAAGTCATATCAACCTGCGAGTTGATATGGCTTTTGCTGTCTTTCGCCAGGTTGTGTGTACCATGCTAAGGTACTTACTGACTTGGAAAATTGAACCATTCACAGTTTTTTTTTAAACTTTAAACAATGGAAAAGCCATTGAACCTTCACCTTGTTGTCATAGCAACTGGCATTCCATGGAGCCCATACAGAGGTTGAATCAGCAATGCAGGAAGCCTGTAATGCTAAGATTCTGAGCTTTGTTTACTTACTTAGCACCAGTTATTATAAAAGATAACATATGAAGGTGTGTGATCTGTAGTTTTTTACACACCCTCGGTGTGTGACAATATATAGACCTCTCGAACTTTGCTCACGAGATTTATATATTATCACACACCTTGGGTATGTAAAAAACTGCACATCACACACCTATATATGCATTATTCTCTATTTACTGTACAGATTGCAATGGTGCACTTTGGAAAGATTATCAGATGCTGAATGGCAGACAGCATTACATAGAACCTGCCTCTTATTCATCATACCAGTGGAATATGCTCCTCAGATTAGGTTGCCATATTCTAAAACTGCAATCAAACTATTTCTTGCTATAACCTTCTTTGTTTCTGGAGAAAGAACATTTTTGAATATGTACAGTAGCCCCAATTGTCTATGCAGATTACCCAGAACCACCTCAATATTCTTCTAATAGGTGAGACTAGAGTCAATTGTAACACCAAAACATTTGAAGTGTTCTGCAGTTTTTAGCACAGATCAGTTCAATATTTGAAGTTTGAATCCACAACAATATTTAGTAGATATCTATGGGGTACAGGGGAGTATGGTCTTTGTCTTCTTCCAGTTTAGCACCAGTTTATTTGTCTGAAAACACATTTTCAATTTGAAAAAATTCATTTGTTAGCTTACTGTTAAGCATCCCAACATTAGCGGCTGCAGAAGATAATACATATTCTTCAGCTTATAATACTAATATGGATTTTTCACATAAATTAGGCATATCATTGACAAACAAAGGGAACAGCAACTGACCCAAGGAAGACCATTGGGGTACTCCATAAAGTACTGAACAGGAAGAAGGCAAAGTTTCAAGCACCATTCACTGTGATCAGCTGTTTCCAATTTCTTAGATAATCTACAAACCATCTAAGACCTGGTGGTTCAACCCCTAAATGTTTTTGGTTTTGCTTCCACGAGGGAGTAGTCCACCAAGTCAAATGCACTGCTCTGGTCCATGAAAACTGCACCCAATAATAGGCCATTTTCCATGTTATGCAGGTGGCCATTCATGATTCTGACCAAAGCAGTTGTGATACCATGCTCCCGGCTAAATGCAAACTGTGAACTTGTGAGAAGTTGGTGCTCACTCAGCCAATGAGTAGATTGTTTACTAGTTTCTCTTAAATCATAGCAATATTTAATAACAAGGAAATTGGTCTGTAATTACTCAAATCCTCAGTTCCTAGCCCCTACAGTTGTATTACAGATGCAAATTTCCTAAGTTATGGACCTTTACCTGTTGTTAATGACTTGTTTATTATTTTTGTCAGAGGATAAGCCAGTTCCTTTGTGTCTATTTTAAGAATTTTGAATATGCCGGATCCACCCCTGGACTCTTTGATACAAGTTATTGCCATCATGTCAGATTTTGGCCTAATCAATATGTCATTTATAGTTTCAGTTAGTTGAAACCCAGTTATTTTAACTACGTAACATTTTAAATCTGTAAATGCCAAATTAAAATGTATTTCAAGTTTCCTTTTTATCAGTATATCCTTGCCCCTCAGTTAATATTTTTTTTATTTGTACTATTGTGAATGGTTTAATACAATCATTAGCAGATATGATTAGTTTTTGTCAGCATCAGAGACATTTGAGTTTGTTGTTGCTTATAATATTTTTATTTTGTCAATTTGATCTCTTTTTATACACTTATTTTTTAAATTTCTCTGTTGATGCCAATTCTACATTTCCAATATAATTATGCTTCTTCCATGCTTCTTCCATGTCTCATCACTATTTTTATGCCAGGTCAACTCTGAAATTATCCTCACAATTATCCCCTAATTTCCTAAATTACATACATACAAACATACGAACATATGAAAAGCCAGCAGAATTAAGCTTTTTGGTCTATCTAGTTTTCTGCTCATGTAGGAATCACAGCTCAAGATGTTGCCCCTTCTCCCTTCCCTACCCCAAATCTCTCCATCCCTTTCCTCCCCCTTCCATCACCATTATCTTCCTCCTGTATCTATCCCAGTCTCTCTTGTAGCTTCCCATCATCCTCAAGTATATCACCTCTTCTGGAAGCATGTTCCATTTCCTCACCACCCTTTCTGTGAAGAAGAGTCTTCTAACCTCCTTCCCAAACACACCCTCTAACTTAACACCATTGTCTGTAGTGGTTTTGCTGCAGTTCAGCCTCAATAGACCCTCCCTGTTCACCCTATTAATCCCATTCAACTATTTGAAGGTCTAAATCATGTCTCCCCTCTCCCTCCTTTACTCCAGGGAGTACATTTTTAGGGCCCTCAGTCTTTCTTCATATGATTTACCCTGCTGCCAGGTGATCATCTTAGTAGCCCTCCTCTGGATCATCTCTATCAGTTTGATGTTCTTTTTTAGGTGAGGGTTGCAGAATTGCACTGCATGCTCCAGATGCGGTCTCACCAGTGACCTGTACAAGGGCAACACCACCTCGTGTTGCTGACTGCCGATCCCCCTTGCTATACACCCCAACATGCTGTTTGCCCTTGCCACTGCCTTCTTGCACTGCATGGAATGCTTCTGGTCACTAGTTATCTTAACTCCAAGATCCTTCCCTTTTCCACAGAAATTACCTGAACCTCTCCCAGGTAGTACTCTGTCCTATAGTTTTTAGCTCCAATGTGCATAACCTTGCACTTTTTGGCACTGTAGCTCAGTTGCCAGATCCTGGACCACTTTTTCAAGTCTTCTTAGGTTCTCCTTAATGTCCTGTATCCCCTCAGCTGAGCCCTGTCTCCCACAGAGCATGATGTCATACACAGACACATTTTGCCCTTCATGCCATCCCCAATATTGTTAAAGAAAATGTTGAATAGAACTAGCCCTAGCACCGAGTCCTGCAGGACACCACTTGTGACCACCCTAGTACTAGACAACTCTCCACCCACCATCATCTTTTAGGCCCTGCTCCCCAGTCAGATTTACACCCATCTAACCATCCAGTCTCCAAATCCATGGTCCATCAACTTCCTGATCAGCATCCAGTGGGGTACAGAGTCAAAGGCCTTGCTGAAATCCAGGTTTTGGATGTCCACTGTTTGGCCCCTGTGCACTGTTTTGGTTACCCAGTCAGAGAAGTCGATCTTATTCATTTGACAAGTCCTACTTCCAATAAATCAATGCTGACTTGCATCCTAAAGACAGTATTCCAGTTGTTCCTTCAGAATGGTCTCCATAAGTTTGCACTGTCCTTGGCATCTCTTTGGGGCCCTCTACTACTTCAGGTACAAAAGACTGTTGCATGGTAATTAATGCACTCAGAAAAGATTTTGCATGTCATAATATATTTTTTTTATGCCCACTACCGGCTAGGGCTCAGTGGCAGCGTATTGTCTATCCTGGGCTCCTTCTCCTCCAATCAGGAATCACACTGCAAGGCAGTGGGACAGGATTTTTGTGGTTGCAGAAGTAGTTATGTTGTCCTGTTCCCACTCCTGAGGATGATGATGAACAGGACCAGAATCCAGATGGTAAGCTGCGGTGAGGCATGGCCTCCGCCAATTGCCTAAAAACGTGCTCCCCTTCTGATACTGTTCACTAGTTTGCAAGGGACCAACCCATCCCAGGAGTGGAGAGTTGCCAATCCAGTTCCTCCTCCTCCTCCCACAGTTGACCCCTGGCTTCCCGAGCTCATTCCCAAACCTGGGTTGCCAATGTAGTGCAAGATGTGGTGTCCAGTGCCTCAACCCTCCTTAATATTTGTTTATGACCATGATATAATCAATAAATGTACCCCTATTAATTTTATTGGTATGCCTTGTCAACTCATTTAGTACCTGATTTAAATTTACACTTAATAATTTTCTTTTAGCTATGTTATTGTTTACCACTTCCAATGTAAATTTATGTCTCCTAACAATATTAATTCTTCCTCTGTTTACTTTGTATAGTGAAACCAGATGATCATTTAATAAGCTACAGTAGTTTCACCATACAGAGAGAGAGAGAGAAAGCGCTGGAGGGCTTTCATTCTGTAGAAGGTCACTAATGTAGAGGAGGGTAGGTTTGTACCGGTCACCTTTTTGTCATCTGGAAATGGCCAGTCACCCTTGAAATTCTGAAAATGGATGCTGAGAGAAACACAAGTAGTTGGATGGTGCTGCAAGGGCGGAGAGTGTGAAGAAAGTATTTATGAGTTTAGTGCAAACAAGTGCTTAAATTGTGACTTGCCAGTGAGGTGTGAGAGTTTTGTCAGTTGCCAATCATGGGAGATTTCAGTGCATGTTTATAAAACTTTGGGTGCCAGGGTGGGGAGAATGGTGAGACTGTGATTCTAACAGAGGTTGGGGGCTTGCAATTATGTATTTGGCCCATGGAGGAGGATGGGAGCAGTTTCATTTTCTTTTACTTTCAGTACAGCACCTAAATACCCAATTATGAATAATGAATATATGACTATTTGGTGCCCCAAACACAAATACTCATCTAAATGCAAGGATTGGAGCCTGAAGGAGGATGTACCACAGAACAGGGTTTGTTCCAGCTGTTTGAGGAGAATGAACTAAAAAGAGTAGTATTTGTTCTTGCTGTTTTGATTTTATTGTTGTCTTAGCTTGTACTGGGAGGGGGTATGTGTCTGGGGGTATAATCAGTGCTGTTTGGGATTTGAACTGTTTTTGACTGCAATTCTGTTCTGTGTGGGTACACAGGAAGCTGCAAACAGATTTAACATTGTGAGAGGAAGGCTAGGTTAGGGGAACCGATCCAGAAGTCATTTTAAACTAATTATTTAAGTTTGGATTTAGAGCATGAAGGAGGATGAACTACAGGACAAGGTTTGTTCCTGTAGTTTGAGGGAGGATGAACTAAAAAAGGGTAGTATTTGTTCCTGCTATTTTGATTTTATTGTTGTCTTAGCTTGTACTGTGAGGGGGTTATGTGTCTGGGGGTATAATCAGTGCTGTTTGGGATTTGACCTAGTTCTGACTGCAGTTCCATTCAGTTTGATTACACAGGAAGCTACAAACAGATTTAGCCATGTGAGTTGAAGGCTGAGGGAGGAGTACCTATACAGCAGCATTTTTAAGCTAATTGTTTCAATTTGGATTTGAAACCTGAAGGAAAATGAACTGCAGGACAAGGATTGTTCCTGCTGTTTGAGGGAGGATGAACTAAAAAGAATAGTATTTGTCCCCACCGTTTTGATTTATTGTTGTCTTAGCTTGTTCTGGGAAGGGATTATGTGCCTGAGGGTTTAATCAGTGCTGTTTGAGAGTTGAATTGTTTCTGACTGCAATTCTGTTCTGTGTGGTTACACAGAAAGCTGCAAACAGATTATGTTTTATGGGAGGAAGGCTGGGGGAGGGGAACCTATCCAGGTATACCTCTCAACTGTCCCTGATTTTCATGGTCGTCCTTGATTTTGACCCAGAATTTTCCTCTGTCCCTTGTAAAATGTGTGTTTTTGTGACAGAACAGCGGGGATTGAAAGTACAAAAACATGCCAAACATTAAAGTTACAGACTTCTTCTTCAGAAAATGCATCTTAAACTAATCCCCTTATTCTATCTGCTTTCTGAGTGAATAGTACCGTCTTTTAAGATGTGTCCCTGATCTGGGGTCTTTGTCCCTGATTTTTTAAGCCTTGTCCCTGATTTATGAGTAAAGAGGTTGAAAGGTATTTTTATCCAGGAGTTATTTTAAGCTAATTGTTTCTGTTTTGATTTGGAGTCTGAAGAAGGCTCAACTACAGGACAGGGTTTGTTCCTGCTGTTTGAGCAAGGATGAACTAAAAAGGGAAGTATTTGTTCCTGCTCTTTTGATTTTATTGTTGTCTTAGCTTGTACTGGGAAGGGGTATGTGCATGGGGGTATAATCAGTACTGTTTGGGATTTTAACTGTTTATGACTGCAATTCTGGTAATTTCACTGACTTTGTGTTTGATTTCAGTAGCTCCAAGCTGCTGGTCTGACTAGGGGACCGCTGTTTGTTTCTGCTACAGTTGTGGTAGTGTCTAGAAGCTTCTAAGTAGGTGTGGCTGGTGCAGCCACTGCCTCAGACTTCCTTGGCTGATTATGGACTCAGGCATCAGGGGTTAAACTCACCCAGTCGTTCCACAACCCACCCACTCCTAGGCTCAGCCTTCATTTATAGGGTGGGTCTCATAGTGCCTTGCAACATCAAATCAAATCAAATCAAATTTTATTTATAATGTGCTTTTCATGTATCAAAGTGCAAATACATAACAAAATAACGGTCATCACAATAAAAGTAAACATAAAAACAGTTAAAAGGCAACAAGGTGACCTATTCAAGGGCTTGTTCAAATAAATAACTTTTCAAAGATGCCTTGAATGACTCTGTGGACTGGCACTCTAGAATCCGATGAGGTAGAGAATTCCACAGGGTCAGGGCCACAAAAGAAAAAGATCTGACCCCTGATGACTGAAGGCGAGCCCTGGAAATCTCTAGCAATCCTTTGTCGGTGAAGCGGATAGGGCAGAGAGGGCGGTAGGGTCGAAGGAGATCTTGCAAATAGCCCAGTCCCTGACCATGTAGGGTCTTATAGGTCAGCAACGCAACTTGAAGGTGATGCTCCATTGCACCAACAGTCAGTGCAGTTCACGCAGCACAGGTGTCATGTGGCAAGTTCTTGGCAACTCAGTCAACAACCTGGCCACAGTGTTCTGCACCAGCTGCAGGTGGTGGCGATCCACCCCCGGCAACCCTAGATATAGAGCATTACAGTGGTCAAGACATGAAGAAACAAAGGCATGAACCAATACCAGAAGGTCATCATGTGGAACAAGGTGTTTTATCCAGGCTATGTTCCTCAGATGGTAAAAGGAAGACTTGACAACAGCTGACACCTGTGACTTCAGCGTCAACTCACTGTCAAGAATTATGCCCAGATTCCATACCTGTTCAGAAGGTCTCAACTGGTTACCCCCTAACATAACACCAGAGGGAAACCCAGTAGTTGACTTCTCTGCACAGTGACCCAGGTCCACCACCAGCACCTCAGTCTTGTCCGGATTCAGTCTTAACCAGTTTGCACTCACCTAGTCCTGAATCTCAGTGAGGCAGTTGTTAAAGACTGATAATGCGTCATTCTGTTCGGGTACAAAGGACATTTACAGCTGAGTATCATCTGCATAGCAGTGAAAACTCAGCCCATAATGTCTTATAATGACTTCCAATGGCAGCATATACACCGTGAACAACATGGGGGGATGCACAGAACCCTGCAACACCCCGCAGGGCAGAGCAAAGGGAGCAGAGAATAAAATTCCTGATACTACCCTCTGGGTTCTGCCTGTGAGGAAAGAATGGAACCATCTGAGGACTGCTCCCGACAGTCCACAGAGCAGCCGCAGGTGTTCTAGCAACATCCCATGGTCCTTGGAGTCAAATGTTGCAGAGAAGGGACTTGGCAAGGTTAGAGGAATGGTCAAATGTATGGCAGCTTAGATTCAATGCTAAGAAGTGCAAGGTAATGCACCTGGGAAACAAAAACCCAGGGGAAGAGTACACAATGGGGGGTGAGATACTAACAACAACAAAAATGGAAAGGGACCTGGGGTAGTCATATCAGATGACCTAAAGGTGGGCAAGCAATGTGAGAGGGCAGCAAGGAGGGCTGGGGGATACTGGGATGCATGGAGAGGCATCACCAGCAGAAAACAAGAAGTTATTATCCCTCTGTACAGACAGCTGGTGAGACCACATCTGGAGTACTGTGTGCAGTTCTGGAGACCCAATCTCCGAAATACATAGACAGGATGGAAGCTGTTCAGAGGAGGGAACTAAAATGGTGCAGGGTCTGCCGGAAGACATATGAAGTGAGACTTAAGGAGCTTAATATGTATAGCCTCGAGGAAAGGAGGGAGAGTGGGGACATGATAGAAACTTTCAAGTACCTCAAGGGAATCAACAAAGTCCAAGAGGGTAGCATCTTTCAAAAAAAGAGGTGTGCAGAACAAGGGGGCACAATTTGAAGATAGAAGGGTGGCTCAGACGTAATTTAAGGAAGTATTTTTTCACAGAGAGGGTTGTGGATGCATGGAACAGCCTTCCAGAGGAGGTTGTGGAGTCAAAAACAGTGGTGGAATTCAAGCATGCATGGGACAGTCATAAGGCAATTCTAGGGGGTGGAGGTAGGAAGAAGTAGGCTGCTGGTTAACTAGGATCTGCAGCTTATCCATCAGGTAGGGAAATGGGCAGACTGGGTGGGCCAAGCGGTAGTTATCTGCCATCAAATTCTATGTTTCTATGTTTCTATATCATGGAGAACCAAGACCAAACGACTCCTACGATCTCTCACTACTAGGAGATCATTCAGTACCCGAACCAATGCTGTCTCAGTACTATGCCTCTTCCTGAAACTGGACTGGAGAGGATCATAGATTTCATGGGTGGTGAGAAAGTCCTCAAGCTGCAACGTGACTACTTTCTCAATATCCTTGTCCAAAAAGGAAAGGTTAGAGATCAGTCTGTAGTCAGTGAGACAGTTTGGGTCAAGGGAAGATTTCTTCAAAAGGGGCACTATGATAGCCTCTTTTAGAGACTCTGGAAACACCCTTTGGTCCAAAGAGCACCAGATTATCTCAGCAAGGACTGGTCCGATACGAGAGTTCATCATTGACCCAGGCATTGAAGTCCCCCAGGACCAAACACCTGGAGGTCTCCAACACCAGGTCAACAATGACATCTGCAACTTCCTGCAGAAAAGCTTTCTTGTCACTGGGCGGATGGTAGATGAGTAGGATTCTGCTACCCACACCTGCTCCCATGATACATTCAAAGGATCTGGAGGTTACCACTGGAACCTCCACAAGGCCCAACTTCAATTTAAAACAAATAGCAACCCCCCCAATCCAATCTCGGGTGATGTATTACTGAGTACCCAGCTGGAATAACTGACTCCAATATGGGACCAGCATTTTCATCCAGCCAGGTCTCAGTGATGCAAGCCAGATCAAATGACTCAACAAGATCAGCAATAATTGTTGTCTTGTTCTTTAGACCTGGCATTGCATAACACCGCCCGGGTTGGATGAGAGGCCTTAAAGGAGCGGGCCGCTTGCCCACTGTCAGTGGAACCCTTGGGTATGGGAACCAGGCATCGCAAACCCCTATACTGGACCCATTTTGCCCCAGGGCATCTCCCTGACCTCACCACTCTTATCCGTCCATTCCACTCCCCCCCAGCTGGAGAACACCCCCTGCCTCCACCGTGCAATCCCCAAGGCACAACAGTGCCTATATACCTCATGTTGCAATGGGGGGCTGTCGAAGGAGTGCAGGTCCCTTAGCCTAGATGAGGAATAGCAGCTGCCCACAGAAGGTCAAACCCAACACATGCTGCCACGAATTTAAAAATTACTATTTATCAGCCACAAACTTGTTTAAATTAACAAATATCTAAACAAAAGAAAACAATAATTAAAGTATCTTAAAACTAAAGTAAACCAAAGAACTCCCCCCCACCTCTCACATAGCAAAGGAGAGCATTTAATACAAAACCAAAAATAAAACAATTGTCCATTCCCATCAAACAGACTTTTGGATCCTTAAGAGGAGTTCAACTGGTCTGGACACAACGCTACAATCAGTTTTCCATTTATAAGCCACTGAAAACAGAGACTGGTAGATACCCCTCAGGGCTCTCACCCCTTGGGAATTTATACCTAAATCTATCTCTCACATAGGTAGGGTAATAATTGGACAGTCACGCAAATAAGAAGGAAAGAATCACTCTCACTGCTTCACCAAAGTACAAAAAACAGAAAAAGGAACAGTCTGACCTGGATAGTTCTCAGTCACTCCACGATAACACAATCCTCTTTGCAGCCAAGAAATCACTTCAACTCCTTGAATTAAGTTCGAATATCCACTCAATGGAAATTACCCAGCTGAAAAAATTTTCACCCCACTCATCCCCCGAGCGGTTACTGGGCAAGTCAACATACGATTAGGTCCAAGCAAGCAGGCTCTCCAGCCTGC
Source organism: Neoceratodus forsteri (assembly GCA_016271365.2). Taxonomy (NCBI): domain Eukaryota; kingdom Metazoa; phylum Chordata; order Ceratodontiformes; family Ceratodontidae; genus Neoceratodus; species Neoceratodus forsteri. The sequence goes on from CM028130.1 coordinate 13,146,585, forward strand.
CTGACAAAAACCCAGGAGCCATGGGCACACTGGGGCCAATCCTCCAACAGCACCAGCCCAGATCTCCCCTTGTGGTCAACAACCCCAGTAAACAACCCTGGGTTCAGACCAGGATTCAGCCTACTCGCCGTAAGCCAACACTCTGGAAAAACAGCACTGGAGATGCTGCAAACCGTAGGGCTAAAATGAAGAAATCGCTATAGTCTAATGGGACCCAGTCTCAAAATTCCTCCACAAAGCCTGCAGCATGAATCCAGTTCTTGCTGTTACCCTGGAGCTTGTAAGTCCAGGATTAAGATCTGAGACTGTTTGGATCACTCTGTTATAACAGTGGGATGTTCATCATTTTTTATTTATTCACCTGGGGTGAAAACTTTTTAAGCTGGGTAATTCCCGTTGAGCGGATATTCAAACTTAATTGTATCATTGTAACAAAACTGTATGACTGTATAAATGTATGTAACCACTTGTGCTTGCTGTTATGTGACTCATATGCTGTAACCAAAAAGTCTGTTCTGTATGTCCTCAATGTGACGAGGTACCTTTGGAAATGAGCTTTTGGCTTAAAGGTTGTAAACTGATGTACAAATAAATAAATAAAAAAAGGTGACACAAAGTCAGCAGTCAGCTCACCATCCTGATATCTTCCAGGCACCCCAAGAAATCCATAACACAGCCCCAAAGTGGCACAGATCCAGCAGTCAGCTCAATCCCAGTCTCCCAGACTCCATAAAAAACGATGAACATCCCACTGTTATAACAGAGTGATCCAAAAAGTCTCAGATCTTAATCCTGGACTTACAAGCTTGAGGGTAACAGCAACACACAACGTGCAATTGCTATTACTGCTGTCTGCTGACAGCTACCGGCAGGTATTTCGTATCAAAAATAGATAGGAAAACAGAATAAGAATGGCAAAATAGCATAAAAGCAAATAAAATACTAAACAAAAAAAATGCAGTGTCATGGCCCAACGTGGCCACCATCTTGAATCTGAAAAACTATAGTGCAAGCCAGCTTCAATTAGTTAGCTATAGTGCAAACCATCCTGCAACCTTACAGGACATTGCAACCAAAACAACACAAAAATTGGATAGGAGATAGCAGAGAGCAATTATGAGGCATAAGCCGGAAGAAGAATGAGGAGGGTACTGTGATTTCTTCTTTTTTCTTCCACAAACAGCCTAAAGGGAAAAAGACTTTTATAGGTACGATTGAGGGGGTCCTTCTTGCTTGAGGACTTAGGGGACAGACTGCATTTATTTGGGGGCGAGCTTTGTTGGTTGGCTAACTTTTACATGAGGGTAAGGTATGGGAAGCTTGGGGAATCATGGACAAAACTGGAAAAGGTGGATGGGAGAGGTCATGGGGTGGTATGGGCATCCTTCTACTGATGATGAATGGGACGCTGGTGGGCGAACAGTGGGATAGGACGGGTGGTGGGCTGCAACAACTGTGAGGTGGCAATCTTTCTGAATATTGCATGGAGAGTGGGAGTGTGTTTGCTGTGCAGGCAAAAAAGTCAGCTAAGAAATGAGATCAGCTGTTTACAAATGGAGCTTTGGAGGGGACTGAGGGCTTCAATTGTGGAAAACTCAGTGGTAGGGGAGGAAGGAGGGAGGGTAACTGTGGGGGGAAGACAGGTCAAAGGGGGGAAGGAGTGGGAATATGGTGGCAGATGGGGGAAGGAGACAGGGAGTTCCAGTTCAGAGGACAAACAAGGGCAGGAAAGGGGAGGAAAGGAGGAAAGGAGGGAGGGAGGAATGTACCAGTCACAGGCTCAGCAGTGATAGGGGTGAGCAGAAGAATGGAATGGGGATGAAGGGGTTGAGGGGTATGTTATAGGGAACTGGTGGAGTAAGGTGGGTGGTGGGGAAGGGGGGAGGCGAGGTATGAAAAGAAAAGAAAAGGGTACGGATGCATCATTGGGAGGAGGCAGGTGGAGCCTTGTGGAGAGGAGAGGTAAAACCAGAGGGAAAAGAGGAGCAAGAGAACAGGGCAGAGGCTGGGGACATTTCAACAGGAGTGGAGGGAGAACAACTGTGCTGGAGGACAAGCAGGAATGGAGAGAAAGGGGACGGGATAAAGGAAGGACAAGGCGAGCAGAACATGAAAACAAGGGTGGGATCCTAATGTTGGGAGACTCAGTTTTGAAAAGGATCAGATGGGGAAGCAAGGGGGAGAGGAATAATTGCATATGGGTGGAGGCCATGCCAGGCATGACAGCAGAAAGGGTGGGTCAATCTGTTCTGAAGAGGGGTAGGGAAAAACCTTACATAGTTCTGCATTTGGGAACAAATGACCTGGCAGGAAATACAGCAAATGTAGTCCAGAGCAGGTTTGAGGAGCTGGGACTGCTCTGTGAGGAGGTAGGAAGATCAGTAACTTTCTCGGAGGTGCTTCCAATACCCAGATCGAGCACGGCAAGGAAGCTAAGGATAGAGGAATTTAACACAAGGCTAAGAGAATGGTGTCAGTTCAAAGGGTATGGGCTGGTGGGGTTGTGGGGAAGGACCCGGGAGGGCAAGGATCTCTATGCAAAGGACGGGCAAAACTTGAGTGAGGAAGGACAGAAACTGGGGAAATACTTAGCAAACAATTAGAATTTAAACTAGAAGAGGGGGGTGGCAGGTGGGTAGAAGTCAGGTAGGATCTACAGGAAGGGAAGCAAAATGAGCTTACCACCCTATACCGGCAGCAAGGGACTTAGGGAGAGGTCAGGCGGGGATGCTAGAAAGGGAGATCAAGTAATGAGGGGGGGAAGGAAGTGGGGTGGAGGGTGGTGACTTTGAATGCTAGGAGTCTAGAGAACAAAATAGCAGAGTTACAGGCTCTCATGGCAGATGGAGAGGTGGACATGGTGGCCGTCCCTGAGACATGGGACACCCATTACGATGACTGGACCTGGCAGTACTGGGCTTCAGGTTATTTTGATGGGACAGGGTAAAAGGGAAAGGGGGGGTGGCGCTGTATGTGAGGGAAGGATTGAAGTATTTCAGGGAGGAAGGGGAGGAGGGCAGCATGGAGTCATTATGGGTGCAGCTCCAGGACTCCAAAAATAGGACTGTCAGGATGAGAGTGGTGCACAAGCCACCCTCTCAGACTGAGGAGTTAGACAGGAAACTAGTGGGACAGATAAGGAGGACCTGTGGGAGGGGCAGCATGGTGATTGTAGGGGACTTCAACCTGCCGGGAGTGGATTGGGGTACCCCAGCCACCACGAATAGGAGGGAGCAGGTACTTCTGGATGCCTTCCAGGACAGCTTCCTATTGCAGATGGTTAATGAGCCAACCAGGTTAGGGAACACCCTAGACCTTGTGCTGGTGAAAGGTGAGTTTGTGAGGGAGCTGGGGTAGAAAAACCACTGGCGTAAGTGACAAGCACTCAGTGTGGTTCATGATAAACATGAGGAGAGGGGGAGTAGAAACGGGTAAAAGGGCGCTAGAGTTCAGGAGGGCACACTTTAGGAGGATGAGGGAAATAGTACAGGGTATCTGGCCAAGATCCATCCAAATATGGACACTAACCAGAAATGAGAGGTAATTGAACTGGGAATTGAGGGGGCAACCCCAACATATACAAGATCCAGTGTAAGAAGGCTAGGGCGAAGAAGCCTAGCTGGGTGAGCAATGGGGGGGTCATGGAAAAAGTAATGAAGAAAAGAGCCACCTTTAGAAGGTACGAAAAAACAGGAAGATGGGAGAACAGGGAGGAATTCCTGAATAAGTCAAGGGAGTTGACGAGGGCAGTCAGAGCAACCAAGACATCTAGGGAACTCAGGCTAGCACAGGGCATCCAAGAGAGGGAGAAGGACTTATTCAGGTACATCAGGGAGAAAAGGAATTGTAATGTCCAGATAATAAGGATCAAGAGGAATGGGAGGGGGTGGATGGAAACTGGGGCAGAACAAACAGAAGAGTTAAATGAGTACTTCTGCTCAGTATTTACTAAAGAGAAAGGGGTAGCTATACAGAAAAGTGGTGGGAGGGTGAGCATGGGTCAGGGGAGGAGGTTACAGATGGGGAAATCCCAGTGGGCAGGGTACTGGAAGGCTTAAGGGCACTGAGGGTGGACAAGGCACCAGAGCCAGATGGTATACACGCAAGGGTGCTAAAGGATCTGGCAGAAGTCCTGGAAGAACTTTTGGCAGACATCTTCAATGCCTCCCCGGACTCGGGGAGTGTACCTCAGGAATGAAGTATGGCACACGTGGTATCCCTCCACAAGAGCATCCCCAAGGATGAGCCAGGAAACTACAGACTATTGAATCTCACATCAATTGTGGGAAAGCTGAAGGAGACAATCCTGAAGGAGAGGCTAGTTTCCCTCCTAGAAGCTAATGGGCTTCAGGACAGCAGACAGCATGAATTGTCTCAGGCAGATCCTGTCAGACCAACCTGGTGGAGTACTATGACTGGGTAACCAGGCAATTAGACAAGGGCCATGCAGTGGATGTCCTGTACCTGGACTTCAGTAAGACCTTTGATTCAGTGATGCATGGAAGGCTAGGAAATAAGCTGGAAGGCACAGGGGTGGGGGTGAAGACAATGGGATCGGTAGTGAACTGGCTACAAGGGAGACAGCAGAGGGTGCTGGTGGGAGGGGAGCTCTCATCTCCCAGAGTTGTGACAAGCTGGGTGCCACAGGGCTCTGCACTGGGACCTGTGTTATTTGGGCTGTTCATATCAGACATCTCAATAGGCAAAGAGCAAGCTTAATCTGTTTAGAAACATAGAATTAGATGACAGATAAGGACCGATTGACCAACCTAGTCTGCCCATTTCCCTACCTAATGGATAAGCTGCAGATCCTAGTTAACCAACAGCCTATTTCCTCCTACCCCTCACAAGAATTGCCTTATGTCTGTTCCATGCATTCTTGAATTCCCACAAAGTTTCTGACTCCACAACTTCCCTAGGAAGACCATTCCATGCATCCACAACCCTCTCCATGAAAAAATATTTCCTCACATTACCTCTGAGCTCCCCCCATCTTCAAATTGTGCCCCCTTGTTCTTGCATATCTCTTTTTCTGAAAGATACTACCCTCTTGGACTTTGTTAATTCTCTTGAAGTACTTAAAAGTTTCTTTCATGTCCCCCCTCTCCCTCCTTTCCTCAAGTGTATACATATTAAGCTCCTTTAGTATCTCTTTGGAAGGCTTCTGGTGCAGACTGTGTGCCATTCTAGTTGCCCTACTCAGGATAGCCTCCATCCTGTCTATGTCCTTCCAGAGATGGGGTCTCCAGAACTGCACACAGTACTCAAAATGTGGTCTAACCAACTGTCTTTACAGAGGGATAACAACTTTCTGTTTTCTACTGGTGATGCCTCTCCCAATGCATCCCTGTATTCCCCAGCCCTCCTTACTGCCTTCTCATATTGCTTGCCCACCTTAGATCATCTGATATGACTACCCCCAGGTCCCTTTCCATTTTTGTTGTTAGTATCTCCCCCCATTTTGTACTCTTCCCCTGGATTTTCATTTCCCTGGTGCATTACTCAGCACTTCTTTGCATTGAATCTAAGCTGCCATACATTTGACCATTCCACCAACCTTGCCAAGTCCCTTCTCATCATTTCCACCCCAATTTGAGTATCAACCCTGTTGCAGATCTTTGTGACGTCTGCAAAGAGACATACTTTTCCTTCCAGGCTTCCACAATGTCACTTATAATGACATTAAAGAGGACCGGTTCCAGTACTGAACCCTGTGATACCCCACTAGTAGCCCTCCTTTCTTCAGAGTGGACTCTGTTTATTATTATACTCTGTGTCCTGTTGTCCAGCCAATTTTTTACCCAGGCTACCACCTTGAAACCCATTCTAAGGCTGGCTAATTTTTTTATTAATCTTTAGTGGGGGAATGTATCAAATGCCTTACTAAAGGTTGGCCATGTCCACAGACCCTCCCTAGTCAACTACTTTGGTCACCTATTCAAAGAAATCTATTACATGACTTTCCCTTGTCAATCCATGCTGCCTTGGATCCTGTGCCCCGCTGGCCTCTAGGTATGCAACAATTCTTTATTTCAGAAGTGATTCCATCATTTTATCTACCACTGAGTTCAAACTAACAGGTCTGAAGTTTTCTGCTTCTGCCTTGCTCCCACTTTTGTGAAGTGGATTCACATCTGCCCTCCTCCAGTCCTCAGGTACCACACCATGCTCCCATGATTTGTTAAAGAGGGTAGTAGTGGTGTCACTAGTTCTCCCCTTAGTTCTTTAAGAATTCTGGGGTGAATCCTGTCAGGCCTCATTGCTTTGTCCACCTTCAGTTTTAAGAGTTATTTCAGAAACCTATCTTCTGTGAAAGGACTGGTATCAACCCCCCTATCCAGAGTGTTTCTATTGTTTGGTTTGGGTATGTCCCCCTCCTCTTCTTTTGTGAATACTGAGCAGAAGTTTTTGTTCAGTATCCCTGCTGTTTCACTGTCACCCTCTGCCCACATTCCTTCCCCTTTATTAAGCCTCAGTATCCCTCCCTTGGTCTCAATGTACCTATAAAAGGTTGTATCCCCCTTCTTAACAGAGTTGGCTATCTTTCCTCAGTTTGGGTCTTTGCTATTCTGACTGCCTTCCCTGCCTCCTTCTGCTTTAACTGATATAGTTCTATGTCCTGCTCCTACTTTGTTTCCTTATATTTCCTGAATGCTATCCTATTCTCCCTAACCTTCCCTGCCACCTCTTTTAAGAACCATAGTGACTTTTTCCTTCATTTTGTTTTGTTGATTTGATTTACACAAAGGCTTGTTGCCTCTGTGATGGCAGTTTTGATTTTTCCTCAATGTTCTTTCACCCCATCTTTTTGCCTGTTTGCTAGTGCATTTCTGAGGCACTCTTCCATTTTGCAAAATCAGCCCTCCTAAAGCCCAATGCCCTTGATTTTGTATGGCTTGACTCTACAGCTGTATTTATTGTGAACCACACTGTTTGGTGGTTGCTTGTTCCCAGATAGCTACCCACTTCTAGATCTGAGATCCTATCTCCATCCCCATTTGAGAGTAGCAGGTCTAGGATTGCTCCCTTCTGAGTGGGTTCCAACACTAGCTGTCTCAGGCATGCCCCCTGTAGGGCATCGAGAATGACCCTGCTCTTGAATGTGGCTGCAGTAAAGGTACTCCAGTTAACACCTGGCATATTCAGTTCCCCCATCAACAATATCTCTCCTTTTTCTGCCATTCTAAGGATTCCTGCTATCACTTCCTTGTCCATTGCCTCCCCCTGAAATAGGCGACTGTAAACAACCCCTGTACAGACAGATTGTGGTGCCATTTCCTGTCTCCAGGGTGACCCACAGTGCCTCCTCCCCTCCCTGTTTACCATTTAGTTCTGTTGCTTTGATTCCTTCCCTTATGTAGAGAGCTACTACTCCTCCTCTTTTACCTTCCCTGTCACTCCTGAAGATTGTGTACCCTGGTATGTTGACATTCCAGTCATGGTTCTCTGTGTGCCATGTTTCTGTGACTGCTGCGATATCCAGGCATCCCTCTTCCATCAAGGCCACTAGTTCAAGGAGCTTGTTACACAGACTAGGGGCATTGGTACTCGTTGCCCTCCATTTTTTGATAGCCTTACCCCTTTTATACCCACCCCTGTCCTTACTACCTTTTCCTTTTTCTGGATTTACCCCTGTTTTGCCTCCTAAGGGATTTCCCTGCTTCTCTTCAGTGTCTCCTGCCTTGGCTAGTTTAAATGTTTGCCAATGAAGCATTTAAACCTATCACCTAGGATACTGGTTCCCCTCTCGGACAGGTGCAGACCATCATGCCAGTATAGGCCTGCATCACTCCAGGTGGACCCCCAATCCCCAGTGAAGCCAAATCCCTGAGCTCTGCACTAGTTTTTCAAGCAGTCATTGAATCCTATGGTGCGGAGCACCCTAGCCTCACCCTTGCCATAGACAGGCAACATTTCTGAAAAGTTACCGTGTGTGCTACTTGTCTAAGGCCCCTTCCCAACTCCACAGACCCCTGCTGCACTGTTCTGATTCCATTCCCTGCCAGGTCATTTGTCACTAGGTTGACAATAACATCCAGCTCCCTTCCCCATGCAGCTGCTCCCATGATCCTGAGGATTCGATTCATGTTCCTCCAAGCCATGGTGCCGGGCAGGCACCTTACATCCCTCTCTCATCCCTCCCCCAGTTCTACCCTCCTAATGACTGAGTCCCTCACCAGAAGTTTTTTCCCTTCCCCTGTGGGGTCCTGTGCCTCCCTCCCATCGATCTCCTTTGTGGAGGTTCCCAGCATCCTCCTTGGCCTCCACTGTGGGTGACTCTATGCATAAGAACATACAAAGACACCAGCAGAAGAAAGCCATTTGGTCTATCAAGTCTGCTCATGTTGCAGAGTGCACAACTTGAGCTACTGTCCCTTTCCCCTCTCTCCACTCCTCCCATCCTCCTTACCCATGACCCTTACCCTCCCCTATACCTGTCCCAGCCTCTCTTAAAGCTTCCCACTGTCGTCAATGAGATTACCTCTCCTGGCAGTACATTCCAAGTGTCCACCACCCTCTTTGTGAAGAACTGCTTCCGGACCTCCCTCCTAAACCTCCCACACTCCCGCTTAAGACTGTGCCCCCTCGTGTTATGTTTACCACTCAGCTTAAAGAGACTCTCCTTATCAACCTTATTTATCCCTTTCAACTTTTGAGGGTCCCAATCATGTCCCCACTCTCTCTGCTGTCCTTCAAGGAGTACATGTTCAGTGCCCTCCAACTCTCTTCACATGTCTTACCCTGTTCACCAGCTATCATCTTTGTAGCCCTTCTCTGGACCTTCTCCAGCAGGATAATGTCCTTTTTGAGGTGTGGGCACCAGTACTGAACTCCATACTCTAGATGCAGCCTTACCAGTGACCTGTACAAGGGCAGTATAACCTCCTCTCTCCTACTACTGATCCCCCCTATATATGCATCCCAGCATCTTGTTTGCCTTTGCTGCTGCTTTCTTGCACTGCGTGGAGTACTTCAGGTCACTAGTGATCATCAGTCCCTGGTTCTTTCTTCCTGTGATGCAGATACTCGGACTCCACCCAGGTAGTACTCTGTCCTAGGATTCTTGGCTTAAGTTTGCATAACTTTGCATTTCTTGGCCATTGAAGCCAAGCTGCCAGATCCTGGACCACCTCCCTAGCTTTTCCTGATCTTCCTGTAGGTCCTGTATGCCTTCAGCTGTGTCCACGCTCCCACAGAGCTTGGTGTTATAAATGAATAGGCACATTTTGCCCTTCATGCCATCTCCAGTGTCATTGATGAAGACATTGAACAACACTGGCCTCAGCACAGAGCCTCGTGGGACCCCACTGGTTACCTGTCTTGTACCAGATAACTCTTACCCTACAACAACCCTCTGGGTTCTGTCCTTGAGACAGTTTTCCACCCATCTGGCCATCTTTTCCCCAACCCCGAGATCCACCAACTTCCTGATCAACCTTTGTGGGGCACAGAGTCAAAGGCTTTGCTGAAATCAAGATAGAGGATGTCTACTGCTTGGCCCCTGTCTACTGTCTTAGTGACACAGTCAAAGAAGTCAATCAGATTTCTATATAGAGAGAGGAACCATGTTCCACCAGAATGGTGAATGAATTGTGGAGAGGCTCAACTGGAGGGATGCACCTTTGTTCCATCACCCTCACCCTCCCTGAGCCCACTGTGGTCCAACCACTCCTTTTTCTTGGCAAACCTCTGAGGCAGTGATGGTGGCCTGGGTGGTCCCTGGGTGGGGGAGGAGGTTTCTCAAATCCTCACCAGGTCAGTATGGAGATGGGAAACATCATCCTACAGACCAGAGAGGTGCTTGCAAATAGGACAGCAACGCAGCCTCTTGAACTTCTTCCAGAAGACTGCCACTCCACAGCCAGTGAATTGCACCACTTCACACATGTCTGTCTCCGTTCCTGTTTAAGATTTTATTTTAGTGCATGTGAGTGTGCTTACCCCCTATTCAGTGTGCTGTGCTGTTAAGGATATGAACAGGTGTATGTCCTTTGCACTTTGTGGAAGTGATGTTATAACTCCTGATATAAACTAAATGATGTGCTTGGGTCGGGTGGGGTGAGGCGAGGGTGGGTGGGACTAAGCCTGTGCCTTCCAGAAACAATTAACTGCAGCTGTGACCCACCACCCTGGTGAGTGCCTTCTTTCCTTTCAGACACCTATTTCACAGGGTTTAAGTAACAGGTCTAGTCACAAATGACTGCAAATATTCTCCCACCTAGATTTCCTCCTGGTAAATAAAAGTTACACTAAGTAAAGTCAACCCCAAAAACAGAGAACCAAAACACTGACTTCTATTTACTTACACAGGCCTCAAAATTAAGAATTCAATTCAGTGTACTCTATTAAATCACCTCCTTGCTTTAAGGAAGCTTGTGGCTGCTCTCTGTCTCAGCTACATCAGATGTTTGCAGATGACACCAAGATGGGAGCAGTAGTGGATGACTTTGGAGTGTGGCTGAAGTTGCAAGATGATCTACCAAAACTGGAGGCCTGGTCAGACATTGGGCAGCTGGGGTTCAATACCAAGGGATGGTGCTTCCTGGAGGTAGCCGAGCAGGGAATTCCAAAAAACTGGGTCCGCAACCTTGAATGCCCAGCCATCGGATGATTTTTAATCTCACCCTGGGCACCTCCAGGAGTGCCTCCTCTGCTGATCTAAGGGGATGGCATGGAGTGTAGGGGTGCAGGAGCTCTTTTAGGTAACCTGGACCCAACCTGTGTAGGGTCTTATAGGTCAAAAGGCCTATTTTAAAGGAAATGCACCAATACACTAGAAACCAGTGTAGTTCATGCAGAACCAGCATTATATGACAGTATCTTGGCAGACCCATCAACAGCCAGGCTGCAGCATTCTGCAGCAGCTGCAGGCACCTCAATGCACCCCCACTGACCCTGAGGTAGAGTGCATTACAATGCACTATGGTAATCAAGCCTGGAAGTGACAAACATGTGTATCAGGGTGGCCAGATCTTCAAGAGAGGCAAGGGACTTGATTCAGGTGATGTTGCTGAGATGGTAGACTCTGAATCAGACAATGGCAGACACCTGAGAATCAAGTGTCAGCCCACTGTCCATAACAATGCCCAACTTCTTAGCCTTCGGGGAGGCCTCTAGTTCAGTTGGGCCAATAAACATTCCTAAACTTTCCCCAGAGGCCCCATCCCCCCCCTTTGACCTAGTTCCATGACCAGTACTTCGGTCTTGCCCAGGATGATCCCCAACCAGTTAGACGATGTCCAAGCCCAGATCTCAGCCAGGCACTATTTTAGCATGTGAACAGCATCAGATTGTCTGCGTGTGATGGACAAGTAGAGCTGAGTATCATCAGCATAGCAATGAAAGTTCAGCTCATACTGCCTAATGATCTCATCTGGGGCATCATGTACAATGCAAACAACATGAAGGAAAGGACAGAGCCTTGGGGTACTCCACATGGCAGGGCCATTTGATTGAAGAAATAGTTCCCTAGAATGACCTTCTGAAACCTGCCCCATATGAAAAATTCAAACCAGTTGATGACCTTACCAGTGAGTCCCTCAGGAGGAGACAGCTGCTTAAAAGCTTGCGCTGCTCAAGCCGAGGTAGAAGCAGTCCAAGAGAAGCTGTGGGTCTCATCTGCTGCCATTTGACATCTGGCAGCATTCACCAGCAACATACCACTTTCGTTCTATTCAGAGAACTGCTGCTCATTCAGTGAACTGTTGCTCATTCAGAGCAAAATCATCTGCTGTGCACTTGCTTTCACCTTCAGCCACTGCCACTTGGCTGAAGTTTGGACTTTACACTCGCATTTCCTGGTTTGAGGCATGCAGGGGTTTGGGGGAACTGGCAGCCAACCAGAGAGTTTGGGAGGAGGTGACAGCTGCTGAAAAGCTTGCGCTGCATGCTGTGCTCGAGCATGTGAGTGGCGTGAGTGCCACTCCAAATAGAAAAAGGAGTTAGAAATGTCATTTTCTCTTGTTTTTGTACTATATGTTTGCTTAATATTAGGTTTAAATTTGCTTAACACACTTGACAGGACTATTGAGTTTAATCTATTCAACCACATGGTAAGTGGCTGTTGTAAAAGTACTCCTGTCAACTGTGTTATGTATTTAGGCATTGAAAAATTTTACTTACCTGAGTTGTTATTTTTATTCCTCATTTAATATATATTTTTAACATTAGTTCTGTGATTACATTATTTAAGTTACATTTATATTTTGTTGTTATCTTCAAAATTATTTGTTTTGGTTTGTGGAGATTTTTTACCTTGGGTGTTCTCCTAGTTATGTTTGCCTCTTGTGATGTTAGAAAAAACAAACAAGAGGTAAACTGGCCATTCTTGTCAGTGATGACAAGGAAGTCCTATCTTTTTAAAAACAGGAGAAATAGTATTTCATCAGACCAGTACAAAATAAAAACTAGAGTTGGATCTTGGCCAAATTCCCCTTTTGCCTTTTGGAAACAAATAACTGATTTCCAAGGGGCTTGTTGTTTGATGTTAATCTTAGGGGGAGACGTTGAACTAAATCTGGGCCCTACAAGTATGGCTAATCTAAAGATTTTACATGACAATGCACGTAGCATGAGTTCCAAAACATACATGCTGGCCTCCATGTTTTATGAACATGATCCCAGCTTGTTTTGATTATGTGAGACTTGGTTAACAAACAAACATACTGATGAAGAACTTGGTATCCCTGCATACCTATTATATAGATCAGATAGAAACACAAGGGGTGGAAGGGTAATATTGTATTTAAAAAACAAGTCTGGGACATTCTAGGGTTCTACTATGTGGGAGTGACAGTAGTTTTGAATACCTGGCTGTCTCCCTGGCTCTCTTAGGTTTGGATGGAGTTGTTGTTTATCCCCTCCAAAACAAATTTGAAAGATATAGAAGGGGTAATAAATAAAATAATAGACAACATGGGAAACAAACAAATTAACCTAGTTGGAGATTTAAATTGTGATAGGCCAAGCACTAGGGGGGAAGATTATTGGAAGAAATAGTGACCCCACTAGGTCTAAAACAATATATAAAGTCATCCACCCGTTACACAGATAATTTATAAAATGGGTCAGTTCTTGACCTAATATTTGTATCTATAGATATCCAGGTGGAAGCCACAGGTGTCTTATCTCCTTATTTAAGTGACCATAGCCCTGTCTGGATCACATTGTCACAATCCCAGTTTCCTCTTGGACCTTTGACATCTAGTCAAAATTGGTCCAGAGACTTTTGGAAGTTTTCTGAAATTTAACTTTTGAATAGTATTTGCAGAGAAAAATGGGAAAGGTGTCAGTTGATCCAAGACATTGATATTGATGTTGATTATTTTGTAGAAACATTTGGCAAAATTTGCAATTTACATACCTCTGTGGTTAGACAAAAAAATTAAACACATAAAGACTCCCTGGATAAATGAAAAGCTATTGAAACAAATTTGAATAAAAAATAGAATATGGAGAAAAGCGACTAAATCTAAGACAGAAGCTGATTGGGTGTTGTTTAAGAACAAAAGGAATCAATGTAAAAAACAGATTTAAGTTGCAAAAGTCAGGTACCATAAAAATAAGATTGATTGTAATATGGATCAAAAAAGTTGGGGGGAACAATAAATAAACCAATAAATCCAGGGGGTCATAGGTCTCAATCAAATTTGCAACTTAGAGAAGGATCTACTCTAACAAATGATTTAGGGACTATCTCAAATTTGCTAAATGATTTTTTTGTAGATTTGCCCCAGTATGATACCTCTATTATTTCAAATACTAAGTCCCGTATATTGCCTTGTGGTATCATATATTTTGAAATGGAGCCTTTGGTTGGGTCACTTCCCTTCTTCTTGAAAGAAGAGCAAGGTTAGATAAATTTTTAAGGGTGGTGACCCAACCGAGGTAAATAATTACAGACCTATAGTTTGCTTTCCATTTTGTCTAAATTTTTGGAGAAGTTGTTTCATTCTCACATGACCGATTATTTAAATAAATATGGGTTATTAAATCCTTATCAGTCCAGGTTTAGAAAGGGATTGTCAACTTTTTCTGCCCTACTAGAGTTCAATGACTTATTAAATGAGTCACTGAACTCTCGTTGGGAAATGGCTGTGATTTATGTGGATCTTTCAAAGGCCTTCAACCTGGTGGACCACCCCTATGTACGCCTATGATACTGCCATGGTAGCCACTGGTAAAAATATGTAGGAACTACAGAAAAATCTGAAGTTTGATTTTTTTCAAATGTGGAGGGGTGGCTCACCAGGTTGAAGTTGCTCATAAACATAAAAAAAAATAGATTAATGTATTTTTCTCCAAAAATGGGACGGGGTAAAAAGATTGAAAATAAACTTAAGATTCAAACCAAAGATGCTTCCATCCTCAAACAGGTTGATAGTTATTGCTATCTAGGGGTCACTTTTGACACCGACCTGACCTTTGCACCACACATAACTAACACTTTTGGGAAAGTAAATAAAAAACTCGGTGTGTTAAAAAGATCAACAGGGTTTTTGAACTGGTCTATTAGAAAGAGGATTGCAGAACAACTTATACCCTCTTTAAATTATGGTCAGTTAATCTACAGAACAGCAAATAAATCCCTGTTGGTATGTCTTGATAAAATCCAATATAGGATTGCTTGATATGTTTTAAAATGTAGTTTTTACACACATCATTGCCATTTACTAAGTAGTTTAAATTGGCAGCCTCTTGAAATAAGTCACAATAGAACTTATCTGCTGTTGTTTCATAAATTAAGATCATCTGGCCACCCAATTTCCATATATCTTTTTAAAAAAGGAACCTCTGACAGAGTTCTTAACAAATCAGTTTATCAGAATAAAATTTTGCCATGTGGACATTTAAATTAATTTGGAGATAGGACTCTTTCCACCAGGGCAGCAGCCCTCTGGAACTCACAGCATGCGAATGTTCATGCAATTCCTGAATATTCCAAATTTTCACAGACAGTTAGGAAATCAGTGGTTCATTCATGTAATTGTTTCACATGAATTTTCTGCTAATCTTGCATTTAATATTGATTTGTGTTATTTTTGTTGTATGTGCAACTTATACTATGTTTTGCATTGTGTTTTTATGATATGTAACTTAAGTTTTCATACAGAACTGTCTTGTAAACAGGACTATTTTTGTCCTAATGACTTCTTTCCTGTTTAAAACTAAAGATTTTACATTACATTTTTACATTTACATACTCCCATGGCCTGTACAATAACACCTCATGGTCCATAGTGTCAAATGCAGAAGAGAGATTGAGGTGGATGAGAATAGTTCACTTCCCTCTATCCCTCACAGTGAGCAGGTCATTCAACACCCTAACTAATGCTCTCTCCATGCTATGCCTTGCCCTAAACCCGAACTGGAAAGGTTTGTAAATCTGAAAGTCCATGAGGTGAATCTCGAGCTGTTCCATGACTACCTTCTCCAGAACCTTCCCAAGAAAACTTTCTAAAATATTGGGATATTTGCTAGGCCAGTTCTTAAAAAGTGTGGAGTCTGACTTAATGATCACACTGGCATGTATTGAGGTTCTTTGTTATGCACTGCAGTTCTGTTGCAACCATATTCACTGGTAACAAGGTACAGTGCCCCATGCCATTGTAAAACTGTTGAAAGCAGTTCTTGAAAATGTCTAAGCATTGCAAGTTGGAAAATTTATCCTAACAGTGCGAAGCAATAGGCAGCAGAAAACACAAGTGAAACCAGTAATGGAACAGAATGGAGCTGATTATGAAGTGATCCACTGCACTCCAGGGATGCGGAAAACCAATTCACAGAATTCCAGAACAACTGGACAACTAAAGATGACCAGCAGTGAATGGTAAATATACATATTGGCACTACTGTAATACATACTCAAATGAGTAACACAGTGAAAAAGGATAAAATACTGATAACTACCAATGGATAAACACTGACTAAAAATGCTACATGGACTGAGTGTACTTGTTATGTGAATAAACAAAAATAAGTTATGTTAAAGTTATATTTCAGATGTGTATACAACTTATGACTATAAAGGCATAAAAATTACAGTGAATAGTAGAATGGAGGGCAGAACTGTGCAAGGAAACCAGGAATTATTATGGTGTTTGCCTATCAGGTAACCTATCAAGAAATGTGCATCTTATATATACATAGATACATAGATACATAGACAGTGTCGGCAGATAAGGGCCTATGACCAACCCAGTCTGCCCATTTGAGCTTGTAAGTTCAGTTTGTTTTCCTAGAAGTCTGTTGCCCCTTAACCCTGACCTCCAGAATTCCTTTATGTCTATCCCATGCATTCTTAAATCCCGTGATTGTTTCAGCCCCCACCACTTCCTCTGGCAGGGTGTTCCACTTGTCCACCACCCGTTCTGTGAAGAAATTCTTTCTCATGCTTCCTCTGAATCGTCCTCCCTCCAACTTCATCCCATGCCCTCTAGTCCTGGAACATCTTTTTCACTTAAAAATAGTGTTTTCCTGCACCCTGTTCCTCCCTGTAAGATACTTGTATGTCTCTATCATATCCCCTCTCTCCCTCCTCTCCTCCAGGGAGTACATGTTCAGTTCCTTCAACCTGTCTTCATAGGACTTGTGATGCAATCCATGCACCATCTTTGTTGCCCTCCTCTGAACCTTCTCTACCCTGTCTATGTCCTTACATAGGTATGGTCTCCAGAACTGTACACTGTACTCTAGGTGGGGCCTCACTAGTGTCTTGTATAGCGGAATTATGACCTCCTTTTCCTGCTGGTGATGCCCTGCCTATACATC
The DNA here is from genome assembly GCA_016271365.2 of Neoceratodus forsteri. Classification (NCBI taxonomy): domain Eukaryota; kingdom Metazoa; phylum Chordata; order Ceratodontiformes; family Ceratodontidae; genus Neoceratodus; species Neoceratodus forsteri. The sequence continues at coordinate 13,163,355 of CM028130.1, forward strand.
CCAGCATCCTATTTGCTTTACCTGCTGCCTTGTCACACTGTTTCCTACCTTGAGGTCATCAGAGATGATAACCCCAAGATCCCTTTCCTGCTTGGTGCATACTATCCTCACCCCCAACTGATATATTGTGCCAGGGTTTTGTGCCCCATATGCATTATCTTGCACTTCTTTGCATTGAATTTCAACTGCCAAACCACTGACCATTCTTCAAGTTCTGCAGGTCACTTCTCATTCTGTCTACACTCTCTGGTGTGTCTACTCTGTTACAGAGCTTTGTGTCATCAGTGAACAGTGAAATTCTGCCTTCTAGGTCCTGCGTAATGTCACTGATGAAGATGTTGAATAGAACCGGTCCCAGCACTGATCCCTGTGGTACCCCACTGGTCACTCTTCCCTCTGTGGAGTGACAGCCATTTACCACCACCCTCTGTGTCCTGCCACCCAGCCAGTTACCTACCCACCACACTACTGTCCTGCCCACACCCATATTCCTGAGTTTGTGTAATAGTCTATGTGGCACAGTGTCAAAGGCCTTGCTGAAGTCCAAATAGGCCATGTCCACCGCCCACCCCTGATCAACCTCCCTAGTCACCCAGTCAAAAAATTCAAAGAGGTTGGTCTGACATGACCTCCCCCTGGTGAAACCATGCTGCCTTGGGTCCTGTAGTCCATTGACAACCAGATGTTCTACCAATCTCTCCTTCAGTAGTGCTTCCATGATCTTCCCCACTACTGAGGTGAGGCTGACTGGTCTGTAGTTCCCTGCTTCCTCTTTGTTCCCACTTTTGTATAAGGGGACTACATCTGCTGTCCTCCAGTCTTTGGGTACCTCCCCTGTTTCCAGTGATCGGCTAAACAGGATAGCCAGTGGTTCAACCACCACCTCTCTTAGTTCTTTAAGGACCCTGGGGTGCACCCCATCTGGCCCCATTGCTTTATCAACTCTTATTACTTCCAGTTCCTTCAGGACCCTTTCTCGTGTAAAGGGACTTGTGTCCATTCTGCACCATTCTCACCCTTGTACTCCTTCAGGCCCATTACCCTCCTCTTCCTCATTAAAGACTGAGCAGAAATACCTGTTCAATATGTCAGCTTTACTGTTATCATCCTCCACGTGGCCCCATCCTCCCCTTCAGTCTCACTATCCCTCCTTTGTCTTTCTTTTTCACTTATGTACCTGTAAAGGTTTGTCCCCTCTACCCACTGATTTTGCAATGTGCTTCTGTCTGAGCTTTGGCTTCCTTACTGACCTCCTGCCTCCCTTTGCTTCTCCTGGTACTTCTCCCTATCCCCTTCTGCCTGTGTCTTTTGTATTGCCTGAATGCAATCTTTTTGGCTTTCACTTTCTTTTCTACCTCTTTGGAAAACCATAATGGTCTCCTTCCTTTTCCTCTTGCTAACCTGCTTAATGCATAATTCTGTTGTTCTTGTAATCCCCATTTAAATACGCCCTGTTCCTCAACCCCTAGATTCCTGTCCCATTTCCTTAATGCCTCTTTCAAGTATCTCCCCATTTTCCCAAAGTCTGCCCCTAAAATCCAGGATATGTGTTTTTGTGTGGTTTGGTTCTGCTCTTTCTGTGATTTCAAACCACAATGACTGGTGGTCACTGTTTCTCAGGTGCTCCCCCACTGTTACCCCCATCACACTGTCCCTGTTTGTGAGCACAAGGTCCAGTATTGCCTTCTGCCAAGTTGGTTCCATGACCAGTTGCTTGAGGAAAGAACCCTGAAGGGAGTCCAGGATAAATCTGCTCCTAGTTGATGCTGCTGCTGGGATGCTCCAGTCCACGTCTGGAATACTGAAGTCTCCAACCAGTACTACCTCACCCTTGTCTGCCATCCTTTGGATGGCTAGCATCAGCTCCCTATCTGTTTCTTCCTCATGTGCTGGTGGTCTATAGACCACACCTGTGCAGATGGCTGTCCTCATTTTCCTTTCCAGCTTAACCCACAGTATCTCTCCCCCATTTTGTTCCTCCTGGATCTCTGTGGCCCTTATGTCATTTTTCCTATACAGTGCCACTCCTCCTCCCTTCCTGCCTGCTCTGTCTCTTCTGAATATGTTGTAGCCAGGTATGGCCATCTCCCAGTCGTGGTTATCATTACACCAGGTTTCAGTGATGGCCACAATGTCCAGGTCTGACTGCACCATGACAGCCTCCAGAACTTCCATCTTGTTGCTAAGGCTCCTGGCATTTGCACACATGGCTTTCCATGATTTGACCTCCCTAGACTGTTTCACTGTTCTACTCCAGCCCTTCTTGGTTGTCATTTATCCCTGGTTCTCCTTGCTGTCTGCCTTCTGCTGAATTTTGCCCATTTTCTGCTTATCCACCTCTTGGCACTAATCTCCATCTTTTGCACACTGCTTTGCAGAGATAGCCACTCCTGTGGTTCACTGGTTCCAGTGCTAGCTGTGGGGGGTGAGCAAGTAGGTACCCTCCTTGCTGGCCTGCCACCCCTTTGCTAGTTTAAATGCTTGTCAATGTAGCATTTAAACTTATCATTGAGTGCTTGGATTCCCCTCCAGGATGGATGCAGGCCGTCAGGCTTGAACAAACCTCCATCCCTCCAGGTGGGTTCCCAGTCACCAATGAATCCAAACCCTTCCTCACAGCACCAGTTCTTCAACCATGAGTTAAAGTTCCTGGTGCATGCACTCTATGCTCTCCTTGCCTCTCACAGGTAGTACTTCGAGAAAGTGACAGAAGTAGCTACTTGCTTGAGACCCTCCCAGTTTCCTAAACTCTTCCTGAACTTCCTTTGGCTCCCCATTTGCCAGGTCATTAGTACCTAGGTGGATAATGACATCCAGCTCACCCTCCGTCTTGCCTTCCCAGTGATCCCCAGGATCTTCCTTCCATCCCTCCATGCCGTGGCACCTGGTAGCACCTCACCTCCCTGTCTTCCCCTCCTGTGTCCCTAGCTGGATCCCTCTTATGGTGGAGTCCCCACCAGGATTCACTTCCTCCTCCTCTGGGGTCCACTGCTTTCCCCGCTGAGGTCACCTCCTTGGCTAACCTCCACATCCTTTCCTTCCACTTCTCTGGGTACCTCTATTTGGTTGTCCTCATTTGCCAGTGTGGCATATGAGATCTTGAGTGGAATAGGATCTGGGATGTGCCTCTGCCTGACTGCTCTAACCCTCCCTGAGCCCACTGTCATCCAAGTGCTCCTCGTTCTCGGCATCCTTTGAGGCAGTTGCATTGGACTGGGTGGTCCCTGGATAGGGGTGATGGTACTCCTGACCCAGTTTACTTCTGCTCTGAGTCTGGCTACCTCCTCCCACAGTCCAGAGAGATGCATGCAGATAGGGCAGCACCTCAGTGTCCAGAAGGTCTGCCTGAATATGGCTGCCCCACAGCCACTGCATTGCACCACTCCCACATTATACTGCAGTTCCACTACTTGTCTGCTACTGAAGCTCTCCTAGTTCCCTTTTATTAATTTACTGTCCTAAAATCCTGCCACTGATCCTCAGATAATTTATTTTTTTTAAAGAAAAAGAAAACAATAAATAAATAAATGAATCAAAAACTTGTCATGCTGAGGGTGGGCTTCTTCCCCCTTATGCCCCTCCTACTTCACACCCCTTACTATACCCTGTGTTTAGCTCCTGTCAATCAGATTTAACAGGGCATATAATTAAGAGTTGGGGGAAGGGGAGGGGGGGCAGCAATTAAAGACAGCACAGAATTACACCACCACTATGTTTTAAATTTTCAACAGCCCAAAAACAATTATAAATAAAGACAACAAAGAAATTATAGTGTCATTAAAAAGCCTCAATCTAAGTTTAAAAGAAAAATAGCAATTACCAGTTACTCTAAAGCACTGAATTGAATATGTTTCCTTCCTTCCCCTTCTGGCTTCTTCTGAGAAAATATATGACATTTTGAAGATAAACGGAAACATAATGAATGAAGAATATTTATTGAACAATAATATACAGGCACACTTAGCAATGTGGAGGGTGGATATTGCAGCTGTTACAGAAACATTGGCAACTGAGCACTAGGACTGGGATCTGGCAAACCCAGGATACAAATTATACAGGAAGGACCATAAGGAGGGGAAGGTGGCGGGGTGGCAGTCTATGTGAGGGACGGGATCAAATGCACAAGGGATTAGGGAGAAGAAAGGAGAACAGAGGCAATCTGGCTGCAGCTCCTAGACTCAAGGGGTAGGAAATTGAGGTTCAGGGTGGTATGCAGACCACCGTCCAAGTCTGAGGAGCTTGACAGGGAGTTAACAGGACAAATCAAAAAGGTATATAGAAAAGGGAAGGTGGTCATTGTGGGGGATTTCAACTTGCCGAGGGTTGACTGGAGCATTACGGTCACCTCCAGTGCTAGGGAGCAAGTGCTCCAGGATGCTATCCAGGAGGGTCTCCTGACACAGTTGGTTACTCTACCTACTAGGCTATAGAACACTTTAGATCTGGTATTGTTGAATGGGGAGGTAGTGAGGCAAAAAAAAAGTAGAAGACCCACTAGTTGACAGCCATCACCAAACGGTGTGGTTTAATATCATGATGTGTGTGGAGGCTAAGAAATTAGTTACTCAGGTGGTAAACTTTCGGGGGGGGACTTTGGGAGGATGCAGGAAGTACTGAAAGTGAAACTGGAGGGCATAAGGCAGGAGATGGACGTGGAGCAGAAATGAGATATTATTAAATGGGGGTGTTATAGAGGCAGCTGAAGTATGCACCAAGGCACAGAGTAAGAAGAGCAGAACAAGAAAACCATGCTGGTTGAACAGTGAGGTTGTGGAGGTGGTGAGGGCAAAACAAGTGGTGCACCAGAGGTTTAGGAGGATGGGGAAGGAAGTGGACAGGGAGGAATATGCAAGATGTTCCAGGGAGGTGATCAGAAAAGTGAGAGAAGCCAAGGCCCAGAGGGAGCTGAGATTAGCATAGGGAATTAATGGGGGGCTTTTCAGACACATCAGGAGAAAAGGAAGTGCAAGGAGACAATAGTGAGGATAAAGGGGAGGTGGACAGAAAAGGGGAGGAGCAGGCAGAAGCACTGAATGAATACTTTTGCTCACTGTTCATGGAAGAAAAGGGGGGACCGCTACCAGCATGGGCTGGGAGGTGGGGACAGGGGGAGAGGAGGTGACAGATGGAAGAATTGAGGCAAGTACAGTCCTAGAAGAACTGAGGGCACTGAAGGTAGACAAGGCACCAGGGCTGGATGGTATCCACCCCAGGGTGCGGAGGGAGATGGCAGAGGTGTTGGCAGAGCCACTGGCAGATTTGTACAGGATGAACCGGGTAATTATTGTCCAGTAAGTCTCACCTCCATAGTGTGCAAGCTCATGGAAACAATACTAAAGGAAAGGCTGGTGTTGTACCTGGAGGACAATGGCCTCCAGGATGTGAGGCAGCATGGGTTTGTTTCAGGGAAGTCTTGTCAAACCAACCTCATACAATATTATGACTGGGTGACAGGTGAGCTGCATAAGTGTCATGCGATGGATGTTCTTTACTTGGACTTCAGCACTGCCTTCGATTCACTGCCTCATGGGTGGCTTGGGGAGAACCTAACTGGTGTAGGAGTAGGGGCAAAAATTATGAACTGGATTACAAGCTGGCTGGGTAGCAGGCTGCAACGGATGGTGGTGGGAGGGGAGCTCTCAACTCCAAGGCCAGTGATGAATGGGGTGGCACAGGGATCTGTGTTGTGGCTAGTATTGTTTGGGTTCTTCATATCAGACATTGCACATGGGGTGGTGAGCAAGGTAAGTCTGTTCACTGATGACACCAAAATTGGAGCAGTGGTGGATGGAGAGAGGGATGGAAGCAGCTGTAGGGGGACCTACGAAAGCTAGAGAAGTGGTCATAGAGGTGGCAGCTGGGGTTCAATGCAAAGAAGTTTAAGGTTATGCATTTTGGGGTGAAGAACCCATGTAGAGAATACTGGCTGGGGGGGTAAAGCTGGGAATCACTGAGGAGGAGAAGGACCTAGGGATAATGATAACAGGGACCATGAATAACACTGCCTAGTGCAGGAGAGTGGCTTCAAAAGTGAACAACATGCTGGTGTGCATGGCGAGGTGGTTTATTTCCAGGCGAAGAGAGGTGATCTTGCCCCTCTACAGATCGCCGGGAAGGCTGAACTTAGAGTATTGTGTGCAGTTTTGGAGGCCACACCTAAAGCGTGATATCAAGCTACTGGAGGGGGTGCAGAGGAGGGCAAAAAAGATGATATGCATAATGGAGGGGAGAGACTATGTCAGCAGGCTGGGAGACCTGAATATGTACACCCTGGAGGATAGAAGGAACAGGGGGACATGATAGAGACATTCAAGAATCTGAGGGGAATCACTTAGGATGGGGCAGATGGGGTCCTTAAGTTAAGGAGGAGGGGAGGGTCACCAGGGGGCACAGGCTAAGAATAGAGTGGGGAAGATTTAGGAAAGAAATGAGGAGACACTATTTCACAGAGATGGTGGTAGCAAAATGGAATGCCCTACCAGAATGGGTAGTATCATGTAAATCTGTGAACAGCTTCAAAAGGGCATAGGACAGGGGACAGGGGAGAGTGAGGGTGGGGGAGGTGGGGTTAGCAGTGGGATGACAAAGGGGAAGTGGGGTGGGGCAGCTGCAAACTAGGGGTGTTGACTGCACACTCGAGCAAACTTAGATAGACCGGGTGGTCTGTTTCTGCTGGCACATCCATATGTTCATATGTCCATATAGTACCTACACAATGTAAAAAAAATAATTGTTTTAGAAAGAGGGAAATAGCTCTGTAGAAAACCTTGTAACTCAAAAAGGCTAAGCAATGTGAAAATAAAACATATGAGACCTACTAGTGATGCTACCTATCAAATTTTACTAGAATATTGTACGATGTTACTTATAACCAGAAATGTGTGGTGTCACATACAGACAAATACACAAGAAGAGTCGGAACTACTGTATATACTGTATGAAACATAGAAACATAGAATTTGATGGCAGATAAGGACCGCTTGGCCCACCTAGTCTGCTGCTTTCCCTTCCTAATGGATAAGCTGCAGATCCTAGTTAGCCAACAGCCTACTTTCCCCTACCCCCCCACTAGAATTACCTTATGATTGTCCCATGCATTCTTGGATTCCCCTACTGTTTTTGACTCTACGACCTCCTCAGGAAGGCTGTCCCATGCATCTACAACCTCTGTGTGAAGAAATACTTCCTCACATTACCTCTGAGTCATACCCCCCCATCTTCAAATTGTGCCCCCTTGTTCTTGCACATCTATTGTTCTGAAAGATGCTACCCTCTTGGACTTTGTTGATTCCTTTGAGGTATTTGAAAGTTTCTATCATGTCCCCCTCTCCCTCCTTTCCTCAAGGCTGTACGTCTTAAGCTCCTTTAGTCTTTCTTCATATGTCTTCTGGTGCAGAACCTGCACCATTTTGGTTGCCCTCCACTGGACAGCCTCCACCCTGACTATATCTTTGTGGAGATGGAGTCTCCAGAACTGTACATGGTACTCCAGATGTGATCTTGCCAATTGTCTGTACAGAGGGCCAACAGCTTCCTGTTTTCTACTGGTGATGCCTCTCCCTATGCATCTCAGTATCCCTAGCCTTCCTTACTGCCTTCTCACATTGCTGGTGCACCTTTAGGTCTTCTGATATGACTACCCCCAGGTCCCTTTCCATTTTTGTTGTTGTCAGTATCTCATACCCCATTGTGTACTCTTCGGGTGGGTTTTTGTTCCCCAGGTGCATTACTTTGCACTTCTTTGCATTGAATCTAAGCTGCCATACATTTGACCATTCCTCCAACCTTACCAAGTCCCTTTTCATCCTGTCCACCCCACCTTGCATATCAACCCTGTTGCAGATCGTTGTGTCATCTGCAAAGAGACATACTTTTCCTTCCAGTCCCTCTGCAATGTCACTTATAAAGACATTAAAAAGGACCAGCCCCATTAATGAACCCTGAGGTACCCCACTAGTAAACCCCTTCTTCACTGTGAACTTCATTTACTGTTACCCTCTGTGTCCTGTTGACCAGCCAGTATTTTACCCAGGCTACCACCCTGGGACCCACTCCCAGGCTGACAAATTTCTTTATTAATCTTTTGTGTGGGACTGTGTCAAATGCCTTGCTAAAGTCTAGGGGGGCCATGTCCATAGCACCTCCCTGGTCTACTACTTTGGTCACCCAGTCAAAGAAATCAATTAGATTTATTTGATATGACCTTTCTGCTGTGAATCCATGCTGCCTTGGGTCCTGTGCCCCACTGGCCTCAAGGTACTCAACAATTCTTTCCTTCAGAAGTGACTCCAACATTTTCCCTACCATTGAGGTCATACTGACAGGTCTGTAGTTTCCTGGCTCTGTCTTGCTCCCATTTTTGTGAATGGGAATCACATCTGCCCTATCTCCAGTCCTCACATGCCACACCATCCTCCCATAATTTATTAAAAAGGGTAGTCAGTGGTGTTACTAGTTCTTCCCTTAGTTCTTTCAGAATTCTGGGGTGAATCCTATCAGGCCCCATTGCTTTATCCACCTTCAGTTGTAAGAGTTCTTTCAGAATCCTTTCTTCTGTGAAAGAACTAATATCACCCCCTCATCCAGAGTGCTTCTATTGACTGAATTAGGTCTCTCCCCCTGCTTTTCCATTGTGAATACTGAGCAGAAGTATTCATTCAGTATCCCTGCTTTTTCACTGTCGCTCTCTGCCCAACCACCTTCCTCTTTATTCAGCCTCAGTATCCCTGCCTTTGTCTTTCTTTGCTCCCTCATGTACCTATAAAATGTTTTATCCCCCTTCTTAGCCAAGTTGGCTATCTTTTCCTCGGTTTGGGCCTTTGCTATTCTGACTGCCTTCCCCGCTTTCTTCGGCTTTAACTGGTACATTTCTCTGTCCTGCTCCTTCTGTGTTTTCTTATGCTTCCTGAATGCTATCTTTTTCTCCCTAACCTTCCCTGCCACTTCTTTTGAGAGCAATAGTGTTTTTTTCTTTTGTTTTGACTTGTTTATTTGCTTCACACAAAGGCTTGTTGCCTCTGTGATAGTGGTTTTGATGTTTCCCCATTGTTGCTCCACCCCACCTTCTTGTCTGTTTGTTAGTGCTTTTATGAGGCACTCTCCCATTTTGACAAAATCAGCCCTCCTGAAGTCCAGTACCTCCATTTTTGTATGGCTTGACTCTACAGCTAAGTTTATTGTGAACCACACTGTTTCATGATTGCTTGTTCCCAGATGGCTACCCACTTCAAAATCGGAGATCCTTTCTCCATCCCCATTTGAGATTACCAGGTCTAAGATTGCTCCCTCCTGAGTGGGTTCCAAAACTAGCTTTCTGAGGCATGACCCCTGTAGGGCATTGAGAATGGCCCTGCTCTTCGATGTGGCTACAGCAAAGGTGCTCCAGTTAACATCTGGCATATTCAGGTCCCACATCAGCAATATCTCCCCTTTCTCTGCCATCCTAAGGATGCCTTCTATCATTTCTTTGTCCATTTCTGCCGCCTGAGATGGGGGTCTGTATACAACCCCTGTGCAGATTGTAGTGCCATTTCCAGTATCCAGGGTGACCCACAGTGCCTCATCTCCTCCCTGTTAACCCTATAGCTTTGTTGCTTTGATCCCTTCCACTACATAGAGAGCTCCTTCTCCTCCTTCTCTTCTTCCCTCCCTGTCCCTCCTGTAGATTGTGTACCCTGGTATGTTGACATCCCAGTCATGGTTCTCTGTGTACCATGTTTCTGCAACTGCCACAATATCCAGGCATCCCTCTTCCATCAAGGCCACCATTTTGGGGAGGTTTTAACCTAGACTATGGGCATTGGTACTCATTACCTCCATTTTTTATGGCTTTATTTCTTTTTTCCCCATCCCTGTCCTTACTGCCTTTGTCTTTTTCTCCATTTACCCTTCTCCCTATTGACTGCTCTATCTTGGTGTTTACTTCACTAACTACCCTGATTTTTTTTGGGGGGGCTAGGATTTTCCTTCTCCTTTTCAGTGCCCCCCCGGCTAGTTTAAATTCTTCCCAATGAAGCATTTAAACCTATCACCTAGGATCTTGGTTCCCCTCCTGGATAGATGCAGACCACCACACCTGTATAGGCCTGCATCCCTCCAGGTAGAGCCCCAGTCCCCAATGAAGCCAAATCCCTGAGTTCTGCACCAGTTCAACCAGTCATTGAATCCCATGGTGTGGAGTACCCTAGCCTCATCCTTGCCATAGACAGGCAGCACTTCTGAGAAAGTTACTGGGTGTGCTACTTGTCTAAGACTCCTCACCAACTCCACAAACTCCTGCTGCACTGCTCTGATCCCACTCTCAGCCAGGTCATTTTTTCCTAGGTGGATAATGACATCCAGCTCACTCCCCCTTGCAGCTGCTCCCATGATCCTGAGGAGTTCTTTTCCTGTCCTCCAAGCCATGGCACAGGGCACACCTACCTCCTTCCCTCCCTCCCCAGTTCCTGCCCCAACAACTGGGTCCCCACCTGAGTTGTTTCCTTCCCTGTGGGGTCCTGTGCCACCCTCCTGTGGGTCTCCATTGAGGAGGTTCTCAGCATCCTCCTTGGTCTCCACTGCAGGTGCCTCCATAGAGGAACCATGCTCCACCAGAGTGGTGAATTAATTGTGAAGAGGCACAACTGGAGGGATGCACCTCTGTTCCACCACCCTCACACTCCCTGAGCCCACCATGGTCCAACCACTCTTCTTTCTTGGCAATTTCTGAGGTAGTGGCCATGGCCAGAGTGGTTTCTGGGTGGGGGAGCAGGTTTCCCGAATCCCTACCAGGTCAGCATGGAGACGAACAACCTCCTCCCTCAGACCAGAGAGGTGCCTGCAAATAGGGTAGCAACACAGTTTCCAGAATGCCTCCCAGAAGACTGCCGCTCCACAGTCAGTGTAGTGCACCACTCCCCACATGTCTAAGTCCCTTCCTGTTACAGATGCTTTTCTTTTTTTTTGCTCTTGTTTTAGTGTGTGCATGCTTGTGAGTGTCTCTACCCCCTATTCAGTGTGCTGTGCCTTTAAGGATATGAACAGGTGTATGTTGTTAGTAGTTTTGCGGAAGTGATGCCAAAAGCCCTTCTATAAAGGAAGTTATGTGCTTGGGGCGGGTGGGGTGAGGGGCAGAGTGGGTGGGAGTAAACTGTGCCCTCCAGAAACAATCAAGTACAACTCTGACCCTCCACCCCAGGGAGTGCCTTCCTTCCTTTCAGACACCTATTTCATAGAGGTTAAGTAACAGGTCCAGTCACAAATGACTGTAAATATCTCCCGGCTACAGTTCCTCCCTGGCAAATTAAAGTTAAACTAAGAAAAGTCAACCCCAAAAACAGAGAATCAATACTAGCTACTTACACAGGTCCAAAAAGTAATAATTCAATTCAGTGTAATCTATTAAATAACCTCCTTGATTTAAATAAGCTTTGGCTGCTTTCTCTCTCTCTGTCTCTGTCTGCAGTAAGAGATTATAAAAACTATTGAAGCACTAAATAATAGACTGGTATGGAAATGAGCCTTCTTTTTTCCCATCATGACTAGATTTATTCAGAAAATGAAATACAGTAAACATGTTTTTTGATTCAATGCATTTATTTATAATAGGACTGTATCCTCTGAGGAAGTGGCAATGCCAGAAAACATTGGGGCATAATGTTATGGCATGTAACCTAAGAATAGCAATACTGTACATTGTCATTGGGATTCCCCTCATGAAATGAAACATCATACAACCTGCTTGGGTGCTCAAATGGCAGTTATTTTTTATTAAAGCATCATCTCTTTACATTCAGAACTCTCACACAGTCCTTATTTCATTGCACTTTCATTGACAATTATTTACATGTGAATATAATCATAAATACATTCATGCATACATACTGTATATACCCACGTTTCAACTGCTCTTATCTTAGTCTAAAACATTCCTTCTGCATAAACACAGTCTCTCCCTTAGCTTGTCTTTCCTGGGCTTGGATGTGTACCTGACACCATTCTTCTGTCTGAAAATCTGGTTCTTCCATCTTGCTGTCTTTCTGGGCAGGGATGTCTACCCAACACCCAGCTTTGAGCCTCTAGGGTAATCACCCCACAAGACGCATGACATGGTTGGATGTAGACCCAGCCCATGCCTTGTCTTTTTTACCACCACCTACCCCCTGTGCCCTTTATGTCCTCTCTCTGCACCTCTTCCCCCTCCCCCTCCCCCTCCTCCTCCTCCACCTTCTTCCTCTTCCTTCCACTAGCCCATTCACTGTTCCTGCAACAGACAATGGGCTTCCCTTCTCCATGCTTCATTCCTTCTTCTGTTCCTCCAGCACCTCTTCTAGCCACAAATTAAAGAACTTGTGTCCCTACCTCTGATAAATGCAGCTCATCATGCCTACAGTACCCTGCAAACGCATATGAAATATCCCTGTGTGACACATATTTTCCTGCCATATCCACCATAAGCTCTGCCATCCTCCTTTTCAACCTTTTCCTGGCCTTCTTTATTGCCCTGATATCTTGTGCTTACCTCCATACTCTCCTTGCAATCATCTCTGACCACTAAATCATCACCTCAGTCCACTAACCCCTGTCTCCATATCTTAAATGATCTCTTGAAACAACTCTACTCACGGTTGTTTCCCCAGGTCATTGCCCCCCTCCCCACAAATGCAGCAGTATCAAATCTGGCCTTGGCAATTTCAATACTAGTTCCTCCAAAAACAGTAACAGTTGTGCTCATCTCATCCCCCAAATTCCCTTCCACAGCACTCTGGTTTCCTCTGCTGCCCTCCATAGCTGCCTCGTTTCAGCTCACCTTTCCACTCAACACCAACGAATGTCTCACAGTTCACACAATACTCTTCCAAGCTACATCTGAGTGGAAAAAACAGAAGACATTATTCCTTCATTTTCTTAATATATTTTTTGTAGCAGTCTGATCTCCATCTCTCCACTTTCTTAATTTCAGGCAACCAACCCACCTTGAGCTGCCAGCTCTGAGGCTGTGCCAATCTGGAATGAATGTGATGAGAACCTATCCGAATCTGCGTCCAAAAACTCCATTATTTCCTTAACATGAACTACATCACCTGACCTTTGATTACAGGCCTAGTTACCACCATTCCTGCATGCTGCTGGAACTATTGGAATGCTTTCCATGCCCCTTCATATGCTTTCTAGGTACTTGCAGACCAAGAACTTCTGAGTAACAACTGGGCTCTTTCCATCTGATCTCCCATAAGTGGGACAGGATCAACATTCTCCTGGCTGCCGCCCCTGGTATCAATGACCTGAGCTGTCCAACTGAAGACAGGAAAGGCTGTCAGCCACCTTGTTTTTTACTCCCTTAATATGTCTCACTTTGAAAGACAGATTCAACCTCAGACCTTCGCACCAGATACCTGACCACTCTTGTTACCATCACCGTTGACCCCCGCTGCCTATTTACCACTTCCACCACCACTCGATTGTTGCACCAAAATTTTACCTTCTGATGCCTCAACCATTCTCCCCAAATGGCCACCACCATTCATATCGGGAAGATCTCTAAAAATGTGATATCCCTCAATAACCCCTCTTCTCCCAATTCACCAGCCATCTCTCTGATATCCAGTCCCCTTTAAAATATGTTCCCATCCCAAATGCCCCCACTGCATCCATGTATAACTCAAAGTCTGTATTGAATAACCACTCTTCCTGCCAAAATATAACCTTGTTATACTGTTGCAGAATATGCTCCCACACCTCTAAATCCTGCCTTACTACTTTTGAAATAACTACCCAGGGATGTGGCATTTTCACCTTCCCCATGGCACTAGCTAGCCAACGGGAAAAAAACTCTCCCTGGCATAACTGCCCAGCATGCAAAATTTAGGTGGCCCAGTAACTGTTGTACCAACAAAAATGGGACTGTCTACTTACCCTTCACTAGTGTGATCAGCTCCTTCAACGTTGTCACTTTGCTAGCTGGTAGCCTGCATACTCCCTCACATATACCTCAATCCCTAGGAACTCCAACTTGTGAGTCAGCCCCTCCATCTTCCCATCTGCTAAAGGCACCACCAAGGGATTACACATCCCCCAAAACTCCTGCAGCATCTCTGTCACACCATCTTAACCTTGCCCTATCAACAGAAACTTATCCAAATACTGCACCACCCTCGTGTGCCCAGATTTTTCCCTAAATCCCTTTGCTGCCAAGTGCTGAACATCTTGAAGATGGTGCATGCTACTGCACACCCCATTGCCAGCACCTTACCAAAGTAATACCCCCAAATTGAAAACCTAGCAGGTCCCAATTCTCCGTCCATATCGGTGGCAGCCAAAAAGTGGCTTCTGTATCTGTCTCTGCCAGCCATACCCCTTCCACTGCTCTTATCATTTCTACTGTGTGATCCAACATCATGCAGGACACCACCCTTTGCTCATCTGCTGTTAAGTCATTGATTAATTCCCCTTCCAGTTATGACAAATGATGAATCAACCAATATTCCCCCAGCTGCTTTTGGGGCACCAGACTCAATGGTGACACACTGAGCTCCAAAAAACGGCGCACATTGAACAGGCCCTTGACTCTGCCTGCTGCTACCTCCTTCTCTATCTTATTCATGACCACTTCCTCATAACCTTTTACTGATCCTAAGTTACTTGCCTTCATAGCCCTCCTTCTCCCCTGTAGTGTAGTTTAGGCTAAACTCTTCTGTAAATCCTTTTCTTAATACCTGCCTAGGCTTCCCATCCATATAGCCTTTGCTCCAATCTATCAGCACCTCCATCCTGATCGGTGTTCGGGCCATACCAGAACCCCTCTTTTTCCCTGGTTCACATTCCCTAAGTATATAGACCCCCTGCTCCTGCACCAAATGCCCCTCTCCCACTGATTCCCCTTCCCCTTTCTCCTTGTCCCAGCCCTCCCCCTCTTGTCCTGCCAAAGGTCCCCCAAAAGTGCTGCCACCAGAGGTCTGATTCCTAAGCCTGCTGACCCTGGCCCTGCACTGGGTTACTGAGTGCTGCCCAGCACACTTGGAGCATACGTGTTTGAATTTACATTTTGCCCTGCTGCAAATCCCCTTATTATAACCCCAACAGGATTTTATTTGACTACCCATGCCCCATTTTGTTCCTTCAACCCCCCATGTACCCATCATTGTCTTCAGCTATAAATAAGTGTGAGTGGAGTCCTACCAAACAACCCCATGTGATGCCATCCTCTTTCTGAACTTCTCATCATATTTTAGCCAGCAGTAACCTCCTTTCATCTTATATGCATCTCCTATATTCACTGAATATGTCACTAGGGGTACGGCCAGCTCAGGCTGCTTCTAAAGTATAATCATGCTGAAGGGCTTGAAGCCTGACACCCACATGTCTGTGGTCTTTCCTGTGAAACCTTTGTCTTCCATTGCCTTCCCCACCAAAGCTAGCACCACCTCCATCTCTGACTTCCCCACTGTCTCCCTCTCCTCA
Source organism: Neoceratodus forsteri (assembly GCA_016271365.2). Classification (NCBI taxonomy): domain Eukaryota; kingdom Metazoa; phylum Chordata; order Ceratodontiformes; family Ceratodontidae; genus Neoceratodus; species Neoceratodus forsteri. The sequence goes on from CM028130.1 coordinate 13,178,793, forward strand.
TATCTTTTTGCTGTCTCCTTGTCCACCAGCGCAAACATGTCCTCACATTTCCTTTTCCATATTTTTTCTTTTATTGATTGTGGCACATGCTCTCTCAATGTCGTCACTGGGACCCTACCCTCACTTACCCCTTTTACCAACTCAACCCCTTCCCCCTGTCTTTGCCCTGTCCCCCCTTTTCCTTTTAATTCCTGTAGCACCTTCTCCATCTCCTCTAATCCTTCCCCTTTTCTTCAATGATCCCTGCCAAATATTCCTTCAGGCTCCCATCAACCATCAAGTCCACCAAAATATCCTTACCCCTAGTCTTCTTTGGTCCTTCACCACCTCCTTTGTCGGGCTGCTTTCCTCCTTTCCCATTCTCTTCTGTCTAGCACCTTCCTCTTCCCTGACTTTTTTCTTGTCCTCCTTCCTCTTTGTCCTGTCCTCCATCTTTCTCTCCTCAGTCAATAGGGTCTGCACTTGGCCCAATAATTCTGCTGCTTGCTCCATAAGCTTCTGACTGCCAGCTCCGTCCTTGTTCACTTTTCTTCTGGGTGCCATTCCTGCAGCAACAAACTCCAAAACAAAAACATACTGTTAGCTAACAGATCCCTTAGTGTTCTGACCTGACCCCCTGCACCCCTTCGTGAGGTTATCTATAGCCTGTTGATTTTGTTTTTCTTTATCAAATCCTTTCCTCTGTATCTAGCTATTTGTGGAATGAGGAATCTATGAATATGTTAGACCAAATTTAGTCTTGGCCTGCTAATTGTGGAATGACCTCATACTTGTGCCACATAATATGGCAAGGTCAAAATATTTGTTCTTGCAATATGGGTAGTCTATCAACTTTATGCTTTTTTTATTGTCACCCCTACCTTATCCACCATGCTCTGCATGGCTCATTCAGTCCTGAAGGCCTGTATGTGGGGCCAGTGTACAGGTCTCCACCATGTTGCCCTATAAACATAATCAAACATGCCATTATTGCGCAGCGATTCTTTGTCCGACTCCTTTTTTATCCTCATTCTCCTGTGTTGCCTTAGATCCTGCCATTGAAAATGATCTCACCCCACCCCACCCTATTTACCACTATCCATTGCCCTTTTAGACAGCTTGCATCCTTTTCCATCCAATCTCCTTTGTGCCTGCCATCTTGTCCCCAACCCTTTCTTCCATTCTGAAAATGGCCACCCCCCCCGAGCGAAGGCACACTATGCATCCTGTTCATGCCATGTTACTGGCTCTTTGTATATGCAAACCTAAAATACCCCCTTCAGAAACCATGAGAAAACTTCTGCAATAATGATGTTCATAATAAATTCAGATTCAAAACTGCCACACTATTTGTGTGATGATCATGGCTACCATTGGCATGTTATGGTACTTTTAAAAAATCTAACTTGGTTCAGTTTCGCTGCTCACCCTAATAGAGCAGCCCCTTTGGAGATGGTCAGGTGCCATCCTTTAAGGGGTGTCACCCCTGAGGATCTAATATTGGTACTGGACCTATCAAGTAGGCCGTTGGAATGCTTTGATCCAGGGGACCTGGTATTGTACTGAAATAGTGCAGTATTGGATGCTCTGGACTCTATAGCTTCTGTCCGGGTTCACCCACTCACTCTTCATCCTTGATACCCTTGGTTTGATGGGACCTTGAAGGAGTTGAGGAGATTAAGGCAAAGGTTGGAATGTTGTTGGTGGAAATGTGGCTTGGAGGAAGACAGACTTAGACTGATGTCCCATTATTTGGACTATCAGTCAGCAATCTCATGTAAGAAGGCAGAGTTCCTGTCCAGGGTGAATTGCTGCAGCAGGGATTCTACCTGCTCAGCTCTTCTGGACTGTCGACAGGCTGTGCAATCCAACCTGTCTTCTGAATCGGAGAGCCTTTTCACAATCTAAGTGTGATGAGTTTGCTCAGTTCTTTGCAGATCAGGTTGCCACCATCAGGTCAGCGATCCACTTGACCCATTCAAATGAGTGTTGTGGAGGTCAGTGTGAGATCACAGGCACATAGCCTGCCTGAATGAACTTCGACCAGCCATCGATCGTGGATATCGTGAAGATTGTTCAGGGCTTGTGACTGACTTGCTGTAGTTTGGACCCTGGTCCAACCTGCCTCCTTGTGGGGTGTTTGGAAGTCATTGGGATGGTCCTAGTGGAGATAGTCTGGTGCTCATTGGACAAGGGTGTGTTTCAGAGTCCCTTAAAGGAGGCAGTGGTGACACCCCTTTTTGAAGAAATCTTCCCTCGACCCAGACTGTCTTGCAAACTGCAGACCAGTATCTAATCTGCCCTTTGTGGGCAAGGTTATTGAGAAGGTAGTCATGTTGCAGCTTGTGGACTTTCTTATCACCCATGAGGTCTATGATCCTCTCCAATCTGGTTTCAGGAAGAGGCATAGTACTAAGATGGCTCTGTATTGGGTACTTAATGATCTCCTGATAGTGAGAGATCAGAGGAGCCGTTCAGTCTTGGTTCTTCTTGATCTCTCCACAGCTTTTGACACCGTGGTCCATGGGGTGTTGCTGGAATGCTTGCGGCTATTCTGTGGATTGTTGAGGACAGTCCTCAGGTGGTTCCACTCTTTCTTTGCAGGCAAGCTGCAGAGGGTGGTATTGGGGAATTTTTTTTAATTCAACAAGCTTTATTAAATTTTTGAACAACTTTACAAAATTCAAAATGACTTACAAAACCAAAATATAAGTCAATAGTCAACATCCTAGGTTTAACATTTAGAAACATATATAGAACTGTATATCAGGATTAGGTATATCCAGGAAATAAACAAACAAAAAAAAACACACACAATCTCAAATTCAAATTAAATCCTAATAAATCTCCCTCCTTTAAAAGAAATCAAGCATATAAAGACAAGGAATGGAGCAAGCAAGCAATGACAACCTATGCAGAGATTAAATTTGTTAAAGTTTCAATGCAGTTATTAAAGCATCCATGGTGCCCTGTTCATTAAGATCATGTGATAACCCATTATTCATCCTAGCTATATGTTTTTCTAACTGAAGAGCAAGTACAAATTCTCTATGCCATTCTAATATTGTAGACAAAGTGTCATCCAACCAATGCCTCATGATTATGAGCTTAGCCACAGAGTTCTTTGGGGATATATCTCGAGAAAGTATGTGTAATGGCTGACAGAGCAAAGAAAGTTTTAGATGCCAGGGTTCTTTAAATGTGTAGCCAAGAAGGGGAGTAGGACTTTGTATTTTCCCAATGTGGTAAGGACGCCCACTGTGGAAGTTTAGTAATATGAATAGCACTGTAATAAGTGAAAAAGGAAGGTAAAGAGAGGCCTCCCCTGGATTTTGGTGAGGCTAGTTTATTATATGCCCTACGAACTGTTCTGTCTTTCAAAGTATATCTATTAAGTAAACCCTGAAGAGTAGAAAACAGGATTTAGGGAAATATGGTGCTATCATATGTAGGGGATATAAAATTTGGGGTAGTACATTCATCTTGATTATGTTGATCCTTCCCCAGAGGTAAATTGGTAAAGCACTTCACCTTTTAAGGTCTAATTTTATTGTCTGAATTAATTCAGTGAAATTCTGTTTGATGCACATGGGAGGTTCTTTGGAGATTTTAATACCCAGGTAGGCCAAGGTTTTGGATTCCCAGTTTAAGCCAAATTGTTCTACATCTGAGTAGAGTAGTTTATTGTTCAAGGGGAAAATACTGGATTTAGCTAAATTAAGCTTGTAGTATAATAATTAAAAAAAAGATTCAATCTCCTTTAGTAGGACTGGTATGCCACCTACTGGATTTTCTATGTATAATAGTAGATCATCAGCGTAGGCAGATAAGAGGTGTTGTTGTGCTCCAATACGGATTCCCTGTAGGTGCTATGTGGTGAGTAGCCTTCATATAAGGGGCTCTAAGTAAAGATTAAAAAGGAGGGGAGAAAGAGGGCAGCCTTGTCTGGTGCCCCAGAGAAGTGGGAATGGGTTAGATAGGAAACTGTTGCTCCAAACAAAGGCTGTGGGGGATGTATATAGCAATTTGACCCAGTCAACAAATGGCTGTGGAAAGCCAAAACAAAGTAAGGCAGTAAAGAGGAAATCCAAACAAACATGATCAAAAGCTGTTTCCGTGTCTAAGGCAATAAGGGCAGTTGGGACAGGTGAATTACCGGTTAGGGAAAGTAGATGTAACAGTCGATGCATGTGATCTGCCGAGGATCTACCTGAAATAAAACTGACCTGCTCCTCAGTAATTAATGGATCTAATAGGGGTCCCATGCAGTAGGCTAATACTTTAGCCAGAATTTTGACATCTACATTGAGTTGAGAAATGGGGCAATAATTTTCGGAATAGTGGGGATCTCTACCCGGTTTGGGAATTATGGCAATCAGAGCTTCCAGATATGTGCAATCAGCAATACCATTTTTATACCAAAAGTTGAAGACTTTTGTCAAAAGAGGGGCAAGCTCCATGATGTACAGTTTATATAAATTAGCTGGGAAGTCATCTGAGCCAGGTGATTTATCAGAGGGGAGTTGTATAATGACTTGTTCCACTTCCCATACTTGAATGTGTGAACTCAGGGGAGGGGTCTGGTGTATGGGTAAAGTCGGAAGAATCAGTTGGTCAAAATAGTTTTGAATTTGTTGTTGTCCTGGAATCTCTTCTTTTGCTAAATTGTATAGTTCCCCATAGTATTGTGCAAAGCCAATGGCTATTTCTCTCAGATTAGTAATTAGGGGTCATTTTTTGTGAGATACAAGCCAGGGACATGTCGGATAGACTTAGCTTGTATGATACGGCGGGTTAGAAGCTTGCCAGCCCACTCCCCAGATTCTAGATATTTAATCTTGGTTCTTTTCAAGGAAAGCTAGGCTTTTTGGGCCATGAGATCTGAAAATTGGGAGTGAAATGAATGTAGTTTAACCCAGTCAGATTCTAAGGAATGCCAGCTAATAGATAGTTCCAGGGATTTGATATCCTACAGTAATTTCTCAGTCTGATTTTTGAATTTCTTGAATCTAATTTGAAGCCAGACGAATACTTTCCCCCCCTCAAAGCACATTTTGAGGCAGACCAGACTATATCGATGCAGAAAAGTGATCCTATGTTATAATCTAGGAAGGAGGTAATAAAGTTTTTAAGATGGATCTTAATATCCAGGGTTTGGAGTAGCTGTGTGTTTAATCTCCATAGGGAATCTCTTTTGATACCTGGTCCTAAAATACATGTAAAGGAGACAGGGGAATGATCACATATTACACGTGGGTGAATTGTTGCACCCAGTACTCCTGGTAGAATATAAGAACTAATCAGGAAATAATCTATGCGTGAACATGTGCGATGGGGAAATGAAAAAAAAGTATATTGCTTATCCTCAGGATTCAGCACTCTCCAGATATCCAGTAGGCCTAGTCCCTCTATGAGCTCTTGTAGGGCTCTTTGAGCAGGTGAAAGACCGAGCTGTTTAGTGTCTGATCTATCTAAAATAAGCGGAGGGGTAATATTCCAATCACCACCTTGGAAGATCATACGATCACATGAGTTGGAGGAAGTCAGTTCTATCTGGTTACCAATAAATTTCAGAGAACTGTGTTTGGTCCGTATATAGAACCAAGTGTAATTTGGTGGGCGCCAAGGGTACCATGAAGAATTAGGTAGCATCTCTGGGGGTCCCAGAGCTCATGTTCAAGCTGAAAAGGAGCATTTTTATGGAATAGGATAGCAACTCCCCCTTGATTAGTGGACATCCCTGCTCCAAAAACTTGTCCTACCCATCCTCTACGCAGGAGGAAACTGTCTTCCCTTTTGAGATGATTTTCTGCAGGCAAACAATATTTACTTTAAGGTTCCATAAGTGCTTCAGGATGACCTGCTGTTTACAACTATCCGTGGCACCTTTCACATTCCAGCTTAAAATTATATATGGACCAGTCATTCTTTAAAACCTAAGTGGTGATATGGGACAAATAAATGATGAGGAAAGTATCAGCAGTAACCAAAATGAATGCTTGATGTCTTTGCTTATCTCATGGAAGGTGAATGATCAAAAAATCAGCAAACCCACCCCACCCCCAAAAACCCCAACAAATCCCTTATTAACTACCCCTAGTTCTAGAAACTGTTACAGAAAATTCAATCTGTCAGGTGATGTTATAAAGCCAACCTAGCCGCAATAATCTCCACTGCAGTCCCCCCTTCACCCCGTATGTGCATCCATGCATGTTAAAAAGAAAACAAGGGGAACTGAGTTACCAAGTTATTGTATATATGGAAGATTAATTTATCTGAAGAGAAATATGTCTCTATAATACAAATGCCTCTCCCACTGTTACATTAACATTTCTTACACTATCAATTTAACAAAAAAAAGCAAATCTTAAGTGGGAAAATGATAAACTAGTACAGAAATCTCATAGCTTGTTACTTCACAAGCAGTCTGAGATATTAAGCAATGCCTATTTTACTGGACACAGCATCAGGTATGAGGTTGGAGAAGTGAAAGACATGTTCAAGAAATGCATGTATCATAGGGTTTAACAATCAGGAATACTCGCTGAGAGGGTGGTCCATGCTCAGCAATAGAGTGGAGTGAGTTGTGTTGGACGTTGTTTATAGATCACCACAATTAAATTGCTTCCAAATGCGATAAGAGCTATTTAAGGATCTGGTAGCATAGGCACAGAAAAGTTGCCCCTACCAACTTTCAGTTGAACAAATGCTTGGATTCCGATGAAGAATTCATCTGAACAAGTCTGGAAGTGCAGCCTTTAGTCCACTGAGCACCTGGTTGTGAGACTCGTAGGCCTGCCATTGGTCCCCAAGTTTAACTTGAAGGATTGCAGGATATTTAATATGGAAAGGATTGCCAGCAGTGATCAACTTAGAAATAAGTGGAAGTAATTCCTAGCTTTTCAGCCTGACCAATTGGGGCAAATCTTGTGTTACTCTTACTCATCTGCCTTCCCATAAAACCTCTTGCAGAGCTTTCACCCAGGCCAAGATATGTTGTTTGTCTAAAAAATTGAGCAATATGAATGTAATAGGCCTGGGCGATGAGCCCGGTGGTGGGGGTGGATGAAGCACCCAGTGAGCTCTCTCCACTACGTAGGTAGTACCATTTGGAGAGAGGCCTGCTACTTTTTCACAAAATTTCTGAATGAAAAGAATGGGAGAGGCACCCTCTTCTTGCTCTGGAATGCTGATCACCAGGAGATTATTCCAACGGCTTCTCCCCTCCAGGTCTTCAAGTTTCTCTGCCAATTTTTTGATTTTCTGGAACGCAAAAGTGTGATCTATGGCTGACTTATCATATTTGGTTTCCAGAGAAACTAGATGAGTTTCTGAATCACCAACTTGGGTTGCAATGGCATCTGTAGTTATTTTGATTTCATGCAGCTCCTCCGTGATACAAGTTATGGACTCTTGCGTGGGGCACATAATTTCTAAAAATCATTCTTCCTTTAGAGGAGTAGCCCCAATCACTAGATTTGGCATTGGTTGTTTAGGCCATTTCAGGGTCTTGTCCTTTTCGGGAGATGGTGCAGGAGTGTGCTGTGGAGGCACTTTCCACATGTAAACATCCATTTTGAAGATTTGCTGACAGTCAGGAGAAGTTTAGACACTGAATAGATTGAGAATCAGTTATAAAATCTTCTGGAAAAGTAGTTTAGTAGTGGGCTTTTGTGAGTTCAGAATGGAATGAAGGGAGCTTGCATCTTGCTGTCTAGGCTGCCTTCACGTGACTTTCATGTTGGGGAATTTTTACTTGGCCCTCCTCTTCCTGTCTTGTGGGGTGCCACAGGGTCCCATGCTGTCCCCCATGTTGTTCACAGTGTACATGCTGCCATTGGAAGTCATCATAAGGCAGTACAGGCTGAGCTTTCACTGCTATGCAGATGATACTCAGCTGTACATGTTCTTTGTACCTGAACAGAATGATGTTATCTTGGTCTTTAACAACTGCCTAGCTGAGATTCAGAACTGGATGAGTGCTAACCGGTTGAGGTTGAAACTGGATAAGACTGAGTTGTTGGTGGTGGACCCATGTCATCAGGTAGAGGGGTTATTTCCTGGCCAGCTATCTGGTCTTATGCTGGGGGTAACCAATTGAGATCATCTGAACGGGTGCGTAATCTGGGCATTGTGCTTTATGGCGAGCTGACTCTTAAATCTCAGGTGTCAGCAGTTGTTAAGTCCTCTTTCTACCATCTGAGGAACATTACCCAGATAAAGCACCTGGTTCTTCCCAAGGACCTTCCAACATTGGTCCATGCTTTTGTGACCTTGCACCTTGACTACTGCAATGATTTATATCTAGGGCTACCGGGGGTGGACATTCATCACCTGCAGCTGGTGCAGAACACGGCAGCCAGGTTGTTGGCGGGTTTGTCAAGATCTAGCCATGTCTCACCTGTGCCTCACTAATTGCACTGGCTGCCTGTGCAATGGAGGATCACCTCCAAGGTCACTTTGCTGACCTATAAGGCCCTACATGGACAGGGACCATGTTACTTGTAAGACCTTTTTTGGCCCTACTGCCCCCTGTGTTCACTCTGCTCCTCCAAAGAGGGATTGCTAAAGATTCCCAGGATCTGTCTCAGACCTTGAGTGCCAGGGCTTTTTCTTTCATGGCCTTGACCCTGTGGAATTCTCCATCTGACTGGATTAGAGAGTGCCTGTCCACTGAGACTTTTAAGTCCTCACTGAAAATTTATTTATTTAATTTAGTTTTTGGGGACAATGTTTAGTGAATATTCGTTGTGCTGCCTATTTTTAATTGATGTGTTTTCATCTGTGTATATTTATGTTTTTATGATATACAAGTGCTTTGGCATTGGAAAAGTGATTTTAAAGAATAAAGTTGACTTCACTTGACTTGACTTGCAAGTCAGCCAGTAACCACAAATGCAACCCCACCCCCGGTCTTGTACTCTTAGTGGTGAATTCCATAAAGCACTCGACCGCTCTGCCATCTTAGCTCCTTTGACCACATGGGCCTTGCTCATTAAGTAAATGGGGGCCGTAGTCCACACTGGAGGAACTTTGTGCCAGCCTTTTGCTTCCCCTCGACCATCAAGCCTCGTTACCCATTGCAAGTATTGTGTCATTAGACCATGCCAACTATTATGGAGCCAAAGGTATTTTAATGACAAACTCTATGACCACTATACATTTATATCTTTTACACCTGTGAGGAAGGAGGATTTTCCTGTGTCTTGCAGACCAATGGCAACTATGCTTTACACATGCTTTGCAGGATATTTAAAAAACTACTCCAAATTTCAAAAAGTCTTTTCACTTAAAAGTTATGCAGACAAGAAGTAAGCATCAAAACAGACTCAGCTTTCTGTGTCCACCATTTCACAAACCTGGCCACCACATGCCAGACAAATCTTTCCCTGGCTACAGTTCTCAGGGAGACTTCGATACCAATCAAGTCTTTTGGTAATAAACATTAGTCTAGGCTTGATGCCCCCAGGAGTACAGAATCTTCTGGATCCATGACACTAGTGCAACAGCTCTGACTGTGATGTCAGCTATGTGAATCAGTCAACAATAATGTCTGCTACAGTGCCGGGAACCCATCAACAATCCTTTTTTTAAATTTAATAAGCTTTATTGTTATTATACTTGTACAGTCGAATTACAAGTTAGATGGCATGAAAAGACCAAACGTCATTGAGAAATAGTTGCACAAGCAGTACGTCCACCCCCTCCCTTATTAACCCTTCCCTCCCCTAAGATACCAAGGCATAAAAAAAATAGAAATAATGGGGTTCCATAACTTGGGTGTACAATGAACATGAGAGTTCTACCAAGACAACTTTAACCATTGTTATGTCAATCACCATATATCCATAATATATGTTATTCTTTATTCAACCATCAACCATCATTTAAAAGAGTTGTTTGCACCATTAACAAAGTCTCCAATTTGCTCCATCTCTTGTCATATCCTTGAGGGTGGCCCCTAAGAGTGGTTATTGTTTTTTCAGTCTTTAGGTTGTTCAGAATTTCATTTAGCCATTCTGAATATGAAATTTCTTCCTGATCTAGCCAGTGACGTAAGACCAATCGCTTTACTGCTGAGGAGACTAAGGAGATGTGGAACCTTCTATCCCTAACAGGGATCGATGAAAGAGCCCCCACAATACAAATTTCAGGAGAGAAAAGATCTGCTAACCCTAACAGGGGGTCAATTGCAGTCTTAATTTTCTCTCACAGTGGGGCTACTTTATTGCACTCCCACAGGATGTGAAACAGCAATCCATCTGCAGATGCACATCTAGAACATGTTGCTGTAGGAAGGTTTCCCATTCTAAGTAAATGCCTTGGGGTAAAATATATATATTATGGAGAATGTTGAATTGGGTAAGGCGTAACCTATCATTTGTTGAATATTGGTAAAGGTCGAGCCAAATGCGATCCCAGTCCTTGGGCACCGTGGATAGTGTCCTACTCTAGTATTGAGATTCCCCAGATATTGCAGGATACATATAAGGGAAAATAAAGGTCACTAGACATGAGACCGAGTGAGGTAACCAAGTGAGGGATTGCATGCGGGAGAGAAACTCCCCTTGATTAATGTCCCAGTTTACTGTTCCAAACCATTCCATCAGCATATGATGGATCTGATATACCTTTAAAATTTGTGACCTTGGAAGCCCCAGCTCCTGAAGTAGTGTTGGGCTTTCAGGCATTCTTCCCTCCAGTATGAGGTCAGAAATATCCTTCCTCATTAGCTCTGGCATACAAATAGTTGTGCCCAGAAGTTTAAAGTTTGGATTTCTGCATAATGGTTGGGAAATATCCCATGTGTCATCGTATTTCATAGATCTGCAAAGTTTAGTATATACTTTGACCGATGTGCCTATAACTGTACATCTTAATTGTGAAGGTAATCCATTTAAAGATTCAAAATACATAGACTCTGGAGATAGTCCCATTGTCTCAATCAAATATCTTTCAACCTGTAACCAGATGGGTATATATATTAAAGGATTCATAGAACCCCAGACCTAGAGTCCAGTGGGCATATTTTGAGATATGACTGGCTAAATAGTATAAATATATATTTGGTAGCCTGAGTCCCCCCAGATGTTTTGGAGTGCTCAATTTTATATAAGATCTAAGTGGGCACTTCTTTTGCCAAAGAAAATAGGATATTAGTGCATGAAGTTTTTCGAACCATGTGATTGGGATAAAGAGATTAAGCATGTGAATAGGATAAAAAATGTAGGGGAGGATATTCATTTTAATGATATTGACTCTGACTTGTATTGACATTGGGCATACGCTCCATCTATTTTAATCCCGTGCAATGATTACCACTAAATTGTCCAGGTTCAACCTTCTCCTCAAAGTATTTCTTTGTGTGAGAGTTATTCCTAAATAGAGAAGTTTAGATGACCCTTTCAGCCCTAGTTGTATATAATCTGTGGGGAGTACATGATGATTTAAGGGTATTAGGGTAGTTTTATCCAAATTAAGCTTATAATTTGAGACCAGTCCAAAATAGGAAATAATACCGAGAGCAGCTGGTAGTGAAGTGACAGGATGTAACAAATGCAATAAAATATCATCAGCATAAGCTGAGATTTTGACCTCAAGGGGGCCTAATGTGATACCTTGCACTTGTGGGGAGGAATTCAGAAGTCTAATTAAGGGCTCTAAATAAATATTAAACAAAAATGGTGATAGAGGGCAACCCTAATGAGTTCCTGATTGAAGAGGGAAACCTCTTGAAAGAATGCCATTGCAGTATACTTTGACGTTCGTGCTGGAGTATAGAATCTTTATCCATGCGATAAACCTGGTAGGGAAATCAAATCTTTCCATGGTTAGAAAAAGAAAATCCCAATGTATCCTGTGAAAGCTTTCTCCGCAACCAGGGACACCAAAATCATTGGATCCTGAAAATCCCTGGACACAGAGAAGATGTGTTCCAGCTTTTGTAAATGGTCTAGAGAGGATCTCCCCCTCATGAACCCTACCCGGTCAGGTCCTATAAGTCCCTCCCAAACTTGCATTGCCCTGGCAGCTAAAATTTTTGCCAAGATTTTATATCAAAGTTCATAAGACATATGGGCCAATAATTGGTGACTTTGTGTGGGGGTTTATTGGGTTTGGGCAAAACAATTATAAAAGCCAGCAGAAGAGAAGGGCCAGATATACCCTTTTCACAAAAGAAAGAAAAACTTGAGCAAGAACAGGAATTAAATCATCTGCTAGGGTTTTGTATAAGTTAGCTGGAAATCCATCTGGGTCTGGAGATTTAGCTAATGCCAGAGCCTGAATGGCAGTTAAAATTTCTGACTGAGCAATAGGCTGTGTTAGGAAAGTGTGTTGGTCATGGGATAGCTGCGGGAGTGGAATATTCCCCAAATAATCCTGTATGTCCTTAACTGAAGGAACATTAAGGGGAGGACTATATAGCTGTGAATAAAAACTGTCAAACTCTTGGGTAATCTCTACTGGGGAAGTCTTAAGGGTACTATCGAGTTGGGAGGAAATCACTTTTACCAAATAGGAGGCTTCTTGCTCTCTAAGCCACATAGCCAACAAATGCCCTGTTTTATCTCCCTGGTCTGTATAGGTGGAACGTATCTTTAGCAATGCATATTCTGACTTTTCCCTTAATAAGTCTGCATATTGATGTCTTAATTTGGTTAGTTCAATCTGCTCTTGTTCAGAGGTTTCTAAGGTTGGACTATGTTCAAGCACCTCTATTTGCAATAAAAGGACCCATAAAGAAGCCTTCCTCTTCTTTTTATGGGTCAAAGCAATCTGAATACATTCCCCATGGAGTACACATTTTAATGCCCCCATATTTTATCTACATTGGTGACAGAACTTAAGTTAGATTGCCAAAAGTTTCGTATAAGTGACTGCAATTTCTCTATGACTCAAGGGTCTTTGAGAAGTTGTGTACTTAATTTCCAAATTTTATCTCACCTAATATTCGGATTGCGGTTGTATAGAAGCCATACTGGTGAATGATCTGACAATACCTTGGGAGCTATACCAGCATCTGGAATATGGGGCAGGGCTTCAGTACTAACTAAGAAATAATCAATCCGGGAAGATTTATGCACTGGGGGATAAAAAGTATATTTACGATTAGATGAGTGAAAAGTTCTCCAGGGGTCACAGAGACCTCCCATGGTTATAAGTTCCTGTAAAGCTTGTTGTGTCGAAGATGGTCTAGTGACCCGCCCATTCGATTTGTCTAAGTTAGGAGTAATGGTAATATTCCAGTCACCTGCGAAAATTAAAGGGAGGTGTATAAATTGGGAAATCACATTTATTAGTCCAGTAAAAAAATTAGGAGATGGGGTATTTGGATCATAAACACACCCCAGAAGCAATTCTGTATGATCTAGGGTCCCATGTAGGAAAATATATCGCCCATCAGGGTCTACCATAGCCATGCTTAATTGGAAATTTAGTCCCTTTAGAAGGAGGATGGCTACTGCCCACTGATTAGTGGAATTTCCCACTGTATGGCTTTGTCCTGCCCATTGGTGTCTGAGGAAAAGGTTCTCTGAGGTCAAGAGATGAGTCTCTTGGAGAAACACTATATGACACTGTACTGTCTGCAAATGGCTTAATACCTGGTGCCATTTAATACTAGTACGTATCCCTTTAACATTCCAAGAAATATATTTCATCCTGTATCAGCCCTTTACAGATTGTCCCCAGGTCTTTCGATGTTGAAGAAACCCATTTTAACCTCTGGCTTGGTATCTTATCTTCCCATATATCCCCCCTCCCCAAAAAAAAAAAAACAACCAGAACAACCAACAAAAAAAAGACCCAATCCCCCACCAAAAAAGGAAAATGAAAATTCGTTCTCTTCTTATTCTGGGTTATACACCAGAGTACTACACAGATCTGGGCTGTGATGTGCCCTCCTCCTAAACAACCACTAACCCCTCCCCCCGCCCCACTCCTCATGAATAGGAAGCAATCTTGATTGAACAATAAAACCACAGATACATAACAGAGTTCCAGTGCTTGCTAACTATGTACTAACTGTGTATTATTCTTATGGAACACCACTAGTAGTTATGCATTCTATATAGTCCAAAACAATGAAGGATTCCTACTAATCTCCATAACTCATACTGTATATCAAAGAACCCTTTTAGGGATTGATTCCTGCATTACATTCATGCAGTACATAATGATCCTGATGGTAATGCAAAAAGAAAGAAAACCAGGTTCTTAATTAGAACATTATTAGATTGTACAGCAGAATGTTTATATCAGTTGACTAACTCAAACAGACCGGAAGCTCAAACATTATAACTCCCCTTTTAATCTTGACTCCATCAGGGCTTAAATAGTGTCTTTAGGGACAAAGATATTAAATTAAGGCAAACAAAATAAGCAATGCTCTACTGTGTACGAGCGTTCCACCTTTTAAACATACTGACCACCGCCGAGCTGAGACTGAAACAAACATGCTTGTTTCTAAAATGAAGTTACTGCTTAGCATAAAGCAACAAAATGTAAATTGGGCCACATCACCTTAATGGCCTATTCACAGTCGAACATGAACATTGCTGCAAGTTTTTTGCGGTATGTTATTGATTCAGGACATTGCAAGCCACGATTACCACAGCACAGTCCACTAACAAACTCGATGCCCTCAAGTACATCTCTTTCCTGTACTCTCATTTAAACAAGTCAGGATATAACTTTTTCAGACCTTCAACGGCTTGGATGTGCGATTCAAAATTATGCCATTCCTCCCTGTGAAGCACCTGAAGCGTAGCAGGATATTTCATTTTAAAATGAATTCCAGCCACAATGAGCTACATAACAATTGGGTGAAACTCCATTCTTCTTTGCCTCACCATCTTTGGCAGATCCTGAAACATCCAGATTCTTCTACCCTCCCAGAGCAGCTCACTGATGTCCCGAGTTTTGTTGAGGATGTGCTGCTTGTCCTGAAAATTCAGTAACCTGAAAATTATAGGACGCGGAGGAGCCCCCAGTGGAGGGATAGGCCTTAAAGATCGATGAGCTCATTCAATTACATACTCCGAGCCATTAGAAGAAGTTTGTTACACAACTTTTGAATAAACCGCACAGGCGATGAGCCCTCCTCCCCTTCGGGAAGGCCTAGGATTAGCAGGTTATTCCTTCTGGATCTACCTTCTAGGTCTTCCATTTTGAGCTCCATTGCCTTTACTCGGTGTCACAATTGGGACAGTTCTGAATCTACTCTTCCCCTCCAGTCATCAAGGGAAGATATCCACAACTCGTTATCTGAGATACGTTAAGTTAGTAATGTCAATGAGGAAGTAATGCTCTGGATAGAGGTAGTTAACGCTTCCAATGATTCCTTCAGAGGGGAGATAACTTCCAGGAATTTTCCTTCAGTGAGTGCAGCCTGGAGACTTGTGTCAGCTGTTGCCCATACTGGAGATACCTTTGAGTGCTTCGCTGTCTTGTCCTGGGTTGAGGTGGGTGGCAGTGTATGACGAGGTAAGTTTCCTCGCGTATCTGTTTCCATTTTAAAGAGACTGTGATGCCGCGATGTTCCTTGCAGTTTTTTAAAGATAGAGTAGGCCAGCTTTAACTGTGGAAGTCTTTAAATTAGACTTAAATCTTGTTTTGTCCAATAGTGGAGTGGGAGTCGGGGAGGAAGCGACTGTTCAGGCAGCCATCACGTGTCTCTCTCCCCCCATCAACAATCCTGACCATAATGTGACCCCCAACCAACCGGAAACATCATGATGCACAATGTGGGGTGGCTGTGCCCCTCCGCACCCCCCTCTATAGATATCTAGAGCCACATCACACGGACAATGGAGTTAGATATTTAACCCCCCGTCACCCTAAAGTGTATCATTGCAAAACCTCCATCACTGCCAATTTAGGTGCCGTGGGGTTTCGCTGCGGGAGGTTTACTGTTCTGGTGTCGATGTAATGTCAGCATACTGAATCTTCTCACCCACAATGATAACTATCACTGCACCTGCAGTTCGGACATCTGAATATTTAAATTTCCCCACTGTCTCACCTCCATGGGTCAAATTTCTTTTGCTTATCATGCCCTAGGATGGCTGAACTCTCTACCTACTGAAATTGCTACTTTAAATTCAATCAGTCTAATTAAAAGGCTGAGACAACAGTTAACAGCGAATGCCAGCTGTGATTGCTTCCACTGACAAACTTCACAACTATTGCATCTCTATTCCTTCCTTACTGTGCTTCCTGCCACACAGTGCCTGGCATTTACCTCCTATGCTCTTATTCTCCCCAGCTTGCCTCCTAGTGTGCTCAGTCATTGCCTGCTATCCTCCCCCCTCTTTCCCTTAATCTCTCCTATCCTCCCTCCTCCAAACTCACACATCATCATCCTTTAACACCCACTGGTCTGGAAACCTGTGCCCTTCTCTTTGCCTTCCATGCTGGCCAAGCAACCAGTGCCCTACCATCTGCCATCTCCATTTTTCTTTTGGCAATGATGCCCTATGGATTTATGTTTAGGTTCCCCCTATCCTGTAGCCCAGTCTGTCGTCATCTGTCTCACATCCTGCTAGTGTCTAAGTTTTCATAAGTGACTCAAGCTATTATTCATAGCCTATGGTTGTGCCTTTCTACTAGTTATAACCATCCATGTTCACTGATTTATTTTGTTCTTACCAATCTGTACAATGTCAAAACTGTTTGTTATCCTCTGATGTGGAACCTATATAATGAGCTTGTCCTCAAAGGTGTTAATCTGAGACTTCAATAAATAACAATAACAATAAAAATAAAATAAAACCCTTCCAGACTAGGATTCCATCCAGGGCCCACTAACCAACAAAAGAGGATGTCCTGCTGCTGCCACAAATTCCTGAAGGCACCCCTCCGTGATTGCACTTAACCCAGACCATGATTTTTTTTAAAACATCACTCATATATCAAGCTAACTTGTAACTGAGACATTTGAGGAGCAGATTCCTGCAATATCTTGGCACTCTGTTTAAAACTTGTTAATCTTTTTTCTGCTCTCACTCCATCCACCCTGCTATTGCTTTTGTGGCTCCTTCTAGAGGCCACCATCCCCCAGTCCAGCACAATCCTCTCCGTCCTGTTTTCCCTATATGCTACTCAGGGCAGCCATGTCCAGCCTTTCAAAACCACCAAGACCCTCCAGCCAAGCCTCCAGATTTAACCAGGCTTGCTGTCTCTTATAACCTCCATCCACAGCTGCTAAAAACACAGCAACCCTCAATGGTTTTTTTTTTCAGCAAAACCAAAACTTGCCAATTCCAACCTGGTTAGTGCACCAGCTATCTCTCTCTCTCTCTCTCTCTGGCAAAGCACCACACTAACTCTATTTACTACCTATCAAACATTATCAGATAATTTCCAGTCCATCCCATTTTCAGCAATCCATACATCCTTACCCCAACTTTACCAGACTTCTTGCAGACTGATCTCTCGCTGGTCCTGCCAATTGATGTGCTAGTATTCAATTTGAGCACTAGCAAAAAGAAAGGCTCTGTCCTTCCAGTGTCCACCTATATACCCTTCTCTGAGCCCTACTATAGTCATACCCTCTGACCAATCACCTGCTTCCTACTACTTCTACCATAATCCTTCAATCAATCCTCCCAACTCCCCTCCTCGTCTTCTTCTCCTAAACCAATGCCTTCACCCCCGGCATTTCATCGGGGAAAACCTTGACAATCAGGATGCCTTTTTACATGAAACCAACCTTTTTTGAAAAGAATATTTTTTGAGTGAGTACCCATTATTTCTTTAGCTTATATATACATATTGGCATGGCCACAAAGCAGTCATCTAGGCATGGGTAGAGAATGGTAGGGGAGGCAACTTCAGAAATGGCACTACATATTCACATGGCCATTATATAGCCATCATGGTATGGCGGTGAAGGGAGGGAGTGTCACTGGGGAATGGGCATGTCAGAACACAGTTGGTAAAGTACAAATGCCTTAAAACATATGTTTATTCAAAAAATAAATATAACAGAAGCCATAAAGGATGGTTATTTCTTGCCAGATTCTTTCCAGAATAAAGTCGCTATTGTTCAAAAGTCAACAAGGCAGATGTTTCCTCCTGTTTAAAGTCCTTCTGGTTCTGTAAGGCTAAGACCCTTTTCCTTGGGTGCTGTATACAGTAATCTACTCTTGGAGTTTTACTCACTTTCCCTCCTCCAGCTCAGAGCTCAGTCTTCAGATTCTCTCTCTTCACACACCAGCTTCATACTGACTTCTTCTCTGTCTAGGGCTACTTTCATTTACTTACCTTTCACTGACATTCAGGATGCCTGTGCATAACCTGCTTGTACACTGTAATGGGGCACCTTTATTTTTTTAAAACAGGGTTCAGCATTTAGAATAGAGCAAACTAGCATGTTATAAGGTTTCTTTATTTATTTAGATAACAAGGGCTCAGTTTGACATTTTTTCATGGGGCTCAGCTTTATGCTGTCCCAAACAGATTTATTTTGCATTTGCTTTCACATACATTGGGGGGGGAGGGTATAAAGGAAAGGTTACATTCACCAACAACTCCAAAGCCATAGCCACAAACAAGTCATGCAATATTACTGGTCTAAAAAGCATTGCTAAATGTTTGCTTCAGATGAATAACCCATTCTCAGCACATTAATGGGCTTATGAAAAAGAAGCAGTAAAATAAATCTTAGTATCCATGTAGTTCTATCTGTTATCAATGCTCATGATGTTGATATGTGGCATGGGAAAAAATAGAAAGTAAAAGGGATTTAAATGTAAAGGAGACAAAAAATAAAAGAAAAGGAGAGAGGGAAGGGGTGGGTCACAGTCCAACCTTCAGAGTGATTAGCTCCTTGGAGAAAGAAAATACTATTTTAATAGACTAATTAAATAGTACAGTAATTAAAGTAGGATATTTATTTATTTCCTTGAGCATACATCACCTGGGTGTTGGTCCCATGGCCAGCATCATAGCAGGGCTTACCCTGTCACAAGAAAAACAACTTTGGCAGTAGCACCATGCATCTGGTGCTGTGTAATTGGCCAACCCCTACAATGTCACAATAAAGTATGTTAATGGTCAGACAATTCATGTGTTACCATTATTATCTTTTATTGATTGATTGATTGATTTATTGAAATCTCGGAATACAACCTTTGAGCTCCAAGCTCATTTACAAAGGTTGCATGTCAGGAATGAAGGAAAACAAAACAATAAAAATTATAGTTGCATAGATAGTGAAACAGTAGGGATATAAAATTAACATAGGATTGACAAGTTTTGTAGTGACTGAGATAAGCTGGCATTAACACAAGTTTTAGGACGATAGAGAAAGGAGGAGGTGGGAAAGTAGACCAGGATAGGGAAGAGAAGGGATGGGGGGGTTAAGTTAAGGGTTAGCGGCAACCTCAGGCTTGGGGTCAACTTGTTAGGTGTGGGGTAGAAATGGAAGGGGGGACGTGGTAAAGGTAGTGGCATGGTAGAAAGGGTGGGTTGTGGACCCAAAGAAATAAGAGAGGGGGCAGAAATTGGGGGGGTAGTGGGAGTGGGGAATGGGTGATTAAGTAGCAGGTTGAGCTGTAGAGAAGTGCATTAGTTGGGAGTAGACAAATATCAGCTACAGGATGAGGTGGTCAGGGGTAGCAGAAGCATTTCACCTAGCTAGACAGGTGTGACCTGAGTGCAGACTTGAAAGGGCCAATTTTACTGTTAGAGACTAATTCAGGTGGGAGCAAGTTAATCCAGAGTGCTGCTTGGTATTCAAAGGACTGCTGCCCTTGAGAGGTGCGCCGGATGGGAACCTTGAAGGAGAGATTATTAGATGCCTGTGCAGTCCTAGCGGGTACTGCCTGATGTATGAGGGAACTGGTTCCTGGAGGCAGCAAGCCCAGGACTGCTTTTTTGGTTAGAAGGCACATGGAAGCACCAAGTGATGTTGACAGTAAACCTGTCGACCTCCCACACAGCGATGGCACAATTCCGATGCAGGTATTGTGCTGCCCAAGCCCCCAGTGTTTTCTGTGGGGGGCTGCACCCCACACACACACCCACACCACCCGGATTTTAGAATTCCAACTCCAGGTCTGAGTTGGTCCAGGGAGGGGGCTGGACACTGGGGGAAGGCAAAACCTGGAAATGGACCATTACAGTGACTGTCGCTGTAGTGGTCATTTTCTGTGTTTCACCATCAGGGTGTCAGACAAAAAGGGTCCACCCGAGGCACACTTGATAGCGGGCCTATCACTCAGATTTAGCCATCCCATTTACAGATAGAGATTACAGGTATGGGAGCGATGCAGGGCTCCTAGGGCTAGTCTGCAGGCTTTATTAAGTGTAATGGTGAGCCACTTGAGTGAGCTGTCTGGTGCCACACTATAGATGGCAAGACCATAATCAATGGTTGAGAAGACTGAGCTGGTGATGGTGAGCTGAAGGGTTTTATCAGTGAGGCAGCTATGGTGTTTGTATAGTAGACTGAGCTTCTGGTTAGCTACAGTGGTGATATGATCAATATGAGAAGAGAAGAAAAGGGAGTTATCTAAGGTGAGCCCTAGTTACTTGAAACTGTGAACCGTTCCAATAACAACGTTTTGTTTTGTATGAATATTTATAGTGGATGTCTTGTGGTGGCTATGGTTAGGGGAAAAAAGCATGGTCTTGTTTATTTTATAGTTAACAAGCAGCTTGGCTTTACCAAACTGGTTCTCAACATTTTAAAATCCTGCTGTAGTCATTGTTCAATGGTGGCTGGGTCAGATTGGCTGAAGTAGATAACTGCATCATCTGCGTAAAGGAGGATATTGTGTTGACAGGCTAGTGGAAGGTTGTTTAGAAAAAGGCTAAACAGTAGGGGGCCCAGGATGGATCCTTGGGGAACCCCGGTGGACACTTGCTGGGAATCTGAGAATGTGTTACATATTTTTACCCATTGGGTACATCCTATGAGGTAACTCCTGAACCAGCACAGTGAGTCAGAGGATAGTCCTGTTGCCTCCAATTGGGCCAGGAGGAGGTCATGTCTGATCGTGTCAAAGGTCTTGGTGAGGTCGATGAAGGTTGCTTCTTACAAAGAGCCCATGATCAAAGGCATTGTGCATGAACCCCATGAACTCCAGTAGTGCTGTTGAAGTGCTGTGGAGTTTTTGGAAGCCATGCTGCTGTTGGCATTGTACCTGATATTTATCAAGGCGTTCGACCAGCAGATCACTGACTATCTGCTCAAGGGCTTTTGATATGGGGGGAGAATTGAAATTGGATGATAGTTGACATGGTCTGTTTTACTACCTGTTTTGTGGACAGGGGTTACAACTGTGGCTTTCCAGAGTTTTGGGAATGTGCCTGAGGTGAGGGACAGGTTAATGATTCTGTTTAGTGGTGTTAGCAGTTTGTCTAATGTAGGGAGATTATTTTTAGGTCTAGGCCTTCAGCACTATGCCTGAAATTCCCCAGAACTTTGGAGAGATATTTTTTTGCCTCTACTTTAGAAATTACCCTGAGGTAGAAAGGGTGTGTGTGATTTGCTGGTTGTGTTCATGGTGGTTTTAGTAGGTGCTCGTGAGCAGGACTGTGGAATTTTGGGGGAGCACAGTGCTGAGGTCAGTAAAAGCTTTACTAAAGATGTCTGTGATAGATTTGGGGTCTTGAGTAATGTTCTCTTCATAGTTCAGCATAGTGGGTGCTTCAGTATCCCTTTTCCCAGTGATTGCAGTGATGTTTTCCCAGAATCTACAGCCATATCTCCAGGAGGAGTTTAGCTCTGACTTGAAGCAATTTGTTTTGGCCTGGCGGATAGCATGGGTGCAGTTATTCTGTGCTGCCTTGTAGCTTTGCAAATCGCTGGCTGTGAGAGTACTTTTGTACTTATACCATAGGAGGTCCCTGGTGCTCATCAGTGCAAGTAGGTGAGGGGTTATCCATGTTTTATGAGAGCCTTTGACTTTTCTTTTAGACATGGGAATGAAGATGTTGCAGGCAGTATTGAAAATTTTGATGAATTTGTCCAGTGCTGTATCAATGTCTTTGGCAGTTAAGATTGGGACCCAGTTCGGTTGTTGCAAGTGTTCCTTAAAAAGCCCTATCTTGCCCTTTTTTAGTATGCAGGATATTATTACCTTTACTGGTGGTTTAGGAGCCATGTTTGACCAGTGGAAGATGATGGGAAAATGGTGGCTTAGGGAGTCCAGGATCACTTTTAGACTAGAGATCTGCTCTGGGTTGTTTGCTAATACCCAGTCTAACAAGGTTCAGGTACCCATTCTATAGTTTGTACTCATGGGTTGGTCCACTAGTTGAAGGAAGTTGATTGAGGAGACAGCATCCTTGAAGGTGGCTGCATCCAGCGATAACCAAGTAATCTTAAAATCACCCAGAACTATTTTCAATTTTCAATTTCAATTTCAACTTTATTTTTAAAAGGCGCTTTTCTTAAATCAAAATGCCTGTACAAATAAATATAACAATAAATATAGTAAATCAAATCAACAGAAATCCTTAAAAGCTATATTAAAAAGGTGGGTCTTCAACTCCCTTTTAAAACTAAGGACGGTGGGGCAATCTCGCACCTGACGAGGTAGAGAGTTCCACAGGGTAGGTGCCATAAAACCAAACGATCTAGCACCAGATGTTTTCAGACGTACCCTGGGAATCTCTAGCAATCCCTCGTCAGTGAATCGGAGGGGGCGAGAGGGACTATAGGGGCACAGGAGCTCTTTCAGGTAGGCAGGTCCCAGATCATGAAGGGCTTTATAGGTCAGCAAACCGACCTTGAAGGTAATTCGCCAAAACACTGGCAGCCAGTGCAGTCTGTGGAGCACAGGCGTTATGTGACTGGATCTAGAGACTCCAGGCAACAGCCTGGCTGCCACATTCTGCACCAGCTGCAGATGGCGAAGTTCCACCCCCGATAGCCCTAGGTATAGGGAGTCACAGTAGTCAAGCCAGGAGGTAACAAAGGCGTGGATTAATGTTGGAAGGTCTTCTGGAGGAACCAAGTGCTTCACCCTGGCAATATTCCTCAGATGAAAAAAGGAAGTCTTTATAACCGCTGACACCTGGGATTTGAGTGTCAAACGGTCATCAAGTACTACGCCAAGATTTCGCACCTGGTCTGAGGTCGTCAGCTGGACACCTCCAAGCCATAGGCCTGAGGGTGATTCCTCTGGCAGACCCACCTCACAGCGACCTAAATCCACAACCAACACCTCAGTTTTCTCTGGATTTAACCTCCGCCAACTCCCCTTCATCCATTCTTGGATTTCTTCAAGGCAGTTATTAAATACCGACAAGGCAGCATCCTGACCGGGCACAAAAGACATATACAGCTGGGTATCATCTGCATAGCAGTGAAAACCCAAACCGTACCATCTAATAATCACCCCCAATGGTAGCATATACACCGAAAACAGCATGGGTGCTAAAATGGAGCCCTGCGGTACCCCACAGGGCAGGGAGAATAATGTTGAGGAAAAAATTCCCGACACCACTCTCTGAGTCCTACCCTCAAGGTAAGATTGAAACCATCTGAGGACCGTACCAGACAGTCCACAGACTAACCGCAGGTGCTCCAATAGCACACCATGGTCAACGGTGTCAAACGCTGCCGAGAGATCAAGTAGTACCAAGATTGATCAGGTCCTACGATCTCTTGCCATTAGGCGGTCATTTAGTACCCGTACGAGCACTGTCTCGGTACTATGCCTTTTCCTAAATCCAGACTGGAACGAATCGTAGATATTGTTGTTGGTCAGATGATCCTCCAACTGCACTGCGACCACTTTCTCAATAACTTTACCCACAAAGGGTAAGTTAGAGACTGGCCTGTAATTTGCTAGACGGTATGGGTCTAAGGAGGGTTTCTTTAAAAGGGGCTTAATTATAGCCTCTTTGAGGGGATCTGGAAAAATCCCCCTCTCCAAAGACTTCCATACGATCAAAGCTAGGACTAGGCCAATATTATCCACGAACCCACTAAGAGGCGTGGGACCAGGGTCCAAATCACAGCAGGTCGGTCGCAGTGCTCGAATGATCATCACAACATCCTCGATTATGGGAAGGCTGAAGTCAGACCATTCCAACTGGGTGTTTGACGTCTCCTGATGACCACCGCTGCTCCCATTAGGAGGGGAAGAGCGAATGTCTGATCTGATTTTAGCAACCTTATCTGCAAAGAAGAAAGCAAGCTCCTCACACCATTCTTGAGTTAAGGGTCTTCTGGGCTGAAGACAAACTGGATTGCACAGTCTGTTCACAGTCCGAAAGAGCTGAGCCAGTCTATTCTGTGCAGCCGCTATCTCTCTGGACAGGAATTCTGCCTTCTTACGAGAGATTGCGGATTGATAGACCAAATAATGGTCCATCAAACTAAGCTTGTCATCATCACGACCGGACTTTCGCCAACGCCTCTCCAGCCTTCACCCAACTCTCCTCAATTCCCTCATGGTCTCATCAAACCAAAGATACCTGGGGCGAGGAGTAAGAGGACGAACATGAAATGGTGCAATAGAATACAGGGCCCCTGTTACTGCCTCATTATAGGCATGTAGCAGAACACCTGGATCCATGCAATCTATCGGTAGGCTCGATAGGTCCAACACCGCCATCAGGTCCTCTGGGGATACACCCCTCAAAGGGCAGTATCGAACCATCTCCGTAGGGGCAGACCTAACAGGGATGGCCTCAAAACTGAATCTAATGGATTGATGGTCTGACCATCCAACTGGTTCCACCACTAAGTCAGATATCCCCATCCCCAGAAGGAACACCAGGTCCAATGAGTGTCCACCCACATGGGTCGAGGAGGAAACCACCTGTGTGAAGCCCAGTGATATCATCAACTGGAGGAAATCTTGACCAAACCGAGAGAATTCATCGTCGATCCAGGCATTGAAGTCCCCCAGTACCAACCATCTGGGGGACCCCAATGTTAGGTCGACAATGAAGTCTGCGATTTCCTGCAGAAAAACATTCTCATCACCTGGTGGACGGTATACGAGAAGTATCCTGCACCCCACACCCTCGCCATTAATGTACTCAAAGGATCTGGTGACTCTGCTGGCACCTCCACCAGACCCAGTTCTGACTTAAAAACACATGGCAACACCCTCGCCTCTCATCTTGCCTGGCGGTGTATCACCGAGTACCCAGCCGGAATTGCTGCGGCTAATACAGGCCCAGCATTTTCATCCAGCCAGGTCTCGGTGATGCATGCCAGGTCAGATGACTCAACAAGATCAGCTATAATAGCCGTCTTGTTTTTAATAGACCTGGCATTGCATAACACCGCCCGAGTAGGACAAACCTCCGATAGTGACCGGCCTACCTGGTGGTCCGATCCAGAACCCTTGGGTATGGGCACAAGACAGGAAGGCCCTCTCTCCCATGCCCATTTCACCCCAGGGCATCTCCTTGACCCTACAATCCCAATCCGCCACTTTTTCCATTCCCTCGGCATGGGACCGCCTCTTCTCACAATCCCCAAAGCTCCTACACCCCTATAAGCTTCAGCTGGCAGCGGGGGGCAGGAGAAAGGACGGAGGTCCCTAAGCATAGAGGGGGAATAATACCCGCCCGCCTTACAATCACTCCAGCACATCTCTGCACTACACTAAAATAAAACACTCACAATGAAACACAAGATCTAACAAATTCCAGTGCTATAAAATCATCTATTCAAATTCTAGTGCTGTAAAATCATCTATTATAATTCTAGTTCTACCCCCCACAGTACTCTCACCACTGCAGGAAGAGGAGCACCCCACCTAAAACTACTAAAAAAGTATTATTAAATGGCTTTAATATTAAAAAAGGCCTCCTTATCCAATAGCCAACACCACAGTTTCCTTTGAAAGTTCAAGAGAGAGTTCCCAGGTCTTTAATGTCCACAGCAGTGTGCTCTCACCACTTTAAACTGTGAAATTTTTAAAAGTATGCCAGCCTCCTCTCACAAGGCGGCAACAACCCCATAGAACCCAGTTCTGATCTTTACAAAAGATATAACAGACGCTGGCCCAAAACAAAAATTCAGAGTACTTCACCAAACAGATGGTCCAGGAAGTCCCACTTTTCTTCCCACGTTGTGGTTTTCTTCCCTGACTTTGCTATTGGAGCGAAGGTCGGCTAGGTGTTCGTGCAGTACTCTAAAGCCCTCAGCTTGTGCTCTGGGGGGTATGTAAACTGAAACAAGTGTAAGGCCCTTGCCGTGGGAACCTAGGAATAGCCTCACAGAGAGTATCTGCACATTTTTTCCTGTGTTTAACTGGGGGAGGGCTATTCCCTGAAGGTGATTTTTTATGTAGATAATGCAGCCACCACCCATTCCCAAATGCAAAATTGTAAAAACCCTTATTATATTAGCAAGTTCGTTTGTCATCCAGCACTGAATATCATTTCTAATATCCCCTCAATGGGAGTTTTAACCATGATATGTCTGAGCAACTACAGCATACCTGAAAAAAGGTTGCATTCAAAAATGTTAGTTTGGTTCCTATCAATTGTAACTCGATTTTGCGCTGTAAAATATAATCATACAAACATCTTATTTTACTTGTTCCCAGCTGTAGGTTGTTAATAAAATGAAAGTCTATATCTCCCTTTCCTCCGAGAGAGCTTTTTTACCTTCTATGATGGTTTACCAGTTCCAAAACTTGTCTCCTGGTGTAACGTAAAAGGATGTTTACAATTTTGCATTTAGGAATGGTGTGAGGCCATTAAACTGACTGTAAAGAGAAGACATTAACTAAAAAAGTAGTTGAGGTAGGCTGTTATGCTAGGTGAGTGATGAAGACATTAGCTATTAACTGTTTAAGGATGGACAATTAACCTATAAAAAGAATTAACATAACATGTAAATGTTTTCATTGGTTACAGAATGTAACCTAACATATGAAAAAAAGTAATATAAGAACCCCATGAACAAGCTCTATAGACAGAGTGAAATGTAGGGGGAATAAATAAAATGAAACTGGAATACAACAGCAAGTGCTTGTATCTTCATAAAAGACTGTAAAGGACTTTACCCTCCCCCATCCTCTTGTTTGCATTGCAGATGATTCATAGGGGGGGTTAGCTGAAGAAGCACAGCGTTTTTACTTTAAAAGACTTTATTCCATTTCCCACAGAGACTGTTTGTTTTGTAGGGTTAATACGGAGGCATACAAAGGATAAATCCACAATTCATGGGGCAATTTTCTGATTTATGGCTGCAGACCTACTCTGGTATGTCCAGAAGAAGTCTGATGGCCATGCCAAGAAGCTTTAAAAAGAAAACCAGAAAGCGGTATTCACACAAGACAAATAGAAAAAGGTGGTGAGATGACTGCTTGTTTAGGCATGCTCAAATTAAAGGGATAGGTAAGTGAGCTAGGAGGAGATCACACTGTTATTGCCAGTCAGGCATAACCATGTCTTGTCCAGTTTATGAAAACAAAAAGCCCCTTTCAAATAGTGAAATGAAGAAAGAAAGTGAAAAAAATAAATTAGAATAACTATGAAATTATAGCATGCTAATACTTTTGTTATAATTAATATTTTATTGAAATGTAATAATGATATAGGCAAACATCATGAAACAGATACAACTAGGATATACTCAATCTGACAGCATAACAGTTGAAAGCAACAGTAAAAATGGTATGACAGTAACACATTAACTATTTACAAGGCAAAGAAAATATTTTTAAGTTTCATGCATTCTTAAGATTATAAAAATCAGATTATAAATATTGGTTCCATAAATCAATCAGACTGTAAATATGGGTCCCATAAGGCAGTTAATTTGTCTGTTTGATTAGCAGTTATATAAGCTATTTTCTCATTGTTGGCTCTGATGGTAAATCATTGAGCCAGTCTGAAACTGGTGGGGGATCATGTTCTTCCCACTGTTTAAAAATAAAAATTTTTGCAGAGAAAAATGCCACATGCAGCCATATTTGGCACCGAAAGAAATGTAATAAATCTGAGGTGATGCCTTACAAGATTAATTTAATTGCAATGCTGAGTTTACACTTAAGTACTGAAGTTCAAGAATTCCAAACATTATCCCAGAAAACTGTTAATTTAGTGCAAGTGCAGATACTATGTGGTATCAAACCCTTATGCATTAAATATCTCCAACATCTGTCTTCACTTGAGATACTCAATTCCACCAGTTTACATTGAGAATAGTACTATCTGTGGGTGATTTTGTATTATTTCAGCCTCTTCAAGCACCATTCATTTTCTCTTTTAAACTTATCATACTTGATTTTCAGAGCCCCGTTGGAATGGCACAAATACATATCTTCTTGTAGCAACCTCCAGTGTGCCAGAGACTCTGTTTTGGATTTTGGTAGAAATCTTGATGCAGTGGCACAAGTCTTTGAGTTGCCACTAGAAGTCCCTTGTGCCAATGAGATAGCACAAGGAAAGAGATTGATGGAGGCTGCTAGCTCAACCACCACAATACTCAGGACAGAAATGTAGATATACATATATACAACATTTATTGATTTTTTTCACCAGAAAGACATTATAACTAGAAAGTATATGAAAACTTGCCTGATGACTAACAAACACTACTGCTGTAACCCCCCCAAAAAATAAAACATATTTCTGCATCTCCACGAAGGATTCAGACTATAGTCAGAGTTACAAGAAGTACTACAGTTTTTTTTCTGTTCATCTTGACAATGTAGTGATAAAAGAATGTACCATTTGACTGGGACACGATGAGCGCTTTAACCTGTAAAAGATGGTGCAGTGTGGGAGCACAACAATCACACAGGAATAAGGCTCTTGATTCAGGAAAGGAAGATGTTTAACACAGTTCTGATAACACCGAATGACCAGTGGATAGTGGATAACTGGTTTAGATTCACTTCTGGATTGACTGCCTCAGACTGACTTTTCTCAACTCCTGTGAATCCAGTGCTCCAGTAAGGTTAATGAGGAGCAGCTCACATCCTTGTCCTAACTGTTTCAGTCAAAGTTACTTGTTTGACTTCAGTGCAGGATAAACATTGAATATTCATCCCTGAATGTTTTGAGAAATGCAGAAACAACCTGTGATGTGTGCGTATTGCCATATTATTGAATAAGGTAGATATAATATTTCAGAGATTAGCACGGTTTGTTCTGGAAGTACCCCACAGAACTCATAGATGCTTGTTATATAATAGCTTGAATTGGCCCAAACCCTTGACCTGCAGGAATGTATATCTCCTTAAATTTATGTATAAAATCCAGAAACATGTGGTTCCCTTTTACATCCTTGAGATGTTTCATATAAGAACAGTAAAAGATAATTTGAGGACAGCTTATGGTTTACAATATTTTATTAATAAATGTAATTTAAACTTAGGTAGGTCATCTGTCTCCTATAGGGGAGCTGTATTGTGGAATAAAATTCCAGTAGGGCTACATGAATCAAATTGAGCTATATGCATCTCTCATTTGAATGATTGGTATTTATGTTGGTCTAATGGCTTCTCTCAATGCACTGAATGTAATGTCTGTTGATCGCTATTTATTGTGTATTTGACGTTTGTATTTGTAGTTATGTTACGTATCATTTTTCTAATTTTTTAAATTCCTTTTATACTGTAACCGAAGTTTGTTGTTATGAACACATGGGACTTCACTGAAAATAAGCAATGCTCAATTGAATGTTTTTCCCTTATTCTGCTGAATAAAAAATATTTATTACTACTACTACTTCTTGAAAGCTGCAGATTTAAGTGAAAATACTCAACGTTCTCAACTTCCTGAAAACAAAATCCACAAGTTGTGGAACTGTTGAATTTGTTCTGCAAGTTGTAGACTTTGGGCTAGAGCTTCAAAAAGATCAGTCCAAGGTCTGCTGTCCATATTTTCAAGGGTGAGACATTCCTTAGAGATGTAATGTTATCTAATGATTAGAGCAACACCTTGGGAACCAGGAGAACACAGGTTCAAACCCCACTATAGCCAAATACTAACTATGTGCCCTTGGTCATGTCCCTTAACCTCTCAGGGATCCATGAGTCCACCTGCAGCAATGGTTGGAAGTAAGACTCCACTGGAAACAAAGTGTTGCATTTCAGCTGGGCTATCCTGGGTGAACTAATTATAACAAGCATTTGTCAATGCCAAAAGTTGTCTTGCTGGCATTGGCATTGGTAGTGCAGGAGTTAGAGAGATGCATGATAGGAATGACAGTGAAGTATGGAAATGAAGCCAACCCCACCCCATCCTGCAGAGATTAACCAGCATTGAGGTGTGCATTTGGGTCGTCGGCCATAATTCTCATGCCATTCCACCTCACCCTATTCTGCAGACTCCAACAACTGTCGCATTGTGCCTTGGGGTCATGGGGCCTTACACTCACTCCATTCCATAAGGAAATACATTGAGATGGGTGCAGTATAGGAGAATGGGGTGAACATTGGGGCTGAAGAGTCCAAGGCACACCTTGCCTGTCACTGGCTGCGGGGTGGGGGTGGGGGTGGGGTGGGGTGGGGTGGAATGGCATGAGCATTTAGCTGACAATCCAAAGTCACACCCCTGATTCCTGTCAGTCTCTACAGGGTGGGACTTTATGGTTAGAAACCCTAACGCCCTGGGTGTTTGTTGGTATTTGCACTCTACATTTTCAACATGGGCTTTTTGTGACCACACCTCATGAAAGCATTTGGGCCCACCATTCATGAACAGTGGCACTGTGATTCTGTTAATCTGTCCTGAATGTTGATTTCCCACAGGGACCTCACCATTCTGCACTAGATGTGTGAAACCACTTTTTGGGCAGGTTGTGAAAAATGACAGCTGCACCATTCATAAGGAGGTGTGAAGAAATGGCAACATTGAAAATCTGGAGTGAAAATATTAACAATTCTTGCAGTTATTAGTGTGCATGAAAACTGCATCATTTTGTGGAATTTTTTCACCAGATTTTCAACATAGGCATTTTGGGACCACAGCTCATGAACAGTCTCACTGTGATTTTCTTAATCTGTCCTGAATGTTGATTTCCTTCAGCGACCATGCCATTTGTGCGCCAGATGTGCCAAAACATATTTCAGGCAGGATGTGAAAAATGACAGCTGTACTGTTCATAAGGAGGTGTGAAAAAAATGTCAATGTTGAAAACCTGGAATGAAACTATTAAAAATTCTCAACGTTACAAGTGTGCATGGGAACTGCACAATGCACGCTTGTAACACAGTCATGTTTTGGAATTTTGTCACCAAATTTGCAACATAGGCTTTTTGAGAGCCCACCTCATGAACAGTGACATTGTCATTTTGTTAATCAGTCCTGAAAGGTGATTCCACACAGTGACTGTGAAATCACCTTTTGGGACCAAATAAAGAAATGACCATCCCTGAGTTCATGAGGTGAGGTCCCAAGAACCCCATGTTGAAAATGTGGAGCCAAAAGTCACAAAAATGGCTGAGATATCCACCCAAGTTGAACCCCCCCATTGATGCCATTATACAGCTTACCATGATTTTCTTAAGTTAGCGGTCAGCTTTTGAAGAGTTCAGATGTCCCTTGTTCCACCAAAGATCATCGTGCCTGGCTCCAGAGGTAAGTATGGGGTGAGGGGGTGCAGGGAGGTGGGTGCACAGAGGGTGGGTGTAGATTGGAAGGGGGGGTGTCATGATCACGATGGACCATTTTCTGCTTTACAGTGAATAAAAAACTGAACGGAATGGTAAGGTTTTTTTTTTACAGGTTTGCTTTGGGCATACTGGGGTAGACTCCCAGTGTGCTACCTGTGTTTTTTGGGGAGGGAGGACTGAAGCTGATGGGGATTGGGCCCCCCATTGGCAAAGAAAGCATATCTGTGTTTGGGGCGGCATGATGCCGAGGGGGATTGGGCATTCCCCTTGGCAAACAAAACAAGGGGGACATTATGCTGATGGTGATTGGGCTCCACCATAGGCAAATGAAGTGGGGAGGGGGCATGCCAACTGGAGGATGGGACACCCCCATTGTCAGCTTTGTAGGGACTGTAAAAGGCAGATGGCAGGAGCTGCTGCCATGTTTATTGAAATGTTTCACCAGGGGCACGTAATGGAGCATATCAGCTCTGCCGCAACAATGACAAGCTTGTCTCTCATTGCAGTGATGGATTTCTTTAAGTTGGTGGCACACTTCTGAACTGCTGTCATAGACAGCCTGCTCATTTATTGGTGCCACAGAGACCAGCCCAAAAAACAGTAGCACCATTGGCCACAACATGACTGCACCTCCACAACCTGCTACTCCAGAAAGCATGATGGGAATGGTACAGTGCAGTGGCTGTGGAGCAGCAGTCTTCCAGGAGATGTTCTGGAGGATGCGGTGTTCTGCATCTGCAGATACCTCTCTGGGCTGAGGCAGGAGGTTGCTTATCTTCAGGCTGAGTTGGCCAGGATTCATGGGACCTCCTCTCCTACCCAGGGACCACCAGGGCCACTGCCGTTGCCTCAGAGGTTGCCAAGAAAGATGAGCAGTTGGACCACAGTGGGCTCAGGGAGGGTGAGGGTGGTGAAACAGAGGCACATCCTTCCAGTTGTACCTCTCCACAATTCATATGCCATTCTGGGAAGGTGGTTCCTCTATAGAGGCACCCACAGTGGAGACCAAGGAGGATGCTGGGAACCTCCACAAAGAAAACCCACAGGAGGGTGGCATGGGACCCCACAGGGGAAGGAAAAAAACCCCTGGTGGGAGACTCCATTGATAGAGGGGTAGAACAGGGGAGGAAGGTGAGAGGGAGGTAAGGTGCCTGCCTGCCTGGGACCATGGCTTGAAGGGACAGGGACAGAATCCTCAGTATTGTGGGATTAGCTGCATGGGGGAGGCAGCTGGATGTCATTGTCCAGCTAGGAACAGATGACCTGGCTGGGAAATGGATCAGAGCAGTGCAGGAAGAGTTTGTGGAGTTGGAGAGGGGCCTTAGACAAGTAGCATGCATGATAACCTTCTTGGAGGTTCTGCCTGTCTATGGCATGGGTGAGGCTAGGGTGCTCCACATCATAGGATTCAATCAGTTGTTGAAAACCTGGTACAGAGCTCAGGGGTTTGGCTTTACTGAGGACTGGGGATCCACCTGCAATGATGCAGGCCTATACTGGTGCAATGGTCTGCATCTGTCCAGGAGGGGAACCAGAATCCTAGGCGATAGGTTTAAATACTAACTAGAATGGATGGTGGGTGGGCAGAGAGGTTCAGTGAAAAAGCAGAGATACTGAATGAATACTTCTGCTCAGTATTCAAAAAAGAGAAGGAGGGGTAGGTACCTAATCCAATTAACAGAAGCACTCTGGATAGGGGGGTCAATCCCAGTCCTTTCACAAAAGAAAGGGTTCTGAAAGAACTCCTAAAACTGAAGGTTGATAATGCAATGGAGCCTGATGGAATTCACCCCAGAATTCTAAAAGAATTAAAATGAGAACTAGTGATACCACTGGCTACCCTTTTTAACAAATCATGGGAGGATGGTGTGGTATCTGAGGACTGGAGAAGGGTGAATGTGATTCCCCTTCACAAAAGTGGGAGCAAGACAGAGGCAGGAAACTACAGACCTATTAGTTTGACCTCTGTGTTAGGGAAAGTGATGGAATCACTCCTGAAGGAAAGAATTGTTGAGTACCTAGAGGCCAGTGAGGCACAGGACCCAAGGCAGCATGGGTTCACAGCAGGAAGGTCATGTCAGAAAAATCTAATTGATTTCTTTGACTGGGTGACCAAAGTAGTAAACCAGGGAGGGGCTGTGGACATGGCCTACCTAGACTTTAGCAAGGCATTTTACACAGTCCCACACAAAAGATTAATAAACAAATTAACAAACCTGGGAGTGGGTCCCAGGGTGGTAGCCTGGGTAAAACATTGGCCGGACAACAGGACAAAGAAGGTAATGGTAAATGGAGTCCAGTCTGAAGAAAGGGGGGTTACTAGTGGGGTATCACAGGGCTCAGTACCGAGTCCAGTCCTTTTCAATGTCTTCTTTATAAGTGACATTGTAGAGGGACTGGAAGGAAAAGTATGCCTCTTTGCAGATAACACAAAGATCTGCAACAGGGTTGATACACAAGGAGGCATGGAAAGGATGAGAAGGGAATTGGCAACTTTGGAGAAATGGTCAGAAGTATGACAGCCTGATTCAATGCAAAGAAGTGAGAAATAATGCACTTGGGAAACAAAAACCCAGGGGAAGAGTACACAGTGGGGGGAGGGAGGCAATAACAACAACAAAAATGGAAAGGGACCTGGGAGTAATCATATCAGATGACCTTAAGGTTGGCAAGCAGTGTGAGAAGGCAGTAGGTAGGGATGGGGGATACTGGGATGTATAGGGAGTGGCATCACCGGCAGAAAACAAGAAAGTTGTTATCCATCTGTTCAGACAGTTGGTGAGACCCCATCTGAAGTACTGCATCCAGTTCTGGAGACCCCATCTCCACAAGGACATAGCCAGGATGGAGGCAGTCCAGAGGAGGGCAACTAAAATGGTGCAGGGTCTGCAAGAGAAGCCATATGAGGAGAGACTAAAGGAGCTTAATATGTATACCCTTGAGGAAAGGAGGGAAGGGGGACATGATAGAAACTTTAAGTACCTCAGTGGAATCAACAAAGTCCAAGAGGACAGCATCTTTCAGAAAAAGAGATGTGGCCGGCCCAGTGGCATAGAGAGTTGAGGAGCTGGTGCCTTACCTCGACCCATGCCAGCAACCCGGGTTTGGGAATGGACTTGGGGCCCTAGGGATCAGCAGGGGAAGGAGCGGATTGAGCATCCAGAGGGCTGCTTTCCTCTCTGGGGTGGGATCAGGGGATGCATCACTTGGCAGTGGCCCCAAGTGGAGACTGGAGGCACTACCTGAGCATGCACTAATGGGGAACACTGAAAACCAGGGAAAATAGTGCCTTATGCGAGTGGCTTGATGGCCATCCACAGTTTTGCCATGGCACCTGCCTGGATCCATGTTGCACGGGGAGTTGGGTGCTCCCTGTGGCCCCGCTGTGGGAGGGAAGCCGAAGGAGTTTGGGTGCCTGTGGTAGAGGTGGTTGGCAGCTGGATGTCCCTGAGAAGGGGAGCAGGTCAGGTGGCCAAAGAGGAAAAATAGAAAAAGAAAAAAAGAAAAGAAATAGAGATGTGCAAGAACAAGGGGACACAATTTGAAGATAGAGGGGGGATGGCTCAGGGGTAATGTGAGGAAGTACTTTTTCAGAGAAAGGGTGGTGGATGCATGGAACAGCCTTCCTGAGGAGGTTGTGGGGTTTAAAACTGTGGGAGAATTCAAGAATGCATGAGACAGACATAAGGCAATACTTGCTGGGGGTAGGATGAAATAGGCTGTTGGTTAACTAGGATCTGCAGCTTATCCAGTAAGTAGGTAGGGAAAAGAGCAGACTAGGTGGGTCAAATGGTCTTTATCTGCCTTCAAAGTCTATGTTTCTATGTTTCTGCCACAAAATGTTGCTTGTGCTGCATGTGCAAGACAACATAAAAAGTGAAATATCTGGCCAACTAATTAAAGGGACTCTGCAATGGTGCAACATCACAAATCTGTTTAGTATAACGCAATTTTCAGATCAGCACGAAAAGCATGACATAGTTCCAGTAACGTGTAATGTGGGCCAGTCAAACTGAGCGACTCAATTTGAGTAACTAAATTTGACCGCCGGTATGAATGGCGAGTGTGATAGTATAGCAAGGATTACTATACAGCGAGTGTAGCAGTGAGCTACACTACGTAGCTGCAGCAGGCTTTAGGGCTATGTTCAGCCAAGCAGTTCTGAGCTATCTGTTTGGTCTAGTGGGTTCAGTCACTGCCCCTGGAGCTATTGAACCTGAGTTTGAGTCTCACTGTGGTGAATTTTTTTTTTCCTTTTTCTTCTTTCCCCTGTGTGTGGCACCCTCCCACCCCCACCCACAGAGATGATAATTATTAACTTGGGGGTGGGCACAGCCCCCACATAAACATATAATTTTTATTGCCAATGTTAAGAAAGTAAGTGACCATCACTGCAGCGGTTGTTGTAATTCCAATCGCTGTTTTGACTTTCGGCAATGTTTGCTTTGCTGTTTGTGTCAGTGTTCTTATTGAGTCACCCTTATCTCATGAAATCCATAATTCCCTGTCACTGCCACCTATATCTTAAAACCGATTAGATAACATTGGAGGATAGATCATTATTAAAGTGCACTTTAGTGCAAAAGCTCTTTTTTATCAAAATCTACAATCCTTGGACTAATACATAATCCTTGTGTGATCCGAGTACTGGCTTGCAATCAGCTAATGTACATTGTATCAGAATTGTACTGTTGAGAACAAACAACAGCCAGAGATGCTTCACTTATTTTACAGTAAAAATTTCAATAAACTCTCTACTGGCCTTATGCCTGCCCTCAAGGTATGCAACTGTGGGGGCTGTTATTTTCCTTTAGCCGGAGCCTTGACTCCATCGTGGTTGCCCCCCATACTAGCTAAGTACCCTGCTGGCATGCTGGACTGTCCACACTCCCCTTTGTCTGTTACCTGATAACTCACCCTGTTAGTACACTGTTTACACCCCCCTTTTGGTTACCTGATAATCTCCCACCTCCTCATGCTTCCATGAAACCCTATGGTTGAAACGTCCTCCTTACCGTATCATGCAAGATGCAATGTCTTCTCTACCATTTAAAACAAGTTGTATTTGTATCATGTTTCTATTTCTGACTCTGTATCATATCTCCATATTATACTCTGGCTCCACCTGTTACGTGGGCCCGTGTGTTACCATGACAATGTACCATGTTTGCTGTATCATAATTTTCTGTATCGTAATTTTACTTCTGTTTTGTAATCTCCCGGGATGCACCTGAAAATAGGCACTTGTTGTCTAGTGTGCTTACCTGGTTAACAAAAACAAATAAATAAATAAATGTCTACTAATTTGTTTAATCAAAATCATAAAGAACAAACGCTTAGGGTAAACTTTACGTGTATATAGTGCAATAAATTTGACAACATTTTTTATAGAATAGGTAACAGTTTTCAGAATGCTTCAACTATTAATATTTAGAACTAAACTGCAAAAGGGACTGTCAGCTATTAACTTGAGCAGTACACAATTATCATTTTTCACATTTAATAAGGTATGTGGAATGCAGAAGTATCCGACAAAATTACTGTTTTTAAAGATTTTTCTAAGACAGGCTGTCAAAAACCAAAAAGAACATAATAACAATTTGTAAGAATATAACAACAAACTATAGCTTTCAAAAATAACTTCTCACTGTTTTTTTAATGGAACTAGGACTTTTTTATTTTCATATTTCTCTGTAAATCGTTATAAAATACCATGGCAACTGACAAGACTCCTTTTTTTCCACAACAAAAGCCATTTGTACACCAAAGATTTGTATAACATTTCATCAGATGTATGCGGGATCACACAGGCACAGAAAAATGGATATTTATTTTATTTATTTATTCAATCTAGGATTACAAATACCTTTGAGCGTCTAGCAGCACATTTACAAAGGTTCCACGTTAATAGGAGGTACAGATCCATAATGGAAAACAGACTGGTTTCACAAACAATTAAGCAATTTGTATTACAAAATACAGAATAAGGGAACAGCAAATAAATACACATTAGTTCAGCACGTGATTCAAGGCAGGGAGTGAGAAGAGGAGGGAATTAGAGGGGAGCCAGAGCAAGGAAGGGGAGAGCAGCCAGGCGGCATTGTCAAGTAGCAGGGAGGATAGTAAGGGACGAAAAGCAAGGAAGACAGTGGGGGAGAGAAAGAGTGGGGGAGATGGGAGGGCAGGAAGGGAGAGGAGAGTGAGAGGGCAAGACAAGTAGAGAGAACAGAGGAAGAACGGTGGGGGTGAGGTCCTGGGAAGAGGGACAAGGATGTTAAGTGATGCAATCACAGGAGTTTTCAGTTAGAATCTGCTGATGAAGTTTGAGTTTGAATTTGAGACTAGTAAGGTTAGCCAAACCATTGTGGAGGCTATTTAACCAGTATGGCACTTTGATACAAAAGGAGCATTGGTATTGGGCAGTCAGGCACATTGGAACTAGTAGAAGTGCAGAAGATGAGGTGCACGTATGTTGGGTCTTGGGGGATTTGTGAAGTTAGCACCCTAATCCCGAAGGCATGAATCCAAGGAGAATCTTATTGGCAAGTAAGCAGGTGTGGTATTTAATTCTCCCATGCAAGTTGAGCCACCCAGCCTGCATATAGACATCGTAGGTGTGGGTGAGGTGTGGTGCACCAATTAGGAGTCTACAGGCCTTGTTTAGTGCCACAGTGAGCCTTTTGTGTGCAGTGGTGGAAGCAGTTCCATAAATGACAAGGCCATAGTCGATTCAGGAGAGCACTGAGATGTGGACAGCAAGATTTAGGGCTTCAGGTGCTTGAAAGTTTCTGAGTCAATAGAGGAGCCCAATCCAGGTATTGATGGCTCTGGCAACATTTTTCATGTGCAGTGAATAGGTGAGGTGACTGTCAAGGGTAACCCCTAGGTACTTGAAGTGCTGTATTTGTTCAAGGGGGTCACCTTGGGAATTTTGGATAGTCCATGAGATTTACATTTTGGGAGAAAAATCCTCACAGCACAACTACTGATGCATAGAAACATAAACAATGATGCAGAAGAAGACCAATGGTCCATCCTGTCTGCCCATAGCAGCTTATCAAACCCTGGGACCTATTGCTCATACAGAGATCTAGCCTACACCATCCATCCTCATGCTACTGCTGTGAGCAACTGCTAAGTCCCTCATTCTGTGCAAGCATGCTTGAAACAATTAATGGTTTTGGTGCCCACCACTTCCAGTGGCAGGCTATCCCATGGCTCATCCACTCTTATGGTAAAATAAATCTTTCTCATGTCCCTTTTGAACCTTCCCTCAACAGTTTCCAATCATGCTCCCATGTTCATGTTCTGCTAATCATGCTTGATAGTTCCTGACAATTCACCTTTTTTATTCCTTTCATGAGTGTGAAGGTGTCTTTCATATCATCTAGCTCTCATCTGACCTCCTGCAAATACATGTTCAGTGTCTTGAGCCTATCCTCATAGAATCTGCCCTGCTGGCCCGTAATCATTTGTTCATTCTTTGTCGCCCTGTCTCCAGCCTTTCCTAATCTTTCCTTAGGTGAAGAGTCCAGAAATGGGCACAGTACTCCAAGTCTAGACTCACCAGTGATCTACAGGTTACAAATTCAGCCAGTCAAGGTTTTGTAGGTGCAATGATGTCAACATTCCTTCATGCACCAATGCCATTACTGACTGAACACTGAACAGATCAAACAGTCTGCACTGGGGGACCATTTTATTTATTACAAGGTTCATTTTTCTAGGCACTGATGGGGGAGGATGGGGGCAGAGGGGGGTGGGGTTATGATGACTACAAGACCTGCTGGTGGGACGAGGGAGGATGGTGGAATCTGTTTGGCATGTAGTGGTAAGGGTGTATGTCATGTACGTGCTTGCTTTTATACAAATTGTATTATGTTGAGTTGAAATTCACCAAGGCTGATGGGAAAAGGAGGAGGGTGCCAGCAAAGGACAGGAGGAGGATATGTATGACTAGAAAGTTATTGGGAGGTAGTAGGGAGGCATTACAGCACAGTGGGTGGGGACTTTTTTATTACATTTTGTGGGGTTGTTAAAAAATTGTAATTCACACAGCGAAGTTGGTGTTGACACCGGAAAATTTGTCAGATTCACCAAGTGCAAATTTTCATAAATAGCGCTGACTTCATTGGTGAATTAAACATTAGCAACATCTCAATTTCACACATAGCTTATGCTGCAAACATTGTAAACAAATACAATAATTACAAGAAGCATATTATAGCATATAATAACCAGCAAAAGATTTAAACTCTTTTTATTGTTCCTATATGCAACTGTCAGAAAAGGCAGAAATAAATGTACCATCCCTTCAAATTTCTGATATGGTAACAGTAATAGAGTCAAAGACATGAGTCAGTTTTCTGGGTACAGCTTTCATAGTTCTTCAGAAATGCACTACATTCTGAGACTAGCTGTAACTGTGAACACATGAATGTCCCTAAAAATAAAATACGATTTTCAAGAATTCATTTCAGACTTGTCCAGAAAAGAAGGTAATGTTCAATAATGTTTTTGGAAGGAAGCTGTTTTATATCCAGATCCTCTTCATGTTCACAGGTAGCCAACTGGAGCACAGATCAGAAAGCATAGAGAAGACTGAGGTGGTGCAGAGGAGAGCGACCAGCTTAGATAAAGGTTTGGAAAACATCATCTGCGAGGACCAACTGAGAGAACTGGAACATTTAGTCATAGAAAAGAACAGAGTCATGGGAGACATGATAAATACATTAAAATAGCTACAAAGGATGACACCATCTGACAAAGTGCAGATCTTTAGCATGTACAAGGATAAAATGACACAATGACTGGGATTACAAGTAGGTATATACAACACTATGCCATGTTGCAATACAGGGTTTATATGTAGTTGACAGATTTTAAATACTCTATTGACTTTCAAAATTAACATACTGTATATAGATTACATATGATGATGAATAAATTAGTCATCATATAACTAATATAACATTAACAAGCTTTTTGTATGTACAACTAAATGATGTGCATAAAGAAATTGTTCCTGACAGGACACTACCCAAATCCATTAAGACAGAAATTCTATCAAAAGTGTTCTGATGAATCAGATTCTTTGTACAATGTGTGTATTACCTTCATACATGTCAGTGAATGCTGAGAAATCAATGTTTATATGCTACTTTGCTCAACAATAACAGCTGGGCTAGTGTCATACTAAAACTGATATAATTGGGATAAAATAAATCAATGTCATTCAGGAAGTAACCTTCATGTAGGATCAAAAAGTTCCAGAGTGCTGATCAAATTAGCTCTTGTAATAATGCAGTTTAAGAAATACCTTATTTAAACAGAGAATTAACAACTTAGAAACATCTTAGAAATTATTTAAGTGTGTTTTTTTTCACTATTTGGATACATAAATTATAATCTTAGCAGAGAACAGTCCTGGTTTCTGCAAATAAAGTTGCTGACCCTTCTGTAATAGAATGCTCCATGATTTGAGGGTTTACTGCTATTAAACTTGTCAAATCTGGGATCTCTGAGTTATCAGAAATGATGTCCCATATCTTTGATTTTCATGAATAAATGTTCCATATGCTGTGTAGCAAACATATTTGTGTTGCCATGTAATGAATTGTGCAGTTGGCAAGCTTAATAAAGGAGAACTGCACTGCAATTGTAAGTTACTTTGTTTCTTGGAGAAACATAGAAACATAGAATTTGACGGCAGATAAGGACCGCTTGGCCCACCTAGTCTGCCCATTTTCCTACCTAACAGATAAGCTGCAGATCCTAGTTAACCAACAGCTTACTTCCTCTTACCCGCCCCTTGGACTGCCTTATGCCTGTCCCATGCATTCTTGAAGTCCACCACTGTTCTTGACTCCACGACCTCCTCAGGGAGGCTGTTCCATGCATCCACAACCCTCTCAGTGAAAAAATACTTCCTCACATTACCCCTGAGCCGTCCCCCCTCTATCTTCAAATTGTGCCCCCTTGTTCTTGCACATCTCTTTTTCTGGAAGATGCTACCCTCTTGGACTTTGTTAATTCCCTTGAGGTACTTGAAAGTTTCTATCATGTCCCCTCTCTCCCTTCTTTCCTCAAGAGTATACATATTAAGCTCCTTTAGTCTTTCTTCATATGTCTTCTGGTGCAGACCTGCACCATTTTGGTTGCCCTCCTCTGGACAGCCTCCACTCTGTCTATGTCTTTGCGGAGATGGGGTCTCCAGAACTGCACACAGTACTCCAGATGGGGTCTCACCAACTGTCTGTACAGAGGGATAACAACTTCCTGTTTTCTACTATTGATGCCTCTTCCTATGCATCCCAGTATCCCTCCAGCCTTCCTTACTGCCTTCTCACATTGCTTGCCCACCTTTAGGTCATCTGATATAATTACCCCCAGGTCCCTTTCCATTTTTACTGTTGTCAGTATCTCACCCCCCCATTGTGTACGCTTCCCCTGGGTTTTTGTTTCCCAGGTGCATTATCTTGCACTTCTTTGCATTGAATCTGAGCTGCCATACATTTGACCATTCCTCCAACCTTGCCAAGTCCCTTCTCATCCTTTCCACTCCATCCTGTGTATCAACCCTGTTGCAGATCTTTGTGTCATCTGCAAAGAGACATACTTTTCCTTCCAGTTCCTCTGCAATGTCACTTATAAAGACATTAAAAAGGACTGGTCCCAGTACCGAACCCTGTGGTACCCACTAGTAACCTCCTTTCTTCACTGTGTACTCCATTTACTACTACCCTTTGCGTCCTGTTGTCTAGCCAATTTTTTATCCAGGCTACCACCTTGGGACCCATTCCAAGGCTGTCTATCTTGTGTATTAATCTTTTGTGGGGGACTGTATCAAATGCCTTGCTAAAATCTAGGTAGGCCATGTCCACAGCCCCTCCCTGATCTACTACTTTGGTCACCCAGTCAAAGAAATCTATTAGATTCGTCTGACATGACCTTCCCATCGTGAATCCATGCTGCCTAGGGTCCTGTGCCCCACTGGCCTCAAGGTACTCAACAATTCTTTCCTTCAGAAGTGATTCCATCATTTTCCCTACCACTGAGGTCAAACTAACTGGACTGTAGTTTCCTGCCTCTGTCCTGCTCCCACTTTTGTGAAGAGGAATTACATCTGCCCTCCTCCAGTCCTTGGGTACCACCCCATCCTCCCATGATTTGTTAAAGAGAGTAGTCAGATGTCACTAGTTCTACCCTTAGTTCTTTTAGAATTCTTGGGTGAATCCCATCAGGCCCCATTGCTTTGTCCACCTTCAATTTTATTAGTTCATTCAGAACCCTTTCTTCTGTAAATGGACTGGTATCAACCCCGTCTTCAGAGTGTTTCTCTTGTTTGGTTTAGTAACTCCCTCCTCTTCCTTTGTGAATACTGAGCAGAAATATTCATTCAGTAACCCTGCTTTTCACTGTCACCCTCTCCACATTCCTCTCCTTTATTAAGCTTCAGTATCCCTCCTTTGGTCTTTCTTCGCTCCTAATGTACCTATAAAGGTCTTATCCCCTTCTTAACAAATTGGCTATC
Source organism: Neoceratodus forsteri (assembly GCA_016271365.2). Taxonomy (NCBI): domain Eukaryota; kingdom Metazoa; phylum Chordata; order Ceratodontiformes; family Ceratodontidae; genus Neoceratodus; species Neoceratodus forsteri. The sequence continues at coordinate 13,221,861 of CM028130.1, forward strand.
CTTTCTTGGTTTGGGCCTTTGCTATTCTGACTACCTTCCAGCCTCTTTCTGCTTTAACTGATAAAGTTCTCTGTCCTGCTCCTTCTGTGTTTCCTTATATTTCCTGAATGCTGCCCTTTTCTCCTTAACTTTCCCTGCCACCTCTTTTGTGAACCATAGCAGTTTTTCCTTCATTGTGTTTTATTGATTTTTTTTATGCAAAGGCTTGTTGCCTCTGTGATGGCTGTTTGATCACTTCCATTGTTCCTCCACCCCTCCTTCTTGCCTGCTTGCTAGTGTTTTTCTGAGGCACTCTCTCATTTTCCCAAAGTCAGCCCTCCTAAAGTCTAGTACTCTTGCTTTCGTATGGCTTGATTGTATGGCTGTGTTTATCGTGAACCACACTGTTTGGTGGTCACTTGTTCCCAGATGACTACCCACTTCTAAATCTGAGATTCTTTCTCCATCCCCATTTGAAAGTACCAGGTCTAAGATTGCTCCCTCCTGAGTCGGTTCCAATACGAGCTGTCTGAGACATGCCCCCTGTAGGGCATCAAGAATGACCCTGCTCTTGGATGTGCCTGCAGCAAAGGTGCTCCAGTTAACATCTGGCATATTCAGGTCCCCCATCAACAATATCTCCCCTTTTTCTGCCATTCTAAGAAAGCCTTCTATCATTTCCTTGTCCATTCCCTCCCCCTGAGATGGGGGTCTGTATACAACCCCCATGCGGATTGTGGTGCCATTTCCTGTCTCCAGGGTGACCCAAAGTGCCTCATCTGCTCCCTGTTTACTCTTTAGTTCTGTTGCTTTGATCCCTTCCTTTACATAGAGAGCTACTCCTGCTCCTCTTTACCCTCCCTGTTCCTTCTGTAGATTCGTATCCTGGTATGTTGACATCCCATTCATGGTTCTCTGTGTACCATGTTTCTGTGACTGCCACAATATCCAGGCTACCCTCTTCCATCAAGGCCACTAGTTCAGGGAGCTTGTTACACAGACTACGGGCATTGGTACTCATCACCCTCCACTTTTTGACAGCCTTACCCCTTTTAGCCCCATTTCTGTCCTTACTGCCTTTGCCTTGTTTTACATTTAAATCTGTTCTGCTCCCTAATAACTTCTGTACCCTGGCATTTGCTTCACTAATCACCATGTTATGTGGGAGGAGCTCGGATTTCAGCTCCTTTTCAGTGCCTCCCCTTGGCTAGTTTAAATGCTTGCCAATGAAGCATTTAAACCTCTCACCTAGGATCCTGGTTCCCCTGGACAGATGCAGACCATCGCACCAGTATAGGTCTGCATTCCTCCAGGTGGCTCCCCAGTCCCCAATGAAGCCAAAACCCTGAGCTCCACACCAGTTTTTCAACCACTCATTGAATTCCCTGGTGAGAAGTGCCCTAGCATCTCCCTTGCCATAGACAGGCAGCACCTCCGAGAAGGTTACCGTATGCGCTACTTGTCTAAGGCCCCTTCCCAACTCTACAAACTCCTCTTGCACTGCTCTGATCCCATTCCTAGCCAGGTCATTTGTCCCCAGGTGGACAATGACATCCAGCTCCCTCCCTCGTGCAGCTTCTCCCACGATCCTGAGGATTCGCTTCCTGTCCCTCCAAGCCGTGGCACCAGGAAGGCACCTTACCTCCCTCTCCCCATCATCCCCCATTTCTACCCCCCTAATGATTGAGTCCCCCACCAGGAGTTGTTTCCTTCCCCTGTGGGGTCCCATGCCACCCTCCTTTGGGTCTCCTTTGTGAAGGTCCCCAGCATTCTCAATGGTCTCCACTACAGGTGCCTCCATAGAGGAACCACTATCCACCAGAAGAGTGAATGAATTGTGAAGAGATACAGCTGGAGGAATGCAACTCTGTTCCACCACCCTCTCCCTCCTTGAGCCCACCCTGGTCCAGCCACTCCTTTTTCTTGGCAACCTCTGAGGTAGTGGCATTGGCCCTGGTGGTCCCTGTGTGGGGGAGGAGGTTTCACGAATCCTAGCCAGGTCAGCCTGGAGACAGGCAACCTCCTCTCTCAGACCAGAGAGGTGCAAGCAAATAGGGCAGCATCGCAGCCTCCAGAATGTCTCCCGGAACACTGCCGCCCCACAGCCATTGCACTGCACCACTCCTATCATGTCTTATTTTGTGTCCCCTGTACTGTTTCTCTGGATGCTTACTCTCTCCTCTCCTTACAACTCTCACCCTTTCTGTTCTGGGATAGCAACTTCCTATCTTCTTCATTAGTCTCCTTCTTTCTTGCTCGGTATCACACTACCAGCAGCTAGGGGGGGAGAGTGAGCTACTTTTTCTACTTCAGGGTTGACAAAACCAATGTTTCTATATGATCCTTTCCTTCCTACTACCAAACAGGAAGTTCCTGTTGACAGTTAAATCCAGTGGCTATAAAAGTAGAACTGGCTTTGGGTGGGTGGGATGGAGGGCAATTTCTAAGAAAAAGGCTAGCAACAGGAAGTTGTAATTTGACTCACCTGCATTTCTAGTGTCTAAACCACACCCCAGGTAAGCTCTCTTTCCTCCTACTGGTTTAGCAAAGTCACCTGATACAGTACCTACCCTGCACAGAACACACACTGCCTTTCTTTCTTTCTTTTCTTTTTTAACCCTAAATAAGACCCCTTCTACTTCTAATAAAGTTATCTGTCTACTTAATCTTAGCTGACACTGACTCCTGCTGAGATATAAGTTTTAAATTAAGAAGAAAATGTAGCTTCTTTTAGTTAGCTGCTTTCTGCTCTACAAGCAAGGCTAGCAACAGGAAGTTGTAATTTGACTCACCTGCTTTTCTAGTGTCTAAACCACACCCCCAGGTAAGCTCTCTTTCCTCCTACTGGTTTAGCAAAGTCACCTGATACAGTACCTTACCCTGCACAGAACACACACTGCCTTTCTTTCTTTCTTTTCTTTTTTTTAACCCTAAATAAGACCCCTTCTACTTCTAATAAAGTTATCTGTCTACTTAATCTTAGCTGACACTGACTCCTACTGAGATATAAGTTTTAAATTAAGAAGAAAATGTAGCTTCTTTTAGTTAGCTGCTTTCTGCTCTACAAGCAAGGCTAGCAACAGCTGTGTTTACAATACTCATTTACATTAATTTTTTGGTCCATCTTTGCTGACTAGTGGTGGGCAAAGTGGCCAAAATTCGCTCCGTAAAGTGATTCGACGAGTAACGCAGAATCCACAAAGCACTCCACAATGCGAAGCGGAGTACTTTGTGTCATAATGGGGAATGCGAAGTCCATTGAAAACAATGACTTTGTGTTATTCTGCCTTCCCCAAACCCTTCTCCACCAGTTTTAAGGTGAAGTACATTGAAATCAATGTACTTCACCTCACTTTGCCTTGTTTTTGAGCAGCAAAGGCAAATTTTGCAGTGCTTAATGGGATTGCAGGTCACATGGGATCTAAAGTGTTCTGCACAGCCTCAGTTCTTGGTAGTGTGTGTAGTGGAAGATGGAGACAGTTTCCTCTCAGAGCTCTGTGATTTTGATCCTCTAAAGCTGTTAAAAAAGTCTTTTTGAGCTATTTTTTTTGCTCACAATTTAGCACATCGATTATAGGAAACCCTCCTGTGCTCATATTATCGAGTGTTTATTGTTTGTGTGTGGATTTTGAATGTTAATTTAGAACAGTCAATCTGTGTACTGTGAAGTTTGCTTTGGGGAGGGGCGTATCTGTGGTGTAGGTAGACTGGGAGAAAAAAGGCAGTCTTTCTGTTTTGGTTATATTTTTCTTGTATAACTGTGTTAGTGTACACACAGAAGTATTTTCAATAAATCTTGACATTTTTTTGCTGATTGTTGTGGTGCAGAAGTGTAAAATTTCAGTTTGTTAAAAACACTTGGTTATATTACTAAAGGTTTTCAATTTGCTACACATGATTTGTAGTGTGTGTGAGTGTGTGTGTGATGCCTGCCATTAAATCAGACACCTTTTATTGTGCCACAGAGTAACTGCAGCAGTGTGAACCTGCTATACACGGCACCTGCATGATTTTTTATGCTGCTTTGTGGTATCTTTACTGGTAGTGGACTGTGGACTGGACTGTCAAAAGGGCATTGGACAGGGAACAAGGGAGAGTGAGGGTGGGGGAGGCGGGGGTGACAGTGGGATGACAAAGGGGAGGGGGTGGAGTAGCTGCTAGCTGCACACTTGAGCAGACTTAGACAGACCAGGTGGTCTGTTTCTGTGGGCACATTCATATGTTCGTATGTTACTGCCATGCACTACCCCCCTAACCGGCAAAAGGTATTCTTTTCCAGATTTGGCTTTGTGACTTGTGATCACTGGTTAGGTGTTGTTGTGCCTTTGCGTCTGCATCTCTTGAGTGCGCAGTGCATCTTAATCTGTGCGTTTGTGGTATACCATTAATTCTGGGAGACTTTGCATTTCTTGTTACACTCTCATTTCACTTCATCAGCACTGGGGAATTTTCTGGACATAAAACAGTAGCAATTTGTGGATGCACATTAATTTTGGTGACTGTGTGTGACCACTGCGTGCATGACTGAGTGTGCCATTAATTCTGGGAGACTTTGCATTTCTTGCTACACTCTCACTTTACTTCATCTGCACCGGGGGATTTTCTGGACACAAGACAGTAGCATTTTGGGGATGTACATTAATTCTGGTGACTGTGTGAGACTACTGCATGCACGATGTCTGAATGCGCTATTAATTTTGGGAGACTTTGCATTTCTTGTGCTCTCATTACACTTCGTCAGCACTGAGGAGTTTTCTGGACACAAGACATGAGCATTTTGGGGATGTACAATAATTTTGGTGACTGTGTGTGGGAAGGGCTGTCAATATTGTTGTCACTTTGCCTTACTTCGTGTTAAGGTGGAATGACAATGCAAAGTAATAATTACAATGTGAAGTGAGCCCTTTGCATTGGCCACTTCACATAGCGGAGTGACAACGCTTCGCCGGTGAAATTTAAATTTGCTACATCTCTATTGCTGACCTTTTATTAAGTTAAGTAGCTGTTGCTAACTTACACAAATGTGGTACTGACCATTTTAGAACTGTATGATACCATATAAGTCCCCTTGTTAAGCTCTCATATTGAGGGCTATTCACTATTGTAGGCCAGGCTTGCACAATTTATTCATACCCAGCCCATGCGGGCAGATGCAGGGTGTGTAGTATTCATAACTACATGCTCTTGCAGGGCACCTGCCCATGTTCCCCCCAACATGCAGCTATGTGGGGGGGGGGCAGTTTGAGGGATACAGGTGGGCATCCAGTTGGTTACTGTTCTGGGTTCCAAATTAGATCCCCTGGTCTGTTTCAACAGGGGATTCTGGGAATTTATAGAACCTATTTAGAAAGTATGGGTGAGTGCCCAAATGGCTGCCCCCAGCCCTCCCTGTCAGGCCAGTGGAATCAGACAGTACAGTGGGGGTTCCTTGTCCTGTCACAGCCAGTGAGTGTCATTGAGAGGGCACTCAAAATATACAGCAGAGTCATAGCTGCCTAATCCTGGACACCCTTTGCCCTGCACTCCACACCTTCCTGTGAGAAGGAGGTGTCCATCCTCCATCTTCATTTTCTGATCCACTCTGATCTGTGCTAAACTCAAAGCTGACATTGTGATTTTGTCTCAGTATACCTCTAGAGGTTGCTTTCTTCAAGTTGGAAACTGTTCCCCTTTCATAGGCCCCCTTGAATTTAGCACAGATCAGAGTGGGTCAGGAAATGAAGATGGTGGATGGGCACCTCTTTTTCACAGGGACACATATACCTCAGATCCTCCAGAAATGGGCTATGTGGCTCAACAAGTACATCAACCAGCTCCAAACCAAGCCCATCCTCCACATGCAGGAGCCAGACTACAGGGGAACATACAGGACTTCCAGTCAGGAAGAGGAAGAGAATGAGGCAGGGGAGAAGAAGAGGAATACACAACCAGGTGAGAACACCATTATTACAACAACAATCGAGGGAGATTCTTTCCATGGAGCTCCTTCAGGGATGGAGGAGGTAAGCCCAGCTACTGCTACTTCTCAAATCATTATCTGATCAAGACATGTACTTATACCAGATGAAAGAGAACTGTTAAAAAAGGACTAAGCTTTGCTCCAATCAGATTCTTGGATTGTGTGCAAATGATGATCAATTTAAACTTGTGCTGTAGGAAGCTTAATCTGAAAAGTTTTTTTTTTATAAAAGAAACATACGAACATTCAAACATATAAAACTGCCAATAGAAAAAGGCCATTTAGTCTATTGAGTCTGCTCGATTATGCAGCTAGCACCCCTACTCTGCTGCTGCCCCTCATACCATACCCCCTCCCATGACTCCCCTTTTGCCCTATCCTAGCCCTTCTTGAAGCATCCCACTGTTTTACAGGGCACCACCTTTGCTGGCAGTGTGTTCCACTCTGCTACCACCCATTTTGTAAAGAAACGCCTCCTAATCTCCCTCCTAAACCTTCCACCCTCCAATTTCATGTCATGACCCTGAGTGTCTCTCGCCACCCTTCCCTTGAACATTCCCTACTGTATGTGCCTGTCCTGTTTATTCCTTTCATGTCCTTAAATGTCTCAGTCATACCCCCTCTGTCCCACCTCTCCTCCAGAGAGTACATGTTCAACTCCCTTAGTCTAACCTCATATGGTAACTCCCCCAGACCTATGATCATCTTTGTTACTCTGCATTGCACCCCTTCCAGCAATCTAATATCCCTTTTTAGGTAAGGGCACCATAACTGAACACTGTACTCCAGGTGGGGTCTGACCAGCGATCTGTATAACAGCAGAATCACCTCCCTCCACCTAGAGGTTATACCCCTTGCAGTACAACCCAGCATCTTGTTGGCCACTCTTGCTGCTTTCCTACACTGCGCAGAGTTGTTCATTACTCCTGTAATGAGCACCCCCAGATATTTCTCCTCCTTAGTGACAGCTAGTCCCCTTCCCGATGGTAGCTCATCTTTGGATTCATTGTCCTGAAATGTAGCACCTTGCATTTCTTGGCATTGAAACCAAGTTGCCAGGTCTCAGACCATGTCTCCAGCCTTGTTAGATCTTTCTGCAATCCCTGCCACCCCCCCTTGATCATCCACCAATGCTCCCATCTTGGCCTCATCCGCAAATAGACTGATCTTGCTATTTACGCCTACCTAGATGTCTGCAATAAATACCCCAAATAACACAGGCCCCAGCACTCACCCCTGTGGGAACCCACTCATCACTGCCCTTTGGGATGATAATTCACTTCCTACCACCACCCTCTGCTACTGTCCCTGTACCCAGTTCTCCACTCATCCCTCCAATTTTGCCCCCACCCTTGTGCCTCTTGGCTTACATGCTAGTCTCCCAAGTGGCACCGAGTCGAATGCCTTACTGATGTCTAGGTACAGGACATCTACCACATGCCCTTTGTCCATTTCCCTAGTCAGCCAGTCATACTAGTCTACTAGGTGGGTCTGGCAGGATCTGCCCTTGACAAAGGCATGCCGCTGAATGATCTGCACACCCACTGACCTCCAGCAGGGTCAGCAGCCTCTCCTTCAGGATTGTCTCCATCAGTTTCCCCATTATGGATGTGAGACTCTGATCTATGTGATAATGGTGATTGAGGGAAAGGGAATGCCGTAAGGGTGAATGTACTTCAGCGAAAATTCATTTCACCAATGAACAATCCTGGTGCATAGTAAAAGGGCACCACGAACTTGAGTTTTTTCATTTATGTGGGGATGTGCCAACCAAGCCTCTCGGGGGTCACCCTCTGCACCCTACTAAAGATTCTCAACTCCAGGGGCTGCATGTCAGGGGGTGAAAATAAAAAGTATTTCACTGACTGGCACAAAATCCTGATGCACTCCAGCACCCAATCTGAACCCTCCCATTCATAGCCTGCCACGAACCCACCATGCCACACAGCCAGTCATAATCCACCAGTGTGCTGCATCTCACCAACCTCCCTCCCTTCAACCCATCGCATGGTATGCTTGCTTCCCTTAGTGCTCATATACATATAGCAACAGGATGGCACTATACCTGCATTCCCCCCCCCGGCCACTAGCCCTGAGAACATGTGCTGCTATTGAGTCATCCTTTTTGTAGACACTCAATAGTGATTACCCTTCTCATGGGATACTGTGAGACTCTTCTCATGGGATACCGTGAGTCTATAGTTCTCTGGTTCATCTTTGGGACCACTCTTATGGCATGGAACCATGTAAGCCATCCTCCAATCCTGAGTTACACACCCTGAGTCCAAAGAGGCATTAAATAGGTCTGCCAATAGGCCTGCCAGGACTTCTGCCAACTCCTTCAGTACCCTGGGGTGTATGCCATCCGATCCTGGTGCCTTGTCCATCGTCAGTGCCCTTAACCCCTCTGGCACTCTACCTTTTGTGATTCCCCTGTCTATCACCCCCTTCCCCTCTGATCCTATCCCCCCCAACCTTAGGCATTCCCCCCCTTCTCTTTAGTAAAAACCAAGCAGAAGTAGTCATTAAGTGCTTCTGCCTTTTCATCCCCTTTCTCCACCTATTCCCTCTCATTCTTAATCTTTACTGGGTCTTACAACCCCTTTTCTCCCTGATGTACCTGAAGAAGTCTTTTTCCCCCCTCTTTAATTCTCTTCACCAGCCTGAGCTCCCTTGATACCTTTGTTGGTCTTACTTCTCTGGTCGACTCCTTTGCTTCCTTCAGGTACTCCTCCCTGTGCTCCCCTCTCCCTGTTCTCCTGTATCATCAATAGGCAACTCTTTTCCTCCTCACCCTGTCTATGACATCCTTGCTCATCCAGCTGGGTTCCTTCATGCTAGCCTTTTTACTTTGGGCCTTGCTGCAGGAATTTGCTGCCTGCACTATCCCTAGCTGAATGAGTTTCCACCTTTGATTCATTTCCATATTAAGCTGAATTCTGTCTAGGATCCCTTGCACAACTTGAGTCATATTTTTGAAGTCAGGCTTTCTAAAGTCTGGAAACTTTGTGCCAGATGCCCCACTCTCCCTGCCCAGCTGCAAATGGAACCATACTGTCTGGTGTTCACTCCACACCAGTGGTTCCTCCACCCTCAGATCCCTCACTCACTCCCCATTGGATAGTATGAGGTCAAGGGTATTCCCTTCCCTAGTTGGTTCACTGACCAACTGCATCAGGAAGTTATTCTTGAAGGTGTTTAGCATTATCTGTTCCCTTCTACACTTGGTGGCAGGTGTCCCCCACTCCACTTCCAGCAGTTTGAGGTCATCTACTATTACCACCCCACCCTTCTCACTGTTCCTCTGGATATGTTCTGCCAATACCCTATCTGTCTTTTCCAATTGGGAGGGCGGCCTGTACACCACCCCCAACCGCAGTGTCCTATTTTTGGGATCTTGGATTTGTGTCCCTAGAGCCTCTGTATCTCCCTTCTCCACCTCTTCCCTAATACACTTTAGCTCCTCCTTCACGTAGAGTGCTACCACCCTCCTTTCCCCTTAACTCTATATTTGTGGAATAGTCTGTAACCTGGAACTGCCAGGTCTCAGTCCCAGGACCCATAGTTTTGGGTGGCCCATGTCTCCTGGAACCTGGAAAATGGGACCAACTCAAATGCACCCCCCTTACTAAAATAACCAGCTCTGAGGACATAGCACCTAGGAGAAGGGGAAATGCATTTTTCACCATTTTGGTACTCCCCCGTATGTACAGGGGTCGTAATTGCAGTCACTGAAAATGCCATCGCTGAAATTGCTTGTCGCTATTTTACCTTCGCTCAATTGAAATGCTACCATTATGCCCTGACTTTTATGTACAGTAGTAGATAAGTACAAAAAATGTATTTTACTCACATAGGATGATACTCTAAATAAGACCTATTCAGGCTTTAAGAAAATTATACTTTCATCGGTATTTAAATATTTTTTTTAACTCAGACCTCCCCCTCTTTTCCAAAAACCTCCCCCTTCACTTTTTTTCATTCTCCTTGTTCCCCCCAGTATTTTCCCAGTTATATGTGTGTTTGTATGTATTTGTTCATTATTTGCACTTTAATTTTAGCACATTAGAATCACTGGGATTTTGAATTTGCTACTGTGTAAAAAGAATTAGTGGGTACACTTCTGATGAGATTTGTATATGTTTCAATGAATGAAATTTTAATCCTTGGTATTAGCCAATTGGTGAAGGTGCATTTATGATATCACTATATCACACTGGATGAGCCTATCAGACAGACTGGATGGGCCTAGTGGTCCTTATCTGCTGACAATTTCTCGTTTCTATCACATGATTTTTGAATCCAAGTACTTTAAGTGCTGTGTTTGCTACAGTCTGTTGCCTTTCATAGAAGAATTGTTATTCTGAAACTTGTCAGTCAAGACTGAGGTATGTCTCTGTGTACCAATAAAGATGAAGTAAACTGAACTATGGAGTTGGTATCCCTCCTTTGAGGTTGTGTGTCTTCAAAACATTAAGGTTTGATATCTATTGTTTGTTTCTTGAATACCACTGTCCTACTGCACACTCTGGTAACTTGAATGAAAAAAATAATATCCCTACCCTCCTGATCACCAGCCCCAACTGTATAATTATAATCCCTAGTGTTAGTGGTACCCCCACCCTCTGATTACCAGTCCCAACTGCATAATTATAATCCCTGTTTCAAGTGCCCCCCCACCCTCCGATCACCAGCCCCAACAGTAAAATTATAATCCCTGGTGATAGTGTCCCCCCCACCATCTGTTTACCAGCCCCAATTGTAAAATAAAAAGAATCCCAAGTGGTAGTAGTTCCTCCTATCCTCCAATCACCAGCTGCTCAATGGGAAAAAGAATCCCCAGTGCTAGTGGTCCCCCCTCATCTAACTGCCAGCCAGGAATTAAAAAACAAACCATCTCTGGCATCCAGTGGTTCCCCTCTGTAGCACTGGGCACCCTACCAACTCACCTTATCTGTATCGATGGTGGTGTGGGTGCCTATGGCAACCAGCACAGCCCTTCTCACACCACTATGGATGGCTGCCATAAGTGCAGGCAGGGAGAGTGCCTTGGATTTATAGGACACGGTGTGACACCCTGTCCTAGACGTATGATGTGCACTCCCTGGCACAGCTGTGGAGGTGTGAGCAGGCCTGTACCAGTCACCATAGGCACCCACAGCAGTGCAGATATAGATAAGGTGCGAGGAGATGCCCAGTGCTATGGGGGATCACTGGATACCAGGGATTATTTTTTAATTCCCAGCTTGCATTTGGGAGGAGGAGGGACAACTAGCACCAGAGATTCTTTTTCCCATTGAGGGACTGGTGATCCAAGGGTGGGGGGGGCTACTACCACCAGGGGTTCTTTTTATTGTGCAGTTGGAGCTGGCTGGCAGTTGAAGGATTGGGGGGCACCACTAGTACCAGACATTATAATTTTTTTTTTATTTAGATTTTCTACAGTTTTTGCCTCAATTACGCCTCTATTTCCTAGGCCCCAGCACTTTGGCATCATGTGTGCATGGAAGCACATGCATGCCCCATGTTGCTGGATCAGACCCTTCTTCACCTCCCCTTGGCTATTGCCTGAGCTCCCTCAGGTTGGCATCAACATCTGTCCTCCAACAGGAGGTGGCCAGTGGCCGGGGAGCCTCTGGTCCCTCCCTTGAGGAGATAGCTGCCTTGCAGCAGTTTAATCTCACTCCTGGCCCTCCCCTCCAGTTGACCTCTGACAACATGGGTTCTTTCCTGAACCCAGGTCACCACTGCAACATGAGTTGTGGTGTCCATTGCCTCAACCCTCAGCACTGCTGAGCCGGCTAAGGCATTATAATTTTACAGTTGGGGCTGGCTATTGCAGGGTGGGGGGACTACTAGCAGCAGTGAATATTGATGCACAGTTGAGGCTGGTAATGGGGGGAACACTAGCAGTAGCAATTACTATTTTCACATTGGGCTAGAGAAGGGCAGGCAGGTGGGACCATGAGCACCAGAGATAACTACCACTATTCTGACCTGTGTGGGTGGTGCCATGTTACCTATCTTCACTACCCTTGCAACTGGGCCCATATTGAGCCTGTAAATGGCCCCTTAATGCCTTGCATGCACAATGTAATCATTTGCATGGTACCTTTGAAAATTTGCAGATAGTGCTGTGCTGCTAAGAACTCATGGGGCCATCTTCGGAAGCCATGTTGAGGTGGCATTCCCTGGCATAGCACTACCCCAAAATGGCCCTACATTCAGTCAAGTAGAGCTCAACTGATTATAGCATGCTTGGACCTCTGGGCAATTGTAAAGTGCAGCACAAAGATTTATGCTATGCTTTGCACCTTTCTGAATATCAGGCCACTTATTTTGTGGGCATTTCTTCATTAATAAGTAATCAAGAGGAGAAATCTATAAAAGATAAATGAAATATGCACAAGTTAAACTGTGTCAAAATATGGCAAGGGGTCATAATGTCACAAGACATTATGCTGCAACACTATATCGCGCTGCAAATACAGCGCAATATATTACAAACAGCATAAGTCTTTTTCTTTGCACAGGTTCCACCCCCCCACACCCATTATGAGGGCTGTGCCCCTAACCCCCCAACTAAAATAACTAACTCTGGAGAGGGAGTTAACAGTAAAGATTGCACAAAGTGTGAAAAAAGTAAAAATTCATGCATCTGGGACCAGGAATCAAAACGCGGTCCCAAACGCACATCTTGCCTCCCTTGCTGCCAGTTGCTCATCCCGTTAAGCCATGACAGCTGCTCAGTGGACCCCTTGTCATAGCAGAGGTCTTATCCTCTACCTGGGAGAGTGAGAAGGTGCACTACCACAAATACTGCCTTTCATGGTTTTGCACTCTCTCACTCATCCCTACTACTGTTACTGTTGCATGGTTTTGTTGCATGCTTAATAACCTACGCCATCTTAACCCAGTAGGTCAAAATATTATGTTTTCCAAAAGGTTTCCAAAGGTGTCAACTGCTCTTTAAAATGGTACTTACAGTACCGACAATGTGAGCATCAGAAACACTCTGAGTTTACTAAAAAGGTCTGTTATTATTGAACAATACCAGAACTGGAACTGTATTTAAAAAGGAAGCTTTCAACAGGATAAACAGCTTATAGCTTCAGCACAGTTCTCCATAAGGATAGAAAAATGAGCATTCAGCTCGAGCGGTTCTGGTCAAGAGAAGATGTTTCACCTCCTTTTCTAGAGTTAGATAGCACAGGTAAGGGTAAATGTAGAAATGGCAGTTTGTGTATTTCATGTCCCCGCTGATATGAACTAATTGGATCAAAATCTTTCTGCCTGTTGTTATTGATTTTAAAATAAACAGTCATTTCAGATGTTTTATCTCTGTGGAGTTGCACATTAGCTGGAAAATCCCTTTAATAAACTGGAAGATTATGTTAAGCATAGTGTAGTTAGAGTTCCTGGAAGAAATACATTAAGCTCTTGTATAAATGTTAACTTATCTGGTGGCGCACTAAGGCATTAGTGCAATTATCCTTAAGGAATTCATTGGGACTCTCAAAATCAGCATCAGTGTAGTCAGACAACCTTCAAGGGGCACATTTTCATATCCCATGGCATTTTGCACAGATTCTGTTTTCCACCTAATTGCATCATAATATCTAGTATTTGTAGCAGCAAGTTCTTAAACATAGAAACATAGACTTTGATGGCAGATAAGGACTGCTTGGCCCACCTAGTCTGCCCATTTCCCTACCTACAGGAAAGGACGCAGATCCTAGTTAACCAACAGCCTATTTCTTCCTACCCCCCACAAGAACTGCCTTAGGTCTGTCCCATGCGTTCTTGAATTCTCCCACAGTTTTAGACCCCACAACCTCATCAGGAAGGATGTTCCACGCATCCACTACCCTCTCTGTGAAAAAATACTTCCTCATATTGCCCCAGAACCACCACCCCGATCTTTAAATTGTGTCCCCTTGTTCTTGCACGTCTCTTTTTCTGAAAGATGCTACCCTCTTGGACTTTGTTGATTCCACTGAGGTACTTAAAAGTTTCTATCATGTCCCCCCCTCCCTTCTTTCCTCAAGGGTATACATATTAAACTCCTTTAGTCTCTCCTCGTACGGCTTCTCTTGCAGACCCTGCACCATTTTATTTCCCCTCCTCTGGACTGCCTCTATCCTGTCTATGTCCTTGTGGAGATGGGGTCTCCAGAACTGGATGCAGTACTCCAGATGGGGTCTCACCAACTGTCTGTACAGAAGGATAACAACTTCCTGTTTTCTGCTGGTGTTGCCTCTCCCTATGCATCCCAGTATCCCCTCAGCCCTCCCTACTGCCTTCTCACATTGCTTGCTATCTTAAGATCATCTGATATGATTACCCCCATGTCCCTTTCCTTTTTTGATGTTATTACTACCTCCCCCCTCATAGTGTAATCTTCCCCTGGGTTCTTGCTTCCCAGGTGCATTATTTTGCACTTCATTGCATTGAATCCAAACTGCCATACTTCTGACTATTCCTCCAACCTTGCCAAGTCCCTTCTCATCCTTTCCACGCCTCCTTGTGTATCAACCCTGTTGCCGATCTTTGTGTCATCTGCAAAGAGGCATACTTTTCCTTCCAGTCCCTCTGCAATGTCACTTATAAAGACATTAAAAAGGACTAGACCCAGTACTGAACCCTGCGGTACCCCACTAATAACCACTCTTTCTTCAGACTGGACTCCATTTACAATTACCTTCTGTGTCCTGTTGTCCAGCCAATGTTATACCCAGGCTACTACACTGGGACCCACTCCCAGGCTGGTTAATTTGACTATTAATCTTTTGCGTGGGACTGTGTCAAATGTCTTGCTAAAGTCTAGGTAGGCCATGTCCACAGCCCCTCCCTGGTCTACTACTTTGGTCACCAGTCAAAGAAATCTATTAGATTCATCTGACATGACCTTCCGCTGTGAACCCATGCTGCCTTGGGTCCTGTGCCCACTGACCTCTAGGTACTCAACATTTCTTTCCTTCAGAGTGACTCCATCACTTTCCCTAGCACAGAGGTCAAACTGACAGGTCTGTAGTTTCCTGCCTCTGTCTTAGTCCCACTTTTGTGAAGGGGAATCACATCCTCCTTCCTCCAGTCCTCAGGTACCACACCATCCTCCCATGATTTATTAAAAAGAGTAGTCAGTGGTTTCACTAGTTCCCCCCTTAATTCTTTTAGAATTCTGGGATGAATTCCATCAGGCCCCATTGCTTTGTCCACCTTCAGTTTTAGGAGTTCTTGCAGAACCCTTTCTTCTGTGAAAGGGCTGGGATTGATCCCCATAACAAGAGTGCTTCTGTTAATTAGATTAGGCACTTCCCTCTCCTCTTTTGTGAATACTGAGCAGAAATATTCATTCAGAATCCCTGCTCTTTCACTGTCCCCCTCTACCCACCCACCATTCATTCTATTCAGCCTCACTATCCCTCCCTTTGTCTTTCTATGCTCTCTGATATACCTATAAAAGGTTGTATCCCCCTTCTTAACCGAGTTGGCTATCTTTTCCTCAGTTTGGGCCTTTGCTATTCTGACTTCCCTCCCTGTTTCCTTCTGCCTTAACTGGTACAACTTTCTGTCCTGCTCCTTCTGTGTTTCCTTATACTTCCTGAATGCTATCTTTTTCTCCCTGACTTTCCCAGCCACCTCTTTTGAGAATCATAGTGGCTTTTTCTTTCATTTTTATTTGTTTATTTGCTTCACACAAAGGCTTGTTGCCTCTGTGATGGCAGTTTTGATGATTCTCCATTGTTGCTCCACCCCTCCTTCTAGCCTGCTTGCTAGTGCTTTTCTGAGGCATTCTCCCATTTTGTCAAAGTCAGCCCTCCTAAAGTCCAGTACCCTTACTTTTGCATAGCTTGACTCTGTAGCTGAGTATAACATGAACCACACTGTTTGATGGTCACTTGTTCCCAGATGGCAACTCACTTCTAGATCTGAGATCCTCTCACTGCCCCCATTTGAGAGTATGAGGTCTAAGATTGCTCCCTCATGAGTGGGTTCTGAAACTAGCTGTCTGAGGCCTGCCACCTGTAGGGCATCGAGAATAGCCCTGCTCTTGGATGTGGCTGCAGCAAATGTGCTCCAGTTAACATCTGGCATATTCTGGTCTCCCATCAACATTATATCCTCTTTCTCTGCCATCCTAAGAATGCCTTCTATCATATCATTGTCCATTCCCTCCCCTTGACATGGGGGTCTGTACACAACCCCTGTGCGGATTGTGGTGCCCTTTCCAGTCTCCAAGGTGATACACAGTGCCTCCTCTCCTCCCTGTTTACTCTTTTGTTCAGTTGCTTTTATCCCTTCCTTTACATAAAGAGCTACTCCTCCCCATCTTCTGTCCTGCCTGTCTCTCCTGTAGGTTATGTATCCTGGTATGTTAACATCCCAGTCATGGTTCTCTGTGTACCATGTTTCTGTGACTGCTACGATATCCAGGCATCCCTCTTCCATCAAGGCCACCAGCTCAGGGAGCTTGTTGCTGAGACTATGGGCATTGGTACTCATTACCCTCCATTTCCTGATGGCCTTACCCTTTTTTGCCCCATCCCTGCCCTTCTTGCCTTTGTCACTTTCCCAATTTATCCCAGCTCTTCTCCCTATTGACACCTCTATATTGGTGTTTACCACACTTACTACTGTGATTTTTGGGGGCTAGGATTTCCCTGCTCCTTTCCAGTTCCTCCCCCTTCTCTAGTTTAAATGCTTGCCAATGAAGCATTTAAACCTATCACCTAGGATCCTGGTTCCCCTCCTGGACAGATGCAGCCCATCATGTGACTATAGGTTTGCATCACTCCAGGTGGACCCCCAGTCCCCAGTGAAGCCAAATCCCTAAGCTCTGCACCAGTTTTTCAACCACTGATTGAATCCCATGGTGCAAAACACCCTATCCTCTCCTACACCATAGATGGGCAGCACCTCCGAGAAGGTTTCCATGCATGCTACTTGTCTAAGGCCTTCCCCAATTCCACAGACTCTTCCTGCACTGCTCTAATCCCTTTCTTAGCCAGGTCATTTGCCATAGGTGGACAATGACATCCAGCTCCCTCCCCTGTGCAGCTGCTCCAGCAATCCTGAGGATTCGCTCCCTCTTCCTCTAAGCCATGGCATCAGGCAGGCACCTTACCTCCCTCTCCCCTTCCTCCCCCAGTTCTACCTTCCTAACAATGGAGTCCCCCACCAGGAGTTGTTTCCTTCCCCTGTGGGATCCCATGCCACCCTCCTGTGGGTCTCCTTTGTGGAGGTTCCCAGCATCCTCCTTGGTCTCCACTGCAGGTGCCTCTATAAAGGAACCACACTTTGCCATAATGGCATAGGAATTGTGGAGAGGTACAACTGGAGGGATGTGCCTCTGTTCCACCACCCTCACCCTCCCTGAGCCCACTGTGGTCCAACTGCTCCTCTTTCTTGGCAGCCTCTGAGGCAACGGCAGTGGCATTGGTGGTCCCTGGATGAAGTAGGAGGTCCCACAAATCCTGGACAACTCTGCTTGGAGATGAGCAACCTCCTCCCTCAGCCCAGAGAGGTTCCTGCCGATGGGACAACACCACATCCTCCAGAACATCTCCTGGAAGACTGCTGCTCCACAGCCACTGCACTGCTCCACTCCCATCATGTCTTATTTCTGGCCCCTTAACTGTTGTTTGGAATCCTTACTCTTTCCTCTGTTTTTGTTTCTTTCTCTTCTCTCTTTACTTACTTTCTGCCTCTGTGCCCTTTAAGCTCCTGATTGTCCTGTTCTGTGACAAGAATATCCTATATTTCTCAGTAGACCCCTTAGGCCTCCAGCAGCTAGAGGGGGCCAGAGAGCTACTCTTGCCCTTCGAGGATGGTGGGTCTTTGGTGGCTCTGTGATACCTCACTTCTTGCTCCCAAACAGGAAGTTCCTGTTTTCAGTCAAATCCTGTGCCTATAAAAGAAGAACTAGCTTTGGCTGGGAAGGAGGGCAATATAGTCCCAGTAGAGAAGTCCAGTCACACAGCACTCCTTCCTCCTGGTGTCTTCTGCCAAGCTACTAACAGAATATTTCTAAGGCAGTCTTTAAATTTGGCTTCCTTCTAGCTAAGCCACTCCCCCTACTTACTAGATCTTTCTACAAGTAATTTAAACTTCACAGCTATCAAGCCATTTCAATCACCTGAGATTTAGAAGAAGAAGAATCAGCATTTATATAGCACTTTTCATACATCCAAAGCACTTTACAAGCAATGCTAGACTGGTAGTGAAGTGACTGAATGTGTGATGGTGGCCATATTGCACATCATCACCCACTCACAGCCTGAATAATTGCATGAACCGGTTTATGGGAAAGGGAATATTGGCCAGGACACCAGGAATGTTCCCTACTCTTTGTGAAGAATGCCCTGGGTTCTTTTACTTCCACCTGGACAACACCAGGATGGGCAGAAGGGACCTCAGTTTAACGTCTCATCTGAAGGACGGCACACCCCAGCAGTACAGCATCCCCCAATACTGTGCTCGGATGCCAGCGATTTTTTGGTGCAAGTTCAATCCCGGTGTGGGATAAGAACCCATGACCTTCTGGCCCAGAGGCAGATGTGCTACCAACTGAGCCACGCTGACACCTAGATAAGTGTTCAGATAACCATTCAGTTCAGTTAACTCAGACAAACACACTATTTTTTTTTGTTTTGTTTGTTAGTTTGTTTTTTTACCCCAAATTAAAGGTCCAAGTACAAGAGTTCTACTTCTCTAGTCCCAGTAGAGAAGTCTAGTCATACAGCACTCCTTCCTCCTGGTGTCTTCTCACATGTTATTATTTATTTTCTACATTGTCAACCTGCATGGGATTCAGTGGCGGAGGAATAGCCAGTGCAGACAGTGCAGTGGCACAGGGGCCCGACACACATAGGGGCCCATTCGCCCATAGTAAAAATCAAGGATTTCATTGATTTAATTTGTTCAGCAATCGTGGAGCATGTATTCGTGTTCGCGTTCTCATTGTCTTTTTTGACACTAGTGTGACTAGACTGACTGCTGCCTGCCGTGCTTGATGCCACCACAACCCCCCGACTGCAGATGGCAGCACTGACCAGTTGTGGGAGTTAACTGGAGCATAGGAATGTGATGTTTTGCCATCGCGCACTGTGCACACAGGCAGCAGCAGCACCCGCTGCCCTGCCCCCATACACAAACAATAAAAAGTAAAACTAAAGACAATTAAAGTATGTGAAAAAAAAAGGTGGACCAACTGACTGAGGCAGCGATCGCGAATTGATACTGTTGCTGTGTGTTGAGGGCATTCTGGAGCCTGGGACTGGGACCTGGCTGGAGTTGAAGGTGAAGAGGAGGAGGAGGATCAGGTCAGGTGCTAACTAACTTCACACTGCTTGCAAGCATTGCAGTGGCAGCCACTGCAAGTTTAAATTGCCTGCCCCGTATTGCTTGTTGTTGGTTGTTCCTTTTCTTTCCTGCCCTGCTGCCTTGCCCAATAATGCCCTTAGTGGCTGTTGTATTGTTTTCTAACTTGTCTTAGACTTAATCCAGTCTCTCTCCAGAGACGGAGTGAGTGTGTGAGTAACTGCTTCTAAGTTCTGGCTTCCTGGCTGTGAGATGACCCAGTCCCTCCCGACTCCCCTCAGCAGCTGAGCACTTGTGACTTGTCTTTTGCAGGCTAGCTGCAGCATTAGTTAGGTTGGGATTGGGAGGACCCGCACCCTGTGTGATTGTTTTTTTATTTATTTATGTTCCGCTGCCTGGCTTGGGGGGGATGGGATCGATTCATGTTTATGTATGTTATATTCTTTGATATGTGAAGGAGGTGGGTGAAGGGTGCATAGCCGTAAACAGTTAAAAATCGGGGCCCGGCTGGGGTTAAGGTGCGGTATGGGGTGGGGGCCCAAAATTACAACCTGCACTGGGGCCCATCTTTTCTTCCTCCACCACTGATGGGGTTGTTAGTTCTGACAGTAGGTCACTTGTAACTCTTTTTCTAGAAACTTAATTCTTTTCACTACTAAATCTAACTTCCTTGCCTGAATTATAGCCAATTTAAATCATTCATTAGAGATCTTCTCCGTTCTTCTTTTCTGACATACAGGTAGTAGATAATTTTAGTGAGGTGGAGTCAGAAGGGGTATTAAGCACAACCAAACTAATTGTCCTCTTAGGTCCCCAGCACATATGAGGCACGTTAATGTAGAAAGCATAAGCAGAGATCAACCTGACTTGCAAGATGTATTCATATAGAGTAAAAAACAAAATTATTGCCGTTACCCTTAAATCCATACAATGTCTATCACTTTTCGGATGTGGGGTGAAGCAGAAGGAAGGAGAGCGGGTATCTGGCAGTCAAGAAAGGGCACCACAAGAATTTCTGCTTGGGGTGTCATTAGGTCAAACACCAGGCCTTGGTGGAACAGTTTCTAACAAGGGGCTTGTAAGCAGCTGTCAGTGTGTTGTAGAAAACTGGAGAATTACATTAAGAAATAAGAAGACATTCTCCAAGTCTTGAAGTAAAGCAAAAAAACTTAATAGATAGGTATGATACAACCTATAAAAACTTTTCAGTACCTGTATCAGTCATCCTGCAAAAAGGATCTACACTTGTGCTTGATCAGGTAGCATGAGGTGCATCTGTTCCACAAGGGATAGAATGAGGCACACCTGTGCTAACCGGCTTGAATGAGGTGCAGCTCTGCTACACCAGTTCAAATGAAGCGCACCTGTGCTATACCAGGTAGAATCAGGTGCACCTCTGCTACACCAGATAGAAAAAGGGGCACCTGTGCTACACCAAATAAAAAGAATTGCATCTGTGCTACATCATGTAGAATGAAATGCATCTGTGCTACACCAGGTAGAATGAGATGCACCTGTGATACACCAGGTAGAAAGAGGAGCACCTGTGCTACAACAAGTAGACATAGGGACACCTGTGTTATGCCAACTAGAATTAGGTGCACTTGTGTTACACCAGGTAGAATGAGATGCACCTGTGGTATGCCAGCTAGAATGAGATGCACCTGTGCTATACCAGGTAGAATGAGCTCCACATGTGCTACACCAGATAGAATGAGGTGTACCTGTGCTACCCCATATAAAAGGGGAGGTAAAGGGGGCAGGAGCACATGAACAAGAAAACCCAGGTGTGGGAAACAGGCAAAGAAGAGAGAACAAGAACAGAGGAACGGCAGGGTATAAAACATGGAAGGTCATGATTACAAATGCCTGCAGTCTGGGAAATAAGGTTCCAGACTTGGAAGCCTTGATGGCAGATGCAAACCTTGACATAGCAGCAATAACAGAGACATGGTACTTTGCTAATCATGGTTGGGACATCAATATAGCAGGCTATGCACTGTTTAGAAGGGACAGGGAAGGTAAAAATTGAGGGGGATAGCCCTGTACATCAGAAAACGCATAAAGGTTATAGAAGTACATGAAAGACAGGGGGAGGCTGAGGTAATGTGGGTCACCCTTGAACCAGGAAATGGCACAGCAATACATACCGGGGTGATCTACAAACTGCTGGCTCAGAGGGAGGAAGTGGACAGGCTACTAATGAAGGAAACTCATGACATGGCAGCTAAAGGTGAAATCCTGCTGATGGGGGATTTCAATGTGCTGGATACAAATTGGATCACCCAGGCAGCTGCTTCTACCAGAAGCACAGCCATCCTGGAATCCCTGCAGGAGGTTGGGCTCAGAACGCTGGTGCATGAGCCAATCAGAGACAAAACTATTCTGGACCTGGTATGGACCAATGGAAACAGAGTCAAAGCAGCCCAGGTGGAAGGGCTGCTGGGATCCAGTGACCATCACATGTATAGTTTGGCATGGAGACAGGGACTCAATTAAGCCACACAAGAGCAAAAGTATTAGATTTCAGGAGGGCAGATTTTGGCAAAATGGATAGATGTTTAACAGCAGCCCTGGAGAAGGGAGAGGTAGTGGATGGAGTGGAGGAACAGTGGAGGAAACTAAAAGGAGCCATAGTGAAGGTAACTAACAATGCCTTAGGATAGTGGCCAAAGAGAAAAGAAGAAGGAAACCACTATGGTTCTCTAAAGAGGTAGCAGACAAAGTACGGGCTAAAACAGCAAGTTTCCGGAAGTATAAGGGAACTCCAAAG
Organism: Neoceratodus forsteri; assembly: GCA_016271365.2. Classification (NCBI taxonomy): domain Eukaryota; kingdom Metazoa; phylum Chordata; order Ceratodontiformes; family Ceratodontidae; genus Neoceratodus; species Neoceratodus forsteri. The sequence continues at coordinate 13,243,895 of CM028130.1, forward strand.
GAGGAGGACAGGGAGGTGTACATTGAATGTCTAAGGGAATCAGGGAGAGCTGTTATGAGAGCCAAGGCACAGACAGAAGAGGGTTTCACATGGACAGTGGAAAAAGGGGACAAGACATTCTATAGGCACATCGGTGATAGAAGAAAAAATTGGGGTGATTATGAGGCTCAAAGGGGAGGAGGGGAGTGTAAGGAGGGGGATCTTGACAAAGCAGAAATACTGAACAAATACTTCTGTTCAGTATTCACTAAGGAGAGAGAGGGTCAAGGACCACAGTTGGGGATAATAGGCAATGGGGGTGGGATAAGTGGACACCAGTCCATTCACAGTGGACAGAGTTCTGAAGGAACTCACAAAGCTGAAGGTGGATAAAGCAATGGGGCCAAACCACATACACATGAGGATATTTAGGGAGCTGAGAAGGGAACTAGCAGTGCCTCTGGCCTCCCTATTCACAGAGCCACTCAACACAGGCATGGTTCCAGAGGACTGAAGGAGTGCACATGCAGTTGCACTGCACAAAAGTGGCAGTAAGGAGGAAGCAGGGAACTACAGGCCAGTCAACCTCACCTCAGTGGTGGGGAAGATCATGGAAATACTGCTGAAAGAAAGGATAGTAGCACACCTGGAATCCAGTGGTGTCCAGGATCTGAGGTAACATTGATTCCCAGCAGAAAGGTCTTGTCAAACAAATCTGATAGATTTTTTTGATTGGGTGACTAGGGAAGTGAATCAGAGAGGGTCGGTAGATATTGCCTACCTAGATTTCAGCAAAGCCTTTGATACCATCCCACACAGAAGGCTGGTTAATAAGATGAGTAGTCTGGGCATGGAGCATAAGTTGATACATTGGGTTAGAAACTGGCTGACGGACAGAAGACAGAGGGTGGTAATAAATGGGATCCCATCTAGGGAGAGAGACGTGAACAGTGGAGTACCACAGGGATCAGTTCTGTTCAATATTTTCATCAGCGACATTGCAGAGGAGCTGGAAGGAAAGGTCTGCCTATTTGTAGATAACACCAAGATCTGCAGCAGGGTGGATACTCCAGAAGGGGTGTAGAAAATGAAGAGGAGCCTGGAGAAGCTTGACAGTAAAGATGGTCAGAGGTGTGGCAACTGAGGTTCAGTTCAAAAAAGTGCAAGATAATGCACTAGGGTAGGGAGAACCTTGGGGAGAGGTACAGAATGGGGGGGTTGTTAACTGACACCAAAGAGGAAAGGAACCTAGGGGTTATCATATCTGATGACCTTAAGGTATCAAAGCAGTGCACAAAGGCTGCATGGAGGACCAGTGGCATGCTGAGGGACATAGGCAGAGGCACTACTAGCAGGAGCAGGAGGTGTTGATGACATTGTATAAAACACTGATAAAGCATCACCTAGCGTATTGCGTTCAGTACTGGAGACCACAGATGTGTAAGGATGTAAACAGAGTGGAGGCTATCCGGAGAAGGGTGACAAAGATGGTGCATGGCTTGCATCATAAAACATATGAGGCGAGACTAAGAGTCCTCAATATGTACTCACGGGAGGAGAGGAGAGGAGAGGAGAGAAAGAGGGTACATGATATAAACTTTCAAGTACCTCAAGGGCATAAACAATGTGCAGGTGGAGGATCTTCTCCAATGTAGAAAAGATAGAATGGGGAGACACAATATGAAATTGAAGGGGAGTAGATTAAGAAGCAACATGAGAAAGTTTATCTACACAGAGAGGGTGGTGGATGCTTTGAACAGTCTGCCACCAGAGGTGGTGGAGGCAAGCACAGTGGAGGGGTTTAAACATGCCTGGGACAGGCACAAGGGAACACTGGGTAGGGAGGCAGTGATGAAAATCAATTGATCACTTAGGGCCAGTGACTGCATGTGAGTTTAGGGCTTAGAGGCAGACTAGATGGACCTAGCAGTCCTTATCTGCCGACAATTTCTATGTATCTATGTATACCACGTAGAATGAGATGCACCTGTGCTACACCAGATAGAGTGATGTGCACCTGTGTTACATCAGGTAAAATGAGGTGCAGCTGGGTTATGCCAGGTAGTATGAGGTGTAACTCAGGAACACATAAAAATGTGTTCAGAGTAGGTCACAGAGATGTGACTCACAGACAATCCTGCTACTGTCCTGTGGGATCTTGCTAGACACAGTGGCCCAGATATTCAGAAGGGTTGCACATGGCGCAACAGTGTTTCACCATGCGCAACCCACTGATGTGCCCCGGTGTGATATTCAAATGTGGACTGTGCCTGGCACAAATCCCGATTTGCTGAAGCGCATCAGTAATGTATGTGGCGCAGGTAGGAAGGGCGTGCCCATGCATACTCCGCATATCCCGATATTCAGCCTGGAATGTGCTGATCCCATGCATGTGCAACCCCTACTTGTGCTGCACACAGGTGAGCCAAAAAAAAAAAAAGGAACAATGGCTGGCCACCCACAGGTGAGCTGCCATATTGCAGGGCACAATATGGCAACTGCCACCCGTGGGTGGCCACCCGAGCTCCGGCTGCACCTTCATGGCGGCGCCTCCCCATGCCCGATCATGGGCATGCATAGTAAAAATAAATGTCCAATACCCCTGGTGGTCCAGTGGACTGCTGCATGCCTGATCATGGGCTTAAGCATACACATAAACATCCAGTATCCCTGGTGGTTCAGTGGACCGTTCACAGCCCAATCGCGGGCTTAAGTATGAATAAATAATGTCCAATATCCCTGGTGGTCCAGTGGTCCGCTCGCAGCCCAATCGCGGGCTGAAGTATGAAAAACAACTTCCAATTTCCCTGGTGGTCCAGTGGACCGCTCGCAGCCTGATCATGGGCATAAGTATGAATAAATAACATCCAGTATCCTTGGTGGGCCACTCACCGCCCAATCACGGGCATAAGTTGCATAAATGCAACGTCCAAATCCCTGGTGGTCCAGTGGTACCCCCCACCTGCCCACTGAGAACCACCACCGAGCTTCCCCCCAGTCAGCGGCAGGCAGCAGCACCCACCACCCTGCCGCCCGCCAACTGACAGTGTCACGGTGGGGCTGTATGACCATTGGTCCACAGTGTGAGCCAATGGATGTGCAGCCATACCATACCTACAGTCCAGATCTGTGAATGGATCCATTCACAGATCTGGACTGTGTAGTACGGTATAGGCTGCATGCCCATTGGCTCACGCCTGTGGACCAATGGTGTACACTCTACCGTACACTGTTAGTCTGCAGGAGGCAGGGAGGCAGGCGGAAGGGGTGCTGCCACCCACCACTGACCCGGAGGAGTGGGGCGGTGGGGCTCAGTAGGCGGGTGGGGAGGGGGGTACCGCTGGACCACCAGGGATTTGGATGTTGCATTTATTCAATGTATGCCCGCGATTGCGCGGCGAGCGGTCCACTGGACCACCAGGGATATCGGACGTTATTTATTCATACTTATGCCTGCGATCGGGCTGCAAACAGTCCACTGGACCACCAAGGATATTGGACTTTATTTTTAATACAATTGCTTTTGATCAGGCTGCGAGCAGTCCACTGGACCACCAGGGAAATTGGACGTTGTTTTTCATACTTAAGCCTGCGATCGGGCTGCAAGCAGTCCACTGCACCACCAGGGATATTGGATGTTTATGTGTATGCTTAAGCCCATGATCGGGCGTGCAGTGGTCCACTGGACCACCAGGGATGTTGGACATTTTAATTGATCATATGCCTGTGATTGGGCTGCATGTGGTCCACTGGACCACCAGGGATATTGGAAGGTTTCTACATCAACATATGCCTGCGATTGGGTAGTGGGGCACACTGCCATGCTGTGTGGGGGCGTCAGTCCCCTACAGCTGCTGCCTGGCAGGGCACCAGGCACAAGTCACCGGGATCGCGCACCTGCATGGAATGAAGAGAATGACATGCAAATGGCCCCATTTTCACCTTTGCATGCATTATGGCCCATTTGCATGTGCATTTTTGAATATCACAGTTGTTGCACATAGCGAATGGAACTTGAGTTAGCACATCCCCTGCTCCACTCTGGCCACTTGCTGGTGCAGTGCTACTGCACCATGTGCATTGCAGGTGGCCAGGGTGCGATATTCAACGATGCTGTGCCATGGTGCAGCTCCATTGAATATTACACTGTCAATGCCCTCCGCAGCCAGTTGCACTGCACCCAGGCTTGCGTCACAGCCTGGTGCAGTCTGAATATCCGGGCCAGTGTGTTTTATTGTCTGCTACTATTTCTGTGGATGTATATTCAAGTGCAACAGGTCAGTCTGGTATGGCTTTGGGTGGTGCTGGTTGGAATGTGGACACTGCTGGCCTGGCTGCAGGCAGGGCAATTCAGTCTGTGGCCACTGGTGGCGGGGCTGCTCTGCTTCTGACCTGGCTATGACTGATGCTGTGCTCCTTGAGGCACATGGTGGTCTCACTTGGCCTGCTGCTACATAATGTGGAAAATGGGTTCCGTATTGTTTCAATTAGATGTGTTCACTGTCTGTGTGTAAGTCTAAAGTGAAAATGACATAAGGCAATTCCAGTGAGGGGGGTAGGAGGAAGTAGGCTGTTGGTTAACTAGGATCTGCAGCTTATCCATTAGATAGGGACATTGGCAGACTAGGTGGGCAAAGCTGTCCTTAACTGCTGTCAGATTCTCTGTTTCTATGCCCTGCAGTTATGCAACTGTACATGGGAAACTTCCACATACTGTATGGGCACATGCACCCATATCTTGGCTTGCTGTTTTTTTTTTTTTTTTGCACATGTGGAACTGTTTGCTTTCAAGTTATTGCTGTGCATGTGCACAATGCTTCCATGCCTTTAAAAAGCAGGCCACTTGGACTACAAATTGTAAATTATAAACACTAGGCAATACAGCTTTCAATCTGCCATGTTTTGAATATGAACCTATTTCTTCTCTTCTCTGTTTTTCTTCATATTTAAACCAAGATTAACATGTGAAACTCTTAATTGTTTCTGGAATTAGCCAATTCTCATGGTACTTTAAGCCTTTTCCTTATGTGTCCCCTTTCCCATTAAATATTCCTTTGTATTCATCTCAGGCCTCAGCAAAATGATGTAACACTTTGGAAAAAATATGCAGGTCAGCAAACTAGCACTAGAGGAAATAATAGCAAATATCTCCACTGCCACCATATATTTGCCCTGAGTACTTAGGTAGGCTGGGATAAAGGAGAGCCAAACAGTGACAAAAACAAGCATGCTAAAGGTGATGAACTTGGCTTCATTAAAGCTATCAGGCAGGTTCCTGGACAGGAAAGCTACTACAAAACTAACACTGGACAGCAGACCCATGTATCCCAGCATGCACCAGAATGCAGCAGGTGCACCTTCATTGCACTGAATAATTATTTTGCTGACTCGGGATTTAGCATTGGTTTCTGGAAATGGAGGTGCCCATGAGACCCAGTTAGCACAAATAACCCCTTGAACAAGGGTGGACAGAAGAACTATAGTGTAGGACAGCTGAGATCCCACCCATTTTTTTAACTTACTGTTGGGTTTTGTAGCACTGAAGGCTATGACCACCATAATGGTTTTAGCCAACACACAGGAGAGACACAAAACAAAAATCAGCCCAAAGACAGCTTGACGGACCAGACATGTCACTGTGTTAGGGGATCCAATAAAAATAAAAGAGCAAAGAAAGCACAGTGAAAGAGCGACAAGGAGTAGGTAACTGAGGCTGCGGTTGTTGGCTTTCACAACAGGGGTGTCAGCATATTTGACAAAGATAAAAAGTATGGCAACACATAAGAGTGAGCCAAAAGTAGTGACGATAGCCAAAGCTGCACCTAAGGGTTGACCATAGGAAAGGAACTCAACAGGTTTTGGAATGCACTTATCCATTCTGTCATTGGGCCAGTCATTATCTGAACATGGTAGGCACTCTGTGGAATCTGAAAAACCAAAAATAAAGGACACATAAAGTACCTGATGAAGTTTATATTTAAGCAACGATGTACAACAGTGCAAGAGTTGCTGTGGGATTCACTCATGCCTACTGTGGTTTGTCATGAGGAACAGCTGAATGACTTTAACAACACAAGGAATGAGTAAACTGTTACACATGGCCTAAAGTGCATTAACGTTATTATAAACTAGACCTGTGTTAAACAAAGTAAAAAAAATATGTTCACACAAATGAAATATTTTTAGAAGTAGGTCAGCTGGATACTTACCCATTATGTGTAGCAGGATTTACCCAGAGGTAAAGACCCATACTGATCACTCAGCTACCAGAATATTTCTTATCCTTTTAATATTTAAGAAAAAATATATAGCAGGGTGCAGTGTAACATGGGATACTGACACATTTTAGGTATCATAGGTAACAGAGGAATTGACTGAGGAGTCCGTATTCTGTGAGGGACTGATTAATGATACACAACACAGATTTACTAGTGGTAGATCTTGCCTAACAAATGTGATACCATTTTATGAACCAGTTTCTAATGCCCTGGATAAGGGATATCCAGTGGATGTAATTTATCTGGACTTGTTCAAGGTTTTTGACAGGATTCCACATGATAAATTAATAGAAGTCCTTAGGGAAATTGAGCTCAATAAAAGGATATTGAACTGGATAATTGCCTGGTGCCATTATCCATTAGCCTTGCACCAGAGTAAAGGCAACAATTTTCAAACTCATAAGCTGTGCTTTGCTGTTTGACTTTTCAGTTTTGCCCAGGATCACCAGCTTGGAGGATCATCGGGGGTTGAGGGAGTGCCACAACAGGATACCAGCACCCTTCTTGAATTTGTGCTACAAAAGTAACAATAATTAAATTAACTCAGCTCTGCCGAGGTTGCTGGATATGTTAACAATTTATCAGAGAACTTGGTACCAGGAGAGAGATCAGACCACAGGAGAGACAGAAAATAAGCTTTAAAAATCACAAATAAGCTATAAATCTGTTAAAGTATTCAAGTACCATTGCTAGTTGGTAGAGGGGACTTTTTCCCAATCACTTGCCCCACCTCCTCCACTGTGAAATGGGCTTTAAGACCAGGCCAGGATACTCCACCCCATGCTGACTTACCATTAAAGCTATTAACCTGCTACTAGAACTCAAATTAGTACTGGCCTAAAATCAAACAGACAATTTCTAAAGCATTCTATTACTATGTTATTGGACTAGCCAGCATATAAGAACAGGATTGTGTTCTTAATATTTAGCAGATAATTAGTACTGGCCTGAAGCCAAACAGACAATTTTTAAAGCATTTTATTACTATGTCATTGGATTAGCCATCATTTAGGAGGGGATTGTCTTTTTAATATTTAGCAGATAATCTTAGTGCAGGGATTGTGTTCTTCACATTTGCTGTTATTGTATGTAATTAAATGTTATTAGAGAAGTCAGCCAAAAATAAAAGTGGGGCTTGGGCAGAGTAAGGATTGTGTTTCTTCACTTTTTTTCATGAACAGTTGAGCAGGAGGTTGTTCTAAAGCCTGAGGATAACACTATATATTGAAACCCAATAATAACAGGGACAGACTATTGAATTCCATCATACCTACACTACCGGTCAAAAGTTTTAGAACACCCCATTTTTCCAGTTTTTATTGAAATTTACGCAGGTTAATGTCTCAATGTACTCTGAAATTAAAGCATAGAACAAATAAACAATTGGAGATTAAAAAGAAATCATAGAATCATTTTGTTTAACAAAATTTAATCTAAATTTTGACTCATCAAAGTAGCCACCTTTGCAGATATACTGTAACTGCCGAACACACTCATGGCATTCTTCCTACAATGGACATCAAATATTGTTGAGTTTCCCAACACTGTTGCAGAAGTTCCCACAAATGTGTTGCACTTGTAGGTTACTTTGCTTTCACCCTTCTGTCCAGTTCATCCCAAACCAGCTCGATGGGGTTTAAGTCTGGAGACTGTGCTGGCCATTCCATGATTTGAAGCCTACCGTCTTGTTCTTTTCCTTGAAGGCAGTTCTGATATAGCCTGGAGGTATGTTTTGGGTCATTATCTTGCTGTAGGATGAACCCCTGACCAACTAGGCATAGACCAGAGGGTATTGCATGGCGCTGCAAAATGCTGTGGTAGCCCTTTTGGTTCAGGGTGCCAGTCACTCTGTGCTGTTGTCCTGTGAGCTGCCTATCACACAAGCTGTTGACTCTCAGAAACTTGTCTTCTGATTCTGTTGTGGCTTTGGGTCTGCCAGACCTCTTCCTGTCAGAGTTTCCTCCAGTTTCCAAGTGCCTTTTTGATGGTGTAGGAAACTGTACTCACTGACACCTTGGCTTTCTTTGTAATTTCTCTACAGCAGTTTTTGCTAACCTAAACTTTTTTTTTAACATCTAGCAGTTTACCGCTTACCTTTGTACCATTTCAGGTTATTCACTGGACTTGAATTGCTTAAATTTCAATAAAAACTGGAAAAATGGGGGTGTTCTAAAACTTTTGACCGGTAGTGGTATATATTGGAGCCCATTGTTTAGGCATTTAGGAAAGGCTTAGCATGCAGTTTGGAGGGGGAAATAGTTGTGGCTGGGAAGGGGTTTGGGGGTCTGGCAGGGGCATGGCAACTGGGGAGGATGGGTGGATGCTGGACATGGACAGGGGACAAGAAGAGAAGGGAAGGGCTAGATCAAGGAGAATAGTGGGGTGTAAAGGATGTGGAGCTGCAGTTTAAATGGACATGCTGTGGAGAATGGGGTTTTGCCCAATATGTAGAAGACTGGCACAGATGGAGGCAGATGTTGTTAGGCTGAGGAGGCAGTGGAACAGCAGGGGCATGGAAGAATGGACAGTGATGATAGCTTGCGGGCTAACTACAGGAGGAGGAAGGAGGCTTTGTTAAATGAGTGGTGTGACAGGCTTGAATAAGGCCCTGCCCCATTTGTTATGCAGTAAGTGTTTAAATGCAAGGGTCTGTTCTATCCACTTCTTTTCTGTCTCTTCTCTGGTTGTGCAACCACATTTTCTTGTGAGCCCTAGGAACTGATCACTCTGACAGCTTCACAATTCGCCATCTCTCATTATCTCTCCACCTTCCCTTACTATTTTTATCTTTTCTTCCCCCTTCATATCTGCGGGTATAAAAATATATGTGGATCATTATGTGAACATGTCACTGATACTGGATCCCTTGGTTAAAACTGTATGTAGTTATACTGTTGAAATAATTGCAAAAATCTATTTGGAACTCAAAGGGTTAACCCGAGGGGCAGTTTTTAAGCCTTTTGCAGAGCTGTAAACAAGAGGTCAGTTTTGGGTCACTATGCTCTTTTTGCTTCTGCTGCATTGAAACTGACAAGAACATTCTGTAAACTTACAAGAACATTCTGTGAGTTGCAGGCTCTCTTAAAGGACACTTAAACACAGTTCATTTACGTTACAGTTTTTTACAATGGAGTTTTGAAATGGACTGTTCATATGTACTTTTCATCTTAAAACTTACCAAGCTGTTGAAATTGTGTTGCTAAAGTACTGAAAAAGTAGTTTGCTTGTCTGTGCTGGTTATGTGCTTTCTTCTCAAAAACTGAGATACACCTCACCCCCACTGCATTACAATCATGTCAGACTTGCCAGACAGCCTTCCATTATGTCCATGCTGTGCTTGGTGTTTTACAGGGAGTGTGTTTTTTATGTTTGGATTTTAATAATATTTACTGTGCCTGTGCTCACTATTTATCATGTTTGATTTAGAAGAATATAAAGATGTTGAGGACATACATTTAAACTTTGATATTGGTATCCAACCTTTCCAATCGGAGCCCACAGTATCTAGTGTTAATCAATGTTAGGAGGCCCAAGTGGCATCTGATTTGAACATATTGACTAACAATTCAGATTCAGATGATACAAATCAGAAACTTACCTTGGATTGGTTAGTATTTTCAATCATTAATACTTAATCATTTCTTAATCTGTGAACTAGGGGTCATTATCTGTTTTATTTAGAAATACAATGGTATTTTAGTCCTTCATATCATCTGTGATAGCCCCCCATTATATTGTATAGCAACTCAGTGACCTACAGTACGCTGTGTCACAAATTGTATATCTACATTTGTTTAATATGTCTTTATGCTCATCAGTTCTGAACTATATCAAGTCATACTGTTTACTGTGTGTGTGTGGGTTGGAGGACTCTCCAGAGGTGCCCATGTGTACCCACTGGTATCATAATTTAATGATTCTTTATATTAGTTTATTAGGGGTTGTGTTTGGATATGGTTTCATCTTGTGTTGCAGTACAAGTACGTTTGTGCATTTTATTCTGTGTATATGTTACCTATCCTGATATATGTATGTGTGTGTGTACTACAAGGATGGTCCTGACTGTCTGCTCCTGCACTGTCACCTCTGTGACCACATGTGGATCACTTATGGACATTGGTGCATTTGAAAATGCACAATTTCACCCACCTGGTCTTGTATTATTGCTTGCTTAAAGCACACTTTGTCATATGCAGGGCTTTGATTAGCACTAATAAAGTGGGAACCAGTTTGACCCTCTGCTTCCAATGTTGGGGGGCAGAACAGGAAACGTTGGGGTCAAATATTTCAGGCCAGCCCAGTGATGCTGAGGGTTGAGGCATTGGGCGGCACACCTCGCCCTACACCAGCAACCTGGGTTCAGGAATGGACTCGAGTCTCCGGGGGTCGGCCAGGGGAGGCCGGATTGAGTATTCCCACTGATGCTCTCCTCCCCTGTGGGGGCGGGTTACAGGGCAGCGATGCCCACATGCATTGCTGCCAGTGGAAGCATGGACAGTGAGGAGTAATGGCTCCCTACAGGGGAGCAGGGGGTGTGGAGGGTGCTGAGGATGCTTGACAGAGTAGTGCGTAAGCACACCGCCTGTCTGGTCTCAAGTCCTCTGCATTGGCACTCTCAGGGGTTGGGACTGGGAGAAAGCCAAAGGCAAAAAGTCTCCTGGTCTCATGCAGAATGACGCTGGGCCAGCACTACGTTGGGGCCCAGCCAAAAAGACCCAAGGATGTAAAAAGGGTTCCTCAGGACAGATACCTGGAGGAAGTAAAAAAAAAATTCAGGAGTGGCTTTGTACAACATTATCTGATACCTTTTCTGCTAGGATATCTGTTCAAACCGTTCACTTTACAGGGTCAGTGCTGAAGCACTGCTTTTATATTTGTGCTTCAAAATCTGCAAAAATCCCATTTGTGTACTTCAGTAATTCCATGCAAGCTCTGCTTATGTTATTGTTTACATATGATGTATTACATCCACATTACAATAAATATATAGGTCACTGGTTAGATCACACCTAGAATACTGCGTGCAGTACTGGCAACCATCCTTGAAGAAGGGCATCAGGTTGCTGGAGGGGGTGCAGCGAGGGGCAACAAAGATGATCCAGGGGTTATGGGGTCCTACCCAATGAGAGCAGAGTGAGTTGAATATGTACTCACTGGAGGAGAGGAGGGATGGGGGGAAGGACATGATTGAAACCTTCTACTACATGAAAGGAATAAATAACACTGACAGGGAGGGGCTTTTCAAATGAAGAGGGAGCACTTGAAGGCAAGATCTGAGATTGTAAGGGTAAGGTTCAGGAGGGAATTGAGGAGACACTTTTTTACAGAGAGGGTGGTGTAAGAGTCACATTAAAAAGTGTGATGTGCTGACAACATGGCCTAGGAGGTACTCCGCAATGAATTTTGAAAAACTAGCACTTTTACGTATTGTTCCAGTTTGTTGTTTATCAGATCTTGTCTATTTAAAACAGGTCATCAGTTCCCACTGAAGCTTTGGTACCAGAGAAAGTTGCAGGAGTGCCACTCCTACACCCATATACTAAGCAACATTTCTAAAAGCTTCTCTATGACCCCTAGACCCAAATACTAAGCAACATTTATGACAGCATTTCTTTGGTACAGTATTTAGCACAGCCTAGAAATATATTTAGGAGTATGTGTGCGTGTGTGTGTGAGTCTGTGTGTGTGTGTGTGTGTGTGTCAATGCAATAATACATTTCTGTAGTGTAAGAGACACAATTCAAAATGTGTGTGCACCATTTCTGATAAGTGCTTGATTGTAAACAAAATGCATGCTACTGAACCAAAATTTATTCAAATTGGAAATAAGTAAAATAATAGTTGCCTTGGAATTAAATGCTGGATACTGGGAAAAAAATGTGGGTGCTAAAGTTTGAAAGGGCAAAAGATAAAAAGTGTAGTTTGCACAAGCAAAGGGGGCCATTGCATTTCAGTGACAAAAATATGAGTGCTATAGCACCCTGAGCACATGTGTCACAGCACCTATGAAACATAGAAACACAGAAACATAGAATTTGATGGCAGATAAGGACCGCTTGGCCCACCTAGTCTGCCCATTTCCCTTCCTAACAGATAAGCTGCAGATCCAGGTTAACCAACAGCCTACTTCCTCCTACCCCAATTAGAATTGGCTTATGTCTGTCCCATGCATTCTTGAATTCCCCCACTGTTTTTGACTCCACGACCTCCACAGGAAGGCTGTTCCTTGTATCCACAAACCTCTCTGTGAAGAAATACTTCCTCACATTACCTCTGAGCCGTCCCCCCTCTATCTTCAAATTGTGCCCCCTTGTTTTTGCACATCTCTTTTTCTGAAAGATGCTACCCTCTTGGACTTTGTTGATTCCCTTGAGGTATTTGAAAGTTTCTATCATGTCCCCCCTCTCCCTCCTTTCCTCAAGGTTATACCTCTTTAGTTCCATTAGTCTTTCTTCATATGTCTTCTGATGCAGACCCTGCATCATTTTGGTTTCCCTCCTCTGGACAGCTTACACCCTGTCCATGTCTTTGCGGAGATGGGGGTCTCCAGAACTGTACACAGTACTCCATATGTGGTCTTACCAACTGTCTGTACAGAGGGCCAACAACTTCCTTTTTTCTACTGGTGATGCCTCTCCCTTTGCATCCCAGTATCCCCCCCAGCACTCCTTATTGCCTTCTCACATTGCTGGCCCACCTTTAGGTCATCTGATATGACTACCCCAGGTCCCTTTCCATTTTTGTTGTTGTCAGTATGTCACCCCCCCATTGTGTACTCTTCCCCTGGGTTTTTGTTTCCCACATGCATTGCTTTGCACTTCTTTGCATTGAATCTAAGCTGCCATACATTTGACCATTCCTCCAACTTTGCCAAGTCCCTTTTCATCCTCTCCACCCCACCTTGTGTATCAACCCTGTTGCAGATCTTTGTGTCATCTGCAAAGAGACATACTTTCCCTTCCAGTCCCTCTGCAATGTCACTTATAAAGACATTAAAAAGGACCGACCCAAGAACTGAACCCTGCGACACCCCACTAGTAAACCACCTTTCTTCACTTTGGACTCCATTTACTATTACCCGCTGTGTCCTGTTTTCCAACCAGTGCTTTACCCAGGCTTCCACCCTGGGATCCACTCCTAGGCTGGCTAATTTGTTTATTAATCTTTAGTGCGGGACTGTGTCAAATGCCTTGCTAAAGTCTAGGTGGGCTATGTCCACAGCACCTCCCTGGTCTACTGCTTTGGTCACCCAGTCTAAGAAATCAATTAGATTTATCTGACATGACCTTCCCACTGTGAATCCATGCTGCCTTGGGTCCTGTGCCCCACTGGCCTAGAGGTACTCAATAATTCTTTCCTTCAGAAGTGATTCCATCATTTGCCCTACCACTGAGGTCAAACTGACAGGTCTGTAGTTTTCTGCCTCTGTCTTGCTCCCACTTTTGTGAAGGGGAATCACATCCACCCTCCTCCAGTTCTCAGGTACCATACCATCCTCTCATGATTTTTTTAAAAAGGGTAGTCAGTGGTGTTACTTGTTCTTCCCTTAGTTCTTTTAGAATTCTGGGGTGAATCCCATCAGGCCCCATTGCTTTATCCACCTTCAGTTTTAAGAGTTCTTTCAGAACCTTTTCTTCTGTGAAAGGACTAATATCAACACCCCTATCCACAGTGCTTTGATTGACTGGATTAGGTATTTCCCCCTGCTTTTCCATTGTGAATACTGAGCAGAAGTATTCATTCAGTATCCCTGCTTTTCCACTGTCACTCTCTGCCCAACCACCTTCCTCTTTGTTCAGCCTCAGTATCCCTGCCTTAGTCTTTCTTTGCTCCCTAATGTACCTATAAAAGGTTTTATCTCCCATCTTAACTGAGTTGGCTATCTTTTCCTCAGTTTGGGCCTTTGCTATTCTGACTGCCTTACCCACTTCCTTCTGCTTTAACTGGTACAGTTCTCTGTCCAGATCATTCTGTGTTTCCTTATACTTCCTGAATGCTATCTTTTTCTCCCTTACCTTCCCCGCCACTTCTTTTGAGAACCATAGTGTTTTTTTCTTTCATTTTGATTTGTTTATTTGCTTCACACAAAGGATTGTTGCCTCTGTGATGGCGGTTTTGATGTTTCTCCATTGTTGCTCCACCCCACCTTCTTGCCTGTTTGCTAGTGCTTTTCTCTGGCACTCTCCCATTTTCCCAAAATCAGCCCTCCAGAGGTCCAGTACCTTCACTTTTGTGTGGCTTGACTCTACAGCTAAGCTTATCGTGAACTACACTGTTTGGTGGTTGCTTGTTCCTAGATAGCTACCCACTTCAAGATCAGAGATCCTCTCTCCATCCCCATTTGAGAGTACTAGGCCTAAGATTGCTCTCTCCCATGTGGTTTCCAAAACTAGCTGTCTGAGGCATTCCCCCTGTAGGGCATCGAGAATGGCCCTGCTCTTGGATGTGGCTGCAGCAAAGGTGCTCCAGTCAACATCTGCCATATTCAGGTCCCCCATCAGCAATATATCCTCTTTCTCTGCCACCCCAAGGATGCCTTCTATAATTTCCTTGTCCGTTTCCTCCTCCTGAGATTGGAGTCTGTATGCAATCCCTGTGTGGAGTGTAGAGCCATTTCTAGTCTCCAGGGTGACCCACAGTGCCTCCTCTCCTCCCTGTTTACCCTTTGGTTCTGTTGCTTTGACCCCTTCCCTTACATAGAGAGCTACTCCTCCTCCTCCTCTTCTTTGCTCCATGTCCCTCCTGTAGATTGTGAACCCTGGTATGTTGACTTGTCAGTCATGGTTCTCTGTGTACCATGTTTCTGTGACTGCCACAATATCCAGCCATCCCTCTTCCATCAAGGAGACCATTTTAGGGAGCTTTTTACCTAGACTACGGGCATTAGTACTCTTTACCCTCCATTTTTTTATGACTTTATTTATTTTTGCCCCATCCCTGTCCATACTGCCTTTGTCTTTTTCTCCATTTACCCCTGCCCTTCTCCCTATTGACTGATCTATCTTGGTGTTTACTTCACTAATTACCCTGATTTTTTGGGGGGGCTAGGATTTCCCTTCTCCTCTTCAGTGCCTCCCCCCTTGGCTAGTTTAAATGCTTGCCATTGAAGCATTTAAACCTATCACCTATGATCCTGGTTCCCCTCCAGGCTAGATGCAGATCATCATGCCTGTTCAGGCCTGCATCCCTCCAGATGTGCCCCAGTCCCCAATGAAGCCAAATCCCTGAGCTCTGCACCAGCTTTTCAACCAGTCATTGAATTCCATGGTGCAGACTGCCCTAGCCTCATCCATGCCATAGACAGGTAGCACTTCTGAGAAGGTTACCATGTGTGCTACTTGTCTAAGGCCCCTCCCCAAGTCCACAAACTCCTGTTTCACTGCTCTGATCCCATTCTCAGCCAGGTCATTCATCCCTAGGTGGATACTGACATCCAGCTCCATCCCCCTTGCCGCTGCTCCCATGATCCTGAGGATTCATTTCCTGTCCCTCCAAGTCTTGGTGCCAGGCAGACACCTCACCTCCCTTTCCCCTCTCTCCCACATTTCTACCCCCTAACAATTGAGTCTCCCACCAGGAGTTGTTTCCTTTCCCTGTGGGGTCCTGGGCCGCCCTCATGTGGGTCTACATTGTGGAGGTTCCCAGCATCCTCCATGGTCTCCACTGCAGGTGCCTCCATAGAGGAACAATGCTTCACCAAAGAGGTGAATGAATTGTGGAGAGGCACAACTGGAGGGATGCACCTCTGTTTCACCACTCTCACCCTCCCTGAGCCCCCTGTGACACAACCACTCCTCTTTCTTGGCAACCTCTGAGGTAGTGACGGTTGCCTGGGTGGTCCCTGGGTGGGGAAGCAGGTTTCCTGAATCCTTGCCAGGTCAGCATGGGGACGAACAATCTCCTCCCTCAGACCAGAGAGGTGCCTGCAAATAGAGCAGCAATGCAGTCTCCAGAATGTCTCCCGGAAGACTGCTGCTCCACAGAAGACTGTTTGCTGGCCAAGGCACCTAGCTTCACCTGAGCTCTTTCCTTCTAGATTGCTTGAAAGGACAGAGCAGAGAACCTTACCAGAGCAAGGGAAAGGATTAAGACTTCTTTTGGCTAAGCAAATTTACTGTGTGTTGTTATTTTTATTTTGTACTCACAGGTATTGCTACTGTTTGTTGCTAACATTTCATTACTTTATTTTTCTCTGATTCAAATTGTTGTTGCTGGTATACCTTTTTCTGCATTATTACAAGGTGTGCCTACAGGTGTGTACTAACAGATTACTGCTGTAATCTTCTGATTCAAGTTGTCTTTTGCAAGGTATATCTTCTGTTACTGCTTTATTTTTCTCAGTAGCAAAGCATTTCTTACAGGGTGTATCTTCTCTAAAATTATTACAGTTGGTGCTTTACAGGTGTTACAGTTTTATCTAACATTAGGATAAGCTTTCAGGGTTACTGCATTTTGTTGTTGACTGATTGTTTCTGCTTTTACCTCCTTGTTCTTTCATCCGTGGTTCTTCTTTTTCGGCAGGAGAAGGGCCCAGCCACCCAACCCATCCCCAACCACCCCACACTACACTCCTTTTATAGGGTCCCACAGTTGTGACATTTCCTGTGGCAAAGCAGGAAGGGACAGATCAGTGGGGCATCTACGAGGTGAGCTCATTTACAGGGGCACTGGTAACTTAATTTGTTATAACAAGTTATATGAAAACAAAACACAAAATCAAACCATTACTTGCATTTTCTTCCTTCTAATTACTCTGACCATGTTATAAACCCAGCAACTTATCTGGAATGGATATCATTAGCTGCAGGTACTGTGGAACTCTTTTCAGAAGGACAGATTTATAGGATTTAGGACACTGTCCTACATGCTGGGCCATTGGAGCTCTTAGAGCTCAGCTCCAGGCAGCATGGGCAGAGATTGCATGCCTCAAATTTCATATTCAAGAGGAAATACAGTATAAGAACCACCCGCCATTTCCCCAACATCCAACAGAAGAACCTTGACTGCAGAGGGTAGTTGGTCCAGGAGGTTGGCAGGTGGTTAGAAGGGGCAAATCAGGTGCCCCATCACTTGGTGTTCTCCAACATATTACCTCCAAAAACCATATAAACACTACAAACAGGTATATGCCTCTATCTCCAAAATCAAACAAAGGGGCAGAGGACACTGCAGAACAGGACACTGCAGCACAGGAGCTAGCACAACAAAACTTGTCCAAATCAGGAAAGAAAACAAAAAAAAGGAAAAAGGAAATCCAAAAAACTTCTGATCATAGAAGACACCATGATTCAGGGAGTTGATACCTATCTCCAGCCAGGGGTAATGGTCAGATGTCTCCCAGGTACATCAGCGTGGAAAGACACTGACCACATTGCTAAAATTGTTCAGGAAGCAGGAGAAAACATTGATGTCCTGGTACACATATGGACTAAAGATCTCGCCAGCCAGTCAGTTGTGGAGACCAAGGAACACCTGACCAGGCTGGGTGACAAACTATCATCCATTTTGTCCAGCATCTCTTTCTCTGAGATCCTGCCAGTCTGGGAGAGGGGGGTAGGTGGACAGAAGGTCAGAGAAGTGGAGATAGGGGAGCTAAACATGTGGCTCAAGGGCTGGTGGCAGATTTGTAGGGAACTTGCAACAGTTCTGGGAGTGAAAGTTCTTTAAATTTGATGGACTGCATCTGACTAAGGAGGGAGTCAGTGGATTGTGGCTGAAGTTTTTCCTCTTTGCAGAATATTTAAACTAGCAAAAGGGGAGAGGGGTGCAGCACCCCATACAACAAATCAGAAGAATACCCCTCACGCTCAGCTAGTGGTCATACAAGGATTCAGCATGTTTGCAGTTCATTTGCATCACCAGGTAAGAAAAATTAGGTCCATTTCCCCATACGACACACAGGGAAAATGCCAGACCTCACCCAATAACTAACACACCGAAATCTGGCCATTGGAAAATCATGTACACAAATGCTCACAGCTTGGGAAATAAGATCCCAGACCTGCAGACAATAATGTCAGAGGCTAAACTGGACATAGTAGCAATTAGTGAAACATGGTTTACCAGTTACCACACTTGGGAGACTTCAGTACCTGGCTATGTACTGTTCAGAAGAGACCGATGTGCAAAAAGGGGGTGGAGTGGCCCTGTATGTCAATGAAAATATCAAAGCTTCATAAATTCAGAATACAAATAAGCAGCCAGAAGAACTGTGGGTCACTCTGGAAACAGGAAATGGGACAGCCATAAGAACTGGGGTTGTCTACAGGCCCCCAGACCAGGTGGAGGACATAGACACATTACTGTTAGAAGATATACAAAACATGACAGCTGAAGGGGAGGTTCTGATAATGGGAAACTTCAACATGCCAGATACAGATTGGTCAATATCAGCAGGAACATCTGCCAGAACTAGACACATGGTGGATTCCCTGCAGAGGGAGGGCCTCAAACAACTGGTACAGCAACCCACAAGAGACAGGGCTATCCCAGATCTAGTACTGACTAACAGGGAAGGGATCACAGGTCTCCAGGTAGAAGGTCACCTGAGGGCCAGTGACCATCATATGGTATGGTTCAATTTGGCCACTACAACTAAATCATCCCATTCCAAGGCAAAAATATTGGACTTCAGAGGAGCTGACTTTGATAAGATGGCCAACAGAGTTAAGCTAGCCCTGGCAAAAAGAAACACAGGTGAGGGGATAAAAGCAAAGTGTGCAAGCATTAAGGATGCAATACTTGAAGCAACATCCCATTGTGTTAGACAGAAAAGGAAGTACAAAAGAAGAAGGAAACCACTTTGGTTCTCAAATGCCATAGCAGAAAAGGTCAGAACCAAAAGGCTGGCTTTCAGGAAATATAAGGGAACACAGCGGGATGAAAATAGGGAGACATACCAAACTGCCCTAAGGAAAGCAGGGACGGCAGTAAGGCAGGCAAAGTCCCAAACTGAGGAAACACTAGCATGAACAGTAAAAGAAGGTGACAAGGATTTCTATAGATACATTAGTGAAAGGAGAAAGTCCAGAGGGGGTATTGCTAAGCTCAAAGGAGAAAAGGGAGCATGTGAAGAGGAGGACGCTGTAAAAGCATCTATTCTAAATAGATTCTTTTGCACAGTATTTACTGAACAGAAGGTAGGGCAGGGCCCACAGCTCAACACCATGGACACAGGGGGTGAGAGATGAGCACTACTCCCTTCGCAAAAGAAAGGGTCCTACAAGAGCTTGCTAAGCTGAGGGTGGTCAAGGCAATGGGACATGATGGCACACATCCCAGGGTACTTAAGGAGCTAAGGGTGGAACTAGCTGAGCTATTAGCAGAACTGTTTAGTGAGTCTCTGAGCACAGGAGAGGTCCTAGAAGACTGAAGAAGGGCTCATGTTATCCCTCTCCACAAGAGTGGTAGCAGGGAGGAGACAGGAAACTACAGACTTCAGTAGTGGGCAAGATTATGGAGGCACTCCTTAAGGAAAGGATAGTGCAACACCTGGAATCCATAGGGGCACAGGATCCAAGACAGCATGGGTTTACAAAAAGAAGGTCCTGTCAAACTAATCTCATAGATTTCTTTGACTGGGTAAGCAGAGTGGTGGACCAATTGGAGCTGTTGATGTCACCTACCTTGACTTCAGCAAAGCTTTCGACACTGTTCCACACAGAAGATTGATAAATAAGCTGGGTAGGCACGGAGTGGATCAGAAGTTGGTCAACTGGGTGACAAACTGGTTGACGGGCAGAAAACAGAGAGTGGTTGTAAATGGTATATAGTCAGAAGGGATGCAAGTCACAAGTGGGGTACCTCAGGGATCAGTCCTGGGGCCAGTCCTCTTCAATATTTACATTAGTGACATTGCAGATGGACAGGAGGATAAGGCTTGTCTGTTTGCAGATGACACCAAGATCTGCAACAGAGTAGATGATCCAGATGGGGTTGGCAGAATGATTAGAGATCTGGATAAACTAGCAAAATGGTCAGAAGAGTGGTAACTGGGATTTAATGCAAAGAAGTGCAAGATCATGCACATAGGGGAGATAAACCCTGAAGCCACCTATAAGCTGGGAGGGGAGTTGCTGGCAGTCACAAAGGAAGAAAGAGTATTGGGCATCATCATCACCGATGACCTGAAATCATCTAAGCAGACCTCTAAAGCAGTAGGTAAGGCTAGGGGGATGTTAGGGTGTATTAGTAGGGATATCATAAGTCATAAGAGGGAGGTAATAATCCCTCTTTACAAGACACTGGTTAGGCCACATCTGGAGTATTGCATGCAGTACTGGAGGCCACTCCTTCACAAGGACATTAACCAAATTGAGGCAGTCCAGAGAAGGGCAACCAAAATGGTGCAGGGACTGCATAAGAAGACATATGAGGACAGATTAACGGAGCTCAATATGCATTCCCTAGAGCAAAGGAGGGAGAGAGGTGATATGATCGAAATATTCAAACACCTTAAGGGCATTAACAAGGTGAAAGAGTCTAACATGTTTCAATATAAGAAAATTAGCAGGACAAGAGGACACAGCATGAGATTAGAGGGAGGCCAATTAAGGGGTAATGCGAGGAAGTTCTTTTTCACAGAAAGGATAGTGGATTCATGGAACAGCCTATCTCAGGAAGTGGTGACTATGAATACAGTGCAGGGCTTCAAACAGGCATGGGATAGGCATAAGGGAGCAATATAGATGAGTATGAATAGATAGGCCACTGACAGAGCAAAGGCCGATGGCACATTTATAAGGTAGAAAAAGAAATGCGCAGACTGGATGGGCCTTGCGATCCTTCTCTGCCATCAACTTCTATGTTTCTATGTTCAATGTTCCCCACATGTCTGTGTCCCTTCCAGTTACAGATTCTTTTTTGTTTTTTGTTCTTGTTTTAGTGTGTGCAAGCTTGTGAGTGTCTCTACCCACTATTCAGTGGGCTGTGCCTTTAAGGATATGAACAGGGGTATGGTGTTAGTTTTTGGGAAGTGATGTCAGAGCCCCTGCTATAAAGGAAGTTATGCACTTGGGGTGGGTGAGAGTAAACCTATGCCATCCAGAAACAATCACCTACAACTCTTACCCTCCACCCCGGGGAGTTCCTTCCTTCCTTTCAAACACCTATTTCAGAAAGGCTAAGTAACAGGTCTAGTCACAACTGACTGCAAATATCTTCCAGCTACAGTTCCTCCCTTGCAAATTAAAGTTAAAACTAAGAAAAGTCCACCCCAAAAACAGAATCAATACTAGTTACTTACACAGGTCAAAAAAGTAATATTTCAGTTCAATGTAGTCTAGAAAATAACCTCCTTGATTCAAGGAATCTGTGGCTGCTTTCTCACTCTCTCTCTCTCTCTCTCTCTCAGTCTCTTACTGATTACACAATGGAAATGCTTTGTTCACAATGGCAACACATTTTGGGGAATGTTAATTTCTATCAGGACTCTGCAAAATGCCAAGCACTGTATCTTTTATCATACTGCAGTATGAAATTCAGCATTCATTTTTCATGGCCCTCCCCATGACCCCTGGCTGGACACTGGTTCAGGTCACCTAGGACCCTGACAGCACACTGTCTTCACTGCCATTTGCCACCTCACATTGCAGCCCCCTGGGTAACCCAGCATAACCCTTCACCAGATGGGTCCCCCTCCTCTGATGGGAATGGCACCAGTGGGGTGGCCAGAACACTCCTCAATTGGCTGTGTCTCACTAACATGGATCGGCTGTCCAGGGCTTGGTGGCAGCAGAGACCAGTCACCATCATCTGGCAGGCCATGAAGCCATTTTCCCATTTTCTTCCCAGGGAGTGGTATGCCACAGATGTCAATGCATATGCCGATGTCTGAAACTCCCCCAATCAATGAGATCTGACATTGGAAATTCAACTGCTGTGCCAATTGTCCTACTGTCAGCAGTCATTTTACTTAGATTTCTGAGGAGTTGTGTGGTGCTCTATCAACTTCTATTGCTTTTGCCACAAAATGGACATGCAGAAATTCAGCATTTGATAAGTAAGAAAGGAGCATGCAACCAGGGGAGAGGGTGCTGAAAAACTTGGAATAACACTGACTGGCACTGTCAGCTTTTCAGTATCTGCATTGAATGCTGCCACTCAGCAAATTATGCTATCAGTATTTTTTTTTTATATGCCACAAAACTGCAAAACAATAGTAGGGAGTAATTTATGGCCTGCCAATGGTCTATCAGGGTACAGGAGCCAATAAGTCAGTGTTGCTGCCAAGGTGATGCTTTTTACTGGCAGAAGTTAAAATCAGCTGTTCTCAATTGGCACTGGATGGCTATAGCCCTCATCAGAAATGCTCTGCCATGTTATCTGTTGTCTCATGCAGACAATAATACAGGATTCTGTGCATCCTTTATTTTATTTGGGAATGCACTGTTCTAGCAGGACTCTGCATAATGTCAAGAACAGTACATTTTTAACAGCTGTACCTCTCCACAATCCCTATGCCATTCTGGAAAAGTGTGGTTCCTCTATGGAGGCACCCACAGTGGAGACCAAGGAGGATGCTGGGAACCCCCACAAAGGAGACCCACAGGAGGGTGGCAGGGGACCCCGCAGGGGAAGGAAACAACTCCTGGTGGGGGATTCCATTGTTAGGAAGGTAGAACTGGGGGAAGAAGGGGAGAGGGAGGTAAGGTGCCTGCCTGGCACCATGGCTTGGAGGGACAGGGAGCGAATCCTCAGGATTGCCTGAGCAGCTGCACAGGGGAGGGAGCTGGATGTCATTGTCCACCTAGGGACAAATGACCTGGCCAAGAAAGGGATTAGAGAAGTGCAGGAATAGGGGAGGGGCCTTAGACAAGTAGCATGCACGGTAACCTTCTCGGAAGTGCTGCCCATCTATGGTGTAGGAGAGGCTAGGGTGTTCCACACCATGGGATTCAATCAGTGGTTGAGACACTGGTGTGGAGCTCAGGGATTTGGCTTCATTGGGGACTGGGGGTCCACCTGGAGTGATGCAAGCCTATACTGGCATGATTGTTGCATCTGTCCAGGAGGGAAACCAGGATCCTAGGTGATAGGTTTAAATGCTTCATTGGCAAGCATTTAAACTAGCCAAGGGGGGAGGCACTGGAAAAGAGCAGGGAAATCCTAGCCCCCCAAACAATCACAGTAGTAAGTGTGGTAAACACCAATATAGAGGTGTCGATAGGGAGAAGGGTAGGGGTAAATGGAGAAAGTGACAAGGCAAGAAGGACAGGGATGGGCAAAAGGGCCAGTGTCAGGAAATGGAGATAATGAGTACCAGTGCCCATAGTCTGGGAAACAAGCTCCCTGAGCTGGTGGCCTTGATGGAAGAGGGATGCCTGGATATCGTAGCAGTCACAGAAACATGGTACACAGAGAACCATGACTGGGATGTTAACATACCAGGATACATAACCTACAGGAGAGACAGGCAGGAGAGAAGATGGGGAGGAGTATCTCTCTATGTAAAGGTTGGGATAAAAGCAACTGAACAAAAGAGTAAACAGGGAGGGGAGGAGAGGAGGCACTGTGAGTCACCTTGGAGACTGGAAAGGGCACCACAATCCACACAGGGGTTGTGTACAGACCCCCATGTCAGGGGGAAGGAATGGACAAGGATATGATAGAAGGCATTCTTAGAATGGCAGAGAAAGGGGAGATACTGTTGATGGGAGACCTGAATATGCCAGATGTTAACTGGATCACATTTGCTGCAGCCACATCCAAGAGCAGGGCCATTCTTGATGCCCTACAGGTGGCAAGCCTCAGACAGCTAGTTTCAGAACCCACTCATGAGGGAGCAATCTTAGACCTCGTACTCTCAAACGGGGGCAGTGAGAGGATCTCATATCTAGAAGTGGGTTGCCATCTGGGAAGAAGTGACCATCAAACAGTGTGGTTCATGTTAAACTCAGCTAAAGAGTCAAGCCATACAAAAGTGAGGGTGCTGAACGTCAGGAGGACTGACTTTGGCAAGATGGCAGAGTGCCTCAGAAAAACACTAGCAAACAGGCTAGAAGGAGGTGTGGAGCAACAATGGGGAATCATCAAAACTCCCATCACAGAGGCAACAAGCCTTTGTGTGAAGCAAATAAACAAATCAAAATGAAAGAAAAAGCCACTATGGTTCTCAAAAGAAGTGGCTGTGAAAGTCAGGAAGAGAAAGATAGCATTCCAGAAGTATAAGGAAACACAGAAAGAGCAGAACAGAGAGCTGTACCAGTTAAGGCAGAAGGAAGCAGGGAGGGAAGTCAGAATAGCAAAGGCCCAAACTGAGGAAAAGATAGCCAACTCAGTTAAGAAGGGGGATAAAACATTTTATAGGTACATCAGCGAGTGTAGAAAACAAAGAGAGGATAGTGAGGCTGAATAGAATGAACGTGGGTGGGCAGAGGGGACAGTGAAAAGCAGGATACTGAATGAATATTTCTGCTCAGTATTCACAAAGAGGAGGGAAGTGCCTAATCCAATTAACAGAAGCACTCTTGATAGGGGTCGATCCCAGTCCTTTCACAGAAGAAAGGGTTCTGCAAGAACTCCTAAAACTGAAGGTGGACAAAGCAATGGGGCCTGATGGAATTCACCCCAGAATTCTAAAAGAATTAAGGTGGGCAACTAGTGAAACCACTGGCAACTCTTTTTAATAAATCATAGGAGGATGGTGTGGTACCCGAGGACTGGAGGAAGGCGGATGTGATTCCCATTCACAAAAGTGGGACCAAAACAGAGGCAGGAAACTACAGACCTGTCAGTCTGACCTCTGTGGTAGGGAAAGTGATGGAGTCACTTCTGAAGGAAAGAATAGTTGAGTACCTAGAGGCCAGTGGGACACAGGACCCAAGGCAGCATGGGTTCACAGTGGGAAGGTCATGTCAAACAAATCTAATAGATTTCTTTGACTGGGTGACCAAAGTAGTAGACCGAAGAGGGGCTGTGGACATGGCCTACCTAGACTTTAGCAAGGCATTTGACACAGTCCCACACAAAAGATTAATAATCAAATTAACCAGCCTGGGAGTAGGTCCCAGGGTGGTAGCCTGGGTAAAACATTGGCTGGACAACAGGACACAGAAGGTAATTGTAAATGGAGTCCACTCTGAAGAAAGAGGGGTTACTAGTGGGGTACTGCAGGATTCAGTATTGGGTCCAGTCCTTTTTAATGTCTTCATAAGAGACATTGCAGAGGGACTGGAAGGAAAAGTATGCCTCTTTGCAGATGACACAAAGATCTGAAACAGGGTTGCTACACAAGGAGGCGTGGAAAGGTTAAGAAGGGACATGGCAAGGTTGGAGGAATGGTTAGAAGTATGGCAGCTAGGATTCAATGCAAAGAAGTGCAAAATAATGCACCTGGGAAACAAGAACCCAGGGGAAGAATACACAATAGGGGGGAGGTAGTGACAATAACAAAAAAGAAATGGGACCTGGGGGTAATCATATCAGATGACCTTAAGGTTAGCAAGCAATGTGAGAAGGCAGTAGGGAGGGCTGGGAGTATACTGGGATGCATAGGGAGAGGCATCAGCAGCAGAAAACAGGAAGTTGTTATCCCTCTGTACTGACAGTTGGTGAGACCCCATCTGGAGTACTGTGTCCAGTTCTGGAGACCCCATCTCCGCAAGGACATAGACAGGATAGAGGCAGTCCAGAGGAGGGCAACTAAAATGGTGCAGGGTCAGCAAGAGAAGCCGTATGAGGAGAAACTAAAGGAGCTTAATATGTATACCCTTGAGGAAAGAAGGGAGAGGGGAGACATGATAGAAACTTTTAAGTACCTCACTGGAATCAGCAAAGTCCAAGAGGGTAGCATCTTTCAGAAAAAGAGATGTGCAAGAACAAGGGGACACAATTTAAAGATAGAGGGAGGGGCAGTTCAGGGGCGATTTGAGGAAGTATTATTTCATAGAGAGGGTAGTAGATGCATGGAACAGTCTTCCTGAGGAGGTTGTGGGGTCTAAAACTGTGGGAGAATTCAAGAATGCATGGGACAGACATAAGGCAATTCTCGTGGGGGGTAGGAAGAAATAGGCTGTTGGTTAACTAGGATCTGCGGCCTATCCTGTAGGTAGGGAAATGGGCAGACTAGATGGGCCAAGCGGTACTTATCTGCCATCAAAGTCTATGCTTCTATTGCACAATGAAATTTGGAATCAATTATTTGCATAAGATTTATAAGGAGTTGTGTGGGAAAAACAGTTAGTGAAAAATACTGGAATTATTATAGATTTATTAGGAAATTTACTGGAATGAATATAGATATATTAGGCAATTATTAAAAACTCATCAATCCAAGTTACACTGGCCATATCTGTCATCTGAATCAGAGCTGTCATTGTCAGTGTGTGAACCAGAGGCAGCTTCAGCATCCTCACTAGGAGACTCAGATTGGTATGGTCGGATACCAATATCAAAATTTAGATCAATGTCCTCCATAACTTCAAATTCTTCAGCTTCGAACATTTCTAGATATTGATCACAGGCACTCTGAAAGCTTTGTGAACTCAGCTTTTTTATACAGCCATGCACAGCATGAGCCAATGTTTCAGGCCAGTGTGACATCCCAGGAGATCCCTGGGGGTGTGGCTGAGCTCTGTTTTCATGAATAACAAAGGGAATATCAACAGACAAATAAACCCTTATTTGGTACTTTGGAAGCTGAATTCAAACATAAAAGTAAGTTTTTTTGGTTACAAATAGCCTATGAGCTATCAAAATCTACCCTCAAATCCGGCAAAATAGAACTTCTAAATGAGCTGTGTTTACGTGTCCTTTAATGAGTTCCCAGACAAAGACCTGTAAAAAGAGCAGTGATGCTTTTGCTAGACAGACAAAGACAGTGAGACTGAGAGACTGAAATTTGGAATTAGAGAGATCTTCAGATGACGGTCTTTGTTTTCTGTGTTTGTACTGCCTTTGTAAATAGTTATACTGAAATTTTTTTTTATTTTGCTGTTAATAATAATAATAACATAACACACATTGCTAATTTTGAAACTGCTCCTGGTTTTCCTATGCTTCCTGACCTGTGCCTCGACAACAGATGGTGTCAGCGTAGGTGGGATTAATGCTGTGCGTACTCTAACCCAGGAGTTTGTGCATTGGTACTAGACCTGGTACCAGGAAAGCATAGAAGAAAGGTATGGAGTCTGCAGCAGCAAGTCCTGGAGTGATTACCAGAAGAATGGCTGCAAAATGAGAAGCAGAAACAAAAGTCCAGACTGAGACTGTACAGCCAGTACCAGTCACGGATAAAAAAGAGCAGGCAGTGACAGAACCTGAAAACCCGACTGCCTTTTTCCAATAGTAGGCTACACAACAACAAGAGATGGAGAAAGAGAGAAAAGAAGAGATGCAGCAACTGGACCAGTGATGGCAAATGCCTTGTAATATATCAAAGCTGGATGTTCTGGCACAGCTCCAGCAGAGCAACAAAACACCAACAACTTAAAAGACCTTAAAGTTACAAAGTTGTGTCCTTCGGATGATATCGAAGCATACCTGACAACTTTTGAAAGGGTTGCCACAGCCTGCCAGTAGCCAAAGCAGCAATGGGCAATCAGACTGGTACCCTACCTGACAGGGAAAGCCCAACTAGCCTAAAGCAATATGGACACTGCACAGTCAGAAAACTGTGACCTGATGGAAAGAGAGATCCTGAAAATGTATGACATCTCAGCAGAAACCTACAGGCAGAGATTTTGATCTCTGAAGTATCACTCAGTTGACAATCCTTGAGAAGCCTTCACCCAACTCAAAGAACTCCTTATGATATGGCTCTAACCAGAGGGCAAAACACTCCCACAGATCATCAAAACATTTGCAATGGAATAGTTAATCAACATCCTTCCCACAGACGTACAGCTTTGAGTAAAAGAACACCGACCAGAAAGTAGGGAAAAGGCTGTTTCTTTGGCTAAAGACTACCAAATAGCCAGACAGATGCCACAACATCAAGGTAGCAGCCAAGCACCAGTAAGACACTCTTTTTCCCATTTAAACTCCAGGTCTGATAAGAACTCTGGTGGGGGTAACAAATCTGTACCCAAGGACTTTATTTTCTGTAACTGTAATAAGCCAGGTCATATTGCAAGAACTTGCCATATAAAGAAGAGTGACACTGAAGCAGATTTCTCCTTAGCAAATTGGGGCAAGTATGTAACAGATGTGAAGGTGGGAGACAAGACTGTGAAGGAAATTATAGATTCAGAAAGCAGACAGACCCTAGTGCATATTGAAGTGCTGGGAAAACAATGTCCAAAAGGACCAGGTACTGGTGTTATCTGCATTCATGGGGACACTCGATACTATCTCACCACCCAAGTGACTCTGACTTATAACGGGGTGTCATACCAAATGAAAGTGGGGGTAGTACCTGTACCTGTGATAATTGGAAATCACTTTCCAGGATTTACTGAGTTGATCAAAGAGGGAATAAATCCTGATGTTTTAGCAGCTGTGGTGACAAAAGCTAAGGCAAAGAACATCTCAGATGGTGGTGACTCTTTTCCTTTCGATGACTTTGATTTGGACTTGTTTGAGCACAGCTCCAAGATCCAGACAT
Organism: Neoceratodus forsteri; assembly: GCA_016271365.2. Classification (NCBI taxonomy): domain Eukaryota; kingdom Metazoa; phylum Chordata; order Ceratodontiformes; family Ceratodontidae; genus Neoceratodus; species Neoceratodus forsteri. The sequence continues at coordinate 13,272,695 of CM028130.1, forward strand.
CCAAGAAAGAAAGACGACACCTGAAGAAACAGTGTCAGCAAAAGACTGATGGACATAAGGGGCTAACATATGAAAATGCTAAAACTAAATTGATAACTGATTGTGCTTTTCTTTCAGAAGAAGCTAACAATGTTTCTCTCCAGGGTTATTTTAAGCAGCTGGGGGTGAAACCAAAGCAGGGTGAACCTATGTTTAAGAAATTGAATTGCCTATTGTACAGAGTTTGGGTTAAACCTCAGACACGGGACCAGATGGAACAATTAGTTATACCACAAAAGTATAGATTTGAGTTGTTACAGATAGCACATGATAGTCCTATGGCTGGTCACTCAGGGAAGAATTACACCCTTGCCAGATTGCTGTACAGATTTTACTGGCACGGAATTCAAGAAGATGTTGCTACCTATTGCAATTCTTTTACTGAGTATCAGAAAGTAGCCCCAGAGATTAAAAAAGACAAGGTGCCCCTGGTGCCCCGACCCTTGATAGATGTGCCTTTTGAGACAATTGCAATGGATGTGGTTGGCCCCTTGGACAAAAGTAAAATAGGTAATTGATTCATTTTGCTAGCATGTGACTATGCTACTTGATACCCAGAGGCAGTTCCAATGCATACTATCACAGTCCCAAAAGTGGCAGCAGAGCTTGCCAAAATTGTCAGCAGGGTGGGTATACCGAAAGAGATTATTACTGATCAGGGAAGTAGTTTTGGTGTTGTATTACTGGAGGAACCGTACCAACTGCTAGGTACCAGGACAATGCTTAATTGAGTGAAACTTATACTTAACAAGACATGTTGATTAGTTCTAGGGGCTAAACACCACACCCACACCTGCTGCTTCTATTACTCTACAAGTGGGCTTCCACTGAACTTTAGAGCCAGGTATCAGGCTTGCTTGATCGGTAAAAAAGCACTACTTAGACTCGCTCCACATCCACAGCCTCTCTGTTCCAATGCACCCAGAACCCAAGAGTTACTAGACAAGGGTGCACTCCAAGTCCCACTTAAATGAATCTCCCTTGCTCAATGATCCCTAGCCTAACGTGGGCCTAAATGGATAAATGACCTACCCACCTCCCTCCTAGAGCTCGCTCAAATGGAGCCTTTTAAAACAGACCTGCTTGCCTCCCTGATCACTGAAATCCAGTGTAGCTGGTGTCCCTAAAGCACTAATTACCCCTCCCCTGTCCTAATCTCTCCTCTGTTCACATATTGCCATACTAGTGTCCTCCATTGCCTGAATCTCTTCTCTTCAGCCACTGGAATAGTCCAGCTACCTGTATACCCCCAGCCATCTCCAGAACTTTATCCTCCCTCCTTTCTATTTTCTTTCATCTGCTGTTGACAAAGTCTGTTGGCTGCTTCCTTCTCAGTAACCTCCTGAACCTAGGCTCTCTATTGCCACAATAATTTCTCTTTGGCCCTTGAACAGCCCCAGCTACCTATTTATTCCTCAGTCACCTCCCAAACTTTATCCATTCTCCCCCATACTTTCTATTCTCTTTTAATAGCTGTTGACAAAGCCTCCTGGCTGCTTCCTTCACAGTAACTGAGCACTTAGTAACAAAACTGCACCTAGTTAGTTACTTTACTAAATGGCTCCCTGTAGTCAGCATATATTTGTATTAGGATAGTGCAGAATCCTTTCTGACATTTTAAGTTTGTGTAACCACTGATTGCCCTGTATCTGCCATTATGTTATAGATATTATGCTTCTTGTCTGTTCTGTCTTGTCCTGTGTTTCGCTGACATGGAACCTTTATAAAAGATCCTTATGGCACAAAGGTATTAATTCCAAAACAGTAAATAAATAAATAGGTATCACTGACAAAAGAGCCTCTTCTTATTACCCTCAGACAGACGGTCTTGTTGAGCACTTTAATCAACCCTAAAATGCATGTTAAAATGGTTTGTAAAAGTGGAAGGGAAAGACTGGGACCAATACTTACCTTACCTGCTTTTTGCTTACAGAGAAGTGCCACAAGCCTCAACAAGTTTTTTTACCATTTGAAATGCTGTATGGTAGACAACCTAGAGGGGTCACTAGATGTAATAAAAGAAACATTTGAATGGAACCCCCATCAGAAACAATTTAGTACATCTTATACGTACGCGCTGTGAAAAAAGCTGGCAAAATATGTTGAAATCGTCTATAGTAATCAGGAAGAGGCCTCAAACCAGCAGAAAGTGTATTATGACAATGTGGAAAAGTAAAAAGTTTTTGAGCCAGGTGAAAAGGTCTTGCAACTGTTACCCACTACAGAAAATAAACTGTTAATGAAGTGGCAAGTGCCTTATAAAGTGCTTAGATGTACTGGCACAGTTAACTATGAGATTTAGACCCCTAATAGGAAAAATCCTACTAAGATGTACCATGCTAACCTCCTTAAGAAATGGGTTGAAAAAACTCCAAAAGCTGTTTTGATTGTTTTACCAGAAACTGATAAAGAAGATATTGAGGAAGCTTATGACAGACTGGAACAAACTGTAACTGCAGATGCTATAAAGATGGATGTTTCCTTAACCTCCAAACTAATCGAATAAATTTGTAACTTGCTAAAGACATTTAACAATACTTTTACCACAGTACCAGGCCGAGTAAAAGGGGTTGAGCATGTCATAATAACAAGAAATGCTCTCCCTGTTAGACAGAAAACATATAGACTACCAGAATAGTTATGAGCACACGTGGTTAAGCAATTACAAAAAAATGAAAGAACTGGGTATCGTAGAAGAGTCGAGAAGTGCTTGTTGACCAATTGTGATTGTAAACAAAAAGGAAGGTGGTGTAAGAATCTGCCTTGAGTTTAAACAATTTAATCAAGTGTCCAAATTTGACAGTTATCCTATGCCCAGAACTGATGAGTTGGTGAACAGACTGGGGAGTGACAAGTGTATCAGTACCCTCAATCTCACAAATGGTTACTGGCAAATCATCCTAGCTAAAGAATCCAGTGACAAAACTACATTTGCCACCCCTATTATTTTATATCAGTTCACCATCATGCCATTTGGTTTACACAGTGTATCCACTACATTCCAGTGATACATGGATGTAATTGTATCCCCTCACACTGGTTATTATGCTGTGTACCAGGATGATGTCATGGTGTACAGTCCAAACTGGAAAAGCCACCTGGAACACCTATGAGCAGTTATTCAATCGATCAAAGAGTCAGATCTGACAATGAATCCTACCAAGTGTGCACTGGAAATGCAGGAAATCAGATAACTGGGCTATGTTTTGGGAAATGGAGAAGTCAAGCCAGAGGTTTCCAAGACAGAAGCTGTAGCTAACAGCCCTATCCCCCAAATCAAGAAACATGTCAGGTCATTTTTAGGGCTAGCTGGTTATTATCAGAGATTTGTTCCCACCTTTGTCGAGTTAGCTACTCCTCTCATTGAACTCACAAAGAAAAGTTTCCCAAATAATGTGAAATGGACCCCAGTGTGTAACAAGGCTTTTTGGGCCATTAAGGCTGTATTACATTGAACCCCAGTTTTAAGAAGCCAAGACTTTGAGGAACAATTATGTTACAGAGTGGTATCAGAGTTAGGCCTACGTGCAGTCTTGAGCCAGCATATAATTGGGAAAGAACATCCTATTCTATACATAAGTAGGAAATTGCATGACAGAGAGAAAAAGTACTCCACCATTGAAAAGGAATGCCTTGAGGCAAAGTAGGCCATGGAGTCCCTTAAGTTTTTGTTTACTAGCAGCTAACTTTTTACTTGTAACAGATCACAATCTTCTCTGTTGGCATAACCAAATTAAGTATAACATTCTAGAATCACATGGTGGTACGTGGAACTACAGCCATTTAAATTTAAAGTGATGCAGAAATCTGGAAATGAGAATGTTAATGCTGATTTTCTGTCAAGATATGGATCAGGAATTGAGAATTCTGAAGGTTGTAAACATTTGAGTTGAAACTTCTCTGTTTGCTATACTGCATTTGCACTGAACTATAAAGGTTATAAATTAATGTTAGATGGGAATCTAATAGAATGCTTTGGAAAACTGTTTTTGAAAAACAGATTCCGTCTTAAAGGTGGGGGTATATGACAGTTGAATAAGGCCCTACCCCATTTGTTATGCAGAAATAATTTAAATGCAAGGGTCTGTTTTATCCATTCCTTTGCTGTCTCTTCTCTGTCTGGTTGCCAACCAAATTTTCTTGTGAGACCTAGGAACTGATCACTCTGACAGTTCCGCAATTCTCCACCTCTCACCATCTCTCTGCCTTCCCTTGCTATTTCTATCTTTTCTTCCCCCTTGCATATCTGCAGGTATAAAAACATATGTGATTCTTTATGTAGAAATGTCAGTGATACTGGGATCCCTTTGTTTAAAATTGTCTACAGTTATACTATTGAAATGATTGCAAAAAGGTATTTGAAACTCAAAGGGTTAACCTAGGATCTGAAGCTTATCTGTTAGGTAGGAAAATGGGCAGACTAGGTGGGCCAAGTGGTCCTTATCTGCTGTCAAATTCTATGTTTCTATGTTTCTTACCTGAGGTGCAGTTTTTAAGCCTTTTGCAGAGCTGTAAACAAGAGGTCAGTTCTGGGTCACTATGTTCTTTTTGCTGCACCTGCATCACAACTGACAAGAACATTCTGTAAACTAACAAGACCATTCTGGGAGAAACAGGCTCCCTTAATGAGTTCCTAGACAAAGACTTATAAAAAGAGCAGCAATGTTTTTGCTAGAGAGACGAGGAGAATGTGAGACTGAGAGACTGAAACCTTGGAATTAGAGATATCCTCAGACTAAGATCTTTGTTTTCTGTGTTTGTAAATAGTTATACTGAAACATTTTATTTTTTATGTTGCTGTTACTAATAATAATAATAATATAACACTCATTGCCGTAAACCGTCTCTATGTCTTCCGGCACTAGACAGCGTCTATCCAAACTTTCCTTCCCTCTGAGCTTCCATCCCCTAAATAACACCATCGTTGATGAAGTGCCCTCCTTCAGGTATCTAGGGGTTTGGCTTGATCGCCACCTCTCCTTTTCCACACACGTGGATGCCATCATTTCAAAACTGTGCCCAAAACTTGGTGCCCTCTGTAGAAACCGCACTAGTCTCCCGCTACCTGTCAGACGTGAACTAGTCCAGAAAGGGATTCTACCCTCCTTTGATTACTGTGATGTAGTTTACAGCTCGGCCGCTAAGACCACCCTAGCCAGACTTGACCCCCTCTTTAATGCTTTCTGCCACTTTGTCCTCGATGCCCACCCCACTCACATCACTACGTGCTCTACCGTCCCCTGGCCCTGCCATCCCTGAGTAACCGGTGTCTAATTCATAGTGTTAAATTTGCTTCCAACTTCTGGCTCAGATCCCTTCCTTCCTACCTCGTATCCTCCCTATCTTCCCCACCTACCCCCACCCACACCCTCAGGACTACCGACGGTAGGCTATTAGTCATCCCTCACCGAAGGACCACTGCTAGCCAATCGGCCTTCTCTTACCTCTTCCCTAAACTCTGGAATGGCCTGCCAGCCCAGATCTGCCATTCTTCATCCAAACTCTCTCTATCCTCTGCCCTCTCTAACTTCCTTGTACCAAATTGCAACTGCCCCTGACCTCCCCCCAATAGCTTCTCTTCCCCCGTTCCCCCTTGTGCCTGACCAGTGGCTCGGCCATCACCTAACTGTTTGGCTTATACATTGCCCTACTCACTTACACTCTCACTCTTACTCACTTTTATTCACTCCTAATATCTCCCTCCCCTTCCCCCTCCCTCCCACATAAACTACACTCTTCAGCCTTCCTCCCTCCCACATAAACTACACTTTTCAGCCTTCCACAGCTTTCACAGCTATTAACTCCCCTCTCCTTCCCCCACCACACCTAAACCCCCTACACACCTAGTGTTTACTAGTCCTCTCCTCCTCCTCTACCCCCTTTCTTCACTCTCCACCTCCTACTGTCAACTTCGTGCATCTCGCTTCAGCTCATGTTCTGTTACTGGCACTCAAGTTCTGTACTGGCACTTATGTATTCATGTCTTGCCCGCTATGTGTACAAATGATATGTATACCCTGTCCTTGTAGATCATGCTCTGTACTGTTCTCCTTATGTAACAAGTTCAAATGTAATCCCACCCAACTATGTACATTATCTGTATTGCTCTACTTCTAATTCAACTTTTGTATGTATACCTGCCTCCACTGTAACCCCTCCCCCAGGTCGCACCATGAGACGAGCATCTTTTTGCTCAGTGTGCCTGTCCTGGTGAAACATTTTCAACAAATAAATAATAAATAATAAATTGCTAATTTTGAAACTGCTCTGGTTTTTTATGCTTTCTGACCTGTGCCTCAACAACTGGTGGTATATGGGAAACACTTTAAGGGTGGAAAGTGGTCCTATTTGGATGGAGAACAGGGGAGGGCAGAAGGGGGAGATTTCAAGGTGAACGGGAGGGGAGTATGCAGAAGGAACTAAGAAATGGGAGAAGGAAGGAGAAAACCAGTGTAGTGGATAGCGGTAATAATATGGGGGGGCATGTATCTCAATGTGGGTTAGGTTAGACTGAGTAGCTGATATACACCCTTAAGAAACCTGACAGATATAGACAGTTAGGAAGGGGAGGGAGACATGGTGGATAGGAAAGGGAAAGGGGAAGAGAGGAGGAGTGAGGAGCTGATAACTAGAGATAAGGGTGCTAGGGCAGGGATAGAAGGGTAGGAGAGGCAAAGAGGGGACTAAGACAAATTAAGCTGGAGTTCCCAAGAGAGGACATGGTTGGGAAAAGACTAGGGAAGGAGAGCAGATGTGTGAAGGAGGGAGACAAGGGGAGGGCATAAAGGGAGAGTCTTGGGGGGTTAATAAAAAAGGGGGGAGTGAAAATTGAAATGTTAGGATGGAGGAGAGGGCAGTGGGATGAGAGGAAAGGTTGATAGAGAGTAATGGTGACACCAGGAGTGGTAGGAAGGTGGACGAAGCCCAAGGTGAGGGCAGAACTTGGGTGCAGGAGAAGGATGGGGGGAAGGGGAATGAGGATCAAAAAGGGATGCAGGGTAAGATGGGTGAACTAGAAAACCAAAAATACAAGCAGAGGGAAAGGGGTAGTAGGGTCTTGCTAATAGGGGACTCAATAATTAAGAGAATCAGATGGGGTGGCACTTGAGGTGAGGAACAACATTCCCTGCGATAAATGGCATGGTTGGAGGCCTCACTTGATGCTGCTCCTGGGCACCAATAATCTGGAGGGGAATAGTCTGAAGGATGTACAGGCATGATTCAGGGATCTTGCCAGGTTTTGTAGTAGGGAGTTCAAGTCTATTGCTTTCTCAGAGGTGCTGACATTGCCAAGAGCAAGCACATCAAGGAAGCAGAAGATTAAGGAATTCAACCAATGGCTGGTGGTTTGGTGCAAGCTGATGGGGTTTGGGCTGGAAGGGGACTAGGGGACAACATGGGGAGATGAAAGCCTATATGCCCCAGAAAAACTGCATCTGAACAAGGAGGGATCAGCAGTACTAAAAAGGATGCTAGGGGAGTTTATCAAAATAACATATAATTTAAACTGAATTCAGGGCGTAGGCTAAACAAAGTTGACTCAAGGAGGCAAAAGGGATGGGAAGTATCTGGCCTCCCTCCCGCCCAGAATTGTGATACTGATCTAGAGAATAGCATGACCATGACAGTCGTAGACAGGGAGGATAAGGTGATAGGAGGTATATGGTGGAAAGGATTATCCACAAATGGCAGGAATTTTGGGAATAAAAAGGTGGTCTTGGAGGCCATTATGGTGGATGAGGGACTGGACATCATGGCGATAACTGAGATCTGGTGGTCAGAGCATCATATTTGGGAGACATGGATCCTATGGTATAGATTTTTAGGAAGGACAGGTGTGGAAGAAGAAAGAGTGGCATTGTACATCAAGGATGACATTAGGGTAATGGAAGGGCAGGAGGAGCAAGGAGAGATGGAGGTCCTGTGGGTCACACTGGATAAATGGACTTGATCATCATTAAGGCTAGGGGTGATGTGCAGACCTCCTATGTAGGGAGAGGAAGGGGACAGGCAGCTGGTGCAGGTGGTTGAATAGATGGCTCTATAGGGGAGCTTCTGCTAGTGGGGGACCTAAACCTCCCCAATATTGACTGGAAGATCCTGGCAGAAGCATCAGCCAGGAACAGAGAGATCCTAGAGTTGCTACAAGGTGCTTTCATGCCACAAATGGTTAGGGAGCCCACTAGGGGTGATAACATATTGGATGTGGTCCTCATCAATGGCGAAAGTGTGGAAGAGGTGGTGGTGGTGGTAGACAGCTTTGGTACAAGTGATCACAGGACAGTCAGTTTCAGGGAGAAGAGGGGGAAGAAGGCATATAGGATGAGCATTCAGGCAGCTGGACTTTACCAGAATGAGGAAGACATTAAGGGAAGAAATCATGGGGAGGGAGAATATAGGGAATGTGAGGATTATGGGACTTTAATAAAGAGGAGTTACTGAAAGCCACTGAACTTTGCATTAAGCAGTTAAAAAAGAGCAAAATGAGATGAAGGCCACTCTGGTTTACTAGTGAGGTGTCAGGTGCAATTAGGGAAAGGAAAAGGGCATTATAAACATGCAAGATGACCCAGAGGAAGGAGGACAGGGAGAGGTGGTAACCCTAACACTGAATTTCCTCACTTTTGTCGCTGTGAAACAACCCTAATTGATGCATTAAACAGAGTTTTTTGCCATTAATTTCCCTTCTTTTTGAGAATATGCACTATAAATAGTGAATGGTATGTGGTGGTGGAAGGGTCCCGTGCTCCCACCATGCTTCCCATTTTGTGTAATAACCCTTACAGTAATGGTAATGCTAACAGTAACAGTAACAGTAATCCTAATGGGAACATTAACACTAACAGTATCGCCAATGATAATGGTAATGGTAATAGTAACAAGAACAGTAACAGTAACAAAAACTCACATGCAAATGGTAATATAAACGGTAATGAAAATGGAAATGGTAATGGTAATGCAAGTGGAAATGGTAACACCAATGGTGATGTGAAAGGAAACAGTAACGCAAACGGTAACGCAAATGCAAGTGCAAAAACAAATGAAAATGGTAACAGAAATGCAAATGCAAACATGAGCACAAACACAGATGGTAACGCAAATGGCAATGAAAACTAAAATGGTAACAGTAATGCAAATGGAAACACAAATGCAAGCACAAATAGAAATGCAAATGGTAAATGCACACAGTGACTTAAGTGAAAATGCTAATGAAAATAGTACCAGAAAAGCAAATGGTATCTGTAACACTAAGACAAATGGTAATGCCAATGGTGAATCAAAAGGAAACAGCAAAGGTAATGCCAATGTAAGCTCAAATGGTAATGCACACGATGACGCAAACGGAAATGATTATGCAAACAATAACAGAAATGCAAGTGCAAACGTAAATGCAAACAGCAATGGTAACATAAACAGTAATGGAAAAGAAAATGGTAATGTTAATACAAATGGAAATGCAAATTCAAATGCAAACAGTAAGGCAACGGCAAGGTACAAGGAAACAGTAATGCAAGTGACAACGTAAATGCAAGTGCAAATGCTAACGGTAACGAAAATGCAAATGCAATGGTAACGCAAACGGTAACAAAAACACCAACGATAATGGTAACGCAAATGGAAATGCAAATGCTAATGGTAACAGCAATAGTGCCACCAAAGGAAACAGTAACACAAATAGAAATACAAACAAAAACGCAACCTCGAATGGTAATGCACATGGTGACGCAAAAGGAAATGCTAATGCAAACCTAACAGGAATACAAGCAGAAATGTAAACATAAATGCTAATGGTAAAAGTAACACAAATGCACACATGAACAGAAATGATTACGTAAATGGTAATGGAAACCCAAGTGCAAACATAAATGCAAACAGTAATGGTAATGCAAATGGTAATGGAAATGTAAACGGTAACAGTAATACAAATGGAAACAAACGTAAACGCAAATGCAAACAGTAACAGCAACAGTGAGGCACAAGGAAACAGTAATGCAAGCGACAGCATAAATGCAAGCCCAAATGCAAATGCTAACGGTAACAAAAACACAAACACAAATGGTAATGCAAACTGTAACAAAAACACCAACGATAACAGTAATGCAAATGCAAACACTAACACTAACGGCAATGGTGATGTCAAAGGAAACAGTAACGCAAATAGAAACACAAATGAAAATGCAACCGCAAATGATAAAGCACAGCAGTACTACCTACTGTATCTTAACTATGTTACCTATGTCTTTTCCTCACATGTGCTATATAAAAACACACTTGTACCATTACCATTCACGAGTTATAGTTATTATCCTCTCATCCCTTACTTGAAATACATACTTACTGCATTACCATTCATGAGCTATGGGTTTTGTTTTCCTATCCCATACATTATAACACACTCCTAGCTTTACCACTCAAGAATTATGACTCATATCTCACATCGTCAACATAAAAAACACACTGATAGTTTTAGTACTCATGACTTGTGGATCTTATCTCACATTCTCTACATGAAAGTATACTTATAGCTTTACCTTTCAAGAGTTATGTGTATTATCCTCACATCGCCTACGTGAAACACACTCATAGCATTCTCATACATGGGTTATGGGTCTTATTCTCACATTTTTACATAAAAAATATAAAAATATACAGTATAAAAAATACAGGAAGATCTGGAACAGCTAGGGAGGTGCTCCAGAATCTGGTGGCTTGACTTCAATGTAAAGAAGTGCAAAGTTATGCTTATTGGAGCCAAGAATCCTAGGACAGAGTATTACCTGGGTGAAGTCTGAGTATCTGCATCAGAGTAGGAGAAGAACCTGGGAGTGATGATCACTAGTGACCCGAAGCACTACGCACAGTGCAAGAAAGCAGCAGGAAAGGCAAACAAGATGCTGGAATCCATATCTAGGGGGATCAGTAGTAAGAGAGAGAAGATTATACTGCCCTTGCACAGGTCACTGGTGAGGCCACATCTAGAGTATGGAGTTCAGTACTGGTGTCCACACCTCAAAATGACATTAACATGCAGGAGAAGGTCCAGAGGAGGGCTACAAATATGAAAGCTGGTCAGTTGGATAAAGCATACAAGGAGAGATTGAGGACACTGAACATGTACTCTCTGGAAGACAAAAGAGAGAGAGAGGGGGGACATGACTGGGAACTTCAAGTACTTGAAAGGGATAAATAAGGTTGATAAGGAGTCTCTTTAAGCTGAGTGTCAACCATAACACGAAGGGGCACAGTCTTAAGCTGGAGGGTGGGAGGTTTAGGAGGCAGGTCAGGAAACACTTCTTCACAGAGAGGGGACACTTGGAATGCGCTGACTGAGGCGGTAATCTCATTGAAGACAGTGGACAGGTTTAAGAGAGCCTGGGACAGGTATCGGGGAGGGTAAAGGTCATGGGTAGGGAGGATGGGAGGAGTGGGGAGAGGGGGGCAGGGACAGTAACTCAAGCTGTGGACCCTGCAACACAAGCAGACTTGATAGACCAAATGGCCTTCTTCTGCTGTCTTCTTTGTATATTCATGTAAACAATGTACTTGTAACTTTACCATTCATGTGTTATAGATCTTATACTCACATCCCTATGTAAAACACACTTGTAGCTTTATTGTCATGTCCTTTACTTAAAACATACTCATAATTTACCATTCATGAACTATGGGTCTTATTTTATATTTCTTACATAAAAATGCAATCACTCGTAGCTTTACAATTCATGAGTTATGGGTCTTATCTTACATCCACTGCATAAACACATATTAGTAGCATTCCCATACATGTTATAAGTCTTATTCTCACATTCCATACATAAAAACACACCTGTACCTTTACCATTTATGAGTTCTGGATCTTTTTCTCACATCCCCAGATAAAAACACACTTGTAGCTTTACCATTTATGAGTTATGGGCTTTGTCTTATGCCCCTACATAACATAAAACCCTCACAGTGTACCATTCATGAGTGATGGGACTGATCCTCACATCCACTACACAAAACATCACTTGCAGCTTTATCATCCATGATAATGGGTGTTATCCTCACATCATCTATATACAAATGCACTCATGGTTTTATCGTTTGTGAGTTATGGGTCTTATCCTTACATCACAACCAGTAGGAAAGATTACCATCTAGAGATACATAGGGGATATGCAATGGGGACGAGTGGAATACATGAGTTATCCACACAAGAGCAGCTTGACCTCGGGTAACCTCACGGGTGGCGTAGCCACGAGTGAGGTGTCCGAGGGCAAACTGCTCGTGTGTGGATAAATCATGTATTCTACTCGTCCCCATTGCATATCCGATTTATGCAACAGAAAAGGAATTTTTGGGGTGATTATTTGTTTTTTTAGTAAAGACTGTGTTTTCTTTTGTATAAATGTATTGGGATTATTTGTTGCATTCATCCACGATATTAGAAACATAGAAACATAGAATTTGACAGCAGATAAGGACCGCTTGGCCCACCTAGTCTGCCCATTTTCCTACCTAACAGATAAGCTGCAGATCCTAGTTAACCAACAGCTTACTTCCTCCTACCCCCCACTAGGACTGCCTTATGCCTGTCCCATGCATTCTTGAAGTCCCCCACTGTTCTTGACTCCACGACCTCCTCAGGAGGCTGTTCCATGCATTCACAACCCTCTCAGTGAAAAATACTTCCTCACGTTACCTCTGAGCTGTCCCCCCTCAGTCTTCAAATTGTGCCCCCTTATTCTTGCACATCTCTTTTTCTGGAAGATGCTGCCCTCTTGGACTTTGTTAATTCCCTTGAGGTACTTGAAAGTTTCTATCATGTCCCCTCTCTCCCTTCTTTCCTCAAAGGTATACATATTAAGCTCCTTTAGTCTTTCTTCGTATGTCTTCTGGTGCAGACCCTGCACCATTTTGGTTGCCTTTCTCTGGACAGCCTCCACTCTGTCTGTCTTTGTGGAGATGGGGTCTCCAGAACTGCACACAGTACTCCAGATGGGGTCTCACCAACTGTCTGTACAGAGGGATAACAACTTCCTGTTTTCTACTATTGATGCCTCTTCCTATGCATCCCAGTATCCCCACAGCCTTCCTTACTGCCTTCTCACATTGCTTGCCCACCTTTAGGTCATCTGATATAATTACCCCAGGTCCCTTTCTATTTTACTGTTGTCAGTATCTCACCATTGTGTACGCTTCCCTGGGTTTTGTTTCCCATGTGCATTACCTTGCACTTCTTTGCATTGAATCTGAGCTGCCATACATTTGACCATTCCTCCAACCTTCCAAGTCCCTTCTCATCCTTTCCACTCCATCTTGTGAATCAACCCTGTTGCAGATCTTTGTGTCATCTGCAAAGAGACATGCTTCCTTTCCAGTTCCTCTGCAATGTCACTTATAAAGACATTAAAAGGACTGGTCCCAGTACTGAACCCTGCGGTAGCCCACTAGTAACCCTCCTTTCTTCACTGTGTACTCCATTTACTGCTACCCTTTGCGTCCTGTTGTCTAGCCAATTTTTTATCCAGGCTACCACCTTGGGACCCACTCCAAGTCTGGCTATCTTGTGTATTAATCTTTTGTGTGGGACTGTATCAAATGCCTTGCTAAAATCTAGGTAGGCCATGTCCACAGCCCCTCCCTGATCTACTACTTTGGTCACCCAGTCAAAGAAATCTATTAGATTACCGTCTGGCATGACCTTCCCATTGTGAATCCATGCTGCCTTGGGTCCTGTGCCCCACTGGAATCTAGGTACGCAACAATTCTTTCCTTCAGAAGTGATTCCATCATTTTCCCTACCACTGAGTTCAAACTAACTGGCCTGTAGTTTCCTGCCTCTGTCCTGCTCCCACTTTTGTGACGAGGAATCACATCTGCCCTCCTCCAGTCCTCGGGTACCACCCCATCCTCCCATGATTTGTTAAAGAGAGTAGTTAAGCGGTGTCACTAGTTCTACCCTTAGTTCTTTTAGAATTCTTGGGTGAATCCCATCAGGCCCCATTGCTTTGTCCACCTTCAATTTTATTAGTTCTTTCAGAACCCTTTCTTCTGTAAATGGACTGGTATCGACCCCCGTCTTCAGAGTGTTTCTCTTGTTTGGTTTAGGTAACTCCCCCTCCTCTTCCTTTGTGAATACTGAGCAGAAATATTCATTCAGTATCCCTGCTTTTTCACTGTCACCCTCTACCCACATTCTCTCCCCTTTATTAAGCTTCAGTATCCCTCCTTTGGTCTTTCTTCACTCCCTAATGTACCTATAAAGGTCTTATACCCCTCCTTAACAGAATTGGCTATCGTTTCCTCGGTTTGGGCCTTTGCTATTCTGACTGCCCTCCCAGCGTCTTTCTGCTTTAAATGATAAAGTTCTCTGTCCTGCTCCTTCTCTGTTTCCTTATATTTCCTGAATGCTGTCCTTTTCTCCTTAACCTTCCCTGCCACCTCTTTTGAGAACCATAGCGGTTTTTTCCTTTGTTGTGTTTTATTGATTTGCTTTACAAAGGTTTGTTGCCTCTGTGATGGCTGTTTTGATCACTCCCATTGTTCCTTCACCCTCCTTCTTGCCTGTTTGCTAGTGCTTTTCTGAGGCACTCTCTCATTTCCCAAAGTCAGCCCTCCTAAAGTCCAGTACTCTTGCTTTTGTATGGCTTGATTGTATGACTGTGTTTATCGTGAACCACACTGTTTGGTGGTCGCTTGTTCCCAGATGGCTACCCACTTCTAAATCTGAGATTCTTTCTCCATCCCCATTTGAGAGTACTAAGTCTAAGATTGCTCCCCTCCTGAGTGGGTTCCAATACTAGCTGTCTGAGGCATGCCCCCTGAAGGGTATTAAGAATGACCCTGCTCTTGGGTGTGCCTGCAGCAAAGGTGCTCCAGTTAACACCTGGCATATTCAGGTCCCCCATCAACAGTATCTCCCCTTTTTCTGCCATTCTAAGAAAGCCTTCTATAATTTCCTTGTCCATTCCCTCCTCCTGAGATGGGGGTCTGTATACAACCCCCCATGCGGATTGTGGTGCCATTTCCTGTCTCCAGAGTGACCCAAAGTGCCTCATGTGCTCCCTGTTTACTCTTTAGTTCTGTTGCTTTGATCCCTTCCTTTACATAGTGAGCTACTCCGCCTCCTCTTTTACCCTCCCTGTCCCTCCTGTAGATTGTGTATCCTGGTATGTTGACATCCCAGTCATGGTTCTCTGTGTACCATGTTTCTGTGACTGCCACAATATCCAGACAACCCTCTTCCATCAAGGCCACTAGTTCAGGGAGCTTGTTACACAGACTACGGGCATTGGTTCTCATCACACTCCACTTTTTGATAGCCTTACCCCTTTTAGCCCCATTTCTGTCCTTACTGCCTTTGCCTTTTTTTACATTTAAATCAGTTCTGCTCCCTAATAACTTCTGTAAATTGGTGTTTACCTCACTAATCACCATGTTTTGTGGGGGGAGGCTCGGATTTCCCTGCTCCTTTTCAGTGCCTCCCCCTTTGGCTAGTTTAAATGCTTGCCAATGAAGCATTTAAACACCTCACCTAGGATCCTGGTTCCCCCTGGACAGATGCAGACCATCGCACCAGTATAGGTCTGCATCCCTCAGATGGCTCCCCAGTCCCCAATGAAGCCAAAGCCTGAGCTCCCACATCAGTTTTCAACACGCGTTAAATTCCCTGGTGGGAGTGCCTAGCATCTCCTTTGCCATAGACAGGCAGCACCTCCCGAGAAGGTTACCGTATGCACTACTTGTCTAAGGCCCATTCCCAACTCTACAAACTCCTCTTGCACTGCTCTGATCCCATTCCTAGCCAGGTCTTTTGTCCCTAGGTGGACAATGACATCCAGCTCCCTCCCTTGTGCAGCTCCTCCCATGATCCTGAGGATTCACTTCCTGTCCCTTCAAGCTGTGGCACCAGGAAGGCACCTTATCTCCCTCTCCCCTTCCTCCCCCATTTCTACCCTCCTAATGATTGAGTCCCCACCAGGAGTTGTTTCTTCCCCTGTGGGGTCCCATGCCACCCTCCTGTGGGTCTCTTGTGAAGGTTCCCAGCATCCTCCTTGTCTCCACTGCAGGTGCCTCCACAGAGGAACCACTATCCACCAGAAGAGCGAATGAATTGTGGAGAGGTACAGCTGGAGGGATGCAACTCTGTTCCACCACCCTCTCCCTCCTTGAGCCCACCCTGGTCCAGCCTCTCCTCTTTCGTGGCAACCTCTGAGGTAGTGGCATTGGCCCTGGTGGTCTCTGGATGGGGGAGGAGGTTTCACAAATCCTAGCCAGGTCAGCTTGGAGACGAGCAACCTCCTCTCTCAGACCAGAGAGGTGCCTGCAAATAGGGCAGCATCGCAGCCTCCAGAATGTCTCCCGGATCACTGCCGCCCCACAGCCATTGCACTGCACCACTCCTATCATGTCTTATTTTGAGTCCTCTCTACTGTTTCTCTGGATGCTTATTCTCTCCTCTCCTTGAGATGGTTTGTATGGTTGCTAGGTTCATTGATTTTCAGCCGATGAGCTTACGTGAGGAGCGGCATTTCTACTGGTTGGTTTTGCGTTGTGGGCGGGCTGCAGAGTTTGAAAAACATGGTGGCTGCAGTTCTCGCTCAGCAGAAGAAAAGCTGCTGTTGTGGTGTTTCATTTTTGAAGGGACAGTTGTTCTTTTGTCCCATTTTTTAAGTAAATTATGTATCTGGTTGTTCCTGTTGTATGTGGGAGTTGTTACCTTCATTTTCTGAGGAGCAGAGTAGTGACGTGATAGATTGTACGGTGATGTGAAAGACGAGGAAAGTGAACGTGAAAGCCTATGTGGGAGGAAAGCAGGGCAGCTGCATTACAGAGTGGACTGCTTATTTTCTTACTAAGGTTAGTGGTTGGTTGTATGTTCTTTTGTTGCTGAGGGGAGAGATTTCTTTTTGAAAAGTTTTTTTGCCAGTGGAGGCAGGAGTGGTAAACACTGGAGTGAGCGGTGGGGCGGGGGGCAGCACACAGAGAAAGATGGTATGCAGGGAGGTATTTGATGTGAATAACAAATGGCAGGGCAGTTTCATTGTTAGTTTCTTTTTGTTCTGTGCAGTGCTAAGTGTTCACTCTATTGGGTATCTGTATATATGGGTAACCAAAGATTTGTGTAGTGTGATACTGTTAAAAGAACTAGTAAATGGAGGGAGTTTAAGACTGGAAAAATGAAACTAAAAGTTTAGAGAACAAGTGCCAGCAGGATGGGTGGTTGATTGATGGCAGGGTGTGGGATAAACAGTGGTTGACTGACTGCAGGGTGTGGGATAAATATTAGAACCACCATTTATCCCACAGCAGTGAGAATAAATGAATTTATCCCACGGTTTATTTGGCTACATATGTTATATATATATATATATATATATATATATATATATATATATATACTGTATATTGAAACCGTTTCTTGTTTGAGCTGTATCCTGAATGTTCCTTCAATGAAATGCTTTATACCCTTAAAACCATGTTCCTTTTATTTTATTTATAACCTTACTGAAACAAATCGTTCCTTCAATGTTTTTTTTGTAATGTCTGCAACCTGTATGTTTGACTAATTGTTTTGTGTATGACCTGGAACCTTTGAAAATGAGTCCCAGGACTCAAAGGTATTAATCCTAAACTGCAATAAATAAATAAAATAAATATATCTATCTGGTCTGTCTGTATATACTATATATATATATATATATATATATATATATATATATAAGTATACACACACACAGATAAATGAATATCTATAACCATATATATATATATATATATATATATATATATATATATATATAAATGATGGTGTGGTTGCACCACTATATTTAGGGTAATGAAGGCACTTCCATTTTTCCTTTTTAAAGTCAAAATTTTGCACATTAATAACTTTGGACCCATTCAACGGATTTGCCTGAAGTTTGGTATGCATATTGGGGCATGGCAAGTCTCTTCATCTGCCAAATTTCGTTTTGGTCAAACTGATGGTCTTTGCACACCAAAATGCTGAAAAATGCACTTTTCGCCAGTTTTGGAGGCAGTTTTGGGGATTTTGCCTGCGGCCCTGCATGGCTGTCCTGTGGCATGTCAGTCTGTGAGATTGCTCATCTGAAAGAGCTTCAGTGGCTGAACATGATGCTTTTTGTTTGATGAAAAAATATTAAGGCATTCAAAAGTTATGCCACTTTTAAGCTCCCATTATAAGTCAAAGGGAAAATTTATATGGCTGTTTTGCAAACAAAGAATGGGGTTTGGGCCATCTCGTCCCACCTGGCAATCAAAGAATTTGCAGCCTTGCAGTCAAAGAATTGTTGCCTCTGAGAATTCTTTGATCATGAGGTCTGCCATCTTGGTTTTTAAGTTCCATCAGAAAAAATAAAATATCTCAGCTCAGGGGTCACTCCTGAAGTAAATCCTGCATGGGTTTTACTCAGGGGGCTTCCGTCTATGGACCCATGCCTTTGGTTTCACCTAAAATGGTCAAAAAATAGAGTTAAAACATTTTAAATTCTTTGATCGCGACTCTCTAATGATCTTTGATCTTGAGACTGCAAATTCTTTGATCGCGAGATTCTTTGATCGCGATCTTGCATCGTGAGGTAAAAATACAATTTTCTCAGCTCAGGGGTGGCCTAGGAACACAGATGAGGGTGGGTTTTGCTCAGGGAGCTTCGTTCTGTTGAGGCATGGTGGTGGTTTCATGTAATTCTGCCTAAAACTTGAGTTTCACCATTTTTTATTCTGTGATCACGAGCCTGCAAATTCTTTGATCACAATCCTGCAAATTCTTTGATCGCAAGATTCTTTGATCATGATCTTGCATCGCTAGAGAGGGACGAGATGGCCCTTTGAAAAATTCCAATTTCTCAGTCCAGGGGTGGCCTAGGAACACAAATGAGGGTGGGTTTTGCTCAGGGGGCTTCGTTCTATCAAGGCATGGCAGTGGTTTCATGTAACTCTGCCTAAAACTCGAATTTCACCATTTTTTATTTTTTGATCATGAGCCTGCAAATTCTTTGATCATGAGCCTGCAAATTCTTTGATCATGAGATTCTTTGATCACCATCATTAATCGCGAGGGAAGGACAAGATTGCCAGATTTTATAATGGAATAGATAGGCCAATTTTCACAATCTTTAAGTTTAAATATCTCAGAAACGGTTTGGTCTTTTTACTTGAAAATTGGAGGGTGTTGATGGCATGTCCTGTACATGTGAATTACTGTGTTTACGTGTCAGAGAAAATATTTTTTGTGGCTATATTGCATGACGCAATTTACGTTTTGCGGACATTGTTTTGCATTGTGGTGGTGCCTTGAAATTGATAGGGTACCTAGCATTAATGCCATGGATGTTCTTTTCAGTCATTGTGTCTGTAAAATGTCAACAGATGCAGAATTCTGCAACTCTAATGAATGAAAATCTTAAACTTTAAAATGTTATATCTCGGATACAGTTTGGTCTTTTACATTGAAATTTGGAGGGTGTTGATGGTAGAGACACGTTTATAAGTTGGTGGGATCACAGGGCCCAAAGGGCCCAAGCTCCCACCAACTTTCATAAGTTCTTAGTTTTCTATTATTTCTCAAAAAGTAAGGAAATTCTATACAAAAAACTGCATTAATGCATCATTTATGGTTAAAACACAAAAAGTAAGGAAATGAAAAATCTTTAGGGTTGCCCCTCCCCCTCATGGACCCACCAATCATCCCAAGAGTGACAGATGACTGGCTGTGTCATTGGGGTTGTGAGGCCTAAATGTTGCCCCATTCTTGTTCACTGTTGCTTCTCAGTATGATTACACAAGGAATGGGGCAACATTTAGGCCTCACAACTCCAATGGCATACCCCGTCATATGTTAATCTTGGGATGATTGGAGGGTCCATGAAGGGGGGAGGGACAAACCTAAAGATTCTTAATTTCCTGACGTTTTGTGTTTTAACCCTAACTGATGCGTTAACACAGTTGTTTGCATAGAATTTATATATATATATATATATATATATATATATAGTATGTACTGTTTATTACGTTTGAGTGCAATGTTAAATACATATTTTTTAACCCTAATTTTGGAACCATTCAATAGATTTGCATGGAATTTGGCAGGCATAATTATATGTACACAGCAAGGAACTCCACTAGAAGGGACAGCAGAACCTGTTAGGTAATCTGCTCCCTCCCCTGAGCAGCCTCTTTTGGATGGTATGTTAGCCCTGCCTCCCCAACCACCCTCTCACCCAGGAGTGTTCCTTAATTTATTGACACCTTCCTATCACTTGTCTGAACTTCCCCAAGCAAGTATCACTCTCTACCACTAGATCGTAGAAGCATAACTCATTCTCTCCTCATTCTTCTTCCCACCACCACTGTTTCCTCACTTCATCTCAAATCACTACTCATCCCCCCCACCATGGCCTTAGACTTTTTGACCATTAGGAGGCAGTGTTGCCACTGCCTCCACCCTACATTTTTTCCTGCATTGTACTCCCACCATATGCCTTCTACTCCCTCTCCCTGTTTCTCCTACCTGGCATCCTCCTTTCCTCAGTCTGCCTTTCTACTCTTCTGCACCCAGACTTGAACCTGGTATCCTTTGCCTGGGAGTCCATTATTCTACCACTGTGCTATCCAGGCTGCCCTACTAGTGGTTATCCTTAGGTACCCTTTATTGCTAGTCTGCCCATCATGGCCATCCCCTCTACTGCTCCATCTACCTTCCTCATCCCATCACTGTTCTCCTCCTTGCCCTACTCCTCCCACCTGTTGCCCCACCAACCCGTCCCTTGATTGCTGTCTCGCTCCCTCCTTAATACCTCCACTCCACCACCACCCTTGCCTGCCCCCACACTCACCTACCCACCCCAACCCGCACCCCATTACCAGTCACCCTCCATCCTGACTCCCATGTGGCCAGAAACTTGCCTTCCAATCTCTAATGGACTACCTCTCCCGCCTCTTCCCCGAAGTCAGAACAATTAACTTTTGGGGACTTCAACATAATTTGGATCTCTCACTCAGTCTCCCCTTACAACAATGCTATTGTAGCTTTAGACCTTGCCCAACATGTTACCCGCCCCATCCGTGTTAATCCCTCCAATGGTGCCACCACCCTACTTGACCTTGTTCTGTCCAACCACCCACACAAAATCACTGATACCATCATTCTCCGCAATGCACTAAATGACCACTCCCCAGTCCTCCATTCATGGACATGCAAGATAAATAAACCAGCCCTCCAAACTATCCTTCAACAGCAGCTTAAACCCAGCAAGCTCAGTCTAGTAAAAGACCACCTTGCCCAATGGGACTGGTCCCCAATTCACCTTGCTTGAGACATTGACTTTGTCCTTACTTACTTCATCTGCTCTTTCAACTTTGCCTACGACTTATTTACCCCACTCACCAACTGTGCTATTAAAGGTCCTGACACCCCCTGGATCTCTTAGGCCCTACTTAATCAGATGCACCTGAGAGACAACCTCTGTATTAAAGCCCTAGACTCTGGCAAGCCTGCCAATAAGCAGTGCTACTGGACCGCATGTAACAGGTGTACCTGGGCCATCCAAAAAGCCAAGGCAGAATACTTCAGATCATCCTTTACCTCTTTCTGGGGCTCCAGCCTCAAATTTTGGGAAAATATGAAGGTCCACAATGGTAAAAGGGTGGCAGTATAGCGCAGTGGTTTAAGGCTCTGAGCTGCAAATTTGGTGACATTCAGCAGGCCAGACCTGGGTTTGAATCCCACAGCTTCCACTTACAAACTGTGTGACCCTGAGCAAGTCACTTAACTTCCTTGTGCTCCCAGGTTGCGCCTGTAAAAAAGCTTTCAGCTTAGTGTGCTAATCCTGGTTAAACACAACTAAAACCACTATCCTTCCCCTACCCAGCTCAACATCAATGGGTCCATCTCCACTGGCCTGCAACTTGTCACTGACACCCTCAATTCCTCCTTTTCAGATCTTAGCTCTGTGCTTCAACACAACTTCTTTGATCCCATTATCCCACTCCCTCACCCACCATTTTACTTCCACGCTCTCACTCCACAAGAAGCTAAACCCCATCTCCTTAAAGCACTAAGTGGTGCTTGTCACAGTAATAATACCCTTGACCTCAGTCTCCTATGCCTGTTACTGGATATGGTCCTCTCCCCCCTTTCTTGTCTCTTCAACCATGCTCTCTGCCTTGGAAAGTTCCCTTCCATGTGGAAAACTGCCATCGTTACCCATTCACTGAAGTTGGGACTGTTTCCCCTCTGTAACTATCTCCCAATATCCACCATCCCAAAAGTCCTAGAATGCATTGTCTTAGACCACCTTACTGACCATCTCATCAAATATAAAATCCTCTCCAAAGAACAACATGATTTCTGTCAGGGGCATAGCACCTCCACTGCCCTCCTTGAATTTTCCAGTTTCATCCACTCCACTCTAGACAATGGGCGACTAGTTGGCTTGGACTTCCTTGACTTGTCTACAGCCTTTGATACAGTCAATCACACCCTACTCATTACACCCTGTCCCACCTTGGCCTCTCCCAGGAGGCCATGACCTGATTTTCCAACTACCTATCTAATCGAGCCCAGCAGATCAAAATAAGCAGTGCCCTCTCCCAACCCCCGGTCCTCTCTGGTGTACTCCAGGGCTTTATCTTGGGGCCTATTCTGTTTAGCCTCTTCCTCAACACCTTACCAAAGGCCTGCTCTGAGAAAATCCTCCTACATGCAGACAATACTGTCCTTTATGCCTCCCATACAGACCTCACCTCCCTTCAACAATCCCTCCACAACTCTTTCAGTGAAGCTGAATCCTGGTTTGTCAGTCACAGGCTCATTCTGAATAAAAAAAAAGACCAAGGTTATGCTGTTTACTTATCACCAAAGCATGCATAATGGAACCCCACTCAAAACTCACACCAACCTTCTTTACCGCCCTTAAGCAGGTGAACATCTTTAAATACCTGGGGATCACCCTCGACTCTACTCTCACCTTCCATGACCATATCCACCACCTCTGCACCAATGTCAACTCTAGAATTGGTCTCTTTTATCACCACGGAGGCTGCCTTCTCCCAGATGCCCTACAACTAGCTATCTCATCCTCTGTCTTGTCCCTTATTGACTATGGGATTCTGGTCTTTGGGGCCGCTATCAATACTGCTCTCCACTGAATTTAGGTCTCCTTAAACAAGGCTTGCCAGTTAGCCACAGGAAGCCCCAGACTCACCCACAGCTGATCGTTCCACAGCCAGGCCAACTGGCTCAACTTTGAGGGCAGGCTGAAGTACCAAACCTGCCTCCTCACTAGGAAGATATCCTGTGACCTTGCCACTCCCAGCCTTACCCCTCTCATCCAACCACTGCCTACTACAGTGGCCACCCACAGCTCGGCCAAACCTACCCTACTAGTTCCATGTTTCAGAACTGCTCTAGGTCAGCATTCCTTCTCCTATAGAGCTCCTACCTGGCTAAAATCCCTACCCAACTCTATCACCCAAGAACCCAAACTCAGATGTTTCAGTTCCCTCCTCCATGACCATCTCCTTACCACCCTTTCCTGTAACAGCCCCTAATCTGGCTACACCCCTCCCCCATGTTCCTACTCCTCCATCTCTGAGAATGGGCACCTGTCCTGCCAAATTACCCCTCTGGACAGGACCACCTCTGGTTAAAAGTTGTCTCCACCATTTTATGCAACTAGTGCCTACTTTCTGTGTCTGCCCATACCTTGACCACCATTATTGTATTTTATCTTCTATTTTGTTGCCTAAGTGATGTATATTCTCCAGATATTGCTTGTAAGTTTGTATAGTTTGTAAAGGTTTTTCCATCTCTGACGTGAAGCCTTTGTGAAAGAACCTCTGACTCAAAGGATTGTAATTATGATACTGTTCTAATAAATAAATAGATAAATATTGGTAGGTCTCTTTATGTGCCAAATTTTGTGTGAATCTGTGTTGTAGTTTTTGAGATACAGAGCATCACAAAATCCTAAATTTACCACTTTTTTGCCATTTCTTTGTCCACCTGTATCTCAGAAATGGCTTTAGGTTGTGGTCTGAAAGCTTCAGGATAGAAGGCCTTTGCCTCACAGATGTGCCTTTTGAAGGTTTGGTGAACAAATATGAATTTATTCAAAAGTTATGAAATGTTTTATTTTCCCATTATTTTCTATGGGAAAATTTATGTAAGGCATGAACGTTTTTTGTGATCACAGGAGCTAGTATTTGCTCACATGGGGCACAGTATTTTTGCAGAGGGCTCCTGTGTCCACAACCTTGTTTTGCAGTTAGTGAGAAAATGAAAGTAATGAAGACAGATGAATTTGAATGACACTGAAAAAAGAAATATCAGAATCTAGCTAAATGGGAGTCATTTAGCTAGAGTCTGATATTTTTTTTTGATGTGCGCTGAGAAACACCTTTCTGGTGACCCCAAATCCTGGTGCCCTGCTTAGTGAGAGGAGCACACCCCTGTGTTCCCTGTATGAGAATAGAGGGATTTTCTTGAGTTGTGCAGCTGTTGCTGGAACTTGTCCTGCCGGCTGCACTTTTATTTGTAACCCACTGTTTCCCTTGTGTAGTGGCACACCTCACCCGCCAATCACTGTACTTAGTGGCACTTGCCCAATCCATATCTTTCCCTGGTGTCTAGTGGCACTCCCCACCCTCTTATTACCATACTTTATTAATGTTGACTTTTTTACAAATAATCTGACACTGGGATGCCCACCCCTAGTGTGAGATGCCCCCCAACACACACAGTCCATTCTGTTTATTTGATGACATCAGGGGGCCCAGTCCCCATGTTGACATTACAAGCACCCCCCTCCAGCAGCGTGAAACACTGGGGAGCCCACTCCCAGTGTCCCTAAATAATAATTAATATGTACCTGTGAAAAGAAAACTGTCCCCGATGTCTTTTGTTGTCTGAAAAAAAGAAAATGGTCCATCATCATCCCTGGTCTCCCTCCACATCCTGATCCTCCACTGAGCACCCACCATCCCACCCCCTACCCTATACTGACCTCTGTGGGTCTTGCATTATCATCTTCTTTCAGGTAGATATTTCGTGTTCCAAAGTGTGGTATGTGTGACTATAGGTAGAGCTATGTTCGCACATACAGTACAGCATTTTGGAAAATGAAGTATCCATTGCAATCAGTACTAAAGAAAAAAAACACTTTATTAGCTATAGTTCCTTTGTAGCACAGAGGACAAGGCACAACGATAAGAATCAAATGGTCCTTCGTTCAAAGTCAGTCTTCCCATAGTTTTTTCCACCTAACATGAAGGTGAAAAGGATAAAGGAAGGATGGACTGGAACCCAAGACCCTCACATCCATGATCATGCATCCTGTTCTCCATACCACCAGACAGGCATAAAACAAAACTGTTTTTTTCCTTTA
Organism: Neoceratodus forsteri; assembly: GCA_016271365.2. Classification (NCBI taxonomy): domain Eukaryota; kingdom Metazoa; phylum Chordata; order Ceratodontiformes; family Ceratodontidae; genus Neoceratodus; species Neoceratodus forsteri. Next base: position 13,298,128 of record CM028130.1, read on the forward strand.
CTTATGAACTGTGTCAATCATCTTCATGCTTGACCACAAGTACATGGTTTATGTTTGAAAATGCGGTATGTTCGAATATAGGCATAGCTTATTTTTGCACATATCACATGTTTTAATATGGGCTGTCCACTTGTGGTGGGGAAAGGAGATGATTGGCTGTTTGTTGGGTGGAGGTGGAGCTTTGTTTCCAGGTGGCCAGACCTGCATCAGGCATCTGACTGATGGATGCTGGGGGATCTGAATGACTGGCATGGTGCCAAGATCAGAGTACAGTGATATTTTCATGCTCCTTCATGACAGAAAAATTGTCTGGAGTGTGCTATATGGATAATTTTTGTGATTTGTTCTTGGTAATGGACTGGGGGGGCTGCTGGTCTGCATGCCCCAGTCACATCGGATGGGGGGATGTTGCCCGCATCATCCTTGGAGGGTGTGGGAGAGAGGTCTGAGGGAGGGAGGCAGTTATGGGCATCACAGGAGAAGGCTAATCAGCAAAGTTCCATGAGGAATGTTTAGCAAAGGAGCCTGATGGTACTGTTTGTGAATGCTTAGAGAGTTTTGTTAAGTAAGCAATAATTGCAGCCCCTTTGCTCTTCTCCATGTAGTGGCAGCCCCCCTTGCTATCCCTTGTGTCATGGCAGCCCCCCATCACCACTATGTGTTTCCCCGGTGTCTAGTGCCCCCCTCCACTCTCTGAGTTCTGGTGTGCCAACATTGGGAGGCCCAATCACCCATGTCAGCACCAGAAAGCTCCTCTTCCCACTTTCCCACCACTGAAACTGTTTAGCTGGAAAGAAGAAAACCATCCCCTGATGTCCTTATTTGCCTGAAAAAAAGAAAATGATCCCTCATCATTCCCGCCATCTCCCCTGCCCCATCCCAACTCTCCTACTGAGCACCCACTACCTACAACCCCCCTTACCCTATACATATCTCTGAAGGTTTTTCACTGTCATCTTCTCTGGACTGTGACACATCTGCACTCTTCAAAGCCAAACCAAAAACTTAGGAATCAAGGTAAGTGCCGTATAATGTATTGTAATGGTGGTTTGAACTTGTATTGGTATCTTTCTTATTGTTAGGTATTTTTTCACCAAATTTTCAACATGGACTTTTTAGGACCCTACCTCATGAACACTGTAATTGTCATTTCATTAATTAGGCCCTGAAGGTGATTTCACAGTCACTGAGCAAAATCACCTTTTGGGACTGAATTAAAATATTCATTGCCAGTGTTCATGAGGAATCTAAAACCATGTTAATTGATAACATTCATCAGTTGGGTTATGAGCATTCATTGACATTTTCTATACATGTGTGCAACTTTGTTAATTTTCAATATTTTGAGTCAAACTTTTCAACATAGCCATTTTTTCACATCACTTCATGAACAGTACAGCAGTCATTTTTCACATCCTGCCCAAAATGTGTTTTCACACCTGTGGCATGGAATGCATTTTGGCATGGATTTGAAAATGTTCACCTATGGGGATTATGAGGTGAGGTCATAAGAGGACTGTGATCAAAATTTTTGGTCAAAATATGAAAAAATGCCAAAGTTATGACCGTTCTTTGCAATTTCGATACATCTACTTGTGACTTCAGAAATTTTAAATATTTTGATCCCTGATTTTCAACATAGTCCTCTTATTGCCCGATGTTATGTATGTCACAGCTGTCATTTTTCAAATCCTGCCCAAAAATGTGTTTTCTCACTTGTGGTGCAGAATGGAAAGGCAGGGAACTGAATAGCACTGTCTGATCTGTACCAGGCTGGTATCTTGCCTGTGAGGTAATTTTAAAACAAGCCTTTCATTGCAGCTTTTGCTGGAAGAAAGTCACGAAGGGACTATTTATACTGGGACACATGATAGTATTTCAGAGCATTATTCTGGGGAACAGGCATAACAGAACTGGTCATTACTTATTGTATTGGTTCTTTGAGATGTTAACTGACTTTTTAAGGGCAGTATAAGGCTCATTTTGGGGAAAAAAGACCTTAGTCTGTAGCAAGGGGACTGGAAGTGGCCGGACATGCTACTTCCGGTCTTGGCACTACAAAAGTGAGAACCAGTGCCTGTAACCTTTTTGGAAAGACAGGGAGATGAATAGCACTGTCTGATCAGTACCAGGCTGGTATCTTGCCTGGGAGGTATTTTTAAAACAAGCCTTTCATTGCAGCTTTTGCTTGAAGGAAGTCTTGTAGGGACAATTTATACTAGGACACCAGATATGTGAATTTCATTCACATATCTGGACTGCCTTGTATGGTATGGTCTGCATGCCCATTGGCTCTTGCTCTGCACCAATGGGCATGCAGCCCCATGGCAGTCAGTCGGCAGGCGGTGGGTGGCAGGTGGGTGGGATGCTGCCGCCCACTGGCTGCCGGGGAAGCGGGGAGAGGTGGGGCTCGGGGGTGGGGTGGGGGGCACTAGATCACCAAGGTAGGTGGTCCTTGGGGGTGTTTGTACAGTTTGCAGCCCGCAATCAGGCTTTGAGATCCACTGGACCACCAGGGATATGTTCTTGGAGAGGGTTTGAACACTTTGCAGACGCGATCGGGCTGGTGGGGGGGTTACTTTACACTTTAGCCCACGATCAGGCTGGTGGGGGGGTTTACATTACACTTTTACCCACGATCATGCCAGTCAGGGGGAGGTGGGATTTATACACTTTAGCCCACGATCGGGCTTCATGGTCCACTGGACCACCAGGGATATGTCCTTGGGGGGGTTGACACTTTGCTGCCCGTGATCTGGCCAGTCGGGGTGGGGGTTAACAATTGCTTGTGATTGGGCCAGTTGGGGGTTGGGGGATTTTTACACTTTTGCCCGTGATCGGGCTGCAAGGGGCGTTGGTCCCCAATGGCTGCTGCCTGGCAGGGCACCAGGAGCAAGTTCTCAGGGATTGGTGCACCTGCATGCTTATGGCATGCAAATGGGGCCATAAATAGATGCAAATGGTCCCCCCTGTGCCTTGCATGAATTATGGCCCCATTTGCATGTCACCTTTGGAATATGGGAAATTTGAGCATGGCACAATGGTACTTGCTCCACCGCAACTTGAATGCTCCACTCTGACCACTTGTGGTGGCTCAAGTTCCACTGCGCCATGCACAGTGGCTGTGGCCGGGGGGGTGATATTCAAAGGGGTTGCTCAGGAGTTAACTCCGTTGAATATCACCCTGGCTACACCCCTGCACAACTATTTTGCACAGCGCAAGGGCTTGCCCCACAGAATAGCGCAGTTTGAATATCCAGCCCCAGGTGCATTATATGTAGTAAAATTAACATAGAAGCTTCTAATGAAATTTTGGTGTATACATGTAATGATTGTACTACCATTAGAGATCTGAAGACAAAAATTCTGCATTTCCAAATGGAAATTATGACTATGCAGCAACATCAAATTATGGGTAACATGAATCAAGAGGCAAGGAAATTGCAGCATGTAGTAGGTGAGTTGACTGAGGACAACAAAAAAATGGGGAAGAGATTAATCAGAGGATGAAAACGGGGTAGTAGAAAAGAGAAAATATAAAAAGGAGGAGAGCAGAGATATTCAATTTGGAATTTACAAATAGCTATGAACCATTGGTAAGACTATAGTAAACTGATAATACAGATGAAAATAGCCATCAAGAAATGAAGAGTGAGGGGGCGTTGTGGAGCACACCTACCAACTAGACATACAAAAGGATAGCTCTCTATTCCACAACTTTGTAGCTTTGAAATTGAAATTTAATCTTTATTGGTTGGCATTTACTTCCCAGAATTCGACACCTTATATCCAGAGGAATACATAGACACAAAACTTATACCATGGGTCACACCAACAAAACAATGAGAGCTGTGGCAAGAAAACAACCATCAATAGACCCTGCAACATCAACAGAAACTCCACTACAATCAGGGTCAGAGCAACCATGGAAGGACCTTCAGAAATCCATGCAGGCTTTTGATCAGAAAATTGAGCTTGCATTAACGCGGATGGTGGATCAAGATATAAAAATAGAAATGCAATGAAAGCAGCAGGGGTCACGGAGTCAATGGCGACTAAAGTCCTAGCCTCAACCTCTAAACTCAGCTCCCAGGGTGGGGGCTGACCAAACGAGCAGACACGAAAGACCATTAGGCCTATTCTGCTGGCATTTTAGTATGTTAGCATGTTAGTAACTTGCAATTCCAATATAGATTGGAGGTGCTGGAAAATGCTCAAAGGGCTTCAAATGTGCACATTGTGGGGCTAGCTGAAAATTCTGAAGGTGAGGATTTGCTGGCATTTCTAAAAGAATGGCTTCCATCCACCCTAAACTTGAAAACAGAACTTTCCCTGACTAGTCTTTTAAGGGCTTACCAAGTGTCTCCAAGGACTACAGGGATTCTAAATGAAGCATCAAGAACCATCCTCCTGGTTACCACCAGAGCAACAATAAGGGATCTCATTCTGCAGGTTGCTAGAGGTTCGGTATCATTGTTTTACCATGGACAGACAACACATCTTTTCCTGGACCTTTCTTTTGCAACAAGAGCCAGGCGCAAGCGTTTTGATGGCATCTCGGTGAAATCTAGGAGCCTTGGTATTGCGCATTCCTTGTTGATGCCAGCTCGGCTTTACATTTTCCACAGAGGGAAAACATATCAGTTTACAGATCCAGATGAGGCAGGTAAAAAGGTTGAATGTTTCAGTAGAGAATTTGCTCGAGCAACTGTTGAAGAATCCGATTCTGACCAGGATTATTGAAAAGGAGATCGGGACTGGAATAACAAGTAATTTGTTACATTAGACTGCTTGACTTAAGACCTTTTTATTTTGGACATTAAAAATATATCTTAATCATTGTAAAAGCATAACAACTACTTTGAAGTTCACTAGAACGGATTGAATTAGGCTTCATGTTTAGGCAGTATAAATTTGTAGCACATAAATTTTACTTCTGAGTTCTGTGGGGAGCAATGTTAACACGATGCAAAGTTGATGGTCTAACACATGTTAGTATACATGTTGGAGGAATCCTAAAGGTTAATTTAATTATACCAATGCAGGGGAGAAGAACAATACATTTCATAATGGTGTTAAGGGACTGCCTTGGTTTGTAGATTACTACTCATAGTAACCAGGTTTGGATTCCTCAAGTTGATTTTGGAATTTCTTAAGCTAACAGGTTAAGGGGTATTTTATTTTATTTTTTCACTAATCTCCTCTTTGTACTACAAATAAATAAATATCCATGTTGAATGGGGGGTCACATCAACACAGAAGGTTGAGTTATTCTGTTTGGCTAGAATATTTTTGACTGGATAGACCACCCATAGTATGTAGGGTGCAGCATATTTTGGATTTCCTTTTAGAATTTTAATATTAAATGATATTTCCCCATATCCAAACAGCTGATTGTATAGACTACCTCTACTGTCTTACATTGAATGTATCATCTGGCACTCTGTTGATCTCTTTCATGAGACAAATTATGTACTTATTTTATCACTAAAACAATAAAATATAATTACAAAAAAAAGAAATGAGGAGTGATACAACTCAATCAGGTAATCAATCAAAACATTATTTAACCAGGCATAACACCATTGAACAAGCTCATTTTCAAAGTGGTCCTGGACAGAAAGGGCAAATACAGAATAAGATGGGGTTAATACACAATCAGATAACTAGACTAAGTGTATCAAACTGTAAGGACATTCTTATACAAATACATAGTGCAAATATGGATAGTCAGCAGTCAGTTACATAGTTTAGCTACATCAAGCTGTAAGGTAATTTTTATACAATTATGTGAAAACAGGCCATAACTGTCACCAAGCATGCATGAAAATTGAGTCTGCAAGTCCTTGGTTATGCTTCCCTATGTAGGTCAGCATCAGCCCAAAACAAAAAATTTGTACTCCCCTTATTCAGTAGAAGCATTTAACAGTGGTGTAGAAACAGAGGATAGCAAGAAGAACCACTAAAGGGGGAAGAGTACAGGAAGCCCCTATCAGGGAGGAGACATACAGGAAGGAGTAAATACAAGTAGACAGAAAAGCAGTTGGAGTTAGGGGACACTAAGGTTGTACAAGTATGATTACAGTATGATTCACCTGTAGCAAATGAAGGCTTCCCTTATATAACCTGCAATTAAAGCTTTAAAGGTGTAGAGACCTGGGATAGTGGTAAGCCTTCGAGTTTTTTGCATTGTATTCCACATGGAGGGTAGAGAGAAGTTAATTGTGTCTGAGCCATGATGTGCCTTTATCCTAGGGACAATATAGGTGGTTAGTGCAAACTGTCTCAGCTCATATAGCCTCTCTGAATGCTCAAACATCCCACCAATGTAGGTAGGCAGTTTATTAGTCAAAATAGTACTGAAAGTGGAATTTGTATGGATCTAAGGGAGTGGATGGTTTGCACAGAAGACCATGAAAATTAATTTAGTGCATGTTCATCTATTAAAACAGGTCTGTCAGAAGAGGGGAGTATAAAGCAACAAGTAAATAAAGAACTAAGGGACACAAGTAACTTAATAGATAATGCACAGAATATAAGATTGTTAAATTCTAGAATCTATCAAGAACAACAGCAGATAGAAGATGAACAGAATGTAGAAATGGAGGAACAAGCAACATTAGAGGAAGTAAATTTAGGTGTAACAAATGGCATTAAGCAAGTATATGTGTTAGGAGACTCTGTTCTCAAATATACAGCTAGATACACAGCTGGGGTAATAAAGAGAATATCACTACGCACTTTTTTCCAGATGCCAGAATAAGTGATGTAAAACACATGTTACCAGCTATCATCAAAGAGAAGGATAATTATTCTGCAATCATAATCCATCTGGGCACAAATAATGTGGGGAATCAGAGTGTTACAGACATTAAGGAATGAATATAAAAGCATTAAGGTGGAAGCTGACAAACTGAAATGCAGGTTGATTATTTCTGAGGTACTCTCAGTTCCGAGAGCAACCGCAGCAAGAACTGAAAACATAAAAATGATAAATAATTGGTTGAGACATTGCAACATTGAGAAGATATTAAGTGCATTATGCATTGGGAAGAGTTTTCAGAAAATAGGCCATTATACAGCATGGATGGATTACATTTAAATAAAATTGGTAGTAGGAAGTTGGGAATCAGAATTAAACAAGTAATAGATGAAACGTTAAACTAAGAAAAAAGAGTCAAAAGGGTATATGCACCAGGAAATCATGACTAGATAGGGTACATGATCTGCAAAAAGAAACCAAAAAATAAGTTATAAAAGGGATTAAGGTATGAGCATTAAATACTAGAAGTTTAAATAATAAGAAAAAATCAGCGCTAGATACCCTAATTAATAAAGAAAATATAGACAAATGTACCATCACTGAGACGTGGTGGGATACTGAAACAACATGGAAGAAACACATAGATGGGTCTATATTATACACTACAAATCAAAGTGAGAAAAAAGGGGAGGTGTAGCAATTTATGCAAAAAAACACATTACATTGTGGGAGACATGATATGGGGGTTAATTTAGATTGTATTGAAACTATATGGGTCTCAGTAGAGATAAAGGCAAAAAGAAAATTGTATGTTGGGGTACTGTTCAGGGCACTGAATACACGAATAGAAATAAATATTTTCATGAACAAATCTCACTGATGGTGGAAAAAGGTAATATTGTTATAACAGGCATTTTTAATTATCCAAATATAGATTAGAATAACATGACGTCACACGTCAGTGTTGAAAAACAATTCATTGAAACACTAAAACTTGCTAATTTGCATCAGGTGGTAATGGAACCAACTAGATGGACCAATGTATTGGATTTGGTAATAACCAATAAGGAAGAATTAGTTAAAACTGTATACATCAGAGAAAGTTTATCAGATAGTGATCATAGAATAGTTGAATTTAGGATAAGGGTAGAAAAGGTAAGAGTAAAAGGGTCTATAATAATTAAGAACTATAACAGAGCTAACTTTCATAAAATATGATTAGAATTATCAAAATGGGAATGGGAGAAGGTATTGTACAACAAAAACATACAAGATATGTGGGACTGCCTTAAGAGTACCTTATTAAGGCCGGTCCAGTGGCGCTGAGAGTTGAGTCCCTGGACGCCACACCTCGCGCTGTGCCAGCGACCCTGGTTCTGGAATGGACTCGGGCCACTGGGGTCTGGCAGGGGGAAGGAAGGATTAAGCATCCTGCAACAGCTCTCCTTCCTTTGGGGTGGGTGAAGGACATGCACCACACTGCCGTGACACCCAGTGGAGGCTGGGTGTCTGACAAGGTGCGGGCATCTACATGGGGGAGAGCCGGCAGACGTCTGCATGTTAAGGCGTTGACGTCATTGCACGTCCAGCTCTTCAGTGGGCAAAAAAACAGGAAAAAATCAAGGGTGTCTCTGCCTCTATGAAGCCCTCTCCAGGCTTCAATTAGCCTCTGCCACATGATCCTCCAACCAGATATAGGTTCTGAGGGCTGGATAAGGGGACCAGTTCCATGGACCCGCCCTTCAGAGGGAAAGCTGGGGGTGACCGAGGGATCATTGTAGAGACAGTAGGTGGAAGACCAGGGGCCATGACCAGGATGGAAATCTGGCAGGGAGCCCTGCAAAAATAAGTATATATATATAAAAAAAAGTACCTTATTAAAGCTGGGAAGAAATTAGTGCCTAATAAAAAATGTATAACAAAAGGGGAAAATTACCCATGTGGTGTACACACAGGATTTTGAAGCAAAGTAAAATGAAGAAAAAAGCTTTTGATAAAATGAAAAAATATCAAATCGAGGAAAATATCTTAAAGTACAAGAAATAACTCAAAAAGCTTAAACAATTATACTCATTGAGAGGAATAAATTGGAATTTAAAATTTCACATCAAAAAGATAATGGCAAAAGTTTTTAAGCATATATAAATAACAATAGACATAGTGGCACGTGTATGGGGCACATTGTGGATAATGGGGAGAAAATCAAAACACCCCAAGGTATGGCTAATATTTTCAATAAATATTTTTGTACAGTGTTTAATAAAATGATACAAAAACACACCATCAAGGTGCATAATTACTTAGATTTTATTTATTTATTTTTTGTTAGCCGGGTAGGTATACTAGACAGCATAACTGCCTATTTTCAGGTATGACCCAGAAAATTACAACAAAGGGTACATAGACAATAGTAGATACAAGAAAACATCATGGGAACAAGTAGAAGTCAGACACAGAACACTTATACAAAATTTTCAGCAGTGACAGTACATTTGCAGGAATCTATAGGTAGTAACAAAACAGAAATATAAGTGCAAATAACTAACAGTCATAAGTCATACAACTAGTGAGTAAGTGCTAGAAGAGAGGAAATAAGATTTCCAGGCAGGTTGAGAGTAGTAGAGGTTGGAGCCGGTAGGCAACTAGGAGGAACCAGTACAGGAGTCAGTGGATTGAGGATAGGAGCAAAGGGTACATAGACAATGGTAGATACAATAAAACATCATGGGAACAAGTAGAAGTCAGACACAGTACACATACAAAATTTTCAGCAATGATTTAACATTGGATATTAGCACTAGAGAAGTGGAAAGTTTAATTGATAAGTTAAAAGTTAACAAATCATTTGGTCCTAATCTGTTGCACCCTAGGTTCCTGAAGGAAATTAAAAAAAACTAATTTCCAAACCATTTGCTTTTCTGTTAATCACTTCCTTCTCCACTGGAGAAGTGCCAAATGACTGGAGGATAGCCACAGTCATACCCTTGTTTAAAAAGTAACAGAGCAGAGAACTCCAACTATAGACCCATCAGTTTGACACCAATTGTATGTAAAATGGCAGAAACGTTTATTAAAGGAGAGATCACATGATGCATCTGTGAGATGTGCAGCTCTCGGGCCAAGCTCCCGCTCCAACTCTCATAAACAATGCTAAAAACAGTATTTTAGATTTGATTTCTGCCTATTTGTGGAGTGTACTCCTGAAAGTACCTGGGGTGACCGGAAAGCAGTTTTGAATGGCAGATATCAAGAATATAATTCTCAAGTGCCTACCTTTGAAATCGGGGCCTACCGAAAATATGGAGGCGGAGATGCACCAGGTCTTACCGAGACATACGCCCCCACAGACCCCTGAGAAAGAGTCGAAATGAGCTAAAGGTCCATCAGGGAGCCTATTGAAATCTATTGCCTCTACTGCAACTTCACAAACGCTGACTCCACTCTCGGAACAAAACTTCATGGAGGAGCTGCAGCCATTTAAAGAGGCACTGCAAGAGATCACTGGAGAAATTAGATCACTTGGGGGGAACTCTCGGATACAAATCGGGCTATCTCGGATGTTGCAGTCCATACTACATCCCTGGAAAGTTGGAAAGACAGGATGGAACCTGAGATAACTAATGTGAGGCAGTGGCTACATAAAATTGAAGCTAAACTGGAGGATCTGGAAGGCCGGAGCCGCAGAAACAATATAATTATTTTCGGCCTTCCAGAAGATGCTGAGGGCTCCACATCCATTATATTCCTGCAAAAAGTGCTTACAAAAATTGCTGGCCCTTCTCCCAATAATACTACCTTCATAATAGAGAGGGCTCACCGTTCGCTACGTCCTAAACCAGCTGCTGGGAAACCCCCAAGGCCAATGATCATTAAATTTCTCAATTTTTCTGGACAAAATACATATTCTTGGGCAGGTTAAAAGCCTACAGCAGGTATTATGGGAAGACCACTCGAGATTTGCGCAAGATCTGCCAGCCACAGTGAGACAACGGAGATCGGAATATCACCCCTTTGTTTCAAAACTAATTGCTGCAGGGATTAAATACAGGGTACAGTACCCGTCCCGCCTGTCAGTGTTGCATGAGGGAAAATGGCTCTCTTATGATACAGCACAGCAAGCTAACTTAGCTCTACAGTCTCTGTTTCCTGATTTATTTACCCCCTGCTGAGGGTATTGGAAGAGAACCATGGGCGTAACTCTTTTTTTCTCTCTCACTCTGTTCATTTCAATGAGAAGATGTTTCTGTTGGTTAAATGAAATCACTTCTAGTAAATGACCACAAGAGGGCGATAAAGACGGCGACTTCAAGAGAGGGAAGCTGTGGACACCTCAAGTATTATTAATAAGTTAATTAGTTGCAAGTTTGGTGATGGTCAATCGGTAACTCCTCGATACTTATCAGGAAAGTCTCGTGACTAGATGGCAAGCAACCTGGCAAGCTTTTTATTGAAGAAAGACATTTTTTTTTTGGATGTATGGCTTTCTGTGCAGTCTTGGCTGTTTCTTTTCCTGCGGGAATAATGTGTGATAGCACCGTTTCCTACAATCAAACTTAAAAGGACAGATGTCTCCCATCAGGCCTATGGCCTTGTCTTACTTTCGCTGAACAAACTAACCTTTACATTTATGGTTTTAACATCTTGATGAGACTGCTTAAAGGAAAATTCCCCCTCCTTCCTTTTTTCATTCCTCTTCCTTTCTAACTTACCTTGGAGGCAAGCCGGAGCATATATAGTTAAGTTTAACTGACTGTTCAGATTAGAGGTTTGGAAAATAACTCAGATGGGAGCCGAGGGTTTTTTTTGTGTTTTTTTTTTACCTCCTGAACCAAACTTGCGAGTTCTGAGGCTTAAGGTATTACTAACTGTATAAAGTAATCAAGGCAATATCTTAATATGTTAGTCATATGATTTTTGTTGGGGGCTGGGGCGGGTGGCAAGGTCTGGAGATCATTGCAGTCTAATCAGTGCACCATGTTCCGGCACAGGGTTGGGGGGGATACCATAGCAGGTGGAATAACCTGGTGTTTATAGGCTGTAATAGTTATGCTTTTGGGATTACAAAACATCAGGCACCAGGTGTTTAGGCAGTGTACTAAGGATGCTAAATACCCCGCCATGGGAAAGGGGAAATGGTTAAGGGGAGTGAGGAAGGGGATTAGTGGATCTTCTCGCTTTTTAATAGTATTCTGTATATCTCTTATGTTTATAAATTTCCTCGCACTTCTAATAATAGTAGATATGTTAAATGATGGAGGGGGTCAGGTGGGGGGACCATAATCGTTGGGGTGTGGAAGTTTGTATTAGGGGAAAGGAATGGGAAAAGGGACACACATTATTCACCACCGGGCATTGGCAACGAAGATTATGGGGGAAATGAAAACTACAGGTATGGGGATGTTTTTTATATGAGGTGCCTTACGATAACCAATATCTGTTCATGGTACTATCCTTAAAGTTTTGTTCATGGAATGTTAAAGGTGTACAATCCCCCACTAAAAGAGCCAAGATCCTCTTGCATCTCCATAAGTTTAATGTTGATGTGGCTTTTCTTCAAGAGACACATCTACCCACAGCGCAGATTGTTAATCTAAGACGAACATGGGTGGGTACAGTGCTGGGGACGGGGTTGAACAGGTGAAAATGTGGGGTGGCTGTGCTGATAGCACGATGGATACCTTTTAAATTGTTACACTCGGTTGTCGATCCCCAAGGTAGATACATTCTGCTTAGGGCTATTTTGGTCCACATGGAACTGATACTGGGCTCTGTTTATGGCCCGGTGGGAGACACCCGCAATTCTTTACTAATCTAATGACTAGCCTGGCCCCCTGGTCTACCCTTCCTATGCTAATTGATGGGGACTGGAATCTAGTCTTTAGCAATCTACTGGATAGATCTAACTCAAGACGTTCCTCCCTTACCCCCGCACAATGGGCATTGAGGGAAATGATGGATTCCTTGGGTCTAGTGGATCTTTGGAGGACTCTCTTTCCTTCAACAAAGGATTACTCATTTCACTCTCTGCCTCATCATACACTATCGAGAATTGACTACTTTTTGTTGGGGATTGAGCACCTACCAGGGGTCCAAGCCTGTGATTACCTAGCAAAAGTGATATCGGATCATCATCACCCAACTCTCCTGCAATGGGTATTACCTAACTCAATGGCTCACGACAAGGTTTGGAGGTTTAACTCTCAATTACTAAAATCTGATTATCTAATAGGGGAGCTTAATAGTTTCATAAAGAATTTTTACGAGTACAATGCCCCTACTATGTCAAAACTGGACATACTATGGGGGGCATTGAAATGCTCATTAAGAGGAGAGGCCATCCGTCTAGCCTCAATCAGGAAAAAGGAAATTTCCCAAGAATCCTCCCAACTACTACAACAAATCAGAGTGTTAGAACAATCCCTCACTGTTCATTCCAACCCGGATGACCTAGAAAAACTAGAAAACCTCCGCTTTCAATATAACACCCTTCTTAGTGACAGAGTAGAGCACCTCCTCTTACGTTCTAAAATTACCTACTTTGACCAAGGAGACAAAGCTGGGAAATTACTCACAATGAGACTCAGAGTTCAGGTTTCAGATAGGCTTGTCTTAGCCGTACGAGATGCTTCAGGTACCCTTCAGACCTCTCCCAGGGACATTGTCTCATCTTTTAAAACTTACTATCAATCGCTTTATTCATGTTCCCCTATATCTTTTAAACATACTGAATTAGATCAGTTCCTTCAAGACATAGAGCTCCCAAGACTGTCTAAGCACCAAATTTCCATCCAGCAAGCTCCTCTGATGTTAAATGAAGTCTACCAAGCCATCGATGCACTTCCGGCAGATAAAGCACCAGGCCCTGATGGCTACACACCCAACTTCTACAAATCATTCAAAGCCCAAATTGGCCCTAAACTTCTTGATTTATACAATTATGTCTATAAATATGGCCTTTCAGACCACAGTCTTACTTCCGCCACTATTGTAGTTCTTCTAAAACCAGAGACCGTTACAGATTGCTTCAATTTCAGATAATACAGGATCTATATTACACTCCTGTAAAACTTTGTAAAATGGGTAAGCTTCAGTTGGATCTATGTACCAGGTGTGGGACCTAGCAGGGCACACTGTTTCACATTTTGTGGGAGTGTGATAAGGCATCTCCTGTCTGGGAAAGTATCCGCTCTAGACTTAACCCATTACTGGGACTACAAAACACTTTTCAACCAGAGATTTGTGTCCTAGGGGATTCAGGGGAACATTCTCATTGGAAATCAAAGGAAACATATGATGTTAATCTCTTTATTTTAGTTGTTTAACCAGGTATAGCACACTAAGCTGAAAGCTTTTTTACAGGAGCGACCTGGGAGCACAAGGAGGTTAAGTGACTTGCTCAGGGTCACACAGTATGCAAGTGGAAACTGTGGGATTCAAACCCAGGTCTGGTCTGCTGGATGTCACCAGATTTGCAGCTCAGAGCCTTAGACCACTGTGCTATACTGCCTCCTTATCTTTATGTGCTAAGAAAGTGATATTACATCATTGGCTGGATCAGCAGACTCCTACGTACACAGAATGGCATCAAGAAATCCTTTTCGCCTTACAAGCAGAACACCTCATAGCGAGCATCTCCAAAAATAGTAAAAAATATCAGAAGATCTGGGCCCCTCTGCAAACCCTACTATGTACCTAACAGTCCCCATACCTATAAATGGGACTGACTTGGCTCCTTGGAGCTGAGCCCAATGGGTATCAGTTGCCACAGTTAAAATAGCTTATATCATAGAATTGGTGAACACACTCCAAAATATATGAAACATAGTCGGATCTAGGTGGAGGTTACCTTTCTGCTCCCTCTTTCTTCCTTTCTGTTCTTTTACTAGTTTTTCCTTTTTTCTTCCCAGTGGTGAAGGAATTGCAGGGGAGGGAGATTAGGGTGGAGGTTGGGGGTTCCATTTTTTTTGCACCATCAATTTCTTAACAGTAATGTAACTTACTACCCTTTTTAAGGTGCCAAATACTGGATACTGATCTGCAATAGTTAGATAATGGATCTATGTTGCTGATGTATTGTTTCAAAACATGCTATGTAATGGTGTTTTGTGTTTGTTTGTTGAATGGTAAACATAATAAAGCTTACTAAATGTAAAAAAAAAAGGAACGTTTATTAAAACTAAGCTGGAAGATAATCTTAGCAAACTAGGCCACACGGATGATAAACAACATGGGTTCCACAGAAATAGGTTGTGTGTTACAAACCAGCTATGTTTCTATGAACAGTTGAATAAAAACATAAACAATAATCCAGCAGTTGACATCCTTTTTTTTGGCTACGCAAAAGGCTTTTGATAAAGTCCCACATGAATTATTAATTTGCAAGTTAGCAAGAAAAGGAGTGATAAAAGATTGGTGGACTGGATAGGAAATCAGTTGCGGGAACAAAGTCAAAGGGAGAGAATAAAGGGAAAATATTTGAATGTTGGTGAGGTTACTAGTGGGGTCCCCCAGGGCTCTGTTTTGGTACCAGTGTTGTTTTCCTTTTTTTTTTTGTATTATCTTTTCCCCCTCTACATGCTGCCACTCACAGCCACTCCTTCAGGCTGTGCCAAGGCTACATCCAATCCATCCTGTTCCCGGCCCTGTCTCTCACATTGCAGACATCCCCAGGGTAACCCAGACATAACCCTTCACCAGGTGGACCCCTGTCCTGTGGGAGGAGAGGCACCTGAGGCAGGGCAAGTGCAATACTCGGCCCTGGGATACTGCTGAGGGATGGATGACTCAGGCCATTGATGACATCAGACTGCCGGGAGGCCATCATCTGGTTGAGTGCAGAGCCATTTTCCATTTTTCTGGTGGCGTTCCCTCTTTTGCTCTGATTCTGCATTATCCCTGGTCTTCACTGGAGGTCACTGCAGAGCGACACACTCCCATAGCCCACTGCAAGAGAGGAAAGCAGTCTTACAGATGCTCAATCCTCTCCTTCCCCTGCTGGCATCTGGCACCTGAGTCCATTCCCGAACCTGGGTCACTGGTGTCGTTCGAGGTAAGGCGTTAATGACTCAGCCCTCTGCGCCACCGGGCTGGCTTTTGTTTGCCTTTTTAATTAGTGATATTCAACAAGGAGTAGATAGTTGGCTGGTGAAATTTGCAGATGATATTAAGTTGGGTGGACCTGTGGATACAGTGGAAAACATATAGAAATTAAAATCTGACTTGAGTCAAATAGAAAAATGGGCAAAAGACAACAGTATGCAGTTCAGTGCAAATAAGTGCATGGTGTTGCATATGGGAAAGAACAATGGACAAAATGAATATCTGATAAATAATAAAACACTTATTAAAAAAACACTGAAAAGGATGTTGGGATATATACATATATATGTATATAGATCAGGGTATGAACTTTGCTGAACATAACACAAAAATTATCCAGAAAAGTAACTATATGATTAGGAATATAAAAAGAACCTTTGTAAATCGTTCAGCTTCATGTCTAATGCCACTTTATAGATCCTACATCAGGCCACACCTGGATTATGGAACACCCTTATGGACTCCGTACTTGAGAAGGGAGGTGTAGAGATTGGAGGGTGGTGCAGCACAGGGTAACCAAGATGGTTGGGGGTTTTAAAGATCTAAAGTATGAGGACAGACAGAATAGATTGGGACGTTTTAGTTTGGAACAAAGAAGAATTAGAGGGGATTTAATGCTCATGCAGAACATCAAACATGACACTGACCTAAGACAACAGCTAGGTATAAATATTCAAGAAAAGCCAATGGATTGAGGGGACATAAATTACAAATTGTAATGGAAAAACAAACAAAAACACAAGGCTTAACTTTTCTTTTTTTTTTTAGTCTTTGGTAACCGGATAAGTCACCCTAGGCACAGGTGCCTGTTTTCAGGGTCGACCTGGGAGCACTGGGTGGTTAAGTGACTTGCTTAGAGTCACACAGTATGCAAGTGGAGGTTGTGAGAATTAAACTCAGGTCTGGTCTGCTGGAGGTATCAAGCTCGTTCACACCTCGTTCTTCTAACCTCTAGGCTATACTGCCAGCCCAGCCCAAATAGAACAGCTAAAATGTGGAACCAGTTACCAGTGGGTCTAGTGGAAAGTCAGAGTTCGTCATTATTTGAGAAACATCTGGATATGTGGATATTGGATAAAGGGAATATTTGGACCCGCTAAGCAAGTGGATGGTGATAATGGGTCTTGTTGACCTTCTTCCTTCCTACACCCAATGTAATAGCCCAGTGTAATGGTGTTGCAGTTGTGCAGAATTACATTTTGGCCTGGATTCGAGAATTTTCTGTACTGGGTACATGAGGTGGGGTAATAAGATGGCTATGCTGACAATTTGGTCACTGTTGTCCTATAAATGGAAGTGCAGGGTCACAAGGACCCTATGCTTCCATGGCTATATACATATATACATCTATGGAGGGATGAGAGTGCAAGGACTGGTGGGACATGCATTCCCACAGACAAACAAGGATATGGTTATACTATTTGAAAAAGTAAGGAAATTCATTTCAAAAACATTTTTTTTTTTTGGTAAAATTTTTTTATTGTAAGCAGGCAAAGCTTATACATAAACAACAACATAGTCATATATAAAAGCAGTGAGAGTGATAAATGATAACTGCAGTGTGGGGCAGAGAGTAAGCATTAGCATGAAGCATGAACCCAACATTGATATTACAATCTTGGGTACATTCAGTAACAGAGCCACTAGTAGGCCCCCTAGTAAGCAGAAAGCTGCTCATGTGACTTTTTGCCAATCCTGGACCACTTTTCACTGTACTACAACTGTAGTCCTCCCTATACTGCTCTGATTAAAGGGCCCCACAACTTGATCAAATAAATCCTGTTTCCCATTAGCTGAAAGTTGCATCCTTTCCAGGGTTAGACATTGCTTCATGCAAACAGCAAAACACTTTGTTAATGCATCAGTTAGAGTTGTTACTAAAGCAACAGAAGCTCAGTGTTAATGTGAGGAAGTATTTTTTCACAGAGATGGTGGTGGACGCATAGAACGGCCTTCCTGAGGAGGTTGTGGGGTCTAAAACTGTGGGAGAATTCAAGAATGCATGGGACAAACATAAGGCAAGTCTTTTGGGGATACGAAGAAATAGGCTGCTGGTTAACTAGGATCTGCAGCTTATCCTGTAGGTAGGGAAATGGGCAGACTAGGTGGGCCAAGTGGTCCTTATCTGCCATCAAAGTCTATGTTTCTAGGGAAATGTGGTGTTAGGGTTTCCATCCCTAACATCCCACATCCATCCTGCAGACACTGACAGGTGTCGGTGATGTTCCTTGGGGTCGTCAGCCCTTACACTCACCCCATTCTCCTATACTGTACCCATCTCAGCTTATTTACTTATGGAATGGGGTGAGCATTAGCGCTGATGAACCCAAGGCACACCCCCGACACATGTCTGTGTCTGCAGGGTGGGGGTGGGGTGTTAGGGTTGGAAACCCTAACACCACATCTCCCTGCTTTTGTTGCTTTAGTAACAGCCCTAACGGATTCATTAACAAAGTTTTTTGCAATGATAGTTATAGATACATATATAATAGTGGTTTTTCATTCTGTCCATTCTGCTTAACTCTGACAATGTTTTGCAGGCAGGACCAGCTTACTTAAGGCAGCAGATCTAAATTAATACAAACTATACATCTTTTACATACATACTGAATGCGTACATAAAAGCTGGTCAGTCCACATGTAGGATGCAACATTTCAGCTACATATAGAAGATGACTCATACCGGGACACTTTAAGCACAAACTGGGCTGGCAGTATAGCCTAGAGGTTAGAGCAATGAGGTGTGAACGAGCTTGGTACATCCAACAGACCAGACCTGAATTTGATTCTCACAACCTCCACTTGCATACTGTGTGACTCTGAGTAAGTCACTTAACCGCCCAGTGCTTCCTGGTAGCCCCTGAAAACAGGCACTTGTGCCTAGTGGGTCTTACCCAGTTACCAAAGACTAAATAAAAAAAATAAACTGTTAAGTTTGTTTCAGCTCAGTTCTGTCCTGTTAGTATTCTATTTTTACATAAATAATAAAATCAAAATCAGTGTGTTTACCTTTGAAATTTTAATACTATTCATTTTATAACTATTCCTGAAAAACCTCACAACATGAACTTCTTGCACCATTTTTAATAAATACTCCTTTGGTACATTATCCATAAAAAACACAGCCTGAGTGCTATAAAAGGTTTGCAAGACGTGTTTCATTCTGTTTCAGTTTCTGCATTTAAAATGAGCATTTGTTTCACTGAAGCCAGTGCAACCTGATGTTCTCAGTTTATATAAAAATAAGACCTTTCAAAACATAATGCAGTATTATTTAATGATTATGTCTCTTTTGTTTTTAACTTAAGATATTGAATTGTTTTGGTGCTTTCAGAGGTGGAAATAACATTTCTAATCTTGACTATATAAGCAGCAACATTTTGATTATACACTCACTGTGGTGCCGAAACCTCATTCGTGCACTTTTACTCAAAGGGACAGTACAGACCAACTTTTTTATTTCTGTTTGTATATTCAGAGTAGTGCCATAACATCAAGGGTTGTTGCTCAAATGTAGTAAAGAGTAGTTAATTTTCTGTTGCTGCTTTAAAATAAATTATCAGTCAGGATTCCCAGTTTGAATCCCGAGTGATCATTTATTTCAAAGCAGCAACAAAAAATGCCAGAAGTAGGGCCAGATATTCAAAGTAGAGCACCGGGTGCAAATCTGTTGTGCTGGACTAGCACCGAATTTGTGTCCGACTGCAATATTCAAAAGAACATTTAGCGCCGGTGCTAGGTGTTAGCACTGATACTAAATAATAATGTATGCAGGTGAGGGACTGAGGGGAGGGGCCCCAAATGCCGGCGCACTGGCATATTCAATAGTATAGAGCAGCACTACAGGCATTAGAGCGACCTGTAGTGCAGCACTAAATACCGCCAACTAAAAGCTGATGGTAATGAAGTGGTGCACCCCCCCACACACACACATACGAATCCCAACCCCACCCCGTTGACTGTAAAGTAAAAGATGTTACCCTGGTAGTCTATTGGTCCCCCCACCCCCAAGCCTGGCTCCCGTCCCCGTTGAAATTAAAATAAAGATCTTTGGCCTGGTAGTCTAGTGGTCCCCCAACCCCCAAGCACAGCTCCCGTCCCCATTGAAAATTGAATAAATATATTTTCCCTGGTGGACTAGTGGTCCCCCACTTCCAAGCACAGCTCCCGTCCCCATTGAAAATCAAATAAATATATTTTCCCTGGTGGTCTCACAGTAGAGCTCATTTGTACCTCAGTCAGCTGCTGGCCACAGTGGTTAGAGGAGGGCTGAGCCGGTTGCCAGCTCTGTTAGTGGAGTCTGATTGGGATGAGCGGGGGCATCTCTGGTGGGTAGGGGGATCCACTAGACTACCAGGGAAAAGATAATTATTTTAATTTCAATGGGGGATGGGAGCCATGCTTGGGGGTGGGGGGAGCGCTAGATTACCAGGAAAAAGATAATTATTTTAATTTCAACGGGGGTCGGGAGCCATGCTTGGGGGTGGGGGACCACTGGCACATGAGGGGTTTCAGTGTGTTTTGGGGCTTCCCAGGGTCAGGGATCATGCTGGGGGAGACACTATCCTACCAGGGTGTAACAGGCACCCACTGAAACAGGGACCATAATGGCAGAAAAGGACTGCCTGGCCCAGACAGTCTGCCATGTTTCCTATCTACTGGATAATCTGCATAACTAGTGACCCTACAGCCTATGGCCTCCTGCCTTCACCAGATTTGCCTTATGCCTGTCCCATGCATTGCGTCCCCCCACTGTGTTTCACCCACTACTGCAGTGGGGTACCTATGTTGTTGGGGGAGGCATCCTCCAGGGCATGTATGGCCATGGACAGTGTGTCTGGTGTGTATGTTTAGCTATCAATCTGTGTGTATATATATATATATACACACACACACACACATACATACATATACATAGGTCCTGCTTGCACAGCTGCATGGGTGTGTTGTATGCACTGACTGTGCTAGCCAGCACACAGTTTCTACTGCTTCCAGCTTGTACTTCCATTTCGACCAACAGGGGATGCTGTGGGCATGAATTGACCTGCTGTATCCAACCTGTACTTCCATTCCGACCAAAAGAGGGAGATTTGTGCTCCATGCAGTAGCACCTGGCCAACTGCATGGTAATATATGCTAAACAGCACTTAATGAGATGCAAATGTACTTGTTTGCCCACAGATTACCTAAGTAGGCTCATTTGCATGTTAATTTTGAATATTTGGAGGCAGTATAGTGCAATGGTCTAAGGCTCTGAGCTGCAAATTTGGTGACATCCAGCAGACCAGGCCTGGGTTTGAATCCCACAGCTTCCACTTGCAAACTGTGTGACCTTGAGCAAGTCACTTAACCTCCTTGTGCTCCCAGGTTGCTCCTCTAAAAAAGCTTTCAGCTTAGTGTACTATACCTGGTTAAACATCTAAATAAAAAAAAAAATATAGCTCCCATTTGCCGCGGGCTAACCAGTTTGCATTGGGCTAATGTATTAGCACTGTGCAATCAGGTTAGCCCCGGGCAAATCTCACTTCAGCATAGCACACTAAGTCACAGTTCTGCAGTGTGTGGCTTACATTGTTGTTTGCAGTCATACCTCTCAACTGTCCCTGATTTTACCAGTACCTTTGACTCTGTCCCTTCTACAAATTGTGTTTCCATGACCAAACAGTGGGGGTTGTAAGCATAACATACTGTCAGACATTAATGTTACAGACATGTTCTTCCTTAGAAACTGCATTTTACACTACACCACTTATTCTACCAACTTTCTGAGTGGATATCACCAATTTGTAATGTGTGTCCCTGATTTTAAACCTTTGTCCCTGATTTTTTTAAGGCATTGTCCCTGATTTATGAGGCAGGAGGTTGAGAGGTGTGTTTGCAGTAGATGTGACACATCTCTGCGCAATCACACACAATGTTCTCCACCTGCAACACTGGCTTGCTACAGAGTCTAATCAGCTGCACTTGCAGTTTGCACTTCCCTGTTGCTATATTCAATGCTGTCTTATTCCCAGGCTATTTTTGCCCTGCACTCCAAGACCAGTTTGCCCAGCTTCCTTAGACTTCTTTATTCAGCATGATTAGCACCGGGCTATTTCCTTTTGAATATAGCTTGCTTTGTGCTTCGGGCTAAGTTTGCCCACTGGGCAATGCTAATTTAGCCCCGGGGAAAAGTTTTGAATATCTGGCCCATAGTTTTTACTGCCCTTTGAGCAACAACACTCAAGATTTCAAATCTACCTTGAATATATGAACAGAAAATGCCAAAGATGGTCTTTACTGTCTTTTTGAGCAACAGTGATGATGTTTAGTACTACCTTGAACGTATAATCAACATGCTGCTAACACACTCAATATTAGAAATGTTATTTCAACTTCTGAAAATGACAAAAAAGGCAATATTTTACGGTTAAAACAAACAGGAAGTAATTGTGAAATAATACAATATCTCGCTTTTAAATGTCTTATTATTTCATAAAAAGGGAACACTGGATTGTACTCGCTTCAGTAAAACAAATGTTCATTTTATATGCAGAAATTTGACACTGTATAAAACACAACTTGTAATTGCAGTTGGTAAGTGAGCAGACTAGGTGAACCAAATGGTCCTTATCTGCTGTCAAATTCTATGTCTCTATGTTATATTAAGGATGGTGTGCCAAAGGATTTTTTTTGAAAGTGCTGCAAAAGTTCATGATAGCTAAAATATTAACAGTACTATTCTGATTTTATTTGATTTTTGATGTTACAATAGACTAGTGAAATTAACACTCCATGTGTACACGGGGTGTTAATTTCACTTGTTAGTCTATGACAGTGTCCTGGCATGAGCCATCCTAACTGAAAGACGAAATCCTATTTTTGGACTGACTATCCTTTATATTCTCATTCAGTATGTATGTAAAATTTGTTTTAATTTAGACCCTGCTGCCTTCAGGAAACCATTCCTGCTGGCAAAACATTCACGCAGTTATGTAGGTCAGACACAATAAATAAAACCACTACAAAATATATATTCCTGAGAGGGTCATCTTTCCTACTGGTTGTGGCTTTACTTATGGATACTGTGGGAATTGGTCTCCTTGCATTGCTTTTTACCTTACAGGTTGGGAAGCCAGGAGGGCAACAATAGATGATCTTACCCTCATATCCCCTAAATATAGTCAGACTTGTATCTTTACCATTCATGAGTTATGGGCCTTATCTTTACATCCCCTACCTAAAACACACTCATAGTTTTACTGTTCATGCATTATGGATCTTATCCTAACATCCCCTAAATAAATACACACTTGTAACTTTCCTGTTCATGAATTGTGGGTCTTATCCTTGCATACCCTTAATAAAAGCACACATGTTTACCATTTATAAGTTATGGGTCTTATCCTCACACCCCCTTCAATAAAAAAACAGTTGCAATTTTCTGGTTCATGTGTTATAGGTTTTATCCTCACATCCCTTCCAGTTGCAGGAAAAGACATGACCACATATTTCCTGAAATTGCTGTGAGATCTCTAGAGAAATTTCCTGACTGCCTGCCTGCAGTACCACAGTAGGACCACCACAGAGAATCTCTTCAGAGATATCCCAAGATACATGTGAATATCTGACAATGTCTTTTGCTGCAATAGTACACAAAGACACACTCATAGTTTTACCATCCATGACAGATCTTATCCCCTAGATAAAAACAAACTTGTAGCTTTACCTTTTATTACTTGTTGGACTTATCCCTACATCCCCTATGTAACAATTTACATGTAACTTTACCATTCATGAGCTATGGGTCTTATTCTCACATCTCCTACACACAAACACACTTGTAACTTAACCGTGCATGAGGTACTGGTCTTATTTAACATCATCAACACTTAACACACACTTATAGTGTACAATTCACGAGGGTTGTATTTACAGGATCTTAGTTTTGGAGTGAGATTAGCTTTAGAATTATGCATAGTGGACTGTCCCCAATCTCTTGCCACATTTCTCAAACCAGTGAACATTGTCTACCCCTTGAGATCAAGGGACAGTGCCCTGCAGGTCATCCCTAAGATTTGAACATGCACTGGTGGACCTTCCAATGTCTATGCAGACCCTAAGCTATAGAACTCAATACCACCTAAAATTCATCTCTGATTCGCAATGTCTACTTTTGTCTTAGGTGCCATTTTTATCTCCTTAGCTTGGCATGCTGCTCTTTCCACTGAACCTGAGCAATCTCTGTATGCACACATATACATTTATGTGTATCATGGTACTTATACATCCTTTGTGTATCATGGTACTTATGCATCGTTTGTGCAGCTCTACACAGATGGATACTGTTTCCCCTTCCTATGACACAATGTTTAGTTAATAAATTTCTTCCTTTCCTTGTTCATTGTACTACAAAATAATGTTAAATGCTTTTCCACTTTGCAAAACTCTTCACATAGGTTATGTACCATTTACTGTATTGATGAATCTGATTAATTGCCTCACCTTGCATGGATTTCTCCTCCATGATGCAATGCCATTTTTCATGGTCCCTCCCCTCACTGGCTATTGTATTACAGTACATTCTACTGTATGTGTTCACCTTGTACAGAATCTCTTATGTAATCTCCCAAGTCATATTTGAAAATAGGCCTTAATTGCCTAGAGTGCTTACATGGACGAAAGAAAGAAAGAAAGAAAGAAAGAAAGAAAGAAAGAAAGAAAGAAAGAAAGAAAGAAAGAAAGAAATCTCACATTCTCTACATAAAAACACATGTGTAGCTTTACTATTCATGCCTTGCATGTCTAATCTTCATATCCCCTACATATTTAACACTTCCTGCTGATGCTCTTTGCTTTGTCCCATGGGACATTCTGGAAAAGAAAGTATATCTAAGAAAGGTTATGATAATACAGAAACAATTAACTACAACCTGTCACATACCACTTTGGTTGGCGATCTCCCCTTCAGAACAAGCAATGCAATCAAAGCAACAGATTGGTTTTCCCTGTTGCTGGGCCCTTCTAAGCCCAGGGAGGCAACTTTTGCTGCATACAGATGCTGGGGCCTGCATAAAAAATGAAAAATAAGAATTGAAACCATGAAGGGAAGTCTGTCCTCAAATGTAAAAAATCAAAGCTCTTCTTCCTACAACATCTAAATTAGATCAGTTTATTACTCTCACAATAAGAAACAAGCAAAATGAGCCCCTTGAGATGGTCCAGCAATTTAAATATCTTGATGTCACCATGGGTAGTTCCCTCACATACTCACAGCATGTTGACCAGGTTGCCAAGGCTGCTAACTGATGCCTAGGGCAGCTCTACAGACACAGGCACTGCCTTAAGGAAACTGCACTAAAAGGAACCAAAACTACCTCAGTCTTCTCCATCATAGACTACAGCCTTGCCATTTACCTCATGACCTCAGACACCACACTCAATAGGATTGCCATCATGAACAACGAAGCCAGTAGATAACTCCTTGACGCTCCACTCCTCACTCACACCTGCGACCTGTAAGTGCATTTGGGCTGCTTGACCTTGAAAACAGGATTCACTGCCAGACATATCTCAGTGCCAGAAAGGCTACCCTTGGTCTGGTATCCAACGGGGTTCAGGCAAAAATCTGCCCAGCAGCTACAGTTAGACTAACCAGGGCAACCAATTTCAATTCTTATAAGGTCCCATACAGCCATATCTCACAAGGCCAGAGATGCCTCACTTACCAGGCCCCTCTCTGGCTAAACTCTCTACCTGCTGACCAAATTGCCGAACCCAAAATTGGTCCTTTAAAAAAAAAACTCCGTACTTATCTCTCAGCCTGTAATGGAGTGCACATGTTTCCCCTGAATAGATCCTGCATCCTGATCGAACCTACAGCCATAGCAATTCAATACCCCAGAATAGCTACTCACCCATTTTTTTCCTTTACCCCATACCACTTCTTGTATTATTCCCATCCCAGTCTCTACTCATGTTACCTCCCCTACTATTCTACACTTTCCTACTGACTACATCCTTTCTCCTTCCAACTACTCCTTTTGACAAAGTGAATTGGCCTAGTCAGTTTCCTGCATTGAATATCCTAATCCCTCCAGAGGAGGGCAACTAAAATGGTGCAGGGCCTGCAAGAGAAGCCATACGAGGGGAGACTAAAGGTGCTTAATATGTATACCCTTGAGGAAAGGAGGAAGAGGATGGACATGATAGAAACATTTAAGTACCTCAGTGGAATCAACAAAGTCCAAGAGAGTAGCATCTTTCAGAAAAAGGGATGTGCAAGAACAAGGGGACACAATTTGAAGATAGAGTGAGGACGGCTCAGGGGCAATGTGAGGAAGTATTTTTTCACAGAGAGGGTGGTGGATGCATGGAACAGCCTTCCTGAGGAGGTTTTGGGGTCTAAAACTGGAAGAATTCAAGAATGCATGGGCAGACATAAGGCAATTCTTGTGGGGGGGGCAGGAAGAAATAGGCTGTTTGTTAACTAGGATCTGCAGCTTGTCCTGTAGGTAGGAAAATGGGCAGACTAGGTGGGCCAAGCAGTCCTTTTCTGCCGTCAAAGTCTATGTTTCTATTTCTGTGTTTCTCCTTTCTCTGAGTTAAGTCAGTCCACTAGAAAGTTCTTGCTTTTACTATCCATATTTGTATATTCATTTATGTCTTACTATCTGTACCAAACTTCTCTGCTGTATTTACAGTAATGTCTTGCCTGGGGGGCATCCCATGATCTCTGTATGTTATCACCTGTTTTTGTTTTCAAATTATTCTTTTAATGATATGGAAGCTTTGTAAATGAGCTTTTAGCTCAAAGGTTGTAATCTGAGAATTCAATAAATAAATAAATATTAGAGTGTGTTATAATAACATAATATGGTCATGACAGATGGGGCTTGGGATCTGTATTATCTACAACACAAGCAGCATGGCCATGACTACACCCAATTTGAGTATGGACACACATCCACATTTAATAGCAAGAATGTTACCCCAATTTATGCTGTGTAACCCTGAATGCCATTCTCCCTTGGGAATCTGTCCCATCTGGATTTGAAAGCTTGAACAGGGCATACAACAACCTCACTGGATAGGCTATTTCATATGTTATCCACTTGATGAGTGAAGCAGTGTGTTTTAATCCTCTTCTTTTCTGTCCCATGCATGTGAGGGAATGGCCTTTAGTTCTAGTTGCACTCTGCAGCTCAAACATCTGTGTATACTCCACATCTGTCTATACACACCTCAGTAGTCAGAAAACTGTGATCATGTCCTCTCTTGGCCTTTTCTTTTCTTGTCTAAATAATGTGAGTATGTCCATTCTCTACTCATAGCTCTTGCCTCCTAAGCCATTAATCAGCGGGGTGCTCTATGCCAAATGGTTGTGATAATTTCAATGTCCGCTCTATACTGCAATGAGCAGAACTGTACAAAGAACTCCGACCATGGCAGAAGCAAGGTCTTGTACAGTGGCATCACCTCCCTTTACTTGATCCTTACCCTTCCCTCGTAGTGCAGCCCAGCTATTGTATTTGCTTTCTTGATTTCAGTAGCAGACTGCCTGTTTTGCTTTAACTTATGGTTCACAATTACCCCTACATCCTCTATCTCAGTTGTGCTGTTCACTGGTGAAACACACAGGGTATACTCGGCATGCACAATTCAGATTTCTTGCCCCTAGGTTAGTACTGTAACCTGCAGTTCCTCACATTTAAAAATTAAGTCCCAATTTCTCAACCCAAACCACCACAGTTTTAGGTTCCCCTGTAGTTTATGTACTCCTGCTGTTTCCACTTGTGTTGCAATTTAGTGCCATCAGTAATGTCTGCAGCCTAATGCTGACCCCCTTCATTCAAGTTATTAATAACTATGTTAAAAAGCAATGGTTCCAGCACCAGCCCCTGAGGTACTCCACTCAACATATCACTCCACTCTAAATGGTGAACAACTACAACCACCCTCTGTCCCTTCCAGTCAGCTAATTTGCTATCCTTCTCCTGTACACAGTGTGGACTCCCCTTTGTGCTACTTTCTCATTGAGTTTTCCATGTGATACAATATCAAAAACCTTACTGAGGCAACAGGCTGCTCGGCCTCCTGATTGCCCAGCTGGGAATGCTGGACTCTGGGGTACAAACCATGGTCCCTCAACAGGCAAGTGGAAATTATATTTACTGGCTAAACAGTAAAACCCTAACTTTATTCTTAAAAGTCATCCAAGGCCACCTTCCCAATAGTATTGCCTCCATCTTCAAGAGCCCCTTCAATGC
This sequence comes from Neoceratodus forsteri, assembly GCA_016271365.2. NCBI lineage: Eukaryota > Metazoa > Chordata > Ceratodontiformes > Ceratodontidae > Neoceratodus > Neoceratodus forsteri. The sequence continues at coordinate 13,326,238 of CM028130.1, forward strand.
TCATAACAAGACTTAGCTCCACTCAATCCTTCTCAGTCCCTTTCTGTCACACTACTCAAGGTCAGCACTCCCTATACTTCAGGAGTGCAAAACTGTTGAATAGCCTCCCCTACTTTTTGTTGCAGTGTCTCTCCATTGGTTTATTTAAACTCAGGCTTAAACAATACATCCTGGACAGAGCTGTGTGTGATTGCACTTAACAAATATTATGCACCCATGACAATTCAGGTTTTATTGCACTTATCAATGTTATTGTAACCTTGACTGTCTACCTGTGAAACCCTGACCTGTTTTCTCATTCTCTCCTTACTGCTCCTTGATCATGAGCCTCACCTCTCCCCCTTCCATTCTCCTTTCACATGCTGTGCTCACCCCCTCCTTGTATAATCTCTATTGTTTCTCCACCTCCTCTTCTGAGTAAAATGGTTCTATCCTTCCAATCTCTACATCTGTTTATCTTCCTCTCCCTGCTACCTCTATTCTACCTACCTGGGGCAAGTAACCCTTCTCTTCCTCCAAGATATGGGACTGACCCTGTCTGTCCACACACTGGCACCCTACCCACTGCATCTGGCCCCTCACTTTATCCCTCTACTGGGAATGGCTCACAACACCCTTGGGATCTTGAAAGGGTGATATACACATGTTTGGTCCCTCTATCACCTCTGGCATTCATGACTGCCCTCTGGGACCACAGGCATTGTCACCCTTGCTTGAGCAGTAAATGGATCAGGAAAATCTCCCACAGACAATGACAATGGTATGCCCTAAAGCTTCTGCTCCTCCTGCTGCTGATTTTGGGAAATATTCACCCCAACCCAGGACCAGGTCCCACTACTTCTAGCCTAGGCTACCAACTCAGTCACTCCGGAACACTCACTCTTGCTACAGTCAACATTTGCAGTTTCCAACAAAAACTTCATGCCCTGCAAATATTTGTAAACAAACACAAGCCAGACATCCTTGTGGTTGTCAAAACCTGGCTGTCACCTAAAATCATAGACATGGCTATTACTCTGCCAGGCAACAACATTTTTAGACTTGACAGAATGGCTAAAAGAGGTGGAGGCTGTGCCTTATATCTCAAAGACTCTCTCCAGGGCCACCCTCTAAAAACCCTATCTCTGACTCATCCTCTCAGATTCTCACTGTCAAAGTTCTACTAGGGGCCCACAACAAAGCCCTGTCAATTGCCACAGTGTACATCCTCCCTAAAGAACAGGGAAAAGGCCTCAACTCAGTGCTAGACCTCATCCAATCCCAACCACCTGGCTCATAGACAGTCCTTATGGGCGACTTCAATATCAGCTGGCTTGCTCCGGAAACAGAGGGCTTCAAAGACGCCATCTCCTCAGCCAACCTTTCAAAACTGGTTGACTCCTCCATAAGGCACAACTACAAAACAAGCACAAGTACATTCCTGGACTGGATTCTGACCAGTCACCCATTCCGTATCTCAAACATCTCTGTCCTTCCTGACACTCTAAGCGACCATTCTCCTGTCATCTGCATCTGGACAAACAAATTTACCATGACCCCCCCCCAAATTAATCACCAGCAGGGTCCTTCCATGGGGGCAGTTAAAACATCTAAATCCCACCTCAGGCAGCAAGATTGGTCTCCAATCTTCCACACTCCAGATGTCAACACAGCTCTTGACTTCTTCATCAATACCTTTCATGATGCCTGTGACTCCCAAGCCCCTTTTAAAAAGCACAGTCAAAGGCCTGTGCAACCCCTGGCTCTCTTCAGAACTACTTGCACTGCTAAAATCCAGGGACCATCTCTGGGTACGGGCTCGGGAAACTGGAAAGCAAGTAACCATACAGAATTATAAACAAGCTCGAAATAAATGCACAAAATTAATCCACCAGCAGAAAAGTGCCTACTATAAAGATTCTCTGACAAACACCTGGGGGAAGAGGAATTCATTTTGGAACAATATTAAAGAAGTTACAGAAAAGCAGACTAAAACTTCACCCACTATCCTGGTCATAGACAGAATCACAACACTTGACCCGACCACCATAGCAAATTCATTCAACTCAGTTTTCACTGACCTCAGCTCTGTTCTTCCTCCTGATTATTTCAATGATGGCGACCCTCTAACTCTCCCCTCAAGTCCACCCCCTTTCCTAATTGTCCTGCATTTTACTTCAAAATAGTCAAGCCATATGAATTCCATAACTATATCAGTAAAGTTATTGCTAGGTCCAGGTCAAGTGGGGACTCCCTTGACCTCAAGCTGCTGGTCCTCACCATCAACAAGGTGCTCCTACCATTAACTAACATTTTCAATCTCTCCCTCTCTCTCAGCCAGTTCCCTGACAGATGGAAATCTGCCACTGTTACACCAGTCCACAAGAGTGGGGACAGGGCCCTTCAGGTGAACTATCAGCCCATCTCCATACTACCCCCACTGTCTAAGGCCAGTGAGCGTATAGTCTCAGACCAGCTTACAGAATATCTTGATAAGTACAATATCCTGTGTGCTCAACAGCACGGTTTTAGAAAAGGATGCAGTACCACCTCAGCCCTCCTCGAATTCACTGGAGCAATTCATAGTTCCCTGGACAATAGACTTCTTACAGGTTCGATCTTCATTGATCTGACGAAGCGATACTGTCCATCATCATCTATTACTCTTGCAGCTGCTAAATACTGGGTTATCCTGAGTCTACAACATGGTTTAGGAGATACCTGGAAAACCACTCTCAAAGAGTGAAAATAGCTGATGTCCTCTCTGAAGCAAGACCAGTGCGCTCTGGAGTGCCACAAGGGTCCATCCTTGGACCTCTTCTCTTCAGCATTTTCCTGAATAGTCTTCCACAATCCTGTCCTGAGCAACTCCTCCTATATGCTGACGATGCTGTCATCCACTCCACCCACAAGGACCCCCGCCTTCTGCAAAGCAAACTACAGCAAGCCTTCTCCTCAGTTGAAAACTGATTCAGCAAACACAAACTGGTCCTCAACTATAAAAAAACCAAAGTCTATGCTTTTCTGCAGCTTGCAAAAAAAGTACTGGGACCACCCCCTCACTATTGCAAACTGCCTAGGTGCAATCCTAGAACAAGTGCAATCCTTCAAATACCTTAGAATCATGCTTGACAGTAATCTATCCTATGGGACTCACATTAACAATGTTGCCAAAGTGGCTAATACATGTATTGGCCTGCTTTATAGGCATAGGCAATGCCTAACTCCAGAAGCCTTAAGGATCGCAGTCCAAAGCTCGGTGGTCTCAATAATTGACTATGGCCTCATCATCTATGGTTCTGCTTCCACCACCACCACCCTCAGGTGTATATCTTTGGCCTTGAACAAAGCTTGCTGACTCATCACCAGATCCCATCTTCTCACCCATATGTGTGACCTATATGCCCAAACTGGGTAGCTTCAACTCTCTAGACGCATCAAGTACCAATCATGCATAATGGGTAAAAAAACATTGATGGGCTTTGCCTCCCCCCCCCCCGGAGTCCAAGCTCTGTTACAATCTGCACAGAACCTCTGCCTCACGGGCTTTGAATCTCAATTATTGCATATCCGAGATGCGGACCACACAGGGCCAAAGGTCCCTTGCCTATAGAGCTTCCAGCTGGCTAACTGGTCTCCCAAGGGAAATCTCCTCCCTACCTAAGCTAGGGCCATTCTAAGCTAACCTTCACCTATTCCTCTCTGCCTCTAGCACATGTGACTGTCTTCTCTAACCTGCTGTTCCCATCTGGCACCTGTCCCCTCTCATCACCCACTACTATCTCCCTTCTACCTACCCCCCCACTCCCCTCATACTTGCACTTTCCACTTGCTCTTCATGTGTGTTTGACAATCACTTGTGGCAGCATCTTCAACCCGTGTCTCACCCAAGTTCTTGTTATCAATGTTATCCCTGTCTTGTGCATGTTCCTAGTACCTCCTAACTGTATGTATTCATGAGCTGTGATTGTAAACAACTGTACCCTGGTATCCTGTAATTGCTAATGTAACAATGTAATTAACGTAATGTAATAATTAATGTCCTGCTTGTTTGGACTCATTCTGAGGTGGAACCTTTGTAAAAGAGCCATGGCTCAAAAGTAACCGTAATCCTAGACTTGAAATAAATAAATAAATAAATAAATAAAATGAAAGACCTTACTGAAATCCAGATAAACTACATGAACCACCAAACTTCTATCCTCCTCCTAGTAACACCCTCAAAGAAGGTAATTAGTTTAGTTTGCCAGAATCTAGACTACCCTTTTAAAGCCATGATGTGTGAATGGGATCAAACCATTTTCATCCATGTGTTGAACTTCATTTTCCCTGATTGACTCAAACCCTTTGCCAAGCACTAAGTTATGACTAACAGGTCTGTAGTTACCTATGTCTGACCTTGCTCCCATTTTAGGTAGGGGGGGGCTAACAATTTTCCAGAGTTCTGTGATGCGTCCTGTCTGTAAGGAGTCCTAAAAGATATCAATGAGCAGCTCAGTCATAACCCTTGGGAACTCCAGTATTATCCTTGGGTGGATGTCACTGGAAAGCTTGAATTTGTCTAAGCTGGCACCATCCAAACATTTAAAGCCAACTCTGCCGTGATTAGCACTACCTTTTGTTTCATCTACAGCTATCAAAAAGGTCATTTTGGCTAAATACAGTAATAAAGGCCATAGAATCATATACGAACATATGAAATTTGCCAGCAGATAAAGGCCTAGATGTCTATCAAGTCTGCTCGAATGTGCAGCTAGCACCCCTTATTCTGCAGCTGCCCCTCCCTTCCACCCTTCCCCTTCATTAACCCTCCCCCTTGTCCTGTCCCATCCTCATTTGAAGCAGTCCACTGTTCTACTGCATACCACTTCAGCAGGTAATGCATTCCACCCAGCCACCACCCTCTCTGTAAAAAAGTGTCTCCTCATCGTCCTCCTGAACCTTCCTCACTCCAGTCTCATATCATGGCCCCTGGTGTCCCTCCCCTCCCTTACTTTGAACAGCCCCATAGCATATATAGCAACATAGTAATTTTTAAGGTTGGAGGACACTCTAAGTCCATCAAGACCACCCTTACCCCAGCTCTATATGCAGGGGACAACCAGTATTCTGTACAAACATGTACTGATTTATAGGGCTTTCCCACCATCTCTTCTATTAGGGGTACTCTGTAAATCACTTTTTGAGTGGAAATCTGTCCAGGCTTACATGTAAGACCTCTACTTTCGTCATGTACACTGTCTCTGCTAGTACAGATTCACATGTTTACCACACTCTGTAACATATGTCTAAAAGTGTTACACCCTAAATGTTCCACCACTGAGCTTCAGGCCATGTCCCCACATCCTGCTGGAGCACACCATATCACATGTATCCATCTATCCTTTACTATGCAGGAGCCAGAGATCATGTGCCCCTCAGCATCTTTTTCTCTAGGGTGAATATGTTAAGGGCCATCAGACTATACTCATTACTTTTTTTTTCTATATGTCCCATATCATTCTGTAGCCCTATAGTGCACCCTTTCAGCTGCCTAAATGTACTTTTCATACTGGGGAGTCCAGATCTACATTCACTACCCAACTGAGGACTGGCCAGTGCCTTGTAAAGTGGGATGGTTACTTCCTCTGCTCTGCTAGTCCTATTAATTGATATATTGTAGCATTCTGCTAGCATTCCTGAGAGCAGATTTTTATACTTGATCCCTTTTCTATTTTGATTCCCAGTGCCTCATTAGGCCTCCTGGGATTTACAGGGTCAAAATGCTCTACTGGGAAACATTCAGCTTTTGTGGGGGTTGTGTCCCCTGCAGCCACCAAACATGAATATAATCTCCTCTAGGCTGGGCATGCCCTGGAGGGGGCAGAAATTGTGTGGGTGCAAAGGACGGCGTGAGTGAGTGTCGATCTAAAATTAAGATCACCCCTGTCACTCTCACCCTTGTAGCAGTGCCCGAATTGTTGCAGCAAAATTCATTCATAGTGCAAACAGTATATGCCTCCTCCTGTACACTAACAGTAATCCCCAACTGTGCATAGATTCTGCCTCTGTTTTACTCCCCAAGTACAGCACCTTGCAATTAGCTGTATAGAATCAAAGACTCCATGGAGTCCAGCCATTCAGTCCAGCTGTGGTATAATCCATTAACCCTTACTCTAGTGGGTCATCCTTCTGTAGTCATAGCCCAGTAGCAATCTAGGGTGAAAAAGCCTGAATAGCAACCGATGGCAATGAACATTATGACTACTGAGGGTGTGCTGATATTGATAACCAGAAGGGTTTCTTTGGCTAGTGGCAGTACTAAAAGATAATGCAAGCAGGTGGTCTCCCACAACCTAACTGTGCCAAGATTCACAAAGTTTAAAAAAAAAAAAAATGAGCAGCACAATTAAGTTAGTAAGTCTGTCAGGACTGCCACTTCAACAAAACAATATTCTTGTGTTTTAAAAATATTGATTTATTTAGTTTGTATTAACTAGGTAAGGTGTAGTAGGCACACATTTATCTATTTTAAGACACAGCTTGGGTGAAATACAATCAAAACCATACAGTTGGTGACAATGACAGATACATTCAGTTCATAAGAGATTCCAAGGTACTATGCCTGCTTACAGTAAGAAAATACTTAACAATGGGAAATAATGAAATTTATTTATACATTCTTCATACATTGTAGAATGTACACTTTAAGACCTTCCTTTAACAATTTTAGGGGAGTATGATACAATTAGTTTTTTTCAAGTTTTTGTCTGGTTAGGTAGGTGTCAGTAGATGGACTGGGGGGTTATTTGAGAGGGCAAAAAGATGTTGCCAAATGGGACAGGTATGGGTAGTAGCCAATGAGAGAGTGCGTTGTCTTTAGGAAGGAGGATATATTCGCTGATGGGAAAATGGGGATCCTGTGGGAGGTTCAGTATTGGCAGATAAGCAATTGGAGTGTTTAACACATAGAGAGGAGTTTGTCTTCAAATGGAGGATTGTTGTGTTTCTACTTGACAGCTGTCAATAGATAAGGGTTAAGGTTTCTGGAAAGAAAATTGTCAACAGAAGAGGTCTATTATTGTGTTTTTTTCAGAATATTCAGTCCTCAGATTCTCCTAAGTAAAAATGATGACGTATCACTTGGGAGCTTAAGCAACAGGTTGGTAGAAAAGAGGCCAGGAGTTATATTTTGTTTTAAACTGAGATATTTGAATAGTTGTAAGTGAAATTAGTTCTATGTGTTAAAAATTATTACCTTGAATTTGAACTGATACTTGGGCTGTGATATTGTAGGTTTGGGGATAGATGTTTGGCAGGGAAAATTAGAAGGTAATTTAAATGTGTTGTTTGCCTGGTGTTTGGAGGAGGGGACATTAGCTGCAATTAACTTGTCTTTAAACAGGAATTACTGTGGCTTTCGTTGTTCACTTGGGAGCTTAAGCAACAGGTTGGTAGAAAAGAGGCCAGGAGTTATATTTTGTTTTAAACTGAAATATTTGAATATTTGTAAGTGAAATTAGTTCTATGTGTTAAAAATTATTACCTTGAATTTGAACTGATACTTGGGCTGTGATATTGTAGGTTTGGGGATAGATGTTTGGCAGGGAAAATTAGAAGGTAATTTAAATGTGTTGTTTGCCTGGTGTTTGGAGGAGGGGACATTAGCTGCAATTAACTTGTCTTTAAACAGGAATTACTGTGGCTTTCATTGTTCACTTGGGAGCTTAAGCAACAGGTTGGTAGAAAGAGGCCAGGAGTTATATTTTTTTTAAACTGAAATATTTGAATAGTTGTAAGTGAAATTAGTTATATGTGTTAAAATTATTACCTTGAATTTGAACTGATACTTGGGCTGTGATATTGTAGGTTTGGGGATAGATGTTTGGCAGGGAAAATTAGAAGGTAATTAAATGTGTTGTTTGCCTGGTGTTTGGTAGAGCCTCCCACCCACCCTGTTTTGTAGGCTTTCTTAAATACTGAAAAGCCACTGGGAGTTGGGATTGAAGGGCTGAGTATTTCTGTTTGGGACTGAAATTTGAAGCAACAGGAGTTGGTGGGCCTGTGACATCATACGGTACCTGGTGTCTGCTTACACACACTGTTAGTGGGACTGAACACATACTGGACTGTATGTGTTTGTGAGACTGGGAACTTTGTTGGTGGGATTGAAATTGGGTTTGTAAATAACTACAGTCAGTATGAGAGAAACTGTACTCAGGGGAAGGGACTGAGAAAAGGGGTGTGCTATTATAAACAGAGGATAATCAGGGTGGCCATATTCCACCATGGCAGGCATCTTCGGAAGGGTTGTAGGCTGCACAGGCTGTGGGATGGCAATAATTCTAAATTGGGCCTGGAGAGAGATGCTGCCCACTCTGTAGACAGCTATCTTGTATCAGAGTGAGTATATTGGTTAAGGAGTAAGCTGTGGGAGCTGGGGGTGTCCAAGGATAAGGGGTGTGGATATGGGCAGCAGAAGGGTGGGACTGAGGGAGGCTGGGGCAACGCCCTGAAATTACAGGACATTATGCTACAGCAAGCAGAAGGGGGGATATTAGGGAGAAAGGACCCTTAGATAGGGAAGTTGATGCTAAGGGGAAAGCGTACAGGGTGAAAATTCTGAATTCAAGGAGACTGGAGGGAAGAGTCAGGAGGGGCTGTTGTGCGGAAGCCTAAAACAGCAGACTGTGGGAAGGAGCTCCTAAGGTGAACAGTGAGAGGAAGAAGAGGGTCAGTTTAGAGATGCAGTCAGGGAAACTCGGTTACTTGATGGAGGCTGACATAGAGTGTCACAATAAATCTGAGATACTAAGCATCCTAGAGGGGAGGAAGGGTTGGTGAAATGAGGAAACTTATACAGAGGCTGGGGAGAGTCAGATACCCATAGGGCATCACAGAACAGCTATGGAAAGGATAGACATAGTCCCAGAGGAAGAGAACATATATGTTAAGCAAATGGGGAGATGCAATATATTCCAGACATGAGGAGGAGAGCATGATTGGAGAAGAACTGGGAGACAAGGAGGTGGAGAGGCCCCTTCAGCAGGAAGGTCAGTACCAAGGATGGGGCCCTAGCTAAAGGGACCCACAGAGAGAGCCTCTGGAGACAGGGTACTATTACAAGGGGGGATGGGGTGCGGGGAAGGAAACCATCAGGGCCAGGATAAATGGTTCAGATAAGAGAGGGTTAAAGGGGACACCTATTCAGAAGGGGTTTGAGTTAAGTGGGCAAAATAGCAAGGGAGGCAGAAAGGGGAGGGTGACAAGGGGGTCTCTAATAAGGCAGGAAGACTCCCATGAATTGCGATCATGAATAAAGTGGGGAGGGGGGCTGAGAGGGCATAGTGGAGGTAACCATAGGGATGATGGCGGTGTTAAGGTTCTGTTACTGGGAGACTCGATGATTAAGGGTTATCCATTGGGAGGGACAGGGGATGGATGCCATAGCAGGTGAAGGTAGTGAGTATCTCTGGGCTGACAGTGCACAGAGCAAAGTTCATGGTGTATGAAATGGTTAGGGATTGTGGAGGGAAACCGGATTTCTGGTGCATTTGGGAACTAATGATCTAGAGGAAATAGCATTATGGAAATCCAAGCAAGGTTCCAAGAACTTGCCAGAGTCTGTCGGGATAATGGATGCAACATTTCCTTTTCGAGATATTGCCAGTACCAAAGGCCTCAGTGGAGAAAAATGAAGCTCACAGAGGTTAATAAATGGCTCAGGAAGTGGGGTGAAGAGAATGGGTTGGGGTGTTAGGGAACTGGAATGGAGTTTGGGAGGATAAGGGACTATATGCCAAGGACAGGTTTCATCTTGCCCCATTAGGGAAGGAAGTCCTTAAACAGGGATGGCTGACTACATACAAGAAGGTGGGGTTTAAACTTGTAGGGGAAGGGATAAGGAGGGGCTGACAAAGCCCTCCTCCAGATGAGGGAGTAGCCTTCAAGCCCAAGGGGAGGGGAAACAGACTGGAGGTGGAGGTTTCAGGAGGAGCAGGGGAGGATGGAAGTATAAGGAATCTGGGTGGGGTTCGACAAAAGGATCAGGGATAAGGGGTGGGGTTAGTGTTAGTAAATGCCAGGAGCTTGGAAACAAGTTGCCAGAGTTCCAGGCCATGCTGTTGGGCGTGGATGTGGCAGTCACGAAGCGTGGGCAACAAAAACCATGACTGGGACCTAAATATGCGGGTACACTATGCTTAGGAAGGATAGAAAGGAGGGCAGAGGGGTGGAGTGGCTATGTTCATTAGAGATGACATAGAATTGCTATGGTAGAAGAGGCAGAGGAAACGTGAGGCCTTATGGGTCACCTCTACGATCCCCAGCAGGAGATAAGGTCAAGCTGGGAGTAGCATATAGGCCCCGGGATGAGTGATTTTCTAGAGGATGGTTTGCTGGACAACATCATTGCCCAGTGTGGTCCAAAAGGAAAGGATGGTGTTGATGGGGACCTTAATATGCCAGGTACAAACTGGGGAACCATGTCCTCTAAGGTGGCCAAGGAGCAGAGGCTGCTGGATGGCTTCCAGGATGTGTTCTTAACACAGCATGTGATGGAGCCCACAAGGGAGGGGCATGTCCTGGATGTGGTTCTGGCAGATGGGGATCTAGTAGGGACATGGTTGTACAGGACCACCTGACTGGGAGTGACCACAATACTGTCTGGTTTCAAATAAGCATTGGGGAGTGGGGTGAGATCTAGGACACTGGCAGTGGACTTCAGGGGCAGACTTTATGGGCATGGGAAATATTCTCAGGATCACTTGAAGGATTACCTCAACGACAAGTGTGGAAAGGAGATGGAGGTCATAAAACGGGGACTTCATGAGGCAGTCAGGATCTGCGCTAAGTTGAAGCACGTAAGGAGCAGGTCACATAAACCATGCTGGTGGTCCAGTGAGGTCCAGGTAGCAGTCAGAGAAAAGAAAGGCTACAAAAATATAAAACAACAAGAGGGATAGGGATAAGAAATGTACCAGCTTGCATCTAGAAAAGTCACCTGTATGGTGAGGGAGCAAAGTCCAGTAAAGAGCAATGGCTGGCACAGGGGATACATGGAGGAAAGGGGTTCTTCCGGTACATTGGGGAGTGGAGAAAAACTAAGGGCCATCTCAGCAGATTGAGATCAGAAGAAGGGTGGGTGGAAGAGGCGAGGGACCAGGCAGAGCTATTTAACGAGTACTTTGCCTCTGTGTTCACTAGGAAGGGGGATGGGATATCTACAAAGTAAGACACAAAGGGGATAGAAGCGGCAGGGAGTGGGATCAGGGCAGCAACAGAAATGGAGCAAAAGGGAGGGAAAGGTACCCCAGGGGTGTCACATCTGGATAAGGATAAAAAGACCAGTAAGGTGGAGGGGACAGATGATGCCATCCCCACCAAAAGGGTGTGGTTTGCCCTCAAGGCCCTAAAGAAAGACAAATCTCCTGGGCCGGATGGCATTCATCCGAGAGTACTATGGGAATTGGCGGACATACTGGCTGCACCCTGGCGGAGCTTTCAACAGGTCACTTGAGACAGGAGGTACCTAGGGATTGGCGAGAGGCACATGTGGTACCAATCCATAAAGGGGGTCGAAGGAAGTACCAGGAAACTATAGACCCATCAGTTTAACCTCGGTGGTGGGAAAATTAATGGAGAGTATACTAAAGGAACGATTGGGGTTTACTTGGGGAGGTGGGAGGTCTGGATAGTCGGAGCATGGGTTTGTGCCAGGTAGATCATGTCAAACCAACCTTGTGGAGTTCTATGAATGGGTAACATCAGAACTGGACAGGGGTAAGCCTGTGGATGTATTATTCTTGGACTTCAGCAAGGCGTTTGACTCTGTCCCCACAATGGTCTGGTGGAGAAACTGATGGGGTTAGGAGTAGGCCCTTTGATGGTCAGATGGATTGAAAACTGGATAGCTGGACCACTCAGAGGTAGTGGTCTGTGGGAGCTCTCGAACCCTACAGAGGTTGGTAGTGGGGTACCACAGGGCTCGGTCCTGGGTCCAATCCTGTTTAATGCATACATATCAGACATCAGGGATGGTATAGGGTGTGAAATGAGTCTCTTCACAGATGACTTCAAGATGGGAGCAGTAGTTGAGGGAGAAGAGGGAGGTTGGCCTGCAAGGACCTGGACACCCTGGAAAGCTGGGCTCACACATGGAAATTAAATTTCAATATCACCAAGTGCAAGGTGTTGCATCTTGGTGGAAACCTAAACACAGGTACACCCTGGGAGGAGGTGCTGGAAGCCTCAACAGGGAAAAAGACCTAGGGTCATGGTGGATACATGTATGAATAACTCTGAGCAGTGCAGGAGAGCAGCTAGCAAGGCAAACAGGATGTTGGGATGCATCGCATGAGGGATCACCTCAAGGAGCAAGGAAGTGATTCTGCCACTGTACAATGGACTGGTTAGACCACACCTTGAGTACTGTGTACAGTACTGGAGACCACACTTGAAGAGGACATACAGCTCCTGGAGAGGGTACAGAGGAGGGCAACAAGAGATGATACGAGGGCTAGGGGATTTGACTTACGAGGACAGACTTGAGGAGCTCTGCCTGTTTTCATTGGAGGAGAGGAGAGACAGGGGACATGATTGAGGTCTTCAAGTACCTCAAGGAATAAATAGGGTAAACATGGAGGGATCTTTAGACTAAAGCAGGGAGGCATCACCAGAGGCATGGTTTGAAGTTGGAAGGTGGAAGGCTGAGGGAAAAGAGGAGGAGGTTTTCACTGAGAGGTGGTGGACCCTTGGATGCTCTGCCTGGTGAGCTGGTTCAGAGATCCACAGTGGAGGGGCTTTAGAGAGGGTGGGACAGACACAGAAAGTGGATGTATCAGATGATGGCCTGTCCCGGGGGGGTGGGGATGGATGATAGGGGTTTCTGGAGCACAAGGGATGGGAGGGTCTCTGCACCCAACTAAGGATCTAGGTTCGAGCAGACTTGATAGACCATAAGGCCTAATCTGCTAGCAAATAGTATGTTAGTATGTTAGTATATTCTGAGGTATTTTTCTTCAAGAATCCTTACTTAAGTTTGAATGTTAACAAACAGCAAACAAGCAAAAAAAGCAAAACAATGTATGGTGAGGCTGTGCAGACTACTAAATGTTGTTTGTTATCTTTCTCATTGGTAATAAGTAGGGATCATTCTGGTATATATGGCCTTATGGAGTCCAGCCATCAGCATCATGGAGTATTCTATTATTCCGAGTCTTATGTTACCTGGGCTTATCTGTTGAAATCCTTTGTGTAACTTTAAATTTGACTTTGTACCGTTTGTACTGTATATTATGTATGAATGGATGACTTAAGTGAATTGTAGTTATTGTACTGATGTTTTTTAAATATTTAAGTTTGGTAATATGCTTTGCTACCATATCATCCCTAAAAATGGGTACTTGTACTCAAAGAACTTACCAGGTTAACAAAAAAAACCAAAACACAAGCAAACTTTCTGAAACCATTTTATCATCCTAATAGGAGGATGTTTGTCATTATGGTAAATATAACTTTTCCGGATTATAAGATAGGTGTATTTATTAGCCTAGTAGAATATAATACATTTAATTATAGTATGAATGGTCGTCATCCAGGTTTAGAATGTACCATGCTCAACTTCAAGATTGTGTACTACAGGTTAAATATAGTATTGGACTCTTAGTATAAGCAATTACCTGGAAAATGTTACTTATTCACCAGGATTATATAGAGAATAATGCATAGGCAAGTGTGTGTTATGGATTTGTTTACACACCCAAGGTGTGTGATGACTCATAAAGCTAGAAAGCGAAGCTCAAGAGATTTATGTGGTCATCACACACCAAGGTTTTCAAAAAGATCCACAAAAACACAATTGCCTATACTTTATTTTTTAAAATTAGTGGTGCAAGTAGTGTGACAAAGTCTCAGAAGCAGTTTTTGCCATGATCTCTAATGACAGTTCCTGGGCCCCTGTGAGAGACACACACACACACACACTTTCTCTCTCTTCTCTCTCTCCTCTCTCTCTCTCTCTCTGTCCATTATATTTATTTATCTATCTATGTATCAATATATATATATATATACATATACACACACACATATATCTATATGTATGTCTTTTTTTTAAACTCACTGAGTGGAAGCGCACAGGAAATAGCATTACTGGAAGTCTGTTCCCAATCACAGTGGCAGTCTCGATATGTAAAGGTAGAATCAACCAGATAAATACTGCCCAAAGTAAAAGAAAAGGTAAACAAATGAGTAGTGTAGCTCCTCAGTAATGGAGAACAGGAGCCGTTTGTTTTTTTCTGCTTTCAGCCTTTTTTAACTCACTGTGTGGAAGTACATGGAAATAGCTTTACTGCAAGTCTGTTCCTAATCACAGTGGCAGTCTCACTATGTAAAGGCAGGATCAACCAGATAAGCACTGCCCAAAGTAAAAAAAAAATGATAGACAAATGAGTAGTGCGGCTCCTCAATAACAGAGAAAGGCAGCTGCTCATTTTTCCACTTTTGGTTTAAGAGCAGTGTGGAGCACAAGAACAATGCTGCAGACAGAAAGGGTTCAAGTTCAGGTTCAAGTTTATTGACAGGAAAAAACTCCTTTGAGCAGGCTCATTTACAAGGCAGTCCTGACTAACAACAGGGACATTGCACAAGCATATAGAGAGTAATATGCATTAAATACACAAATAATCCATAAGAAGAAAATAGGACAATAATATTTACATCATATATACATAGGCGCACTAAAGCTAGGAATTAAATAAATGGTTAGCACTGGGTAACAAGATAGTGCCTCATGAGGGAAATAATAACTACAAGACTAGCAAGGAAAGTAAAGACAGTGGCACAGATGGGGTGGGATAAAGTCAGAGAGAAGAGGGGACAGAGGGTGGTAGGATGGAATAGAAGGGGGCAGACAACAAGGCGGTGCGTGCAGGAAAAATGAATATAACAGGGTGGCTATGTTGACTGGGGCAAGGGCACCATGGAGTTGATGGGGAAATGAGGTAGAGAAAGAAGGTAAAGAAAGAAGAGCTGTAGATAAGGGCAGGGACTGTTAAGTGACGACAGTGTGGGATACAGACTAGGAGTAGATTGTATGTTGATGGTAGCGTAACATGAAGAGAGGAAGGGAAGAGGAAGAAGGAGGAATGGCAGTATAAAGGAAAGTCACTTAGGGGTGAGGGAGGGGGTGGACAAGAGGATAGAGCGGTCACTGCAATAATCCAGGCAGGAAGAAAGCACTTTATCAACTGCAGTCACCAAAGTCCAGTAGGTTGTCATAAACAAGTCTTTTGAAGCTATTCACAGGAATCAGGCTTTGCAGTTTGAGCATGGATTGGGCTTTATTCCAGGCAGCCAGGAGGGCACTGCTTATAGCCATGTTTACAAACCAGGAATGGGAGGTGGGAATGTCTAGCATAATGAAGGGTTACTGCGTAGGGAGTAGGGGCAGGTAATTCATTGAAAGAGGATGGAAATATAGGGGAGCAGTTTTTCCAGCAGGGCTTTGTAGAGCCAGGTTACAAAGTGGAAGAGACACCGGGTTGCTAAGGAGGTCCACCCAAGGGAGGCATACAGGTCACAATGATGAGTCCGATGGTGAGCGTTGAAAATGAAGCGTATCGCTCTGTGATAGACAGTGTCCAGTTGATGTAGCAGGGCATCAGAGCATCTGCCATATAGAATATCAACATGGTCGATAAGTGGTATAAAGATTGCTTGGACCAGGTGCAGTCTGGAGTCAGAATCAAATAGAAATTTATTCCTATAAAAGTAGTCAATTCTTTGACATAATTTCTTTGCAAAAGAGTTGATGTGAGCTGAAAAAGTTAGGTGTCGATCTAGTTCACAGCCTAGATATTTAAAATTGTGGACTAACTCGAGATCATCACCATGGAGAGTCTTGATGGGGGGCCAAGAAGCAAGTGAGATGGGGATGGAGGGCAAGTGGTTGGAGTAGAAGAACATCACTTTTGTCTTTTTAGCATCTAAGAGCAGTTTGGAACGTATGAGATTGTGCTGGAGGAGGTCGAATTCTGCCTGTAATTCTGCCTGGGCTTCGTCTACCGAGGGACTGGATTTGTATATCACTGTATCGTCCGTGAGAAGGTGTAGTTTTTGCTCTGCTGATGCCATTTCCAATGAAGTTGATGTATATCATAAATAGAAAGGGTTGTGCATGTACTGAGACTAAAAGCAAATGCCGTAATAACTGAATTTTGGGTTATTATGGCATTTGAGCCGTAAAAACCCGTAATTCAATTATTATGGCATTTGACAGTAATCATAATCGGGTTGATATATAGGGGGCGCACCAGTTATTATATATGGATCTTGTTTGGTTCAGTGATGCTCTTTCTTATTATAAATGGTATGTTCTATTTATTGAAAGATGGCAGGAATTAATAAGTAAATATTACCTCTTGTAATGTGGCAGGTCTTGGATCCCAATCAAGTGGAAAAGGTCCAACTCATTTGTGGCAGATAAATCTAGACATTGCATTACTCTAAAAGATGAATTTCATGACATCTGCGATGGACAAATTTAAAAAGAGTGGGCATATTTTTTTTTATAATTCCATTAAGAAAAGTAAATGAATGAGGTTGCTGTACTGTAAGTTAAGAAAGGCTCCAAGCATAAGGTTTGAGCAAGAGGGCCACAATGTGAAGCTAATCAGTTCTGTCTGCCAAAACCTTGAGAGAGGAGTCAATTATACCATAAAAGTTATCCCTCAGCAGTCATATTGTCTTATTATATATCATCTGAGTTTAACTCAAGTGTTTTATCATATGCTTAGAGAATGTTTTTTTATTTTATTTTAGTACGAACATATGAATGTGCCAGCTGAAACAGACCACCCGGTCTATCTAAGTCTGCTCGAGTGTGCAGCTAGCACCTCTAGTCTGCAGCTGCCACATCCCCCTCCCCTATGTCATCCCACTGCAACTCCCCACTTCCCCCACCCTCACTCTCCCATGTTCCCTGTCCCAAGCCCTTTTGAAGCTGTTTACAGATTTACATGATACCACCCATTCTGGTAGGGTGTTCCATTTTGCTACCACCCTCTCTGTGAAATAGTGTCTCCTCATTTCCTTTCTAAATCTTCCCCCTCTATTCTTAGACCATGACCCCGGTTACCCTTCCCCTCCTTAACTTAAAGACCCGAGGCAGGATTCTCAAAGCTTTCAGCAGGTGCAGAACCTTCCCTAAGTCCCCAAAACTGCCTTGGCTACAGAAAAAAAGGGGAGATTGCTCCAAGTGTTATTCACAAAAACCTCCGCAGCTGCGGAGAAAAACACTACGGACTGTGGAAATAAATGCAGCTGCAGAAGTCCCTGAGGAAAAACAGGTGTGAGATAAGGAAGGCACAGCCCCTGAAAGGATATTCACAGCCAGTTTTTTTCCACAGTTGCGGAAAGAATGTTACACATAGTGGAATGAGGTGTAACTCTCCCTCAGCACACTGCAGTAGTGCCCCAACAATTGGAATCTATTAAGGTGAAGGTGAACCACAGGTAATAGCATCTCAGACAGTATAGCAGTGGCTGATGTTACAGCAGCAAAAACACACAGTGCCATGATATGGCAACAGGCAACAACCACTAGACCCAGTGTAGCCCATGATGGAGCCCCACAGGCAGTAGAGCCTGACCAGCCTGCAGCGAGTGCTACCCCTGCAAGCCACAGAAACACCCCAGGGAGGAACGACCAGCAGCAACATTCGGCCACTGTGGTGCCATGGTATAGTTGGCACCTGTGGTGCTGCAGTGGTCCCAGTTGAGGGACTGGCTACAGGTCTCTTTGTGTGTGCAGTCAGCTTCATATTATGGCAGCAATGTTAAAGTCTGCTGCTTCAGTTACTGAGTTGACCATCGCTATGCCTCCTCAGCAATTTCCACAGCTGTGAATCCATAGCTGCTGATTCGCAGCACTTGCAGAATTCCCGCAACTGCTGGAATTCTGCAGTTGTGGGACTTTTTGTGGAATTCCCACAGCTGCAGGATTTTCTTTCAGAATATCGTGCAACTGCATTTCCGCAGTGCTGCAAGCCTTTTTCCTACAGCTGCAGGATTTTGGGCTGTCTTTGAGAATCCTGTCCCCATCTGCCCCATCCTTATTGATTCCTCTCAGATACTTGAATTTCTCTATCATGTCCCCCTTGCCCCTTCTACCCTCTAGGGTGTACATATTCAGGTCTTTCAGCCTGCTGTTATAGTCTCTCCCCTCCATTCCACATATCATCTTTGTTGCCCTCCTCTGCACCCCCTCCAGTAGCCTGATATCACGCTTTAGGTATGGCCTCCAAAACTGCACACAATACTCTAAGTGTCCTTACCAGTGACCTGTAAAGGAGCAAGATCACCTCTCTTCACCTGGATGACCCCCCCCACTGTGCACCCCAGCATTTTGTTTGCCTTTGCAGCCGCTCTCCTGCACTGGGCAGTGTTGTTCATGGTCCCTGTTATCATTACCCCTTGGTCCTTCTCCTCCTCCTCAGTGATCCCCAGCTTAACCACTCCCGGCCAGTATTCTCTCCTTGGGTTCTCCACCCCACAAAAGTGCATTACCTTACACTTCTTTGCATTGAACCCCAGTTGACACCTATCTGACCACTCCTCTAGCTTGCTTAGGTCCCACTGCAGCTGCTTCCATCCCTCCTCTCCATCCATCACTGCTCCGATTTTGGTGTTGTCAGTGAACAGACTTACCTTGCTCACCACCCCATGTGCAATGTCTGATATGAAGAGCCCAAACAATACTGACCCCAACATAGAGCCCTGTGGCACCCCACTCATCACTGGCCTTGGAGTTGAGAGCTCCCCTCTCACCACCACCACCCGTTGCAGCATCCCACTCAGCCTGCTTGTATCCAGTTCATCATTTTTTCCCCTACCCCTACACCAGCTAGCTTCCTCCCAAGCTGCCCATGAGGCACAGAATTGAAGGCCTTGCTGAAGTCCAAGTAAAGAACATCCACTGCATGACCCTTATCCAGCTCACCTGTCACCCAGTCATAATATTGCATGAGGTTGGTTTGATAAGACTTCCCTGAAATGAACTGATGCTGCCTCACATCCTGGAGGCCATTTTCCTCCAGGTATGACACCAGTCTTTCCTTTAGTATTGTTTCCATGAGTTTGCACACTATGGAGGTGAGACTTATCAGGTGATAATTACCCAGTTCATCCCTTGGTCCACTCTTGTGTAACGGTACTACATGTGCCATCCTCCAGTCCAATGGCACACATCCTGACTCCAGTGAGGTGCTGTAGAGATCCACCAGCTGCTCCGTCAACACCTCCGCCATCTCCTTCAGCACCCTGGGGTGGATACCATCCAGCCCTGGTGCCTTGTCTATCTGCAGTGCCCTCAGTCCCTTTAGGACTCTACTTGCCTCAATTCTGCCATTTGTTGCCTCCTCTCCCCTGTCCCCACCCTCCCAGCCCATGGTAGTAGTGGCCTCCCCTTTTCTTCTGTGAACACTGAGCAAAAGTATTCATTCAGTGCTTCTGCCTGTTCCTCCCCTTTTCCATCCATGCCCCACCCCTTTTTAGTCCCCCTATTGTCTCCTTGCTCTTACATAGTTACATAGATACAAAGATACATAGACAGTGTCGGCAGATAAGGGCCTATGGCCCACCCAGTCTGCCCATTTGAGCTTGTAAGTTCAGTTTGTTTTCCTAGAAGTCTGTTGCCCCTTACCCCTGACCTCCAGAATTCCTTTATGTCTATCCCATGCATTCTTAAATCCCGTGATTGTTTCAGCCCCCACCACTTCCTCTGGCAGGGTGTTCCACTTGTCCGCCACCCGTTCTGTGAAGAAATTCTTTCTCATGTTTCCTCTGAATCGTCCTCCCTCCAACTTCATCCCATGCCCTCTAGTCCTGGAACATCTTTTTCGCTTAAAAATAGTGTTTTCCTGCACCCTGTTCCTCCCTGTAAGATACTTGTATGTCTCTATCATATCCCCTCTCTCCATCCTCTCCTCCAGGGAGTACATGTTCCTATCTACATAGTACATCTTCCTTTTCTCCCTGATGTATCTGAAAAAGTCTTTCTCCCCCCCATTAATTCCCTGTGCTAATCTCAACTCCCTCTGGGCCTTGGTTTCTCTCACTTTTCTGGTCACCTCCCTGGACCATCCTGCATACTCCTCCCTGTCCACTTCATTCTCCATTCTCCTATGCCTCTGGTACACTTCTCATTTTGATCTCACCACCTCCACTACCTCGCTGTTCAACCAGCATGGTTTTCTTGCTCTGCTCCTCTTACTGTGTGTCTTGGTGCAGGCTTCTGTTGCCTCTGTAATCCTCCATTTAATAATATCCCATTTCTGCTCTGCATCCATCTTCTGCCTTATGCCCTCTAGTTTCCATTTCAGTACTTCATGCATCCTTTCAAAGTCTGCCCCCCTGAAGTTTATCACCTGAGTAACTGATTTCTCTGGCTCCCCACACATCATGATATTAAACCACACCATTTGGTGATTGTTGTCGGCTAGTGGGTCCTCCACCTTTAGTTCCTTTACTGCCTCCCTATTCAACAACACCAGATCTAAAGTGTTCTTTAGCCTAGTAGGTACACTAACCAACTGTGTCAGGAGACCCACCTGGATCGCATCCAAGAGCACTTGCTCCCTAGCACTGGAGGTGACTGGAATGCTCCTTTCAACCCTCAGCAAGTTGAAATCCCCACAATGACCACCTTCTCTTTTCTACATACCTTTCTGATTTGTCCTGCTAATTTCCTGTCAAGCTCCTCAGACTGGGAAGGTGGACTGTATAACCCCCCAAACCTCAGTTTCATACCCCTTGTGTATAGGAGCTGCAGCCAGATTGCCTCTGTTCTCCTTTCTTCCTCCTCATCCCTTGTGCATTTGATCCCATCCCTCACATAGACTGCCACCCAACCATCCCTCCCTTTCTTGTGGTCCTTCCTGTATAATTTGTATCCTGGGTTTGCCAGATCCCAGTCCTGGTGCTCAGTTACACCCATTTCTGTGACAGCTGCAATAGCCACCCTCCACACTGCTAAGAGTGACTGTAGCTCAGCTGATTTGTTGCCTAAGCTTCTTGCATTCAGCGCTACCACCCTCCATCCTGCCTCCTTCCCTTCATTGGCCTCCATTTCCTTCCTTCTACTCCCTCCTTTTTTGGCCACCTGAGTCCTATCCTGCTAGCCTGGGGGGTAGGTTGTGACTCCACTCTATTGGATCCCTGCCTATGTGCTGTCCACATGCCACACCCCCATCCAGTTTAAATCCACGTTTGTCACAATATACCTCCCCAGTCTTTGCTTTAATACCTCCTCCTCCCCATTCAGTTGTAGCCTATCCCTTGCAAACAGATTGCTATTATCCCAGATAGTGCCCCAGCCACCCACAGCCCCATATCCCTTAGTTTGACATCATTGTACTAAGCATGTGTTCAACTCCCTAATCCTCTTCCTTCTCATTGTGCTTGTGCAGGGTACTGGGAGCACCTCAGGGAATGCAACAGACTCCCCAGTCTCCCCCTACAACCTTCCCACTTCCTCAGTCCTCTCCTTTGTTACCTACTGAATTTCCCTAGGTAGGTCATTTGTCCCCACATGTACCACAATGTGTGGTTTCCTCCTACCCCTTCTTAGGCACCTTAGGATTCCCTGTTCTGCCTTGTCTGCCTTTAATCCTTGCATGGACTCCATCCATATCTGACATTGCCTTTCCCACTTGCTGCCCCATCTGATCCCCTTGAGTATGGAGTCCCCCAACACCAGTACACCTCCCTCCTCATTCCTTGTGCCTGTTGCCACCCCCGCCACCCAGGTTCTCATTTCTGGGACCACTCAAGAAGATGATTTTACAATGTGTCCCAGTGTCTTCCCCACTGCCCTTTTCAATTGAGACTTCTCACCCTCCTGCTGTTTGAATGCCAACCTTCCTCTCCTTCCTCACCTCTCTGAGTATTATCCCTTCCCTGCCATGCCCATATCTCCACTAGTAATGCACCAACTCCCTTCTCTTTGTGAGTACTATCCCTTGTGCAATCTCCTTTTGTGTCCTCTTTCCCATGTGTTGCAAGTACAGCACAATGTACAGCAAAAATGTTCCCTTCCCCTTTGTCTTACTGTGTGTTTCCTCCTCCCTCCTGTATTGTGCTGCTCCTCTTTTTCTATGTCCTACTAGAGTCCACCCTTCATCAGCTAGCTTCCTGTCTACTGTGCCCCTCCACCTTACCCCTCCTTTTCCTCCCTGTTCCTTCTCTGTTGTGCCCCCACAATACTCTCAGATGTCAGCCCTCCTACAGACACAATCCTCTCCTCATCTCTCAACCTCCCCAGCTCCCTGCCAAGCCACTGAACCTCTTCCTCAAGCCTCCTTAGCCTCTGGCATATCGGGCACCCTCCCAGCCTCCACAGTATGTTCATCTGCATTGCTGCCCCACAACCATTTTACCTTACAATCTTACCCATGCTCCACACTACCTATACAGCTTCTCCACACCAACTCTCCCTATAGCAAGTAGAATTAACTAATCCTAGCCCAGCCTCTAACATAAATTGTTATCCTAAATGCTCTTGCATGCAGCATAAGACAGCCAACTACAGTACTAACTGGAAACCACAATCCTACTCATAAGGACTGTAGATCTACTCATACATTTCATATATTTATATGTCTTTAAGAATTAGCTCACATGGCTGTTCCTTGTTTCCTCCTTCCTGGCCTGTTTCATGGGCTCAGGTCAGTTTGCAGCTCCCCAAGCTCCTCCATCACAGCCTTCAAACCCAAACCCCAGTGGTATTTCAGTATTTAAGAAAGGCTGGTGGAAGGGGTGGGTGGGGAGAACATTACAATCCTCTAGCCACAGAAATCTTTAAGCTAAATTCCACTTTAAGCTAAATTGAAAAGAAAAGAAAACAATATTGAAACTTACAAAAATCCTCTATACATTAACTCCCTCAACAGCAAGTAAATTTAACTAATCCTTTTCTCCTGTATTTTAAAAAATAATAGCAAAACTTACAGAAATCTTCTCCACAGCTAGCGAGCAGACTTAACCAATCCTTCTCTACAGTGACTCTGCCTGCTGACTGGCTGAAATCATGTCAGTGATTTATAATTATCAGAAAAGGTATCAATTTTAACTTAAATAAGTAGTGCCATGCATAGTTTTCAAATTCTGCTTTCACTAGGATTCCACAGATTTTTTTTTTACTTTAGTTTCTAGAATTGCATCAGAAGCAGAATTCCAAAATTTCGGAAGTGAGTTGTTAACTGTATTCCACAGGTTATATAAACTGTGGATAAGTTTCCTCAAACCACAGGTTAATATTCTGCAGATTTCATAATCCACAGATTATTATTCCACAGGTTACATGTTGTTTGTGAATTCCGCACAATTAAAAAATAAATTCTTGAAAGTACTTCCAAAGTGGAATTGCTATTACTCACAAATTCTGCCAGGAAATGCCACATTCTGCACAGCTCTAATGATATGGTTCACACAGAGGGTAGATGGCAGTTCCTTCTGGGTGAGATGCATGGATTAAGCATTGCTGTATGTACTGTATCTGTTTATGCCTCAAATGGGAATTCTGCTATCTTTGTTCAAACATCTTCGATGAGGTGAGCACAGTCCATTGTGATAATGTCATAATGGAAGGGGACCTTAACTTGGCTCTGTGTTACTTCTTGCATGAGAGTTACTCCCATATTAGAGAAATGGATTCTAACATGAGAGAGACAATAAGGGACAGAATGTGCAGTCTTGGACTGATTGATGCATGGCATTTAATGCACCATACAGATTCAGAGTACACTTTTCTTTCAAATTTATGTGGGTCCTGTAGTAGGACTGATATACTACTGTCTCAAGAACATAGTAATGCATTTCTGAATTCATTGCCTCCAGACTTACTTTACATTTTCTAAATTGAAATAAAATTCTTCCAAAAACTAAATCCATGTTATTATGGGCCCCAACTAAACTAAACAATTGTGAAGGGCTTGTTATATTGGATGGTAATGGAACTGTTCTGGAGTGTGTCAAATCACATACATACTTGGGTTTCTGGATTGAACAATCAAGTCTGGGAAATTTACATGTTGATAAGTTACTATAACTTCTCAGTTGAGTAACAGACTTAGCTTGTTATATAAAACTCAACATTGTTTAGACTCACAGACATTAAAAACTATAGTCCAAATACAGATTATTCCCTTGATTGATTATGCTGATACATTATATGATAGTACTTCTAAAGAAAAATTACATAAACTGAATGTTCTTTACCATTGATTAGCTTGGCTGATACAGCGATGCTCTAGGGAGGTACATAATTGAGAATTATATCACAAGTTGGACTGGCTTTCTTTACTAAACAGGAGGGAGGTACAGGAAAGTATATGTGTATAAATCTGTTTTGTATCTTGTCCCTGATTTCTTGAGCGAAAGATTGATTTTTAGGAATATTGACAATTCTTTAAGGAATCCTAGTTTACATGAGTTACTGGTCCCTTTTTCCAGAACAAAAAGGTCAATGTTTTTCTTCAGTTATTTTGTACCTATGTTTTGGAATAAACTCACATCTGAATTTAGGACAGTTGATACGAAACCCCTATCAGTCTTGACATTGAAAATGATTTATTATCTGCACAAATTTTTTGTATGTGTTGATTATATATAATTGATGTAAACTGTTATATTTTATATGTGTATATAGTTTGTATTTGCTAACTTACAGTATATTTGTAAAAGGTCACCATTGTAAATGAGGTTTTGCTCAATGATTATAACCTTACATAAAAACAAAGAAACAAAATTATGTCAAGTGAAACTGCATTCCATACCTTAACAACTCTCTGAGTAAAGAAAAAACGTTATTCTTTGGGGGGTATTATATATTGAACTATGCAACTGAAGTGGGTGACCTCTGGTCTCAATTTTATCTTATTTGAAGATAAAGCCCATTTCACTTAACAAGTGTGGTTCATTAAAACAGCCCACATAAATAATAGGTCACCCCCATATCTCCTCATTTCTAAGGGCATAAGGTTCAGGGTGGCTAAACAGTCCTTATAATCTTTGTTTCTTTGTCCATCCACCAACTTGGTAAATCTTCTTTGAATTTTTTCAAGCTGGTTAATATTACATTTTTTGTAAGGGATCAAAATTGTGAGCAATAGTCTAAATTGGATCTAATGTATGATCTGTAGCGTGGTAACATGACCTGGGCATATCTGGAATTAATATTATTTTTAATTGTCCATAGCATTTTGTAAGATTTACTTATTGCTTCATTAAAGTTCCTAGTGATGCAGACATTGTCAGTGATGTAGACTCCTAAGTCCTTTCACACTCTGTATTTGTGAGCTGTCTCTCACACAGAAAGTATTTATGCTTAGGGTTATTAAAGCCTAAATGCATTACATGTATCATGATCATAGGGATTCCTGTAGCAAAAAATAAACAGGACAGAGTAAAGACTCTAGCAGATAAGGAACACAGTTCAAATGTTTGACATGAATCTACAAAGCACATTTAACAATCAACATTGAGTTCCAACATCCTTAGGAGAACAGTTCTATTTAAAGGCAAGGATTGTGTGAGAGGCCATTTGGAAAAATACACTAATACGTAAATAAGATCTAGTATTATTTCTTTTAGAAAGATAGAAACATAGCAACTGTCAGCAGATAAGGATGGCATGGCTCATCTAGTCTGTCTCTCTTTTCCCTGCCAATTCATCAACTGCTGACCCTACCCATTCACATTCTACCCTCCTACTTTGATACAAGTTTTCCTTTCAACCTCTGTCATGCATACGTGAAGTCCCCCATTGTTTTTAACATAGAAACATAGACTTTGATGGCAGATAAGGACCGCTAGGCCAATCTAGTCTGCCCATTTCCCTACCTACAGGATAGGCCGCAGATCCTAGTTAACCAACAGCCTATATCTTCCTGCCCCCCACAAGAATTGCCTTATGTCTGTCCCATGCATTCTTGAATTCTCCCACAGTTTTAGACCCCACAACTTCCTCAGGAAGGCTGTTCCATGCATCCACTACCCTCTCTGTGAAATAATACTTCCTCACATTGCCCTGAACCACCCTCCTTCTATCTTTAAATTGTGTCCCCTTGTTCTTGCAAGTCTCTTTTTCTGAAAGATGCTACCCTCTTGGATTTTGTTGATTCCTTTGAGGTATTTGAAAGTTTCTATCATGTCCCCCCTCTCCCTTCTTTCCTCAAGGGTATACATATTAAGCTCCTTTAGTCTCTCCTCATACGGCTTCTCTTGCAGACCCTGCACCATTTTAGTTGCCCTTCACTGGACTGCCTCTATTCTGTCTATGTCCTTGCGGAGATGGGGTCTCCAGAACTGGACACAGAATTCCAGATGGGGTCTCACCAACTGTCTGTACAGAGGGATAACAACTTCCTGTTTTCTGCTGCTGATGCCTCTCCCTATACATCCCAGTATACCCCGGCCCTCCCTACTGCCTTCTCACATTGCTGCTAACCTTAAGGTCATCTGATATGATTACCCCAGGTCCCTTTCCTGTTTTGTTGTTGTTACTACCTCCCCACCCATTGTGTATTCTTCCCTGGGTTCTTGTTTCCCAGGTGCATTATTTTGCACTTTTTGCATTGAATCCTAGCTGCCATCGTCTGACCATTTCTCCAACCTTGCCAAGTCCCTTTTCATCCTTTCCGCGCCTTGTGTATCAACCCTGTTGCAGATCTTTGTGTCATCTGCAAAGGCATACTTTCCTTCAGTCCTCTGCAATGTCACTGATGAAGACATTAAAAGGACTGGACCCAATACTGAACCCTGCAGTACCCCACTAGTAACCGCCCTTTCTTCAGAGTGGACTCCATTTACAATTACCTTCTGTGTCCTGTTGTCCAGCCAATGTTTTACCCAGGCTACCACCCTGGGACCCACTCCCAGGCTGGTTAATTTGACTAATAATCTTTTGCTCCACAACCCCCACAGGAAGATTGTTCTAGGCATCCACAACCCTCTCTATGAAGAAATACTTCCTCACATCTCTACTAAATGTCTCCTCCAGCTTCATTGCATGCCCTCTAGCTCTTGTACACCTTAATTTCTGAAAAATGCTCCCTTCCTGTACCTTATTCACCCCTGTGAGGTATTTAAAGGTCTCTAACAGTAGTAGTAGTAGCAGTAGCAGTAAAACAACTTTATTTATACAGACAATTTTTTGCCATAGGACCAATAAGGCCTTGTTTTCATGGCAATCCAGTTATCAACTCTCCCACTCCTCCAGGGTATATATGTTTAGATCCTTCAGTCTCTCCTCATCAGACATTTGGTGTGGCTCCTGCACCATTTCTGTTGCCCTTTTTTGGATGATTTCTATCCTGTCTTGGTCCTTTTTTTTAAATTAATAGTTTTTGAAATGTTTGCAGTTCAAAATCATACAATGTTTATATCATCTCTGAACCTGGCCAAAGCAGATATCTGCTCCTCGGATTACAGACTATTGAAGCATGATGAGATTATTGCACATGTACCCAGAGAATCATGTGATGCTGTTACATATTCTCCATAAATATAATATTATAGCATGCTGCTATTCCTATAACCTTAACAATCCAGCTGTGCAGAGATAAATGAGCATGCAGGAGCTACACAAGTGTCCTCCAAATGATAATCCCCCAAATATCAATTTATACACTAACAAGGCAAGAACAGTAACAACAAAAGAACAGTACACATAGCCAATGTTCTTTAAGTAACAGTAATACAACAAGGAAACTAATAACTCTAACAAGAACTGGGT
Organism: Neoceratodus forsteri; assembly: GCA_016271365.2. Lineage (NCBI taxonomy): Eukaryota > Metazoa > Chordata > Ceratodontiformes > Ceratodontidae > Neoceratodus > Neoceratodus forsteri. The sequence continues at coordinate 13,353,989 of CM028130.1, forward strand.
GCCACCACTTGGAAGAGGTGAGGGAGGAAGGGAAGAAATGGCTCATAATGGGCAGTAATATCATCTTCAACAGCAAGGCTGGGGTCAGTCCATCCCAGAACTGCTCCTGACATTAGGATCACACAGATGTTGGGGGGGTCCCAGCCATACCCAATATAGCTGAAAGCACAAACAGAGCCAAAAAAAGGTCTCACACTTGTTGAAATTGATGGTTCTTACCCACCGCTAAGTACGTTACCTTTTCATAACTGACAACATGGAACATACTATCTATCCATTCCTCAATAGAATGGATTTCATTGGTGTACCATCATTGAAGTAAATGCATCTTTGCTTCTGTAATAGTGGTCATAAACCAGTCATGATGCAGTTTGTGATGGGTAGAAAGCCTCCGGGTATTCCCCAAGACAATCAAAATTGCATCACGAGGAATGAAAAAAGCAATAGCTTTCTCCATAAGAGGAAGCACATTGCTACACCGTTTTTTAATTTTGGGACATTACTACAGGAGGTGGAGAATTATGCCATCAGTGCCATTATACCACCAGCACTCAGAACTATCGGTCAGCTGCATTTTATGTAAAAGTTCTGGGGTGCAATACCAGAGGTGCAGAGTTTTAAGCTGCATCAGTCTAATAACCATATCCCTATAGGCATTGGCCCACACCCTTTCCCACTTTTCATCTGTGAGGGCATGACCAAAAAGCTTCCCCAAAACATGCTTTCAGATGAGTGGTGTCAGGGGTATATTCCTCAAGGACAGCTTTATAAATGAGGCCTATATGTGGAGAGGTAGTGTATTGACTCTCACTGGTAAACTCTCCCAGGATTTCTTCCCATTTATCTCTACCAGTTAATTGTAGTTGCAATCTTGCAATTGGAGAGAGTAAAAGGTGAAGAAGCAAATATCACCAGTGTTGAGATACCAGAAGGAATGCTTCTACTTTCAGTGTGGAGAAGGACTTTAAATATTTAGTGATAAGGGAAAAAGGTCCCCGACATGCAGCAGTCCACCTATTTTCTAAGTAGGCCAAAATAGTGAGTGGTATCCAACTTTCAACCTTGTATTATGCTGCAAGGGTTAATATAGGATATGTACATATGATGCTGGTCCTAAGATAATCTTGTCCTGTTTCTGGACATGTAAAGCAAATTCCTCTGTTGGAGTGCAGAGCGTCCTCTTTATTGTCTGCCAAAGGACTCCTTTTGGTGGGGATTCCTCCTCTTATATCTGCTTCCTAATCCCACCAGCAGGCCACTGCCTAAATTCTTTCAGCATTGAGCCACATCCAGATCTTACCAGAAGTCAGGTAATAGCCTTTAAACCTTGGAACCTGATAACCACCTTTGGATTGTGGGGCAATCAGGTACAATGCACAACAGTGAGCTTTCCCACCTCCCATAAACGTTTGAAATGATAGACCACTGTTTCAATATAGACTCATGTATCTTAGGAGGTAAATAATGAATAACATAAAGCAGTTTGTGGAGAATCATCATTTGTAATGTTTGCACCTTCCCCCAGAGGACAGACAGAAGTGTTTCCATCTAAGGAAATCTTCCTTGAGTTTTTTAAGTCCAAGATCCACAAAAATTCCAAAATCCTAACTCCTGCCCCCCCAAAAATCAGGGTAGTAAGTGAGGTAAACACCAAGATAGAGATGTCGATAGGGAGAAGTGCAGGGGTAAATGGAGAAAATGACAATGGGAATTAGGACAGGGATAGGGTAAAAAGGGGTAAGGCCATCAAGAAATGGAAGGTAATGAGTACCAATGCCTATTGTCTGGGCAACAAGCTCCCTGAACTGGTGGCCTTGATGGAAGAGGGATGCCTGGATATCATATCAGTCACAGAAACATGGTACACAGAGAATCTGACTGGGATATTAACATACCAGGGTACACAACCTACAGGAGAGACAGGGAGGGAGAAGAGAGGAAGGAGTAGCTCTCTATGTAAGGGAAGGGATAAAAGCAACTGAACAAAAGAGTAAACAGGGAGGAGAGGAGGCACTGTGGGTCACCTTAGAGACTGGAAATGGCACCACAATCTGCACAGGGGTTGTGTACAGACCACCCTGTCAGGGGGAAGGAATGGACAAGGATATGATAGAAGGCATCCTTAGGATGGCAGAGAAAGGGGAGATACTGTTGATGGGGGACCTGAATATGCCAGATGTTAACTGGAGTACCTTTGCTGCAGCCATATCCAAGAGCAGGGCCATTCTCAATGCCTTACAGGTGGCATGCCTCAGACAGCTAGTTTTGGACCCCACTTGGGAGGGAGCAATTTTAGACCTCATACTGTCAAATGGGGACAGTGAGAGGATCTCAGATCTAGATATGGGTAGCCATCTGGGAACAAGTGACCACAAAACACAATAAACTCATCTACAGAATCAAGCCATACAAAAGTGAGGGTACTGAACTTCAGGAGGGCTGATTTTGGCAAGATGGGAGCATGCCTTAGAAAAGCACTAGCAAACAGGCTATAAGGAAGTGTGGAGCAACAATGGGGAAACATTAAAACTGCCATCACAGAGGCAACAAGCCTTTGTGTGAAGCAAATAAACAAATCAAAACAAAAGAAAAAGCCACTATGGTTCTCAAAACAGGCGGCGGGCAGGTTAGGGAGAAAAAGATAGCATTTAGGAAGTATAAGGAAACACAGAAGGAGCAGGACAGAGAACTGTACTAGATAAGGCAGAAGGAAGCAGAGAGGGGCATCAGAATAGCAAAGGCCTAGACTGAGGAAAAGATAGCTAACTTGGTTAAGAAGGGGGATAAAACCTTTTATAGGTACATCAGGAGTGTAGAAAGACAAAGAGAGGGATAGTGAGACTGAATAGAATGGATGGTAGGTGGGCAGAAAAGGGCAGTGAAAAAGCAGGGATACTGAATGAATGCTCACAATTCACAAAAGATGAGGCCAGGGAGGTGCCTAATGCAATTAACAGAAGCACTCTGGTTGGGGGGTCGATCCCAGTCCTTTCACAGAAGAAAGGGTTCTGTAAGGACTACTATCACTTAAGGTGGACAAAGCAATGGGGTCTGATGGAATTCACCCCACAATTCTAAAAGAATTAAGGGGAAAACTAGTGACACCACTGACTACCCTGTTTAACAAATCATAGGAGGATGGTGTGGTACCTGACAAGTGGAGGAAGCAGATGTGATTCCCCTACACAAAAGTGGGAGCAAGACAGAGGCAGGAAACTACAGACCTGTCAGTTTGACCTCTGTGGTAGGGAAAGTGATGGAATCACTTCTGAAGGAAAGAATTATTGAGTACCTAGAGGCCAGTGGGGCACAGGACCCAAAGCAGCATGGGTTCACAGTGGGAAGGTCATGTCAGATGAATCTAATTGATTTTTTTGACTGGGTGACCAAAGTAGTAGATCAAAGAAGGGCTGTGGACATGGCCTACCTAGACTTTAGCAAGTCATTTGACACAGTCCCTCACAAAAGATTAATAATCAAATTAACCAGCCTGGGAGTGGGTCCCATGGTGGTAGTCTGTGTAAAACATTGGCTAGACAACAGGACACAGAAGGTAATTGTAAATGGAGTCCATGCTGAAGAAAGAGGGGCTACTAGTGGGGTACTGCAGTGTTCAGTACTGGTTCCAGTCCTTTTTAATGTCTTTATAAGTGACATTGCAGAGGGACTGGAAGGAAAAGTATGCCTCTTTGTAGATGACACAAATATCTGCAACAGAGTTGATATACAAGGAGGTGTGGAAAGGATGAGAAGGGACTTAGCAAGGTTGGAGGAATGGTTAAAAGTATGACAAATTGGATTCAATGCAGATAAATGCAAAATAATGCACCCGGGAAGCAAAAACCCAGGGGGAGATTACACAATGTGGGGGGAGGTAGTAACAACAACAAAAATGGAAAGGAATCTGGGGGTAATCATGTCAGATGACCTTAAGGTTAGCAAGCAATGTGAGAAGGCAGTAGGGAGGGCTGGGCGATACTGGGATGTATAGGGAGAGGCATGACTAGCAGAAAAAGGAAGTTGTTATCACTCTGTACAGTCAGTTGGTGAGACCCCATCTGGAGTACTGCATCCAGTTCTGGAGACCCCATCTCCACAAGGACATAGACAGGATGGAGGCAGTCCAGAGGAGGGCAACTAAAATGGTGCAGGGTATGCAAGAGAAGCCATACGAGGAGAGACTAAAGGAGCTTAATATGTATACCCTTGAGAAAAGGAGGGAGAGGGGGGACATGATAGAAACTTTTAAGCACCTTACTGGCATCAACAAAATCCAAGAAGGTAGCATCTTTCAGAAAAAGAGATGTGTAAGAATAAGTGGACACAATCTGAAGATAGAAGGGGATGGCTCAGGGGCAATGTGAGGAAGTATTCTATTCACAGAAAGGGTGGCAGATGCATGGAACAGCCTTACTGAGGAGGTTGTGAGGTCTAAAACTGTGGGAGAATTCAAGAATGCATAGGACAAACATAAGGCAATTCTTGTTGGGGGTAGGAAGAAATAGGCTGTTGGTTAACTAGGATCTGCAGCTTATCCTGTAGATAGGGAAATGGGCAGACTAGGTGGGCCAAGTGGTCCTTATCTGCCATCAAATTCTATGTGTCTATGTTTCTGCCATCAAATTCTATGTGTCTATGTTTCCTGCATTTTCTGTTGAAATTAGCAACCAATTAATAGTATTAACTAATCAGGAAGTCATACTATCCAAGGTTGATACTGGGAATGATGACAACAGTTTGCATAATAATATAAATCTGAGTTTCTAATTCTCATTAATATCATGGAATATAGCTGATCTGATGACAAATTTTGTGGACCCAGACTGGTGCAGCTTTATGAGAAAATTTAACATTGCTTGTTTCCATGAAATAAGGCACAAGCAGGAAATTAATGTAACTTTTATATGAAACTGTTGTTATCCAGCTCCAGGGAAAAAAAGTATTTTGAACAGGAAGACCTTCTGGAAGACTAATCTCCTGGTTTGAAATTGATAAAGAACTTACAGTGGTTGTTATAGAAAAGTTTACTGGTAACAAGATATAACTCGCAGGTCACAGTACACCGAGGGGGTATACCAGGCGGTACTGAGGAATACCTCGTTATACAGTGCACTACAGCAGTACTGCTTTATGTGCTTCATTAATCAAATCCCCATTATAATCTGCTTAAATGCACTGGGTGGCGCTGTTCGCAGTTACACATTTCTGACTCAGCTGTAATGTGCCGTCAGGTGTTGCCACAGTCCGCCGTCCACATATCCAAATCTGCACTTGGGCAGATTAGGTCATTAAAATGTTTGATATGTAGAGACACAAAACCTAAATAAATTGAAACTACGACCATAAAACAAAACAAAATGAAATAATCCTTTTACTGTAAACCACTGTAAAAAGTAAAAAAAAGTATGGAGGGTTGAAAAAGCACATTAAAGACATGCCAAATCTTGTAGCAGCCTTAATATTGCACCACTAAGTCATTTGGGTTCCCTGATTATGTGCAAATTGTTTGCAGTTTATAGCCATAGTGACGGTTGGGTCGGTCCACACAACAGAAGATGTGGAATACAATTTTCATGACTTCACTGATTGTCTGAAGGCATGTGTAACAAAAGAAGAAATACATTATGTGGAGGTACAGTATATTGTAGTATTGATGTTTCTTGTTTGTTCCTGTTGTTGCTGCAGATAACTGTACGAGCACACCACAGTGGAGTGAGACTTGCGGTTGCCTTTCAAAATTAAAAATAACAATTAACTGAAATGAAAAGAGTGTATCATTTGACAGTACAAATTCAGCAAAATGAAGTACAGAAACAGAAGAGGCAATTAATTAATGCATTCTGTGAATAGTAACACTAAGACAGCCCAGAAAGAGAAAAAAAAAATAATATGGCAGCATAACTAAACATAATTTTATCACATCTTAAAGTTAATAAAAAAATCTGGAAAAATATAGTCCACCATAGCACAAACTCAGAACTCCTGCAAAAAAAAGAAAAAAAAGAACTTATAGCCCAGGATGTACACTATCAGTGACCCATACTTTCTGAATTGCCAAGGGGTCAGTGTGAGGCAACCAGGAGATTCATCAACTGAAAGCTTACAAGTGGGATAAACAATAACTATTGACTGAGCATCACTAGAGTAAACAGAACAGAGTATATTGAAAACTGCTGCAGGGAAAATCATTTTTATATAAGGGACTTAAGATTTCTTGCTGCCCGAATGTTTGTAGATAAATGCAAAGACAGCACTGCACACTCAGTTTCTGACCTGATCTTTAAGAAATGGAGGCACAAGTTGTACTTCTTCATTCAGCAAAACTTGGCATTTTCTTTGAGGACTGTGTATTTATATACTGACAAAGCAGCCATGCAACAATTTATTAACAGCAGGGTTTCTGCAAAATGACTCTGAATGTGGAAAAATGGAAGAAGATGCATAATGTCAAGTAAAACAGATTATGTGCTAGTTACCCCTTTCTGAGTTTCCTATCATGCTCAGATATGAGTATGGTATCTGTAAGGAATTGGAATGTCTGAGTTCATATCCAGTTCACTGAAGCTCTTCACCCACCCAGCACATTAAGAAAAAAACAGCTCTCTCCCTGAAGGTTTAATTACTTGCTCAGGGTTACACATTAAGAGATCATGGTCCTGGTGAGATCTGAACATTTTTTTTCTCAAGCTCATGCTCTAAGCACTGCACCACAGGGTTCAGTTTTACATTTCTCACTACACACACTGGACACTGATGTAAACAGATTTTTAATTGTTTGCAGTGTGTCTTAAAAAACTGTGAAATAATTCCCATTGTGCCCCTTTTCAGTCAGATTTTGGACTCTTATCTCACCAAATCCCATTGCAGTGCATCATGCATTTAGTCGTACCCTATGTTGTCTAATTGCTTAAATATTAGCCTGTAAACTGGAAACACAGTTCCATTCTTATCTATTGAACCCTACCAAACCTGTAGTGGTAAAAAAAAACACCTGTAAAAACACTCTGTATTGATTGAGTGATTCCATACAGCATCCACATTAATAACATTTGGTGTATCTTATGTTCTTATCATTTTTTTAGGGTGGAGTTTAGAATATGATCCAGGCACCTTGTAGACATTTCAAAAAGGTTACTGTATCTTTAGTATTTATAAAGACCATTGTGTGCTGCAGTATCTGCACACAATCAGTATACTTCTTTGCCATTGACAGAAGTAATCAATCAAACAATTTAACATCAGTTTAAACAGGTGTCAAGCAGGTGTAGTGGAAGTGGAAAATTGAACCATGTGGGGCAGTGCTTAGAGCAGGTAAAACATACTGTCTGTAGCATGAATTAAAGTTCCCTATTATTAAGGATTTTTGTTGTTGCCATTATCTTCCATGGCACCTTCAAGACTGCTGGAATTTTGTTCTTTTTTTTTTAGTTTTTTTAATTTTTTTTTTCTTGTGGTGTTACTTGTATACAGCAGTTCAGATCTGGTCTTGCAATGTGTTTTGCATGTATTGGTTCCATTTATGTATAGAGAGTATAAGGCATGGGGCAGTTTTGGTGTGGCCCATAACAGAGAGAAGCAGCACTGTAATTCTGAGTGCAGCATGGTATCATCTTGTCTTCTCAGATCCACTGGTTTACCTGTTTACCTTTATTTTATCAGTTGCTGTACTGCTAACATTAATTGTGTTTGGGTAATTGCAATAAACATTTTGGATGCAACCTTTGTGTTACGTTTAGATGGAGGGATGAGAACAGAGAAATATTAATGGGATCAATACTGGCAAGATCCAGCAGTGAAAGAGACAGCAATGTCCCACAGCATGTCATCCACCTCACCTCCACCCCCACTGATACCCTTATAGTCTACCCTCTACCGGAGTTTTGCTAGCACCATGTTCTCTCCTTGTAACAGTAATTACCTAAATCTGGAAAACATGAGGACTCAGATGTACCCAAGGTGGAGCTGATTTTATGGATTGCAGGCACTGTACGAAATGCGATCCCTCTGGTGGTGCTGATAAACTGTTATGGGGTACCATAGAGGCAGTCCAGAGAGAGTCGTGATCGGAGGTGGCTTGTGCAACTAGAAACCAGGACACTGAGGGGGTGAGGTGTCACCAGCAACCAGGGAAAGATAAAGAAACAATGGTCACAGTGACACAGAGAGGGGACAATAGTGCCATTTCTGGCAACTATAATAATTAAATGCTGATTAGAGTGTCAGCCGATAAGAGGGTATTATTTTGTGCTTCTGCCACACTACAGTAGATGCTGTGTTAATACACCACTTGTACAGTGACTTCAATGGTATCTCAGTTTTATAGCAATGAAAACTAGTATTTTCTACCACATTCCAGTAACATGAACTCAGTAATTGTATATCTATAAAATGATTCCCCTTTAAAATATACCAGTATTATAGGGGCAAGCTAAAAGCACTTCAGCATCAAATTAAAACCTGCTGTAGCTTTGGGGAAGACCATTAAACACAAGAAATGCACTCCAATAATATATGATATACTGTCTTTGGGTGGTGTACCAGCTAATTAAAATGGAGAGCATTGCAAAGTAAATGATGCATCCTCCCCCCATACAGTTCCATATGCACTCTTTGCTATTTCTATACTGTATAAAACACCTGCATACTATACCACAGAAAATATGCTACATGCATGTTCATTATGTATTCATCTTGGCATACCAAGCGTAGAAATCATATTTGTTTTATTTAAATAGGATGGAATAAGGCATGCTATGAATTATGAAAGCACTGCAACTAGCAGAAGCAATTACACTAGAAAACATGGCCACTAACCCTTATCGTTTAGCCCCGACTGGAGGCATATAGCAGCACTGCACATTTTATGTTCTGTATGCTATAATGAATAAAGAGTAAACATGTAAGGAACATATTCCAGTGGCTCACTGTGCTGGTGTACTTTACAGTATGGATATTGCACAGAGTACATTTGGAGCTGTATGGGGGAGGGCTCACCAAGGGAATATTAAGACATGAAGACAGTATTCCAAACTGAGGTAAAGAATAACTGTTGTTGGTCTAAATCCATCACTATACCCTCCTCAAATCTTATAAAACAGACAAATTGTCTTAAATATTTACCACAGGAAGGGTTAAGTAAATGCTACTAAATGGCTTCATGTGGTATGGACCTCCAGACTTGAATACTGCAGGAGCAGCTAATCTGTCACTGCCTTGACCTGCAAGAAAATAAGAAATTGTGTCTTCTGCTGCCATGCCAAATAAGAAAAACATTGTATGTAGTATTTTATTATTTGATATGTTAACTTACATTATGGCCAGCATTTCCTGGGCAAGAAACATGGCAATGTGTAGTAAATGTACCTTGACATGATGGCATGCTGACTCAGGAAGAACTGGCAGCATAAAATAATAAATAACCATGTTTAATTTTTTATTTTTTTTACTATGGCAGTTTTAAATTTATATATTAAACAAACATCGCAGAGGTCCAGAGTTACAGGTCACTTGCCCCGCTATGCATAAGTCAGGAGCAATGCAGTAATCAAGGGGCCACAGGGTTGCAGGATCAAACCCAGGGTGAGAATCAACTGGAATGGGCCACAAGGGGTGCTTTGGGGGACAGATTTGGTGCAACAGGATGGACCAGGGCATGGACTCCTTTTGCAGCAAACAGCATGGCAGTGAGACAACAAGAGATACAGAATGCTCCAATAATCTATACCGGGATTGGAACGTAGTGTGACAGCAGCAAGATACTGAACTTTCCATAGCTATATAAATGGTGTTCAAAACCTAAATAGTTCTATAGTAGAATACATGAAAAAGTATATTATATAGCTCCATGACATAGATTGTCATTCATTTAACTTATATGTGGCATTAAACACAGCGGAAGCAGAATTACGGAACTCATGTGCTGCTTATATTCAAGCAGGATTTTTCAATTTTATCTGCCTGAACAAATATTAAAATTCAACTCTTCAAATTGCTTGACAGACTAGTAACCTCTCATACTCTACCAACAAGGCATCAGGAAAACAGGATGTATTTAAAGTACCACAGTGGCTATGACAGGATTTGAACTGTGATTCAGTGTAAGAAAAATAAAATATTAGTCTCAATGTACTCAATCACAAGTCCTTAAAGATAACTGAAAAGCTAATCACACTAAACACAATTGTGCATCCCTCATAAATTGGTTGTAGGCAAATCTTCATAAACTGTGCCTGTATTGAGAAGGGAGTTTATGAGGTGCCCAATATATTTATCACTGATCTTTAATCAACTCTCTACTCCAGCAAGACTAATCAATGACTTCCTGCTCTCTGGCTGCAGAGGCCTCCCCTAAAGCTAATACCTGACACAGAAAGAGATGAGAGTTTCTTCCCCCGTCCTTAGCAGCTTCAGAAACCTGAGACAGTTGAGCTGGAGTTGTCATTGTGCAGCCTGAGCAGTCTGAGTTGGTGGGGACATCCAGCTCTGATCCTCTTAATCCACTGACATCCACTTTCCCAGCTCTGCTTGTATTGTTGATCTTTTTTTAATTTTATTTTTAATAATTTCCCTTGCTTTCTTACAAAAAAGAATGCAACATGGAAGACAAGAGATGTTCTTTTAGCCCAAGAAATGGAGCTGGTAGGAGCAGTCTCCTGATTTTTACATGTCTCTGGTGTCCCGCTGCTCAATTCCCAATTTTAAACTAACCACACATTGCTGTTAAGCAAATCTTTACTCCAGCTAACTAAAAAAAGACAGACTGACAGATGGATAGATTAGAAAAAGAGATATCCGATCACAGGCACACTGCTCCAACCTATACCAGCAGTAGGATTCCAGCTGCAACTAGACAATTATTTGTGAGTGAAAAAAAAATCAGCACATTTTTCTTTTTTTTTTTTTAAAATAACTTCATTTTATCATAAGGATAAAGAATATAACACACAACATACATCATACAAAATACAAGATACATAACCAAAATATGACAAAAAAATCAGAATAAAATACACCCAATACCCTTTACCCTTACCCTCAAACCCCCCCCAGCAGCTATCCAATATACATGAAATACAAATCTAATACCGTATTAGCCCTAAAATCAGTCATAGTAATAGCTAGCACCCTAGACTATATGGGAGAAGAGAAACTCAGAAATCAAAATAGCCTCGGGCTTCCAATTACTGAAGAAAAGAAATAAAGGTATTAATGCAATGGATAAAGGGGGTGAAAAAAAGAAAAGGATAGTAGGATGGGAAAATGAAAGGAAAAGGAGAGTAGAGAAATGGAAGGGAAGTTGTAAAGGAGGAAGTCTCCTCTACTAATAACCATATCTATCCTTCAGACTCTGAAAGAGACTACCCCAGCACTTTTGAAATTTACCTGATACATTAAAGCAAGTTAACACTGACCTTTCCGCATTTAGTGCATTCAAGAATTCATCCCACCATTCTTTAAATGAGGGGGACCAATCATCCCGCCAGTGACGAAGAATTAATAATTTAGTAACAGAAGCTACCATTGCCATTTGGCACTTTTGGGTGTTAGATGGAATTTGGGCATACATCCCAAGTATACAAGCATCTACATTAAAAAAGGCTAATAAATCACAGTACGGGCCCAGCCAGCGTTTGACCGACTGCCACAACTTCGCTATTTTTGGGCAGGACCAAATTTTGTGAAAGGTGGTAGCTAAGGATCCCCGCAGTCCTTGCAAACCGGGGAACACTGTCTATTTAACCTAGACAGTTTAGCGGGGGAATAATATAGATTGTGCAATAAATTAAACTGGGTATCTCTCAATCTATCTTGTTTAATGCAAGAATAGAGATCGACCCAGATTTTCTCCCAAATCTCCTCTGTCCATCCCATAGACAGGTTTATTTCCCAATAAGGGGGGGACAGGGGATGTCTTAGAATCCAGTCTTGTTAAAATATACTTGCAAATTTTAGAAACTGCATTACCAGATGAAGCAAGGTCACACAACTTTCTCAATAGTATCCCTGTCTCCTCAGACCTTTTACCTTTTCGCAGGAAAAACCTAATGCTTCTTTGAACTTGAAACAATCGCAGCAAACACCGAGGTTTCACCCCACATTTTTCAACCAAAACAGAGAGAGGATACATAGAATTGCCCGAGTAAAAATCCGAAATCCGAAGTTTGAAGGGAGAGTCAGTAAAAAACCTTTTAATGGGCTGATTACCTATTAAAATATTGGGATTTCTCAAAAAGGGGTTGAGATAAATCAAATACATGGGAAATATTTAATCTCGAATAAAGCTGATGCATAGCCTTGATATCCCATCCTAATGGAGTATTCCTGACTAGAGTAGGAACCTTAGACAATGAAATGTATAAAAGGAATTCCAAATCCAAATTGACCTCACTAGAAATCGCTCGATCAAGGTCAAGTCTGGGAGAAGAAACTTCTGCTTCTCGAACCCACAGAGCCAACCTCGCTGCGTGAATTGCTAACTAATAAGTATAAAAATCCGGTAACTGGAGACCTCCTGTTTTCCATTGAGAGCAAAGTCTAGAATAGGCCCTGCGAGGGGGTCTACCTTTCCACAAAAAATCTGAGCAATATTTGTAGAGCGGACTAAAGAAGGACCTAGAGAGGTGCACGTTTAGATTGAAGAGAGGGTAGAAGATTTTAGGTAGAACTATCATTTTAATTGTGTTGATCCTCCCCGAGAAGGTCAATGGAAGTTTTGACCACCTCTCTAAGTCTTCCTTAATGGATTTGAATAGGGGCTTCAAATTTAATTTTGCCATTCCCTCTAGATTTCTCAAAATCTGGATACCCAGATAAGCTAGAGATTTCGTCTGCCACTGTAGTCCTAGAGAGAGGCACCAACTTTTCTGAAGGTAGGGGGAAAGTGAGTAAACCGTTGTTTTGCTCTTGTTTAGATTATAACCCGAAAATTTGCTAAAACAGGAAATTAAGTGAAGCAAATGAGGGAGGGAAGCTGTTGTATTCCAGACATGCAACAATAAATCATCTGCGAATACTGATAACTTAAATTCCAAGCCTCCTATACAAATCCCTTGGATTGACTGATTCAATTTGATAGTTCTTATTAGAGGTTCAATATACAAATTGAATAAGTATGGCGACAAGGGACAGCCTTGTCTCGTACCCCTCAATAAAGGGAAAGCAGCTGAGATTAAATTGTTGCATTGAATTCTAGCAGATGGACACAAATAGAGGATCCGAATATACTGTATAAATCTATCCGAATACAAATTTAGCAAGTGTTGCAAACATAAGGCCCACTCTACTCGATCAAATGCTTTTTCTATAGTCTATGAAACTAAGGATGCTTCCATATCGGGTTAGTAGGCATGAAAGTAAATAAAAATAATTTCCTGAAATGGTCAGAACGAGCGGCCTGCCACGAATCCAGCCTGTTCAGGACTCAACAGCTCAAGCCACACTGATTTTAACCTATTGGCCAGAATCTTAGCATCGATCTTTACATCTATATTTAATAAAGAGATTGGCCTAAAGTTACCGACCAAATCTGAAGGTTTACCAGGTTTAGGTAACAAAATTATCCTGGCTTCAAAGAGGTCTTCTCTAATCCCTTGCTCATACCAGAAGGTATATAGTTGGTTTAATAACGGTATCACACTTTCCTTGAACAACTTAAAGAAAAGAGGTGTGAACCCATCTGGACCGGGTGCTTTGTCCAATTTTAGTGAGTCAATAACTCTCTCTATCTCCTCATTTGAAATGGGAGCAACTAACATCTGCTTGAAGTCCTCAGACATTTGAGGAAAAGAGATATTAGTCAAAAATGTGCACATTTTACTTTCACTCTGTGGTGAAAGCGGTTGGCTCGAATATAGGTTTTTGTAAAAATCGAAGAAAATACTCAATTCGCCCTCAGGATCTGTAATCAACTTATCCGTTTCAGATGCCTTAAGGCTGACACCCATTTGGCAGCAGCTCTGCTTTAACTGCCATGCCAATAATTTTCCGCTTTACTACCCTGGCCTAGGTATACGACTTTTAGTCTAGAAGTCAAGTTAGCAACTCTCTCACTCAAAGTATTAGCATACCATGCCCTTAGGGTAGTCAACTCTTGCTCTTGATCCTCCGATCTTAGATTCTCATCTATAGCATCCAATGAACTAATTTTCTTTAAACAATTTGTTAATAGCTGGTTATTTTCACTTTCGTGCTGAAGCTATCCGTATCAGCTCCCCTTCAAATAGTTTTAAGAAGCGACCTAGCTTGGTCTGCTGCATTAATAGACCCCCAGTTGGTCTTAATTGAGTTGACCATAAACACTTGAAAACGAGCTAATGTCTGGGTGTCCTTTAATATAGCATTATTTAAAGACCATGAATAGGATCTTGGTGGAGTGAGCAAAGGAGAACAATGGAGTTTAATGGGAGAGTGATCTGAGATTACCCGAGTTAAGATTGACGCCTCTTCAACATAGGACAAGCATTGTTGGCTAACCAGGAAATAATCGATCATTGAGTAAGTTTTATGGACCGGCGGAAAAAAGGTATAATCTCTAGTGGTAGAGTTATACATTCTCCAAGGATCCATCAGGCCCAGCGATGATGTAAACTCTACTAACGCTCTCTGGGCGGGGAGGATGCACCATTATACAAGAGTGATCAGGCGGTTGGACTGGACCAAGTTCCAGTCTCCCCAAGATCATTGGAACATCTTTAAGGAGGCTGAAATCATGGCCAATTGGGTAAAAAGATGGCGTCTCTAGGTTGGGGCCATATACTGATCCCAGCACTAGACTTGCCCTCTGAGTCTGCCCAGGACAAAACATATCTGCCATTCGGGTCAGAAATTGTCTCAGGCAGGGATAAAGGACCCCCTCACCACCAAAATGGCCACCCCCGACTACTGGGAATACCCAGCACCGAATACCTGGCTCACCCATTTTTTCCTAAAATGGTGGAGCCGATCGGATAGTACATGAGTTTCTTGAAGAAAAACTATTGATGGACTAAATTGAGCCAAGTGGTTTAATATAATGAATTTTTTTCAGTTATCTCTTCCCCCTTTGATGTTCCATGAAAAAATATTCAAAATGCTAGCCAGACCCAATTTAACCTACTTGTGGAAGAAGTTTGGATAGCTGCCCCCACTCCTAACAATAATCTAACAAAACTAATACAACAACACCCAAGTTCCACCACCCCAAAAGGGTCCTTCCCCTCCTAAACCCCCTTAAGACAACCCCCTGGCCCGAAGCCAACTCCTCAAACTCTGGTCCATGGTACGCCATAGAGGTGGGCGCCCCTGGAAAAAGTGCCATCAAGTCCATGGATACTGACCTGCGGAGTCTTACACCTACACTAAAGGAATACCTTGAGAACATAAATGAAACCTTAGAAAATTCTACTTTATACAATAGAAAACCTTTCTGCTAAGAAAAAAAAAACCTATCACCTGATCGGTGCTTAAAATATAGGATATATGGTGGACCGGACAATTAAACATGACCCCAAGATGTATTGAGAACCCGAACGTGAGGGGAGCAAGGAGAGAAAAACGTAGGTTAATTACCAGTAGCCTCTTCTACACTACAGCATCTCCTGTCCCCACCTGTTGATCAAGGGCTATATGTCATAGAAAGTATGAGAAAAATTGTGTTTAAACTACTAAGTCACACTAACTATACGAAATAACCAAAGCCTGGTTTCGCTTCAAATCTCACTTTACCTAGTGAGTTATTCAGTAATCTAGTTGCAACCTAGATGATTAAGCTATGACAACAATAAAACTGTAATTCCAAGGAAATCCTTGCTAGCCTAAATCAAATACTGCTTGGAATTCCTCGCTTAGCCAGAGAAACACAATCGCAGAGTCATAGCCTAAAATATGCAATCTTGTGGCTTAGACAAATGACTCGAGAAAATAAAACAGTCCAAGAGCACCCTCATGTGGCAGTTGCTAGTACACTTCGTCTCTGGAGTAAACTTATGGAGGCCCCAAAATGTAGAAAAAAATGACTAAAGTCCTTCTTATAAGCCCCCAAAATACCAAGCATTAATAATGCACAAAAAAATAAAACCCAAAGGGAATACAGCTAGCAAGGTCCTAGGTAGAGTTCATGATGGATCATTCAGTTAGATGCTTAGCTAATTAGTCTATCCGGATTGTTAACTCGAGTAAGTGAAGCCCAGAGGTCTTCATCTTTTGGGAACAGATCTGGCAGTGAGGTTGTGAGTGTTTTAAGGACTCTTCTGCAGAGTCGAAGTGCTTGATCCCATCTTTTAAAGTGACCTCTAGTTTGGCTAGGTATAACATGCGATGCCGAATGCCCGCGGCCCACAGCTTGGAGGTAATGGGTCGGAAGCTTGCTCGAGCCTGCCTCACCTTCCAAGTTAGGTCCGGGACTAGCCGTAATCTTCTTCCTTCCCACAAAATAACAGTTAATCTTCTTGCTTCCTTCAGAATGTGTTCTCGGTCAAGATAGTTTAACAACTTGAAGATTATGGGTCTCGGCGGTTCCGAAGTTGGAGGTTTAGCCCTTAGGGCATGATGGCCCCTCTCAATAACATAATCAGGCCCATTAGGCGAAGGCTCTACTGACTTCTTCAAGAATTTCTGTAAAAAAAGAACTGTGTTGGGTCCCTCTTCTCCCTCGGGGAGCCCCAGCAGGACCAGGTTGTTGCGCCTGCTTCTCCCCTCAAGGTCCTCCAGATGGTCCTCAAATTTAGCGATCATTCTCTTGCAATCTACAATGGCAAGGCCATTTTTATCCATAGTTCTCTCAATGGAGAGATCCTGGCTTCAGCGTCTGTCACCCGGCAGGACTAGCTGGGTCAGCGCCCGCTTGAAATCTGCCACCTAATCATCAGTTTAAACAAGCGCCTCTTTAATTGTAGATAAGTCGTTATAGATTTTTGCTGGAGTTAATTCTTCTTGTACTGCTGGCGCGATGAGCTCCAGCGAGGCCGCTTGGATTCTAGCTCCTGATCTGAGCCTTCCATACTTCGTGGGAAGCCAAAATCCAAAATAAGCAAGTCGCTGTAATCTCGAAGCTTTAAGAAAGGGGCTAGACAAGGAAAACCGAGAAATTTTTTAAATATAACTGCAGATTCACTAGCGGGGAGGGGAGACCCAAAAGACAGATCTACTCCTCCAGGCGCATCACGTGACTCCCATCTCCCGGCACATTTTTCCTTTTATATCAAATCACAAACTTTGTCTAGTTGCAGCTGGAGTCCTATTGCTAGTTTGCATTGTAGCCATGAGCCAATGATCAGATCTCTTTCTCTAACCTAGCTGCAGTGTCTGTCTGTCTGTCTTAGTGGGAGTAAAGATTTGCTTAACAGCAAGGTGCAATTAATTTAAAATTGGTAACTGGGCAGCTGGAAACCAGAGACATGTAAAATCCAGGAGACAACTCCTAGTAGTTCCTTTCCTCATGCTAAAGGAAAATGTCTAATTTTCTGGCTGTGTTTTATGTATGTATGTATGTATGTATGTATTTATTTATTTATTTGCTTAAAGAAACTGGAAAATGTTAAAATAAAAAAAGCATCAATATAGGTAGAGCTGGGAAAGTAGATGAGAGAGGATCAAGCCAATTGGCATCAATAACATGTCAGATCACTGAAAGTTCAGGACATCTATCACATTCATTCACTGAAGAGTCTCATACAGACACTCAGGCTTGGTTGAAAATGATAATTTTTATTAACTACAGGAATTCTGACCTATGACTGAAAAATCACTGATCTCGCTAAAATCAGCATTTGCCATTGATCTTCAAGGAGGTGGGAGGTTGGTGGTACACAAGACTGCCAGGGATGTGGTCAGTGGGCAATGGAACAGAACAAATATGTCCACTTGAAAATTAAAGGTGTCCAGAGAGTGGATCATCTTCTGGATTGGGAGTCTTCTCATTTATCAGCTTGGCATAGTGCCAGGAAACCATTACTGAGTCAATGATGCAGCCTGGCCAATACTGCATCCCAGCATTTTAGTAAGCACAAGATTCATTTGCACCTAGTAACATCTGGCTTTATCTTGTGTTGTCTTTGACAAACAAGAGAATGTAGTCTCGACCCCCAACCCTGTCATTGTGCCTGCATTTGGTATTCACTGTTCTATGCCAGGAATGTTTAACATTTTTAACCATTTCAGAAAAGTGTATTTAGCTTACCAGATTGTTGTGTCTTTTTTTTACTCATTCAGATGCCCTCCTATTGTTCTGTGGGGCAGAGAAGTGCTGTTTTTTTTTCTTCTATCAGGGTCCCATGCAGAATGAAGCCTGAGTATCACTGACATCAGAACCAGTAAATAACTCAGGCATCATGCCAAACATGCATCCATGCCACACTTGCTCCTAACATTAGACAGGTATGTGCCTCCTCAGTGGCTCAGAAGAGACAGAACAGGCAGGAAGGGAGAAGGAGTGGCACTGTATGTGAAAAATGACATAAGGGCCACAGAGATCCAGGAGGAACAAAATGGGGGAGAGATACTGTGGGTTAAGCTGGAAAGGAAAATGGGGACAAATATCCGCACAGGTGTGGTCTATAGACCACCAGTCCAGGAGGAAGAAACAGATAGGGAGCTGATGCTAGCCATCCAAAGGATGGCAGACAAGGGTGATGTAGTACTGGTTGGAGACTTCAATATTCCAGACGTGGACTGGAGCATTCCAGCAGCAGCATCAACTAGGAGCAGATTTATCCTGGACTCCCTTTAGGGTGCCTTCCTCAAACAACTGGTCATGGAACCAACTTGGCAGAAGGCATACTGGACCTTGTGCTCACAAACAGGGACAGTGTGATGGGGTAACAGTGGGGAGCACCCAGGAAACAGTGACCACCAGTCATTGTGGTTTGAAATCACAGAAAGAGCAGAACCAAACCACACAAAAACACGTATCCTGGATTTTAGGGGCAGACTTTGGGAAAATGGGAGATACTTGAAAGAGGCATTAAGGGAATGGGACAGGAATCAGGGGTTGGGGAACAGTGGGCAGTATTTAAAATGGGGTTACAAGAACAACAGAATTATGCATTAAGCAGGTTAGCAGAGGAAAGGAAGGAGACCATTATGGGTTTCCAAAGAGGTAGCAAAGAAAGTGAAAGCCAAAAGATTGCATTCAGGCAATACAAAGACACAGGCAGAAGGGATAGGGAGAAGTACCAGGAGAAGCAAGGGAGGCAGGGAGGTCAGTAAGGAAGCCAAAGCTCAGACAGAAGAACAGATTGCAAAATCAGTGGGTGAGGACAAAACCTTTTATAGGTACATAGCGAAAAAGAAAGACAAAGGGAGGGATAGTGAGACTGAAGGGGATGGGGGCGCGTGGAGGATGACAACAGTAAAGCTGACATATTGAACAGATATTTCTGCTCAGTCTTTACTGAGGAAGAGGAGGGTAATGGGTCTGAAGGGAGTACAAGGGGTGAGAATGGTGCAGAAATGGACACAAGTCCCTTTACAATAGAAAGGGTCCTGAAGGAACTGGAAGTAATAAGAGTTGATAAAGCAATGGGGCCAGATGAGGTGCACCCCAGGGTCCTTAAAGAACTAAGAGAGGTGGTGGCTGAACCTCTGGCTATCCTGTTTAGCAGATCACTGGAAACAGGGGAGGTACCCAAAGACTGGAGGACAGCAGATATAGTCCCCTTATACAAAAGTGGGAACAAAGAGGAAGCAGGGAACTACAGACCAGTCAGCCTCATCTCGGTAGTGGGGAAGATCATGGAAGCACTACTGAAGGAGAGGTTGGTGGAACATCTGGTTGTCAATGGACTACAGGACCCAAGGCAGCATGGTTTCACCAGGGAGGTCATGCAGACCAACCTCATTGAATTTTTGACTGGGTGACTAGGAGGTGGATCAGGGGAGGGCAGTGGACATGGCCTATCTGGACTTCAGCAAGGCCTTTGACACTGTGCCACATAGAAGACTATTACACAAACTGGGGAATATGGGTGTGGGCAGGACAGTAGTGTGGTGGTAGGTAACTAGCTGGGTGGCAGGACACAGAGGGTGGTGGTAAATGGTTGTCACTCCACAGAGGGAAGAGTGACCAGTGGGGTACCACAGGGATCAGTGTTGGGACCGATCCTATTCAACATCTTCATCAGTGACATTGCGCATGACCTAGAAGGCAGAATTTCACTGTTCGCTGATGACACAAAACTCTGTAACAGAGTAGACACACCAGAGGGTGTAGACAGAATGAGAAGGGACCTTCAGAAACTTGAAGAATGGTCAGGGGTTTGGCAGTTGAAATTCAATGCAAACAAGTGCTAGATAATGCATATGGGGCACAAAAACCCTGGCACAATATATCAGTTGGGGGGTGAGGATATAGCATGCACCAAGCAGGAAAGGGATCTTGGGGTTATCATCTCTGATGACCTCAAGGTAGGGAAACAGTGTGACAAGGCAGCAGGTAAAGCAAATAGGATGCTGGGATGTATAGGCAGGGGCATCACCAGCAGGAAAAGGGAGGTCATAATTCTGCTATACAAGACACTAGTGAGGCCCCACCTGGAGTACAGTGTACAGTTCTGGAGACCATACCTATGTAAGGACATAGACATGGTAGAGAAGGTTCAGAGGAGGACAACAAAGATTGTGCATGGATTGCATCACAAGTCCTATGAAGACAGGTTGAAGGAACTGAGCATGTACTCCCTGTAGGAGAGGAGGGAGAGAGGGGATATGATAGAGACATATAAGTATCTTACAGGGAGAAACAGGGTGCAGGAAAACACTATTTTTAAGCAAAAAAGATGTTCCAGGACTAGAGGGCATGGGATGAAGTTGGAAGGAGGACGATTCAGAGGAAACATGAGAAAGAATTTCTTCACAGAACGGGTGGTGGACAAGTGGAACACCCTGCCAGAGGAAGTGGTGGGGGCTGAAACAATCATGGGATTTAAGAATGCATGGGATAGACATAAAGGAATTATGGAGGTCAGGGGTAAGGGGCAACAGACTTCTAAGAAAACATAAACTGAACTTACAAGCTCAAATGGGCAGACTGGGTGGGCCATAGGCCCTTATCTGCCAAGACTGTCTATGTATCTATGTATCTATGTATATGACAACAGCACCATCAAAGCAGGTGGGAACTCTCTCTGACTGCAAACATGGTGCTTTGAGCTTGCTGACATATACCTTACAATTTATTTAGTTTTTATTTACTGGATAGGTACACTAGCCAAAAAATGACTATTTTCAGGCACGACCCGGGAGAGTACAGAGACAAACTTCAGGAGAACATTATGGAACAAAATACAGGTTACATGTAGATGTTTGAGGCATTAACAGCAGAAAACGACAAAAATTGAAGTTAGTAAGAACAATACAGCAGTAGAATTTAACGTGACAATTACAATCAGGTCAAATAAAGTGACTAAGCAATGTTCATCCAAGTTATGTGTAGATGTATGAAGCATTAACAGCAGAACATGACTAAGATTGAGGTAGTAAGAAAAATGCAGCATTAAAATGTACAAGTAACAATACATTCAGGTTAAATAAAGTGACTAAGCTATGTTCAATCAGCGAGGAATAAAGTGCTGTGACAGCAGTAGCAGCCAGGCAGTAATAGGTGAAGCGGGAACTAGAGAGAAAGTGTAAGGAGTAGGAAGGCAACAGTTGGGGGGCGTAGATTAGGTATAGAATAAGTACAGTTTACCCAGTAGGGTACAGCAGGTGATGGAAGAATGAAGCTGTGTTGATTAAGAAGAGAAAGCAAACAATTTTTCCAGAAAGGTGCAGTAGGAAATGGTAGATGAATGCTAGAAGTTTAGGAAGTGAAAGTGAGAGGAAGTGCTCCATGTTGGAGTGGACCCCAGCCCCCAGGAGACCACAGAGGGAAGAGAGGAGTTAGAGAATAAACAGCTAGGGTGGTTTGAAACAGGAGCATTTGTAGGAGGAGAAGAGATAGTGGCGTAGCTCTTTCTTAAAAGAGATGTGGGATGCAGTTTGTTGAGAATGTCTATTCATAATACTGACGTGTGGGTGAGATCAAGACAGCTCATTCCTATTTAAAACTGATAATGACAGCAGTAAATGAAAAAAAATGTCACTTTGGAGCTAAATTGAACTGCTCAGATTATGAGTACTGTCCCATCTGCACCTTCTCCCCTGATATGTGAGAAACTGCTGTCATCAGTCTCACTTTTCGATGGCTCATTCCACGGCTCCTCTCAGCCTACCAGTGATTGCAGTCAACAGTCAATGTGAAATATATGGTACTGAGTCAGTTGCTGTTGGCTGCCCCTCGCTGTCTGACTTTTTTTTTAATTGCTCTGATTGAAATTATTATTTAGCCCTTACTATGCATTTATTTAAAAATAAAAAATGTCACTTTGGATCCCCAGTATAGAAAGTATGAATAAATGTGTGTATACTAAATAAGTAAACAGTTCTGATATTGGGCAACATTTTCAAAATTAATGTACAAATTAAGATGGAGATGTAGGAGAGACATTCATTTTCACAGCTTCTGTACTTTATTGCATGCCAGCTGCCTCGCCCACCTCTGATCTCTAAGGCCAAGAATGTAACTAACACTAGCAGTGGGCAGTTAATCACATACTGAATTACATTATATTTATGTTGAGTAAAATGGAGGTAGGACATAAACACTGTACAAACACTGCACATCAACAGTCATTCAGGGGATCTCTGTATTGTTTTAACAGTGCATGGTGCAGTTTGACTGTCTGAAATGCCATTTTAACCATAAACAAAGTAAAAAGATGTAAACACACCCCTTTAATAACTGTTACCCACCCAGAACTACTGAGAGCTCCTTCTACAGTGTTACAGTGTCCACACCCCACACCACCCAACACCACATACAGATAGTGCTCATCATCAATATACAGTACCACCAGCGAAGGGACTTTGTTTTACACTTTAAACCAATGCAATATCAGGGAGCAGGCAGGAGGCCAATACATGATAAAGGCAAGGACATTTTTATTTTTAATTAACACACAGACAAAATCTGGGAGTGGGCAGGGACCAGTACACAACAGGTGAAGGGTACTTAAATGTATAATTAACTGGTCTGCAAATATGGAGAGTGGAGGGGGGCAGGAGGGCAAATTTACAATCATGAAAAGGTCCTTTGATTTGTAAATGATCCACAGCCAACTTTGGGGGAAAGAAAAAGGGCTATTATATCATCAAAGAAATTATAATTTAATTATACTTTATCCAGAGGCAACACCAGGGAGCTGTCTGGAGATGGGGGTGGGTACATTAAATCAGGTAAGGGTACTTCGATTTAAAAGTGATCCACTGGCAACATCACCAAGAAGGCAGGCTGCCACTGTAACATGAAGGAAAGCTACTTTTATTTATTTAAGATTAATCTACCAGAAATTTGTAATGACTTCAAAAAAAAAGGGGGGAAGAAGATACAAAAAAATCATGTGCATGCCTTAGTCAAGTGTGTTGCATTTCCATGAACAGGTATGAGGGAGAAATGACAACAAGCAGGTGAATGGAGAGTCATGTCTCAGCATACAGAATCACCCAATGTTACTGTACTGCTGCTATGTTCAGCTTGGCAGGTTCTGAAATTTTACAGTATGGATGAGGTTGTCTGTACCATTGACAATATCATAAAGTAGCTTCTAAACAAGGAGAAAAAGTCTGGTAAGCACAGATTGATTTAATTATGCTGAAGGGACTCCATGAATATACACACACAGAATTAGACCAATTGTGAACTGAGAGACTACCCAAAACCAGAAAACTATCATGCTTTGAATAACAACTTTAGAAATGCCATGACTGCAAATCTCTGCATGTCAGCAAAGACACAAAACACACATAAAACATGTCAGAGCCCTATTTACACATGGCCCTGATTGTTTAATTGAAATTCACTGGACTATTATTCAAGTTACAGTACCAGCCTCTGAACCAGCCCACTGTACAACAAAGAAAGTCTGCCAAATTATGATTTCATGATTTGGGGGGGGGGGGTAAGGGTGAACAAAAAAAAGAGGGGCCACCCCCTCTGACAAACTGTTACTAAATCTGGAAACATTATATGTGAAACTTCTTTTAAATAATGCTACACTGCACCTCTTGTAAAGTATTACATTCTAGTAAGCCATTAGAAATGAAACTGTAGCAGGCTCATAATAGGGTATTTGATGCTACAGTAATTAGCCATGACAGTGTAGTCAGTGACTTGGGTCTGCTTTCTACTCTTTTGCGTGTGTGTAATCCAGTAAAATCTGTTTTGCATTTCATATTCTGAGCCTTCTGCAGTTTCATTTTGATAATGTAATGCTCTCTATAAGCAGAGCAGTGCAGCCTTCTTTGAAGCAAGTCTCACACAATACATTTCCACTGAATGCATGGAGTGGTGTTGGTAGTAGCAGTTCAGGCTTCACCATTGGCATGTACTGTACCATAGATAATATTGCATCTTTTTAATTATTTATGAGTGCTGTCTACTACGTAAATAAGTGGAGGGGGGGTTGTTTTGAAGTTGGGAGCCAAAGTGCTCACTCTTATATGAAAGACTCCCCCCCCAAAGTGAAATATCTTTACCCTCTGGGAGCATGAGGGGCATTAACATTTGTTTGATAGTGCTGGAATGTCTTTGAGAGTAAAATCAATTGCTCACCATGACAACGGATCTTTGACTTCACAAAGGCAATGTGCCACTGAGTTACAGTAGTTGCATATTTCTTACAACTGCTGTCAAGAACTTGTCACATGATGTATTTTATATAATACAATACAGTCAGAAAATCAGGGTATTGAACTCATGTTTAACTATTTTCATCCCTTCCTTACTTCATTCTTTACTTTGGTGTTATTAGAATTAAATATTAATATTAAGGAGTTTAACCTCTTTAAAACAGTGCTGGATAATACTTTATATAACAAACACATACTGGTTTAAAATTTGACCCACTAGTGTGGGGGACATTCTTGATGGGCCTTGTGCCTTATTGTGTCCTTTACTACCTAGTAAAGCTAGTAAAACTAGTAAATGGGGAATGAACCATAGATGCAGGCAGACAGATTAAAGCAAAACTGCGCTGCACCTATAAGTCATACACAGTTCCATAGC
Source organism: Neoceratodus forsteri (assembly GCA_016271365.2). NCBI lineage: Eukaryota > Metazoa > Chordata > Ceratodontiformes > Ceratodontidae > Neoceratodus > Neoceratodus forsteri. The sequence goes on from CM028130.1 coordinate 13,379,064, forward strand.
CCTGCTTGGGCAAAGAAAAACAACATTGTATACATTTTCTTTAAATTTTTTGGTAACAGTGTGGTAATGGCTTCAATGTTCTCAAAATCATTGTGTATCTCTTTCAAAGTTATTCTGTATTGTGTATCTCTTGCAGAGGTAACACACTTACACTCATTTAATATAGTGTTGCTTTCATTGTTTCTCATTGGACAAGAAGGGAATAATTGTGTAGCTTTCTTTCAGATGTTTCATCGCATGTAGAAAAACTATGTATCTGTAGAATTGCCCAGTGACTTCACTCATATAGTTTTTGTAATTATGATAAAGATAGGCAATAATCAGTCAACAACCAGTCAACAATTAGTATTATAAACACTTCACTAAGTTTTACCTGGTTGCTTCAATGCCAAGAAATGCAAAGTTATGCATATTGGAGCCAAGAATCCCAGGACAGAGTACTACCTGGATGGAGTCTGAGTATCTACATCAGAGGAGGAGAAGGACCTGGGAGTGATGATCATTAGTGACCTGAAGCACTCCATGCAGTGCAAGAAAGCAGCAGCAAAGGCAAACAAGATGCTGGGGTGCATATATAGAGGGGTTCAGTAGTAGGAGATAGGTGGTTATATTGACCTTGTACAGGTCACTGGTAAGGCTGCATCTAGAGTATGGAGTTCAATATTGGTGCACACACCTCAAGAAGGACATTAACCTGCCGAAGAAGGTCCAGAGGAGGGCTACAAAGATGACAGCGATCGGCAGGGTAAGGCATATGAGGAGAGGCTGAGGGCACTGAACATGTACTCCCTGGAAGACAGGAGTGAGGGGACATGATTGTGACCTTCAAGTACTTGAAAGGGATAAATAAGGTGGGTAAGGACAGTCTCTTTAAGCTGAGCGTCAACTATAACATGAGGGGCACATTCTTAAGTTGTAAGATGGGAGGTTTAGGAGGGAGACCAGGAACCACTTCTTCACAGAGAGGGTGGTGGACACTTGGAATGCACTGCCAGAAGAGGAGATTTTGTTGAAGACAGTGGGCAGCTTTAAGAGAGGCTGAGATAGGCATGGGGGAAGGTAAGTATCATGGGTAGGGAAGATGGGAAGAGTGGGGATGAAGGGCAGGGACAGCAGCTCAAACTGTGGACTCTGCAATATGAGCAGACTAGGCAGGCCAAATGGCCTTCTTCTGCTTGCTTCTTCATATGTTTGTATGTGTTTGTGTTTACAAACAATGATGAAAGAAAATCAAATAGCAAGCTTGCTACAGTTGCCTTACTATTGAAGGGGTATGGAAAATATTTTATTTATTTGCTCCTGTCCCAAGTCAGTGTGTGTGTGTGTGTGTGTGTGTGTGTGTGGGGGGGTTACAACTGGGATAACAGAGCAGGGACACCTACTGTATTGTAAATCTCTGCATATCCCTGTACCAATCACTTTTTCTGCAGTGTCACAAATCCAGGTTACAGAAGCACCCTCCCCAACATTGGTATTTCTTTTCCATACCCTGGAAGAGAGGAGAGTGCATTGCAGTAAGGCAGGTGTTTATCACAGAATTAAATAAATAACTGCCAGTTTCAGCTGTCTTTGTATAATTGTATGCATTTTACTTGAATAGAGGACCAGGAGGTAAGAAGATAACTGGCCAGCTGACGCTTTGTGTGTCCCCCTGCACATTGTTTTACAAATTTACAAAACATTCTATTTTAGCTTCATCAAAGAAAGGGCAGACTCAATGGGTCAAGAAGGTACTTTTCTGCTGGCACACATCTATGAATATATGAGAGTGAGATGGAATATTATAGACACGGTAGTCTTTTGCAAAAGAGACATACTATAGCACCAGGATCAGAGGGCATGTGATGAAGCTGGGGGGTGCTGTATGAGAGATGGGTCCCCTGAGGATAATGTGGTAGGGGCTTTTTCAATGAGGAATTATTCCTTTTGAAATTTGTTTTTACTTTTTTGGCACTTGACTGTGTGATCATTCATGAGTTAATGGGAACATTTTATATTTATCATTTGGATTGTCCCTTCAGATATATTTTCAAATGTTCCTGTTGTATTCTTTGGTGACTAGATTGGAAACCATGATTGGGAGCAGATGTCTTTCATATAGGGTTCATGTTATTCTGTCCTGTTTAAGGTACTTTCACTTCCTGGACAATGCAAACACACTGTTACTATTTATTTCATTTTTGTTTTGACCAGGTGGGTGCACCTAAATATGCATCCCAGCATCTTGTTTGCCTTTGTTGCTGCTACTTTCTTGCACTCTCCTCTGGTCTCTTCCAGGGTGTGGAAAAGAAATGCCATTTGCACTTAAATGGTTCTTTGTTTGGGGTAAAGTGATTTGTGACATGCTGTGGCATTCTTTGGTCTGATTCCTGTGTAAGAGAGGGTGCTTCAGAGATTCATGTAAAGTTCTCCTGTGACATTCTTTTGGGCTCTCTGCTCTAATTTCATTGTGGGGGGTTCTTCTGTGACTTGGGTTTGTCAGTTAAAATGTTGGAGTTGGTGATTAACACTTCATTTTGCATAGAGCAGCCCTTTAATAGACAACTAATTGCTAATCAGTAAAGCAGCTGCTAAATGTAGTGTCAGTAAAACTGGACCAGTGCAGTCCACAATTGAACAAAAAAAAATTACTGAGTGAAAAAATATGCATTTAATAGGGACCCTTATAAGCATTCAAGAGGTTTGTTTGCCTAGTGCACTCACCTGGTGAAGAAAAACAAAGTAAATAATAGTCTTCTGCCAAAAAAAAAAGAAATTACCTTTTGCATTAGTTCTATGCACCCATAAATCACATGAAAACATCAATCAGGTGAAGATTATAAAAGTGCACAATTGATATAAGTTGATCAGGGTAAATAAAACAGAAAGCACTACTGCAAAACATTGTATTACAGGTAAAACTCATTGGCAATTGGGTATCAGGCACAGTTTAACTTTTGCTCAGTTTAATGTGTTATGGCATAGGTTATAGATGTATTATTTTATTATTTAGTAAGTGCAATATATGCATTGATTTAAAAGTTCAAATGCATCCTACAATTAATGGGCATGTGGCTTTGATTAATTATTTCAACATGAAGCAACTGTTGTTCATTAATCAAGTTACATGCCCAGCATAACTTGCAGTTCAAATGTGTTACTCTTTTAATATAAAAATAAATATTTGCTACTTCTACAGAAACACATTATTATATTGTCCTCTACTAAAAAATGACAGAAGTCTTCTCTGTGTACTGCAAACTTCAAGAGCTACAGTGGTGTAGGACTGATTATCCAATTTTGGCAAGTTTTGTTCTTGGTTCTGTCCCATGTTAAAATGAGGCAGCTGCTGTGACACATGTACAATGCCCCTCTGAAGAGAATGAGTGTATGCCAAACCCCTGAGGCCGAAGTTACTTGAAAAGCAAAACATAAGAAAAATGGTGGTGGGTGGCAAGGCAATGGGCCTAGGCAAAACTAGATCGGTATCAGGGAACTCCTGGGTCTCAGTACCATTTCCTTCAATTAGCCCCCTCATTTTGTCACACATCTCCCCAGCCTATACAGAGTTTCAAGGCAGCATGGGTTCACAGCAGGAAGGTCATGTCAGATGAATCTAATTGATTTCTTTGACTGGGTGACCAAAGTAGTAGACCAGGGAGGGGCTGTGGACATGGCATACCTAGACTTTAGCAAGGCATTTGATACAGTCCCACACAAAAGATTAGTAGTCAAATTAACCAGCCTGGGAGTGGGTCACAGGGTAGTAGCCTGGGTAAAACATTGGCTGAACAACAGGACACAGAAGGTAATTATAAATGGAGTCCACTCTGAAGAAAGAGGGGTTACTAGTCGGGTACCGCAGGGTTCACTACTGGGTCCAGTCCTTTTTAATGTATTTTTGAAAAACAAATGAAATTTTTGGCCTGTTCTCAAAATCACTGCAACTGTCCTTTACAGCTCCTTGCTATTACTATTTTATTTATTTATTTATTAAATTCTTGGATTACAAATACATTTGAGCAGAAACTGCTCATTTACAAAGCTTTCACCTCAAAGGATGAGGGTCAACATATATACAGAGGTAGTAAAAGAATGCACAATAAACAATCAAAACAACTAAAAGAAAAAATAAAGATACTCAGTTATAACATACTATGAGATAATGTTCATATAACGAGCAGCTTGAGTAGGCAGCTGGCTATGGTAACAATAAGAGATAGAGGGCACCATAGGCAGTTAGTATTGCAGACGTGCGACCAGGAGAGGAAGTTGGCAGGCTAATGGGCCACTGTCCGATGGTGGTGGAAAATGTCTTGTACCAGGGGAGATGTGAAGCAGGAAAGGAGTCACAAGGAAGGCCCAGTGCCAGAGGGAATGAGACTGAGAAAGGGCGGGCTGTGAGACATGAGTGAGCTGGGAGGTGTTTAGAGAGATCTCTGTTCAGAGAAGCAGCCACACTGAGTGGTAGAGGTGAGGTAAAGTTTGAGATTCCTTTTGAAGGGTCCAAGTGTAGTAGAGGAAAGTGCTTCTTTATTGAGGGAATTGAACCATTAAGCAGCTCTATAGATAAAGGACCACTGACCCATGGAGGTACGACATCTGGGAACCTGAAAGGTTAGAGACTGGGCACCATGTGTTTGTTGAGTGCCACTGTAGGTAGTAAGGAGTGAGCTAACACCAGGTGGCATGAGACCGAGGAGAATCTTTTTGGTAAGTAAGTAGGTATGGTATTGTATTCTGCTGAGTAGTGGTAGCCAGCTGGCCTATGCATAGAGGTCACAGGTGTGAGTTTGTCGGGCCACACCCGTTAGTAGTCTACAGGCTTTGTTGAGAGAAACTGAAATCCTGCGGAGGGCACTTGTTGAGGCAGAGCCATAGATGGCAAGGCCGTAGTCAATGATAGAGGTGACAGAGCTGTAGATGGCTAGTTTAAGAGCATCCATGGCATACACAGTGCTCGTGTTTGTGTAGTAGTCCAATCCATTATATTGACGGTCTTAGCAACAGCGTCAATATGCCGAGTGTAGGAGAGGGTACTATCCAGGGTAATACCAAGGTACTTGAACTCCTTGACATGTTCGAGTAGGTTCCCAACGTGGTTCTTGATGGTGAGGGACAGAAAGTTGTGCCAGCTCCGTTGGTTACAGAAGGACATGGCTTTAGTCTTGCTGTGGTTCAGGACAAGTTTATGAGAATTGAACCAGTCTTCGATGCGCTTGAAGTTGAGCTGCAGCTGGGATTCAAGGACTGTAATGTCATGGTGGCTGAAAAACAGGACTGCATTGTCTGTGTATAGTAATATTTTTGGGTGGCAGGCACTGGGGAGATTGTTGATGAAGAGGGAGAAGAGTAGAGGGCCCAGAATAGACCCCTTGGGGACTCTGGAGTGGACTGGTTTCTCATCTGAAGAGATCCCTGCAATCCTTACATGTTCGATCCGATTATCAAGGTAGCTGGTGAACCATGGAAGGGCATTGCTGGAGATTCCAATGGAGGACAGTTGCTTGAGCAGTAGGGGGTGGTTAACTGTGTCGAATGCCTTGGTAAGGTCTATAAATACTGCCCCTCCACAATTCCCTTTGTCAAGCGTGGCATGGATGAAGGTTGTGAATTCCAGTGGTGCAGTGGTGGTGCTGTGCCCTTTTCTGAAGCCATGCTGCTCTGGGCACTGAACAGTGTACTTATCCAGGAATTCAACTAGTTGGTCCTACACTATTCGCTCCAGTGCTTTAGATAGTGGGGGGAGGAGTGAGATAGGTCTGTAATTGGTGTGCAGCATCTTATCTCTGCTTTTGTGAACCAGTGTGACAGTGGCTTTCTTCCAGAGAGAGGGGAAATGGCCTAATCTAAGCGAGAGATTGAAGATCTTTGTAAGTGGTTCTAAGATTTCATCGAGAACTTGTGCCAGCAGTTTCAGGTCAAGGGAGTCACCACTGTACCCTTGTTTGCTGATGGCCATTTGAATGTATTTTCTAGCTACTTGTGGTGGGACCTCCTTAAAAAAAAACTTTGGGGTTGTACGTTCTAGTTGGGGGGTAACTTGGGAGGAGCTGGAGGGGAGGTTGTCGAACAAATTTGGTGGAAGGACACTGTCCAGGTTTGTAAATGCATTATTAAAAGTGCTGGTGATGGTACCTAGGTCGAGTGTAGGAGTGCCATGAAGGTTGAGCATAGTGGGTGGTGCTTTAGGATCCTTGCCTGTGAGTTCTTTCATGTTGTTCCAGAATTTGTTTCCTGGCCCAAGAGTTGGTCAGAGCCTCTTTGTAATAACTGCGTTTAGCATTCCGTATTTTTCGAGTGCAATCATTTATGGCTTCTTTGTATAATTGTATGTTTACTTGCATTGGAGTTGCACGAGCACAATGCCAGAGGTGGTCTCTGGGCTTGAGCAGAGTTAAAAGGTCAGTAGTAACCCAGGGGCTGGTCTGTCCTTTGACCTTCATCTTTTTCACTGGTGCATAGATGTCACAGGCTTCGTTGAAACATTTGATAAATAGGTCCAGAGCTTTGTTGGTGTCACTGAGGGAGTCAAGCACTGCCTAGTTCAGCCTGGTTAGATGGGATTTTAACAGCTGGAGGTGCCCTTGTTTGATAACCCTGGCATAGATAAGCTTGGTAGGGGGCTTGTGGTATTTGTTTGACCAGGAGCAGATGACAGGCGAGTGGTCACTTATTGTATCCGAGAGTTCAGAAACATTGGAGATGGGTTCAGGGTGGTTAGATAGAATCCAGTCTAGAAGCATAAGGGAGCCTGTCCTATAGTTACACCTAGTGGGGGCATTGACCAGTTGAGTGAGGTGATGTGCCGCGGCTGCATCCTTATAAGTAGTGGCTTCAGTGGAGAGCCAGTTAATGTTAAAATCACCCATGATTATGGTTTCAGAATTATGTTGCTGGTCCCTTAGATATTCCATGATGCTATGGAAGCCAGCAGCCTGGTCTCTTGGGGGTAGGTAAACTGAGATGACAGTGAGTTCCTTGTTATGTGCACCAAGGAGGATTTTGATTGTGAGGACCTGAGAGGAATTGCTCATGCTAGGGGATGGGTTGATGTGACCCGTAAGGGTATCCTTAAGATAGATGGTGCAACCCCCGACCCATTTAGCAATCATGTCTTGCCTGAAAATGCAGTAGCCAGGGATAGAGACTGAGATATCAGGGATTTTAGGGTTTAGCCATGTTTCCACAACTGAGAGGACATCAGGGTTGTGCTGTAGGATCCATGTTTGGAGGGAATCAAGTTTGTTGAGGATGCTGCAGGCGTTGATGGATGCCATGGTGAGTGTTCCTGTCCTTCTGCTTGGTGCCACTGCTGGCTGCCCAGGTGGTCCTGGGTTGAGGTGAACATTTCCTGAGAGCAGGAGCAGCATAAGGAGAATTTGTAGGAGAAAGGATTTCAGCATCTTGTAGATACCTGGTGATTAAATCATAAGCCAAAAGAAATTATCAACAGCTGAGGTCCAGAGTCACAGAATGTGTTAGAATTCCTGAAGGTGATGAACTGTGCCTGTGCATATGCAGGATGTGAAATCCTTTTGTCTGCATGCTTCTTTGTCATTCAAAGAGGTTGTTGAAAAGCCCACATACAGATCATGGAGCAGGTCAGACGAAAATGTGGATTCAAGCAGGACCTAGAGTCACTGAGTTTGTCAGACTTAGTTGCTTGACTTATGTTTTGCTTGGGATAGCTTCCAAAAAGTTGATTTTTAAATGAAAAATGCAGATACCTGGTGATGATGTTTTGCAGAAATCCAGTTCAGGAGACTTTCACGGATGTAGTGAGCAAGAATAGTGTAGTTACTCCAAGCAGAAAAACATGTAAATCCACAAAAACAAAGCTGCAGACACAGACAAGAAGCCACCACACAGACCCAGGAGGCGGAGCATAATCCAAGCCAGCTAACTGGTCACTACCTCATGCATCATCGTTATGGAAAGGAACCTCTTAAAAAAAAGGGCCCTGCTGCCCCACAGAAGTAACTTTAAACCCTTTTAAAACATCTAATACTTCTGCTGTTTCTCCTCTCGGGCAACATTCACCCTAACCCCGGCCCACCACAACTTGGCCACAAGGTTAACAGCAGTGCAGGGTCACTCTCCTTGGCAAGCATTAACATCTGCAGCCTTATCTCCAAACTTGATACCCTCTCTGCCTGGGTTTCCCAGCACAATCCAGACATCCTATCAGTGCTGGAAACATGTCTGTCTCCGAAGATACCTGACTCCACAATAGCAATTCCCGGATATGTAGTTTTCAGACAGGACAGACTTACCAAGAAAAGAGGAGGTTGTGCCCTCTACCTTAAAGAGTCCCTCATGGGTCATGTCATGCCTGTGCCCATCCCTGGAAATGACATCCAAATCCTTGCTGCCTAAGTACTTCTCAGAACTCATAACAAGATCCTGACTTTTGTCTCTGTCTGTATACCACCCAAGTTGAGCAATCTGGGCTTTCACGCCCTCCTTGACTGTATCAACTCCCTGGATCGGAATACAGAAGTTATCCTACTTGGTGATTTCAACATAAACTGGCTGGCCTCCAGCTCAAATAGTTCTAAGGATGCCCTAGTTGCTGCTAACTTCTCACAAATGGTCAAATCACCTACTAGAGTAAACTACAAAACAGGGACCTGTACACTTCTAGAATGGGCACTAACTAATCTTCCAGAGCACATCTCCAAAGCAACAGTCCTCCCAGACTCCTTAAGTGATCATTCCCCTATCTTGTGTATCTGGAGCAACAAATACACCAAACTCCCCCCCAAAACTATAAACAGGAGAATGCTGACCCCCGGTCATCTTGAGTCACTTAAAACACTCCTTCATGACCATGACTGGTCACCAATTGATATAGCCCCCGATGTAGACACAGTACTTGAATACTTTATCACCTGTTTCAACCCAGCCTGTGATGTTCATGCTCCATTCAAGAAGTGTAAGATCAAGGGTGTCAATAACCCATGGATGACACTAGGCCTCCTTTCACAAATGAAATCTCGAGACCAGCTCTGGTATTGTGCTAAGGCTACTGGCACCCAGACTGATATCCAGGCCTACAAAAAGCAAGGAATGCATGTACCAGAGCAATGCACCATGAGAAGGCTAACTATTACAGGAATGCCTTAGCCAGCACCTGAAATGATGGGAGTAAATTCTGGTGTAACCTTGCTGAAGTGACTGGAAAGGATCCCAAAACAACACCCACAATGTTGAACATAGATGGTACCATCACTCTTGACCATGTAATCATTGCCAACGCAATTAATACCACTTTTGCTGACCTTAGCCATGTGCTACCCGCTAAATTTTTTGATCCCACCACAGTCAACCCAGATCCTGTTAGTTCAGGTTTGCCACCAGGGCACCCTCCTTTCCATTTCAAAGCAATCCCAGAAAGCCTAGCTAAAAAATACATTCTTAAAATGCTTTGAAAATCTAGGGTCAGTAGCAATTCACTGGATATGAAACTTATCACCTTCACCATTGACGAAGTCCTGCTCCCACTAACCAAAATCCTCAACCATTCCCTCATGCTCTCCCAGTTCCCCCAAACGTGGAAACTGGCAGTCGTGACTCCAGTCCATAAAAGTGGTGACAAGACTTTCATGGACAACTACAGACCTATATCCAGCCTCCCTCCTCTATCCAAAGCCTTGGAACGATAGTGGCTGATCAGCTCATGGAGTACCTTGTAAAATACAACCTGCAATGTTTCCAGCAGCATGACTTCCACAAAGGGCACAGCACTACCACGGCACTCCTTGAATTCACCACACATATCCACCATGCACTTGATCAGGGCCAGTTGGTTGGTGCCTCTTTTATTGACCTGACTAAGGCATTTGACACTGTCAATCACTCCATTCTCCTCAAACAATTGTCCCTCCTTGGTCTTTCAAGTGAAACTACCCTCTGGTTTCAAAGCTACCTCAGTAACTGGACCCAACAGGTCAGGATTAGTGAATTCCTCTCGTTATCCCTACCAATCCACTCTGGAGTACCCCAAGGTTCTATCCTGTATCCCTTGTTATTCAGCATATTGCTGAACAATCTCCCTGCCTCCTGCCATGACAAAATATTACTGTATGCAGATGATGCAGTAATCTTCACTTGCCACACCGACCCCAACTCCTTCAGTCTCAACTACAGAAAAGTTTCACAGAAGTGGAAGACTGCTTTTGCTCACTTAAACTCATCCTTAACCACAAAAAAACTAAAACAATGTTGTTCCTTGGAACCCACAACAAGTACAAGGACCATGAGCTCATAATTAACAACCCTGAAGGCATCACTCTTGAGCAGGTGAATATGTTTAAATATCTGGGCCTGACCCTTGACTGCTCCCTCTCGTATACCAAACACATTGACAATATCACTAAAACTGTGAACTCCTGTATAGGGCCACTACACAAGCATAAACATTGCCTAACGGCTGAAGTCTTGAACCTCGCTAGCCAGAGCTCTGTTATCTCAACTATTAACTATGGGTTTGTTATCTATGGATCTGCTACTGATACTGCACTCTGGTGCATAGCTGTAGCCCTTAATAGGGCATGTAGACTCCTTATTTCAGCTGCCTGCCTTTCTCACACGTGTGACATTTACGAGCAGGCTAACTGGCTCCAGCTATCCAGCAGGGCTAAAGTACCAGACCTGCATCCTAGCTAAGAAGACATCACTGGGCCTTATGCCCCCTTGAGTCCAATCAATATTGACCCCTCAGCATGTTCGCCGCCTAACTAGAAGATCAGACAGTCTAACCTTTACAATACCTCGCTGTTGGACCTCCCAAGCTCAGCATTCTTACCTTGTCAGAGCCTCTACCTGGTTCAACTTGCTACCTACAGAAATCTCCAACATTGCCACGATTGGTGCTTTTAAGTGTAAACTGCATCAACACCTCATGGCTAGTGCCTTCTGTGATTGCTTCTTATAATCCCCTCCAGGCATACTACCTTCAAGCATCCCTCCTCACTGCCTCAGCTCCTCCTCCTCCTGTCCTACCACCATTACTGGGCATAGGATGAATCAGTCTCCTTTTCCTTTTCATCTCCCCCTTTCCTCCTCCCTTGCTGTTTCCCATCTACCACATACCCAACGCAATGCCCTCCCCATTTCTCCCCTCCTCCCTCTCTCTGTCTCCCATACCACACCCTCACTACCACTCTTCTTTCTCTTCTTCCCACTAACCCACTCCTAACAAAACTTCACTGAGCCGCCTATGACTTGTACTGTATAATTAACTCACAACACAATTCCTTGACAATGCCTTTGGCTGCCATTATTGTAACCTTATTTGTCTTTTTTTTTGTAAGTTCCATTGTAATGAACATGTTATGTTTTGTACCTTATTGCCCTTATTGCCTTGATGTGGAACCTTTGTTTTTTTTTGTAATTAAACATCTTTATTATTTTTACAGACATCCCAGCCACACAGTTAGCACATGGAGTGTTCAGCTGAAAGTGCAAAACAATACCATACAAGCCACACAATTACTAACATCACACTTTCCATTGAGATATGAATCATCCTCCTCCCCTCTCCCCTCCCCAAGGTTACAAACAGAAGGAGCATCCTAATTATATTCCCAACAGCCTTCTAAGAGCCAGGTTTCCAAGTCCTAAGGAGTGCATATAGGGAACTCCAGAGCAACACATAAGACTCCTGCCTGTGCCGCATATATGCGATGTGCTTCTCCAACTGCAGTGCTAATGTACATTCAAGGTACCACTCCATCAAAGATGGGGGTTTATCAGACAACCAATGTCTTAAAATTAACAATTTCCCCACGGCTGAGACAAGCGACATTTGGGCCTTTCTAACCCTGGGAGTGCCAGCTTGAAAGAAGCACAGCAAACAGGCCTCAGGGGTGAACATATTAGTTAAGCCAAGGATAGGATCCAAGAGACCATTGATGGCATCCCAAAAGCTCTGTATTACCGGGCATGACCATAGCATGTGATATAGAGTGCCATCCTCCTTCTTACATCTCCAGCAAAGAGACGTATCCCTTACCCCACGCCTACCTAGATGGGATGGAGTTAAGTACAAATGGTGCATTATGTTAAAATGCACCATCCTGAGTCTATCTTGTTTTATGTATTTATACATTGTACTCCAGAGCTTTTTCCAAAGGTCAGGGGCATCCGGAATATCTAACTCCCTTACCCAGTAAAAACAAACCCCTGAAGGGAGCCTGTGATCCCAATCCTGAAGTAACTTGTACACTTTGGAAACTGCCCGCGGTTGGACAGCTGCAGCTAAAAGGGCATCAATATCTTTAACCTCATAATCAGCTGGGGGCACCTGAGAGAAAACCGGAGCCAGGGCCATACTAAGTTGCAGCCACTTGAAGAAGTCTCAGTCCGCAACACCATGAGACCTCTTCAAATGCTCAAAGGGCCGTGGCTCACCATGCACCCAGAAGTCCAAGACGGTAAAGTGACTAATCTGGGGCCAGAAGGCCATGGGTACTGTATTACCCCCCACCTTAATATGTGGATTTTCAAAGATCGGCTGGCTGCCTGATAGATACCATTTGAACCCGAGATAGTGTTGCAATTGGTGAAATGCTTTTAACGACCATCCCATAGGGTTATCCTTCAAAGGTTTAGGGGTGGCCGACGGGGAACTAAATAGCAAGGCCCGCAGAGAGCTCCTCGCTCTCTTCGCTAGACCACGCTCGATGTCTAACCATAAGGGTAGATAAGCCGAGTGCCTACTCCAATCACTCCAGACACTCAGTTTACAAGCATGTTGTGCCGCATAATACAGAAAAAGAGAGGGAGCAGCTAGTCCGCCCTTTAGTTTTGAGGTTGTCAATTTGATGTAAGATCTACGGGCACTCTTCCCCTGCCATAGAAAAGAGTTGAACATTCTCTGTAGATTAGAAAACCACCTTCTTGGAAGATGTACCCCAAGCATCCCCAGGGGGTATAATAATCTAGGCAGAATATTCATTTTCAAAACACTCAGCCTACCCCACAAAGACAGGGAGAGTAATCGCCATCTATCCAAGTCTCCCGATATGGCTTGAACTAGAGTGCCTAGGTTGTTCCTAACCATCATACTCAGGTTCGTGCTAATATTGATACCCAGGTATGTTAATGATTTGGCTTCCCAGCAGAGACCGAAAGTCAGCAAATCTGCCTTTATGACATTATGATTTAACGGAAGGATCTTCGTCTTTACTCAATTCAACTTATAGTAGGATATCTTGGAGAAAAAATCGATTTCATCTAAGATGGCCGGTAGCGAAATCTCCGGATTTTCAATGTGCAGTAACACATCATCAGCATAAACCGAGTATGCATACCTGACTTCCCCCACCTGTATACCTTTAATGAGCGGATTACCCGCCAATCTGTGCAAGAATGGCTCCAGGTACAAGTTAAATAACAATGGGGGCAAGGGACACCCTTGCCTCATGCCTCGCTCTAACTTGATTACTGGCGACAGGATCCCATTGCACTTAACCCTAGCAGAGGGAAGGGAATATAAAATTTGCACCCAACTCAAGAAGCCCTCCGGTAGGCCAAAGGCCAACAAAGTAGCAAATAGGTAATCCCAAGACACTCTGTCAAATGCTTTTTCGGCATCCAGAGAAACAAGCACTGCTGGGATTTTGGACTCTTTGGCCTCCGCAATGAGGTGAAATAGTTTCCTCAGGTGATCTTGGGGCATTCTCCCAGCCATAAAACCCACCTGTTCCCTGCTAACCAGTCTGTCCATAACTTTGGCCAACCTGTTAGCGAGGACCTTCACCAAAATTTTTATGTCCGTATTTAGGAGAGAAATGGGGTGGTAGCTATCCAAATTCAAGGGATCCTTCTCCTGTTTCAAGATTAGTGAAATCGTGCCTCTTGGAAACTTGGGTCAGACAGTCCGTTGTCGAACCAATATTGGAAAACTTCAGTAAGATAGGGATACTAATGGGAGGCATGCCTTATAAAATTACTAGGAACCCATCGGGACCAGGGGACTTGTCTAAGGGCATCTGTTGAATAGCTTGGTGAATCTCAAGAATTGAGATTGGGGCACACAAGGAGACCGTGTCTCCCTCAGTTAACTGTGGTAATGTAACTGACTCGAGATACGAGGTAATATCCACGGTTGAGGGTTTAAATTCTGGATCTACCATGTATAACCTTTGAAAATAAGCCCCAGAAGCCTTCGCCATTGCCCCCGGATCCGTGCAGACCTGATCACCCTGCCCTGTGCGGATGCCTGCTATGTAATGTGCCGAGTCTAGGTGACGGATTCGCATGGCAGGTAACTTCCCGGCTTTCTCCCCTACATCCAGGTATTGGAGCCTCATCCGTAAAAGGGCCAGCTCCACCTGCTGTAATATGAGGCCCGAGTATTGAGCCTGCAATTGATGCAGCCTTGCCCAATTTGCCTCTGTTGAGAAGCGGGATAAACTATTCTCCACATCCCTAATCGATGTTAACAGGGAGTCCAGTTTCTCCCTCTGCGCACGTTTCTTTCTGGAAGCAATCTTAATTAGCTCTCCTTAAAGAGCATTTTAAGGCAGCCAAATTAGGTCCTTTGATCTACTGAGTCTTGGTTATCATCCAAGAAGCGCTTAATGAACTCTTCAATGCGCCTCAGGGAGGATTCTTCCTTTAACATCTGACAGTTTAGTCTCCACTGTGGGGAGCGTCTACACCCCAAAGTTGGTCTATATGCCACACTAACCGGCGCACGATCAGATATTACTCTGGCAAATATATCCGCCTGTATTATACCGGGCATCGCAAATAAGCTGACCAAAATGTAATCTATTCATGAATAAGTCTTATGTACTGGTGAGAAGAAAGTATATAGTCATAACCCAGGATTAATTATGCGCCAAGCATCGACCAAGGCGGCCTTGGCAATGAGGTCCTTCAAGGCCCTTTGTGCCGGGGATAAGCCACGCTTCTCTTTACATGATCTGAAGAGCCAAGTTCCAGTCTCCCCCCAAAATCGTAAGCTTTTTGGGATCTGATACTACCAGATGCACCAATTTCATGAAAAAAGCTGGGGAGTCACCATTAGGACCATATATAGAACCCAATACAATTGGTTGGGATTCAAGCAAACCATGTACAATAACATATCTGCCTTCAGGGTCCCAAATCTCATTTACTAACTTAAAAGGGATGTTCCTAGCAACTAGGATGGCAACCCCTCCTCTCTTCGTAGATGTCCCTGCCCCAAAAACTTGTGATACCCACGCCCTTCTGAAGTAATGAATGTCACTTCTTTTTAAGTGTGTCTCTTGGAGGAACACAATTTGCGCTCCCAATTGCCTTAGGTGTCTTAAAATAATTTGTCTCTTGACCCTATCCTTGGCTCCTTTGACGTTCCAGCTAATAAATTTATACAAGTTACTCATTAACCGCAACTATATAATAAGGAAGCAATGCATACAGAATATCTCAGTAGGCTGATCCATAATATTCCATAAGAGTGCTACGAGCTCCTTGACATAACAAATCAATGTTAGGCTAATCAAAAAGTAACCTTGGTAACCCCTCACCAGCGTCTCCAATCAATCCCATTCCTATAAAACCCAACCCGTCCCCCCCGTATAAAACACCACAACAAAGCCCTCCCAACCCAAAACAGTGTACATACCCCAGTTCCCAGGAACCGTCCTCCTAAACATAGCACGCCACGTGATCTACTTCCAAACAACCCGATCTGCTCGACTCCCCCCGGAGCCCCCTCCCTCCATTGAAACCCACCATAATACAACTACTCTATGATATCTAACTAACCTCAGTATGGGGCACTTATGCCCTAACTATATAAAGACTAACCCTCACAATCTATCGCCATCTACCGACCAATAATTAGCATACAGCCATAGCAGACCCTCTTCAGGTGGTCCCGATAGACCAGAACCAGAATTAATTAACACCCTCGTAGTCAGACCCTTTGTTCATATGCATATTTACGAAAAAAAAAAGGGGGGGGAAGAAGGGGGGACGCAAAAGGAGGGAGGGGGAAGAAAGGGGAAAGGCGAGGGTGAGGGGAAGGGGAAAGTCCATCCTGTACAAGTCCTGCAGACGAGTCCAGAGCACATTGCGCACTGTAAAGAATCCAGATGGGAGGTTCAAAAAAAAAAAAAAAAACGCAGTTCTCCTCCCAACAACTTCAGCAGTAGGCCCTCAAAAGTTGACGGATCCAAGCGTCAGTTAGTGTTAGTCCCTGGACTCCACTCAATCCAGCTCTCTCGTTGGGCAAGACTCCTGCCATATACTGTGCTCTCCCAAGAGACGACCAGCCCTCAGGAGGGACTGGCTAATCTGAGTCACATCTTCAGCCAGAAATGTCCACAGTCTGAAAAGAAAGCACCAGCAAAGTCAGAGATGCTCAGTGTCGCGCAGAGACTTGGCCACCAATAAAAAGGAGCTATCATTCAGCCAAACCCATAACCCAAACACCAATAACCACCAACAGAACATATGAAGATTTCGACATGCATAGCCGCAAACCGCCACCAGGGGGCGCAGGACGTAACTCCTCAGAGAGCCTGCGGGTGCTCTACTCAGGGCTTCTTAGTATGTCCATCAATGGGGTTAATTATTTATCCCTTGAGGTCCTCAGGGCTCTTAACTAAACCAATGAAATCGCCAGTTACACAATTCCAATCTAGAGAGAGATCACGAAGTGCATTCACTTAAAAAGGTCCGGGAAAATGGACTTCAACTCTTGTATTGCTTGAGAGTAAGATTCAAACAACAGCCACTTCTCCTCGTGTTTAACCAACAATATTGCAGGATATTTAACCTTATATGGCTTAGATGCTGCCACTAGCTTAGAGACAATCGGGTGCAATTCCTGCCTTCGCACTCTCACCGAATGTGGTAAATCCTGGATAATACTAATCTTCTTGCCCTCCCACAATAGCTCCTTCACCTCTCGTGCTTTAGCAAAAACATGTTGCTTATCTAAATAATTCAAGAACCTCAGAATTAGTGGCCTAGGTGGCTGGCCCTGGGTAGGTGGCGGACGCAAGGCTCGGTGGGCTCTCTCGATTACATACTCCCCGGGAGCGCCGGCGATTTTATGGCATAATTTCTGGAGAAAAGTGATTACTGCATTCCCTTCTTCTTTTTCTGGTATCCCAATAATTACAAGGTTATTCCTTCTGCTGCGGCCTTCTAAATCCTCTAATTTCTCTTCTAGTTTCTTCATTCTCCGTTTTACAGTGACAGTTTCAGTTTCATTCCTATCACACTTGCTTTCCAACGATGTAATTCTAACTTCTGTGTCTCCAACTCTTCTGGACAGGGCATCCACCGCTTTCTTACTGTCTTGCAGATCTTCTGCAATAGATGCTACAGTCGTCTGAAGAGGCTGCATGATTTCCAACAACTTGGATTCCGATAGAGGCGCATCAGACGTGGGTAGTTTAGATAGGCTAGCGGGCCTGCTGTTTGGCCCACTTTGCGGCCTTTTCCTTCTCTGGAGTCTGCGGAGGCGAATGCCTTGGCGGTGCCTTCTTCATGTATATTTCCATTCGCTGATTAAATATCGGCTCCAGAACGAAGGCAATAAGCGCACCACTCTATTTGAAAGACTCTAACAATATGAATACCGCTATATTAGGCCAAAAAGAGGGGGTAGATTGCGGAGCTCCGGGAGTATACTGTCTGCTCTCAGGCTGCCATCACGTGACCCCCTCTTGTGGAACCTTTGTAAAAGAGTCCTCAGCTCAAATGTGTCATCTGAAATACAAATAAATAAATAAATAAATTGCAGAAGGACTGGAAGGAAAAGTATGCCTCTTTACAGATGATACAAAGATCTGCTACAGGACTGATACACAAGGAGGCATGCATGGAAAGGATGAGAAGGGACTTGGCAAGGTTGGAGGGATGGTCAGAAGTATGGCAGCTTGGATTCAATGCAAAGAAGTGCAAAGTAATGCACCTGGGAAACAAAAACCCAAGGGAAGATTGCACAATGAGGGGGAGGTAGTAACAACAACAAAAATGGAAAGGGACCTAGGGGTAATCAAATCAGATGACCTTAAGGTTGGCAAGCAATGTGAGAAGGTGGTAGGGGTGGCTGGGGGGATACTGGGATGTATAGGAAGAGCTATCACAAGCAGAAAACAGGAAGTTGTTATCCCCTGTAGAGACAGTTGGTGAGATATCTGGAGTACTGCGTCCAGTTCTGGAGACCCCATCTCCACAAGGACATAGACAGGATGGACGCAGTTCAGAGGAGGGCAGCTAAAATGGTACAGGGTCTGCAAGAGAAGCCACACGAGGAGAAACTAAAGGAGCTTAACATGTATACCTTGAGGAAAGGAGGGAGAGGGGGGACATTATAGAAACTTTCAAGTACCTCAGTGGAATCAACAAATTCCAAGAGGGTAGCATCTTTCAGAAAAAGAGATGTGCAAGAACAAGGGGACATAATTTGAAGATAGAGGGGAGACGGCTCAGGGGCAATATGAGGAAGTGTTTTTTCACAGAGAGGGTGGTGGAGGGATAGAACAGTCTTCCTGAGGAGGTTGTGGGGTCTGAAACTGTGGGAGAATTCAAGAATGCATGGGACAGACATAAGACAATTTTTCCGGGGGGTAGGAAGAAATAGGCTGTTGGTTAAATAGGATCTGCAGCTTATCCTATAGGTAGGGAAATGGGCAGACTAGGTGGACCAAGCGGTCCTTATCTGCCATCAAGGTCTATGTTTCTATGTTTCTATGTACATAGTATCCTTTTTGGTGGCTGAAATAAGTCCCTTTGTGCAGACTCACATCCGTTGCTTAGTTCAAAAGTCTCAAAGGATACATGCTGAGTTGAATATGCCATCAGTCCAAATATTCTTCCTGTGTCTATATTTCCAAAGCTTCACAGGAAGCATAAGGGGAAAGGGGGAAAAGGGAAATTGATTAACCAGGAAAGGCACACTAAGCTGAAGCTTGTTTCCAGGTGCGACCTGGGAGCACAAGAAAGTTAAGTGACTTGCTCAGGGTCACACAGTATGCAAGTGGGGGCTGTGGGATTCAAACCCAGGTCTCCAGATTTGCAGCTCAGAGCCCTAAACCTCTGTGCTGTACTGCCTCCTTGCATAAGCAAAGGTCCATCAGATTGCAAGCCTATATATCCACAGTGGAATACAGGGAGGACACAGGGCCATCTCACAACCAAGCCCGGAAGATGTTTAATAGGTTATGCAGTGAGAGGGTTAACCTGAACATACTGCATAAACTGATGTTCAAAGATAGTAAAGGTGGTATCTTATACCCCCAAGTGTCATGCTCTGTCCACCCATCTCGCTATGAGTCCCAGGCTATTAAACTGACTTACATAAGACTCAGCTATGTGCTGTATGATCAATGTGCCAATGGAGTGTGTGGATGGGGGATCCAACTTCATCTAATACACGAATGGGAATCACTGTCTGATTCACTTCCGGTGTAGAAATATAGGTCAGGGAAGTTAATGAGGGGAAACTGATAAGACTATTAGTTTTTGGCACACAGTAAAGGGAGCAGGATGGGAGGGGGCACTCATGGCTTTTTTTACTACTGTATAAAAAGGGGATCAGGATAGGAAGGGGAACCGCCAGACTACATTTTTTTCTCACATTGTAAAGGGGATTGAGCCGCTGGACTACAAGGGCTTTTTTTGTTTTTTTTTACATTATAACGGCCAGGTTCTGTAACACAAATTGTCTTGCAGATAATCATTATCTAATGCTATTCTGCAGCCCTCAAACATCCTTCTGCTACCAGACACAGGCAATCATCTCCTGTATAGTTTTAAAGCTCTGACATTGCAATACAATTGATCTCAGTGTACCATGGCAGTTCAGTGGCTTTGGATGAGTGCCCTGTGACTGGCATCCATTGCTAAGTCCAAAAGTCTGCCACAGTCATGAAATTAATTCACCAGTTTCAATGACATATATACCAGCCTGATGGTAGACTGGGGAAGGTACTTAGTGGCTTTTGTTACATGTGTTTATTTATTTTTTTGAGTTTTTCATTGCACTTTCTATCAAGATGCTTGTTTGATAAGTATACTGTAGGTGAAGCATGCAGTCTCTGGGTTTTTGAAGGATGAATTTTTCTATTTACACAATGCTAAATGTCAGATGATTAGACATTAAGTGTAAGTAGGTGGGCAGGACAGCAAATGGTACGTGGTGGGAATTTTTTTCTACTACAGTTCTGCTTATCTATAACTGCCATTCTAAGTGATGTTTCGTTAGTATTCCTACAAACTTGCTTTGCGTATCTCTCTTATTCAGCATTCATCTCACTTCATAGACTTATTGACCAACTATCCCATTGCATCATCTTTTGCCACCGTATCCACTGCCTATCTGCTATTTATCATGGAGCAAAGTAACTTATGAGAAGTAATTTCAAATCAGACCCGAACACAATAATCATCTTCCTACATAAACTTGCAATGAGAATACATGTAACAGTCCTTTAATAGGTGGAATGCCACAGAGTGAACACATCTGTTAAGTTGTTTTTGCTCCAAAATGTAACTGAAATTGCATTTAATAACATATTTCCACTGATCTAGCCTGCGTGGCTTGTTAGTAAATTGGTACTTTTAACCTTAATGATCACAGTCAATAAAAAATGATGTTATTGTAATTCATTCCTTCAGTCTAATGCAGATCTGAATAGCAGCACTGCCGAGATTTCTTAGGGAAATACTTTCTTAGGGAATAAACTGTTTCCATTCATTGGCGATAAAGAACAATTTCCAATTCTCAGAATGCTCTTGTAATATAAGGAGATGGCCTAATAATACCATCTCATCCCATACAAACATTTTCTTGTAATACCACAGTACTGAAAGTGATAATACCATCGTTCCAAACTGATAATACTATCGTTCAGAGCTGATAATACTACAGTTTCAGCTCTCAATGATAGTATTATCATTACAATCACAGAGCGCATGTCCAGAGCTTCCTGCCAACAAACCCAGTTGCCATGGTCACACGTCCCTTCCTGCACAACCGTACTGACGGTGTGCATCTCCATTGGTGGCTTTTCTTTAGTAGGTGGGCATAACAGCATCAAAAACATGGCGTCTTTTTCCTCTCGCTTAGGGAGAGGAATCTGTTCAATTTGTACATTCATTTCTTTGAACAAATAATGACTATGTCATTCATCCTGCGTTTCCCGAACAACAAAAAAGCTGAAAGGTAGGATTGCCTACTAAACTAATGGAAACAAATTTTTTTTGAAATGAGCGATGGGACACTCGTTAGTGCTGTGGGCAGTTCAGAGACAGCACGTGCTGAGTGCGGCGGCGGGCCAGCCCGTTTAACAAAAAGCACATCAGAAAAAGAAATCTCCTCAATGGGGTCCATATATTACAAAAAATAACAAATAAAGGACTATGTATTATAAGGCAGTCAGACCATCTCGAGGTTTTAGGGACTTTAGGAACCTCTCAAACTTCGCTGTCGAGGTTCCAAGTCCCCCAAACCTCTCGATGATCTTACTGCCTTATAATACAGAGTCCTCTATCTATTATTCTATTTATATTAAGATAGGCTAAACTGAATGGGAGTTTAAAAGTCAGTTATTGTCATCTCACAGTTTGTCTTAAAATGCCAATGGTACAGGACAGAGTTGGGGGTTGGGGTTTTACTCCATAGAATTGCAATACTGCGGTTTGTGTTTCTTTCCTCTTGCAATTACTGTATCAATGATTTTTAAGCTTGTCGGTCAAACTAAAGTTTTTGTTTCCACTCTAAATACCCTATCTCAAATTAAAAAAAAATGCCATGTACCAGGAACTTAATTGTTTTGTCACTTCTGCCTCATGCCCAGCCTGCCAGAGTCATCAAGCAATCCCAAAAGTAGATGGCTGCCTTACATAGGATCACAAGGCAGTGTTACTGGTTGACAGCACTGGGTTTTGCTGAGCAGGGAGGGAATACTTGCAAAAATCAACTGCACGGTGAACTCGCCTGGGGGAGCAGCACTGTACATAAAGACAAAGGACTGATGAATTAATTGCAACTTAACAATTCAAATATCATTCTTCAGGACACCGGTAGACACTGTGGCCCAGATATTCAAACTGCACCCAAAAAGTGCTCAGTAGCAGAAGCAAGCGCAAGTCCATTGCGCCCATGCACAAGAGGCATGATATTCAAAAATGAAGCAGGCCAAACTGCACCTACAGCCGACGACTGAATATCACACCACCTGCGCCATAGTGCAACTAGGGAGGGGAAGCTGAGCAGATCTGATGCATCATAGCGCAACAAGGGATGTTCAGCTGAGCAGTCCAGAGGCACCATAGCACAACCAGGGACACCCCCCAGCAGCACAGCAATGCAACTGCACAACCAGGGAGGTAGGAGCCCACCACTCATGCCACAGATGGGCACAGGAACACACAGCAGAACAGACACCGTCCCCCCATACTCCATGCACTGCACAACTTGGGGGAGGGCTGTAATAACGACCGGCCCATGGAGACAACCAAACAACCCACAGCTGGGCCATGGTGCCCCATCACACCCTCCAGCAAGCTGTGATTGGCACACAAGGAGGGCTGACCACCCTGTGCCACACCATCTCCCCAATGCAGAGCACACCCAGCACCCAGCACTGTGACCCCCAGACACCCTGCTCAGGAGCAGTGACCACCACTGCTGGAAACCCAATGCATGCCACCACCTCCACTGTGACAATGCAACCCTGTGCACCACAGAACCATGCAAGGCAGCCCCACCACGAGCACCCATCAGCAGGTGGCAGCACACAGCAATGCAACAATGACATACAGAGTGCCACCATGCACAGTCCCCCCAGGGTACTGCTGAGAGACCAACCATGCGTCGCCACATGAGGTACCCCATATGGGATAGGGCATGCCCCGGACACCACCACCAGTGGTACAGCACCCAATGTCACACCCTGACCCAGCACTGGCCACAACAGCCAGCACAGACACCCACAGTGGTGCGTGGAAGCATGCACCACACCAGATGCCACACAGTGCATGGACAGACACCCACCCACACCCAAGGGCACAACAACACAGGGACGCAGTGGTGGGGCAACCAAGCCCCCATCGTGGGCCCATGTAAATTGTGTACACACAACCCACAGTCCTCCATGGCACTGGAGTGCCAGCCACCCTGTGCAGGCACTGTGGACCTATACGCCACCAGCATTTCCCATAGCACAAGTCACAGACAATGGTGCACATCCCCTGCAACACACACAATGCACAGCATGGAGGTGGGACAAGAACTGTGGAGGCCACAGTGTCACTTGAGGCAGACATGCACCACACCAGTGACAGAAGGCAACCCAGCAGTGTGACGGGTACAGTGGCTGCCCTGCAGGGACTGCCACCACTGACATGCCAGCGGACCGTGCAGGTCACAGACATGCATGTGTGTCAGCTGCACAGGCCATGGATGGGCTGATAGGGGTGCCATGGACGCAGAGTACGCACCATGGGCCACTGCACACAGTCATCCAGTGCACAGGGAACCACACACACACCACAGACAGTGACTGATAGCTACCCCCACACCATAGTCACCTCCGCACAGACACACACACACATACCCATGACTACACCACCCCTGACGCCATGCACACCACTGCAGCTAAGCACCTATAGCCTGCTGCAAATCAGAGACCACCACAGTATTCATAACAAAATAACTGTATTGACAAAACATATAAAAGTTAACTATTTAGAAAACTATTTACAAAATTTATACAAAGTGGGGGTGAGGGCCACAAACAAGGTGGGGGTGGGTAAAGGGCAAGGGTGGACAAATGGGACAGGAAAGGAGGGGTGTGAGGGTGGGTCCAGGGGGTAGGGGATTTCAGGGGCTGAGGGACTCCTAGCGGGAGCATCGCTCCCCACTCTGGCTCCATCTGTGTTGGTGCCTCTGCAAGACCCCAGTGTCATCAATCCTGCGGAGGATGTTCAGTGACACCTTTCCTCCTGCAGGATCTCCTGAAGTGCCTCCCTTATCTCTCAGAGATGGCGTGTACCTAGGACAAGGGAGCACAGCCAATAGGTGTGAATGCACAGCCCCATACAGCCCGCCCACTGTGCATGGCATACGGCCATGGGACATACCTCTGTGATGGTGTGAGACCACCCACAGTGATCACGTCCACATGACCTGCCCACCCAGGTGCATACAGCCATGCGGAACACTGCACACACCCACTGGCCAAGTCATGCACAGCACCACCGTGGCCATTTAGTGACATGGCTATGTGGTGTAAAGGCAGTGGCACAGCCATGTACCCGGTGCACGCATGGACCACCATCGACGCACTCCCAGACATGCATTGCCACTGGACAGTGTTGACTGTAACAAGTTGTGTGCATGGCAGTGGTGTTGATGGATGGTGGCCATGCCCCGCTGCCCACCCTGTTACACAGCGTGCAATAGTAATCATGGAGTTATGGCACTCACCATCATTGGGCCAGTCCATTGGGTGGTGTGGGCCTCACCTTGCCTGGCTTCCCTCTGTTCCTCCTGCTGCCGAAGATTGTGGGCAAGGCGATGTTCCTCCGGGCCTGTGGTGCAAACATGGAGAGAGGAACATCAGTACAATCCCATAGCAAAGCCCCCCTGCCCCCAGGTGTGTGACCTCCCACCCAACCAGATCCACCCACCCCACACCCTGATAACACCACCACAGCCAACCCTGGACTGTCCCTCTCCCATGTGCTGGACACATACAACTGTGATACCCATATGGAAGATAAAAGTGTGTTGACGTAACACCTACCTGGCCGTGGCACCATGCCCCTCCTGGCACATCCCCACAGGCGGGATAGCAGCTCCGGCTCCCTCCGCCGCAGGTCCCCATACCTGTGGCGGCACTGCTCTGTGCTTCTCCCCTGTCCTGTGGCCTCCTCAAGTGCAGTGGCCACCTCCTCCCACACCTGGGTCCTGGACCTGTCCAGGGGTGCCTCCCCGAACAGTGGCCAATGGTGTGGCTCCACAATGGCCACTAGGTTGGCCAGCTCTATTTGCGACCACTGAGCAGCCCTCCTGCACGCCATGCTCTCTGGTCAATCTGCAAATATGGCACTCTGCAGCATGGCTCCTCACGTGCAGATGCTGTGCGGTACAGCACTTGCATTCCCTATTGCGCTGTCACCGAACAGCGCGATAGAGGTGCACACATGCCTGACGCATGGCGCCTAGGGGGCAAAGGTCGGACACAGGGTCAAGGGTCTCTGGCGCACGGACATGCACAGTGCCATTGGAACCCAATGTGTGTAGCGCGATTGGCTGCCTGTGTGCTACCACCAGTAGCAGCCTTCCGCACAGTTGCCCCAGTGTGCCTATGATGGCCCAGTTCCACAGTGTCATGTAGGTGACCATCGCTATAGCACCACTGGCACAATGGTGGCCATGCCCTGCATTGCTTACTGCGCACAGCACGTCAGCAGCGTGGCAGATGCCTGCATCAGCAACCCAAGCATGCGCAGTGATGTGCGTACTACGCATGTCACAGAACTGC
Source organism: Neoceratodus forsteri (assembly GCA_016271365.2). Lineage (NCBI taxonomy): Eukaryota > Metazoa > Chordata > Ceratodontiformes > Ceratodontidae > Neoceratodus > Neoceratodus forsteri. The sequence goes on from CM028130.1 coordinate 13,404,554, forward strand.
ACCATTGGCTCAGCACGTTCAACACAATTGCGCAAAGCGCAAAAGTGCGATATTCAGCCATCATATGCAAATCATCTAATCAGCCATTCAATGGAGCAACACTGCAATTTGCATCCACTTAAAGTTGTGCATCACCTCATTTACATTGGTTGCGCTATAAAAGTGCGACATTGGGCTGCAGTGGCCATAGTCGGTTACTGCAGTCTATTGGTGAGTTGCATGCTGTTTGGGAGTGTGGAGTGTGGATTTAGGGACATGCATGGGACTGCACAGTCACAGGTAATAACTGCAATTCTTACAGGCTAAATAATTTATTTATTTTATTTAGCTTTTGTTGACCAGGTAAGTGCACTAGACAAATCCTGCCTATTTTCAGGCACGACCCGGGGGAGGGGGGGATACAGATGAATGCCAACTGACCTTGAACCAGATTAAGCTGTTGGTGGTATTTTTAGTGAATGAGGGAAATTTGGCCAGGACACCGGGGAAATTCCCCTACTCTTTTCGATAAGTGCCATGGGATCTTTAACATCCACCTGAACTACCACCAATCCAGGCAGATGGGACCTCAGTTTAACGTCTCATCCGAAAGACGGCACCTCAGAAATGCAGCACCCCTCTCATGCTGTATTACAGTGTCAGTACTGGGATATTAACCCAAGTGCCAGGTGTGGGAACTGAACCCACAGCCCTCTGATCTCCTGGCCTCAGAGGCGAGTGTGCTACCTACTGAGCCACTGACACTGCTGACACATAATGACTGAGCAAGTTGTGAGAGTGGTGGGAGGAGGAGGAGGAGGTCTAACTTTACCAAGGCCAAGATCAAAGCCCTGTTTGAGGCCTACCTGGATCAGGAGCTGCTTCTCAGCGGACTGCAGGGAACACCTCAAGCCCATGCTGCTGCATGGGAGGAGGTGGCAAATGCTGTGAACCTGCATGGCAGCCACCAGCGCTCTGTGCGGGAGTGCAAGAAAAAGATGGGCATGGACAGGAGGAGGATAAAAGAGATGGTGGCTGCCATCAGGGCAGCATGAGCTGCAATAGGTGGGGGACAGCTGGAGGTGGTACACCTGACCACACAGGAGGACAGGATTGCTGGAAGCATGCAGCATAGTGCCATTGAGGGTGTTCCGGGTGGTGGCTTCCAGATGGGTGGTGGCCCATCACTGCATGGTAAGTCATGGTCTGTCTATGGGGGGGCAGGGTAGGTCACATGCAGTAAAGTGACTTTGCTTTCCCTTACAGATCCTGAGTGTCTGTATGGGTCAGTGGTGGTGGGCCTGTCCACTGAGGACAGTCAGCTGGAGATGGAGTATGGCTCATCCACCTCCACAGGTATACGTGACTCAGTGCAACAGCGACAGTGGGGCTGCCTTGCTGTCCACACTGATGTTGTTGTAACAGGTGCAGAGGAAGCCCTGCCTGTGTCCCAGAGTGCCGGCATCCATGGATGCCAGCATGCTGTGCCTGGGGCAGGTGCCGAGTCCGTCACCGATGATGATGTCTCTAACGTCATCGGCAGTGACATGTGTGTACCATGGGATGGCCACACAGCAGGACACATCACAGCCATGGCTGTGGGGGCGCTACCATGGAGGCCTGCATGTCAGCACAGTCCCAGCCTGTGCCTGTCAGCACCAGTGGGGCAGCACTGGTGTTTGTTCAGGACAGTGGGACTGTTGCAGCCACTGTGGTAGCACCACTGAGCCCTGGGGAGTGGCAGCCAGAGGGGCAGCATCAGCCATCAGCCAGTGGGCTTGGGGGTACAGGGTTCAGCAGCAGCATCTGTGCACCACCTGTGGACATGCCCAGACCTGGTCCTGGTGTGCAGCGCCCACCCTCATGGGGTGCTGAGCATCAGGGCCATGCACACCCTGAGGGACAGGATGCCGAGGAGGCAGATGACCTCTTGGATGAGCACATCCACCTACTGCAAGCATCAGTCCAGCAGCAGATGTGGCTTGCGATGTCAGTGGATGCACTGCGTGTGGCTCTGGAGTGGGCAGAGGAGCATTGCAGCAGGGACACCGCTTTGATCCTGGCAGGGATGGACCAGTTGTGGGAGGATGTGACTGCTGCCATTGACAGACATGCACAGTCATTTAGTGCCGTCATGGCCACAATGGGCACACAGCCATGTGCCCATGCATTGCGGACACTACACAGTGCACTGTCCAACCCCCATTCCTGGCATCATGTGACACCCTCCCTGTTGACACCGGGTTCAGCTGTGGGCATCCTGAGCACGCCTGGCACAGGCATGTTTGGTGTGCTGCAGATCCCTGCATGAGCACGGTCGCAGTCACGCAGTGGAACCCCTTGGGGACCATTGGTGCCACCCCTTGAGGCCAGTGGTCAGCCTGTCAGTGCTGGCAGGTCTCAGTGGGGCTGCCCATGCATCCTCGGTGGCCGGTGCACTGTGTCACGTGACTGACCTGTCTCCCAACATGGCTACTGTCTGGTGCTGCCCAGTGTGCATTGTGTCTTTCAATGGGCAGTGCACAGGTGGGTACCTGGCCCTGCACATGGACACACAGTCCACCTGCACTCCCTCCTGTCTGCTGTCCACAGTTGCGTGTGCATGATGATGCCTGCATTGCACTGTACACCAATGTGCAATGGTGTTCAGCATCTGACACACGCACATGGACAGGCAGTGGGCGTGGTGGTCTGTGGACATGTGTGTGGCTAGAGTTGGCATTCTGGGTCAGTGTGCTTCCTGCCCTTTGTGCAAGTTTGGTGCATTGTGTGTGTGTGTGCATGTGTGTGTGTCCATCCACATGGCATGTTAGTCCTCACCCATCCCTGGTTGTGTCTGTGATTCCATGCCCTGCCACTTCCCTTGATGGCATGCACCCCGGTGTGTGTCCATGCATGTTTGTGGGTTGTGCCTTAGCCACTGTTGGCTGCACATGGCCCCATGACTTACCTGGGTTGGCTGAAGTGCTCCTCCGTGATGGTGCCCCAGTGCAGCTGTGCCAGCCGGATCAGTCGGAGAGTCCCATCACCCAAGTGGGGACTGCCCATCACCATCATCACCAGCATCCTCATCATCCCCATCACTGTCCCCCTCTTTGACCTGTGTGGCTATCCCACATTCATTGGACATGTTGTACAGGATGCAATAGGCCAGGAATAGCCCACAGACCTTTGAGGGGCTGTACTGTAGGGCACCACCGGAGGTGTCCAGGCAACGGAAATGTGCCTTCAGCATCCCGAACACCTGCTCAATGACATTACATGTGGTGGCGTGTGCATCATTGTAGCATTGCTGTGATGGGGTTGCGGGCCGCTGGTAGGGTGTGAGCAGACAGGGACAGAGTGGGTATCCACTGTCACCTGTGTGTAGAGGGTGGAGGTTAGTTTGGTGACCAACATTTCCCTGCCCCGGGCCATGTAGGCCACTACCCATGTCACCTCTGGCCATGCCACCCCATGCCCTATGATTGTCCATGTGGTTTGCATACTCACCCAGTAGGTGTCCAGTGGGGATGTCCCCACTCTCGAATCTGTGGCACAGTGCCGACTGGTGCCAGATGAAGGCATTGTGTGCTTCCCCAGGGTGCGTGTCACAGACATTGATTATGTGACCCCGGCATCGCACACCACCTGGCAGTTGATGCTAGCATAGCCCTTGCGATTGATGTATGCGGCCCTCTCAGGGCCAGGTGGTGTGCGTATGGCCACATGGGTGCAGTCTATTGCCCCTAGCATGCCAGGCATACGTGCTACCCTGTGGAACTCCTGTATGTTTGCTGTGCACTCCTCCGGTGTGCTGGGGAAATGAATGTACTCTGCAGCATGTGGCAGCAGTGCGCTGAGGAATTGGGTGAGGTGGCATGATGTGGCCGACTGGGTTATGCCTGTGGTGTCCCCAGTTGGTCTCTGGAAGGTACCCGTGGTGAGCAAGCACATGCAAGCTGTCACTTTTGTCTCCACTGACAGGGCATGGCTCCGTCGTGTGGGTGCCTGCATCACATCACTGCACAGCTCACAGAGCCACCTCAGAATTGCCCTATTCAGGTGGTACCAGCCCACAATCTCGGTATCACTGTACAGCTCGAAGCTGGTGTGGGCTCAGTACTGCCTGTTGGGGGAATACTGCTGACAGGCCCTTCCACGGCCATGCCCTCCTGCTGCCCACCATCTCACCCTCCTCATAACGGCCTCCATCTGGAAGGTGGCACTGGCCATGTTCCTGGCTTGTGTTCACCCCCCCGGCAGCTGTTACTGTATTCCACTTGCTGTCCTCACTGCTACTTCCCCTGCACTGGGAACACCTGCTGTGGTGGCCTCTGTGCTGTGTGGCACTGCCCCCTTCTGCACTTGCTGTGGCTCCCCACACCTTCCCTGTGCCTCTGTGTTCAGGGTGCCCTTTCCTGGCCTGTCCTGTGTGTCCCTCCTGCCCTGTCTGTGTGGCTAGAGTTCTGCCTCATGTGCCTTCCCTGTAGCATTCTTGCGCCGCTCCCTTGCTCCTTTTTATTTTGGCTCCTTTCTGCTATGGCACAACTTCCACTTGCTCCCCTATTGTGCATGGCGCAAGTTGTTGAATATCGCACTGCGCCATTTATGCATGGTTCCTCTCCCTTCAGTTGCGCATTACTTCATTATCATTGCGCTGTTGCTCAGCGTGATTTAGGGGGTGCAACTGCCTCCTGCTGAATATCGCAGAATGGTGCAATTTCCGACTTGCGCAGGCACAACCCTATGGCGCATGGCTCAACTCTTTTGAATATCTGGGCCTGTGTATATGCAGTTTGAGAAGGAAAAATAAGTGAAGACACGAAAGGCAAATATTTTATTTAATTAATATCCATGCCATACAGTGTTTATAAAAATACTGTGTGTGATTCCCAATGAAGATAAAAATCACAGGGATACTGTCAACCCAAATTACATACATTTATACAGTATGTTTTTAATTCATATTTTGCTCAGTGCCATTATCCTGTAGGTCAGTGTGTTATTACTTTTATGAAGCAAGGCTTAAAAATCCTATATTATGGGAAAATGTAGCTCACCGCCAGTGCAGTGTTACCATACCGGCAGTGGCACTTTGTTTACACTCTCACTTACTGGTATTCACATTTTTCACTCGGTTGGGTCTGTCCTGTGAAACCTTATCACATTATTTACTTTATGCATTTTTTAGCCACTAGTTTGAGTTTTGAAAAAGTTGTACCCATATGTTTATTCTCTGTGAAAATTGTTCAACAGATTCATGATTCTGAAACCTTATCATATTTAGTTGTGGCAAAAATTGATAAAATAAATAATGAGACAAGGCTTCACAGGTTTTTTTATGACATTATGTGTGGACAGACCCAACCAAGTGAATTAAGTGAATACCAATAAGTTAGAGTGTAAACAAAGTTCCGCTGCTGGTGTGGTAATACTGCACTGGTGGTGAGCTAAATGTTCCCATAATATATGATTTTTAAGCCTTGCTTCATAAAAGTAATAACACACTGACCTACAGGATAATGGCACTGACCAAAATATGGATTAAAAACATACGGCATAAAATGTATGTAATTCGGGGTGTTAGTGTCCTTGTGATTTTTATGTTCATTGGGAATCATACGCAGTTTGTTTGTAAAGGAAGTTCAGTGCGATGAAAGATTTGTAGATTATGACATCACTCTAGCTGGACAATGGATAGGACAGGATTCAACATTTGTGGTCACTACTTGCACATTTTTATTCTCATTCAGATAGATTAAAATGTATGTAGCAAATGGTCACCTCACTTGAGCACAGGGAAAGTATTCATTCTTTTACATCCACTAATGGCATTCATTCATTGAATACCATACTGCTAAACTTTATTAACACAACAAGAACAGATTAAAAAATGATTGCCTTTTCCATAGATTTAATTCACAAAACATGTTATAGGAAAAATACAGTACTTGCAGGAATAAGAAAAAAAACAGCAATTAATGGAACCAACAATCTTAGTGTGCATGGAGAAAGCCAACACTTTAACCACAGCACTCTAGTGAGGGTAGACTGATAGAGTATCAGGGTTTATTTTTGCATGCAATAAAGGGATCAGGATGAGGGGGCACAAGATAATCAGGGCTTTTGTTTTTTTACTACTGAATAAAGGGAGGATTGGGATAGGGAAGGGGGAACCACTAGGTCACAGTTTTTTTCTCACGCTGTAAAGGGCTAGTCTACATGGGCTTTTTTAACAGCATATTGACCTGTTTCAGTAACACAAATTGGAAACAAAAGAACATGAATTTCTTTCACGATTTTACTAACAGTGTGCAGAACACATTCGGAGATATAGTGCACAGTATTCTTGATCCAATTAAATTTTTTTCAACATCCCTGCACTGCAACCGGATGCCATCTGCTGGTTAATTCTGAGGGAGGCATCCATTTTCAATGCAGATACACATAATTGCAGTACAAGCTCAAGTAGACATTATGTGGAAAAGGGAGGATATGTAGTTAACAACAAATTCCCAGCATCCATCATTAACTCTACTACTGTGCCCCTGGAATTTGAATGTACCACGCTAAACATACAGCTTCCCTCTTCAACCCCTATTTATATACTAGATTGTTATAGGCCTCCCTCTGCAGGGCATAATTTGTTACAGCACCTATCCAGCATACTATCCTCCTTATCCTTCGAAGTGATTACTGCAGGAGACGTTAACCTGGACTGGTTCTCTACCGCTTCACAACCCCTTAAGGAGTTATGCAACAACTGTGGGCTGTCACAGCTCATAATGGAGTCGACCCATCCTAACAAAAAACATCCTAAAAACAGTACCCTACTTGATGTTATTCTAGTTAACAAACCTCACCTATACTCCCACTCTGCATGAGAATGGTTAGAGATGCAAAATCTAGTTACTACCAGTCTGGACTTAACTATTCCTCTAACAGTACAACTAAATCCTGGAAAATCTTAAAAGAAATCCAAGGCTACAGTTCTACTAGCCCATTCCTACCAAAAATCTCTTCAGGCAACTAGGTTGTTACTGACAAGCAAGAAATCCTTGAACTCTTTAATAATGACTTTGCCTCAACGAGTCTAGCATTTGATGTCTCCCCCGCTTCTAGCCTATGTGCACAACTATTTACTCCTAGCCTTACTTGCCCAGGCTCTGCCCCAACCTCACCCCCTCCTCACGTGACATTCTCCTTCTCCCCTGTCACAGTAAAGGAAGTTGAGGACCTTCTACTCCAAGGCCCCTAGAATTCTGCAGCCACAGAATTTTGCACAGAACTTGCAACCTATTGCAGAACTTCTGCAGTGCTGCAGAATTCACTGTTCTTGGTGATTCTTTATTAATATTTCTGTTTATCCATAGAACCTGGTTCCCTTCCCCGCTTTTTATATCCAAAACCCCTCTATGCTCAGAATGTGATATTATCATTGCTATAACATCATACATTAGCTATTGAATTGGCTGCACTCTGTCACAGAAATGAATAGTCACTTATCTACCACAGCTCCCACTGCCAGAGGCAGTGGCACAGCACATCAGGTATGGTAATATTTGTTCAACCTGCACTACAGCCTAATACAGTTTTCAGTCTTACGTTATTACACTAGGGCCAACTTAAACAAAACCTTCACAACAGCATAGACCTGTTAAGTCCATACCTTACTTTGTATAAGCTTATTTGTGCCTTTAAGGTGTAGAGATGCCATCTGAAATGAATAACTGGTAAAATGAATGAACCTGTCATTTTAAGAAAAATAAAGTAATTATGCCTAGAAAAGTGGAATATAATAATGTAGAGACCTGTTGAAAGAATAGACCTGTTAAATAAATATTTGCGCCGTACACATTTTTGCCAAGGTTATATACATATTGTCATTGGTTGATAGAATCACCTAAAAGTTATTGAGAAATGTGTGCAGGACCAGCTGTTGAGCTAGCATGTTGTGTTTCTGTGCTGGCAACAGGTTCAGAGACGAGCTCTGGGAGCTGGCCTGGCAACACAAGGACTGGGGGAGCACACCTCTGCTCTGAGCCTAGGAATGTATGGGGCAGTGTTCTGGCACACGGGGAACACATTGTGATGGGCTGGAGAGCTTTATCTCACAGTGGGTTCACATGCATGTCATGGCCTGATGGTGTTACATAGTGTGTCGGGGAAGCGGGTTGGCATGAAAAACGAGTTTTGTAATATCTCCTCCATTCTGTTTTTTTCCATCTCAAAAGGGACCTCTATGAATGAGGATAAAAATTCATGGAAATTAAAGAAAACATTATACATATATATGTGTGTATATATATATATATATATATATATATATATATATATATAGTATCTCTCTTACTATATATACAGTATATGTATACACACACACACTTGAATGTATGTTAGTATGTTACAGATTGCATATAAACATATAAGTGATTCACAGTGGGGACCACTTGAGTGGTGTAGACAGTACATATAAATATATACGTGACACACAGTGAGGACCTCATGAGAGGTATATACAGCATGAGTATAGAAATACCTTATTTATCACATAAGGTCCCCTCTGCACATTTCATTTATGCAATAGGCTAGGACCTTAGGGGATAGATTTTTTTTTTGCTTTTTTACACATACAATTATTTTTAGAAGTCAGTTATTTTTTGAACTAGTGTTTCTGTGGTTCCCCCATCCTGATTGCTATAACCACTGCCATGGACGTTAAGTCAGGATGACACCTTGACACTATGATGTGGTAGTTCATTAGTGCCACAGAAATGCTGAAGAAATTACAAATCACCGCTGCAGAAGTTCTGCTGCATATTGTAATCTTGCCGCAGAACTTGGTCCCAGTGTGCCGCAGAAAAGTAGGGGCCTTGATTGTAGGAAAAGGGCTGGGGCAGATCTGATAGAGCCCTTCTTCCTCAGACTTGGCTACCGTGTTCTGTCACCCGCAATCACCCATCTCTTCAACATGTCCCTTACCCAGGGCTCACTCCTGACCATCTGGAGAACTTCCCATGTTATCCCACTATTTAAATCTGGCAACACTAGCGATCTTAATAACTACTGCCCCATCTCCTTACTCCCTACCTTCTCTAAGCATCTGGAAAAAGTGGTTAATCCCCAGCTTAGACAGCACATCAATGACTTGGACCTTCTAAACTCAGCTCAGTCTGGTTTTTGAGCCCACCATAGTACCACCTCAGTGCTTGCTAAGGTCATGAATGACTGGCTGAGAGCGTTGGATGCCAGAAGTTATGTGTGCACTTTGTTTCTCAACCTTAGCAAACCCTTCGACACTGTAGACCACTCCTTGTTCCTGATTGCTCTACAGAATATTGGCAAGAGTGACACGGTCCTAGAGTGGTTTTCTAACTTCCTCTCTGATTGACACCAACAGATCAAGGCTGGGGGGTGTCTCCCCCCCCAAAAAAAACACTCTTCTAAAGGAGTACTTCAAGGGTCCATCTTGAGTCCTCACTTGTTTTCCATTTACATAAATAAACTAGATGCTGGAGTCAAGTCAGCTGACATACACCTCTTTGCGGATGACACTGTTGTATGTAGCCAGATGTACTCTGGAACTTGCTTGTAGTGACCTCTAAATAGAATTTAACCACTTACAGAACAATCTCCTTTACTCTAAACTTTTTGTTAAATGCTAAGAAAACAAAAGCCATGATCTTCTCCCCTGTAGTAAACTCCCAATACTTTAGCATGGTGGGGACAGCCCCTCAAATCCACACCTTGCTCGGTGAATCACTGGACTATGTAGATTCCTTCAAATATCTGGGGGGTGTGGATTGACTCCAATCTTTCCTTCAAAGTCCATATTGAAGAACTCTCCAGAAAGCTTAAACAGAGGCTTGGGATTTTCTTTAGAATCAGGCATCTATTAACAAAGGAAGGGAGAAACAGGTTGTTTCAAACAATGTTCTTGCCTCTCATTGACTATGCAGACCTTCTGTATGGGCACTGCTGTAGTGTGGCCCTTGCCAAACTAGACACTTTGTACCACCAGGTGTTCAGGTTCATTACTGGTGGCCCCCACTCAACACACTACTGTACCCTTTAAAACATTGTAGGTTGGGGCTCCCTTAGTCTTAGATGACAAAAGAACACCATGCTCTGTATCTATAGGGCCATCTCTAACAAGCTGCCTCAATATACTAAGGATTGCCTACCTTCTTGCATTCTGGGCAGCTTTCTGCTGAGAAACCAGACTCATATCACCCTTTACATAATCAGAGTTAGGACGCGCTTTGGTCAGGTAGCAATTAGTCACACCTTACCAGTCCTCTGGAATACTTCTCAAAATTTACTGTAGCTCATTTCACCTATACCATAAGCTGCCTTCAAAAATCTTATCCAACAATCATTTATGGAGTCCTGCAACTGCTTCTGACACTGAAGCTCTGATTCTCCCTCCTAACTGTCTGTCACCTCCCCCTACTAATGGCACTTTTTCACTTCATACCCTCACCCTTACCCTTAGACCTACAGTGCTGACTAATACAGCTATGACAATCCTGAAGGTATTACAATTGCCCCCTCCCACCCCTCCTAACCTCTCCTCCCTCCCTTATCCTTGGCACATCCTGTGCCCTCAGTTCCCTTGCTTTATAGTCTTCTCCTAGGCCATGTAATGATTTGCTGGTCTAAACCTCATCTGATATAATATTGTACCCTACTTGTCTATCAGAGACCTGCCTTGACACAGAACTCACAATATATGCGGTATGCTGACTGCCTTTGGTACCACACCTGTAAATTATGCTGCCTTGTTCTGTTCTCCAGTGTCAAGTCTTACGTTGCCATTTGTAAATTATTGTACACCTCTGTGCCAAGCCATGCCATTCTCACTGTAATGACTGGTACATAGACTGCTAATGTTGCTATGCCTACACCAAATTGTTGTATTGTGACTTTTGTTGCTGCCAGTTTGATCTCAGTAGTAGGAAAATGATGGAATCACTTCTGAAGGAAAGAACTGTTGAGTACCTAGAGGCCAGTGGGGCACAGGACCCAAGGTAGCATGGATTCACAGCAGGAAGATCATGTCAGACAAATCTAATTGATTTCTTTGACTGGGTGACCAAAGTAGTAGACCAGGAAGGGGCTGTGGGCATTGCCTAACTAGACTTTAGCAAGGCATTTGATACAGTCCCAAACAAAAGATTCATAAACAAATTAGCCAGCCTGGGAGTGGGCCCAGGGTGGTAGCCTGGGTAAGACACTGGCTGGACAACAGGACACAGAGGGTAATAGTAAATGGAGTCCACAGTGAAGAAAGGGGGTTACCAGTGGAGTACTGCAGGGTTCAGTTCTGGGGCCGGTCCTTTTTAATGTCTTTATAAGTGACAATGCAGAGGGTCTGGAAGGAAAAGTATGTCTCTCTGCAGATGACACAAAGATCTGCAACAGAGTTGATAAGCGAGGGTGGGGTGGAAAGGATGAAAACAGACTTGGCAAGGTTGGAGGAATGGTCAAATGTATTGCAGCTTAGATTCAAGACAGAGAAGTACAAAGTAATGCACCTGGGAAACAAAAACTCAGGGGAAGAGTATACAATGGGGGGGTGAGTTACTGACAACAACAAAAATGGAAAGGGACCTGGGGTAGTCATATCAGATGACCTAAAGGTGAGCCAGCAATGTGAGAAGGCAGTAAGGAGGGCTGGAGGGATACTGGAATGCATAGGGAGAGGTATCAGCAGTAGAAAACAGGAAATTGTTGGCCCACTGTACAGACAGTTGGTAAGACCACATCTGGAATACTGTGTACAGTTCTGGAGACCCCATCTCTGCAAAGACATAGACAGGGTGCAGGCTGTCCAGAGGAGGGCAACCAAAATGGTGCAGGGTCTGCACCAGAAGACATATGAAGAAAGACTAAAGGAGCTTAAGATGTATAGCCTCAAGGAAAGGAGGGGCGGGGGAACATGATAGAAACATTCAAATACCTCAAGGGAATCAACAAAGTCCAAGAGAGTAGCATCTTCCAGAAAAAGAGATGTGTAAGAACAAGAGGGCTCAATTTGAAGATAGAGGGGGCATGGCTCAGAGGTAATATGAGGATGTATTTCTTCACAGAGAGGGTTATAGATGCATTTAACAGCCTGCCTGAGGTGGTCGTAGAGTCAAAAACAGTGGAAGAATTCAAGAATGCATGGGACAGACATAAGGCAATTCTAGTGGGGGGGTAGGAGGAAGTAGGCTGTTAGTTAACTAGGATCTGCAGCTTATCTGTTAGGTAGGGAAATGGGCAGACTAGGTGGACCAAGCGGTCCTTATTTGGCATCAGATTCTACATTTCTATGTTTGTTGTTTAAACTACCAGATCCCTCTTGTAAATGAGCCCTGCTCAATGGTGTTCCACCTGGCTAAATAAAGATATAGATTGAAAATAATAAAACATCTCACACCACATCCAATATTGCAGTAACTAGCTACAGACTCATTAACTCCTCATTAACGCACCACAGATAGTGGCACCAAGTGGTGTACCTCGGCAACGATAAACTTATCTGTACTTTAGCAAGCACTGTAAAGTGACTTTTGTGTTCAATAATTAATTTGCACAGATATTCCTTATTGAGGTGACTACAGTATATTAAAACTTTGTTTAGTGAATATTTATATGCCAACTATTTCATTCAAATATTATTACTCTGTGATCTGGGAGGGGGATTTGCTTGCTATCTGTGAGCATTTTGGTACAGAGCATATCTTAATGTGTGGCAATCTTAATGCAAACATTAGTAAAAGCTCAGAATCTAAGGGATTCCTGAAGGAGCAGAGGCAAGAGCACCCTCTGTTATAGCCTTCTTGCAACAGATCCTTATCCCAATCTCTTTGTTGTTCAAAAGATGGCGACCACGCTGGGTCAGCCTCTGTTTTAGCTCCGTTTAGTTTTGTTTTAAAATTTTTTTTATTTTAGTCTGTTTATTTATTTTAAATATTATTTAAATGTTATTATTATCGTATTACTGATAGCGCTGAGACTGAGCTGTTGCCGCGTGATGGCGTGGAGGTAATCTTCGGTGGCTGTTTTCATTATTTTACTGATGTCCTCATTTTATTGTTCCCTGACTTACTCCCATCTTGTGCTGGAGTTGAAGCTACATCTGTGCTGTTTCCCTAAGGACTGTATGAGGACCTGCTTTTGGGTTTGCCTGGATTTTCCTTTGGACCGCGATACTTTTATTGAAGAGTCTGCACCCATCATTGTTCTTTGGGACTTTTGTCTGCATTGGTATGCTAGCGGATGGCTGTTTCTGTTCCACTGCCACTTCTTGGCCCAGATTTTTTGGGTTTTGATGCCTTTTGGTGTCCCGCTGTCCCACTGGCTATGAGTGACTTGGCCCATAAGCTGTAGGAAGGAAGACGGTTCAGAACTCTCTCTTTCTCGGGGATTATTGCTGGTAAAGATTTTTACTGCCGAGAACGTTGAATACTGAATTCTGAGAACGCATGAACTTCCTCAACCTGCGGCATTTCAGTGAGGAATTTTTCTCGGAGCTAAATTCATCTTGTTGATTCACTGTCTCCTTGGATTTGTTGTATGCCCTGGTGTGTTTGAAACTACAGACTGGGCCTATTTTTGGAATAGGAAAATCTGGCTTTATCTCTGCATCTGTGATCTGTGGATTTTATCATCACTGGGGAGTAGGTGAGTTTGTCAGCCTTTATGAGCTCAACCCAGGGTAGTCTGTTGGGGTGGTTGGTTGGGCAGATTAGGGGGTGCTGTTGGAGGACGGACCCCAGGGTATCTGTGTTCCCTGGTTTCATAGCTAGCAGGCTGGAGAGCCTGCTAGTGTGAACCCCGGGTATTAATCAATCCCCCCAGTGGCACCTTGGGGGACGATCAGGGAGACTCTCTCTATTTATAAAAACATCCGGCCCTGAACCGGTGTGGTTTTCCAGGGTGAACAACTGCCATGAGAGCTCTGGGAGTGCTATTGGAGGATGGGCCTAGGGCACCCATGATTTATGGATTATTGTTGGAGTAGGTTGGAGAACCTGCTTATACAAGTCCAGTTACAGGCTGGTCTCCCTGGAAGATACATTGGGGGATGACCATAGGGAGAGCTTTCCTTTTGTTGACTGATTAATCATACCCCCTCCAAACAGCCAGTTTAATTTTCTGCAGATTGATTTCTACTCTAGGAGTATATGGTAGATTCATAAAGCATTTCCGTTTGGCCTATGTGAGAGATTGGCCATGGGACAGTTTCCCCAGGGGTGAGAGCTCTGTGGGAATTTTTACTGTTCTAGTAAAAGCATGGACTAGAAGAACTGTGATTTTGCTTTGAACTGCTATAAACTTCTTTTCTCTGTGGAATTTAAGAAAATTTGTCCAGACTTGTTTTATCTCAGGAGTCGGTTTGAATGAAAAATTGTATTATTGTTTTAAATTTTTTGAATTAGTTGCTGGTATAGATAATATTTATATCAAAGTGGTCTTAAGACTGCTTTTTGAAGATCTATATAGTTATGTGTTGGGATCGAATATCCATGGACAGGCGCTACTCCCCTCTAGGCTGAGGGACCTGCTCTTTTCGATTGCCCCCCGCTGCAGCCCGAAGTGTATAGGCATTGCTGTGCCTTGGGGATTGTGCAGAGGAGGCTGAGATGGAGGGGGGATCCCCCAGCTATGGGGGGTGAGCGAGAGTGGGCAAATTGAGACAGTGAGGTCGGGGAGATGCCCTTGGGCGAAATGGGTCCAGGATAGGGGAGTGCGTTGCCTGGTTCCCATTCCCAAGGGTTCCACTGAGAGTGGGCACGTAGTCTACTCCTCCAGGGCCTCTCATCCAACCCGGGTATTGTTATGCAATGCTAGGTCAATAAAAAACAAAATAGCAAGAATTGCTGATTTTGTTGAATCATCTGACCTGACATGCATTACCGAGACCTGGCTGGATGAAAATGCTGGCCCCATTTTGGAGTCAGCTGTTCCAGCTGGGTACTCGGTAATACATCGCCCGAGGTTGGATCGTAGTGGTGGGGGGGTCGCTATTTGATTTAAATCGAAATTGGGCCTTGTAGAGGTTCCAGTGGTGTCCCCTGGATCCTTTGAATGTATCATGGGAGCAGGTGTGGGCTGCAGAATTCTGCTCATTTACCATCCACCCGGTGGCGAGAAAGGTTTTCTGCAAGAAGTCGCAGACTTCATTGTCGACCTGGTACTGGAGCCCTCCAGGTGGTTGGTCCTGGGGGACTTTAATGCCTGGGTCGACGATGAACTCTTGCAGTTTGGTCAAGACTTTCTCCAACTAATGAGTTTGTTGGGCTTCACACAGGTGGTTACCGCTGCTACCCATATTCACGGTCATTCTCTGGATTTAGTGTTCACCCTGGGTATGGAGATCACAGGACTGGTGGTGGAACCAGTCGGGTGTTCTGACCATCACTCTGTAAGGTTCAATATTCAGAAGAGACAGAGCAGGCAGGAAGGGAGGAGGAGTGGCACTGTATGTGAAAAATGACATAAGGGCCACAGAGATCCAGGAGGAACAAAATGGGGGAGAGATACTGTGGGTTAAGCTGGAAAGGAAAATGGGGACAGCCATCCACACAGGTGTGGTCTATAGACCACCAGCCCAGGAGGAAGAAACAGATAGGGAGTTGATGCTAGCCATCCAAAGATGGCAGACACAGGGTGAGGTAGTACTGGTTGGAGACTTCAATATTCCAGATGTGGACTGGAGCATCCCAGCAGCAGCATCAACTAGGAGCAGATTTATCCTGACTCCTCAGGGTGCCTTCCTCAAGCAACTGGTCATGGAACCAACTCGGCAGAAGGCAATACTGGACCTTGTGCTCACAAACAGGGACAGTGTGATGGGGTAACAATGGGGGAGCACCTGGGTAACAGTGACCACCAGTCATTGTGGTTTGAAATCACAGAAAGAGCAGAACCAAACCACACAAAAACACGTATCCTGGATTTTGGGGTGGCAGACTTTGGGAAAATGGGGAGATACTTGAAAGAGGCATTAAGGGGAATGGGACAGGAATCAGGGGTTGAGGAACAGTGGGCAGTATTTAAAATGGGGATTACAAGAACAACAGAATTATGCATTAAGCAGGTTAGCAAGAGGAAAAGGAAGAGGAGACCATTATGGTTTTCCAAAGAGGTAGCAAAGAAAGTGAAAGCCAAAAAGATTGCATTCAGGCAATACAAAAAGACACAGGCAGAAGGGATAGGGAGAAGTACCAGGAGAAGCAAAGGAGGTAGGGAGGTCAGTAAGGGAAGCCAAAGCTCAGACAGAAGAACACATTGCAAAATCAGTGGGTAAAGGGGACAAAACCTTTTACAGGTACATAAGTGAAAAAAGAAAGACAAAGGGAGGGATAGTGAGACTGAAGGGGGAGGATGGGAGCTGATTGGAGGATGACAACAGTAAAGCTGACATATTGAACAGGTATTTCTGCTCAGTCTTTACTGAGGAAGGGGGTAATGGGTCTGAAGGGAGTACAGGGGTGAGAATGGTGCAGAATGGACACAAGTCCCTTTACAGAGAAAGGGTCCTGAAGGAACTGGAAGTAATAAGAGTTGATAAAGCAATGGGGCCAGACAGGGTGCACCCCAGGTCCTTAAAGAACTAAGAGAGGTGGTGGCTGAACCTCTGGCTATCCTGTTTAGCTGATCACTGGAAACAGGGGAGGTATCCAAAGACTGGAGGACAGCAGATGTAGTCCCCTTATAAAAAAGTGGGAACAAAGAGGAAACAGGGAACTACAGACCAGTCAGCCTCACCTCGGTAGTGGGGAAGATCATGGAAGCACTGCTGAAGGAGATATTGGTGGAACATCTGGTTGTCAATGGACTACAGGACCCAAGGCAGCATGGTTTCACCAGGGGGAGGTCATGTCAGACCAACCTCATTGACTTTTTTGACTGGGTGACTAGGGAGGTGGATCAGGGGAATGCAGTGGACATGGCCTATCTGGACTTCAGAAAGGCCTTTTACACTGTGCCACATAGAAGACTATTACACAAATTGGGGAATATGGGTGTGGGCAGGACAGTAGTGTGGTGGGTAGGTAACTGGCTGGATGGCAGGACACAGAGGGTGGTGGTAAAATGGCTGTCACCCACAGAGGGAAGAGTGACCAGTGGGGTACCACAGGGATCAGTGCTGGGACCGGTCCTATTCAACATCTTCATCAGTGACATTGCAGGATCTAGAAGGCAGAATTTCACTGTTAGCTGATGACACAAAGCTCTGTAACAGAGTAGACACACCAGAGGGTGTAGACAGAATGAGAAGCTACCTGCAGAAACTTGAAGAATGGTCAGGGGTTTGGCAGTTGAAATTCAATGCAAAGATGCAAGATAATGCATATGGGGCACAAAAACCCTGGCACAATATATCAGTTGGGGGGTGAGGATATAGCATGCACCAAGCAGGAAAGGGATCTTGGGGTTGTCATCTCTGATGACCTCAAGGTAGGGAAACAGTGTGACAAGGCAGCAGGTAAAGCAAATAGGATGCTGGGATGTATAGGCAGGGGCATCACCAGCAGGAAAAGGGAGGTCATAATTCCGCTATACAAGACACTAGTGAGGCCCCACCTGGAGTACAGTGTACAGTTCTGGAGACCATACCTACATAAGGACATAGACAGGGTAGAGAAGGTTCAGAGGAGGGCAACAAAGATGGTGCATGGATTGCATCACAAGTCCTATGAAGACAGGTTGAAGGAACTGAACATGTACTCCCTGGAGGAGAGGAGGGAGAGAGGGGATATGATAGAGACATGCAAGTATCTTACAGGGAGGAACAGGGTGCAGGAAAACACTATTTTTAAGTGAAAAAGATGTTCCAGGACTAGAGGGCATGGGACGAAGTTGGAGGGAGGACGATTCAGAGGAAACATGAGAAAGAATTTCTTCACAGAACAGGTGGTGGACAAGTGGAACACCCTGCCAGAGGAAGTGGTGGGGGCTGAAACAATCACGGGATTTAAGAATGCATGGGACAGACATAAAGGAATTCTAGAGGTCAGGGGTAAGGAAACAGACTTCTAGGAAAACAAACTGAACTTACAAGCTCAAATGGGCAGACTGGGTGGGCCATAGGCCCTTATCTGCCGACACTGTCTATGTATCTATGTATCTAATTTCACGACCCCCCTTATAAGACCCTACCCCTTGGAGATGGTCCAATACCGCCCTTTGGGGAGTTACCCCTGAGGGTCTGATAAGCGTGCTGGACCCTGCTCGAAAGTTGGTCAATGGAGTGCATGGAACCAGATGCCTTAGTAGTGCACTATAATAATATGGTGTTGAGGGCACTGGATTCCATTGCGCCTGTCCGTGTTCGCCCCATCTCCCTCCACCCTCGATCCCCTTGGTTTGATGGGACTTTGAGGGAGTTGAGGAGGAAGGGGGGGAAGATTGGAGCGCTGTTGGCGGAAATCCATCCTGGAAGGTGACAAACTTAGATTGATGGCCCATTACGTGGACTATCAATCAGTAATCTCCCATAAGAAGGCAGAATTCCTGTCCAGGGAGATAACTGCATCAAGAAACCGACCTGCTCCGCTCTTCTGGACCATTGACAGGCTGTGCAATCCAGCCTGTCTGCCGGGTCGGACAGCTTTTTCACAAATACAGTGTGATGAGTTTGCTCGGTTCTTTGATGATAAGGTGTCATCAATCAGGTTGGAGATCCGTGGCATGCATTCAAACGAGCATTGCAGTGACCAACATGGGGTTACATGCCCTCGGCCTGTCTGAATGGAGTTCGACCAGCCAGCAATCATGGATATCATGAAGATTGTCCAAGGCTTGTGACCGACTTGCTGTAGTTTGGATCCTGGTCCTACGTGCCTCCTTGTGGGATGCATGGATGTGTTTGGACCAATCCTTGCTAAGATAGTCTGGAGTTCTTTGGATCAAGGGGTGTTTCCAGAGTCTTTGAAAGAGGCTGTTGTGACACCCCTTTTGAAGAAACCTTCCCTTGACCCCGACTGCCTCACTAACTACAGACCGATCTCTAACCTGCCCTTTTTGGGCAAGGTTATTGAGAAAGTAGTCGCGTTACAGCTCAATGACTTTCTTACCACCCATGAAGTCTATGATCCTCTCCAGTCTGGTTTCAGGAAGAGGCATAGTACCGAGACTGCATTAGTTCGGGTACTTAATGATCTCCTAATAGCAAGAGATCAGAAGAACCGTTTGATCTTGGTTCTTCTTGATCTCTCTGCAGTGTTTGACACCGTGGACCATGGGATGTTGTTAGATCACCTGCGGCTACTCTGCAGACTGTCAGGGACAGTCCTCAGATGGTTCCATTCTTTCCTCACAGGCAGAAGTCAAAGGGTAGTTTCTGGGACTTTTTCTTCTGCTCCCTTTGCTCTGTCTTGCGGGGTGCCGCAGGGCTCTGTGCTCTCCCCCATGTTGCTCACGGTGTACATGCTACCGTTGGGGGACATTATAAGGCGATATGGGCTGAGTTTACACTGTTATGCAGATGATACTCAGCACTATATGTCATTTGTACCCGAACAAAATGATGCAGTGTTGGTTTTTAATAACTGCCTCGCTGAGATTCAGGATTGGATGAGTGTGAACTGGTTGAGGTTAAATCCGGATAAGACTGAGGTATTAGTTGTCGACCCAGTCATTATGTAAAGAAGTTGGCTCCTGGGGTCCCCTCTGGTCTTTAATTAGAGGATACCCAGTTGAGACCTTCTGAACAGGTGCAAAATCTGAGCGTTATTTTTGACAGTGCACTGACACTAAAGATGCAGGTGTCAGCCACTGTCAAATCTTCCTTTTACCATCTGAGGAATATCGCCCGGATAAAACACCTTGTTCCACATGATGACCTTCTTGTGTTGGTCCACACTTTTGTTTCTTCCTGTCTTGATTACTGTAATGCTTTATATCTAGGGTTGCCGGGGGTAGATATCCGTCGCCTGCAACTGGTGCAGAACGCGGCAGCTAGGTTGCTGACTGGGCTACCAAGAACTTGTCATGTCACACCTGTGCTGCGCGAACTGCACTGGCTGCCAGTGCGATGGAGAATCACCTTCAAGGTCGCATTGCTGACCTATAAGACTCTACATGGTCAGGCTCCAGGCTACCTGCAAGATCTCCTTTGTCCCTACCGTCCTCTCCGCCCACTCCACTCCACTGGTGAGGGATTACTAGAGATTCCCAGGGTTTGTCTTAAATCATCTGGGGCAAGGGCCTTTTCTTTTATGACCCCGACCCTGTGGAATTTTCTACCTCGTCAGATTAGAGAGTGCCTGTCCATGGAATCATTTAAGAGATCCCTGAAAAGTTACCTATTTTTACTGGCATTTGGTTAGTTTATTTTATGTTATTTTATTGTTCTTATGTTTTTATTTATTATCGTTAATGTTTTATCTTTGTTTGGTATTAGCGCTTTGATTTATTGAAAAGCGCTTTATAAATAAATTTTGATTTGATTTTGATTTGATTTTAAATTCAATGGGTTTTCTACTAATAAAATTCATAATTGGTTACATGCTGATGCTCATCTTATTTAAGAATTTCCTCAGACTCAAAATTTAATATGTCAGAACAAAAACTGTTACGATACTGAAAATCTATAATTTAGCTCCTGCCAATGGTAGAATCAAAGGGGATGTGTCTGGCAATCCCATCTTTTACAGTTCTTTAGTCCCTTCCACTATAGATTTACTTTGGATTGGCCCAATTGAAATATGGGACTACTGCAAAGCCATTGTTAGGGGAGAGAATGATCATCTTCTGGTTACCTTAGCCTGAGGAAATACAAAGGCTGACCCTGTTACGATGGCTTAGGTAGCTCTGAACCAACTTATTGAAATTAGAAACTTTTTTAGAATTTGGTGGAATTTAATTCATAAGGATGAGCTAACCAATCTTTTTGACACAATGTTATCACCACTTGTGTCCCACATCTGGAGCTCAGAAAGTTTCACAGCTCTGAATGATAAACCTCTGCAGTGTTATAATCATTTTAAAACATTTTTGTGCAGCCCTGTCTGAACAAGAACTGCCTCATACAAGGCTTCTTCTTGGTTTGACCTGGACTGTAAAAGGCAAAAGCTGCACTTCTCAAATAATAAGGACTACTAAAATATTTACAGACATGAATAATTATGACTTATTAAATAAAGCAAGAGAACATTACAAACTACTTCTGAAACAAAAAAAATACATTATTTCATAAACAATGGAATATCATGCTGTGTATTATAAATAATGAAGATAAACAATCCTTTTGGCTATTGGTCACAAAGGGTACAAATAAAAATAGATATGTATTGGGTTCTTATATTCCATTGGATCAATGAATAAAACACTACACTAACATTTTTTTTTATAATCTGGCAGTTAGGACTGACACCCCCTTGTGGGATTCCCTGACAAATTCATCAAATTTTGCTTTACTTCAAGACAGTGAACTTTATTTCACAATTACATCACTTAAAAGGAATACAGAATGCATGGGACAGACATAAGGCAAATCTAGTTGGGGTAGGAGGAAGTAGGCTGTTGGTTAATTAGGATCTGGAGCTTATCCATTAGTTAGGGAAATGAGTAGACTAGGTGGGCCAAGAGGTCCTTATCTGCCATCAGATTCTATGTTTCTATGTTCTGAAGCCCCTGGTATTGCTTTAATCCCCCCATAAGTCTTTCTGGTGGTCCCATCTCTTTGGTCTAAGGTCTTACTCCCCTTCTTTAACCTATGTATTCTGAATAGATCAATTTTCCATGCATGGACAGGTGCCAGTATCATACTGTAGATATTTAGAAAAAAAGGAGATAAAAAAGATTCAAGATGTATAGACATATCTCTTTTAGATATAGCTGGCAAAAGATTTGCCCAAACTATTTTTCCAGATTATTAGACCAAATAAGCATACTGGGAGGACTTTTGGAATTATGGGCTAGGTTTAGAGTGGGCAGTTGTACAATTGATAGCTGTTCCAGTATGAATCATATGTATAATAAATATTCATAGCAAAAAACTCCATTTAATGCATCAGTTAGGGTTGTTCTACAGCAACAAAAGTGAGGAAATTCGGTGTTAGGGTTGAAAACCCTAACTCCGAATTCACACCCCCCCAGCACCACACACACACAGATACACACACACACACGCACACATGCAAGTACTGGGAAGGACCAAGGCAACACGACCAATGACAGACAACCAGCAGCAGGTGACAGAAATAAGAAAAAATTGTCTAAATGTACTACAAGACATTCCCCACCCACCTGACCAGGTACTGCATGCTCAGTGGAGATCAACAGCAAAACTGAGGATATGTACACCAAACATACACATCCCTGATTGCAGCTGCACACAACATATCACACTATAACAGAAACACAAGCACAAATGAAAACGCAAAGGATAACGCACATGGTGGAGCAGACATCAATGGTAAGTGAAATGGGTACGGAACCACAAGTGAAAAGAGCAACAGTAACAGTAATGTAAGCGCACAGGCTGGTTTTCCCCAAAACCTGCATAGAGAAAGACAGTGAGTACAAATAATGTATGCATAATAATGAGTATCGGAGCAGAAAATGAGAACTTGGAATACTAAATACGTTATATCTCAAGAACCGTACGACGTAGAAAAAAAATTTAAAAGTGGTATGATTGACAACTGTTCTGGCTAATGTTTTGCTTAGCCCCCCCTTTTCCAACAAAAAGTCTGTATCTCACACTGTTTCTGAGATACAGGCCCTGAAAGGCGCGGCGAACGCCGTAATGTTATCCTATGGGGAAAAAAGAGAAGTTCTGAGTGCCATAACCTTGCCTCCCTGTAATATTTTTTCACCAAACTACTGAAAGGCACATCTGTGGGCTGTTGGCTGTGTTTCTTCTAAATTACAGGAAAAAAGACTAAACCGTTATTTTGCAGCACGGTGCAAAAGGATACCTGTAATGCGTCGGGCGCAGTAATATTGTCCTATGGGAAAAACTGTCAACTTTGGAGTGCCATAACTTTGTTGCCATGTAATATTTTTTCAATACAACACTGAAAGGCACATCTGTGAGATGTCATCTGCGTTTCCTTCAAATTTCAGCCCAAAACTCCCAACCGTTCTTTTGCAGTGGAGTGCCAAAGAATTATTGTTAGTTTGGGCACAGTGTGGCAATTCTTGAGATGTCAAAAATTTCGCGACACTTTCGTGAGTGCGACACTACTTTGCGAAAGTACTTTTTCCAGAAATTTGAAAAACATATTTCTGGGGTGTTTTACCCCAAAATAAAGACATGGCTAGCATCCTCAGGGCCCGACTAGGTGAATACAAAAAGAATTAGGTTGCTAGAGGGTCTCAAATTTAAATGCCAAGCATTTTTCTGATCACTAACTGAAAACAAGATGGTGGATTTGTGGCAGACACAGGGCCATTTGCGACAGTAAAAAGTGCATTTGCGACACTGTCAAACTTTTTGTTAACTTTTCCCTTTGACTTATAATGGGAAATTGTTTTTTAAATAACTTTTGAACCATTTAATATTTTTTCACGGAATCTTTAAAAGGCACATCGGGAACACTGGCTGCATGTTCCCAGAAGATTTTGGGCCGGTCGTGCAAACCGTACGACCTGTAGGCACGACAGTAGAATTCCAGAAAAAGCGTAAACAAGCGCGCAGATCATGCTTAGTAACTCCGCAGCTGTATATCCGACCAGTACGAAACTTGGCAGATCCTAAGGCATATGGTTCTTGATTGAGCATTCCAAATTTCAGGCAAATCCATCAAACAGTTGCAAAGTTATTAAGGTGCAAAGTTTTGGGGTTAAACATAGACATGGCTCCTCAACCCTAACTATGGTAGCACTACCGTGCTACCATAATGTAGCATTAAGGAAGCAAAAGCTTTTTGTGGCACATATATGGCAGGGTACTAAAATTCAACTGTTGACCATTTTTCCAACTTATATGGGTGTGTATCAAGGGTGTTTATTAGCATCCACCCTTTTCTGTATATACATTAATAAATTACTGTTTACATATAGATGAGTCAGCATCAAACTCTCCAAAAATTGGTAGTACTAATTGTCCTGTGCTCGATTATGCTGATGATTTGGCATTATTTTCATTGACAAAATTTGGCTTACAGCAAAAACTAGATATATTAGTCTCTTATGCTGATAATTATCAACTTAAAATTAATGAAAATAAAAATCAAGTTATGGTTTTCAGATCAAACAAATTAAGCAACAGTAGGAAATTAGGAACCAACGAATACTTAAACTTACTTAGGATTTACCTTTGCAACCAATGGCTTTTGGTGTAATCATATAAGAGGCCTCTCCATTAAATTACATCAAACAGCAGGAGCTCTTTCTAGGTTCAACAGGCAGTTTGAAGGTAATACCATTAATCCCTTACTGGAAGCATCCAGAGCGAAATACTGTATATTTCTCTGGCACTTAAAATTGAAATATGGATTCCTCCTAATTATGACCTTCTAGAGATTCCTATAGACCAACTATTAGGATCTACCTTGGGTGTGGGTAATATGGTCCAGGTTAATCTTTTGAGGGCAGGTACAACTAGTCTTGTGGCATAAGCAGCAATAAAGAAATTACATTTTAGGATTAGATTTACCAGATTATCATCTCATAGACTTCCCTATAAATGTCCATCTGACAAGAATAGCTGGATACAACTGGGCTATAGACAGTCAAATTCTCCTGTCTCTAAATATGGCCTTGATCTCTCCTCACTTGACAACGCCCACTGGGTAGCACTCCACCTCACCCCCCACCCTCTTCCCCTGTGCACTATACCTCTGCTATAATCAGCCTGTGCCAGCTGTATCAATGTAATTACCATGAAATTGTAAATGTATGAAATCAATATTTATGACGCTAATTTCAGCTCCTTGTATCCTGTAACCTAAATTTGTAATGTTTGTCCTCAATGTGATGAGGTACCTTTGGAAACAATCCTCTGGCTCAAAGGTTGTAAACTGACATACAATAAATAAATAAATACAAAAAAAAATTGGTTAAGGAGAATAAAGAAGGATCTTGATCTTTATGGTCTGGATTTTTTGGATAAATATGTAAAACAGAGCATTTTACTCAGACCTAAATATAAAGTCTATATAAAGAAAGAGATTGTGAATATCAGCCTCTCATACGATAAGGAAAAGATAACCAGGCTCAACATTTCTCCCTGGCTAGTAGTGAATGACATTAGACACTTTTATAGATACTACTTAGATGTAATAGCAGATCCCGTTAAAAGAAAGCTGTGTACAATATACCAGATGGAACTTTTCAATAGTAATATTGAAAAAAAAACAGAAATATAAAGTTAATAGACCAATCTAAAAAACAGTGAGGTTGAAATCACCTGTAATAAGAAAATGTGCATGTCATATTTAATTGCGCTTGTTATTCTAGGCATAGATAGATCTGGTTAGCACCATTATGGGAAAAAAACAGACCCAGGACAAGGATATGCTTTTAATTATTATGTTCACCACAGAAGGTGAACAGACAATAAACATAGTGGCTAATTATCTTTTAATTATAAATAAAATACATCTCAAACACTGTGTTAGGAGCTATTCCAACTGTACTATGCACATCCATTAAGGAAAACATAGTTCTTAGATCTTGGGAACTATTCTAAATTCCCTTTATTCTTGTTATGATGTTTTAGTATTATCTGTCACTATATTGTATGAAGAACTGCTACACTATGAATGTTTGCACATATTGTTGCAATTGTTTTGATTTATTGTTTTTAAAATATTATATTTATATTGTAAAGCTCTTTGACCAAACAATAATGAACTTAAACTGGACTGAAACTGAGTTTTTAAAGTAGTGGGGTACTATTTGAGGCTGGCTATTGCTTCCACTTTGGGGAAATAGACGTATATTCCCAGGTATTTAATAGATTGGGACGCCAGTATGATCCAGTACCTGATAGCCTAGAACCAGTACAACAAGAATTTAGGGAGTGGACTTCCATCTTGCTCCAATTATTGTGGAGTCCAGAGAGGGTCCAGAGAGGGTTGAGAAGTGGTTGAGAAACTGAACTAGAGCTCAGATACTGTAGAGGTAGTTGCAATTTTTATTGTAAGCAAGATGTCATCGGCAAAAGGCATTGATTTATATGAGTGGTGACTGACATTAATACCATGTATGAGAGAGGACATTAATAGATTCTTAGCCAAAGGCCCAGTAGCCAGCAGAAATAACCCTGGTGACAGGGGACAACCCTGTCAAGTGCTTCTTCCCAGGTTAAAGAGTGGGGAAAGTCTCCCATTAGAAAGGACTGCCGCATGAGGTGAGGTGTGAATGAGCTGAATCCACCAAATAAATGTATCACCAAAACCAAATTAATGGAGGACAGCCATAAGATAAAGTCATTCAACGGGGTAAATACCTTTTTGGTATCCAGGGCTACAGCTGCCACAGCATTCAACAAGGATGCCAAAGCCCACATCAGGCTGACCAGCCTCCTGATGTGGTTTGCCCCATCTGGCCCTGCCACAAACCCAACTTGGTGAGGGTGGACCAGAAGTGGTAGGAATTTAATAAGCCAATTTGCAAAAACTTTGGTCGATATTTTGTAGATCACATTCACGAGTGAGATGAGGCAGTAGTTAGAGCACTGGTAGGGGTCCTTATCTGCCTTGGCGAGGAATGTAATGGTAGCATCATTCATAGTGGCTGACAATTCTCCCTGCTGCTAGGCATCCTAAAAGATTACTGCTGATGGAGCAATTGTTTGGTGATACATTTAAGTGACCTCTGAATTGAGCAAGTGGATGGTGTAGAGATGTGAGAGGATAATGTTTGCCCTCTACTGGGATTTGAACCTAAGCCCTTGGCATTCCATGCTGTGCTCTAACCAGCTGAGCTATAAAGGAACTCAGGAGATTAGCAAAACCCAATCATGCCTTTCAGGCACACACAATCCCAGTAGAGGGCAAACATTTTCTTTTCACATTTCCTTCATGATTTGCCTCGCAGTGGCTAACTGCACAGAGAAAATAAGTTGATGTGTGTCTCTGACATGCCTAGTTGCTGGCTTACGTAATACCTAGAAAGGAATGTGCATGTGTGTGAAAGGGATGACTCAGTCTGCTAATCTTCTGAGTTCCTCTATAGCTCAGGTGATTATAGCAAGGCATGGAATGCCAAGTGCCTGGGTTCAAATCCCAGTAGAAGGCACCCCATTTTCCTGTCACATTTATTTCTTGTTAGATATTATTCTTAGATGTTAGAAAGAAAAATAAAAATCAGTACAAATCCAAACAAAGATGACAGATCATTTACGGTTACTCAGTGTATTAGAATTAGACAAGACTTCAACTCCTAAGCCAAGAACAAGCAATTCATTGTTCACTTTACATATAAATCCAATAACTGATTCCAGCTTAGAGAAATCTCCTAAGCTCACTTATGACTCAGAAGCAATAAATCTAAGTAATAATAGGAAAAGATTATCTGGAGGCACTGTTACAGAGTCTTCATTAGATACAAGTTTTTTAAATCTACCGAGGGAAGCTATATGTAAAGGGGATGATAATGAAACAAATCAAGATAATAATCTAGAAAACATGTAACTTGTATCTAGAGCAAAGATTAATGCTGCTGTGGTAGAATGCCAGCAGATTATCATTGGCCTAAAGTTAACTGAAAGAAAATACGAGGAGTCAATTAAAAACTAATGATCAATAAAGTTACCAAAGGTTTATGATAACAGAGAGCTCTAATTACCAACCACAATACATACCCTCCTGCTTAAGTGAAGATCTGGTGACTTTATTAAGCAACCGATACACTGTAAATTTAATATTAATGGAGCAGTTGGTGATCCTTAAAAATGAAACTGAAGCACTAGACAAGATATAGCAATCAATGGGGCCAGACTTGATGATATTAGTAGAAAATTAGAAGTTCTGGTCACACTCAAAGTATCTGATTCCAATAACTCTAAATTCCTTGCACCTGACAACAGACAAACTTAAGCATAATTTTAGTCTAGTAATAGTTCCAAACACCTCTAAATCAAAAGAAGGGAAAAGAAAACAGAACAAGTAGTACAAATACAGATGGGTCAAATAAGTCACTGGAAAACAAAACACAGAACAAAGGGATAGACTTTGTAAGGAGAGACCCTGAAAGAACTAGATCGATGCCAAATCCCATTGTGCAGAAAAAGGTAGTCCTTGCAGACGAAAGCACGTACTATGAAGCTCTTTTGGCTCTCCATAGAAATAACACTAATGAACTTGAATACATCTTTGTAAATTGCAGCAAGACATATTACTACTAAACAAACAGTGCAATAATAATAATTTTATATAAAAACAGAAACATAGAATCTGTCAGCAGATGAGGACCATATGACCTACCTAGTCTGCCTATTTCCCTGCTCACTGCTGCAGCCCCAGATGTTATTTAATCCGCAGCTCTCCTGCTCTGCACATCTTCAGAGTATCCTTATGTCTATAGCATGCACTCTTGAAGCCCCATATTGTTTTTGCCTCCACCACTTCTGCTGGAAGGCTGCTCCATAGTTCTACCACAGTTTCAGTGGAAAAATACTTCCTAACATTATCCCTGAGCCTTCCACCCTTCAGCTTCATATCATGCCCCCTTGTCCTTTTGCATAGTTTTCTTTGAAATATACTTTCCACCTGTACTCTGTTTATTCTCCTAAAGTACTTGAAAGTCTCTATCATATCTCCCATCTCCCTTCTTTCCTCCAGTGAATAGATATTAAGGTCCTTAAGTCTTTCCTCGTAGGGCTTCTGCTGTAGTCCATTTACCATCTTTGTTGCCCTTCTCTGGACTGCCTCTATTTTGGCAGTGTCCTTCCAGAGATGTGGTCTCCAGAAATGAACAGAGTACACCAGCTGAGGCTTCACCAGTGATCTGTACAGTGGCATCGTCACCTCTTTCCTCCTGCTTGTTATGCCCCTTCCTATGCACCACAACATTCTGTTTGCTCTACCCCCCACCTTTTCACAATGTTTGGCCACCTTCAGGTCATCAGATACGATATAGTTTCTCTCCCAACTTATGATGGCCAGAATTTCCCCACCCATCCTGTACTCCTACCTTGTATTCATGTGACTGAGTTGCATGATCTTGCAATTTTTAGTATTGAAACTCAATTGCAGGACATCCAACCCCTTCTCTAATAAACTTAGGTCCTTTTTCATTTTTTCCAGCCCCTCCAGTGTGTCCACTCTGTTGCAGATCTTGGTGTCATCTGCAAAGAGGAACACCTTTCCCTCCAGTCACTCTGCAATGTTGCTAATGAAGACACTTAATAGGATTGGCCCCTGCACCGACACCTGTGGCACCACACTGGTCATATACCTCTCCTCAGATTTCATGCCATTTACCACCACCCTCTGAGTCCTGTCCCTTAGCCAGTTCACAGCCCACTGTACCACCATAGGACCTACTCCCAGGCTTCCCAATTTATTTAGCAATCTTCTGTGTGAGACAGTGTTGAAGGCCTTGTTAAAATCCTGGTAGGCCACATCCACTGCTCCTCCCTGATCTACCACCCTGGTTACCCAGTGAAAGAAATCTATAAGATTTGTCTGACAGGACCTTACTGCAGAGAATCCATGTTGCCTTGGATTCTGTGCCCTGCTTTCCTCCAGAAACTTCACAATCCTCTCCTTAAGTAATGATTCCATTAGTTTCCGCCACAATTGAGATCAGGCTTACAGGTCTGTAATTGTCTTTCTGTTATCAAATTCCACTTTTGTGGAGTGGGACCACATCTGCCCACCAGTCTTCAGGTATCTCCCCCATCTCTAGTGATGCATTGAAAGGGGCAGCCAGTGGTTCCGCCAGCACTTTCCTGAGTTCTTTTAGCATGCTGGAGTGGATCCCATCTGGCCTCATTGCCCTATCTGCTTTTATTTTCCTAGCTCTTCTAGGACTCTTCCACCGTGAATGGGCTGGTGTCTTCTTCCCTTCCCTGAATACCCCTCATAATGTGTCTAGGTCCCTCACTCTCTCCTTCCCTGGTGAATACTGAGCAAAAGTACTTGTTCACTGTCTCAGCTTTTTCTTGGTTATCCTCTATCCTTTCTCCTCCTTCCTTCTTCAGCCTAACAACCCCATTTCTGGTATTTTTTCTCTTGCTAATGAATTGAAGAAGGTCTTGTCACCTTTCTTAATAGCCTGGGCTTTATTCTCCTCTGTCTATACTTTAGCCTTCTAATTATTTTCCCAGATTCCCTCTGCTTCTCCATATATTGTTCCCTGTCCTCATCCTTTTGTGTTTCCTTGTATCTTCTGAAGGCTTGTTTCTTTTCCCTTACTTTCTTGCTCACTACAGTACATTCAAGACCCATAATGGCCTTTTCGTTCTTTTACTCTTGCTATTCCTTTTGACACAGCGAACTGTTACTTCTGTTATGACTCTCTTTTGTCTAGGCCACTGTTTTTCTATATCTCCACCTGTACCTTCTACTCATCTCCTTAATGTTAGCATTCTGAAATCTAGGACCTTTATTCTTGTATGGCTTGCCTCCACCATTGTGCTTACCTTAAACTATACTGTCCTGTGGTCACTGGTACCAAGGGGACTTCCCACTTCCACATCTGTGACCATGTCCCCGTTGGTCAGGTCCAAATCCAGTATCGCCTCCTCATGGGTTGGTTCTGCTACAAGCTGTCTAAAGTTTGCCCAATTCAGGGCAGTCATGAAATCCCTGCCCCTTGTTGTACTTGCAGCCTGAGTGCTCCAATCTACCTCTGGCAGGTTGAAGTCATCCATTAGTAGCAGTTCCCCTTTGGCTACCATTTTGTGGATTATTTCCACAAGAGGGTCATCTGATTCCTCTCCCTGTGTCGGAGACCTGTAAATAACTCCAGTGTGAATGGCTGTCCTTTTTCCCACCACCAGCATGGCCCACAGTGCCTCTTCTCCTTCTTGTAACCCTTGAGTGTCTGTTGTTTTAATCACATCCTTCACATACATGGCTACCACCTCCCCTTCTCCTTTCCCTAACCTTCCTAAAAAGTGTGTATCTTGGTATGGCTGTACCCCAGTTATGATTTCCTGTGTACCATGTTTCTGTAATAGCTACTATGTCCAGGTTTGCACCTTCCATTAATGCCATTAGGTCTGGGATTTTGTTTCCCAGACTGTGTTCATTTGCGCACATTACTTCCCACCTTGTGCACCCACCCTCCTTTTCCCTTTTTTCAGCCCTGTGATGTTTTCGGGTTCCATCTTCTGTTCTCCCCACAATTGTATCTAATTTATTTATCGAGTTTGATAGTGCCCTTGTAATAATTGGATTCTCCCTTATTTCAGACATGTTATGTGGGGGGGCTACCTTCATCCCCTTGACTACTGCCTTCCCCTTGGCTAGTTTAAATGCTCATGGATGAAGCATTTGAACTTTTCAGTGAGGATACTTTTGCCCCCCACCTCAGATAGATGTAGGCCATCTGGTGAATAGTCATTCAACCCTCCAGGTAAGATCCCAGTCCCCAGTGAAGCAACACCTTTCCTCTCCTCACCACTTCTTCAGCCATGCATTGAATTTTATGGTGTCTATGTCTCAACCCTCTCCCTAGCCATGGACAGGTAGAACTTCCAAGAAGATAGCAGAGTGCACTACTTGCCCAAGACAGCACCCCAGTTCATTAAATTCCTCATGCACTTTTCCTACATCCTTCCCCTCAACTGTCAGGTCATTTATCTCCATGTGGACAATGACTTCCAGCTCTTCCCTCCTTCCCACTGCCGTAGCAATCCCTAGGATCAACCTGTCCTCCCTTCGATATGTCCTAGAAGCAATAATCATGGCACTAATATTGATTCAACCAGTAAAGTAATTGTCATAGAAGGGGAAAACGATGCCACAACATACAGTATATACAAGAGACTAAGGATTCCAAATGGTATGGTTTTTTACCTACTGGAGTGGAGTCACAGAACATAAACCATATACCATATTCAGATAGCTTTCATCTATTCCTGAGGTTTTTAGGCAAGAAGAGTGACCAAATTCCACACAGGACAATTTGAAAACATGCATACTAAATATAATCAAGACAGACTATTTATTTATTCATTAAATTTTGATGACCAGGTAGGCCCACTGAGCCCCGAAGGTCCCTTTTTCAAGGGCTACCCAGAATAACATTACAGGGTAAGTAACACAGATACAAGTGGTTACAGAGAGAGCACAGATAATAAGTACAGATGCATATGGTTACAGAGAAAGTACAGATAATTAGCAGGTTACAGGCAGATATCATATTTTCTGAGTCATTTAGACATACCAGCAGTAATTGTATAAGAAAATCCTAACCATGTGGTCTATTAGAGTGACATGAGACAGGTTGAGAACAAGATGAGCAATTGAGAGGGTTGGCCTAGGCTGTAGGGGGGAGGTGCAGTCAGGTGCCGTGGCAGTGGCAATTGCTGGTCTCAGTCATGTGTGCCTTGAACCTGGTGCAAAAGTTCATAAGAGAGGGGGCTTCCTGTACTGAGGGATGAAGCTTATTCCACAAGGTGGGGGCAGTATAGGAAAAGGATTTGCCACCTGCATTAGTCCCAACCCTGGGGATTTCCAGCAGTGTCCGACCTGAGGTCCTAAGCCTCCTAGGGTTTTGCTTGAGATTAATTGTTCCTTTTAGGCTGGGTGGAGCAGTTGGGCTGAGTAATTTAAATGCCAGACAGGGTAGAGGGTACTGTAGTCGAGAGGCAGATGGCCACCGTAGTTGGGCAAGCGTGTGACAGTGGTGGCTTCTAGAGGGACTCTGGGTCACAAACTGAGCTACCTTGTTGTACAGTATCTGTAGCCGGTTGAACTCCTGCTTGGGCATGCCCTGAAATACTGGTAAGTGTTGGGAGCAGGACACTGGAGGCAATTGCAAGCCTAGCTTATGGGATAAGCTGATCTTTTAGTCAATACAGGGTACCAAGTTTGCCACGGATGGTCCTAGTGACTGAGTCAACATGGGTCTTGAAGGTGAGTCAGTGGTCAGTTGTTAGCATTAAATATCTTAGAGAGTCAACCACATCAATACTTTTACCAGCAAGTGATTTGAGCTCTAGGGACTTGGTTCTATTTTGCTCCAGGGATCTGGGACCAAGCAGCATGGCTTTTGTTTTGCCTGCATTGAGGACCATCCTATTTGATGTTAGCCAGGCCGCAAGTGTCATAAGGTCAGCTTGAAGGAGAGGCCCCAGAGTACACAGATTATCCAAGGAGTGATAAATGACTGTGTCATCTGCGTATTGAATGACCGAGCTTGCCCCACAGTGGATGTTTAGGTCATTAGAGAACAGAGAGAACAGGAGGGGACCTAGGATTGATCCCTGAGGTACTCCCACATTTATGGGTAGTGGGTCCAAAAGCACACCCCTCCAAATGACCCTTTGTGTACGGCCTGCTAGGTAGCTAGTGAACTACTTGAGGGCAAGAGGGTCTAGACCTATTTTGTCTAGCTTTGTTAGCAGGAGGCTGTGGTCCACAAGGTCAAATGCCTTGGACAGATCTATAAAAATTGCACCAGTCAGCTTCCCTGCATCCATTGCTCTGAGTACATCCACTGTGAGGTTGGTGAGGGCAGTGTCAGTGCCATGGTTGGTTCAAAAACCATGCTGGGAGGGGACTAGCATCTCTTGGGACTCCAGGTATTCATGGAGTTGACTGTATATAAACATCTCTTGCAGTTTTGCAAGGGTACAAAGCAGTGAAATGGGCCTGTAGTTGCTTATGCATTCCCTCAGGTGACTCTTGTGGATGGGGACCACATTAGCCTGTTTCCACTGGTCAGGAACTGTTCCATTCAGTAGGGATCTGTTAATAAACCAGGTCAAAGGTCTGGCAAGGGATTGGGCTCCTTCCTTTAGTAACCTAAGATTAATCCCGTCTGAGCCTCCTGAGCCTTTGATTTTCAGAGCTCTTAGAAGAGTTAAGATCTCATTTGACATGGATCTGGATGTCCAAGATAATGATATCCTTAAGGAAAAGCCTGGATGGAAGGGTAAACACATTCGGAGTATTCTTTGTTTTTCCTATGATTGGAAACTACATTTAGTACAATGGTGCAGTTTTGCAAAAAAAGAAATTTATGCTTCTTTTCCTAAAAGGCAAGATTTTAATATACCATCACAAATTAAATGTGAGATCTCCAAAACACCAGTAATTTTAAGTTTGTTTGGAGTTAATCAATTACAAAAAAAGAACATGCATAGACTGCTAGGTTCTCTTTGTAATCTGTTTCATAACTTCCTGCAGATACACCCAGGGAAACAAGGCATCATGGGGGCCTGGAGAAGATAAAATAGTTCACAGATTGACATACTAGTTGAGACTAGAGGACTGGCCTTGCATTTCTTTCAAAAAAGTAACATTTTGGGTTCTATGGACCTCTATTTAATTGATTTTTCCACTATTCCCTTTTCCAGTCGTTCAAAATATTTGTTAAAGGTAGACGAACAGTCACCCCAAAATACTTTGTTTACATTATTAAATAGATTCAAGGTGCTAGCACAGTATGATGATTGACTTAGCCCCTGGGCAATACTTCCATCCAAGAAACTTATAAGGTTATTTCAGAGAAGGAGGATGGAATGATATTTGTTTCATGGAACATAGCAGGAGTGGAAAACAGATTTGCTGATACAAATTGGTTAGATTATATAACACTAGGTGATGTGATTTGCCTTCAAGAAACTTGGCATGAGACTGACAAAAATATCTTCTAAATGGCTATGAAACTAGTATACACTAACCAGGCATGAGAGAACACAATTATGGGAGACTGTCAGGAGGATTAGCTGCATATGTTAAAATAAGGAAATTTAAGTCAGTACTCCATCTTTATATTGCAAAAAAAGTTATTATTACTTTACTCCAAAGTCAAATATATTCATTTATATAAAAAAATAGCTATGTACCTCAAGAGAACTCTAAGTACTGCCAACATAATATCTGGCAGCTTTTACACAATTTACTATCAGATATAAATCTGAAATACCCAGAATTAACCATTCTGCTAATGGACGATTTTAACACCAGAACTGACAATTTTGATGGGCTGACAGACAATAAATTACTGAGTTACACAAACACTGTTCCGTTAATGGCAAAAAGAAACATGAAAGATAGAAAAGTAAACAAAGCAGGTCTAAACATAGAAACATAGAATTTGATGGCTGATAAGGACCGCTTGGCCCACCCAGTCTACCCATTTCCCTACCTAATGGATTAGCTGTAGATCCTAGTTAACCAACAGCCTACTTCCTCCTACCCCTACCCCCTAGAATTGCCTTATGTCTGTCCCATGCATTCTTGAATTCCCTCACTGTTTTTGACTCCACAAACTTCTCAGGAAGGCCGTTTCATGCATCCACAACCCTCTCTGTGAAAAAATACTTCCTCACATTACCTCTGAGCCATCTCCCTTCTATCTTCAAATTGTACCCCCTTGTTCTTGTACATCTCTTTTTCTGAGAGATGCTACCCTCTTGGACTTTGTTGATTCCTTTGAGGTACTTGAATGGTTCTATCATGTCCCTCTATCCCTCCTTTCCCCAAGAGTATACATATTAAGCTCCTTAAGTCTCTCTTCTTATGTCTTCTGGTGCAGACCCTGCACCATTTTAGTTGCCCTCCTCTGGACTGCCTCCATCCTGTCCATGTTCTTGGGGAGATTGGGTCTCCAGAACTGCACACAGTACTCCAGATGGGGTCTCACCAGCTGTCTATACAGAGGGATAACAACTTCCTGTTTTCTACTGGTGATGCCTCTTCCTATACATCCCAGTATCCCGCCAGCCCTCCTTACTGTCCTCTCACATTGCTTGTACACTTTTAGGTCATCTGATATGACTACCCACAGGTCCCTTTCCATTTTTGTTGTTGTTAGTATCTCACCCACCATAGTGTACTCTTCCCCTGAGTTTTGTTTCCCAGGTGCATTACTTTGCACATCTTAGCATTGAATCTGAGCTGCCATACCTTTGACCATTCCTCAAACCTTGCCAAGTCCCTTCTCATCCTTTCCACACCACTTTGTGTATCACACCTGTTGCAAATCTTTGTGTCATCTCCAAAGAGACATACTTTTCCTTCCAGTCCCTCTGCAAAGTCACTTATAAAGACATTGAAGAGGACCTGTCCTAGAACTGAACCCTGCGGCTCCCCACTAGTAACCCCCCTTTCTTCAAAGTGGACTCTGTTTACTATTACACTCTGTGTCCTGTTCTCTAGCCAATTTTTTACACCGGCTACCATCTTGGTCCCAGGCTGGCTAACTTGTATATTAATCTTTTGTGTGGGACTGCATCAAATGCCTTGCTAAAGTCTAGGTAGGCCATGTCCACAGCCCCTCCCTGATCTACTACTTTGGTCAACCAGTCAAATAAATATACTACATTCATCTGACATGACCTACCCACTGTGAATCCATACTGCCTTGGGTCCTGTGCCCCACTGGCCTCTAGGTAATCAACAGTTCTCTCCTTTAGAAGTGATTCCATAATTTTTCCTATAACTGAGGTCAAACTAACGGGTCTGTAGTTTCCTGCCTCTGCCTTGCTTCCTTTTCTGTGAAGTGGAATCACAGCTGCCATCCTCCAGTCCTCAGATACCACCCCATCCTCCCATGATTTGTTAAAGAGGGTAGTCAGTGATGTCACTAGTTCAACCCTTAGTTATTTTAGAATTCTGGGATGAATCCCATTAGGCCCCATTGCTTGGTCCACCTTCAGTTTTAAGTGTTCTTTCTGAACTCTTTCTTCTGTGAATGGGCTGGTATGAACCCCCCTATTCAGAGTGTCTTTGTTGTTTGGTTTAGGTACCTCCCCTTCTTCACTTGTGAATACTGAGCAAAAATATTTGTTTCGTATCTCTGCCTTTTCTCAGTCACCCTCTGCCCAACCCCTTCCCTTTATTAATCCTCACTATCCCTCCCTTGGTCTTCCTTTGCTCCCTGATGTACCTATAAAAGGTTTTATCCCCCTTCTTAACTGAGTTGGCTATCCTTTCCTTGGTTTAGGCCTTTGCAGTTCTGACTGCCTTCCCTGCTTTAACTGATACAGTTATCTGTCCTGCTCCTTCTGTGATTCCTTGTACTTCCTAAATGCTGTCTTTTTCTCCCTAACCTTCCCTGCCACCTCCTTTCAGAACCATAGTGTTTTTTACATCGTTTTGTTTTGTTTAATTGCTTCACACAAAGGCTTGTTGCCTTAGTGGTGGCAATTTGGATTATTCCCCATTGTTCTTCCACCCCTCCTTCCTGCCCATTTGTTTGTACATTCCTTAGGCACTCACCCATTTTGGCAAAGTCAGCCCTCCTAAAGTACAGTACTTTTACCTTTGTATGGCTTGACTCTACTGCTGTGTTTATCGTGAACCATACTGTTCGATGGTCACTAGTTCCCAGATGGCTACCCACTTCTATATCTGTGATCCTCTCTCCATCTCCATTTGAGAGTACCAGGTGTAAGATTGCTCCCTCCCAAGTGGGTTCCAGTACTAGTTGTCTAAGGCATGCTCCCTGCAGGGCATCTAGAATGACCCCGCTCTTTGATGTGGCAGCAGCAAATGAACTCCAGTTAACATCTGGCATATTCAGATGCCCCATCAACAATATCGCCCCTTTTTCTCCCATTCTAAGGATACTGTCTATCATTTCCTTGTCCATTTCCTCCCCCTGAGATGGGTGTCTGTATACAACCCCTGTGCAGATTGTGGTGCCATTGCTTGTCTCCAAGTTGACCCACAATGCTTCCTCTCCTCCCTGTTTACCCTTTTGTTCTGTTGCTTTGATTCCTTCCTTTATGTAGAGAGCTATTCCACCTCTTCTTTTACCCTCCCTGTCCCTCCTGTAGATAGTGTACCCTAGTATGTTTACATTCCAGTCATGTTTCTGTGTGTACCATGTTTCTGTGACTGCCACAATACCCAGATGTTCCACTTCCATCAAGGCCACTAGTTCAGGAAGCTTGTTACCCAGGCTATGGGCATTGGTACTCATTACTCTCCATTTCTTGATGGCTTTTCCTCTTGTAGCCCCATCCCTGCCCTTACTGACTTTGCTTTCTCCATTTACCCCAGTTCTGCTCCCTACTGACCTTTCTACCTTGGTCTTTACCTCATTTAATACCCAGTTTTGTAGGGGGAGGCTGGTAATTCCCTTCTGCTTATCAGTATCCCCCCTTGGCTAGTTGAAAAGCTTGCCAATGAAACATTTAAACCAATCACTGAGGAGACTGGTTCCTTTTTCAGACAGATACAGCCCAGCCCATCTTGCCAGCATAGGTGGGTATCCCTCCAGGTGGAACCCCAGTCCCCAATGAATTCAAAACCCTATGCTCTACACCAGTTTTTCAACCATTCATTGAACTACGTGGTGTGGAGTACCCTCACCTCACCCATGCCATAGACAAGCATCACCTCTGAGAAGGATACTGTATGGGCTACTTGTCTAAGGCCCCTCCCCAACTCCACAAACTCCTCCTGCACTGCTCTAATCCCATGCATGGCCAAGTCATTTGTCCCTAGGTGGACAATGACATCCAGCACTGTCTCCTGTTGAGCTGCTGTTGTGATCCTTAGAATCCGCTTCCTGTCCCTCCAAGCCATGGCACCTGGCAGGCACCTTACTTCACTTTCCCTTACCCCCTCAGTTCTATCCCTCTGATAATTGAGTCCACCACCAGGAGCTGCGTCCTTTCCCTGCTGCATCCTGTGCCACGTTGCTCTGGGCCTCCCTTGTGATGGTTGCCAGCAACCTCAGTCTCCACTGTGTGTGCCTCCATAGGGGAACTATGCTCCACCAGGATGGCGTATGGACTGTGGAGTGGTATGTCTGTAGGGGTGCACCTCTTTTCCACCACCCTCACCCTCCCCAAACCCACTGCCATCCAACCTCTGCTCTTTCTTGGCAACCTCTGAGGCAGAGGTGTTGGCCCTGGTGTTTCTTGCATGGGGGGGTTCCTGTACTCCTGTCTATTCTGGCCTGGAGATGGGCAACCTCCTCCCTCAGACCAGAGAGTTGCCTGCAAACAGGGCAGCATTTCAGCCTTCAGAAAGTCTCCCAGAAGACTGCTACCCCACAGCCAGTGCATTACACTACTCCCCACAAGTCTGTCTTCTTTCTAGTGTACCCTGTGTAATTTTTTTTAAAATAGTGTGTGTGCTTTTACTGTCAATGCAGTGTGCTGTGCTGGTAAGGATATGACAGTTGTATGCCCTCAGAGGAAATGATGTCAGAATCCCTGGTATAAAGGAAGTGACACCAAGGTGGGGTTGAGTTTAATCTGTGCCCTCCAGACACAATCAACTACAAGCTCTGTCCCACCACTATGATGAGTGTTGACCTTCCTTTCAGCAAGACAACCTGCACAATGAGTTAACAGAGAAAATACCCAGCAAAGGAAAAAAAAGGAAAATTAAGCAGTTCAGCACAACACAGGTAAGCCTACCTGACCATATACAACCTGGTGTTGTGTGCTCTGAGAGCAATCGGGAAAGACAATCTCCCCCACCTGAGGCTCTGTCTGGATTCAAATACACAAACTGCTGCATTTGCTATGAGAACTAATTGGTTACCACCACCAGTAAATTATTTAAAAATAGTTTGATATAAACTGTCACAGAATACTAGTAGACATTCTTGTTACCCACAAGGGAAAATCAAATATGCAGTCTTTCAACCCTTCTGAAGTTACTTACAAGATAAGCAGTTTTGCAAACCCCCTTCTTGATTTAAAAACTAAAATAATTAAACGCAAAGTGATACCAATGTAAGAATGTAAAGTAAGGAACACATCCCTCAGATTTAAGCAAGAGTGAGATTTGTTGCAGATTTCTAGTCCAATACAGTATCTCCCATGCAGCTCTCAGTTGTTTCAAGGCACACCCTGTTCAAACTTCAAGAAGATGGTCTAGCCTTCATTAAACTCCTTTGAGCACATAACTTGTATCCTCTTAATGGCAGACTTGAGGGAGACCTTCAGGGTCAATGTTCTCACATTAAATCAACAGGTAATTCCCTTTTAGATTCTGCATTTTGGTCAGGCCCTAGTAGTGCTTGGTCTCATCTAACTATTCCCAACAGACCAGAAAGTGACCATTTACCTATTTGTCTCATAGGTTTGACCTCAGGAACCCTTTAGAAGATATAGACAATCCCCCTGGAATTACCCCAGAATTATTCTATACTGAAATTAGAACAAACAAGATAGTTGTATGGGTTCTCTCATTAAAGGAACGTATCAAGAACATTATCCATGAGAACCTTGCACAGGAATCTGGGAAACAATAGGAAGATTCAATGGGCTTCAGATCTGGCAGATGATCATTGATTTTTTAAACAATGAAAACTAAAATACATAGGCAGCTTCTTTGGAATGTCTGGAAGAAAAGTAATAAGGGATGGTTTGACAAATATTGCTTAAAATACAAACCATATCTTAAAACAGAAATTAGGAAAACTAAAGATTCCAATGATAGGTAGACATTTATTAAAGCGAATGCTTTTTTTGGAACTCCATTTATTCAGAATACAGCAAGTTAAAATGACCCTCCTGGGTGAGGGAAACAGACAGACAGACAGACAGAAAAAGCTCTCGTATTTTACCTGTTTATAGACTTTTTTGAAGATAATGCCTGCTAAGGGTAAACCCATTTTATAGCCAACCCATGTGTCACAGGATACAGTTTAAGCTTTTAAAATGCTTCTAAATATAAACACATTTCATGTGTATCCCACCACTGTGAATAATAAATACCACCACACATTATATACCCACAGAAAATGATACACATATTAGACTAGTAGACACAATTAAAAAATGTCCCTCATCCTTTACCCTTTGTATATTATTAGGTCTTAAACATGGCAAACAATCTTGCTGGAACTATAGTTCCTTACACTCTAAATCAGCCTATCACAAAGGGCATTAAGAAGGGGAACAGAGAGGAAAAGTGTTATGGTTCCAGTCTCTATGATTTTATTTTATTCTTATTTAATCCAGAAGCTACAATCCTTCTGAAGGAATAGAATCAGATAAAGAATGTGTTGAAGAAGAAGAAGAAGAATCAGCATTTATATAGCGCTTTTCATACACAGTATCCCAAAGCACTTTACAAGCAATGTTAGACTGGTAGTGAAGTGACTGAATGTGTGGTGGTGGCCATATCACACATCATCACCCACACACTGCCTGGATAATTGCATGAACCGTTTTTTTTTATGGGAAGGGGAATGTTGGTCAGGACACCGGGAATGTTCCCTGCTCTTTGCGAAGAGTGCCCTGGGATCTTTTACTTCCACCTGGTGTGATCGCAAATTCTCTCACTGTAAGTATTACCTGAGCAACCGCTCCCATCATCACGGGGCAAAAACCACACCACTGGGTTTTGTCTTAACGTCGCTTTATTTGGTCAAATCTTTCACATGCATGAGGGAGTTCTGCAAAGGAGAAAGCTCTCTGATTACAATTTACAGCAGCTTTTATAAGCTAGATTCTGCACTTCTTATCTTGAAAATACCAACATTTCAGTATAAACCAATCATATAACAGAATAACAAGTTGATACCAATGTAACAGAAAAACAAGTTGATACCAATGTATAGAGTACTTTTCACTGCTTATTCCATTTCTTTCCCAATACTTCTTGATACATATGCCTGGGTCAATCTGACCTGAGGAAACAATGAGTTTCACTCACACCATATAGCAGTACAGCTTGCCTTCAATGCCTCAACGTGCTGTTATCTTATATTTTGCCCAAGCATGTTGTTATCTTATACTTTGTCCGAGCCTGTTATTCAGGCTGGTACAACCAGTTCTGCCCAGTTTTATCTTTCTTTCTGTTTCTACAAATGTACCTCAAGTAACTTCAATAACATTCTATAACCCTGTAGAAAACAGCATGAACTCAGAAATTTCTACTACATTCATTATGACTTTGTTACAAAATGGTTTACAAAGCAAGCATAGCTTCAAGGCATATAATAGCAAATATAGCTTTAGGATATATAAAAATTCCCTCACACTCTCCCCCCTTTTGATACTTTGTATCAACTTGTGAACTATTACATCTTAGTCACGTCTGGTACATCATAGAATGGGAACACCCCGACTATTCGCTAGGGTCTTGGTCCTTGGGGTGTAATAAGGGGTGCAGCTGGGTCATGGCATGTGGCGACAAGGTGCTACACAGTCGTCGCAAGAGAAATTTGAGCAACACAGTCAGCAGCCATAATGCCAGTATCACCACCACGATTACTGCCACCCAGTGGAGGAGGGTAGTGCCCCAGTCACCAAATATGCTTGAGAACCATGCCCAAGGGTCCCAGCCCTGCGATATAGGTGCATGCTCACTAAGAACACGCTGCTGTAGCATTTTTATTCCCTCAATCACTTGCTCTAGTTCCTGGGAGTTATCAGGTATATAGGTGCAGCATTCCTCCCCTATAATGGTGCACACCCCACCTTGCGAGGCTAATACATAATCAAGTGTGGCTCTATTCTGCAAAGCTATGATTCTAAGGGCTTTAATTTTAGCTGTCAGCAAAGCAGTTGATTTCAAGGTATCATTAATTAACGTTTCCAACTCATGGCTTAACTGGTCAATGTAATGCATGTTCTGAACAACACCCCACCATGGGAAGATTCCT
This sequence comes from Neoceratodus forsteri, assembly GCA_016271365.2. Classification (NCBI taxonomy): domain Eukaryota; kingdom Metazoa; phylum Chordata; order Ceratodontiformes; family Ceratodontidae; genus Neoceratodus; species Neoceratodus forsteri. The sequence continues at coordinate 13,447,172 of CM028130.1, forward strand.
GCCCCAAATTTTTCTCCCACTGGGACACGTTTATTCACGTCCAGCACCTCCCTTTTTTGAACTTGATTTATATAGCTTACACGCTGATGTATAGCAGATGCATTGTACTTCTATACATGGGCCGCAGGGTGGAGTGTGGCTAGATAGCAGCAGCCCATCCACCCCATAGGTAGAAAAAGATAAGCCCTATCCCTGCATACCCAGTATAGACCTGACAGACTGCCCACAGCAGTGAAATCAGGATGTACTGTGTGGGCATCTGCTTGAGAGCAGTTGGTTATGGTGGACTCAGACTTGGTGGTGCTGTTGTAGTGCCTACAATATTAGTACGTGGACCATCCCAGTGGCGCTAAACTCATGGTTAATTGCTTATTACACAGGCAGAGCCTGGCTGAGACACATTTGTATCATTCGGTGGGCTGTACCATGCAGTAAAATCGTGCCCCCAAAACGCAGTTAGGTTTTTTTATTTTGTTTGTAGCATAATCTTGGGCATTAGTGATGTTTCTTCCCCTGATGGCACCAAGAATCTCGTTGGCCTCAGTGCTATTTACAGGCCTGGGTTTTAGGTGGAGTCCTACGGCTGCAGAGAAAGGAAAGCTAGTGCATACATAGCAATCAGAGACATTAGCATTATTAGCATGTAAGTTCATTAAAGTCCACCAAGTGTTCGTAATGTGCAATGGCTCTGTGCTGAGGCGGGAGCAGTTGCCCCCCTCGTATCCAGAGCCCCATAGCAAAAATAGCAGCGATAGTCCGAACAAAAACAGAACGATAACAATTTTCATGGTTGTTCAGTTCACTGTGCTATGGTATCGACTGTAGAGGCTGTCACCAAGCAACAATGAGATGCATGAATCCACGTTTCTCTCTCCACGATCTTTATGGCAGTGGCGGTAGTCAGGAGCACTTGAAATGGTCCTTGCCACCTCGGGGCGCACCACTTCTTTCTTCGGAAGTCCTTGATAACCACGAAGTCTCCTGGCTATATCCTATGCAGGGGTCCCTCCAAGGGAACTGGAAGTACAGCTTTTACCCTAGGATAGAGAGATTTTAAAACAGCATTAAGAGATAAACAGTAGGCAATCATTTCATTATCTAAACTGTGCAATGTTATTCGGTTTTGTGGGAAGGGGACATTTGTCATTCTGAGGGGCCTTCCCATCAAAATTTCATGAGTGATAAACCCATGGGCCAGCTCTTCCCCTCATACTCATTAGGGCTATTGGTAGTGCCTTTACCCAACTAAGGCCAGTATCTGCCATAATTTTGGTCAATTTCAGCTTTAATGTCTGATTTGCCCTTTCTACTCTCCCTCCCGATTGTAGGTGGTATGCACAGTGCGTTCGTAAATCCACTTGCAGTGCCTCACACAAGGTTCTGATGACTTAATTTGCAAAATGCGAGCCATTATCGCTGGAGAGCCGGGTGAGAATCCCCCACCTTGGTATGATTTCTTTAATCAGGGCCTTTGCTACTGTAAAGGCCATGGTTTTCCGTACTGGGAACGCCTCTACCCACTTTGAAAACATATCTAGAATCACTAAGCAATATTTATACCCTTCACACACAGGTTTAGCTCAATAAAATCCATCATTAAATGTTCAAAAGGTCCTGTAGGAAAAGGATGGGCAGAGGGGGTTACTTGGAGTCCTCTACCAACATTATTTTGCATACATATTACACACTTTTTACAAAAATCTTCAGCATATACGGTAAAGCCAACAACATACCAATGTTTATTTACAATATCGACTACTCCACTTTTTGAAACATGATCGGCCCCATGGGCCAATTTTGCCAAAAAGGGAAATACTGCCGAGGGCAGGCAGAGCCTGCCATTGGGGTTTGTCCACACCTTAGTGCTAGCATCAAATTTACAGTTTGTTTGCCAGTTACGTTTCTCTTTTGCACTGGCCGACTGTTGTAAAGTTGCAACATCCTTTACTGAGAATAAATCAAGTTGGTTAGTTACAGTCAAAGACATTTGAAATTTCGGAACACTCCCAGAAAGAGCTGCTTCCTTTGCAGCTGCGTCAGCCCTCGCATTTCCTGCAGAAACAAAATCTTGGTTAGAAGTATGGGCTTGACATTTTACAATTGCTAACTTTTCTGGCTTCTGGATTGCTAACAAAAGATTTTTTTACCAAATTCACATGCGCAATAGGTTTTCCAGCTGCTGTTAAAAACCCTCTGTGTTTCCATAGGGTGCCAAAATCATGAGCTACCCCAAATGCATATCGACTATCTGTGTATATGTTAACTGTTTTACTCTCGGCTATTATACAAGCTCTCGTCAGAGCTATGAGTTCAGCAGCTTGGGCTGACGTTCGTGGGGGTAACTTTGCTCCTTTCACGACATAGTTTTGAGTAGACACTGCATAACCTACCAAGGGGGATCCTTTTTCGTCTCTTTGTGCCAAGCCGTCAACAAATAATTCTAAGTCTGCGTTTTGTATGGGTACGTCAGAGATATCCGGTCGAGGCTTACAGTCTAAATCAATCACTTGCCCACAGTCGTGCTCCTCCCCCTCCTCCGAGGTGGGGAACAACGTCGCTGGGTTTAAAGTGGTGCACCTTTTCAAAGTTATGTTAGACATGGTTAGTAACACATTTTGATACTGAAGCAATCAGTGCAGGTGTTAAATGAGCTGTGCGAGCTTAGCAGAATAGAATGCACAGAATGAGGCACATGCACCGTCAAAGCACAGAATCCTACCAGATCCATGCATGCCAACACCGCTTCAGTAGCCGTTGCCACCTACTGCAAGCAAGACACCATCCCATATACCACTGAGTCCAAACGCTTTGAGTAATATGCTATGGGCCTCTGTCCCCCTCCATGTTCCTGTGTCAATACAGCTGACATGTAACCTCCTTTACCATTCACAAACAGATTAAAACCTTTTTCATAATTTGGTCCCTTGACTTCTCTGGGTCCCAGGCCTCTTTTACTTCCTCCCACCTGCCCTTTAATGTCCGTCTAAGACACTCTCCAACCTCAGTCGTAGACAGTTCATACATTTTTATTAAGTTTGTTAACTCCTTTATATATTCTTCTAAGTTATCTTGAGGCTTTGGTACATCTTTCAGGGCCTCTCTCAATTCCTCAGGATTCCATGGACGGTCCACTTCAATGTATTTAGGGACTGCAGGCTGGTCGTTGGTAGCCAGTCTTCCTGCCTCGGGGTGTGGGTTGGGATAACGTATCAAAGGCAACTGCTGTGTTAGTTTCTTTCTTCCCCCTGTCTGTTTTGGGCCCTTAGTCCTTGCATCAGTTTGCCTAAATACCCAAGGCTTCCCATCTCCCTTGCCATGTACCTTCCCTTCCAGTGACATAGATTCCACTGCTTCAACCAGGTCCTCTTCCCCTCTTCACTCCCTACCTCCTCATCCGACTGTACTGCTTAGCCCGGTTGGACTATCAGTGTTTGTTGAGCAGGTAGGGCAGCAGGCACAGCCGGGGCAACCTGTTCTGGTGGCGCATCTGGCACCACCCCTCCCTGTGGGACAAACGGAACAGTTGGGGGAAGGGGCCGATATGGTGGAGGGGTATCGTGATGATGAAACATCCTCCTTCGGTGTTCAGTATCTTCCCCTTCTTGTTTTACCATTAACCCTCTCACTTGATTTTCATGTCGCCTTTCTGCCTCTCTTTCCCATATTCTAAACCTTGACCAGTCTACCTTGCACCCTTTTTGTTTGCTCTTTTCTTTTTCTTCCAATGCTATCCTTGCTTCCTTTAGTACATCTATACTAAAAGTACCTATAAGGGGAAATATTCCCCTGGTCAACTTATGCCATTGTCCTATCTCAGAGACCGAATCCTGGCCAAACTTATCAACCATACATTTTGCTGGTCCAGATAATACTAGCTCTGGACCTAGGTTATCTTTTGTTCCCTTGTTTCCCATTCTATCTAGGCCTGTTCTTTATAGTGCACACTCGCTCCAAGGTATACTTGTACTTACAGTGATGATGAGTGTCGCCGGCCCCTAGGCGTCATGTCCTGATGGGGTTCTACAAAAATGTCCTTCTTTTTGTCCAAGGGAAGCAACCCGATCACGAGGTGACACGGATCGAAGAACTCATCCTGCCGACTACGCCAAAACTGTGATCGCAAATTCTCTCACTGTAAGTATTACCTGAGCAACCGCTCCCGTCATCACGGGGCCAAAACCACACCACTGGGTTTTGTCTTAACATCGCTTTATTTGATCAAATCTTTCACATGCATGCGGGAGTTCTGCAAAGGAGAAAGCTCTCTGATTACAATTTACAGCAGCTTTTTATAAGCTAGATTCTACACATCTTATCTTGAAAAATACCAACATTTCAGTATAAGCCAATCATATAACAGAATAACAAGTTGATACCAATGTAACAGAAAAACAAGTTGATACCAATGTATGGGGTACTTTTCTACTGCTTATTCCATTTCTTTCCCAATACTTCTTGATACATATGCCTGGGTCAATCTGACCTGAGTGAAACAATGAGTTTCACTCACACCATAGCAGCGTACAGCTTGCCTTCAATGCCTCAACGTGCTGTTATCTTATATTTTGCCCAAGCATGTTGTTATCTTATACTTTGTCCGAGCCTGTTATTCAGACTGGTACAACCAGTTCTGCCCAGTTTTATCTTGCTTTCTGTTTCTACAAATGTACCTCAAGTAACTTCAATAACATTCTATAACCCTGTAGAAAACAGCATGAACTCAGAAATTTCTACTACATTCATTATGACTTTGTTACAGCATGGCTTACAAAGCAAGCATAGCTTCAAGGCATATAATAGAAAATATAGCTTTAGGATATATAAAAATTCCCTCACACTGGACACCCACTAGGATAGGCAGGAGGGACCTCGGTTTAATGTCTCGTCTGAAGTACAGCACACCCCAGCAATACTGCACCCCCCAATACTGCACTCAGATGCCAGCAATTTTTAGGTGCAAGTCCAATCCTGGAGTGGGATGAAAATCCATGACCTTCTGGTCCAAAGGCGGATGTCCTACTAACTGAGCCACGCTGACACCTAGCACGAAGTGCAGTCCACTACGGTATTGTAATCCTGTGTGATTTTACCTTAATAATACTATGGTTTAGGCCTTCTTCCTTATCCAAGCTAGTAATGTATGGTATGGTATGTATGTTGTACTATTTTTATATTGCCTGTCTTTTTTTTTTTTTGCTCCCCCAGTTATGTAACCCCTCCCCCAGGACACTTCTGGAAATGAGATGTTTACAGCTCATGTTGTCTCTCCTGGTGAAACCTTTTCAAATAAATAAATAAAATAACATTTTAGAGAACTTTAAAGAGTGTTGAGGTGAGACGTTGCAGAAACATGAGAGTGGAAGAACAGAGGTAGGATGTAAGGATGTAAGGATATAGGTGGGGCATGCAGTGTTGAGGATTCACGATCTAATTCCCAAATGCAACAATCACCTCTAACCCTAAAAGATGAGCTATGAGGTAAAAAATACTTTATGAAACTAGGGCCCAGAGGGGTAAAAAGAAGAAATCTTCTAAAGATATGCCAGCTTATTCACAATCTCATGGGCCTCTTATATACCTAGAAATGAGAGAGAAAGGTAAAATGAAGATGTTTGAGTATATCTTTCAGAAAATGTTTAGTATCTATATGTTCATTCAAGCCCTTTCCTTTTTATGCTCCCAGCGTATATATCCAAAACATTTGACATTTGCTTAACAGGCCCCCCCCCCCCCATGTCTCCTCCCCAGGTACCAATGCCATCTCGGTTCGAGACCCACAAAATTCTAGTTATGTTCACCTCTATTCATTGCATTTTCCATATGAACAGCACACACATATTTCAGATTACCATGTTTGGTAGCCCACATATTCTCCCCCATACTTTTATTCCTTCTCCCCTTTGTCTTTCCCACATACAATAACCCACATTTTCATGTTGTCATGTGAATCACATACATGGTATTACAGTTAATAAATTGCAAAATGTTGTACATCCTTCCATCATCTGGGATTTATTGACTCTATTCATAGTAGTAATCCATACCTACATTTTGTATAATGATGCTAGCAACACAGAGGTGTCCTTTCTTGACCTCAGGATACAGTTCAAGGAAGATGGGAATATGACTACTGACCTGTATAGGAAATCAACAGATTGGAATTCTGTGCTTTTGGCTAATAGCTGTCACCATCTCCACACCATGAAAAACATCCATAAAAGTCAGTTTTACAGAGTAAAACAGAATTGCAGTGTGGATGAGGTCTTGGAAAAAGAATTGGAAGACCTGGATGGGCATTTAAGGAAAAGGGGTTATCCTGACCACACCATCAGGAAAGCAAGAGAAGCATGTGAGGAGATATATAGGGAAACCTTAATGAGAATGAAGGTAGCTCACAGGACAAACAATAGTTTCCAGGACAAATAAACTTTGTTACTACATATAGCATTAGGTCATGGAAAATCAATGAGATTGTGGCCCAGATATTCAAACTGCACCCAAAAAGTGTGCAACAGCGGGAGCAAGCGCAAGTCCACTACACCCATGCGCAAGAAACACAATATTCAAAAGCTGTGCAGGTCAAGATGTGCCTGCGGCACATGACTGAATATCATGCCACCTGCACCATAGCGCAACCAGGGATGTGCAGTTCTGCAGTCCAGAAGTGCCATAGTGCAACCAGGGATGCTCAGTGGAGCAGGAGAGCAGTGCAACAGCACAACCATGGATGCGCAGGGAAAGGATGCAGGGCCCCACCACCCATGCCACAGATGGGCAGAGGAGCACACAGCAGAACAGACATCACCCCCCACAGCCCACACACTGCACAACCGGTGGAGAGCTGGAATAACCACCAGCCCATGGATACCAGCAACAAACCCACAGCTGAGGCATGGTGCCCCAGCACACCCCCTGGCAAACTGTGACCAGCACACAAGGAGGGCCGACTACCCTGTGCCACACCATCCCACCAAAGCAGAGCACACCCTGCACTGTGATCCCCAGACACCCTGCCCAAGAGTAAAGTCCACCAGTGCAGGACACCCCATGCATGCCACCACCCCCACTGTGACAATGCAACCCTGTGCACCACAGAATCATGCAAGGCAGCCCCGCCATGAGCACTAATCAGTGGGTGGCAACACACAGCAATGAAATGACTGCATACACAGTGCCACCACCCATGTCCCCCCCAAGGTACAGCTGAGAGAGCGACCATGCGTCGGCGCCAGGGGTGCCCATAGCGACGGGGCATGCCCACGGACCCCACCATCAGTGGTACAGCACCCTGCACACCCTCCCAGGACACACCCCAACCCAGCACTGGCCACAACAGCCAGCGCAGACACCCACAGTGGTGCATGGAAGCATGTGCCACACAGCATGCAACACAGTGCATGGACAAACACCCACCCACCCATACCCAAGGGCACACCAACACAGGGACACAGTAGCGGGGCAACCAAGCCCCCAGCATGTGGAAACGGAAACCGGGTACAGATGGCCAGCACCCCTCCATGGCACAGGAGTGCCAGCCACCCTGCGCAGGCACAGTGGAGCTGTACACCACCAGCATGCACCTGGAGCACAAGTGACAGACAGTGGTGCACATCCCCTGTGGCACACACAAGCGACAGCATGGAGGTGGGACAACAACAGCGGAGGCCACAGTGTCACCCGAGGCAAACATGCACTACACCAGTGACAGGAGGCAACCCGGCATTGTGCCGGGTACAGTGGCTGTCCAGCATGGACATCCACCACTGACATGCCAGCGGACCGTGCAGGTCACAGACATGCAAGGGTGTCAACTGCACAGGCCATGGACAGTCTAACAGGTGCACCATGGACACAGAGCATGCACTGTGGATCACTGCACACAGTCATCCAGTGCACAGGGAACAACACACACACCACAGACAGTGACTGATAGCCATTCTCCACACCATACTCACTTCCCCATGGACACACACACACACACATGCACATGACTGCACCACCCCTGATGCCATGCACACCACTGCAGCTGAACACTTATAACCTGCTGCAAATCAGAGACCACCACAGTAGCCATATCAAAGGAAATGTATTTAAAAACAGCAAACAAAACTATATACAACTATTTACAAAGGTTTGTGGGGAAGGCCACAAACAAGATGTGGGTGGGTAAGGGGCAGGGGTGAACAAACAGTAGAGGGAAGGAGTGGTGTGAGGGTGTGTCCAGGGGGTAGGGGAAATCAGGGGCATCGGTAAACTCAGTGAGAGCTCCGCTCCCCGCTCTGGCTGCTCCTCCTGCCATGATGCCATCTGACACCCAGCCTGTCGATCTGTTCTAGTATTTCCAGTGATGCCCTGACAACCTGAAGGATCTCCCACAGTGCCACTCTGATATCGTGCAGCTGCCATCCACCTAGGACAAGAAAGCAGAGACAATAGGTGTGAATGCACAGCCCCATGCAGCCCACCCACTGTGCATGGCATACGGCCATGGGATAAGCCTCTGTGATGGTGTGTGACCACCCACATTGATCACGTCCACAAGACCTACTCACCCAGGTGCACACAGCCATGCAGACTGCTGCACACACCCACTGGCCAAGTCCTGCACAGCACCACCGTGGCTGTTCAGTGACATGGCTATGCAGTGTGAAGGCAGTAGCACAGCCATGTACCCGGTGCATGCATGGACCACCATTGATGCACTCCCAGACATGCAGTGCCACTGGACAGTGCTGACTGTAACAAATTGCGTGCATGGCAGTGGTGTCAATGGATGGTGGCCATGCCCTGCTGCCTGCCCTGTTACACAGCATGCAATAGTAATTATGGATGTAAGGCACTCACCATCATCAGGCTGGTCCCCGCACCTGTCTTGTCTGGCTGCCCTCTCGACCTGCTGTTCATCACGGTGCAGACTCCCCTCCCTCACTCGCCGGCGCTTCTCTGGGCTTAAGGTGCAAACATGGAGAGAGGAACATCAGTACAGTCCAGTAGCAAAGTCCCCCACCCCATGTGTGTGCAATCCCACACAGCCATACCCATCCTCCCCCCACCCTGATACCACCACCACCATGGCCAACACTGGACAGCCCCCCCATGTGCTGGACACATGCCACAGTGATACCCATATGGACCTTAACAGTGTATGGATGGGGCACCTATGTGGCCGTGGCACCGTGCCCCTCCTGGCATGTGCCCATAGGCAGGCAAGCCTTTCTGAGTCCCAGCACTGCATGTCACCATAGCGGTGCCTGCACTACTCCGTGGTCCTCTCCATGCCTGTGGCCTCCTCCAGGGCCACCACCACCTCGTCCCACACTGCACTCCTGGCCCTGTCCAGGGGTGCCTCCCCAAATAGGGCAGTGGCATGGAGCTCCACTAACTAGACCAGATTGGGCAGTTCCAGTTGGCTCCAGAAGGGCACCCGTCTCCGTGCCATCCTGTACTGTTTTGGTGACAAAATGGCACTCTGTAGCACATGTTCACCAGGTGTGGATACTGCGTGGTACTGCGCTGTCATTCCCCATCGCGCTGTCACTGAACAGTGCAATAGAGGTGCACCCATGCAGATGCATGGCACCTAGGGGGCAAAGGTCAGCACAGGGTCAGGGTCTCTTGTGCACAAACCACCACAGCTCAATTGGTACTCACTGCATGTAGCACAGTAGGGTGCCTGTGTGCCACTTCCTGTAGTGGCCTACCGCACTGTGGCCCCAGTGCACCTATGGCACCCCAGTGCCAGAGCACCATACATGTAAACAGTGCAGTAGCGCCACTGGCACAATGGTGGCCATGCCCTGCCTTGCCTCCCGCACACAGCACATCAGCAGCACAGCAGGCATTGGTGTCAGCACCCCGGGCATATGCCGTTCGGTGTCCATTCTGCATGTCACAGAAATGCACCCTTGCCTGAGCACATTCAGCACAATTGCACAAATTGCAACAGCATAATATTCAGCTGGCATATGCAAATCAGCTAACCAGCCATTCGATGGCTCAGATACCATATTAGCATCCACTTAAAATTGTGCCTGTCCTCATTTGCATGCATTGCGCTATAAAATTGCGACATTGGGCTGCAGTGGCCATAGCCTGTTATTGCAGTCTATTGTGATGAGTTGCATGTTGCATGCTGTTTGGGAGTGTGGACTGTGGTGTGTGGGACATGCATGGGACTGCACAATCACAGGTAACACCTGTCATTCCCACAGGATAAAGAATGAACACTCGTGAGGTGGAGGAAGAGGAACAGAGACATGGGAGGAAGTGGAGGCCTAACTTCACCAAGGCAGAAACAGATGCCCTGTTTGAGGCCTACCTTGACCAGGAGCCGCTGCTCAGTGGACAGCGGGGAACAGCACAGACCCATGCTGCTGCATGGGAAGAGAGGGTGCATGCCATCAACCTGCATGGTAGCCACCAGCAGTCCATGCAGGAGTGCAAATAGAAGATGGGCACGGACAGGTGGAGGATTAAGGACAAGGTGGCTGCCATCAGGGCAGCATGAGCTGTGACCGGTGGGGGACAGCCAGCTGTGCAATGCCTGACCCCACAAGAAGAGCGGGTTGCTGGCAGCATGCAGCGTTGTGCCATTGAGGGTGTTCCAGGTGGTGGATTCCAGACGGGTGGTAGCCTGTCACTGCATGGTAGGTCCTGATCAGTTAATGGGGGGGGAGACAGGGTAGGGCAGATACAGTAATGTTATTGTGTTCCCTTACAGCTCCTAAGCATCTATATGGGTCAGCAGTGGTGGGCTTGTCCACTGAGGGTGATACCATGGACATAGAGGAGGGCCCATCCACCTCCACAGGTGTCCGAGGGTCAGGGCGACAGTGGGCCCACCTGGCTGTCCAGACTGATGTTGGTGGAGCAGGTGTGGAGGAGGCCCTGGATGTGTCCCTGTGTGCCAGCATCCATGGATGCCATCATGCTGAGACTCGGGCTGGTGCCGGATCCATCACTGATGATGATGGAGCTCACTTCATGGACAGTGATATGTGTAGGCCGCAGGATGGCCACACAGCAGGTGACAGCACAGGCATGGCCGTGGGTGGTGCTGCCGTGGAGGCCTGCGTGACATCACAGTCCCAGCCTGTGCCTGTCTGCACCAGTGGGGCAGCACTGGTGTGTGTCCAGGACAGTGGAGCTGTTGCAGCTGCTGCGGCAGCACCATTGAGCCCTGGAGAGCAGCAGCCAAAGGAGCAGTGTCAGCAGTCAGCCAATGGCCATGGGGGTACAGTGTCAGGGGGCAACATCAGTGCACTGCCTGTGGACATGCCCAGGCCTGGCCCTGGTGTGCAGCACCCACCCTCAAGGCGTGCTGCCCATCAGGGCCATGAACACCATGAGGGACAGCATGCCGAACAGGCAGATGACCTCCTAGAAGAGCACACCTACATACTCCAAGAATCAGTCTATCAGCAATTGCGGCTTGTGATGGCGGTGGATGCACTCAGTGTGGCTCTGCACCAGGCAGAGGAGCGGCACAGCAGGGACACCGGTCTGCTCCTGGCAGGGATGGACCAGATGCGGGAGGATGTGACTGCTGCCATTGACAGGCTGGCACAGACAATCACAGCTGCCATGGCCACAGTGGGCACACAGTTAGTTACCCATGCGTCGTAGACACCACGCAGTGCAATGTCCACCCGCCATTCCCGGAATCATGCAACACCCTCCTTGTCAACACCGGCTTCAGCTGTGGGCATCCTGAGCACGCCTGGCGCAGGCTTGTTTGGTGTTCTGCAGACACCTGCAAGAGCACGGTTGTGTTCACACAGAGGAACCCCTGGGGGACCATTGGTGCCACCCCATGAGGCCATTGGTCAGCCTGTCACTGCTGGCGGGTCTCGGCGGGGCCGCCCATGCATCCGTGGTGGCTGTGGCACTGTGGCGTGTGACTTACCTGTCTTCCACCATGTCTACTGTCTGATGCTGCACTGTGTGCATTGTGTTGTTCAGCATGCAATGCACAGGTGGGGTACCCCACCCTGCCACACACACACACACACACACACACACATGTTCCATCTGCACACCCTCCCGGCTGCTGTCCGCTGTGGCATGTGCATGATGATGCCTGCGTTAAGCTGTCCGCCACTGTGCAATGGTGTCAGCGTCTGCACCACGCACAATGACGAGCACTGGCGTGGTGGTCTGTGGACGTATGTGTGGCTAGGGGTGGCGGTTGGGGTCGGTATGCCTCCTACCCTTTGTGCATGTTTTGTGGGTGTGTGTGTGTGTGTGAGAGAGAATGTGTGTGTGTGTGTGTGTGACCGCGTGCCGTGTTAGACCTTGCCCATCCCTGATGACATGTGCGGTTCCATGCTCGGCCAATTCCTTTAATGACATGCACCCCTGGGGTTTGTCAATGCATGTTTGTGGGTTGTGCCCTTGCCACTGGTGGTTGCACATGGCCACATGACTTACCTGGGTTGGTTGAAGTGCTCCTCTGTGATGGTGTCCTTGTGCAACTGTGCCATCTGGATCAGTCGGGGGTCCCTTCGATCAAGGGGGGATGCCCATCACCATCTTCGCCAGCGTCCTCATCGTCCCCATCACTGTCCCCCTCTTTGACCAGTACAGCTATCCCACAGTCATTGGCCATGTTGTGCAGGATGCAACAGGCCAGGAATTGCCCGCAGGCCTTTGAGGGGCTGTACTGTAGGGCACCACTAGATGTGTCCACGCAACGGAAACGTGCCTTCAGCATCCCGAACACCCGCTCAATGACATTGCATGTGGTGGCATGTGCCTCATTGTAGCATTGCTGCGATGGGGTCGCAGGCCACTGGTTTGGTGTGAACAGCCAGGGACGGAGTGGGTATCCACTGTCACCTGTGTGTAGAGGGTGGACATTAGTTTGGTGATCAGCGTCACCCTGCCATGGGCCATCTAGGCTAGTAACCATGTCACCTCTGACTATGCCCCTCCCAAGTTCCATGTCTTTCTGCGTGATTTGCATACTCACCCACTAGGTGGCCAATGAGGGATGTCCCCACTCTCAAACCTGTGGCACAGTGTGGACTGGTGCCAGATGAAGGCATCATGTGCTCCCCCATGGTGCATGGCACAGACTTTGATTATGCACCCCCTGGCATTGCACATCACCTGGTGGTTGATGCTTGCATACCCTTCGATTCATGTATGTGGCCCCTTCAGGGCCAGGTGGCATGTGGATGGCCACATGGGTGCAGTCTGTTGCTCTGAGCACACCAGGCATATGTGCTACCCTGTGGAATTCCTGTATGTTTGCTGTGTGCTCTGCCAGTGTGCTGGGGAAATGGATGTACTCCGCAGCATGTGGCAGCAGTGCACTGAGGAATTGGGTGAGAAGGCGTGACGCGGCTGACTGGGTTATGCCTGTCCTGTCTCCTGTTGGTCTCTGGAAGGTACCCATGGTGAGCAGGCACATGACAGCTGTCACTTTGGTCTCCACTGACAGAGCATGGCTCCGTTGTGTGGGTGCCGGCATCACATCACTGCACAGCTCATAGAGCCGCCTCAGGATCGCCCGGTTCAGGTGGTACTGGCCCACGATCTCAGTATCAGTGTACAGCACAAAGCTGGTGTGGGCTCAGTACTGCCTGTTGGGGGCATACATGGCCGTGCCCCCCTGCCTTCTCACCCCCCCTCATAACTGCTTCCCTCTGGATGGTGGCACTGGCCATGTCCCTGGCTTGTGTTACCCCCCCGGCAGCTGTTTTACTGTTTCCCTCGCTGTCCTTACTGCTACTCCCCCTGCACCAGGAACACCTCCCTGTAGTGGCCATACTGCCCACTGTCTGTGCCCTCAGTGCTGTGTGGCACTTCCAAATTTTGTCCTGCGCTGTGGCACAGGCTCCCCACACCTTCCCTGTTCCTGGTGGTTCCAGGTGCTCTGTCCTGCTCCTGCCCTGTCCTGCTCATAGTTTCTGTGTGCCTGTGTGGCTGCCTGCAGTTCACCAACATGTGGCTTCCCTGTAGAGTTCTTGTGCCTCTCTCTTGTTCCTTTTTATTTTGGATCATTTCCGCTATCGTGCAACTTCCGTTTGCTTGCCTATGGCGCATGGCGCATGTTGTTGAATATCGCACTGCGCCATTTATGCATGGTTCCTCCCCCTTTAGTTGCATATGCATTCATTACCATTGCGCTCTTGCACATTGTGATTTGGGGGGCACATCTGCCTCCCACTGAATATTGCAAAATGGTGCATTTTCGGACTTGCGTTGACGCATCCCTGTTGCGCATGGCGCAACCCTTTTGAATATCTGGGCCTGTATGTAATAACTGGCATGTGCTGGAGCAGATCCACAATGGGTAAAACTGCAAGGATCCCCCCAAGAATGGTGTTCTGAAAGGATCAAAATCTAAGGGACATGCTAGTCCATTCATCCTTTTCTAAGGAGAAACCATGAAACGTAAAAAATGTGGCCACTGCAAATATTGTTCTTTTGTGAAGGAAAGTGGAATGTTTATGAGCCCAGATGATGGCAGGATTTACATTTTGCAATTTATTAACTACGATATCACATATGTGATTTACATGGCAACATGCAAATGTGGGTCATTTTATGTGGAGAAGACAAAGAGAGGAAAGAAGGAAACAATGGGGAAGCATACAGTATGCGGGCTATTAAAAATGGTAATCTGTAATATGTGTGGGCTGTTTATATGAAAAATGCAATGAAATGAGGTGAACATGAGTTGAATTTTGTGGGTCTTGAACATGTGGCATTGGGACCTGGGGGGGGCAGGGATGGCCTGTTAAGCAAATGTGAAATGTTTTGGATATATACGCTGGGAACATATAAAGGAAAGGGCTTGAATGAACATATAGAAATTAAGCCTTTTTCTGAAAGATAGATGCCAACATCTTTATTTTCCCCCTTCTAGGTATATGAGAGGCCCATGAGATTGTGAACCAAGTGGCATATGCTTAAAAGGTTTCTTCTTTTTACCCCCCTGGGCCACTGTTTCATAAAGGGTTTTCTTATCTTATGGCACCTCTTTTAGGGTCAGAAGTGATTGTTCCATTTAGGAACAACATTTTGAATCCCCAACACCACATTCTCCCCTCCACATCCTTGCATCCTGCCTCTGTTCTTCCACTCTCATGTTTCTGCTCCTTCTCAACCAAACACTCTTTAAAGTTCTCTAAAATGTGGACTGCAGTTTCACACATTCTTTATGTATTTCTATTCCTCCAGAAGGATTGTAGCTTCTGGATGAAATAAGAATAAAATGAAATCCAAGTGAATGGAACCATAACAACTTTCCTTTCTGTTCCCCTTCTTAATGCCCTTTGTGATAGACTGATTAAGAGTGTAGGAACTCCAGTTCCAGCTAGACTGCTTGCAATGGTTAAGAGCCAATAATATACAAAGGGCAAAGGATGAGGGTCATTTTAAATATGTCTTCTAGTCCAAAAGGTGTATAACTTTCTGTAGGTATGTATTGTTTGGTGCTATTTATTATTCACAGTGGTGGGATACACATGAAATGTGTTTATATTTAGAAGCACTTTAAAAGATTGAAAAGTATCTTGTAACACATGGGTTGGCTTTAAAACTGGTTTACTCCTAGGTGGACATTATCTTTGAAAAAGCCTGTGAGCAGGTGAAATGGTAGAGCTTTGTCTGTCTGTCTTGCTGACCCAGGAGGCACAATACTATCAAGCCCAGTGGCAAAAAATGCGGAATATGATTAAGGACAGGGACAGCAAGACTTTTTGGACCTTAGTAGCTAAAAGTATGAATAATCACAAACGAACAGATACTTATGTTTCCAAAGGACAATGGGTTGCTTTTATCACAAATATCTTCTATGACCATAATGTTCAGGACCATTCTATTTCTGTATCTTACAAACTCATTGTTTTTAGTTCAATTACAATGGCAGAGGTTTAGTGTGCAATTAAAAGACTGAAATTAAATAAAGCAATAGGCCCAGACCATATACCAGCAACAGTTTACATAGGTAATTCTACATTATGGTGTAAACCTTTGACCATTTTATTTAATAAATGTATTACAGAAAATGTTGAGCCCCCAACATGGATAGGAGCAGAAATTGTGCCCATACATAAAAAGGGAAGTGTGGCAGACTCTGCCATGTACAGACCTATAAACTTGCTTAATGTTAGCTTAAAGATTTTCTCCAAAATTATTCTGGAGACTAAGGGTTAGATTCATGAACCACTTGATATACCTGCAAATGCAGGAAAAAAATGGGTGCAAGTGGGTTGCCACTTGTGGCTCTGCAGGTTACCCAAAGCTGTGGGTATTCACAAAGGTGGAGCTGGATTACAGCCGGCTCCACGATTTATGGGTGGCTTATGATCAGTGATGCCCAGGAAATCTCTGCAGCTGCAGAAATCTTTTATGGTTGTCTGGACCAGTCCATATCTTCTGCCACAAGTGCTGCATCTGTGAATATGAATCTCCGCAGCTGACCCCAAAGCACACCATGACACCTGTCAGTGTCTGCAGGGTGGGGGTGAGGTGGAATGGCATAAGTGTTATGGCTGATGGCCCAAGGGCACACCACCAATGTCTTTCAGTCTCTGCAGGGTGGGGGTGGGGTTGGTGATACTTCAATACTTCACTGCCATTCCTATTATGCATCTCTCTAACTCCGGCACTACCAATGCCAAAGGCAGCATGCCAACATTCAGCATTGGCAAATGCTTGTTTATTTTGCTGTTATTAATAATAAAATGCTAATTGCGAATCTTGAAACTGCTCCTGGTTTTTTATGCTTCCTAATCTGTCCCTGATGACACAGTACATTTGCCAAATTTGGTAGAGGCTAAACTCTGCTTGTTTCATATTCAACGTATAAATCTGATACCTTACTTTTCGAAGGGTTTGAAGGAGGAAGGGGTTAGCCATTCCTGCCTTATGTTGTTTTTCTAAGGTTTCCAGCTTTCTTTCTAACAATTTATGTCTAAGGCATCTCTCTATTTTATGAGCTGAAGCATAGGCTGTTATTTTGCCTCCTAGATGTGCTTTGAGACCCTCAAAACCCCATGTTGTTGCTACCTGGTATGATTAAGGACAAAATAGTCCTGCACATCCTACCTATGCCACAAGTTAAAGTGTGTGTCACCCAACAAGCTGACATTACAGTGTCTGCACTTTGCCTCTGAGCCTGGTCCCTCCTGCTGGAAGGTGAATGTAATGGGGAGAATGATCCTAAATAAGGATAGATTCAATGATAGAAGCCAACATAACCTTGGTGATGCTAGAAGAAGGCAAAAACATATCTATCCTACTGTAAGACTTATGTAAAGATGAATAATAAGTATAGTCTCTGTCACAGTGGTGGCCCAATCACCATATATCCAGTGATACATGTTCCCCCATTATCCAACCTAGAGCCTGAGACCCAGGTGTGTCCAATTCAGTGGACTGGCCATTGTGGTCACATATAGACTATCTGAGACCTCATTTATGTTACTTACTATAATTTGCTCGCCTCTGCCAATGTCTGAAAGTACTTGAGAGATATGAAGGAAAAATGGCAGTACCATACTCATTGGGTCCATAAACTGAGGCTAAGGTCATCAGGGTGTCATTCAGTGAACCCTCCAACACAGTCCAGCTGCCCTGGGTATCACTGTGTACCTGATGAGTAACCCAGCTGCCCTGGGTATCACTGTGTACCTAATGATTAACCCATCTGCCCTGGGTGTCACTGTATACCTGATGAGTAACCCACCTGCCCTGGGTATCACTTTGTACCTGATGAGTAACCCAGCTGCCCTGGGTATCACTGTGTACCTGATTAGTAATCCAGCTTCCCTGGTTATCACTGTGTACCTGATGAGTAACCCACCTGCCCTGGGTATCACTGTGTACCTGATTAGTAACCCAACTGCCCTGGGTAACACTGTGTACCTGATGAGTAACCCAGCTTACCTGGGTATCACTGTGTACCTGATGAGTAACCCACCTGCCCTGGGTATCACTGTGTACCTGATGAGTAACCCAGCTGCCCTGGGTATCGCTGTGTACCTGATGAGTAACCCAGCTGCCCTGGGTATCACTGTGTACCTGATGAGTAACCCAGCTGCCCTGGGTATCACTGTGTACCTGATGAGTAACCCAACTGCCATGGGTATCACTGTGTACCTGATGAGTAACCCAACTGCCCTGAGTATCACTGTGTACCTGATGAGTAACCCAACTGCCCTAGGTATCACTGTGTACCCGATGAGTAACCCAGCTGCCCTGGCTATCACTGTGTACCTGTTGAGTAACCCAGTTGCCCTGGGTGTCACTGTGTAGCTGATGAGTAACCCAACTGCCCTATGTATCACTGTGTACCTGTTGAGTAACTCAACTGCCCTGGATATCACTGTGTACCTGATGAGTAACCCAACTTCCCTGGGTATCACTGTGTACCTGATGAGTAACCCAGCTGCCTGGGTATCACTGTGTACCTGATGAGTAACCCAGCTGCCCTGGGTATCACTGTGTACCTGATGAGTAAACCAGCTGCCCTGGGTATCACTGTGTACCTGATGAGTAACCCAACTGCCCTGAGTATCACTGTGTACCTGATGAGTAACCCAACTGCCCTGGGTATCACTGTGTACCTGATGAGTAACCCAACTGCCCTTTTTACTGCAGATAGTCATCACCCATCTTGTCTTACTTGTAAAGGACATTGCATAAAGCTGACCCTTCCACCCCTTGGCTACCTTCTCTACCTATGATTTAGTCAAATGTATTTCCTGTAAAAATATAATGTGTGCCCTCAGATTCTTTATCTGCATAAAGACCTGCTTGCACTTGACAGGACCATTCAACCCCAGAATGTACCAAAATAGAATCTTATAAGTCAGGTTGGTAAATGTCCATTCCCTCAGCCCCAGTGGCAAAACAGACAACAGGGCTGTGAAACAGTAAAATTCAAACAGGACAGTGATTAGAAGCAATATAAACTGACAGCAGAATGAAATAACACCACTCTGTAGTCTGCTTGCCATTCATAAAGGGGTTATATATGCCAGTGTGACAAAAAAGATTGTGACTGGAATTTCAGTGGTGGGCTCCATGTAGACTACAAGTTGTAGTCAGCATAGAGCCACACAATTGGACACTGATTTTTACATCAGGGAGCTTTGCCCCCTAAACCCCCCATGTGGGGGGGACTAGCCCATAACTACAATGATTCTAACTCCAGGTCAGAGTTACTTCAGGGAGGGGGTGCAGGTTGGGGGAAGTGGTTGCCCCCTTCCAGTGGCATTTTTATGGTGACATGTCGCTGTAGTCGATATTGATGCAAGTCGCCGTAGAAATGTCGCTGTTAGGGTGGCATACCTTGATGAAGTATGAAAGGCTAAGCATGAGGCAACTAGGCTCGCCGATGTGGATACATATAATAGTGAATAGTTCCCCCTTCCACAAAATGCTACATCACATGCAAAATGAAACAAAAATATGTATAAGATTATAAAAACCAACAAACTACTACTTTGGGAACCAGGTCACAACAACTTAGCACAGTGCTGAAAGTTATCTAGCATAAAGAACACTGACTAGATCCTGTTGAAAATATTCCTTTGATGTCCCTCCCATGGTAAAAAAGCTACAACTTACAATTATCAAAACAGAGCACACACAGGTTGACAAAGCATTTAAACAGTTAATAACTCATACAGCCCATAAAAAGTGGCTAAATGCAGGCTCTCCAGGCAAGACATAGGAAAATAGCTGCCCTCAGCAAAATATGGAGTAGTGAAATCAGCCTAGCATAGGGCAGTTGTCACAGCAAAATAGCACACATCTCCCTCTACTACCAAAGTCCTTCAGAGGATCTAATTAACCTACAACTGAAAAGCTGGCTAGCTTGAAAATTATATAAACATCCAGTGATGAGGAGCAATTGTCATTGTATAAAACAAATGCCACCTCCCAAGTGGGAAAATGCAGCAGCTGTAGGCAGTCCACATCACTCCACTATCTTCCCCCCCAACCTCACTACAATATGCAAAATGCTGAACATCCATGGGGCATTAAAAGGGGACTTCCAAAATTTACGAACGTATAAGGACATTAACAAAATAGAGACAGTGCAGAGGAGTGCAACCAAAATGGTGAAGGGTCTACATCACACGCATTATGAGGAAGGAGTCAGAGACCTCAATTTGTACACACTGTAGCAAAGGAGGGAGAGAGGTGATGTGATAGAAACATTAAAATACCTCAAGGGCATGAACAAGGTGGAAGGAGACACCATATTCCAGTTTAAAAGTAGTGCCAGAACAAGAGGGCATGATATGAGATTGATGGGTGGCTGCACAAGGGGTAATGACAGGAAATTATTTTTTACAGAGAGGGTGGTGGATGCATGGAATAGCCTCCCCAGGAAGTGGTGGCCATCCGTTCGGTGGCAGGATTCAAACGTGCATGGGACAGGAATAAAGGAATATTAGAAATGGGACAAAAAAGCTAAAGCCAGTGACCAGACAGGGTCACTGGCCACTTCATCAGGTAGTACAAATGGGCAGACTGGATTTGACTGGTGGCCCTTACCTGCTGACAGTATCTATGTATCTATGTATAAGTCTGAATACCAGGGTCACTTAGACAGCCTGGTCTACACAAACAGTCACAATTAATATACTGCAGTAAGACAGAGCCCAACAGCTGAAAGTGAATCCACTTTATACAGTTTATGGTCTCAAATGAAAGACCAATGGCCAGACAAGTGAAACCACTGCATCTATATAATCAATGGGTAAACCAGGAAAGAAGGATAACACCCAGCTTCGGCTTAGAGAATAGAAAGAAAAAAAATAAAAAAGTAGGCTACTTTAAAGACAAATAAAGAAGGGCAACAAGGAAGGTTGAGAATCCGATCCACCCTCCTCTTCCACTATTCTCTATCCTACAGTACCTGTGAGAAACATCTCTGCAGAGCTACACCTTGCAACCAAACCAGTGAATGCAGTGCAAAGGTTCTAGAGGGTCCTCTGAATAAAAAAAAAAAAAACAATAAAATGTTAGCAGTCCATAGCCAAGCTCTGTAGAAACCCTTGGCACGAACAAACAGAAAAATTCCAAGGGTTAACTTTAAGTGGGAGAGGAGTCTAAATAGGGGAAGAGGAAGTATCTCAGTCTCTTGGCAGTGAAGGGCTGAATCTAATAGAAAAGCCTATTAACTAAGTGTCACAGCTGCCACCATCTAAATGCCTAACCAAAGGGAGAGAGTGGTAAAGTGGGGAGGATGAGTGATCCAAGCACATCTGGTTGTCATCTGCTCCCAAAGGTAAGACAAGGAACCCACACAAATTTAGTCAGCCAAGTATGAAAAAAGGTAATCCCTAAAATGTATACTACCCAAAGCCACTCACAGAGCAAGCCATAATAAGGCTAGTCTCCCCCAATAGAGCAGGCAGTTAACATATAAACAACAAGTGAATGAAAGGCAAGATATCTGACCCCCCCAACTGACTGCCAGCCAACTAAATATCAATTAAGTACACCCCTATAATAGGTAAGTCCCAGATGGATATATTAAAAATAAGAAACTACCTGACCCAGTTACCACCCTCTAAATGCTTAACTAAAGGGAGATATTGGTGAAGCGGGGAGGATGAGTGACCCAAGAACATCTGGTTGCCATCTGCTCCCAAAGATAAGACAAGGAACCCCCACAAATTTAATCAGCCAAGTATGAAAAATGCTAGTTCCAAAAGCTGATACTACCTAAAATCACTCACCAAGAAAGCCATACTAAGGCTAGTCTCCCCAATGGAGAGGCAGTAAATAGATAAGCAACAACTGAAAGGCAAGATATCTAACTCCCCCCCCCACCACCGACAGCCAGCAAACTAAATATCAGTTAACTACACCTCTATAATAGGTAAGTCCCAGATGACTATATTAAAAATAAGAAATTATCTGGAGGTCCACGTCAAAGGAAGAGTTAGATGAAATACTAAGCGGGAATAAGCAGGCTCAAAAACAGCCCCGGTTGCTAACAGATTAATACAGATATAATATGAATGCAAAGGAAATAGCTGATCCAAAGAGGAAAAAAAACAAAAACACATGAGCCCACTGTCACAGATGAATATTATATAGTCTCTGCTGCTGGGGTATGAAGGTGGATTGCTGGCTGACTGTCATCTGTGGTAATCACAGGAGACTTAGTCCTTGAAGCTGATGGTATCTGCTGTGGCTTTCATTCTGACTGGAAAGGTTGCTCTTATTTAATTCCAAAGGTGGGAGGTTAGAGCTATCCAGAAGGAATTGCCTGTCTGCCTTATGGCAAGAAAAAGTTTCTATTTTGTTACTCATAAAAATTCTTAAGGTGGTTGGGAGGACCAGGAAATACTTCAGTCATCTCTGTTTCACCAGATCATGAACCCTGTCAAAATGACTTGCACTTCCAAAAGACTATATTTGGGAAATCCAGCTGCAGAAATAGTTTAGCACCTTGCCAAACCAGATCCTTCACCATTTGTGAATTGATAAGAATCTGCTCTCAAGCTTGGTACTGAAACAGGTAGAACACCATAGGTTGGGGCTGATTAACTGGAGAAGATGGGGCAATGGGGACCCAGTGGACCTGATCTATTTCAACCCCAGTGTCCCTGGAGTAACAAGCATTGGAGGAAGCCAGTAGGATTGGTGCCTTCTGCTCCTTCAGGCAAACCAAAAAGTTTAAAGTTATTATGCCATTTCCTCATCTCCAGGTCATCAATATGGTCCCAGAGTTGATGAATTTCTTTCTCTACCAAAGCCAGATGTTACAACAACTTGGTGAGCCCAGTCATCTAGCCAGCTGAGTCTGCTTTCAATTTGTTCATCCCAAATCCCCAGGGCTTTCACAGAAACATTAACAGCTGCCAACATGACTGTTACGTTATATAAATCAGAGAAGATCCCACTCATGAATGCCTTAATTCCGCAAAGCTCACAAGCCAACATTCCCATCTCTGTTTCTCACTCATACCATGGCTCAGCCATCTTGATGGTGTCATTAGGAGAGCTATTAGGAGAAGACAATAATTTATGCTTCTTGGCAGCTAGAATCTCCAGTTGTTCAGCCTCAGACATAACAGGCTACTGTAGTGTCTCACGTAGGTAGCTGTCATGTGGTACAGAAAAAAAAAAACACTATTTGAAAAGCATAACACCCAAACTGATGCTGTTAGGGCAGATCCTCAGGAGCCAGGCTGCTTCTAGCTTGGCTTCATCATGTAACCCCAGTCTCTGTCCTTATTGGGGTGTGGTCTCAAGAACTGGAAACAGTACTCTAGGTGTGGTCTCTCCATGACCGATACAGCGGCAACACCATCTCCCTCCTTCTACTGATAATATCCCTCCCTATGCACCCCAGCAACCCATTGGTTTTCTCTTTTGCTTTGCCACATTGCCTTGTCACTTTAAGGTCATCCACCATGATTGCAGAAGGCCCCTTTCTTGTTTAGTGACCATCAATACCTCACCCCAGACTCTGGGTTTCTGTGCCCAAGGTGCATGATTTTGCACTTTTCTTCATTAAACCCAGCTGCCATCTTTGACAATTCTTCAGGTTTTTTCAGGTCTCTATTCATTCTGTCCAACCCCTCCAGAGAGCCCACCCATATGCAGATATTGGTGCCATCTGCATAAAGGCACACCTTCCATTCCAGTTCCTCTAAATTGACACTCATAAAAGCATTAAAGAGAACTAGAACCAGTACTGAGCGCCAAGAAATCCGTACTGGTCACTCTCCCTTCCCCAACTAAGAGCTGTTAAACACCAGCCTATGTTGCATATCCATCAGTCAATTTTGTACCCAGTATAACACCTTGGTTCCTACACCAAAGTTTCCCAATTTTTATGAGTCTCCTATGTGGCACAGTGTCAAAGGCCTTGCTGAAATCTAAGCAGCTATGCCTACCACTCCCCATGATCTATTTCTCTAGTCAACCAGTTAAAGAAATCTATCAGAACTAAATCCTAAATCCTATATAATATATTTTATAAGAATGAGTTGGAATAATACAAACAATGAACCAGGAATACAGCTCTGACCTGCTTTTGGCCTCCATTCCAAATGATGTTGTCTTCACTGATGACACATTCTTTATCAGGAGGTGCAGTACCGTCGAGCCTACCAATGTTGACAAACTCCACAAAGCCATCTTGTGTCACTTGCCAGACTAGAATGTCATACACATCAGGTGTGTTTCCATTCTCATCAAAATAGATCTCTTCACCCACAGCATTGCGAAAGCGGATATTCTTTAAATAATAGAAGAGCTATGGGATAAACAGTATATGTTCAGTTACAAAAGCTTCAGAGTTTATGATGAGTCTGCCTGTACCTGTCAGTGTTGCCCTTTATTTAATCTCATTTTAACTGGACAGTAAAAGACGAAGTGAAATAATATAACTTTTGTTGGAGGCAGTATACCAGGAAAGTTTAAAGAAGAGTAATATGTAGTTAATGGTTGTAAATTCTGTAATGGAAGAGAACTATCTGGAGTCTAGGTAATATGCACAGTATTTACATGTTTCAAAAAGTTAATTTCCTACCTTATGGGTTTGTACAGTATTGGCAAAGTATTTGGCCCCATATATGATAACATTTTTGTAGTGCAAAGTAGTGGCACTGATAGGGAACAGGGTGGGTCAGGTATGGTAATTAAATACTTTACTATGCACAGGTACATGCCAGTCACTGCACAGTAATCTACACACCACAGCACCACTGACCTCTATGGAACTGTGTGAAGCAGTTTAACATGGATATTGTAGATCTACGACTCCAGGGAAAGACAATAAGGAAAAATGACTCAATCTCCATTCACTTTATTTAAAACACTATTGCTACCAATCGAAATTGAGAAGATAATGTTCAGTACAGTATTTGTATTTATATTACATTATGATGAGAACTAACCCATTTTATGCAATAAGTTGAAAAGAAGCATTCATTAAAAATCTCACTAATACATATCCTAAACCTCACTATCACATAATACAAAACATTTAAATTGCACTAAATTGAGCTAAATAACTATAGGACTCATACACTTCTGTCTTTCTTTTTTATCTCAAAATGACCCTCACTTTTGTATGTCCAGTGGAGGAAAACTATCAATTCAGTCATGCAAAAATCTCATTAAGAATGAATCTTAGTGTGTTTTAGTTCTTACAATTGGTCTTTTCCATCTGTGCTGCTTTCTTAACCCATACACTGATTCCTTCTATAATAGTAACAAGAAGTTACAAACATACATACATACAATTGCTGGCAGATAAGGACTGATATGGCCAACCTACTTTGCCCTATGATCCTCCTATCAATTGAGTATCCCCTTGCCCCCTCTGATCGTTGCCTTGCTTCCCTCAAACTTCCCCCAGTTAAGTCCACCCCTCCCCCTTCCCCCTCAGGATCCCCTTGTCTCTGTCCTATGCATGTTTGAAACCAGAGACAGTGTCAGCCCATGCTACCTTATCTGGCAGTCCATTCCAGGCATCCACTACCCTCTCAGTGAAAAAGAACTTTCTTATATTTCCCCAAAAATTTCCTCCCTCCAGCTTCATGCCATTACCCCTTGTTGATGAACCCATTTTCTTCTGAAATAAGCTTCCCTCTTGTACCCCATTAACCCTGGTTAGATATTTGAAGGTCTCAATCATATTCCCTCTCTCCAACTTTCCTCCAAGAAGTATAAATTTAAATTCCTCAGTGTGTCCTCATAGGCCCTGCCGTGCAGCCCATGAACCATTTTGTTGGCCCTCCTTTGGACATCCTCTGCCCTCTCAACATCCTTTTTCAGGTACAGTCTCCAGAACTGGATGCTGTACTCAAGTTGGGGCCTGACCAATGTCTTGTACAAGGTCATAATGACCTCCCACCTTCTGCTAGCAATACCCTGCCCTATGCATTACAGCATTCTGTTAGTATTCCCTACCACCTTTTGGCATTCACTTGTCACCTTGTGGTCAGCCATGATGATAACAGCAAAGTCTCTATCCTTTTTGGTTACTGCTATTTCTTCCCCACCAAGCACATATTTTGCCCTAGGGTCCCTATGCCAAAAGTTGATAATTTTAAACTTCCCCTCATTGAACCCCTGTCTCCACTCCTTGAGCCACTGCTCCTGCATTTTAAGGTCCTCTCTCATCTTCCTAATACACTAAGGTGTACCCATCCTGATACAAAATCTCCATATCATTCACTAACAAACACACCTCCCCCTGTAGCCCTACTGCAATGTCTCCAATGAAGACTTTGGACTGGACTGGGCTGAAGACCAACCTCTATGGTACCCTACTTGTCACCTTCCCCTCATTAGAGAGTATTCCATTAACTAGCACCTTCTGGGTCATGCCAAAGAGTCATTTTGTTTTTATTTATTCATTTTGTGCTCCCTTATCTCTGTTGCAGAATCTACCTTCAGGGATCCCTAGGCTTGGAGTGCCCTAGTCTCACCCTGGGTAAGTCCACTGAGGAGCCGATGGACTGCCCCATCCTGCCTTGGCCTGCCCCCCCAGGTGGGGAGGGAGGGGGTCTCAGGTAATCCCCATCCCAGTCCATTATAGTCTGCATTGGGGGTCCATCAGTTAGCTCCTTAAGGAGCCTGGTTAAGAGATCTGGGGCAGCTGAGTCCCATCTACAGATGCCACTTTCCTTGTTCTCTGGTTCCTCTCAAGAGCACCAGCATGTGAGGGGATTCTAGGGGTGGGGCATGCTGAGACATGCCACCACTCCGAATCCCGGCCATCATCCTCCCTGCCAGAATTCTGCAATCCTGCTGCACCTTCATCTGTGGTCACACAGGTGGTGGTAAAGCAGAGGGTTCTGCAGCCCACCCTACCCAGAGGAGGAGAGAAGCCTCCGGGTGCTTAATCCTCCTCTCTCCGGCTGGCCTTCCAACAACTCCTGACACTGGGTCACAGGCATAGCAAGCAGTAGTGCTACCACTGTGCTGTCAGACCTCCAAAGAGCCAGTTTTTGACCCACTTAACTATTTCTGGTCCCACCCAAAGTCTGCCCAGTTTATTCAATAGCCTTTTATGAGGAACAGTGTCAAAAGCCTTCCTGAAGTACAGATAGGCCACATCCACTACTCCTCCATGGCCTACCACCCCCATCACCCAGTTAAAAAACTCTATTAAGTCTGTTTGGCAGGATCTCCTTCTTACAAATCCATGCTGCCTGGGGTCACCCAACCCTCTCCCCTCGAGAGTGTTTATTATACGTTCCTTTAAGAGTGACTGCAATATCTTCCACACCACTGATGTCAGGCCGAAAGACCTGTTGTTACCCACCTCTTCCCTATCCCCCTTGTGTAGCGGAACCTTGTGTGCTCTTTTCCAATCCTCTGGGACCTGCCCCATTTCCAGCAATAGGATAAACAGCTTTGTCAGCAGTGCCGCTAATTCCTCCCTGAGTTCCTTCAGTACTCTGGGGTGTACTACAGCTGGTCCCATTGCTTTGTCCACCCTAAGCATCAGTAGTTCCTTCATGACTCTATCTTCCATGAAGGGGGATGGTATCTACCTCTTCCTCCCCAGTCCCCTGCCCTCCAGTTTCAACCCCATATCCTCCTCCACCTTGGGAAAAATCTTCTTGCGTATTTATTTTGCACATTAGCCTTTTGATCATCCTCCTCTACACATGCCCCCCCATCCATCTCAGTCTTATTATCCCAGGTTTAATTTTCCTCATCTTTCCTCTGTATCGATAGAATGCCTTGTCCCCATCCTTTCTTGTACTTGCAATATTTAATTCTGTCAGTGCTTTAGACTTCCTCACTGTATTCCCTGCCTCCTTCTGTATAGCCCTGTACTTACCTGTACATATCCCTGTCCTCTCTCTGTTTTCTTTTGAATTTCAAGAATGCCCTTTTCTTGGCCCTCACCTTTTCTGCTACTTCCCTTGTAAATGAAATAGGCCTTTTTAATGATTAAGCTGGATAAAGTGAAAGTGAAACATCAAGGTGCCCATTTAAGTAAATGGAATCTAACTGCCTTAACTGACTGGAGATTGAGTAACATTCTTTGTTTTCTGTCTCTAAAATCCACAGTCATACAATAGAACAATGGATCTAGATGGAATTTTGCTGTGCTGGTGTGCAAGTGTCACTGTGGGACAAGATGAAAGAGGGACACAAAAACTATAATCAGTTTGGGGGAAATGGGATAGGGAGGGGGAATCCTATGGATGTGTGTAACCATACTTCATGAGGGATAGCAAGGGGGGGACACTAGGCCACCATAGAGTACCCAAGACATCCTGTGAATGTTAGAGGCTATGCTAAGGCTTGGAATTGTGATGGGGCCAGTGACCAACAATGGAGTACACAAGAAAGGTGAGATAAAAAAGGATGTCATCTCAGAAGTGTGTTTAAAAGGTGGTATACTGTATCAGATGGGCCTGTGATTTTGCTTCCAGTGCAAAATCATACCAACTTCCATCAGAGGTCAGAAAGTGTGTGCTGTCTAGTGTGAGCTCTGCATCAATGGCCATTTTGGAAGGTTCTCCTTTTCCTGCACCAGCTAAGAGTCCAACACACATTGATCCACCTTGTGCTTGTCACCTAGACAGTTACCCACTTGGATACAGAGAATCCCACAAACTGAAGCCACGAGGTGAATGAGGGGGTGTAGGTTTGAGCACCTTCATGATTCCCAGTCTCATTCATGGTGCAGGGAGCTGGCAAGACTGTCCAAATGGGTTGAATCGGAGGGCAGGTTTGAACGCCTTTGTGAGTCCCATGCCCTTTCATCTGTACACCTTTTTGTGTACTGGTTCAATTCTGTCCAATCAGCTCCTTGCTATGGTCACCATTTGTTAGGTTTGGCAGGATTCTAAACCTGATTTCAAAGCATGAAACAGAAGACAGGTGTCACAGAATAAAGGTTGATTCCCAAAATACATGTAAAAAAGGACCACAATACCTGCCAGGAGTATGGAACTTCTGAACACCACAATGTCATCATAGAGCAACTCAGTGAAAAGCAGGATTATATGGATTATTATACAATGGCAAGAAATAATCCTTGTCTCTGATTGGCCAGTCTGGGACTGGACCCATGATGTTATCCCAGTATAACATCACTGGATTTAGTCCCAGCACACAAAAGACCACATTGAATGTGAGGAGGAAAACAAAATCACTCCACATGATGAAAAAAATGGCGTTTTCATAATCGGCTTCACACAGTGCCCCCAACCACCTTCAAGGTTACTGGGCTGCAGCAGGGAATGGCACCAGATTCAATCAGTTCTCAGAATTCTTGTAAGCCCCTGACTCATTTCAATGACCTTGAAACACTTTCCACAAAACCAGAACAAAGTCATAACTGTAAACTGCTTTTCTGTCTTACTTGGTTTACTTGGTTTGTTTAGGAAAAAAGAAGGCCGAGGCCATCTAGATTCCCCCCCACACTAAGTGGGAACATTTCACATAACATATTTCTTGGTCAACCAAATATCAATACTCTTTTTAAATGATTCAATGTTAGATGAATCAACCAGTTCCTGCGGAAGTCTGTTACATAATTTTGGTACCCTTATTGAGAAAAAGTTTAATCTTTAGTTGGTTTTTACCTTGGGAACCATAAGTTGTTTTGTATGACATCTTGGAACAATACATCTTGTGACATAGGATAGTCCACA
This sequence comes from Neoceratodus forsteri, assembly GCA_016271365.2. Lineage (NCBI taxonomy): Eukaryota > Metazoa > Chordata > Ceratodontiformes > Ceratodontidae > Neoceratodus > Neoceratodus forsteri. The sequence goes on from CM028130.1 coordinate 13,476,793, forward strand.
TTTATTCATCAGGTCAGGGTTTTTTTGAAGCTTGTATATTAGGAGTAAATCCCCCCTAACTCTTCTAATCTGAAGAGAATGTAGACCAGTCTGGATTTATAGGACAATTTAGCTAACCTAGGAATCAACCCTGTTGCACATTTTTGCACTCTTTCTAAGTGATTAATATCAGCCTTTATATAGGGGTTCCAAAAGGGAGACCCATAGTCAATAAGGGGTAGGCCACATGATCTATAGAGGGCCATTATACACTGTTCAGTTTTATTTATGAATGATCATTGGATTTGTCTTAATAGACCATTGGTAGTATTAGCCACTTTGGTACAGTGATCAACTGATGAAAGTTTAGAATTAACTAGAACACCCAAATTCCTTTCCACATATGAAGAATTTAATAACGAGTTACAAAGATAATATTTATTTTTGGGATTTTGAGATCCAAAATGCAGAACTACACACTTATCAACATTAAACTCCATCAAATTATCAATAGCCCATTTTTCAATCAATTTTAGATCAGAGTTCAGAGAATTAAAGTCTGATAGATTATTCACTAGGCCCCCAAGCTTTGAATCGTCAGCAAATTTAGACAGCTAGTTATTATTTGATACCTGCATATTGCTTATATAAATAATGAACGAAATGGGTCCAGCACTGAGCCCTGGGGGACTCCACTAGTAACTGTGCCCAAACCAGAGAGTTGATTATTTAATACTACTCATTGGGTTCTGTTTGTCAGCCATGCAGAAACTCAATTAATTAATTGGTCTGAAAAACCGAAATGATACATTTAAGTTATAAGAATACCGTGAGGAACTTTATCAAAGGCCTTGCTATAATCTATTTGATTTGTGTTATCCAGGCCTTCACTAATATTATTATAGAATGATATTAAATTAGTTGTACAGGAATGATTGGTTCTAAATCCATGTTGAGTAGGATCAACAATATTTAGTTCAGCCATTTCTTTTTCAGGAAATGATTTTATCAGTTTTTCCATTGTTTAACAGATAATTGAAGTGAGGCTTATTGAATGATAGTTCTGAACTATAGACCTGCTACCTTTTTTATAAATTGGAGTAACATATGCAGTTAACCAGTCTAGGGGAATTTCCACTTTATGAAGAGATTTATTAAATATTAGTTGCTAAGCCTTGGCAGTATTAATTAAGAATCTAGCATTAATCATATCAGAGCCTAGGCTTGTAGTTTTCTTTAGATTTTTGAGGAGTAGATATATGTCAGAAGCCTTAATACTATATGATTGAATTAATTTAGGATGAGATCCAGTATTTGTTTTAGGCGAATGAGAACTTTTTGTAGCAAAAACTGAGCAAAAATAAGAATTAAAAAGATTAACTATGTCCGTATCTGACTGTATGGGAATACCATCTTGAGTTAATGGCCCTACCTTATGAAAATTGCCTTTTTTTGTTATTTAAATATGAAAAAAGCACTTTATATCCATCTTTGGTATGTGCCAATTTTGAATTCAGTTTTCATTTTAGCCTGCTTAATCATATGTTTGAGTTTTTGTAATTTTTTTTATACTCAATGAAAATTGCACTATTACTTTTACAATGACTACTTTTGAGTTTCCTGAACAGTTTTTCTTTTTTCTTTATTTGCAGCCTAATTGATTTATTCAACCATTTTGGTATCCTACCCTTTTTGTTTTGTTTGTTTCTAGTTGGAACATACTTCTTTTCAAGTGAATAAATTAAATCTTTTAATAAGGTCCAAGCCTCATTTGTAGAAAGACCCTGGAAAACCCTATCCCACTGGATAGTGTTAATTTCTCTATTAATGCTATTATAGTCTGCACTATCATAATTTTTATATGTTGACTTATTAGGTAAACTACATTGTACTCCTGTCAGATCAAACAGTATTGAATGATGATCACTACTGCCTAAGGGATCCAAAATCTGAATATTGGTTATTTTATGACTAATATTAGAAATGAGAAGATTCAAAATATTAGTTCCTCTGGTAGCAGAGGAAATAAGTTCCACTAAGCCATTATCTGTCAGTACTGATAGAAATTCACAATCACGATTGCTAGTTCCTGAGTGGGAGGACCAGTTTATGAGAGGCATATTGAAATCACCCAGTATCACTGCATCCTTATGACTAGTAAAGTGGGCAAGTACTATAGTCAAAGCTTCCCGGGTATCTAAATCACATGAAGTGGGAGTATAGCAATTCCCAGTAATTATTTGTTGAAGCCCTTTGGGTTGAACTGCCACCTAGATGCTTTCAGAATTATTTGGGGTTAAAAGTTTAAAAGATGAAATGTCATCTGTAATGTAGAGACAACCCCCCTTCCCATTTTATTGACTCTGTTTTTGTGATAAAGTTTATAACCCATTATTTGTTGACTCCACTGGGAATGTGAATCCCACCAGGTTTCTGTTATTGCAATTATGGCCAAGTTTAGTAGTTTACTTTTTGCTTCCAATTCTGATAGTTTTGGCATATTCAAGGAGCGAGCATTTAAGGATAGAATTTTAAATGTTCCAGGTAACTGAGTCTTAGGCTTAGTTAGAGATGTGGGCTGATTCCCATTCTCCCCCTTTTTTGTTAGTTTAAATGATTATTTATAATGTTTAAAAAGGGTTTACCCAACACAGCGCTACCTCTCCTACTCAAATGCAGACCATCCCAGCAATATAGAGGAGATTTATCAAAAACGTTTTCCCAATGAGTTAGACTGGGAATGTCCTGGCTAATACACCATTTCCTAAGCCAGTTGTTTATGGATTTAATTTTTGAAATCAAATCCTGAGTTGCTCTGGGAACTGGCAGAATTTCTGAAAAACAAATAGTGTATCCTTTGTCCACAAGCAAATTATTAAGAGCTACAAAATCCTGTTTCAGTTTATTAAGAGTAGTATTCTGTATGTTGTTTATGCCTGCATGAATTATGACAAAAGGAGCTGGCCTGTGTTGTGTAAAATGTTAGGGATTCTGGTTGTGATGTCACTTATTTTTGCCTCCGAAGACTAGAACAGGTACGATTGATCTTATCTGGGTTACAAATAGCCCTATCCAAATGCTTAATGAGGGAATCACCGAGAACAAATATCTGCTTAGGAACATCTGCAAAGGGGGGAGCCCCAACTGAATTATAAAAAGGCTCTAGAGGTGGTGTTAAATTGTGGGCTGTTTTAATAGCTGATAAATGAGGAGATAAAGTATTCTGAGTGGAAGGTATAATAGGAACTAAATCATTTTGGCTTTTCTGAGCATCATTGTCTGACAAATAAAGGGGGCTTTGAGATTTCTCTGTTGATGTATTTCCCAAAGATATAGGTTTTAAAGCTGTACTGATGTTCAGTTTAGGATAAACTGCCAAGTTATTTGAGGAAATGCTTGTTTCCTGGGGTACTATATTATTTAATGGTGAAAATCTATTTTGCAATGGTATTTGAAAAGACTGGTGTATTTGTCCCCCACATTTAGTTTTACATCTAGGAACCGTAGCCCAATCATCCACAACAGACTGAGTATGTGAATTTACAGATTCCAAGGCTATTGGTTCAGACAAGGAAACAGCAGGAGTAGGATTACCAAAAATAAAGTGTTCTGCTGCATGGTCAATAAAGGATTCCAAACTAGTGATATCACTGTTTACAGTTACTGAACTAAGAAGACCAGAAATTTGGTCTTGCAAAGATTTTATCAGCAGAGAGAGATTCTGGATCAAGAATACCTAGGCCAAACAAAGAACAGCGATTGCACTGTTTATATAAATCATCCATTTTGTCTATTCATTGGGTGCTTTTAAGCTTAGTTTGATGTGAAACACTGATCTTATCCCAATAAACAAACATGGCAGAGCTTTTCTAGGCAACCAACTGATTCCTGCTCCACTCGCTAAACACGCTAAACACGCGCGAGAACACATGTGTCTTTGCGCGCGTCTTCTTGCTCGTCAAGTGCTCTCCCCACTCTAGCTTGCCCCGCTCGCTATAGGGCAGAGTTTTATAGTGACCCCAACCCAGAAGTGAGAGTGAGGGATCACCGAGCACCTGATCGAGCCCTGTCCACTTCAAATTAAATTTTATTTAAAAAGAAAAGCCCACACCTATGCATGTTCCATTCCATTGCAGCACATGCATAGATAAATGCCATGCTGTACATTTGCTGACCACAAATGTCCAATTCCACTCATGCCTCTCATCATTTTCTGTGGTCCGATAACCATAACAGTATTTACTAAACAGTTAGCTACAAACAGCCCATTTCCTCCTGGTGCACTACAACTCCAAAATGTATTTTTGCCTGCTTGGACTTCTGTACTCACTAGCACAACAGATGTCATAGTGCCTGCCAACTTCAGCATCAGACTCCCATATTAGGTAACCAACAAACGTCTCCACTATTTAAAGTTTAAGTACAAGACAAAAAAAATCTAGAAGTGAACAGCTGGGGTGGGGGAGGTTAGCCAAAGATTTCTGCTCAGGATTTACACTGAATACATGTAGCTCAGCAGACAGCATCATTCAGGCAGTCCTGCCATCTAGTGGGAAAGACAAGAACTGTGTACTTTTTTTCCTATATAAACACATCCACACACAAAAATGAGCTATAAAATCAACATTTTTTCTTCTCTTTTCTATTTTATTTACAAATGAACAATTGTATAATAGCAATAATGCACTCCAGTGTGTGTATTATGCTGGGAAAACATCACTTATGGGGTATTGGATGCACTTGCCCTGCTGCCTCATGCACAACCACCCCTGGCATGATGTTATCCAGCATGACACACACCCTGTCATGCATTATTGCTTAATTATAGTCAGAGATAAGAGGGTCCATTACCTGGTAATGGGCTCATCTGCATAGTAGAGAAGCTAAACAAAGTAATTCTGTTGGTAGGTACGGTGGGCAGCTCATACCCAACATTATAGCAAGCATAAGTAAATATCAATATGCCTTATGCTGTATCATAAAACATGGTAGTCCACATTAGGATCTGTAAGTCAGGCAGGTCTACATATTCCCCCTTGTTTCCTGATGAAGAGGCAACACCACTAGGGAAAATGTGGTGTGTTAAAGTTGAGCTGAATGAGCAGAATAAAGAAACTAATTGTGCACGATGTTATTTGAAAGTGCGGCATAGACAGCATAAGGTAATAATTAGATAAACAATCAAGAAAACTTGTATAATAACAAAACCTTTAACTATCAGTTCCAACCAAGTGTTGGACAATGCAGTTCTTAAATCACCATCATGAAAGAGATCAATCAGAGAATTGCCTGCCTTAGTAATATTGTTACTAATATGGATAAGTTGTGTTAACTTTTCTGTCTAACAAGGATCGAAGATTCACAGTGAGAGGTTCAATATGCACATTAAACACGGGCAACTACTGTTCCATAGCATTCAGATAGTCAGGGTCACTATCAATGTAATCAAGTTCCATGGTGGGAACAGGTGTGATAACTGTATGGCCAATGATAGTGCACTCATGTGGTACAAAACAGAAGTTGGGCATAGTTACATCACATGTGAGAGACCCATAGGAAAATTTCTCATAGTTGGTTATGATGCAGTATTGTCCATCACTGTTGTAGGTCACATGAACTTGCAGAAGGAGCCACTTTGTGAGTTGTACTGGGCAGGTAATGGAAGCATTTGTCATCTGGCTGGTGAGTTGTACAGTCTGTGGCTGAATTTTAGTTGCATTCAGCATCAAAGGTGGTGATGTGACATTAACAGGAGCAGGACATTATCAAATAGGTCATTATCAAACATATCTGACCAGTCCAAAGAGTTTGCAGTATAACCGCACACTGGCACAGTATATCAAAAACACCACATCTGCACAAATAGTGCTAACCCTTTATGGCACAACAGTCAGTATGCAGGACTACCAAGACATCTAGGCAAGGATGAAACACCAGTAAAGGAGTCAAGTTGGTCAGTTCTCGGTAGATGCTGCCCTCTAGATGATCCATAGTGTGGTCTTTCCCCAGCTTGTTGAAGACTGAGTGGCTCTTGTTGAAGAGTGGGATGGACATGGTGAATGTAATGTACAGGGTGTCCTTCATGGCACATGCACCTGAGGTGTAGCAGGGTCCTTTATTTGGGTGTGATATGGCATAGTCCAAGTTCTGAGCAGTGGCCAATGAAAAGGATACAGTCCTGGACTTACACCTGGTAGTGCATGACAGGGTTTTACAATAGGAGCACTGCCATTTAGCCATACATCTGTCATGGATTAAATCTGGAATCCTTCCTGACTCCAGATCCCAGAAGAAATTTATAATAGTGTTTATGGCAAATGTACCATAAGCTGAACAAAGAATTTCCTTGCCTATGTGTTGCTCTTTAGCTTCTTTGTTATTGTAAAAGATTAATTCATTAATTGTGTTTTGGGCCTCATTGAATAAACTTGCTATATAATGCATATTATACACTGTGGATCTTTCCTCCTGACATATTCCATCTATTCAATATAGCATGGGCTGTATGACACCTTGTGATAACTTACAGTTAAATATTTTAGCAAGTCTATGCATTTTAGCCAAATTGGTTGTTCCAAATTGACATTCCAGATCCAAACATATCTGCAACAGTACCAGTTATACCTGTAACATCAGAGAATCCCAAACTCCTCTTAGGGAGTTTGGGGGGGGGACATTCCTCTGTGTTCTATGGTATGGTGCCCAGCTACAGGGTCTTGTGCATGTGCCTGATAGGCTGCCATGAAATCTAATAGCATTACAGCATGAAATTTGGATACATTAATGGTTGAACTATGGCCAAACTCAGCCATGTTCCAATGGGAAAGGTTCAAAATAACAGGAACATGCATAACTTTAACATTGCTGATAAGTGTCCCAGGGATAGAGGCTATAGCCAGGCCACTGGGCTGACCTGGCTCCATGATTGGGCATTGCAAGAATTTATTTTTAGACAGTGGGATGACTGTAAGGAAAAGAACAGCTGTAGTAATGGATTGGCTGACCCAGGTTTTGTGCAAGGTGTTATTGGAAAACTGGTAACAAATCTCTGGGATCATAATTGCTGTAAGATTGTAGAAGCCTGTATGGCATTGATTAACTTGGTGTATGCACAAAGTTCCATTGGGGCAAATATGGGTGTTGGGCCAGCATTGAAAAGTTCCTTTGGCAAGGCTGGTTACTGGAAATTCTTGTCCAGGGTGATCACCAGTTGACTTGTCCATTCCATTTGGAGAGTTGAATTGTCTAGGAAAACCACCATGGTGTTGAGGTATGCATCTCTTCCCTCTTGAACAGCCACATCAGTAGACGGGAGTTAAATGGCCACCTTTGGTTCAGGATGTAAGGGTGGAAATAGGAATGGGCTCCCAAATGCATAGCTGAGAGGACCAAAGGCCATCTGGAAATTCCTCAAGGTTTTGTCTGGATCCTGTTGTGATAGTGTCTTCCTGATGCATAGGATGAGGAAAGGGTTTATTGAGATTAATTTCTTTCTGAAAAACAAAGAAATTAACAGGTTAGAGGACAGGTCACCTCCCCCCATCTGGCTGAAGGAGCATTAATCACCTTTGTACAGTTTCAGATGGTTGGCATGTGCTATTTGTCTATGGGGTTCTTGCAGTCTGTTAGCCTCACTTGGTAGACAACAGGGCTCAATTTGCTGATTATGTCATAGGGACCCCCCCCATTTGTTGGCAAATGGGTTGGTTGGTGTGAATTTCAGTACCATGACTTGGCCTCCCACCTGCCAATTGACTTCTTTGTCATTCTTTAAAAATACATTTTGGATTGCTGTTGGGCCTAGCCTAAATGTCTGGCAGCAAAAAGGTGAGTCTGGACAAGGTTGTCCTTCAGTTGTGTGACATGAGTCCAGTATCACTCTGTCTGCAGTGGGGGTATTCAGATCAATCCACAGATATGGTAATTTCAGTTTTTTTTATTGATTTAATTCAATCTACATCATTCTCCATACATTAATTTTCCTAAAAGAGTTCCAAGTTTATTAACCAACTGAGAGAAAGAGATCCATTTGTTGTTCCTCTCATTAATTCATTATACAATCATAATAAGTGGAGGTAAAAGTGACATTATTTCATTCCATCTTGGGTCAATGTTCATTTTCTCATCATATATGTCTGACCAGAATTTTTCAAAGATGCTACCTCTCTAAACTGGTATCACCATGTTTCTTGTTCAAATGGCTTAATTTATAATGCATTCCACTGATCCAGAATCATTCTCATTGTAGTTATAGATGCAATAGTAATAATTTGTTCCTTTACCATATCAAATTGAATTCAGATTGTATCCTCCAGTATTAATAGTTTAAAATCTAAAGGTATGTTTTCTTGTAGAATTTGGGTTAAAATCTTAATTGTTTGTTTCAATAGTTCTTGCATTTCCCTACACTCCCATATACAGTCGTATAAGTTGACTTTTCTTCCACATTGGTGCCATCATAACTGATTACCATGACTTCCTATATTTCTCAGTATTTGATGTGTAAAGTAGAATCTGTCTAGTATTTTTTTCTGAATTGTTTTGTTTTTTGTATATTTATATTTTTTGTTTGCAAATATTCTTGTTTCCATTGTTGATCTGTTAATTTTATCTTGGCTTTTTCATTACATTTTATTATTTGTTTTTTCCCCCAAGGATCCTTCTGTTTAATCAATAGCCATTTATACATTTTTGTAAATAATTTCTCTTTACCTTCTTGTAAAATTCTTTCTTGCTCTTTTATTATTCTAACGCCTTTCTGTTTCTTTGTCCGTAAATCTCACATATTTTCTTAAATTTCTTCTTAAGTGTTAAATAATTTAAATAGTTGAGTTGAACATATGGGGAAAAGATTTCTATTAATCTATTGTATGAACAAAAAATACTTTTTTTCTAACAGTTGTCTCCATGTTTTTATACTTGAATTACTCGTCATTTTCCATTTGTTTTTTAAATGTCTCTGGCCACATTTTTTACTTGTCCATATGTTAGAGTAAAGCCATTTTATCTTCTCATTTTTAGTTAGGATTTTGATTTGTGGTTTTAGGTATGGAGATAATGGTTTAGATTGATCAGGAATATATTTCTCATTTGCTAATATGTCTGTTATTATTTCTGGTCCCACCTTGTTTTAAATTCTCTAATCTTGATTCCGGATCATTGAAAGAATTTTCCCATATATTTCTAAGCTGATTAGCTATTCCACATTGTATAGGGTCTGGACAACTATAGCTTCCCATAGTCCTAAAGGCTTATAAGTTATCCCAGTGCTATTCAAGACTTTCCACCTCTCCACAAACATTTGTTAAAAGTAAGTTTCAAATTATTAAACCTTTTGGTATCTGGTGTTCTTTTGTTTGTTCACAAATCTCACATATTTTCTTAAATTTCTCCTTAAGTGGTGTTAAACATGAGAAGTCTGATGCACAATCTTACTGAACTTGAGGCTTTTACATTTGTATATGTAATCACACTCATTCATTCAGTTAAGTTGGGTGGCCAGCCGTGGCCGTGAGTGGAGGGCTGTGCTGGCCATCTGCCCATTGTTGGGGTGTTTTGGGGTGCATGGTGGTGAGGACCTACCTGCTGGGGTGGGGGGTCCACTAGACACCAGCGATATAGTAAACAGTATTGTGTCATGGGACACAGGGAAGCAATCGGCAGTGGCAGGATGGGGGGACTGGCTAACACACAGGGGCTGGCTGCCGTCACTGTTCCTGGGGCCATCATTTAGTGGGTGGGATGGGGGACTCAGTGGTCACAAGGTCTATCCTAACATTACACTGTCCATGAGGTTTGGGTCGGCGATGTATTTACATGCCGACATTACAGGCGGCGATGGTTTGCCTGCTTTTCCCAAGACATTACTAGTAGGATCCCTAATTCTCTTTAGGTGTTTTTTTTTATTTTTTATACTTTATTTTTATTATTTTCTCAAAGAAAAGATCAGTTTAAAAGAAGTAAATCAAGAAAAAATAATTTGGACATTATATAATTCAAAAAAATATTAGCTTAAATAAAGCATATTTTGGGGGGGATGACAAAGTTTCAAAAATATCAATTGAAAGAGGACAGGACATCATTTCTAACTGCAGTTGTTTATAAAGTTCTTATTATCAGAAATGTTATGCAGTCACTTAAATTATCCATATTTACCTGTACCTGAATAAAAAGTGATACATAAACTGTATTTTGTATTGTTTTGTTTTTATGGGCAACATTCTGTTACATTTCTCCTCATGGAACCAGTAATTTGGAGTTTTTCCTATGTCACAGTTTGTGTATAGAATGCTGATTATGAGCTGTTGACCTATCAGAACTATGCTTAGAATTCTGTGCACAAACCGTGACATAGGTAAAACTCCAAATTACTGGTTCCATGAAGAGAACTGTAATATAATGCTGCCCATTGATAGTAAAACAATGAAAAATACAGTTTTTCATATCAGTTTTTATTTAAGTACAGTTAAATATGGATGCTTTAGGAGAATGTATAGCATTTCTGAGAACAACATCATCATAAACAACTGCCAATTAGAAATGATTTCCTGTCCTCATTAAACCTTGAGCTTTTTTTAAAACAAAAAAAGAAGAGAAAAGTTTATGTGTGCTCCAAGCAATTTATTTCCCAGCCAATAGCAAAAAGAATTGAAAAAATGAAATCCAAAGTTTTAGGATATTTTCCAAGTCCCTTATATTCAGACCTCCATCCATGGCAAAAAAACCAAATCATTTATACTGGATGATATTTTGTAATTTCAGTCTCCTCCTGTTTGAAATCTAAGCCCAGATCCTCTGGCAGATAACTTTTTCTAAAAAACGATCGCTCAGCATCCTGATTCTCAAAGAAAAAGGATTTCCCCTGAAATTTGACTCTCAGGTGAGCTGGCACTAATAATGCAACTGGTGTTCCAGCCTCTTTAAATTCTGACATAATGGTTTGAAATCTTTTTTGTCTCCGCTGCATTTGTAGACAGAAGTCCGGATATAAATTAATCCGAGTTCCCTCATATGTGATATTTTTCTTCTGTCTAGCTATTTGGAGGATCCTATTTCTTTCAAATAATGTTTGGAATGAAATAACAATGTATCTTGCAGCAGATTCTCCCACCTCTAATTCCTTCAAAGAGCATAAGGGGCGAAATATAGATTCCAAAGTAAAAGAGGATTCCAAAGAAAAAACAGCTTTAAGCACCACCTTCACCACCTCTTTCAGTTCATTATTTGGTATACTGCCAGGGAATCCAATAAGCCACAAATTTTATCGCAAAAGATTGTTCTCCAAACACTCCATCCTAGCAGCTTGTGCTAACTCCTCATGTAGTGCTGCATTAACTGTCCCTTCTAAAGTAAGGGTTCTAGCTGAGAGTGCCTTTATTTCTTTCTTGTTAGTTTGTATAGCTTTTTCTGTGACCTCTAGTCTGTTCTCAATAACTGCACATCTAGAGGAGATTTCTCCTAAAGCAGACTCTATCCGTGTAGTAGACTGTCTCACCTCTGATTGAAATTCTGACAGCAGGGCCTGTATCAATGCCAAAGTTGTTTTGTTTGCAGCTTTGGATTTACTGCTCATTTCTGAACCAGCGAGTAAGATGGGAGAGTTCCCTGCTGCTTCTGTGCTGAGCTGTCCCATAGACCCTCAGACTGGAGCACCCCTCCAAGTAAACTTCCGGGAAACAAACTTTTCCATATTTCTAGCTGTAGAAGCCCTCTCAACCACACTGCATTTTTTAACAATATAAGAAACAAAACCAATACTTCTGTGTGTTTTTAGAGCGTCTAGTAGCTTTCAACCTGCGGAGCTCCTCACAAATGCGTGCATCTGGAAATAGCTCAACAGCACCCCCTTTCTTTAGCTTTTTGGTATTCAACAATACTTCTTTATTATTTAAGTCTATTATTTGGGCTTTCAATTGAAACCATTCTTTATGGTATTTGGTATAATTTACGATAACTAATTTATCTAATTCTTTTAGTCCTTGATTCATTCTTTTGTTTTGCTTATTCTTTTCTTTATTAATGTAAGCCTGAAAGTATATACAAAGTACTCGTATTGCAGATTTGAGGGCATCCCATAGCAATATAACAGGTGTAGAACCTTCATAGCTAAAAAAACAATAGTACTATATAGTTTCTCTCATTTTTTTCTTTAAAACCTTCTTCCTTTAATAGACTATTATTGAATCTCCAACTATTACTGTATTGTCTGTCTACATTTTGATTATTGCTATCTAGACAGATTAATGCATGGTTTGAATAAAGTATAGAAGTAATTTTAGCATGTATTACATTATTATGTATTGATTTTGGCACAAAAATATAATCTAGTCTTGAGAATCCTTTGTTATTCCTATCATGATATGTATATTCTCGAATATTCAAGTTCCTTGCCCTCTAAGGGTCTATTAAATCACGTAATTCCAAAAACTCATTTAATATCATTGCCTGTCTTTCGTTATTAAGTGTTATTTTTGATGTTTTGTCTAAGTTGGGTATGTGTAGGTTATTAAAGAATCCATGTAGGATTATGTGTTTGGCTTGTGCTAATATTAAGGCTATAGTGATTTTAGCTAAGACATCTTTGTAGTTATCAAAAGGTCCATATACTGACCCTACTGCATATATAGTTTTATTAGTTTTTATTTTAACTAATAATATTCTTCCTTCTTTATCTCAAAAGGTATCTATAATTTCACAGTTGAAGCTCTTTATAATTAAAATGGCCACCCCACCTCTTTTTTTGTAGCTGTAGAAAAAACACATGGGATATCTATTTTCTTTTTTAATTTTTCTGCCTCTCTATCAATTAAATGTGTCTCTTGTAATGCAATGCAATCTCCTTGCCACTTCTTTATATAGTTTAATATTATTGTTCTTTTTATTGGGGAATTTAACCGATTTATATCCAGTGAGGTACATCTGAAGTTTATGTTTTTACTATCCGATTGAAAAAAAGGAGAACAATTAAATGGTTTACTTCCCTTTTGACCCAACGGTTATTATTTTTCATTTCAACAATCTGAGAGGCATATTTCATGTAGATTTTGATCTTTTCCTCGCTCTCTCTTTTCCATATACATTTTTTACACTCTCTTAAAAAACTATTTGAAACAACAACAAAAAAATAGAATAAAAAAAACAAAAGAAAAAAAAATCTCTAACTTAGGTTTTAGTAGGAATCCCTGATGCGTCTCTCACTCTCCACCTACTTGTTGTGCTGTTTTGACCCCCTCTGGGTTTATTAGTGTCAAAAAGAAAAAATGTATCAGATCATTTCATCCTTCAGTTATTGAAAAATGTTTTGGCATTTTTCTTTCAAGATTTCTTCTGCTTCATTTACTGTGTTAAAAACCAGTCTTATTCCATCTATTACAAATTTAATTTTGGCTGGGAAGATCATTGTTGCTTTCAAATTATTTGTCCAAAATTTCCTTCTTAGATTGTCAATTTTTTTTCTTCTCTTGCAGTATGTCCTATGGAAGGTCATTATATATGGAGATTTGGGCACCCAACACATTTAATCTTCTTTTTTTATGCACAGCACTCAGTCTGCCTTTGTCTTGGGATCTCATGAATTTAACTATAATTGGTCTTAGTCGACCCAGGTTGGAGAAATTAGGTCTAAAAACTCTATGCATCTTGTCCACTTCCAAATTAAGTTGGTGAAGCCTGTAAGTAAGCAGACAAAATTTATTGGAAAGTATCTCTCAATGTTTTCCCTGAGTCCCACAATTCTGGGACCCCTATAATTTTTATATTTTTCGTTCAGGATCTTGATTCCAAATAAATTATTTTTTCCTTTCACTCCATTCATATTTTTTCAGTGTTATCTATTTGCCATTTCATCAGTATTTTTTCATCTTCTATATCTGTCAGTCTTTCTGAAATTCTTTCAGTTCTTTTTTTATTCCCTAGTTTTCAATCAATAAACAGTTAACGGTTGTGTTAAAGGCATCAATTTTCTTCTCCAGTATTTCCGTTGTAGTTAATTTCTTATTTATGCATTCCATTTGTTTCAATAATGTTTCTGCTCATTTTGGCATTTTCTGCTCATGTGCTTCTTGATATTCCATATCTTCCTCTGAAGTTTTACTGTGATCTTCCAAAGAATCTTCATATTCTTCATTGTCTGAAGGTGTCAAAGTAATTATAACTTCTTTTTGTAGCAATTCCATTGGTTTTAGATGTTTTCCTTTGGTTTTATTTGTTATTATATGTCCCACTTTGTATCCTTGTCCATAATCTGCAGAAACAGGGCTTTCAGTTTTTTTTTATTTTTTTTGCTTTGGAGATCTCCGTTACTTCTGAGTATTTTATTACTGACCCAGTCCCTTTTATATTTTTGTTTCAGTTCAGAGGAGTTTTTCCTATCCAATGTTTCATTGTTATTATTCTCCACTAGGCCATTCCAAGTTCCTTCAGATGTCATATCCATATAGGAACAATCTCTGTTCTCTGGAGATGTAGGCCAGAAGATCTGTAAGGTAGCATTACCCTCTCCCCTCCAATTTCCTGAAGCATCCTTTGTTTGTTTGTTTTCCTTTTTCTTTTCCATCTGGGTGCTTTTAGCCTCCTTTATTGTATATTTCAGTTCCTTAGGCTCCTTTCTCTCCATATCCTCTTGTATATTTTCCTGAACATCCAAAACAGTTTCTACAATCATGTGATTCTGTTGTTTGCATATCTCAGATTTCTCCTGATTAAGTTCTAGTTGGCATGGTTTTTCATGGGTCTGCTTTATGTTAAATAGGTAAAAAACAAGTGTACCTTGTGTTATAAGCTCCATTTGCCCTTTCGCATTTTGCGCTGTCTCTGTGTGGGAGGCTGACATGTCCCTTCAGCTTGTTCCTGCCTGAGCCTCTCACTCCCTTAATATTCCAGCATTGTTCCAAATATGCTTGGACAAAGTTGTCCCACTTTGTACCTCCTTTGCTTTGATTCTTCCTTGCTGTGAGTTGTTTGTGGAGATTTTCTCCAATGTTTTATCTGTATTACTTTTTGTTCTTGTCATGTCCTTTTTGGTAAAAATAGGTGCAGGTTGTAGTTTCTGTTGTTTGACCTTCCCAGTTTTCTATCTGCATTCATCCCTGTGGCTTTCCTTTTGTTAATTTCCTGTGGCAGCATCGGTGAAGAACCTCTCTCAGAGGTATGTCTTCTTGCTGTTTTAACACTAGCCTTAGCGCTTGTCAGTATGTTCATACTTTTGAGTGATTTGGAGAAATGTTTCTTCGGCAGTTGTTGGTTATCTTGTTTTCTTGGCATCATGACCATTTTGAACACCAGCAAGGCTTTAAAGTCTTTATATTTCCCTTTTTCTTTGTTTTTAGGTCCAGGTAAAGTTGCATTTATGTTTGGAAATACTGTATTTGTTAAAACCAATATCAGCCCATGAAGATGCCTCTTTTTACCGGTTCATGTATCCTTACATGCGTGGGAGAGTTTTAAGAGCTGCTGCAGCTAGCTGTTTTGTGATGCCATCTTGGATCCTCTATTCTGGTAATCTCATTTGTCTGCTGTTTATTGCCTCCAAGAATGTGCACTGAGTTACTGCAGCCAGGGTAGCTCTGATTGCCATTAGGAACAAGGGCAATAGAGTGTTCCAACTTTTTAGAATTCTCATTTGCAAATTTAGGCAACATTGATGTCTGTTAGCTCTTTTCACCTGTCCAGAAGATTGGGGGTGGTAAGCAATGTGGAACTTCTGACTAACTCCCAATAATGCCAAACATTCTTGCACTAGTTCTCCTGTAAAACTAGTCCCCAAGTCAGTATCCCTTGCAAAAATAGGGAGGGGGAAGAGGAGTAGGAGTGGTTATTTACAAGAGGGAAAGAATACTTTATACCAGGGAGGAGGGGGGAAAGGGGAAACCAGAATCCATCAGATCCATGACAGTTGGTTGACAAATTCATTATTGACAGACATTACAGTGACACTTTATGTTGAATGTAATTGCGGTTGGCATAAAGTCGGTCACTTGAGACTGTATTTTCTTCAGGGGGCTTTGCCCCCTAAACCCCTCATGTGGGGGGGCTCTGCCAACGCAACCCCGTAACTACAATAATCAACTCTGAGTGACAGTTTATTTGGGGAGGGTATGAAAGACCCCCAGAATGCAGTGCCAGGGTCCTACTTTGACACTACAGCAACCTGTTGCAGTTATCACAGTACTGTTAGTCATGTTAAAATTCTCACCATAGCAGAGGCATACTGAAGCCATATAGGTACTGCTCCAAAACTCCAAAGGTAAGAAGATTAGGATGGGGATGGTGTACAGGCTGCCCTCACAAAACAAGAAGAATGATGGAGTTGGGGGAACAATCAGGAAGGTCAGTTGCAGAGAGACTACGGTCATAATGGGCAGCTTCAACCTACCTGGGGTTGACTGGCAGACCATGACAACCACAAACATCAGGGAACAACTACTGCTTGTGGCTATCCAAGCCAGCTACCTAGAACCTTGTGGGTGGACAGGGCACCGGGACCTGATGGTGTACATCCAAGAGTCCTGATGGAGTTGGCAGAGGTATTAGCAAGCCCTCTGGCTGACCTGTTTAGCACCTCATTGCAGAAAGAGAATGTGCCTAAGGAAAGGAGGATGGCTCATCTGGTGACCCTCCACAAGAGTGGGCCCAAGGATGAATGAGACAATTACAGTCCGGTAAGCATGATGTCTATACTGGGCAAGCTGATGGAGACCATTCTGAAGGAGAGGTTGATAACCTGCCTGAATAGTAATGGACTCCAGGATGAGAGACAGCACTGGTTTGTCTCAGGAAGGTTATGCCAGACTATCCTGGTCAACTTCTTTGATTGGGTCTCAAGAGCAGTTGATGAGAGCCACACTGTGGATGTCCAGCATCTGGACTTCAGCAAAATTTTCAACTTGGGGCAACATGGAAGGTTATTAGGCAAGTGGAGGGACTTAGGGGAGAGGGAGAAACTAGTATGGTGGATTAAGAGCTGGCTTCAGAGTAGACAGCAGAGGGTATTTGTAAGGGGTGAGACATCCAAGCCAAGACACATGACTAGTGGAATATCACAAGGCTCAGTGCTAGGCCCTGTGTTATTTAATGCCCTTTATAGGAGACATTGCAGAAGGTGTCAAGAGTAAGATCAGCCTGTTCGCTGATGACACAAAAATATGTGCAAATGTGGACAGTAATGAAGGGAAGCAAGCACTCAGAGAGGATCTAGCTAAATGCGAGCACTGGTCAGATGTGTGGCAGTTGGGGTTTTATGCTAAGAAGTACAAAGTCATGCACTTCAGAGCCAGAAACCCCAGAAATGGCTATTGGCTTAGGGGGATTGTAGGTATCAACTTTAGAGGAGGAGAAGTACCTTGGGGGACTAGTCACAGGGGACTTGAAGGCATCAGCACAGTGCAGAAGGGTGGCACCAAGGACTAATCAGATGCTGGGGTTCTGTCTGGGGGGGTATCACCTCCAGGAAAGAGGAGGTCATTCTACCCTTGTATAGATTACTAGTGAGGCCATACTTTGAGTACTGTGTGCAGTACTGGTACCCCTACCTGAAAAAGTATGTGAGATTGCTGGAGGGGGTGCAGCGTAGAGTGACAAAGCTGATCATGGGGCTAGTGGAGGAGCTTTATGAGGAAAGATTGAGGGAGCTCAGCAAGTAGTCCCTAGTAGACAGCAGGGGGGCATTATAGAGACCTTTAAATATTTAAAAGGCATAAACAAGGTCAGAATTGGAGGATTGTTCCACCTAAGGGAGGATAGGTCATTAAGGGGCGCAGTCTGAAGTTGGAAGGGGGAAGATTCAGGAGGGAGATGAGGAGGCACTACTTCACAGAGAGAGTGGTGGCTGGGTGGAATACACTGCCAGAGGAGTTGATCGAGCTGAAGACAGTGGACAGTTTTAAGTGGGAATGGGATAGAGTCAGGGGCAGGGTAAGAACAGACAAGGACAAAAGGGGGCAAGTCGGTGGAGAGGGGATAATGGGAGGGGAATGGTTAGGGGGACAGCTGTATGAGCATTAAACTGTGAGCTGCACAATTGGGCAGACTTGATAGACCTATAGACCTTTTTCTGCCAGTGACTTCATATGTTTGTATGTTCATAAATTTCTATAAACTATATGGGATGACCTACAGCAAATAATTCAGGAAAACAGCTTCAAATATCCAGATTATGAGATACTGAGAGCAGGAGCTCTCTGTGCAAGAATAGACTTGTTTGGTGGCTTACAAGACTACTCAACTTGTTGCAATTTAGAAATCCCCCACTGGGAATATGTAAGAAATATATCAGATTCTATTCCTCATATGGCATTATACTACTGGGCCAGTCACCTAGTACAATGCGTGAGATGGATATCCCCGGGCCTTGAAGTGGAACAACCAGTATGGCTTAAGATTGAGTTAGATGTAATTAAAGCTAAATGCCTGGACCCCTTAACCCTATTTTACCTCAAACTGTCACAGGTAAAGACAGCTGACTGTCCTACAGTAGGTATCTCTTTAAGAGTTTTTGCACAGTTATGTTTATTTCTTCATTACTCCCCCAGACTGACTTAGCTCAGTCCATTTGGAACTCCCCATCTTTTACTATTAACAAGAAGCAGATTCCCAGTAAGTGGTTGCCCCAATTAGGTGATGGAAAGCTGCTTTCCTTGGTGGATGTGGAGGGAGACTGGTTGTCCCCAGGTGGAATTATTGAAAAATTTCTTATTCCGGTTTCATGTCACTTTAAGGTTATGCAGTTAAGACATCTACTCACAATAGTCGTGGGGAATATTCCCCCTTCCCAGAAGGTGTCAGCCTTGATACCTGAAATCTCCCTACTGTCTGGATCTTCAGGTACTGTATCAAAATTATACAGAGTGTTGTATCATAAAAAATACAGGGACTCCTTTGGACCTACCAGATTCTGGAACTCACTCCTTCCTCAATACCAGTTGGATTGGCAATCCCTATGGAGATGCTGTCGTAAATATGTTTCCCAGAACAGATTGCGTCTCATGCAATACCATATATTACATAATGTGTATTGTACCCCTGTTAAACTAAAGAAATGGGGTTTCTCAAATTCTGGTACATGTATTAAGTGCATACAGGAAGAAGGAATGCTCCTTCATATGTTTTGGTCCTGTCCCAAAGATGCCCCTCTATGGAATTCAATAAAGATATCTCTGGATCCCTTTCTGGGCCTTCAGGAGTACCTTATTCCTGAGATATGTCTCCTAGGGGACATGTCCCCTGTCAGGGTCAGAATCAGGAAATTTCATATTTCCATGATTACTCTATCTGTAAAGAAACTCATTTTATGCAATTGGAAAGACAAATCTACCCCATCTTTCCAAGAGTGGCTGCACAAAATCATTACTAATCTCTGAATGGAAAAGGCGTTTGCAAGCCTTCATAATAGAGTTGCAGCTCATATTAAAATATGGGATCCCCTCCACTCCTTACTCTCACTGTCTCACTTATGATTATTCCACACCTTAGTATTTCTCATATGTCCAATGGGAATGATCACTGCACTTAGGGGTTATATGGTCTTGTTGGTGCTGTAAGGGGGGATGGGCAGGAGGGGTGGGCTGGGCAGTTCTTTTGGTACATGTGGTATGTCACATCTTGTTCCGCTGTAACTGCCCTTTATAAAGGGAAATGTATTAATAAAGTTTAAATTAAAAAAAAAAGAAATACATCAGATTCTAAGATGAACAATGCAGGTCAGAAAGTGATAAAGCTTAAGCCACCCAGTGATGCTGAGGAATGAGATGCTGGATGCCACCTCTTGCGCTGGTGACCCGTGTTCAGGAATGAGCATGGGTCACAGTGTGTCAGCAGGGAGGAGATGGATTGAGCATCCAATGGACTGCTCTCCACCTCTGGGGAGGGAGGGAGTGCAGTGATTGGTCTATGCCTCACCCCTAGTGGAGGCTGGGGCTCCATGGCACAGTGCCACATGAACAGGGGGCAGGGGACATGGCAAACACTCAATGTGGGTGCACATAGGAGCACGCGTGAACACTGTCACAGACATCATTGCACAATGCGTTCCTGTAAAAAGGGGAGAAAAAGTGGAAAACAGTGGCTTCAGGTCATGTGGCTTGATGGCCATCCACCGGTGTGTGACGTTCCTTGGGCTACAGCACCCGATCTGGATCTGTGCTTGGTGGGGGGTTAGGGGGTCCCTCACCTCCCTGCCATGGAGGAGTATAAGGTGGTGGCCTGAGATCTGTGTGAGTGGATGGCAGCCTGAGGAGGAGAAGAAGAAGAGAGCCGACCAGAGCCATGACCAGAAAAAAGTAAGATAAAAAAATTAAAAAAAGAAAGTGATAAAGCTTATGAAGGAATGCAATTTGTACCCATTAAATGGAAGGCTGATGGGTGACCTAGAGGGTCAGTGTTCTTTTAACAAACAAAATGTATTCTCATTATTGAACTATTTCCTTTGGCCCTGGCCTATAGCTAGTTGGTCCTTTATACAAGTAATTCCTAGAACAGAAAGTGACCATTATGCTGTTTTATTAAAAGGGCTTCTAAAGAATCCAATAAAAGAAGCACGTTTACCTCCATTAATCACAGAAATGAGAGTAAAAAAAGGTACAGTGGGATGGTATCATGGATGAATTGATTTTAATAACAGTGGAAAACTTTTTGAATGAAAATGTAGTTTCTCATCTGGCCAGATTTTCAGCAGTTGGACCATCGGAGCAACTTAGCCTACTTTTCTGGGGAATTACAAAACATTCTATATAGGGATATTAGAAATGGAAACAACAAACAAGCATTTGTCAATGCCGAATGTTTTCTTGCTGGCATTGGCATTGGTAATGCAGGAGTTAGAGAGATGCATAATAGGAATAGCAGTGAAGTATAGAACCATCAACCCCACCCCACCCTGCAGAGAGTGACAGGCATTGGGGTGTGCATTTGGGTCACTGGCCATAACGCTCATGCCATTTCACCTCACCCTACCCTGCAGAGTTTGACATTGTGCCTTGGGGTTGTTGAGCCTTATGCTCACCCCATTTCATAAGGAAGTATATTGAGATGGGTGCAGCATAGGAGAATGGGTTGAACTTTGGGGTTGAAGAGTTCAAGGCACTCCTTAATGCCTGTCTATGGCTGCAGGGTGGGGGTGGAGGACCAATGGCATAAGCACTACAGCAGACAATCCAAAGAAACACCCCAGATGCCTGTTAGTCTGTACAGGGTGGGAAGTAATGGTTAGAAACCCTAACACCCTGGGTGTTTGTTGGTATGTGCACTCCAAATTTTAAAACATGGCCTTTTTGTGACCCCACCTCATGAAAGCATTTGGGACCTCTGCTTATGAACAGTGTCCCTGTGATTTTGCTAATCTGTCTCGAATGTTGATTTCCCACAGTGACCGCACCATTCTGCACCACATTAAAATGCTAGCTGCACCGTTGATAAGAAGGTGTGAAGAGAAGGCAATGTTGAAAATCTGGATTGAAAATATTAAACATTCTCAAAGTTACGAGCGTGTGTGAAAACTGCACATCACACACTCGTAACACAGTCATTTAGTGGAATTACTTCCCCAAATTTTTAACATAGGCACTTTGAGACCTCTGCTCATGAACCGTAGTACTATGATTATCTTAATCTGCCCGAACATTGATTTCCCACAGCGACCATGCGACTGTGTGCCAGATGTGTGAAACTACATTTTGGGCAGGATGTGACAAATGACAACTGTACTGTTCATAAGAAGGCGTTCAAAAATGACAATGTTGAAAATCTGGAGTGAAAATATTACAAATTCTCAAAGTTGTGACTGTGCATGGACACTGCACAATGCATGCTTGTAACATAGATCAGGGCAGACTCTCTGGGGCCACCTTTATTGATCTCTCTAAGGCCTTTGACCTAGTTGACCATGCCTTACTATGCACTCAACTTGGAACATTGGGTCTGTCCCCGCCTACACTCAGTTGGTTTCACAATTATCTTCAGGGCAGGCAGCAACTTATCAAGTATAGTAAGGTGCTCTCGGACACCGCCACTGTGTCCTCAAGGGTTCCTCAAGGGTCAGTTCTTGGACCCCTACTCTTCTCCATATTCGTCAATGACCTTCCCTCTTCAGCTGCCTCTTGCAAGGCCATCCTGTACACTGATGACTTTGTTATTCTCACTCATGCCTGGTACATTGGGGTCATTAATCACCAATTGAGCAAGGATTTCATGAGTATCCAATCATGGATATCGTCCCAAAAGCTGGTCCTAAATCTTAGAAAGACTCAGGCCATGCTGTTTGGATCCCAGGCTAAGTTAAAGGCCTCCTCTGTCCCTCTGTGCATCTCAGGTATTGATGGTGTTCCCGTGCTCATTACCGACTCTGTCAAATATCTTGGGGTGACACCTGACCCTCAGCTCAACCTTGGTCACCATATCCGCAATGCATGTCGAGCTGTTAACTGGAAATTGGGTCTGGCTTACAGGGCGAAGACTAATCTTACCTCGGCTGCTTGCCTTCAATTGGCCAGAGGAGTGCTTCTCCCATCTCTATGCTATGGACTCCTTTTGTTTGCCTGTACTACCAAGGTCCACCTCACTAGGTGGACTGTAGCCTACAATAACATCTGCCAATTTGCTCTTGCAGCCCCTCGTCTTACTCACCATTGTGGTTTGTATAGCAAGCTAAACTGGCTCTCCCCATCCAACTACATGAACTTTGTCTTGGGCTGCTTCATGGGCAAGGTTCTGGCCACTGGAACCCTCCCAGATTGGCAGAGCTTCTTGAGCCTGCTGTCTCCACTTCCTACTCCCTAAGGTCCCTGGGCCCCACTATCCTTAAGGTTCCTGTGATGCATATCCAAATTGGGGAACAGGGATTTTGTATCCTCTGCCCCGAGACGATGGAACTGCTTTCCTGTCCAGGTCAGGTCCTCCCCTTCCCAGGCATGTATATGAACCTCCCTCTGGAAGCATTTGAAGCTCTCCTCAGTATGTGACTGTCGCAGACCTCCCTGACTACCCTGGTCCCTGCACTGTACTCGAGTACATTATCTCCTGTACTTGGCTTCGGCCCTGCTGTTGTTGCCTGCCTGCCTGGGTGTTGCCCTGTGTAAATTGTGTTTATTGTGTATATTCTGCTAGGAATATTGCTTTAAAAACTCTGTGCTATTACATGTTTACATTTGATGGTGTCCACTGCTTTAATCTGACCTAACCCACTATGTGTGTTATGTTTCTCCTGACTTCAGTGTATCTGCCTTACTTGCTTCAATTTGTACTCTGTACGTTCTTTTATTCTCCCAGGTCGTACCTGAAAATAGGCATATGTTTTGTCTAGTGTACTTCCTAGTTAACAAAAGTTAAATAAATAAATAAACATAGTAATTTTATGGAGTTTTTTCACCAAATTTTCAACATATGCATTTTGGGACCTCTGCTTATGAACAGTTTTCTGTGATTTTCTTACTCTGTTCGAACATTGTTTTCCTACAGCGACCGCGCCACTGCACGTCGGATGTGCGAAAGCACATTTTGGGTAGGATGTGAAAAATGACAGCTATACTGTTCATAAGGAGGTGCGAAAAAATGGTAATGGTGAAAATCTGATTTAAAAATACTAAAAATTATCGAAGTCATGAGCATGCATGGAAACTGCACAACGCACACTTGTAACACATTTTATGGACGTTTGTCACCTAATTTTCAACATAGCCATTTTAGGACCTCTGCTCATGAACAGAGTCACTGTGATTGTCTTAATCTGTCCCAAACACTGATTTCCCACAGCAACTACACTATTCTGTGCTGGAAGTGCAAAAACACATTTCAGCCAGGATGTGAAAAATGATGGCTGTACTGTTCATAAGGAGGTGTAGAAAAACGGCAATGTTGAAAATCTGGAGTGAAAATATTACAGATTCGCAAAGTTAGGAGCGTGCATGGAAACTGCACAATGCATGCTCCTAAAACACTAATTTTGGGGATTATTTTCACCAAATTTGCAACATAGGCTTTTTGAGAGCCCACCTTATGAACAGTGGCACTGTCATTTTGTTGATGGGTCCCGAAAAGTGATTCCACACAGTGACCATAAAATCACCTTTTAGGGCAGAATAATGCCATGACAGTGACTGAATTCACAAGGAGGGGTCCCAATATCCCCATGTTGAAAATTTGGTGCTAAAATTCCAAAATAATGCCTGAGATATGCACCAACGTTGAAAACATCCTGTTTATGCTATTATACAGCTTACCGGCATTTTTTTAGTTCATGGTTGGCTTTAAAGAGTGCAGACGTGTTCCTGGTCCACCAAGATCATCCTGCTGGGCTCCAGCTGTAAGTATGGGATGCAGGGTGGGAGGCGGGTATACAGTGGGTGGGCATGGGTTGGGGAGGGTTGCAGATCACAAGGGACTGTTTTCTACTTTACAGGTAAAAAAATTAAACATCATGGGGTTTTTTCTTTTGACAGGTTTATTTTGCATGCTGGGTGGGATCCCAGCATGCTACCTGCATGTTTTGGGGTGGGGGGACTGGAGCCAAGGGGAATTTGGCACTCCGTTGGCAAAAAAAGGGGTGTTTGGTGGGGGGGAATGATGCCAAGGGGGATTGGGAACCCCCCATCAAACAAGTGGCATGGGACATAATGCTGATGGGGACTGGGCTCCACCATTGGCAAATTACCTTGGGAGGGGGGCATGATGATGCCAACAGGGGGCTTGGGCACCTCTGACATTGGCTTTTCTGGAGACTGTGAGAGGAGGATGGCACAGCTGCCACCATGTCTCATTGAAATGTCAAACCAGGGAAGGGATGCCCTGCAATGAGGTGGAGCTCCCTCACTGCAGCAGTTAAAACGTTTCAAGTTGGTGGCACGTTTGCAACTGCTGTCATAGACAGTGTGCAATCTCATTCGTGCTACACAGCCAAACCAAAAAAAACAGTGGTGCCACTGGCCAAAACATGACCACACCTCCAAAACCTGCTTTTCCACTTCAAGCAACCCCAATATATTGCCTAAACTGCGTGCACAAGACAACATAAAAAGAGGAAACCTTGTTTCATAGGGAATGCAGAGAGAGGAAATATATGCTCCTATGCAAGATCACAGAGACTAGAAAAATAAAATAAAATAAGCTCCCAAAATAAAGATCTAAACAATGAAAGAGAAAAATGTTAAAGGAAAAGAAGATGGCATATACCATAGGCAATGGAATAAAATGTGTATAGCAATTATTCAATTCAATTCAAGTTTATTGCAGGAAAGCAATGGAGAATGGTTATACTACATGTTTAAAGCTCAGCATAGTAATACGTGCATTGTAGAATAGTGACCTTGTTAGAAGAGAAGGATATGGTGAAGACAAGAGAGAGAAAGAACAGTAGAAAACAGTGAGCGTGATGGGAGGGGGGAGAGAACCAGAATAGACCAAAGTGAAGGTGAAGACAATAATAACAGAAACATAGAAGTTGATGGCAGAAGGAGACCACTAGGTCCATCTAGTCTGCCCATTTATTTTAGACCTATTTTGATGCTCTAGTTGCCCTTTGTAGTCAGGGCTCCCTTGTATCTATCTCATGCATTCTTGAATCCCTCCACAATGTTGACCCCCACAACCTCTTAGGGCAGGCTGTTCCAGTCATCCACCACTCTTTCTGGTTTTGGTTGAAAACTTCCCACCTTGCAGCCTGAGGTCATGTCCCCTGGTCCTGGAGCCCTTCTTGAAGTGAAAACATTCTTGTGCCTGTACCTTGTTAATGCCTTTTATGCACTTTAATGTTTCAATCACGTCCCCTCTCTGTCTTCTCTGCTCCAGGGAGCACATATTCAGTTCCCTAAGTCTTTCCACATAGGACATGTATTGTACACCCTGAATCATCTTTGTTGCCTTTCTCTGTACTGTTTCCACCCGGACAACATCCTTCCTAAGGTGAGGCCTCCAGAATTGGACTTTGCATTCCAGGTGAGACCTGACCAGCAATCTATACAGTGGTAGTGCCACCTCTCTCCTCCTGCTCATAATTCCCCTCCCAATACAGTCCAGCATTCTGTTGGCCTTCAATGTTGCCTTCTCACACTGCTTAATAACCTTCAAGTCATCTGAGATTATGATTCCCAGATCTCTTTCCTGGTTTGAGGCCGCCAGTCTTTCGCCTCCTAGGTAATACTACTTTCTTGGATTTTTTTTTCCTATGTGCATGACCTTGCACTTTTTGGTGTCAAATTTTAGCTGGCACACTCCAGGCCATTCTTCTGGTTTATTGAGGTCAGCTTCCATCTTGCTCATTCCTTCTGAGCAGTCCACCCTATTATATATCTTGGTGTCATCTGCGAATAGACACACCTGCCCTTCCAGTCTATTAGTGATGTCTGCTATAATAACATAGAAGAGTAGAGACCCTAACACTGAGCCCTGGGGCACCCCACTGGTCACCCTGCTTTCCGTTGATTCTGTTCCATTAACCTGTGCCCTCTGGGTTCTGCCTTGTAACCAGTTTTGTGCCCATCTGACTATTTCTGGATCAGCCACTGTTTGGTCAAGCTTCTTTACCAGCTTTTTGTGTGGAACCAAGTCAAAGGCCTTACTAAAGTCTAGGTAGACCACATCTACTGCCCCACTGTCATCCACTATTTTTACAGTGTAGTCAAAAAACTCAAGCAGATTTGTCTAACATGATCTACTTGCTTTGAAACCATGCTGTTTAGGGTCTTGTTGACTGCTAGTTTTGAAGAATGCTATGATCCTCTGTTTGAGTAGTGTCTCCATTAGTTTCCCTACTATAGATGTGAGGGTCACCAGTCTGTAATTACCAGCCTCCTTGCAACTGCCTGATTTGTGAAGTGGAACCAATATTGCCTTTTTCCATTCTTCGGGTACCACACCGCTGTTCAAAGATTTCATGAATAGAAGTCCAGAAGGGCTGCTAATTCTGCCCCCAGTTCCTTGAGGATTCTGGGGTGCATCTCGTCTGGTGCCATGGCTTTGTCTGTTTTTAGTTTATTTAATGCCTCCTGTACTTCAGCTTCTGTAAAGAGACTCATATCTATCCATGGTCCTGTGGTGTTGTGCTTTTCAGGACTGGGCCATCCCCTGGGTCCTCTTTTGTAAATACCGAGCAGACATATTTGTTGAGGATTTCGGCTTTATCTGGATCATGTTTGGTGCATTTCCCGTCTTCAGTAGCAATCTTTACTATCCCCCCCTTTACCTTCCTACATTCCCTAATGTATCAAAACAATGATTTGTCTCCTCTCTTTGCCCCTTCTGCTGTCTTTTCCTCTGTCTGTGCTTTCGCCTTTCTAATTTGTTTGTTAGATTCTCTCACTTTTTTCTTGTATGACTCCCAGTCTTTCTCAGTTTTGGTTTCCTGGTACATGATGTACACTTTCTTTTTTTCTTTGACTGTGGTAGCCACTTTCTTGAAAGCCATAGAGGATTTCTGTTTCTTTTTGCTTTGCTGACCCATCTGGCACATTGATCTGTGGCAGTCTTTATTGCTCTCTTGAGACTCCCCCGCATGAACTCCACCTCCTCAACCTCTATTTCCATTAACTGTCTACTTATATTGTTCCTCATTTTTTGGAAGTCAGCCTTTCTGAAATCTAGCACCTTCATTGTTGAGTGGCTGGTATCGTATGTTATGTTTACCTTAAAGCTTACCATGCGATCGTCGCTGTTGCCCATATTGCATGCACTTCAATGTCCTTGATATTTCCTGAGTTTTTGAGGACAAGATTGAGAATGGCATCTCCCCTTTTTGGGGTTATAACAAACTGGCAAAGTCCCGCACCTTGCAGTGACAATAAGAAGTTCCTACTTCTTGTTGTTGCTGCCGGTAGTGTGCTCCAGTTAATATCTAGTAACTTGAAGTCCCCCACAGTATTACTTCACCTTTTTCAGACATTTTGTGAATTTTCTCTATTAGGTTATTGTCTCCTTTATCTCCTTGATTTGGAGGACTGTACATGATGCAGATTCTGAAAGGTTTCCCCTTGCCCATTTCTACTGTTAGCCACAGTGACTTGAAGTCCACAGGTTGTCCTTTTACTTCTGTGGCTTTTATTTCCTCCTGAATGTGAATGGCTACACCCACTCCCACCCCCTCACACCTTTTTTGCCCTGCCTACCTTTCCTGAAATGATTGTAACTGGGAATGGCCGTATCCCATCCATGGTGTTCTGTGAACCATGTTTCTGTTACAGCCACCCAGTCCAACCTTTTTGTTTCCAAGATGGCTGTGAGTTCTGGAAGTTCATTGGTTATGCTCCTAGTATTTACAACAATTGCCTTCCAGGAATGTATATCCTATTTGGCACGAGGGTGTACCCTCTTTCTTTCTTTCCGGCCAAGAGATTATGGAGGTTGCTGGGTCGGGTGGATGTTGGTTCTGATTTGTTTTCTGAGAATGTATATGTACATTTGTGTTTCGGGGAGTGATGACCAGCCAACCGATGGCAGGGGTGTGAGCTGCATCATACTCCCCTTTATTTAGTTTAAACTACCTATATAGACATCAAATTTTTGTCCAAGTGCTCACACACCTTCTCTGTTTAGGTGTAATCCGTCATATTTAATAAAAGCTCTTTCCCAAAAGTTTTGCTAGTTCCCTATGTAGTGGTATCCCTTGTCTTGGCACCAGTCACAGAGCCATGAGTTGACTTCACCTACTTTCATTATAGATTATAATGGTGGGAAGAGTAGGAGGGGTGAAGAGACTAGGGAGAAACAGGGAGAGAGAAAGTGATATGGGTCATGAGCAAAGTGCGAGATTGAAAGTAATGAAACATAGAAACATAGAAGTTGATGGCAGATAAGGACCGTAAGGCCCATCCAGTCTGCCCACTTCATTTTCTACCTTAAGAATGTGCCATCGGCCTTTGCCCTGTCAATGATCTATCTATTCATTCTCATCTGTATTTATCTCTTATGCCTATCCCATGCCTGTTTAAAGCCCTGCACTGTATTCATATCCACCACTTCCTGAGGTAGGCCATTCCATGCATTCACCACCCTTTCTGTGGAAAAGAACCACCTCACATTACCCCTTAATCGGCATCCCTCTAATCTCATGCTGTGTCCTCTTGTCCTGCTATTTTTATTATATTCAAATATATTAGACTCTTTCACCTTGTTAATGCCCTTAAGGTGTTTGAATGTTTGCATCATATCACCTCTCTCCCTTCTTTGCTCTAGGGCATACATATTGAGCTCCTTTAATCTGTCCTCATATGTTTTATGATGCAGTTCTGCACCATTTTGGTTGGCCTTCTCTGGACTGCCTCTATTTGGTAAATGTCCTTGTGAAGGTGTGGCCTCCAGTAATGCATGCAGTACTCCAGCTCGGGCCTAACCAGTGTCTAGTAAAGAGGGATTATTACCTCCCTCTTATGACTTATGATACCCCTAGTAATACACCCCAACACTCCCCTAGCCTTACCTACTGATTTAGTGGTCTGCTGGGATGATTTCAGATCATCTGTGATGATGATACCCAAGTCTCTTTCTTCCCTTGTGACTGCCAGCAACTCCCCTCCCAGCCTATAGGTGGCTTCAGGGTTTCTCTTACCTGTGTGCATGATCTTGCACTTCTTTGCATTAAAACCCAGTTGCCACTCTTCCAACTATTGGCCCAGGTTATCCAGATCTCTTCTCATTCTACCCACCCCATCTGGATCATCTGCTCTGTTGCAGGTCTTGGTGTCATCTACAAACAGACAAACCTTACCTTCCAGTCCATCTGCAATGTCACTGATGAAGATATTGAAGAGGACTGACCCCAGGACTGATCCCTGAGGTACCCCACTTGTGACTTGCATCTCTTCTGATGGTATACTGTTTACCACCACTCTTTTTTTCTGCCTGTCAAATAGTTTGCCCCCCAGTTGACCAACTTCTGACTCACCCTAAGTCTACCCAGCTTATTAATCAATCTTCTATGTGGAACAGTATTAAAAGCTTTGCTGAAGTCAAGGTAGGCAGGGAGGCCAAGATAGAGGAGAAGTGATGAGCAATGGGCCTACGACCTGTGGCAGTTGAACTTAACCCTGGCCCTCCTGCAGCCATCACATCTCTGTCTAACCTGCCTAGCCTTAAAGGAGTGAGCTTTATGCACGTCAATGTTTGTAGCCTGCTAAAGAAGATATCTTCTATCCAGGCATGGATATGTCATACAGCACCTGATGTTCTGGTAGTCACAGAGTCATGGCTCAGAGCAGGCATGCCAGATAATGAAGTGAAGATTCCCAATTACTCTATATTTAGAACTGACAGAAAGGCCAGAGGTGGTGGTGTGGCCATCTATGTCAAAGATATATTCCCAGCCACTATTCTGGACTCAGTCTCTGTCCCAAACAAATTTGAATGCCTGTCCCTAAAAGTCAGGATCTCTTCTTTCATTTCACTGTGTGTGGTTGGTTGTTATAGGCCCCCCTCTGCTGGACTACAGCTTCTAAAGCACTTAATATCCTAGGACCTGATCCCCTAGAAGTTACCATACTAGGAGACCTTAACTTAGACTGGTTTTCCAATGTGGCTACACCACTAAAATCACTTTGTGACTCCCTTGAATTGTCACAACTTACCAATGAAGCTACGCACCCTAATAAAAAGACTGAACAACAGTACATTGCTAGATGTCATTTTAGTAAACAGCCCATTTATTCTCACATGCTGCCACTTTTTACTCTGATATCAGTGATCACTGCTTTATTGCTTGTGTAAAATCAAATTCCATGACTATGCCTTCATCCAAGTTTACCCTTAAGAGATGCAGACGTAACTTTGATCCTTTGTCCTTCATCACTGAGCTAAGAGATTCTTTGCGTTGGCAGGACTTTTACTTATTTAAGACAGTGAGTGAGGCTTACGGCATTTTTCATGAAATAGTGACTGAGGCACTAAATAGACACACACCACTGGAAAAAAACTATGGTGAGGAATAAATCCTGTCGATAGTTCTCACCTGAGCGGAAGGCTGCTATGTTGAAAAGGGACTCGCTTTGGAAAACCATGCACAAAACTAAGCTTGAAAAGGACTGGTGTATGTTTAGGAAGGCACGGAACACCCGCATCAAGATGATCAAAGAGGCTAAGGCTAGCTATTACCGTGCTGAACTTGAAATTGCCTCTAACAACCCTTCTAGATTTTGGAAGACAATCGAGGACTTATCAGGTCATACCACCGAAAACTATCTACCTGCAAACCTTATGCCTGGCAATTCCACTATCTCTGATAGACCGTCCATCCTTGTTGCTTTCAATGATCACTTCATGGCCGCAGGGCTTGCCTTAGACATCTCAACTGCTTGTTCCTTATGTTCACAACTTAGTGCGCAAGACCATGAATCCATCGACCCCAAACCATCCTTCATGTTTCAGCTTGCTACTCTGAAAGAGGTTGAAGACCTCATACTACAACTGGATCCCCAAAAAAGTGCTGGAGCAAATTTTATAGACCCGTATTTCATAAAGATTATTTACCAAGTTTTAGCTGTGCCAATCACACATCTCTTTAACTTATCTCTATCCTTGGGCACCCTACCTACCATTTGGAAAACAGCCCACGTCATCCCTATCTTTAAGTCTGGTGACCCATGTGACCTAAACAACTACAGGCCAATTAATCCTCTTCCAATACTGTCCAAGTTACTGGAGAAAATTGTGAGTACCCAGCTAACAAACCATTTAGAATCCAGTAGTCTGCTAAACCCACTGCAATCAGGCTTTGGAGCTCAACAAAGTACAATCACAGCCCTTGCCAAGGTGACTAATGACTGGCAATGGGACCTAGATGATAGTAACTTTGTCTATGCAGTATTTATGGGCCTCAATAAGGCCTTTGATACTGTGGACCATAGCTTACTTCTCTCTTCCCTTCTGAGCATTGGTCTGGACCAACTTTCCTTGAGCTGGTTTGCTGATTATCTTACAGGCCGGATACAGCAAGTAAAGGCCGAAGGTGATTTCTCAGCTCTCAAACCTCTTCTGCGAGGAGTGCCACAGGGGTCCATCCTGGGACCTTTGTTGTTTGCAGTCTACATCAGTAATATTGATACGAGCATAAAAGAGGCCAATATATACATATTTGCTGACGATACAGTGATGTACATAAGAAGACCAACACCGGAAGTTGCATACTGTGACCTCTAATCTGATTTCAACCAGCTGCAGAACCAGCTCATAAAACAAAAGTTGCTTTTAAATGCTAAAAAAAACAAAAACAATGCTATTCTCGCCCTATATTCAGGCTCCAAACCCAACCAACTCTGGATCTTTTCCACCTATTACTACATTACTTGGTGAACCATTAGAATATGCAACAAACTTCAAATACCTGGGAGTCTGGATTGACAATTGACTATCCTTCACCTACCATATCAAGGAACTGACAAAAAAACTAAGACAGAGACTTGGACTATTTTTTAGTATCAAACACCATCTTACTAAAGAAGCCAAGATGAGGTTGGTCCAAACTACCTTCCTTTCACTGATAGACTACGCTGACTTCCTCTATAGCCAGTGTCCTGCCACAATGCTTACCAAGCTTGATACACTCAACCATAGAGCACTAAGGTTCATCACTGGCCTTCCCTTCTCAACACATCACTGTTCCCTATATGCGGCTGTGGGGTGGACTTCCCCACCCTATAGACACCAAAGAAATGCCGCACTTTGGACTTATGGAGCTATTACCAAAAAACTGCCCCAGTACATTTTTGACTGCCTTCCACTAAGTTTCTAGGTACCTAAGCACTAAGAAGTATCGCCTATATCTTGCTGAAAGTACCAAAGGTAAAATTACGTTTTGGTAGGGCAGCCATAAGTTATGTGCTGCCCGTTCTATGGAACAAGTTGCAAAAAACATTGAAACTCATCATTCCTACCAACCTGTCTATCTTCAAGACTCTATATGCTCATTCGTTTAAGGAATCCTGCAAATGCTTTCCTCACCCCTAATCTTCTCATTTTGCTTTAGGTATTGCACTTCTATATCCTATCTGGCTTCTTTGCTTCCACCCTTGCCTACTTGTTCCCATCCATCTTCTCACCTTTAGCTCCGAAATACCTTATTTTTGGTCATTGTGCTGATACCTAAGTACTTTTGATTCCCATAGCCATGCGCCATTGCCCTACCTACCACTAATTAGGCAGGAACAGTAATCTAAGGTTGCTGAAACTTATACCCTGTTTCAGCACCTTGGACCCTCCCCCCTTAATACTCCCCACCCTTGCTGCCCTTATACTTCTCAATAGTGTTCCAGTTGAGGAGACCTTTTCTTTTGATTGTGCTGTTGTAGCAGGTGTGGGCTATTGAATTGCTCTCATCTACCATCCACCAGGAGATAAGAAGCAATTCCTTAAGAAAGTAGCAGACTTCATTGTCGACCTGTCATTTGAGTCACCCAGGCTGATGGTTCTGGGTGACTTTAATGCATGGATCAATGATGAACTCCCACAATCTGGACAATACTTCCTCCAGCTCATGGATTAACTGGGCCTAACACAGGTGGTTACCACTACTACACATAAAGCTGGCCATTCTCTTGAGTTGGTCTTCCTCCTGGGGATCGAGGCCTCTGATGTGGGGGTGGAACCAGTCAATTGGTCAGATCACTACACTGTGAGATTCAATTTTGGCACCCCTCCTTGTAGCCCGATCCCTGTGGAGATGGTCAAGTTCCGCCCCTTGTGGAATGTTTCCTCTACTGGACTTGAGGCACTTCTTGACCCATCAGAACTTCCTGTGCATAGCAATGATCCAGAGGCATTGGTTGTGGCTTATAATACTGCCATTACCTCTGCCCTGGATTCTATTACTCCAGTTCATGTGCATTCTGCCTCCCTCTGACCTTGGACCCCATGGTTTGATGGGGCCTTGAGGGAGTTGCGGTGACTTGGACGCAGGTTAGAATGTTGCCGGTGGAGGTCTGGCCTGGATGCTGATCACCTTAGACTGCTAGAACATTATCAGTTCTATCAGTCAGAAATCTCCCATAAGAAGACAGAGTTCCTGTCCGGAGAAATTTCTGCCATGCAGAACCGACCTGCTCAGTTTTTCAGAACTGTGGACAGATTGTGCAACCCAACCTGTCTACAGCTCCGTAGAGCATTGTCACAATCAAAGTGTGATGAGATTGCTTGGTTGTTTGCTGATAAGGTGGCCGACATTAGGGAAGGCATCTGTTTGGCACATTCTATGCTAGTTGCAGGTGCCCAGAATTGGGTCACTATCCCTTTGTTTTTCTGGAGTACCTTCAACCGCCCGGAAATCGTGGCTGTTATGCAGATTGTCCAGGGGCTGCGTCCTACTTCCTGTAGTTTAGATCCAGGTCCCACACCCCTAATTTTAGGGTTTGGAGATTCTAATCTACTGGCTCTAGCACAGATAGTCTGCCCCTCTCTTGACTCAGGTGAATATCCCCGTCCCTGAAAGAGGCAGTGGTGACACCCTTGTTGAAGAAATCGTCTTTGGACCCAGAATGTCTGGCTAACTACAGACCTATCTCGAACCTCCCCTTTGCAGGGAAGGTGATCGAGAAGGTGGTAGCAGCCCAGTTGGAGAACTACTTGACCATCCATAGCATCTACGAACCTCTCCAATCAGGTTTCTGTAAGAGGCATAGTACCGAGACTGCACTGGTTTGGGTGCTCAATGACCTCTTGATGGCAAGAGACCAGAGAAAATGGTCTATTCTGGTTTTACTGGATCTATCATCAGCATTTGACACCGTCAACCATGGGGTTCTTTTGGAGTGCCTGAGATGTAGTTGTGGACTCTCTGAGGTTGTGCTCAGATGGTTCACATCATACCTCACCGGAAGATCTCAGAGGGTAGTGCCAGGTTTTTTTTTCTCTGACCCCTTCTCTCATTTTTGTGGGGTTCCTCAGGGCTCTATACTGTCCTCCATGTTGCTTGCGGTGTACATGCTTCCCCTTGGAGACATTGTGAAATGGTACGGATTGGGATTTCACTGTTATGCAGATGATACCCAACTGTACCTGTCCTTTGCACCCGACCAGGAAGGAGCTGTCTCGGTATTTAATAGCTGTCTGGAGGAAATCCAGTATTGGATAAGGTACAGTTGGTTGAAGGTGAATTCTGGGAAGATGGAGGTGTTGGTTTTGGATCTGGAGCACCAGATAGGGGGACCTGTGGCCGGCTCCCCCTCAGGGGTGTTTTGTGGGGATGTCGAGTTACTGGTCTCTGAATGGGTGCGAGATCTGGGGGTGATCTTAGATGCTTTGCTGACTTTATGATCTCAAGTGTCAGCAGTGGTAAAATCCTCATTTTACCATCTGAGAAACATAGAAACATAGACTTTGACGGCAGATAAGGACCGCTAGGCCCATCTAGTCTGCCCATTTCCCTACCTACAGGATTGGCCGCAGATCCTAGTTAACCAACAGCCTATTTCTTCCTACCCCCACAAGAATTGCCTTATGTCTGTCCCATGCATTCTTGAATTCTCCCACAGTTTTAGACCCCACAACCTCCTCAGGAAGGCTGTTCCATGCATCCACTACCCTCTCTGTGAAATAATACTTCCTCACATTGCCCTGAACCGCCTCCTTCTATCTTTAAATTGTGTCCCTTGTTCTTGTAAGTCTCTTTTCTGAAAGATGCTACCCTCTTGGACTTTGTTGATTCCACTGAGGTACTTAAAAGTTTCTACATGCCTCCCCTCCCTTCTTTCCTCAAGGGTATACATATTAAGCTCCTTTAGTCTCTCCTCATACAGCTTCTCTTGCAGACCCTGCACCATTTTAGTTGCCCTCCTGGACTGCCTCTATCCTGTCTAGTCCTTGCAGAGATGGGGTCTCCAGAACTGGACACAGTACTCCAGATGGGGTCTTACCAACTGTCTGTACAGAGGGATAACAACTTCCTGTTTTCTGCTGTGCTGATGCCTCTCCCTATAAATCCCAGTATACCCCCAGCCTCCCTACTGCCTTCTCCATTGCTTGCTAACCTTAAGGTCATCTGATATGATTACCCCAGGTCCCTTCCTTTTTGTTGTTGTTACTACCTCCCACCCATTGTGTATTCTTCCCTGGGTTCATGTTTCCAGGTGCATTATTTTGCACTTCTTTGCATTGAATCTTAGCTGCCATACTTCTGACCATTCCTCCAACCTTGCCAAGTCCCTTTTCATCCGTTCCACGCCTCCTTGTGTATCAACCCTGTTGCAGATCTTTGTGTCATCTGCAAAAAGGCATACTTTTCCTTCCAGTCCCTCTGCAATGTCACAGATGAAGGCATTAAAAAGGACTGGACCCAATACTGAACCCTGTGGTACCCCACTAGTAACCCCCCCTTTCTTCAGAGTGGACTCCATTTACAGTTACCTTCTGTGTCCTGTTGTCCAGCCAATGTTTTACTGGCTACCACCCTGGGACCCACTCCCAGGCTGGTTAATTTGACTATTAATCTTTTTGTGGGACTGTGTCAAATGCCTTGCTAAAGTCTAGGTAGGCCATGTCCACAGCCCCTCCCTGGTCTACTACTTTGGTCACCCAGTCAAAGAAATCTATTAGATTCGTCTGACATGACCTTCCCCTGTGAACCCATGCTGCCTTAGGTCCTGTGCTCCACTAGCCTCTAGGTACTCAACTATTCTTTCCTTCAGAAGTGACTCCATCACTTTCCCTACCACAGAGGTCAGACTGACAGGTCTGTAGTTTCCTGCCTCTGTCTTGGTCCCACTTTTGTGAAGGGGAATCACATCCGCCTTCCTCCAGTCCTCGGGTACCACCCCATCCACCCATGATTTATTAAAAAGAGTAGCCAGTGGTTTCACTAGTTCCTCCCTTAATTCTTTTAGAATTCTGGGGTAAATTCCATCAGGACCCATTGCTTTGTCCACCTTCAGTTTTAGGAGTTCTTGCAGAACCCTTTCTTCTGTGAAAGGACTGGGATCGACCCCCTATCAAAGTGCTTCTGTTAATTGGATTAGGCACTTCCCCTCCTCTTTTGGAATACTGAGCAGAAATATTCGTTCAGTATTCCTGCTTTTCACTGTCCCCTCTGCCCACCCACCATTCATTCTATTCAGCCTCACTATCCCTCCTTTGTCTTTCTCTCGCTGATGTACCTATAAAAGGTTTTATCCCCCTTCTTAACTGAGTTGGCTATCTTTTCCTCAGTTTGGGCCTTTGCTATTCTGACTTCCCTCCCTGCTTCCTTCTGCCTTTAACTGGTACAGCTCTCTGTCCTGCTCCTTCTGTGTTTCCTTATACTTCCGGAATGCTATCTTTTCTTCCTGACTTTCACAGCCACCTCTTTTGAGAACCATAGTGGCTTTTTCTTTCATTTTGATTTGTTTATTTGCTTCACACAAAGGCTTGTTGCCTCTGTGATGGCCGTTTGATAATTCCCCATTGTTGCTCCACACCTCCTTCTAGCCTGTTTGCTAGTGCTTTTCTGAGGCACTCTCCCATCTTCAAAAGTCAGCCTCCTAAAGTCCAGTACCCTCACTTTTGTATGGCTTGACTCTGTAGCTGAGTTTAACGTGAACCACACTGTTTGATGGTCACTTGTCCCCAGATGGCAACCCACTTCTATCCTCTCACTGCCCCCGTTTGAGAGTACGAGGTCTAAGATTGCTCCCTCAATGAGTGGGTTCGAAACTAGCTGTCTAATGCCTGCCACCTGTAGGGCATCAAGAATGGCCCTGCTCTTGGATGTGGGGCAGCAAATGTGCTCCAGTTAACATCTGGCATATTCAGGTCTCCCATCAACAGTATCTCCTTTCTCTGCCATTCTAAGAATGCCTTCTATCATATCCTTGTCCATTTCTTCCCGACATGGGGGTCTGTACACAACCCTGTGCAGATTGTGGTGCCCTTCCAGTCTCCAAGGTAACTCACAGTGCTTCCTCTCCTCCCTGTTTACTCTTTTGTTCAGTTGCTTTTATCCCTTCCTTTACATAGAGAGCTACTCCTCCCCCTCTTCTCCCCTGCCTGTCTCTCCTGTAGGTTATGTACCCTGGTCTGTTAACATCCCAGTCATGGTTCTCTGTGTACAATGTTTCTGTGACTGCTACGATATCCAGGCATCCCTCTTCCATTAAGGCCATCAGCTCAGGGAGCTTGTTGCCCAGACTGCGGGCATTGGTACTCATTAACCTCCATTTCCTGATGGCCTTACTCCCTTTTGTCCCATCCCTGTCCTTCTTGCCTTTGTCACTTTCTCCATTTACCCCTGCCCTTCTCCCTATTGACACCTCTATGTTGGTGTTTGCTGCACTTACTACCGTGATTATTTGGGGGGGCTAGGATTTTCCTGCTCCTTTCCAGTGCCTCCCCCCTTGGCTAGTTTAAAAGCTTGCCAATGAAGCATTTAAACCTATCACCTAGGATCCTGGTACATCACCAGAATCAAGCACCTCGTTCCGTCTGGCAAACTTCCAACTCTGATCCATGCCTTTGTGACCTCACACCTGGACTAGTGCAACTCGCTTTACCTTGGGCTTCCGGGGTTGATATCTGCCACCTTCAACTGGTGCAGAATTCCGCAGCTCAGGAACTTACCAGAACATCTCATATTACTCCAGTGCTGCGGGATCTGCACTGGCTACCAGTTCAGTGGTGGATCACCTTCAAAGTCAGATTACTGACTTTTAAATCCCTAAATGAACTGGGACCTGACTACCTGAAAGATTTCCTGATTCCTTACCTCCCTATGAGGTCGCTCCGCTCAGCTGATGAGGGGTTGCTAGAGAGTCCTAGGGTTACATTGAAATCAGCTGGGGCCCGGGCTTTTATGTTCATGGCCCCATCCCTTTGAAACTCTCTACCCCATCAGATAAGGGAGTGTACAACTCTGGGGAGCTCTAAACAGGCTCTTAAATCTGTTTTATGGAATAGGGCCTACGATGACTCTGACTGATGTCTTGCATGTGTTTATAACAGTTTTCATATTATTGTTTGTATACTTTCTACTCAGTCTTCTTGGAATGTGCCTTGGTACTTGAAAGGCACAATATAAATAAAGATTATTATTATTATTATTATAATACCTTTTTTCGCCGTCCCCCTTCTCACCTTACTTATTGCCCTCAAGGTACTTTTACCCCTCTTCATCTGCTGTGCTCTCCTAGTCCTACTATTTTTTTTTTTGATTGCTGGAGATATGTTGTGGACATCTGCTGTAATATGACTGTAATTATGCTTATGTTTCTTGTGTATATACTGTCATCATTTACCAAATGCATTGTACTCGCTAATACTACTGCTCTCTAGTTGACACTCTTTCTGAATACTGTAACCATTGTGAACTTTAATGTCTTATTTGTATTGTACACTGATCTCAAAGCTTTCCAGGTCCCTCTTGAAAATGAGTTTTGCTGAATGATGATCGCCTGGTTAAATAAAGATTTGATTGATTGATTGATTGATATGGCTTTAAACTTTTTTCTGGTTAAAGATTTTAAGAGGTTGATTGAGATAATGCTGGAAAGCTTGATAACCAACTGCAAGTTATTCCAGGCTGCCAGGAGGGTGTAGGAGATAGCACTTCTACATAGGATGTGTATGTCCTAGACACATCTAGGAGGATAAAGTTGACTTTCTTAAGGAATAGGTGCAATGAGAGATGTATGAGGGAGGAAATATATCCTGGGAGCTTGTTCAAGAGGATTTTGAGCATTCATGTTCCAAGATGAATCAATTGCCTAGTTGCAAGTGATGTCCAGTTAACGGCTGAGTATAAACATAGTGGTGAGTTCTGATTGGAGCCTTGGTGACAAACTGTGTAGATTACAGTGGTAAAAGATGTCTAATTTATGCAGGTTGGCAGATGATGTACAGTTGTAGATCACCATAATCAAGGAGGGAGAAACATGGCCTGGATGAGCCTTAATCTGGTCTCGAAGGAATGGGGACCTGTTCCTGTAGAAGAATCCTAATCTAGCTTTTAGTTTTCTGGTAAGATTGTCAATGTGTATCTTGAAGGGAAAGCTTGCTGTTGAGCCACATACCAAAGTACTTGAATTTATCTACAACCTCAATTGATTCTGCTAGGGTGGTAACAATGAAGGACTCAGCAGAGTTTGAGTAGGGAAGGGAGGTCTTGTGGAGGTGAAAACATGACCTTTTGTTTTTTTTTTTTGCATTTAGCAGAAGTTTAGAGTTGATGAGATTCTGCTCAAGCTTAGAAAATTCCATTTGCAGTTCCACACAAACTTCAGACAGGGCTGGTTTTGATGTGTACAGTAATGTATCATCAGCAAAGAAGAGCAGCATTGAACTGACAATATTGGTATTGAGGGAGATGACATAAATAGAAAGAGAATAGGGCCTAAATGGACCTTTAGGTACCCCTAGTAATGGGTAGGAGTCCAAGAGATGGCCATCAGCCTTCATTACAAGGTTGCTGTCCACAGTATTGAGCACCTTGCTGAGGTCCAAGAAGATGATACCTGTGACCTGCCTGGCATTGTGAGCTGTGATCCAGTTATCAGTAAATTTGTTGAGGGCAGAAATGGTGCTGTGATTTTGCCTGAAACCAGATTGGGCAGGGTTGAGCAGATAATAGCTTTGGATGTGTGCTTTTAGTTGAGTGTAGATAATTTTTTTGAGAATTTTGGAAAGAATAGGCAATATGGGGACGGGTCTATAATTGTTTAGGTTGCCAGGGTGACCTGATTTGAACATAGGTAAACTGTGGGCAGATTTCCAGCAGGTTGGTACCGAGGAAGTGATGATAGAAAGATTGAATATGTGGAGTAAGGGGGCTGTAAGGTAATAATCACCTAATTTGAGGAAGAATGGTTCCAGTCCATCCGTGCACCACCCTTTCTGGTGTCTAGTTTTTGTTGGTCTTCCACTTCCTTGAAGGAAATGGGATGGAGTTGGAAGGGTTGTGGTTGGGGAAGCAGGTGAAGATTCATTGTCTGAGGGAAAGCTGTGTATCCTGGTAGAGGGAAAGGGATCAAATGCCATCCCAGTGGTGGTAAAATGTGAACTGAGTTCCTCGAGGATCCAATTGTGTTTTTCAATTATCACTCCATTGGAATGGATCTTGGTGGGAATGGAGGGAACAGCTTTACGTCCTTCAACAGACTTGACGGTCTGTCAGATCTTTGCTGAATTCTCTTTGGCTTGTTTGAGTGAAGTGATGTAAAAGTTAGACTTGGCAGTACATACAAGTTTGATGCATGCATTCCTGGCAACTCTTAATGCCTTCCAGAAGGACAGGCAGTCAGTGTCCCTTGCACGGGTCAACAGTTTGCTGCAGTTGGACAGCTTAGCTATATGGTTGGGTATAAGCCATGGGTGGGAAAGTTTACAAACACTGATCTTGATAAAAGGGGCATGCTTATTCTCCAGCAGAATTGAATTATCATTGAAGATGTCTAAATAAATTAAATGGATTCTAAATCCTGTTGGGCCTTGGTGGCTAAAGGGACAAGCAACAGCAGAAAAAAACATAGACTCTTACATCCCAGAGCAGGGCTGGGTCAAGCACTATAAAAATGTCTTCTGGGTGAAGGAAGAAGGCTTTTTGGTTTTAAAAATAACAGTTATAGATACAGGCCTAAGAATACA
Organism: Neoceratodus forsteri; assembly: GCA_016271365.2. Lineage (NCBI taxonomy): Eukaryota > Metazoa > Chordata > Ceratodontiformes > Ceratodontidae > Neoceratodus > Neoceratodus forsteri. The sequence goes on from CM028130.1 coordinate 13,518,274, forward strand.
ATGCTTTAAGGTCTATATGGTGATAAAGTCCCTAAAAGTAGAAAAATTCCCTGGTCCAGACAAAATACCTGCAGAAGTGTACCAGAATAATTTATCCATTTGATGCAATACACTAACACATTTTTGTAATATATGCATTAAGGACGATTTCATCCCTGAGCCTTGGAGAGGCTCAGAAGTAGTGCCTATACATAAGAATGGCAGCATTATGGACCCTGCTGTGTATCGTCCAGTTAGTCTCCTAGATATCAATCTGAAAATGTTTTCAAAAGTTCTATTGGAAAGGTAAAGAGCAGATAGAAGTTACAGGAGGAATATCTGAGTTACAAGCTGGTTTTATGGCTACCTACAGTGCCATTGATAACTTTTATTTTTAACCACCTAATAGACAATTATGCTTGTCTTATGAAGGAGAACTTGTATGTGGTTTATACAGAATTTTCAGCTGCCTTTGATACCATTGATTGAGGAATTCTTTGGTCAATATTGTTGGAAAAGGGAATTGATGCAGCTCTCGTTAAGGTGCTCTTTAACCAATCCACACATATTAGGCTGGGAACAGGAGCACACCTCTCAACAATAATACCCACAAACAAAAGGGTTAGACAGGAGTGTGTTTGTTCCTGACCTACCCTGTTCTGGTTGTATATAGATGGCCTACTAAGGAAAATTGAAAATTTGGATTCAGAGTCCCCAAACATTAACAAAACAGCTGTATCTGCCCTGGCATATGCAGATGACCTAATTCTCTTCTCACTAACAAAATCAGGTCTACAGAAAAAAAACTGGATTTACTAGATAAATACATAAAATATTTGAAACTCAAGAAACTCAAGAAAAAATATTGCAGAAGCTGGAAAAGTATGACCTGGTTACATTGAGTAGATATGTGGAAAGAACTATGACTCTAAGTCTGAAATACAGAAGCTACATTAAAAATAAAATAGCAAACCATTGGATTACTATTGAAGACAATTTGATAAAATGCTCTAAAACAGCTCTATGGTACGCTTTACATGCAGATAACCATACATATAAATAGTATCTAACAATTTTAACAGATCCTACATTAAGGAAAATGTGTACAAGGTACAAGATGGAGTGTTTTGAAAGTAATGGCCAAGTAGCCAGATACAGAAAACTTACAGAATCTGCCAAAACAATGTTTTTGTAACATTGGTCCAAAGAAGATTTGATGTATGTAATCTGGGACTGTAGCTGGTATAATAAGGAGAGAAGGCATTGTTTGGCAGCATTTATCGAAGCATGGGACAGTGCTGACAGAGAACTACATACACAACTACTGCTACTAATCAGGACAATTGGGCAATAACTAAAGTTGCTATTTTTTCTACAAATAAAAAACGATTAGGAAAAATAAAACAAAACATGCTATCTAAACAGTTATATTTAAGTTTCAGATGGTAGCTAGCTTTATAAACAGATGAGAGTATATAATAGTGTGACGTTTTAATGTATGATGAGATCTAATATCACTTGTATGCATGCTCTTAGAATAATATAATTGCTGGAACTGTTATGTGTATTTAAACTGTTCAATTTTATATCTATGTATGTATGTATAATTGTAAATACCTAATGTCTCAAACAATAAAGCTTGATTGATAAGTTATCACAGTGGTAATGATGTGAAATGATGCCTGACACTGTCAGTCCAATCCACTTTGTTTCTGCTTGGGTCATCAAGTGGGGTCTATCTCAAATCATTTGTACCACTTGAGTATAGAGATATTGACCACCGTCCCCACCAGATTCATCCATGGAAGATACCAACCAAAGTCATGGCTGCCATGACTTTGGTTGGTATTGAGGCAGTGAGTGACTGACCTTGGTCTTAAACTCCCAGAGCAGTGCATTCTCCTTGGCCAAGTTCCTATGCGAAGGGCTGGACTGCTGATATTGTCTGTTGATTCCTTTGTATTTTGCTGGTTTGATTTCTCTGATACTTCTCTGTTCTTTTGGAGCCTCCTCATTTCTGGTTGGAAGGCTTGTCCTGTTGGGAATCTTTTGATTTTCCTTCCACCACATACTGGGTGGATGATTGGTCTGTTTTGCACCGCAGCTGTTTGGCCTTGGAACCTGATCCCAGGTTCAGTGAATAAATCTGATATGCATGTTCCACTTCCCCATGATCTCATGTAAGTAGTCCAGTCTCAGGAATACCACTGTATTGACCTTATTGTCAAGTGCTGACTGTAGATTTTTCAAGAACAGGCATTTGTACTCATTTGAGTCCCTGTCAGAATACTTGCTGGCCAGGTCTTTGCCTGCTATGAACGAGAGCCACAAGCACCTTTGTACTGGGCTAGGGTCTCTATGGCATGCTGCTTTATCAGATGGGCTAGCATTACACTGACCATGTTAGGGTAGCGCCACCAAGAGTTGGGTTGTGACGGCTTCAAATGGGGCTGTGACATCACTGTGTATTCCTTCCAGCAACTTGGACCACAGTGTAGGATCCATGGTCTGTTTCAGAACCTGTACCCTGTGCTCAGTGTCAAGGCTGAACATTTCACAGTGATTCCTCACTTTTTCCAAATGACAACTGATGTCACATGGGGCCATCTGGCCTATTTTGTCTGCAATGTTCTAGATGGCTTGTGTGGACTGCAGAGCATTTGGGGTAGGCCCTTGCTGCCATGCCATGGATTTGATAACCACCTTGGTCATGGTAGAGGGCATGTCCTGATGGAGGGTCTGTTTCTCCACCTACTTTTTCAGCATGTCAGAGACTGCTTCCTTCAATTCCCTGGCCTGAGCATTGAAGATTCCAGCTTTTGAGCTTGCCTTATGAGTCAGGTTCTGCACCTTCTCCCTGTTCTTCTTATTCAAGGTGGCTACTGGTAGGTGAGGCCTCAACCCTCTGAAGTCCCACGTGCTGCCATCTTGAATTCCTCCATTATTGCTGTCATCATCTTCTGATGATGACAGGTTGATGGGCAAAGCATACAGAATAGCTTTCACGTAACCCTTCAGGATTGTCAACTGCTGATGCAATTTTGTCATCTTAGCTCTACACATCGAATGATCCACTCTACCTTTGTACAGTCCCTTACTGACATGATCTTGCAAAACTCTGTATGTGGTGCCCACTTCGTAATTTTCCCTAATCTCCTGTCCAATGTCTTCTGACATTTTCAAGTTCTTCAAACAACTCATCATTCTCACTCCATAATGTATCATTTATACCAGTAAGCAAGTCATTCAGTGTTAACACATGCTTCTTATCCTGATGTACCTTTCACAATCCTCTCTCACCCTAACAACCTCTTTGTCTTTTTCCTGCACAGTACTCTCAAGTTCATTCTGGGTCTCGTTCCTAAACTTTTCATTTACTTGGTCCTACTCCTCCATAGCTCCATAGCCTCTCGGATTTGGAACCTAGTTCCTTTTTAGCACTAGGACCTCCACTTCCACTGCTTGTAATTCAGTATACAGGGTGGCAAACCATTATACCTTTTGAGTAATATTTCTAACAGTAGGTTTTGTTTCCAAATACAGTTTGCAAACATAATGTATTAGATGGGCTTGTGATTTCATTTCAGAGTGAAATTACACCAACCTCCATGGGAAGTCAAAAAGTTTGAGATGTCTAGTTTGAGCTCTGTGCCAATCGCCATTTTGGAAGGTTCCCCTTTTACTGCACTTTCTGGGAGTCCAAGGTGTATCGATCCACCTTGTGCTCAACAGCTTGACAGTTTGACACTTGGGTATGGAGAAACTCACAAACTGAAGCCACAAGGTGAACAAGGGGCATAGGTTTGAGCACCTTCATAATTCCCAGTCTCATTCATGGTACAGGGGGCTTGCAAGACTGTCTGTATGGGCTGAATGGGAAGGCATAGGTTCCAACACCTTTGTGATTCCTATGCCCATTCATCTCTACACCATTCTGCACACTGGTTCAGTTCTGTCCAATCAAGTCCTTGCCACGGTCACCATTAGTTGGGTTAGGCAGGATTCTAAACCTGATGGCAAGACACAACACAGAAGACTGGTGTCACAGAATAAAGGTTTATTCCCCAAATACATGTAAAAAGCACAGCAATACCTGCTAGGAATTCAGAACTTTGATGTTATAGAGAAACTCAGTGAAAAACAGGATTACATGGATTATTATAGTCAGACATAAGAGGATCCGTTATCTGGTAATGTGCTCATCTGCATAGAACAGAAGATAAACACATTAATTGTTTTGTGGTATGGTGGGCATCTTGCACCCAAGGCCATTAGGTTTTTCACCTATACAGTAATAAACATTTTGCTGGCTAAGGCTACTTTTGAGTTAGAATACAATGATTTATAAAATATGCTGATCATAGCTTTATGGCTAGTTGCTGTAGGGGTGCTAACACCACAAAAATAACAATACTGGATAATAGGTTGAAAGCACATTGTAGCAAGCAAGAGTAAATACCAATATACCCTATACTGTGTCATAAAACATGGTAGTCAACATTAGGGATGGTAGGTCAGGCAGGTCTACAAAGCTAAGGATTTGGTAGGTGAAGGAAGCATTCGGCAGTAGAACTAGTGTCACAGAATATCATTCATTGTGTTATTTATTTATTTAAACAGCAGTTTGAAAACCTTTGAGCCATAGGCTCATTTACAAAGGTATCTTGGTCACAGTAAGACAAACGAAAATACACAGTATGACAGTATAACACAGTATAACAGTAACTTAAGACATAGATACAAACAAGCTGGTACAGGTAGGATTGATGAAAACAATACCAGAGTTATGTTGTCCTTAACAGCTTAGTAGTAAGCTTTGTCATAAGTATTGAGTACGGCTTTGACTAGTGGCAATTACAGCTTCGGGTGTTAACAAGGTGGTTCCTGTAAGGAAGTTTTGAAGCACAATATAGTTGGAGCTTCGGAGATGGAGGGGGGCAGTGTGTTGAACCAGGAGGGGGCCCTAAAGCTGAAGGCTCTTTGGCCGTGAGAGGTCCTAGCTCTAGCGATAACAAGAGAGGTTTTCCCAGAGGTCCGAGTATGAACTAGTGGGACAGAGCGGTGGATGGTGGTGGTCAATCCTGGAGGGGATAGCCCAAAGATGGTCTTTTTTGTAAGGGTACAGGTCAGATATTTGAGGTGCTCGTGAAGATCAAGTACCAGCGCTTTAGCATACAGTAGACAGGTGTGTGTTAGCCTAGGTACCCCTGTAATTAACCTGCATGCCTTATTCAGAGTAGTGTGAATTTTATGGAGTGCGGTCTGATCAGCAGCACCATACACCGACAGTCCATAGTCCACTAGGAACAGGATAGAGAAGGTGACTGTGAGTCGAAGAGCCTCCGGAGGGAGGCAGTGTTTATACCGAAGTAAGAGCCCAATCGGATATTAGTGGCAGTGGCTAGGGCAACGATGTGTCCATGGAAGGAGAGGGAGGGGTCAAAATGGATCCCTAGGTATTTATAGGAGCAAACTTGTTCGAGTGGGAAAGAGGACCCAGAGTGAATGAGGAGTTTGAAGTTGCAGGACTTGTTTTGAGGATGAGTGAAGAACATGGTTTTGTTTTTAAGATTTATCACCAATCTATGTTCATTGAACCAGCCCTCGGCTTGGCGAAGGACTTCTGCAGCAAGTCCTGGAGGGCAATAGGGTTACGACTTGAGGCAAAGATGACTGCATCATCAGCATGCAATAGAAGAATGTTCCCGAGCAAGAGTGTGGAAGGTGTTAAGGTAAAGGAGAATAGTAGGCACAGAATGGAGCCCTAGCAAACCCCAGAAAAGAAGGGACAGGTGTCTGAGTAGGTTCCATTCATTTTACATGCTGTGAGCGGTCAGACAGATAACTGGTGCACCAGGAGAAAGGCCCAGCAGAAAAACCAGAGAGACTAAGGGCATCAAGAAGGAGGGGGTGGGAGACAATGTCGAAAGCTTTGGAGAGGTCAATGAAGACCGCACCAGCCAGAGAACCAGTGTCTAAGGAGGAGTGGAGAAAGTTGGAGAACTCTAGGAGGGCTGTGTTGGTACTGTGGCCCACTCAGGAGCCATGCTGCTCAGGACATAGGACATTGTAGGTGGAGAGGTAGTCAGAGATTTGAGAGGCCACCACTTTTTCCAAGGCCTTGGAGAGAGGAGAGAGAATGGAGATTGGACGATAGTTTCCAGCCACAGTCCTATCACCACCTTCAAAGACAGAGGTGACAGTGGTGACTTTCCAGGCAGTTGGAACCTTCCCCAGGCAAAGAGAGTGGTTGATGAGGCACGTGATCGGGGTAAGGACTGTGTCTAAGACTAGCTGTAGGATACACGGATCCAGGGTGTCACTGCCCATACTATTACTCTTGAGGGCAGTGACAAGGTGCAGCCTAAGTTATTGGGCAGAAACACGGCGGAGGAGAAAATAAGGGTGAGAAAGATTTATGGCAGGTGCTGGGGGAGAGGGTCAAAAAAGATTTTTAGGGAGGATAGGGCTAAGATCAGAGAATGAGGTGTTGAGGTGGTTGGCTATGAGGGCTGGGTCTGAGGAGATCACGCCATTAATGTTGATCTGAGTGGGTGGGGGGAAGTGTGCACTCCCATTTAACTGTTTAATGTTATCCCAGAAGGTTCTGGGGTTCCCCCATGAGGCAATGAGTGAGGACCGATAGTGCTCAGACTTGGCCTTTCTGATGGCCCGAGTGCACTTGTTTCGGGTGGCAGCATACAACTGCCTGTCACTGGGCCGGCCATTCTCAATGGCATGGTGCCATAGGTTGTCCCTATGCTTGAGTTGGTGGATCAAAGCTGGGGTTACCCAGGGGGCATTCTGCCTTTTAGAAAGGCGGGTCGACATTGGGCAAAGATATCACAGGCATTATTAAAAGTTTGGGTAAAGAAGGAGAGAGCTGTGTCGATGTCAGGAGTTCCTTAGTTTTATCAAGTCCACTAAGTATTAGACGCCAGCATGTGGACTGTGCTATGGGTTTGGGGACTGAGGATGACCAGTGGAATAGAATGGGGAGTGATCGCTGAGAGAGTCTGGGAGGACTTGTACATTGGGAATCCGATTAGGGCGATTGGTGAGTACCACATCAAGTCGGGTACTGGAGCCTCTCTGGGGTTACTCCTAGGGTGGGTAACTAGTTGTGTTAGGTCTATTGCAGAAAATGAGTCATGGGTAGAGGAGGAGAAGGGCTGAGCCAGTTGACATTTAAGTCACCCACCAGATTTTGATCAGTGGAAGGAGGTAGTGAGGAAAGGTATTCTGTAAGAGAGGCAATGGCCTGTGTTTGGTCCCGGGGGGGCACTTTGCAGTAGTCAGATAAAGGGGTCCCTTTAAAGGGTCAGGGGTTAGTTTCAGCATAAGCGCCTGGGCCCTGGTGTCAAGGATGGGAGCAGGCAGGGCTAGTACGGGGAGAGATTCCTTGACATAAATAGCGCAGCACCGCCCCGGCTCCCAACACGGTCAGACTGAAAGAGGGTGAAACCAGGAAGGGAGACTAGGGAGTCAGGGGAGGATTTCAACAGCAAGTCTCAACCAGAGCGATGACATCAAGGTTAATTGATGTGACCAGGCATTGTAGTGAGTCAAACTTTTAAGAGGCTACAGATATTCATAGAGACCATGCATAGGCCTGTGGTGCTAGTCGGGGAGCTCCTGGGAACCGGGCCAGGGTTTAGATGAATGTTCCCTGACAGGAGTAGTAGCATGACTAACACACTGGATGGAAGATGGTGAGAGGTTTTCCTACGATTGACATGGGGGAGGTGAGGCTAAGGGAGCAGGGGTGGGCAGGGTGGTACAGGAAGGGAAGGCAAGAATAAGAACACCCAGATGTGCCTGAGGTGAGGAGGAAGCTAGCGGGAGGGCAAGGAGGACTGAGACACACAGAAGTCCCAAGGGCAAGAGAGCAGGTTCAGGAGCAAGGGAGGGAGGGTGCCAGGGCACAGTCGGAGTAGCAGATGGGTAAGTGGCAAGTGCACTGCTAGTGGGGATAGGTACAGGCAGAGTGTGAGGCAGGGCCAATACATTGTGGTGAGCAAGATCCAAGGGAAGTAGTACTGTACAGGTAGGAGAGGAAGTAGAGAGGAGCATAGGTCCTCTAGTGGCCAGCAGGTATAACCTGCAAATGGGAAAGTGGGAGATAGGTTCTAGGCAACAGGACGTGATGTCACTGGATGTGATGTCACGGGTGGATCCTTAAATTGACAGTCGCCTCCTGTGAGTGGGTGGCTGGTGGGCGGGCAGATCGCCAAGCGCTGTTGGACTAGCACCCCCCTGCAGGCGTCCAGATGAAGAGAAGAGGCTCTCTTTACCTCAAAAGTTACCAGGCTGGAAATTCAGCTTCCTCAGCTCCTCAGGTGAGCTGCTTGTGTTGCTTGTTTGTCACGAGTGCCTGCCGCAGTCGGCAGTGAGCTTGAGGGGGGCTGCCTATGTAGTGGAGAAAACAAAGCATCTCATTACTATGCAGCAGGAGAAAATGTTGTGACTTACACAAAGGGGCCCCACTCTAAGCAAACAGGGCTATTCCAAAATGAGGTCACACTAGGACCCAGCTATCCTAATACCTTCAGTTACAAGCACAATTAGATCCAATACCACAATATTAAACAAGTCTCTCTATATTAGCTGCTTAGTATATCTGGCTTTAAGGTATAATCAGCAAGGCAACTCTAGGGCACCCAGTGAATCCTAGCTTTACAGTTCAGCATTATGCCATGCAGAACTCCACATGACTGTCACATCTCATGCGATAGTGGATGTAAACTGTTTGTGATCACTAACGTTTGTCAGCCATCATTTGCATCTGGTACTAAGGATACCCCATGCCACACAATAAAGTTTTTATTTTATGCATAGCAATTTTTGGTATTGGCTCATTGGGGATTATTTTGCTCCATATTTTGTGCCATCACCAGCTGTGTCATTCTCCCAGCTGGCAATTGAGGTTCTCTATGCTGTGTGTCAGTTGCCATAAATTAAACCAACTTCTTTGTTCTAGCTTGCAACAATCCCTGGTACCCTTTTTACAGGGTTTGTGCAAAACATTTAGCACAAGCTACCATAAATTATATAAAGTGTCATAACTGCACCCACCCGTGCAAACCAGACACAATTGAGGCAAAGTGATTTGGCATGCCATCAGAACCTCAAGTGTCATGGTGCAGACTTGGTGCAAGCCCTGTGCCACGCTTTGAAACTCTTGCACAAAGTATCATTATTTTCAAGCAGCTCAGATATAAAATGGTTATTCTTTCTGACAACTCTCATAAGCTAATCAGTCTTTGTGTTGAGAGATACCCGCTATATAAGAGTGGTTTCGATGAAAGAAAGAAGAGAATGGCAAACTCCACTATTCTGTCATCTGAAGGAAGGAAGTAAAATCATTCTTATAGTATATTACCAAGGGTGCCTCTGAACAATGTTACTACATTATAAATCCAGTTTATACATATATTTATTTTTCTGAAACAACTGTGAGTTAATTTAGTTCATAATTCTTGTCTCAGACAAATTCCTGTTCTGTCCTGTGTAACTTACTGGTAGAAAAAGGCTGTGACATCTGCCTCTCTGAGATATTACTTGTCCAAAGGGCAAACGACTTCATCACTTCTAAGATAAAATCCCTAAATGAATGGCTGAGGAAATGGTGCCTCAGACAAAATATTCCTTGTTTGACACATTGGGAGGAATTTCACCTTAATCCATCCCTCTTTTGTTGGGATGGTTTACATCTTAGTAGACGGGGCAGTAATCAACTGGGACAAAAAATCGCAACTTTTATTCATTCCCTTTAAACTGACTGCTAAGGGGGAGTTTAGGATATGTACGGAAACTCTTAACATGGGGACTCAGTTTTCTAGCTACAACCAGTTAAATATCCTATCTCTAAACACTCGATCGTTAAACATCACTAAACATGCTGAGCTCGAACTTAAGACTCATCTCCTTGATTTATCCCTAATAGCTATTACTGAAACCTGGGGTAATTCCTACAGAAGTTGGTCATCTGAAATACCGTGTTATAAACAGTATTTTAAAATAGACCTGACATCAAATCAGGAGGTGGGGTTAGTCTGTATGTTAGAGAAAGTATTATTTCCTACTGGTCTCCAGTAGATGTAGACTCCGAGAGTTTGTAGGTCTATATTCAACCTAAAGTCCTTCCACAAATTTTAGTTGGAACCTGTTACGGTCCTCCCTCTTCTGACAGCACCCAAAGTTCAAGGTTAACAGACGATATCTCCCAGCTAGCAAATAATGGCTCTGTCCTAATTTTAGGAGACTTTAACTTACCAACTATTAACTGGGATACTTTGACGAGCTCTAATAATTATGACAACAACTTTCTTACAACCATTATCGACCTGAGACTGTATCAACTAGTCAAAGAACCTACTTGGGGAAGTAACATCCTGGACCTTGTAATAACAAGTCTAGACATTCCAGTGAACAACTTACACATATCTGAACCTCTTGGTAACAGTGACCACATGTCAATTTTTCTTACTATTCCATTACATCAATGCCCTTTATTAAATAAACATAAAATTAAACATTATGAACGAGCTGATTTTCAAAAGAAAAATGACCATTTAAGCAAAATTGACTGGATACATACCTTATCACCTCTTAACACTAATGAGTCATGGGATTTTTAAAAGCACAAATACAGATACTTGAACATCAGTCGTTCCTGATAAGCATAAGTATAATAGTAAAGGTAAAATCCACCATGGTTTACTCCTCTATTAAAAAACAAATTTCACAATGTAAGCTATTCTCTACTAAAAATTTCCATAAATACTAATAACAAACTGTTAACTCAATATAGGGAATCTGTTAAAATCCTTAAAAAATTATTATTGAGCCAAAAGAAACTTAGAATTCGCGATTGACATACTAATGACTCGCATAAATCACTTTACGCTTATCTAAATAGTAAAAAGGATAACAATAAAACAATTGGCCCCCTTAAAATAAATAATTCAATAATATCCTCTGACTTCACCACTGCTAATATGTTAAATAATTATTTTTTATCAATTTTACTCAGGACCTATCTCCTTCCCCATGTAAAAATCTCCTATTAGGAAATATAGATTACAAGGTACTACAAAATGATATTTACAAATTATTACTAGCTTTAAAAAAATACTAGTCCTGGTCCCGATAATATTTGTTCCAAACTCCTTTTGGGCGCTATAGATACAATTACACTACCGATTACAATTATCTTTAATAAATCTCTCCAAGAATCCATGGTTCCCCTTGACTGGTTAACGGCAATAGTAACTCCCATTTTTAAACAGGGTTTGCATTCTAAAGTTGACAACTACCGTCCAATCAGTCTAACCTCGATTCCCTGTAAATTACAGGAGAAAGTAATCAAAACACTGTTAGAAAAAGAAACTGAATCCCTAAATATTACTGACATCACCCAACACGGATTTAGAACTGGTTTATTTTGCACTACAAATCTGTTGTCCTTCTATAATTCCATAAGCTTGAACCTTGACTTAGGCATTCCTTCGGATGTCATTTTGTTAGACTATAGTAAAGCCTTCGATTAAGTATCTCATGCTATTCTGATTAACAAACTTACCCACTTTGGCTTTTTAGCAACATTGGTGTCATGGATGAGAAGCTGGTTGACTAATCAATCTCAGAAGGTCCGGGTCAATGGCACTATGTCAGACCTAGGCAGAGTGACAAGTGGTGTTCCCCAGGGCTCTGTCCTGGGACCCACCCTGTTTAATATCTTCATTAGCGATATGGAAATCGACTCAACTAACATTCTTATGAAGTTTGCAGATGACACTAAGCTAGGGAGAGCTGTTAATAATGCAGTCAACATGCAGGCAATGCTAACTGATCTTGCAACAATTGAATACTGGGCTCTTGCCAACAAAATGGACTTTAATGTGTCTAAATGTGCTGTTTTACATATGGGGAAAAATAACCCTAAACAGGCATATACACTGAGCAATATCAAGATTAAGGTTTCCTGTCTTGAAAAAGATCTCGGGATCCAAGTAAACAACAAACTTACCTCATTTTCACACTGCAACAAAATCGCTAACCAAGCCAATGCTCTTCTTCAAAGGATCAATTGCACATTTGTATCAAAAACTGAACAGTGCATCATTACCTTGTACAGATCTCATGTTAGGCCCTACCTAGATTATGGTTCCCCTTTTTGGAGTCCTTACCTCATTAAGGATGTAAACAGAGTTGAGAAGTCTCAGAGTAGAGCTACAAAAATGATTCCTCATTTGGCACACCTGGACTATGAGAGCAGACTACAAAAGACAGGTTTGCATTCTTTTGAATTAAGAAGAACAAGAGGTGATTTACTACTACTCTTTAAGATTATCAAATCACCCATTTTGATGAGACAATGTGGCATATCAGTCTCTTCCATAAAAATCGGACCAAGGCTAAATAATAAACAGTTGGATATCGCTAAATGTAACACTAATAAGAGATAAAACTTTTTCTCTATAAGAACTCCTTGTCTATGGAACACTCTTCCACAAGACATTATTGATGCAACTACTTTAACGTCTTTTAAAATGAAATTAGATAAATGGCTAACCAGACAGAATCACAACAATGATCCACACATGTGGAGGACAATCTTGATGGGCCTCGGCCTTCTTTTGTTCTTTCAACCAAGTAACCAAGTCCTGCAGTATGTTACTGTCTTGATCCCATCTTCAGGGCTTGTTTCTAAGAGCTGAATTTAAAAAGGGAAGAATACTTACCTCTCAACTATCTCAGATCATGAGAGACATCTCTCATTTAACACCTTGGAATTGCTCTGTTCCACATTCATCTCATACAGGAAAAGTACTGCTCAGATAGAGAAGTGGCTACAAACTCAGATTTTGTAGCAGAAATTCATATAATCCTCTATGATCCTAAAGTGATATTACATTTTGCGTACATGAAGCGCTAGTTCCTACGGAGTTTGTAATTTGTATCTTTTTGTTTGATGATTATAAGGTCTAGAGTCTCACATTTTCCCAAATTTGAGAATCAGTGTCCCACATTTTGATGAAAAAGGGTGAAACATACAGGAAGGGAAACATTCCATTATACTGTACAATGAGGGTCAGATATTAAAAACTCTGCCCCTGGGCTAAGTTAACACTGCCCGGCAGGCAAATGTAGCCTGGAGCACAATAGAAACATAGAAACATAGAAAACATAGAATTTTAAGGCAGATAAGGACCACTTGGCCCACCCAGTCTGCCCAATTCTCTGCCTACTGGATAAGCTGCAGATCCTAGTTAACTAGCAGCCTACTTCTTCCTACCCCCACCCCCAAGAATTGATTTATGACTGTCCCATGCATGCTTGAATTCCACTACTGTTTTTAACTCCATGACCTCCTCCAGAAGACCATTCCATGCATCCACAACCCTTTCTGTGAAAAAATACTTCCTTAAATTACCTCTGAGCTGCCCCCCCTCTATCTTCAAATTGTGCCCCCTTGTTCTTGCACACCTCTTTTTGAAAGATGCTACCCTCTTGGACTTTGTTGATTCCTTGAGGTACTTGAAAGTTTCTATCATGTCCCCCTCTCCCTCCTTTCCTCGAGGCTACATATATTAAGCTCCTTAAGTCTCTCTTCATATGTCTTCGGTGCAGACCCTGCACCATTTTAGTTCCCTCCTCTGGACGGCGTTTCAACTCTGTCTATGTCTTTTGCGAAGACTGGGTCTCCAGAACTGCACGCAGTACTCCAGATGGGGTCTGACCAGCTGTCTGTACAGAGGGATAATAACTTCCTGTTTTCTACTGGTGATGCCTCTCCTATGCATTCCAGTATCCCCCAGCCCTCCTTGCTGCCCTCTCACATTGCTTGCCCACCTTTAGGTCATCTGATATGACTACCCTCAGGTCCCTTTCCATTTTTGTTGTTGTTATCTCACCCCCACTGTGTACTCTTCCCTGGGTTTTGTTTCCAGGGCATTACCTTTTGCACTTCTTAGCATTGAATCTAAGCTGCCATACATTTGACCATTCCTCTAACCTTGCCAAGTCCCTTTTCATCCTTTCCACCCCACCTTGTGCATCAACTCTGTTGCAGATCTTTGTGTCATCTGCAAAGAGACATAATTTTCTTCCAGTCCCTCTGCAATGTCGCTTATAAAGACATTGAAGAGGACCATCCTAAAACTGAACCTCGATGTGCCCACTAGTAACCCACTTTCTTCAGAGTGGACTCCATTTACTATTACTCTCTGTGTCCTATTCTTCAGCCAATTTTTACCCAGGCTGTCATCTTGGGACCCACTCCTAGGCTAGCTAACTTGTATACTAATCTTTTGTGTGGGACTGTGTCAAATGCCTTGCTAAAGTCTAGGTAGGCCATGTCCACAGCCCCTCCCTGATTCGCTACTTTGGTCACCCAGTCAAAGAAATCTATCAGATTTGTCTGTCATGACCTTTCCGCTGTGAATCCATGCTGCCTTGGGTCCTGTGCCCCTCTGGCCTCTAGATACGCGACAATTCTTTCCTTCAGAAGTGATTCCATCATTTTCCCTAACACTGAGGTTAAACTAACAGGTCTGTAGTTTCCTGCTTCTGCCTTGCTCCCACTTTTGTGAAGGGGAATCACATCTGCCCTCCTCCAGTCCTTGGGTACCACCCCATCCTCCCATGATTTGTTAAACAGGGTAGTCAGTGGTGTCACTAATTCTATCCTTAGTTCTTTTAGAATTCTGGGATGAATCCCATCAGGCCCCATTGCTTTGTCCACCTTCAGTTTTAAGAGTTCTTTTAGAATCCTTTCTTCTGTAAATGGGCTGGTATCAAGTTCTGTATCCAGAGTGTTTCTACTGTTTTTTTAGGTACCTCCCCCTCTTCCTTTGTAAATACTGAGCAAAAATATTTGTTTAGTATCTCTGCCTTTTCACAGTCACCATCTGCCCCCTTCCCCTTTGTTAAGCCTCACTATCCCTCCTTGGTCTTCCTTCGCTCCTGATGTACGTATAAAGGTTTTATCCCCTTCTTAACTGAGTTGGCTATCTTTTCTCGGTTTGGGCCTTTGCTGTTCTGACTGTCTTCCCAGCTTCCTTTTGCTTTAACTGATACAGTTCTCTGTTCTGCTTCTTCTGTGATTCCTTGTACTTCCTGAAAGCTTTCTTTTTCTCTTGAACCTTCACTGCCACTTCCTTTGAGAACCATAGTGGTTTCTTACATCATTTAGTTTTGTTTATTTGCTTCACACAAAGGCTTGTTACCTCTGTGACAGCAGTTTTTATTATTCCCCATTGTTCTTCCACCTCCTTCCTGCCCATTTGCTAGTGCATTCCATAGGCACTCACCCATTTTGGCAAAGTCAGCCCTCCTAAAGTCCAGTACCTTTGTCTTTGTATGGCTTGACTCTATTGCTGTGTTTATTGTGAACCATACTGTTCGATGGTCGCTAGTTCCCAGATGGCTACCCACTTCTACATCTGTGTTCCTCTCTTCATCTCCATTTGAGAGAACCAGGTCTAAGATTGCTCCCTCTCGAGTGGGCTCCAATACTAGTTGTCTAAGGCATGCCCCCTGTAGGGCATCTAGAATAACCCCACTCTTCGAAGTGGCTGCTGCAACTGCACTCCAGTTAACATCTGGCATATTCAGATCGCCCATCAGCAGTATCTCCCCTTTTTCTGCCATACTAAGTATACTTTCTATCATTTCCTTGTCCATTTCCTTCCCCTGAGAAGGGGGTCTGTATACAACCCCTGTGCGGATTGTGGTGCCATTGCCGGTCTCCAAATTTACCCACAGTGCTTCTCCTCCTCCCTGTTTTCCCTTTTGTTCTGTTTTGATTCCTTCCCTTACGTAAAGAGCTACTCCTCCTCCTCTTTTTACCCTCTCTGTCCCTCCTGTAGATAGTGTATCCTGGTATGTTTACGTCCCAGTCATGTTTTTGTGTGAACCATGTTTCTGTGACTGCCATGATATTCAGATGTTCCTCCTCCATCAAGGTCACTAATTCAGGAAGCTTGTTACTCAGACTATGGGCATTGGTACTCATTGCTTTCCATTTTTTGATGGCTTTACCTTCTGTAGCAGCATTCCCCACTGACCTTTCTACCTCTGTCTTTTTCTCATTTAGTACCCTGTTTTGCAGGGAGAGGCTGGGATTTTCCTGTTGCTTATCAGTGCCTCCCCCTTGACTAGTTTAAAAGCTTGCCAATGTAGCATTTAAACTGATTGCTCAAAAGACTTGTTCCCTTCCTGGACAGATGCAGACCATCCTGCCAGTATATTCTGGTGTCCCTCCAGGTGGAACCCCAGTCCTCAATGAAGCCAAACCCCTGTGCTCCACACCATTTTTTCAACCATTCATTAAACTGCATGGTGCAAAGTACCCTTGCCTCACTCATGCCATTGACAGGCAGCATCTCTGAGAAGGATACTGTGTGTGCTACTTGTCTTAGGCCCCTCCCCAGTTCTACAAAGTCCTTCTGCACTGCTCTAATCTCATGTTGAGCCAAGTCATTTGTCCCTAAGTGGACAATGACGTCCAGCTCAGACTCCCATGCAGCTGTTCTCGTGATCCTGAGGATGCGCTTCCTGTCCCTCCGAGCCATGGCACCAGGCAGGCACCTTACTTCAGTTTTCCCTGCTCCCCTCAGTTCTATCCCACTAATAATTGAGTCCCCCACCAGGAGCTGCTTCCTTTCCTTGTGGTGTCCTCTGCCTCCTTCCTGTGGGCCTCCCTTGTGACAGGTGTCCTCAGCCTCCTTAATTTCCTGTGTGGGTGCATCCACAGGGGAGCTGTCCTCCTCCAGAATGGTGTATGGATTGTGGAGTGTAACAACTGACTGGGTGTGCCTCTGTTCCACCATCCTCACCCTCCCTGAGCCCACTGTGGTCCAACTGCTGTGCTTTATTTGCAACCTCTGAGGTAGTGGTGGTGGTTCTGGTGCTCCCTGGATGGGGGAGGTTCACTTCCTACCATCCAGTCTGGCCTGGGGGAAGGTTCCCTTCCTGCTGTCCAGTGTGGCCTGAAGACGGGCAAATTCCTCCCTCAGGACAGAGAGTTGTCTGCAAATAGGGCAGTATCTCAGCCTCCAGAAAGACTCCCAGAAGACTGCTGCCCCACAGCCATTATATTGCACTACTCCCCACATGATTATGTACTTGTGTGTGTGTGTGTGTGTGTGTGTGTGTGTGTGTGTGTGTATGTTTGTGTGTGTGATTGGTTTGTTATACAGAAATATATATATTATACAATGTGTATGCTTATATTTTCAGTGCTGTGTGCTAGAGAGGCTATGACATTGATATGCACCTTGCACTCTTGAGGAATGATGTCAGAACCCCAGGTATAAAGGAACTATTTCCGGGGTGGGTGGGGTGAGGGTGGGAGGGTTGGACCTAAACTGTGCCCTCACAAAACAATCAGCTAAGAGCTCTGACCCACTGCTGCAATGAGTGCCTTCCTGTCAGCAAGATACCATACATAACAATTTGACAGAGAAAATCCCCTGCTAATCAAACAGAGAAAAATCCAGACATCCAAGTCAGACACAGGTAAACCTCCCCAGCCCCAAAACAGCCTGGTGGTTTGTGCTCTGAAAGCAGTCAGCCCTAAAATAAGTCAGCTGTGCTTTAAACTCTTCCTGCACTGACAATCTTAAGAAATGTAACAAGACTGTCTTTTCCTGATAATTCTAAGTTCCTTATTTCACCTTTCAGTTAGAAGTAGCCTCCACATGCAGAATATCTGCTACAAACCAAAGACAATTGTAAGGTTCACCTCCCTCTGTTGTGAGCACAACTAGCTTTCTTGCAAATCCTATGTTCAGTATTGCAGCTCCCAGCAAGAGGTAGTTTGACTTGAAAAATATTAGCTGTTCTGATGAGTTTGCTATAAAACACTTGCTTATAATACTATTATATATTACATATTTGACTAGCAAGCTATAGTCAAAAGGAATAGCCTGGGGCAAACAGCATCTGAATATACCATGGGAATGAGGCTGTGCAAACTGGGCTAGGAGTGCAGGGCAAACATAGCCCTGGAATAAGACAGCACTGAATATAGCAACCAGGAAATGCAAACCTCAACAACAACGATGTGCACAGTGATGTGAGGGTAGGTAGAGATGAACTATGTGGCCAATGTGTGTGCTAGCAAATGCGTGGACCCAGTACAGCTGCAGGCAGCAGTAGATGTGAAAGAACAGCAATGAAAACTGTATAATATTCCCCAAACCATTAGCACCGTGCTAACATGTTAGCATGGCTTTATCATGGAGCTAACCTGTTTGCCCGGTACAAACACATTTGCCCAGAGTTAAGATTTACCATCTTTAAACGTGACATGCGAAAGAGCCTACTTAGGTAGACTCCGGGCAAACAGCAAGATTAGCATCTCATTAGGTCCTGATTTGCATGCGGTTTGCCCAGCATTACTGCAAGGTTCCACAGCTCCACCTGTAGGTCAGTCTGGAAGTACAGGGGCTGGCCAGGCCTGGCTGCAGATCCACCTGTAGGTCACTCCGACAGTGCATGATGGTTGCTGCAGGCTACATGTATGCAGTACAGCATAGCATTGTGTGCCCCAGGAGAGAACACAGCATAGGCACAGGCGGTGGTTGTGCTGCATGCAACTGTCACACTGTAGACCATGTTACAGTGCATGGCAGACACTACAGTAGCAAGGGGGCCGGTAGTGTGAGGGACACAGCAATGCCTATGGTATGTAGGGCATTGATAACCACTGCACTGTACACAGTGACAGGCCCAGCTTGCAGGTGATTACTGATAGTGGACAGTAATGTTTTGCTGTTGTGTGCTCTACAGATGCTGCACCTGTGATATGGGATACTCACAGTGACATATACATGGCTGGCTGTATGTGCTGTGGCATCTGTACATTTGTGTGGTATGTGGCTGGGGGGGCATGTAAGATCCGACAGGCACACAGGTGGTGGGGTATTCCCACTACAGGCCATGTGCACTACGTGATGTGTCCCAGCCTTGTGGCCACACCTGGGCTGTGGTGAGATCTGGCCACCTGTACACCCTCCCCTCAATGGCCACCATGCCCACAGTGCTGCATGTGTGTGCTGGCATCTGTTGGTCACCACAGACGTATGGTCTGCAGGTGTGTGCTGTATGGCCACACTACCATGATGTCCCCTGTGGGCCAGATCACTCCTTACTACCTGTGCTTTGCTGGGACTGGTGGCAGCTGTTGGCATCATGGTGATGGTGCCATCATTGAGAAGCATGTGTCTGGCATTTTCTAAGTGTCTTAATCATATGTTACAGTAGCACAAGCCTCTCAAAAGCTGTGCAAACACCATTCAAAGCAAAAATGTCATGCAAAGCTGTTTGCTCAGGGTTAAGAACAGCTTTTCCTGGGCAGTAATTTGTACCGCATTAAGGGTCATGCTAAGTCACGCTAAACACCTTAGCGTGGCACTAGTTGCTGAATAACTCATAGTGCCTGTATTCATGTTCACTTTGCCCCTTGCATATAATTGTGGTTTGCCCGGCGCTACTGCAGTTTGCACGTGCTATTTGGCCTTTTGAATATGGCAGACCCGTGCCAAACCCACACAAATGGTTTGTGCACCATGCAAAGCTTTCAATATCTGGACCTGAGAGTGGTAGTGGTGGTGGTCTTTTTTGGTCCACATTTAATTTATTAGCTTTAAACTATCCTACGTTACATAGTAACAGTAATTTAAGGTTGAAGGGACTGTATGTCTATCAAATCTGTCCTTGCTTCATAAGCGAGTATGCTGTGCAATACATCATACACTAATTTATAGGAATTCCTCATGCACCCTACTAGCTATGGCACCATGAGATTCTCTTTGTAAACAAGAAATCATCCCGTCATACCTTGCAGGTCTGCACTGTTGTCTTGTCCACTATCTCCACTTGGATGCTATTCCACAGGTTTACAATCTTCTGGTATAAGATGTGCCTCCTAATGTTACCCCTAAATGTATGACCTTTTTACTCCTGGGTGTGTCATTGCATTGTGCTGGAGCACACAGAATCAAAAATTGCTATCTGTTCAATCTTGTCAATATGCTTTAGCATGTGGAAAACTTAGATTTTGCCTCCATCAGCCTCATTTTTCTCCAGGACAATATGTTGTGAGCCTACAGTTAATCCTCATTTGTCCTCCATACCTCCATTCCATTATTATTATTTTTTTTGCAGTTAATCATTTTGATTCACAGAGATAAACATTACAGTTTGTAACAACATCAGGTCATATTCATAGAGTTACGGATTTTGGTAAAACATAGTTGGTCATTTACATACTATAGAGAAACTTCACACAATGGTCATAATTTCAGGAGATGCTGTGGGCCCCTTCCTAACTTGGGGGGGTAGGACACTGTTTTTTGGTGCAGAAAATCATTTGGGTCAAGGGTGGGTGAGTTATTTAATAATTTCCATTGAAGAGTAGGTGTGGAGTCATGGGTTATTCATGTCTGATTTAACCATCTGGCTGAAGGCCTGTATTGACCACATTCTATTGGTCTGTAAAGGTGGTTTAAGTAAATCTTTGCTCTGTGGGTCCCCTGGCCTATTTTCATTTTCTAGGATGTATTGCATAAATGGGGACCATCTTGCTAGTGATGTCTGGTTGTTGTTGGTAGAAAATTGAATCATCTTCACCAAGGTGGCCAGCTTCTCCATGGCTGGAGGCCATTCAGTAAAGGTTGGGACTTCCATCATGCACCACCTTCTTAAGATGAGTCTTTGACCTCCACTGTTGCCTGCATCAGCCAGAGTTTCTGATGACTTCTTATGGTAAAATCCCTAGGCACTATTCAAAGTAACAACAGGGCTGGATAGCTTGGGATCCTGCGTTCAGTGACTTCCGAGCAACACTTCATGACCTTGCTCAATACTGGGAGGATCATATGGCAGTGTCAGAGTATATGCAATAGGTCCATTCCTTTGGCCTTGTACTTCCAGCACTCAACAGTTTGTAGCATGCCATAGGTGCTGTATTTTATTTTGGATTACTAGACTACGTGAGTCACCACATGCGTTCCATGCTGAGGACCAGCTGTTGCTCCATTCCTCCTCAGTTATTGGCACATCAAGCATTTCTTGCCACTTTAATTTGTCTGCGACTGAGGAGTCAGGAGTTGCTTCCCTGAACTGCCTCTATATACTGCATAAATCAGTTTGTGGCTTAGATACTGTACTCCTGCCTATACTGCCACATGCCACTCTCCCTGATTGTCTTCCTGACAATAGTTTGCATTTTTGTCTAGCACACTTAATTATTGTATTTCTCTGTTCTTCCTGCCATTTTAACTGTCTTTGTCCAATTGTAAACACTGCTTTGTTGTTCAAATGTTGTTTAATTACTGTTGTGATATGCCCATTGTATTTCCTGTCTGTACAATGTTCCATTGTTTGTAACTCTCCAAAGTCGTGCCTGAAAATAGACAACATTCTTATCTAGTGCACTTACCCTGTAAACAAAAACTAAATACATAAATATATTACCCTGGTCAGGCCTTTAGGTTTGGTTCTTCAGTAGCTAATGGGAAGTCTCTTACTGATATCTGCCCCTCTGCTCATGGATCTGTTGAATTGGCACCTGCCTTTGGCCTTTCCCTGGTATAAGTGCCTTAGTTGGAGGTACTTCCAAAAATCTCTTTTGTGCAGCTTATACCTCCCTGTAGGGAAGTGAAGGAGTCCAAAGTCTACCCATCTGCAGATAGGATGACATCTTGGCTATTGATATGTTTCTCCCTCCATTCCTCCCATTGAAAAGGATGCCTGTCTATCCTCAAACCTGAGTTGCTCCAGAAGATAGTGTATATCTCCCTATGCTCAGGCACGAGCTAGTGAGTGGGCTTACTTTGTGCCAGGCTGTGCGTGCTGCTTTCACCGTAAGCCACTTCTTAAACTGTGTTGGCAGTTTTTGGTTTAGGAATGTAGTCAGGTCACTTCCTAGAAGTGCTCCCAACTCAGTATCTGCCCAAGTTGGTCGGTTTGACTCTTTCTGATGGAACATTTTGCATGTGCTGGCTACAGAGAAAGGATAAGTATAATGCTGGAAGTGAAGCAGGCCCATCCTCCCCATCCCATGGGGCCTGTAGTTTAGCCCTACTATATCTCGGGGTGGCAGTCTCCCAAATGAAATTTCCTATCATGGCATCTAACTTTCTGAACCACACACTCAGTACTTCTACTGGGATATGTGTCAATAGATAAAATACCTAAGAAGCAATCATCATTTTAACCACGGATATTTTCCCAGGCATAGTAAGGTGCAGATGTTTCCATCTGTTTACCTCTTCTTGCAGTTTGCTAAGCAGGCGGGCAAAGCTTTTGTCCATTATCGTATGTACCTTGGGTGTTAGTCTATCCCCTAAGTACTTAATTCCCCCCTTTTGCCCATGTCATGCCTGTCTTAGAAATCAGTTCAGGTGCAGAACTGTCATTAAGTCGGAGTACCTCTGTTTTGCTCATATTTATTCTGAGCCCAGATATCTTGGCAAAATCATTCAGGAGTTTCAATATATGTGGGTCACTCTCTTGCACATTCCTTGCCAGTATAAGATAATTGTCTGTGTACACCAGTGCATGGTAGGCACTGCCCCCATCTTTATGCCCTGGATCCCATGGTGCTTTCTCAATGCACTTGACAGGGCTTCAATTTCTAGCACAATCAGCATGGGCTAGAGGGGACACCACCACTGCCTGGTTCCTCTATGCAATTTAAATGGCTAAAACAGGGTGTTGTTGGTGAGGATCCTGGTCATCAGGCCCTTACAGAGACTTTGAAACATAGATTTTGATGGCAGACAAGGACTGCTTGGCCCACCCAGTCTGTCCATTTCCCTATCTATTGAATAAGCTGCAGATCATAGTTAACCAACAGCTCTACTTCCTCCTATTCCCCATTATAATTGCCGTATGTCTGTCCCATGCATTCTTGAATTCCCCCTTTGTTTTTGACCCCACAACCTCCTCAGGAAGGCTGTTTCATGTTTCCAACACACTCTCTGTGAAAAAAATACTTCCTCACAATGCCACTGAGCCGTCCCCCCTCTGTCTTCAAACTGTACCCCCTTGTTCTTGCACATCTCATTTTCTGAAAGATGCTACCCCTTTTGAACATTAGTGGTTCCCGTGAGGTGCTTGAAAGTTTCTATCATGCCCCCTTCCTCCTTTTCTTAAGGATATACATACTATGCTTCTTTAGTCTCTCTTCATATGGTTTCTGCTGCAGACCCCGCACCATTGTAGTTGCTCTCCTCTGGACTGCCTCCATTCTGTCTAAGTCCTTGCTGAGATGGGGTCTCCAGAACTGCACACAGTATTCCAGATAGGGCCTCACCAACTGTCTGTACAGAGGGATGACAACTTCTTGTTTTCTAGTGGTGATGCTTCTTCCTATACATCCTAGTATCCCCCCAGCTATCCTTACTGCCTTCTCATTTTGCCTGCCTACCTTTAGAGAGTTTTGATCCAGCCCCTGAATTTGTCACCAAAAGCCACGCTGTCAAAGGAAAGCATGCAGGAAGTCCCATTACAGGGAGTCAAATGCCTTCTCAAAATCTACCAAGATGGCTGCTGCTTGGGTGGCTAGGGAGTCCACACCCTCATCAAAGTGATCAGTGCTCTTAGGTAGTCTGCACACACCCTTTCTTTAACAAAGCTGGCCTGGGAAGGGTGGATGAGTGTTGAGAGTACTGTTTCCAGGCAGGATGCCAAAACCTTCACCAGTACCTTGGTGTCTATCTTGATGAGGGATATTGGCATATAGCTCCGTGGGAAAAATGGATCCTTTCCTCTTTAGGTAGTGCAGTAACAATGGCCTCCTCATGGTCTCTGGTAGCCCTTCTGTCAACTGGGCATCTTTTAACATATCCAGCATAGAAGAAGCTACTGTCTCATGCAGTACTTTATAGAAGTCTGCTGGAAATAAATTTTCCCCGGGGGCTCTGTGTGGGCCATTTTTTTATGGCCATGGTCACTTCCTGGGTGCTAAACAAGGTGTCTAGGAGCAGTTTTTGAGTCTTTGAGATTTTGGGTAGTTTAAAGTATCCCAGAAAAGCTGAAAATGTATGTTCATCACAGCTTACATGTGAAGTATATAGAGTTTGATAAAATTCAAGCATGATCTTGTTAATTGCTTTAGGGCTGGTTTGGCTGATACCTTTGCTGTCTTTCAGCTGCATAATATGCCTTTCGGACTGCTGCTTTTTCAAACTTTAGGCCAGAAGTTTGCCTGATTTGTCACCAGAGGCCCAATATTTTTGCTGGGTTCTGAGAATTTGTAGTTAAGCTTTCCTGGTGGCTAATGTGTTCATTTTAATTAAAAGGGACTGTAGCTCATACATCAATTCCTTATTACTCAGTTTGCTCGGGTCCCTTTTATAATGCTTCTCTACCTCCTCTAGCTACTTCTCCAATGCCACAGCCTCCTTCTCCCAGTGATTCCTTCTGTGTGAGGCTAAGCTAATAGTTTTGTCGCACATCATCACCTTGAAGACCTCTCATGTGATTGCTGAGGAAGCAGTACCTGGGGGGTTATCTAGAAAGTAGTTGCTGGCTTCTCTGACTAGGAATTCCTCCTTCTGCAAGAGTAGAGGATCAAGCCTCCACTACATCGACTCGAGGTCACTGATCCTCAAGTCACAGAGATTATTAAAGGGCCATGATTATATATATATATATATATATATATATATATATATATATATATATATATCTGGCACCTGAGTGTAACTTTTGGAATGTGAACCAGTAATCTAATCTGCTTGCTACCTTCCTTGCACTTGAAAAATAAGTATAGTCTCTCTTTGCTGGGTGCTTTAGGTGCCATGCACCCTGCAATCTGTGCAGGTAGGAGGTGAGGGTCATCCAACAGGGAGACCGGTGGCAGGAGGAGGAGAACCCCATAGGAAGAAGAAGTTACTCCTGTTGGGGAACTCAGTTGTCCAGGGGAATGGATTTGAGCACAGATAGTAGAGAGGAAAGGGAGGTAAAGTGCCTTCCAGGAGGCACAGCTCAGAAGGAAGGAGAGTTCATCAAGAAAATCACTGAAACTGTGGCAAGGACAGGAGGGCTGGAGGTCATTATCCATTTGGGGACAAATGACCTATCCAAGGATAAGGCAGGCTTGGAGCAGGTGAAGGATGACTGTACAGTGTTGGGAGGGTGCCTTGGTAAGGTAGCAAGCTCCATGACATTTTCAGAGGTGCTGCCAGTCCATGATGGGGGGGAGTGGAATCTCTGCATTAGTAACTTCAACACATGGTTGAAAGTCTGGTGCAATGAGAAGGGGATATGGCTTCATTTGGGACTGGGGATACACCTGGAGTGATGCAGCCCTGTACGGTGGGGATGAACTGCATCTGTCCAGCAACAGGAAGGCAGCCCTCAATGGATAGTTTAAATGCTTTGCTGATGAGCATTTAAACTAGTCAGGGGGAAGGGCAACAGGAGCAGGGATACTCAGGCAACACACCTTCACATAGTAGAGAAAGCAGAATAATGGAGCAGGAAGAGTAGTTGATATCAAGGTCATCAGAGTAGGGCAGAAATGGAGTAGGAAAGGAATCGGGAACAAATGAGAAAAATATTAGCAATGGGGAAGATGCAGGGGACCAAAAACAGGAAGAGAGAGACAGATCAGGCAGTGAAACTTGAAAGGTTATAGTGACAAATTCATGCAGCCTGGGGTAAAATCCCACACATGGAGGCCTTAATAACTGAAGGAGACCTGAGCACAGTAGCAATAACTGAAACCTGGTACACAGCTAATCTTGAGTGGGAAACAAATGTACCAGGATATGATCTATTCAGGAGGGATAGGGAGGGCAAAAAGGGAGGGGGAGTAACCCTGTATGTCAGAGAGAGTATAAGGGCAACACAGGTACTGGGTAGGCAGGGGGAGGCTAAGACACTGTAAGTCACCTTTCAACCTGGAAATGGCACAGCAATACACACAGGGGTGATATACAGGCCTTCAGGACAGGGCGAGGAACTGGACAGGTAACTAGTGTAGGAAATATACAAGATGGCAATGAAAGGTGAATTTCTACTGATGGGGATTTCAATATGCCAGACGTGAATTGGAACACCAGTGTAACTGCTTCAGCTAGAAGCAAAGGCATCTTTGATTCACTCAGGAGGCTGGACTTAGGCAGTTTGTGCTTGATCCCACCAGTGATGGGGCAAATCTGAAACAGTTTGTTTTATTTGCTTCTTCCTGTTCATTGCCTATATGTCACCTCTTTGTAATACTTTCACACTGTTTGTAAACCTCGCTCTTGTAATCTCCCAGGTTGCACCTGAAAATAGACATTCCTTGTCTAGTGTGCTTACCCTGTAAACAAAAGGTAATAAATAAATTCTAGATCTAGTAATAACCCATTGGGATTGAATTGCAGATGTTCCGGTAGAAGGGAAACTGGGATCCACCAATCACAACATTGTGTGGTTCAGCATATGGACAGAGAGACTCACTCAATTCATACTAGGACAAATGTTTTGGATTTCAAAAATTCTGATTTTGTTGAAATGGGGAAGGGTACCAATAGAGCCCTGGAGAGAAAGGGGGCAGGACGGGGAGTGGAAGAACCATGAAAACATCTAAAGAAAGCCTTACTGGAAGTAACACAGCAATGCATCAGATTGGTGTCCAAAGGCAAGAGAAGGAGAAAGCCACTGTGGTTCTCAAGAGAGGTGGTGGTTAAGGTCAGGGCAAAAAGGAAATGGTTCAGGAAATATAAGTAGACCCAAAGGGAGAAGGACAGAGAGGCATACCTAGAGTGTCTAAGGGAAGTGGGAAAGGTAGTAAGGAGAGAAAAGGCATGGACTGAGGAAGGTTTAGCACATTCAGTTAAGAAAGGGGACAAGATATTCTTCAGGTACATCAGTGAAAGGAGTAAAACCAAGGGAGAGATTGAAAGGCTCAAGGGAGAGGGAGGAGAAAGCAAGGAGGGAGACATGGAAAAGGCAGAAGGAGGTAGCGGAGAAAGTGAAATCCAAAAAGATTGCATTCAGGCAATACAAGAAGACACAGGCAGAAGGGGAAAGGAGAAGTACCAGGAGAAGCAAAGGGAGGCAGGGAGATCAGTAAGGGAAGCCAAAGCTTAGACAGAACAGCACATTGCAAAATCAGTGGGTAGAGGGGACAAAACCTTTTACAGGTACATAAGTGAAAAAAGAAAGGCAAAGGGAGGGATAGTGAGATTGAAGGAGGAGGATGGAGGCCGCATGGAGGATGACAACAGTAAAGCTGACATACTGAACAGGTATTTGCTCAGTCTTTACTGAGGAAGAGGAGGGTAATGGTCTGAAGGGAGTACAAGTGGTGGGAATGGTGCAGAAATGGAAACAAGTTCTTTACACAAGAATGGGTCCTGAAGGAACTGGAAGTAATAAGAATTGATAAAGCAATGGGGCCAGATGGGGTGCACCCCAAGGTCCTTAAAAAATCCTAAGACAGGTGGTGGCAGAGCCTCTGGCAATACTGTTTAGCTGATCACTGGAAACATGGGAGGTACCCAAAGACTGGAGGAAGCAGATGTAGTCCCCTTATACAAAAGTGGGAACAAAGAGGAAGCAGGGAACTACAGACCAGTCAGCCTCACCTCGGTAGTGGGGAAAATCATGGAAGCACCACAGAAGGATAGATTGGTGGAACATCTGGTTGTCAATGGACTACAGGACCCAAGGCAGAATTTTTTCACCAGGGGGAGGTCATGTCAGACCAGCCTCATTGAATTTTTCAGCTGGGTGACTAGGGAGGTGGATCAGGGGAGGGCAGTGGACATGGTCTATATGGACTTCAGCAAGGCCTTTGACACTGTGCCACTTAGAAGACCATTACACAAACTGGAGAATATGGGTGTGGGCCGGACAGTAGTGTGGTGGGTAGGTAACTGGCTGGGTGGCAGGACACATATGGCGGTGGTAAATGGCTGTCACTCCACAAAGGGAAGAGTGACCAGTGGGGTACCACAGGGATCAGTGCTGAGACCAGTCCTGTTCAACATCTTCATCAGTGACATTGTGCAGGACCTAGAAGGCAGAATGTCCCTGTTCGCTGATGACACAAAGCTCTGTAACAGAGTAGACACACCAGAGGGTGTAGACAGAATGAGAAGGGACCTGCAGAAACTTGAAGAATGGTCAGGGGTTTGACAGTTGAAATTCAATGCAAAGAAGTGCAAGGCAATGAATATGGGGCACAAAAACCCTGGCACAATATAACAGTTGGGGGGTGAGGATATAGCATGCACCAAGCAGGAAAGGGATCTTGGGGTTATCATCTCTGATGACCTCAAGGTAGGGAAACAGTGTGACAAGGCAGCAGGTAAAGCAACTAGGATGCTGGGATGCATAGGCAGGGGCATCACCAGCAGGAAAAGGGAGGTCAAAAATTCCACTATACAAAACACTAGTGAGGCCCCACCTGGAGTACAGTGTACAGTTCTGGATACCTTACTTACATAAGAACATAGACAGGGTAGAGAAGGTTCAGAGGAGGGCAACAAACATGGTATATGGATTGCATCACAAGTCCTATAAGGACAGGTTGAAGGAATTGAATATGTACTCCCTGAAGGAGAGAAGGGAGAGAGGGGATATGATAGAGATATACAAGTATCTTACAGGGAGGAACAGGGTGCAGGAATACACTATTTTTAAGTGAAAATGATGTTCCAGGACTAGAGGACAAGGGATAAAGTTGGAAGGAGGATGATTCAGAGGAAATGTGGGAAGAATTTCTTCACAGAACAGGTGGTGGACAAGTGGAACACCCTGCCCGAGGAAGTGGTGGGGCTGAAACAATCACAGGATTTAAAAATGCATGGGATAGACATAAAGGAATTCTGGAAGTCAGGGTTAAGGGGCAACAGACTTCTAGGAAAACATAAAGTGAACTTACAAGCTCAAATGGGCAGACTGGGTGGGTTGTAGGCCCTTATCTGTCGACACTATGTATCTATGTATCTATGTACTGAATAAATATTTCTGTTCAGTATTCACTGAAGAGGGGGAAGGGCAGGGGCCACAGCAGTATGGTAGTTGCCAAGGGGGTGAAGAGGTGGACAATAGTCCATTCACAGTGGTTCAGTGGCCTACGCCGCCCATGTAGTGTTATGCTGTTATGTTGTGCAACTGTATTACTTAGGTTCTGGCTGTTCGCACTCTCTATTCCAGAGGAATTACCACCTTGTAGGGGTACCAAAGGTAAGGAACGCCCAAAGAGGTTTCCACCCCTACAGGTGCCTCAGGATGATTCCTTAGGCTAAAGGTACCTTAGGAAGGACCCTGAGGAGAGAGGTGCTGTGACTGGAGGAGGAGGAGGTTAGGAAGGTGGGGCAAAGAAAAGCTGCTTCAGAGGGAGGCAGAGAGGTGCTGCTTATATGGGTCAAGAAGTGGGAGTGGCTGGCTGATTGTCCATTGAATACAGGCCCAACCTTCCAATTCAATGGCCTGTGATGCCAGTATAGTGTAATGCTTGTGTAACTATGTTACTTAGGTTTTGGCCATTCACACTCTCTATTCCAGAGGAATTACCACCCTGTAGAGGTACCAAAGGCAAGGAAATCTCGAAGAGGGTTCCACCCCTAGAGGTACTGAGGGATGATTCCCTAGGCCAAAGGTACCTTAGGAAGGATCCCCAAAAAGAAATGTAGTAGTACAAAGCATGTTAGCAGTAGGTAACCGTGAGACATAGTAGTAGATAAGGCATCAGGCAGCTTGATAACATAATGAGAGGCACAGGTTAGCAATGGCATGAGTACGTTGGGTTGCACTGGAGATTGAGGGGGCCTCCTAAGGAGAGAGAGAATGTCAAGTAGAGACACCATCCACCTCCATCCAACAGCAGAACCTACCTAAAGGACCTAGGCAACAATAACTATGGATAATTTATAGTTATGACCTGAGGCATGGAGGAAAGAAAAAAACTCTTAAGGAGGAAATCTCTGGAGATCCAAGGCCTAGGTCACCTTCCTTCTAGGCTTGGGATGTTTATTTTGTGATGGCTGTGCTGCTGCAATTTAGAAACACAATAAGGAGGGGTGGAAAGTATTCCGATTTAGAAGAAACCTCCCACTTAATCCTCTATCAGGAACACCATGGAAGGTTGCGAGAGTGCTCTGCAACTTCAGGGGCAACCAAGGTGGGTGGAGGACAGCAATGACTGCTAAGGCACTCACCTGGTCTACACATCCTAAAAACAAATGAGGTGAAGCAGAGGCAGTTGTAGGGAGAATGCAGTGAAGGTGCCTTGATAGTAGAATACAAGATCCAAAGGAGATCGTCGTAACCACCCTTCACAGCTAGTCTTACATTCTACACCAGGAGCTGCCATCAAGTCTCAAGCAGTTACAGCCAGGCTCAGATCAATGACGTGGATGTTATGGAGGAGCCCCAGAGCAGGAAGTGCTAATAGGTTATATTTATTTTAGAAAAGGTATGCCACCGTTATTATAATTTGCACGCCTTACTGGAATTTCTTGTGTCTCCTTTGGCTGGCATATTGCCTCAAGCTGTTCCTTGTTTCCCTGTAGGAGGAATGCATTCAGTGGTGGCTAGATTACTGGGAGCAAAGGGGCCCTATGGAAAGGCCTGAAACCCTAGGAGTTGTTCTTCATTTTGTGTGATAACATTTTGTTTTGTGAATCCACGTTAATACTGACAACAGAGGCTGAAGAACGGAGATTAGCCCACTAATTTTCAGCTCTGGTGTTTGGAGGCAATAATTTCACTTCTTCAAGAAGTCGTGCCTTGACTTTGTGGGTCGCAAACTGAGCTGAGCTCTTAAATTACTGGATTATTGGTTCACTGATCCACCAGCATCCTTTTTTTGTGTTTGCAACCTACAGAATATAGACTATAGACAGGTCTGTGAAATTGGGGGTGAACAAAGAGAATAAAGAGAGTGTGGAATTGGGAGCTGAAATAGAGAGCATGAACTATGTGGGAGCTCCATAGCTGTTTGTAAGGATTCTGGGACAATATATGGATTTTGCATATTCTGGAGATTATTTTAATCTGAGGAGCCATTGTTGTGACATTTACATTTTTTTAATACTGTCTAATACTACTTAATACTGTCTACTTCCACTATATCTTGCAAACAAGCAGGGCATGGGGCCAAGTTTGTAGGAAGCAATAGTCTCCAAAGAGATTTCTTGCCTGATTTGTTAACCTTCTGTGTTGAGTTACTGGGTTTGGTGTTTTGATTTTTGTGATGTTAATTTGTGGTCTGAATATATTGTTTTTATTTTCATTTATTTTTTCACACCACTCGTAATAGCTGCACAGGATAGGTGGGCTAAGTCACGTGTGCCTGGTGGATATAAAGTGCATGCATGACTGTGAAGTGAAGCTGACCTGTTGGTTGCATCTAAGGGACAGCCACATAGTTGGTGCTCTGCTGTATTGTGACCCTGTCTTGTGTATCTATTTGCAAAACCTGAAAGGAAATTTCTTCTACACTGTTGGATGGTTTAAAATAGAGCTTGTGTTGTTCTTATTTTCTTTGACAGTGGAAGTAATGGAATAGTGTATGGGTGTTGAGCTTTAACTGTTTCTTTTTATTGTTACTTTACAGTTTTGAAAGCAGAATAGTAGCTGGAATAGACCCTGCAGTTTTTTGGTTCCCAAATTGCTCAGAGATTTACCTATGAGATTTTATTTCCTGATATTTATTGGACCAATGATGTCTAAGCAAGTTTTATTTTATTTTAAGCAGGTCTTCATATTTAGGAAGATTGTTCATATGTGTCAAGTTTTCAACATAGGTGTGCTAGGTTGTTGGTGTATTAAAGTTTAGGGACTCTAGGGATTTGTGTATTGCCCCTGTCTTGTTATATCTTTGAGAAGAGCATAATCTAAAGATTATTGTTCCCAAGAAAGTCTCCTTATATACTGTGTCTCTGTTACAGAGTGGCGGTTCATTTTTTGGCTTTCCAGCCGCTGCAGAGGTTATAGTGGTCGTGAAGGTAATAAAGAAGCACCCAAGTAAAACTTCATTTTCTGTGTGGAGAGTTAAGAAGAAAATAAAAGTGGACTATGAAAGATACTGATATTGATAAAGCTTGTACCAGGTGTACCCTGTACTGTTTATTATTGTCTTTTCTCTTTTTGTTCTTTTCTCAAAAGTGTGATTTTGTAATATCTAAGATTACACAACCAAAAAGGTTAAGAACATTAGTCATAAGGCTGATGAAGGAAAAGAAAAAAGGTGTTGCTGGGCTAGAAAGGTCTCTTCCTGCCTAGAAGATAACTCAGTGTTTGTGTTCTAACTGTAATCAAAGTGAATTAAGGGGTAATAAGAAAATTAACAAAGTCTTTGATACAAAAATAACATCATCACCTGCAAAAACAAGTGAGATACATTGACAGAGTTTGAGGAGAACACACCCATTGTTAGAGGAAATTAGAAAGCTGGAGGAGAATTCACAATGTCAGGTTGTAGAAAGTAATTCCAGAAATGTAATAGATATTACTGGACCAGAACTGAATATATCAGATCTTTATCCTTCTAACAAGCAAATAGAGAAGTGTTATTATAGAAATAATATACCCCCCCAATATGTCTAGAAATAATTCCTTAGTGTCTGAGGCTTATGAGGTGGATAAGGTGGTTGGAAATTATTGATCTAGGGATGGTTGCAACTCAAGTTTGTGGCAAAATGATCTTGAAGTCAGTGTGGATCCGATTCAAGAAAGGACCTGCAATCTTCCATAGAGGTTTTAAGATTGTAAAACAGATTGAACTTCAGGTTAACCAACATCAAAGTAATAATGAATCATTTTTACAAAAATGTGATTCTTTGTTGACACCTTATATAACACCTCAGGTTAAAGATGATCAAATGGTCAAACATTTTGAGCCATCTGAGATACAGAGGTTATGTGTTGAGTCGGGGGGGTGGGAGACTTCTCGACTGTTAAAAATAAAGGGTTTGATTGTGAGCTAAGCTTGAATTCAAAAAAGAGATTTAATCTGTTAATGCCCAGTTGTTAGAATTAACCACACTCTTTCACAAAATTTCATGTTGTTAATCCTCCCCACTTCCATGAGGTGAGGAGGCAGAAGGAATGGACCATAATGAACCAATAAGGAATGGTGGTGGGTCAATGATGGAGTGTACAGCTGATGGGGAAAAAAGTGTACCCAGTTAACTGATAGGAATTATTTAACAAGTAATAGTCCAACTAGAAAAGGGAAGGTGTTTAAGCTGAAAAACTTAGAAATAGAGAATCAATGTGAAAAGAAGACATTAAAGAAGAAAACTATACAAGGAATAACAGAGGAAATTGGCAATAAAGAGAGAAGAGAAATAAAACTTTTGAATGGAGAATTGAATCAAAGGAACTCAGTGTTAAAACATGATATAGAGGTTAGAAATATTAATGGAGCTAAGCAGGTTGAATGGGTTGCTTAGGATAGAGAGGGAAAAAAGGAAAAAAGAAAGGGACATGATATTGAATATAACTGGGAAAAAGGTAGAAAGGCCATTGAAACATCAGGAAAAAACAAGGTAAAGTTTAGTAAGGATAATGAAAAAGGGAAAAGGGTCTTAATGATGACCAGGGTCCATCCAAATTAAATGATACAGAGAAAGAGAAGCTAATTTTAGCAGGAAAATTGTTGCCAACAATCTATATAAAAGGAGTGCCAAAACAAAGAAATGAGAACTCATATACGGTGAAGCTAGCTATGTATAATCTTACTAAGGGGATTTTGGGAAAGAAAATCAACTGGCAGGATATTGAATCAGACTATAGGTATCAAGCTAGACCCCATAAAGGATGTCTGTGTGTTGTTTTAAGGCATGCAGATAAGCAAAGAGGAATCCTTAAAGAGAAAGATCATTTCTCTAACCTGGGAGTTTTATTTGATACAATAATTATAACAACATGAATGACATTAATGAGCAGGCAGTTAGAGAAAATGTTAACAATAAAAAAGGTACAGTTTTAGTAGAATAACCTAGAATTACAGCATTTTTGAAACTGATTGAGACAACTCATACATTAAAAGGGAAGGCAGTAGAAAGTATTATGAGAAGAGGTAGGAAGCAATTAGGAGTGCATATTAACTCCTCTGTGGTTCTGGAATCTGACAAGAGCCTTAGTGCTGATCATGAAGGTAATAGTTCTACGCCAGAGGATAGAGAGAGCGAGGGAGAGTATAATAGTATAATAAGGGTGAGTGATAGCTCTTTGGTAACCTTAGAAACAACAAATTGACAGAAGACTGGTAATAAAAGCATAGCCCTAATATCCTGGAACGTTGCTGGCTTCAGAGACAAAATGGAGGATAGATCTTGTCTAGACTGGATCTCTAATTACTCAGTATTGCTCTTCCAAGAAACATGGATGGGTAAACTGGAGGAGATATGGCTGAAAGGATATAGAAGCTGGGTTTTGCCAGCCTATAAAAGCTCCAAATATGGTAGATCTAAAGGCGGATTGGCTATATGTATTAATGTATCGCTTGATTTTGTGAATCCTGAGGTTAGTATGTATAATGAGTTTTATATGTATGTAATTATAATCAGTTATATGTAATGTATTGCTTTATTTAACATATACATTCCCCTACTATAAAAGCAAGAGGATGGATCAGTATCCTTAATCATATAGGGTAGGATATAGAATCTATAAAATCTAGATTCCTAGGAGTATCTATACTTCTATTTGGAGACTTTAATGTACATGTAGGTAATTGTATTGAAAACTCAGCGTTGGACTGGGGAACTGATGATCTTTTGAATATTTTGGAGTGTCAATCTAAGGATGGGGTGTTAAATCAAAAAGGCAAGTCATTATTGCAGTTTTTAGATAAATTCAATCTGAGGATCTTAAATGGTTGGGCAAGAAGAGATTGGGCAGGGGAAGTGTCCTTCCCCACATTTAAATGGTGTAGTGTTTTAGATTTGGGTGTTGAAGAAGCCCTAGATTATTCTAGGGTGAATTATTTTAAGATTAACAAATTGTGGGATAGTGATCATTTCCCTGTGCCTTGTTCCATGAATTTAAATATTAACCAAAAAGTAAAAAAATGAAAGATAGAGAAGGAGGCACATTTTAATATGTGTACTAAATATGGAAAAAATAATTATATGGAATGAATATACAAAAGAAAGTATTGATAAGTTAATTCAAAACCAAAATATGATAGAACACCCTTCAGCTAAAATATCTTCTGTAGGGGCAATTGCACAAATTAAATATTTTGAAATATATATGCAGCAGATAATTCTGGTTTTGAGTTCAGAAAAGAAAAGTGTGATAAAGTCAGATATTGGTAGTACTCACCCATGGTTTTATTATGACTGTTTATATTTAAGAAAATAGATTAAAAGATTAGGTAAGCTAAGGGTACGAAATACCTCCCTGGTTATATTAAAGGCATTTAAAATGTTAAAAATAGAATATAGAAATATGATATGTGAAAAGAAGAAGAATTACAGTTTGCTATTATGGGGTAAATTACAAGAGACAATTTAGAAGAAAGAATAGTCAAGCATTTTAGTCATTAGAACAGCTAATATTCTTCAGGTGAAGCTACCTCTGGCTGGAAGCTGCAATACTGAACATAGAATTTGCAATAAAGCGAGTTGTGCTCACAACAGATGGAGGGGAACCTTACAATTGTCTTTGGTTTGTTGCAGATATTCTGCAGGTGGAGGCTACTTCTAACTGAAAGGTGAAATAAGGAACTTAGAATTATCAGGAAAAGACAGTCTTCCAAGCAACAGAGGGAGGTGGATCTAGCTTTACATTTGTTACAATTCTTAAGATTTTCAGTGCAGGAAGAGTTTAAAGCACAGCGGACTAATTTTGGGTCTGACTGCTTTCAGAGCACAAACCACCAGGCAGTTTTGGGGCTGGGGAGGTTTACCTGTGTCTGACTTGGATGTCTGGGTTTTTCTCTGTTTGATTAGCAGGGTATTTTCTCTGTCAAATTGTTGTGTAGGGCATCTTGCTGACAGGAAGGCACTCATCGCAGTGGTGGGTCAGAGCTTTTAGCTTATTGTTTCGTAAGGGCACAGTTTAGTGGGTGGCATAGCCCACCTTTGGCACAACCTGCATGCAGCATGGCTCAAGCCACAACTTGGAATACAAACTTGCAGAATGCATGGCGCAAGATGAGATTTATGCCATTGGGTCTGGAGTAAAGTGCCTTGCGCCATGCGTAAGTCATTTTGGAATTGGGCCCATAAACACAACATTTTGTTTAATGAATCATATTTCAGACTATGGCAGACACCCAATGATGAATTGCAACAGTAAAGATGTGTTTTTTATACTATTTTTTATTTCCTTTTGTGGGAAACAGAGTGCATACTGTAGATCAGATATCTGCACTACTGTGCCAGAGAAGCAGTGTCATTCACAGACAAAGTTCTCACTACACAACCCACTAACTGCCACCGTCTTCCAATAAGTGACTGTAAAGCTAGCATCTAACCAGGAAAGGTAACATTTATGCCAGTACCATTACATGTTTCAGACAATTCTTGAGGCTCAGCTATCTAAAAAAGTTATTACTTTATGATTTTACACAAATCCCGACTGAGAAGGTACAGCTGACAGACAGCTGACACAGAACTGCTAGAGCTACACAGAGTAAGCACAATCTGTGTATAGCATCTTGAGCGGACATGTCATTGTCTTGCTTGTTCATGTCTCAAACTGTAGCTGTATTCAATGAGCACACCTGACTGAGGAGCACAAGTGAAATTTATAGGTATTCAAGATTCTTCTTGTCACATTCCTTGCACTCCCCATTAGTGAGTAACTAGCTGGCTTGGGAATAGAACTTTTCCTGTAGTACCACTGTAATTATTTTTTGTTCTTAATCAGCACCTACATTTCACAGGAAAAAGTGCCCAAACTTTATATTGATCCACTTATGCTGTCAGTCAGTCATCTTGCTCACAGACAGTCACATGACATTTTCTTTCTTTCTACTGGTTGCAAAATGAAAGTGGGGGAGCAGGTTTCAGTCAATTTTTTATTAATAAATTAATTCCTGCTGCTGAAAGCAGTCTGCTTTATATAATGGCACTTCTGGGTTTGGAAGTTATGCATGGGGGCATGCATGAGGGATCACCAGTGGAAATGGAGAGATTACTGCTGCAGAAGTGGAATGGAGCATTTTTTAATCAGAAAAAATGAAGATTACTGTTGCTGAATTTAGTCTGCCCCACAAACCCCTCTGTATATTCTTTATCGACCCCTACAGCTGGCCCATACATTTAATTCTGCTTTCTGATTATATAATAATTATAGGGGGTGGGTCAGACTGTGGGGTTACAGGTGGAAGTGTGGAAGTTACTACCACTGGTATGAATGGGGGGCATTTATTTTTTTGTATTATCTATTTTTTCACCCCAAGCTCGCTGGTTCTCCACTCCTTCAGGCTCTGCCAAGTTCCCCTGACCTCTTCTGTCCTTTCCCAGCCCTCCTCTAGTCCCCAGATTGCAGTGACCCCGGGATATCCTGGTGTATCCCTTCACCGGGCGGGTCCCTCTCCTCCAAGGGGGAAGGCACCGGGGGAGGAGGATAGCCTCAGCACATCCTTCTAGGGCCCAGGGATGCTGCTGGGGAACAGGAGGCACCGGGAAGGTGCTGGAGGCCCTTAGGAACAGAAAGCCATCATCCGGAGGACCAGCGAGCAATTTTCCTGACTTTCTGTTGGGGGCAGCATAGTGACATCATAGCATAAGCTGATGTCCGCTCCTCCCCAGTTAGTATTGGGCCATGCATCCTGTGATACTCCCAGCCCTGCTGGGGCTCAGCAGGTGCGGACCAGTCCCCTACCCTCACCCAGAGAAGGAGAGCTGTCCCTGGGATGCTCAATCCTTCTCCCCCTGGCCAGCCCTCCAGTGACCCGGGCTCGTTCCTGAACCCTGGGTCATTGGCGTCACAAGCAGAAATCCAACCGCTGCACTGACGGGCCAGCCAGGGAGCAATTATTAATAAAAAAAGGATTCCTGCTGCTGAAGGCAGTCTGTCTTTCCAACAAAATGGGTTGCCATTAAGGGCAACACCCATTGTTCAGGCCACCAGACCCTGGGAAGAGACTGGGTATGTCAGCAGGGACAAGAAGGGGACGTGAGAAAGGGGGAGGAGGGGAAGGGAGGAAGTGAGGTCATAAAGAGGGAGTTCTCCCCTGACGTCATCACAGCATCAGAAGGGGGCGGAGGATAAGGACCAATGAAAAGAAGAGAATGGTGAGTGGGGGCAGAGCAACAGGGGGTTTAAGAGGGGCAGCACAGAGGGGCTCTGCCACTTTACTAACATACTAAAATGCCAGAGAATAGGTCTAACGGTCTTTCGTGTCTACTGCTTGGCCTGCACCCTGGGTGCTGACCTTGCTGTCCCCTGCCTTCTCTGGCTTCTCCTTCCCAGTTCTGGATATTCTTGCTGCATTAGCTTTGCTTCCAGAACCCTTTCCCTGTACCTGTACCACCCCCCTCTTGAACCCCTCCACTGTCTCTGCCTCACCAGCCCCTAGGCAGTGCATTCCATGGCTCCACCACCATCTCAGTGAAGTAGCACCTCCCTTTCTCCTGAATCTTCCCTCCAGCTTCCACCCATGCCCTGTAGTGGCCCCTTCCTCCTTCCTTCAAAGCACCCTGACTGTTTCTCCCCTATTTACCCTCTTCATGTACCTGAAGACCTCTATCATGTCCCCCCGGTCCCTTCTCTCTTCCAATGTGTACATATTTAGCTCTTCGAGCCTCTCCTCATAGGTCCTGTCCCCCAAGCCCCAAATCATTTTGGTTGCCCTCCTCTGGACCCTCTCCAGGGGGTTAATGTCCCTCTTTAAGTGTGGCCTCCAAAACTGCATGCAGTACTCAAGGTGCGGCCTCACCAAGCAGTTATACAGAAGGAGTATCACTTCTCTCCTTCTGGAGGTGATCTCCCTAGCGATGCATCCCAGCATCCTGTTGGCCTTGGCTGCTGCCCTCCACAAGTCTCAGAGTTGTTCATCTTGACATCCACCACCACCCCCAGGTCCCTCTCAGCCATCGAGACTTGTATCATCCCCAGGGTGTACACTTGGCCTGGGTTTCTGGCCCCCAGGTGGAGTACCTTGCATTTCCCTGCATTGAACCTCAGCTTCCACTTTCTAGACCATCTTTCCAGAGCCTCCAGGTCCCCCTGTAGGGCCACCCTCCCCTCCTCCCCATCCACCACTGCCCCCAGTTTCAAGTCATCTGCAAAGAGACTCATCTCACTCCTGATTCCTGTCCTTATGTCAGATACGTAGGCGTTGAACAGAAGGGGCCCAAGGACTGATCCCTGTGGGACCCCCACTAATGACCCTCCTTGGGGATGAGACTATCCCACCAACTACGACCCTCTGGGTCAGGTCCTGGAGCCAATTGCCTATCCATCTGATCATCTGGTTCCCCAACCCCATTTCTCCCAGCTTATCCAACAGGCCCACATGAGGAACAGAGTCAAATGTCTGCTGAAATGCTAACTTTCTGCTAAGGTTCTTAGGTAAGCAATCCAAGAGAAAGAACCTAGCACATTGTTGGTGAGTTCCCAGGAAAGGTAAGGGAAGGGATATTTGGGACATTAATCCATTAGGTGGACTGCTGAGGCAGATAGCAAGGCTGGAGCTAATAGA
Source organism: Neoceratodus forsteri (assembly GCA_016271365.2). Classification (NCBI taxonomy): domain Eukaryota; kingdom Metazoa; phylum Chordata; order Ceratodontiformes; family Ceratodontidae; genus Neoceratodus; species Neoceratodus forsteri. The sequence goes on from CM028130.1 coordinate 13,557,884, forward strand.
AAATTAGAATATGTGGCTTGTTTTAAAAAAAAATATAGTAACAATTTGTTGTTTGTTTGGTTTAGAATGAAAAAAAAAGTAAGGTTTCATGGTAAAGTTTTTTAAGAACGTTGTTTTCATCCAAAGAAATTGTGGTTGCAAGGTTTGGGTATGTTTTGTTTAGAAGGATTTAAAAACCAAAATGTGGTTTTCATGCAGAAAATATTTAAAGAATGTTGGTTTGCATACAAAGCGAAGCTGGAAGCACGGTTATTAGGTTTCAGTAGAAAAGATAGAGCCAGCAGCTGGGGGGGAACAAGCAGCGGATAACTGGGAGGCAATGGATGGAAAGCATGGTAGGTGAAAAAGAACTGGAAAATGGAGGAGCCATGTGATGAATGGAAGGGCAGCCAGAAGAAAACAGCTGTTTATTGTGGTAATGGGAAGGTTGGTTATGAAGGAGGGAGGTAATGAGTCTGCAGAGAAGAGGAGCAGGAAAGGGTGGCCACAATGAGAAGGACGCAGAACAGATGCTCAAGCAGGAAGGGGGGTGCGATAGAGGAGAGAGGCCAGTAGCGTTCGCGGAGAACCACTTGGTGGGCCTTTGGGCCCAGTCCATCAAAGGGCTGGAGAAAGCTGAGAGGAGAGACTCTGGGCAGCTGCAAAACAGGACAAAGAAGGTCCTAGTATTCAGGGAGGGGGCAAAGGGGATCGGAGATTGATTATGCTACGGAAGCAGAAAAAAAAAACAAGAGGGGGACTGCTGGGGTAGGGAGTCAAAGCGAAGGACCGGCAGGGCCCAGGCGGAAGGCGTGGGCCTAGAAAACCAGGAAGGGAGCTTTGGAAGCGCACAGAGGGTGAGCAGTGGGGCCCTTAGAAATTGGGAGCTGCGCTAAGGGAGGGTCATTGTTTGGGAAGTGGGGGGGGTACGACTTCCCAGCATTCCGGGATTTCCAAAACTGTGGACCTTGACACCGTGACACTACTAATCCTCATTAGTATGAGGTGCTTTATCACAGTGATGGGCTAGGAATGGTATCATTGGCCCTCCATACAATGAGGATATTGTACAGTTGGGGATGACACCTAGAGCAGGAAGCCCCTTTGGGCAGCAGGCAGTTTCAGAGAGCCAACAAGGGCCCTGATGTACAGGCATGGGACACCGAACCAGGAGGCGAGCAAGGGACATGAGACCGTGGTTTAGCAGCATGGTAGCAGGCCTGAACAAAGGCCATGTGGCGGGCATTACGAAAGGAGTGGAATGGCAAGGCCGCCTATTACAACAGGGCATGCAAGTGAAAAGGACAGGCAACAACAACAACAAAAATGGCTTTTGGGGCATCATTAGGGAGGAGCTAATCGAGTGCCTGGGCGGGTGAGAGATAAGGACACAGGAGATTACGCTTGGGGCAATAAAAAATATATATAGAGGCAGGGGATAGCTCTCAGGGCAACCTGGGTGGCTAAAAGCAAATAGGGGAGCAACTGCACAGGGAATATTGAGAGCCAAGGTGAGTACTGCATATGGAACAAAAAAAGGAATAGGGCAAAAGGTGGACCTGTAGCTAATGGTTAGAGCACTGAGGGGCATACTAGAAGTCTGTGGTGCAACCCATTGTGCCACAAAAGAAAAAGGGGGGGACAGAGATAGGTTAGATCAAGCATTAAAAAAAAAACCAGAGAGCTAACTAACTTATTTTATGTTTTGTTACAAGCAGGAAAACAGACAGAATGAATACTCAAGGATCTAGTTCAGTGAAATTGGATGCTATGAAGATGATCATGGATCTCATGGACAGGGCCCACAAGGCCCTGGATACAGTGGAGGACACAGAACAGGGGGAGATACCAGCACAGAATGGGAAGGTCGGAAAGAAGGGACAGAGTGAGGCAGGAAGAAAAGGGAAGGGAGCCGGGACACTGGTGCCAAACTGCCCAAGGGCCAGCTCTCTGGTGCGGCAACCAACAACCCTTGCAACGCCCAACCCATCACCTGCACCCAGTCTGAAGGGGCCAATGCCGGACCCGGAACCCACCCCCAGCGAGGTGGTTAGGCCTCACTTGGGACCCAACATTTCCACACCTGATGCTAACCAGCTGGAGACGGGCAGGGACCAGCGGTCCCCAGGTAGCGGATCATGAGAGGGAGCGGAGCCAGGACATGTAGGAACGATTGAACAGTCAAAAGAACCCCATGACGAATCAGGTACAGTGTTGACATTAGAGAGTACCATGAAGGAAGATGTGGAACAGATATTGTTAGGTATGGGGAGATGGTGTTAAGAGGTTGCAGAGAATACTGGGCGAAATTAGAGGAAAAGGAAAAGGGAAACAAGGGATGGGGAAAAAGAAATGCCAGAGCAGAAAAAGGGGGCGGTGGGGTAAGAATAGGGACCATGTGCAGTTAGCAACGAAAGAAAAATATGGGAGGATTTGTTGATATCTTTGCATTGGTAGACAAGAAAACTGCAGAGCTATATAAAGAGAAGGAGGGTTTTAGCAAAAGAATTAGCGTCACCGTAGTTCTGGTCAAAAAGGAGGAACAGAAAGGGCCCACATAAAAAGGAAAATCATGGGAGGTGTGAACCTTGGGTTTCACATATTATAGTGCAATAGCTTAAGAGAAAAAGCCGGAATTGGGCATTCCCCTATTAGCTTACTCGTTGATCATAAGAAATGCGTATAAAATGATGGGAGGGACTAACTGGTTACAGTATGACGAAAAGTTCAGGGCCCAAATAGCCAATTACAAGGAAGATAGTAGATGGGATTCTAGAAATAATGACCTATGGTGAGAGACCATGAAGGTAGCGGGGGGGCCGAAGGTGAGTGGCAGAGGGGAGGCACAGATATCAGAAGTGCTGTTGGGGTGCAACAGAACATTCTGCTCCTTCCCAGGTTGCAGGTTTAGGCACACTTGTTCAAGATGTGGGATCCCACCCAGTCACAAGATGCAGATCTTACGGTGAAGCCAGCCCCGGGGATGGCAAGGAAGCGCTTCCTTTCAGGAGGCTACAGAGGGATGCCAAGGGATAATACAGGAGAGGGAGAGGACAACGGGTGGGAGAGGGTTTCAGCAAGGGGAGATTAAAAGGTTAGTTCCGATTGGCAAAAATCCAGATCAGGGCCAAAAAGTAGAGCAATGGATGGAAGAGTACCCAAATAAGGGGTGGGAGGAGTTAATAGAAGGTTTCCAGAAAGGTTTTAGTTTACCTTACCAAGGAAAGAGGATTGGGACATGGGCAAAAAATTTACAATCGATAAAAGGCAAGGAGGCACTATTAAAATTGAAGATTGGGACTGAAAAGGAGGCAGGGAGGATACAGGGTCCCTTCAAGGACCCTCCTTTCCAGCACCTGAGAGTATCACTACTGGGCCTAGTCCCGAAAAAACAAGCAGGGGAATATTGGGTAATTCACCACCTATTCTAGCTGAAGAAGGAGTCAGTCAATGATTACATTTTGGAGGAGGATAGTAGGGTGTCTTATGGTACATTAGAAGATGCAGTGCAGATCATCAGGTCAAGGCATACTCCACAGCTGGCAAAGACTAACATCAAGTCAGCGTTTTGGTTACTGCCAGTTCTCAGGGAGGATTGGGAATTGTTAAGTTTCCAGACCGAAGGGGAGTATTATTTTGATAAATCCATGCCGATGGGCTGTTCAGTGGCGTGCTCCACTTTTGAAAAATTCAGCACATGGCTGCAATGGGTATTCAAGGACAGGTACGGACACGACACAGTGGTGCATTACCTGGATGATTTTCTGTTTATAGGGGAGGGTCAAAAAGGGGTGCAGAAGATCATGGAGGACTTTCAAGAAATGTGTAAGGAATTAGGAGTCCCATTAGCTGGGGAAAATACAGAAGGCCCCAGCAGGTGTTTAGAATTCCTGGGTATACAGGTGGATGCAGAACAGGGCCTATTACGTTTACCAGCTTCAAAGATCAATAAACTAAAGAGACTGTTGACAGAGATAGGGAAGAGGAAAAGAGTGCCCCTAATTAACAGTCAGCAATTAATGGGGTGTTTGAATTTTGCATGTAGAGCGATCGGGCCAGGACGCACATTTACACGACGTCTGGCAAGGGCCATGGTGGGAGGTTCAAAGCCATACCACTGGGTCAGTATAGGGAGAGAGACACCAGGGAAGACTTAAAAATATGGGACCAATTCATAGAAAATTACAATGGGATAGCCTTTTGGCAGGAGGAATGGCTTTATAATACAGACCTGGAACTTTACACGGATGGAACTTTACACGGATGCTTCTGGGGGCAGGGAGTAGGCACCTATTTCCGAGGAAAGTGGATAGCAGAACCCTGGCCACAGAGGTGGGTCAAAGAGGGTTTGACAAAGGACATCACTTTCTTGGAGATCTTCCCAATATGGGCGGTGACGAAAATATAGGGACCATGGCAACAGAACCAAAGGATCACATTCTGGTGTGACAGCAGGGCAGTTGTTGACGTGATAAATAACAGAGGGTAAAGGTCTGTCTTGGTACTCCACATCCTGTGACAGTTAGTACTACAAGGGTTGAGGCTCAACATGAGTTTCAAGGTTAGGCACATTGTAGGAATAAACAACTCCATCGCTGACAGCCTCTCATGATTACAGATGGGAAGATTTGAGTGCTGGCTCCCAACGCAGATCCAATGGGAGAGTATCCCAGAGGAGCTATGGGAGATTGGCTGGAGGGAGCAGCATATGTCTTTCACAGTGCATGGGCAGACAACACCCAAAAAGCCTACGAAAGCTCATGGAGGGTCTTCCAAGCTTTCAGATCTCACCACAACATGGAGGTAAGTGGGGCGGTCACAGAAGAGCAAGTGGGGAGATTTGTAGTGGTTAACTGGGAGGAAGGAGTGGCCTGCGCCACAGTGAGAGTACATCTAGCAGCCATAGGATGGGTCTGCCGGATGAAAGGATGGGGAGAGCTGTGCAACAGTATTTTGGTAAGAAGAATGATGATGGAGTGGCAAAGGATAAGAGGGAAGGAGAGGGATAGGAGAGAACCAATCAAGGAACACTTACTAGAGGAGATACTAAAAAAATTAGTGGAGGTTTGCTACACCCCACACGAGGTAATATTATTCAAAGCGTTTTTATGGTTTTATACAAAGGAGCCTTCAGAGTGTCCAAAATAGTCGGACCCGCTACACCCACCCTCGGAGAAGGTTTGTAGTGGGATGATATAGAATGGAAAAGGATCACCCTAATAATTTCCAGGTCAAAAACGGGCCAGGGATCAAGTGATGAGCTAAGTCAGGGAAGACGTCTTCTGTGCTGCTCCAAGGCCCTAAGTTAATTAAAAGGTTCTAAATCTTTTGGGATCAGTTCGAATTGCATCTAAATATACATATTCAGTTGGTGAGGCGCTGTGGGTCCGATTTGTGGTGAAGTGGTCTAAAATTGGGCTATACTAAAGGGCAGTGACATTGTAAGCTGCAAGTGCTTGGCGGTAGTACTAGGCAGCGGCAACACACCGAGATGGAAACTGAGACGGTGGGCTCTCGCTGGGAGATCCCCCGCCCAAAAGACTAAAACCCTATCCCCACCCCTAATGAGCAGGAGGAGGTGGCAGAAAAGGAAGGGGAGCCTACTCGAACAGTGAGGACATGCAAGAAATTAAGCTAATGTTGCAGGGCTCATAGTGGACTTTGCAGCAGTGAAACCGGCATTGTAATCTTTGGCTCAGAGAGTGGGGATGCCGAGGTTTGGATCTCCTCCCAGGAAAGGAAAGTTTCAATGATTGAACAGGAGCTTATGGTGGGTAGAAAGAAAGTTAAAAAACTTGAAGAGAGAATAGAGGATCAAGAATCGAGGAGCCAAGGAATAATCTGATTTTGGCAGGGCTGCCTGAGAGGGCTGAAGGGTCAGACTGTGTCTCGTATATACAGGATATGCTGCTTAAGCTGTTTGGCCCCACGCCATATGGGGATGCTTATAATTTAGAAAGAGCACATAGGGCCTTGAGAGAGTTACCGCCACCAGGGGCAAGACCTCGGGTAATTATTATGCACTTCCTTAACTATAAAGAAAAAGTCCATGTGTTGTCTGCTGCAAGGCAACAGAAGTCAAGTACAATGGAATGGCACCTCCTTATGGTTATTTCAAGACCAAACACCTGCAGTGAGAGAAAAGCAGAAGGAATATATGGAAATTAAGAAATTATACCTTGCAGAAATAAAGTTTTGGCTGCAGTACCCTGCAACGTTGGTGGTGCGGCTTCAAACAGGGGAGAAGCAGTTTCTCACAGCAAAGGATGCGCTAGAAGGGCTACAAGTGGAGCTCCCCGAGCTATTTAGATTGTCGAGCTGAACTGCTTCAGATGAAATGGGGAGCTACTCTGACTGACCAGATTGGGACTGTAGAGGCTTAAAAAGCCTATTAAACTTAATTTTCTAGTCAGACTGCTTGATTAATGGATATCTGGGCTGGAGCTAAAAGAGCTTATTAAAACATGGGGTCAGAGAAAGCTAACTATAGGGGAGGAAAGATCAGATGATTTTACTATAGAAATGGGTAGGAGAAGAGTTGAAAATGTGTGTACAAGTAGTGGGGGCAGGTGATTAGGTGTTGGAGCATGAGGGGTGGCTGGGGAACAGTTTAAGTTTGAATTGGATGAGGACCCTTGCATGGTGGATGAAGAGAGAAAGTCAATTCGGCAGAAATTGAGGGTTGAGAATTTAGGTATTTGGAAAGGGTAACACACTGAAGGGATATTAGGGAGTAAATATGGTGAGGGGCAATTCAGGGCCTAGCAAATCCCCACACCACAAGAAGTGGGTCTGACTCACATATGAAGGGAGCTTAAATTGGTGGTAGCCACCTTCCATTTTTGGATTTGGGGCGAGAATAATCGGAGCTCTTTCTTTCCTTTCTCTCACCTGATGCTCCCTGAGGCAACCCTAGTCCCTCTCTACCTCGATTGCTTTGTGGAAAAGAAAAGAGGATGTGGGTAGGGCATCGGTAGAATCACGGGTGATAGACTTTGGCTAATAGCACCTCCAAAGGGCGTCTTATCCCCTGGATGGGGACTGACATTAGGCTTTAAGACGGCCCAAAACTAGCACTACTGTATTGAAAGGCTTTATGGTGGTGTTAGGTGCAGCCTGGGTTGGGGGGGGCAAAGGCTAAATGGCCTCTGGGTAGGAATTAGGAATTAGGAGAGGCCACATAAATGGTGGGAACATTGATGGAATCGGGGTGCGCATTGGGGTCATCGGTCCTGTCACCACATTCTCCTATTCCTCAGCTTCTTTCCACATGTGATGGGGTGACCCAATGAGCACCCTGATTCCAGTTGGGCGGTGGGCTGGAGGGGTGAAAAGGGGTTTCAACCCTATCATCGAATTTCCTCGCTTTTATCTCTGTGGAACAACCCTAACTGATGCATTAAACGGAGTTTTTTGCCTTCTAATATAGATATATATATTATATATATATATATATATATATATATATATATATATATACACACATATATAATAATGTGAGCAGTCGCCACCATATATTTAGGGTTGAGATGTCACTTCTATGTTAAAGTCAAAACTTTGCACATTAATAACTTTGGACATGTTCAACAGATTTGCCTGAAATTTGGCATGCGTGGTGAAGCATGGTAGGTCTCTTGATCTGCCAAATTTTGTTTTGGTCGGACTTACAGTGTTTGCACATGAAAACACTGAAAAATGAAAATTATCCTGTTTTGGAGACAGCTTTTGGGATTTTGTTTGTGGCCCTACACAGCCACCATGTGGTGTGCCACGCTGTGAGATGTCTTGCTTGAAAGAGCTTGGCTGCCTGAACATGCCACTTTTTGTTTGGTGAGAAAAATATTAAGGCATTCAAAAGTTATGCCACTTTTAAGTTCCCATTATAAGTCAATGGGAAAATTTATATGGTTGTTTTGCAAACAAAGAATGGGGTTTGGGCCATCTCGTCTCGGCTGGTGATCAAAGAATTTGCAGCCTCGCAGTTGAACAATCTTTGTCCCCGAGAATTCTTTGATCATGAAGTCTGCCATCTTGTTTTTAGATATCCAATTGCAAAAACACAAATATCTCAGCTCAGGTCTCACTCCTGAAGTAAAACTTGAATGGGTTTTATTCAGGGGGCTCTGCTCTATCAAGCCATGCCTTTGGTTTTATTCAACATGGTCAAAAAATAGTTACAAGGTTTTAAAATCTTTGATCGTGACTCACTATCAATCTTTGATCGCGAGCCTGCAAATTCTTTGAACGCGAGATTCTTTGATCGCGATCTTGCACTGCGACCTAAAAACACAATTATCTCAGCTCAGGGGTGGGCTAGGGACACAAATGAGGTTGGGTTTTACCAGGAGGGTCCGTTCTATTGAGACATAGTGCTGATTTCATTCAAATCAGTCCAAACTCTCGCTTCACCATTTTTATTCTTTGATCCTGAGCGCAAATTTTTTTGATCACGAGCCTGCAAATTTTTGATCATGAGATTCTTTGATAGCATTGTACATCGCGAGAGGAAGAGATGGCCAGATAAAAATTCTAATTTCTCAGCCCAGCGGTGCCCGAGGAAGACAAATAAGGGTGGGTTTTGCTCAGGGGCTTCATTCTGATGAACCATGGTGGTGGTTTACCACAATTGCTTCAAATTTTTAAATTACAGCATGTTTTATTCTTTGATCATGAGCCTGCAAATTCTTTGATCATGAGCCTGCAAATTCTTTGATCGTGAGATTCTTTGATTGTGATCTTTGATCACAAAATAGGGACAAGTGACCAGATTTTTATAATGGAATAGATAGGGCAATTTTACCAAACTTTAACATTGAATACCTCATAAATGGCTTGGTCTTTTTACTGAAATTTGGAGGGTGTTTACAGCATGTCCTGTAGATGTAAATTACGGTGTTTACATGTCAGAAAATATATTTTTTGTGGAGATATTATGTGGCGCACTTTACATTCTGCGGACAGCATTTTGCATTGTGCTGGTGGCTTGAAATTGATAGGATATATAGTCTTAGTGTCATGGATGTAGTTTTCAGTCGTTGTGTATGTTAAATGTCAACAGGTGCGGAACTCTGTCACTCTGACAAATGAAAATCTCAAACTTTAAAATGTTATATCTCGGACTCGGTTTGGTCTTTTCACTTGACCTTTGAGGGGTGTTGACGGCATGTCCTGTAGATGTGAATTACTGTGTTTATGTGTTGAAGAATATATTTTCTGCACAGATATTGCATGGTGCAGTTTACGGTTTGTGGACAGCATTTTCCATTGCTGTACTAGCTTGAGATTTGTATGGTAGCTGGCCTTGCTGTTGTCACTGTACTTTTCAGCTGTTAGGTATGTAATGTAGCTCGGCACCCATCAACACGCAACTTTGTACTTTCCAAATCTTTCTTTAAAAGTGAGGAAATTCTATGCAAAAACTGCATTAATGCATCATTTGGGTTAAACCACAAAAAGTCAGGACATGAAAAATTTAGGGTTGCCCCTCGGACCCACTAATCAATTCCAAGATTGACAGATGGCGGGGTGTCATTAGGGTCGTGAGGCCTAAATATCACCCTATTATTTTTGCTGTCACTAGTGACTATGAGTAGACATGGAATGGGGTGACATTTACAGCTCACAACCCTCAATGGCACACCCCATCATCTGTCAATCTTTGGATGATTGGCAGATCTGGGAGAGGGCAATCCTAAAGATTTTTCATTCTGACTTTTGTGATTTAACTCTAAATGATGCATTGATGCAGTTTTTTTGCATAGAATATATATATATATATATATATATATATATATATATATATATATATATATATATATAGTTTGCTCCTTACATCTCTGGTGTTGTCAGCATCCACCAAGCCCCATCATTGACCCATCTTGGGGACTTACAGGTTAGCCACCATTGTGGCTTCTAGTGCCTGCTGGGGATGCTAAGCAAGCTGGGATATTTTCCTCCAGAACTTTTTCATGAGGTTTCCTCCAGACCATCAGCTTGCAAAGATGCATACACATGCACATATGTATTGGCATGAGTATGTGCCACATCTGCCAATGCCCTGCCCCATCTTGCTGTTCCTGCCATTGCTTCCAAATGGCCTCCACCATGTGGTGTATTAGTTGTGGGACATAGCAATCCTCACTCCAAGGGAACAGAGCTGACATGGGATGCTTTGTATCCAAAATTTGCTGGTCCCCAGGAAACTCTGGTGCACTCTTGACATACTGTATCTGGTGGTGTGGCATTCAATGCTTCAAGAATCCATTTCACTGGGCTGGCCTGACCATGCCCATATCTGATCTTTTGCTGACTGGCCTGTACCTTTCCAGGTTTGAACATAGTCCCTTTCCTTTCACTGGCACTACTCCTGAATTGGCAGGCTTTTAAAAGATTATGGGAAGCAGCCCCTTCAATTGTTTCTTCAGCTTCACTATGGTCTTGGAGTACATCCTCTCTGTTACTAACAAGGCAGGCATGATGTCTGCAGGCCACATCATGGTTAACTGGATGCCATGGGCCCTTCCAATGAGCATTATTCCAGTGCCCTTTTGAGAAGTCCTAGCAAAGTATTTATTTAGCATCTCACTGACAAGGTTAATCATATACTGGCAAAATATAAGAAGATTTCATCTCCAACTTCTGTGTTTCCAAGACTCATTTCAATATTAAAAAATGGTGGTAAAATTAGACAGCATGAATTTGCTTTTCACTAAAGCTGAGGGGTTTCTCCCACAAACTAAGCTTACTGCACAGTTCTATATAACTCAATACTAATAGGGTCTGAGAAGGTACAGTCCACACAGATTAGTGAGACACAATTAAGTGGATACCAGCTTAAACACAACATCCCATTAGGAAAATAATGTTGTCAATGTAAATGACGCCATTTTTCAACATTTTATTGGGATGCCTTTACTGCCACTGTTGCTTTAGTGAGAACTCTCTCAGATGATTCACAGCTGATTACAGTGAAATTAGTTACAGATGGCTGACATTTCAATTAGGAGTCTGACATTTACATTCATCAGCGAGACTACTCTCAGCTGATTCACCTATAGTGTAGTAGTGCATTTTGATCTGTAGAAACTGACTGCCACTGCAGACATGTCTCTGCCACACAGTGAGCTTTCCTCAGCTGACCATGTAAAAGCCATCAATACGTTGCAAAACCCAACTAGCTTTCTATCTTTGGATGCTGGTAAATTTAAAATTTCAAAAAGGAAAGCTGGCTTCATCAGTAAAAAGAGAGAATCAGACCTCTCTGACTGGTGTGCCAATTCTAACCGGAGCTGTACAAGAAAGCAAGAGGGCAGATTCAGATATAAGAGGATACCTGTCACTAGTAAAAGCAAAAGACCCTGGTGCATACCCAAGGATCTTAAGCTGCTGCCTGTAACCTACAGCAGCTCAAGAAATGCATGGATGACAAGCATGATTTTTCAGGAGTGGCTAATGGCATGGGATAGTGAGCTCCTCTGGACAACTGTCCTGCCCACCCCGACAATCTATCAAGAAAACTAAAGTTTATCAGACTTCTCTTCTTTGCCCCAATACAACCAGCATTGTTCAAGCCATGGACATTTTTGTGATTTAGAACTTAAAGGGACATTACAGATCATATGTAACAGGCAAAATTTAGCAAACAGTAGATAAGGGAAAGACAGCTCATGCAGAGGAGATTGTCTGCAAAATTAATCTCCTGGATGCTATTTACATGCCCAACAGATCATGGGAGGCTGTTAAGCAAGACACAATAGCAAAATGTTATGTGAAAGCTGGATTCACCGGTAACACTACTACTGAAACCCCCACCACCAACAGTGGGACAGGGCTTAAAGATATACAGATCCCTACTGTCATGGATGCTGAAACATTTACAGAATTTGTTGAAATGGACACTGATGTATCAACTGTAGGAGAGCTAACTGATGATGAGTTTTTCAGTGCTGTTGCTAATAGGGAGAGATGGAGGACATATCTGAAGCCACTCAGGAAAAGCTGGAGTGACCTGTCTTGACAGCAGAGGCTACGGATATCTGTGCTGCTGCTGAATGGTACCAACAAAGATGGCAGATCACTGATTGGGAAAGTCTGTTTGAAACTGAAGCTAAGATACAAAGCTGAGCCATAAAAGAGCAAAGGTAGAATTGTATAACCGATTTTTTCTCTCCTAGAAAATCCGCTGAGACCACCACTGATAGAGCAACACCAACATCCATATTTGTCTTCTTTCCATCAGTGGCTGAATTGACAAAGGAACTGATGGATGAAGATGAGCCAAAAATATGTACTGTGTTATGTCCAAGTAAACACAAGTAAAAGCACAAACGAGTGAACACAAGTAAAGCAAAAAAAAAAAACTAAAAAAAGGCCCACACTAACTGACACTCCCCCTTTCCCCTTACTCAGACAGCACAAATCAGTCAATACACTGTACGACTATGCACAAATCACAGTAGTGCCATGCATCATCTAATATCTATATTGAATCAGAGAACTTCACTTGTAAGTGACGGCTGCTTAAACGGGATGATTAGCAATACACCGAGCCATCCTATTTAAACAGCTTGCACTGTATCTTCAGCTTACCTGCCAGGGCTCAAAATCTTGACCTTTCACACAAGTTCCATTTAGAAATGGCCCTTCCCCATCTCTGCAGGCATACAGGTTCTGTAGGGCATGTGCCACTGTGTACACAGCATTATATGCATTGTATGTAAAAAGTAAGCGAGTTACATCGAAGAAGCTAATCTTAAGTTCAAGCAAATCTTCTGCACCTGTACATTTATTACCCTCTTCATTTGCTGCATACAGATCAAGCCATCGGCATCCAAATACATTTTCCCAAAATATTTGAGTAAATATGTCATCTTGATTCTTTAATGGATGAATATTATAAAGAAATTCTTTAAATCCTGGAATTTCAGTTGTGTGGACTGAAACCAAATGGTCCCAAGTAAAAATTCAGAAACATGTGATTGGAAAACATTGGAGATTCAGGCCACTCATCACTTCCAAGCCAAACTTTCCCAGTTATATTTTCTTTGGAAACTGCTTCAATCACAGGATACAAGAATGCATCCGAGGCAATGACCACAATCACATTAGCAGATGATTTTATGATCACTTCCATTAAATGAGGAATTTTCATATACACATCAAAGTGTGGTATAGTTTCCGAGAATTCAATACAGATGCCATTCTTGCCCAAATCTTTCTCTAGGATCTGGATACTTTGCTGATAGTAGTCATCATCCTCTGATAGAATCCCAACCCAGTTCCATGCATGTTTCTTCAGAAGTTGAACAATGCCACTGAACTTAAGGTAACTACTTGGAGTAGTTCGAAAAAAGGATGGAAACTGGTATTTGTCATTCAGTGCCAAAGAGGAAGATGCATAACTAACCTACAATTCAATTGATAAATTATGTTTCTATTACACATACTGTACAGTAAGGATTTTGAGGTGATCATACTGTTTATGTATCATATATTGCATATTAAATACTGGCACAAACCACAGGGCAATATCTCCTACTAGTGAGCAAAGTTGACTGACATGTGCAGAGTGGTATAATGGAACAGTTTCAGAACCAAGTTTGACCATCTAAAAGTTATTGCACTGTACTACCATCAAAGTGAAGGAAAATGGAGGAGCAATGTGCATGTGAGTTTGAAACCCTCTGTTGGAGTAGGAAAAGGGACTGCTGGTGGAAAGACTGATGCATGCCATTCATAGAAGCATCAAGCATTTGCACAGGACAAAGATGTTTATTCCTGAGACACACGGCCACATAATGGAACCATGATATGCAAATGAGCGTTTTGCCCTTCAATGAGGCAAAGAGTGCATTTGCATATCAGCATAATTTTATTACAGGATTAAAAGCAAATGTTAACTCCTCCAAACTGGTGATGGCTAAATGCTCCACTGTGTGCCCTATGGTCAACAGTGGTGCAACAATGGGCACAGCACACAACACACAAAATATTTGATTTAGTTTATCAAATTTAAAATAGGGATAGTTCTCCTTAATAGTGTCTCCAGAGTGTGTGTTTTTTTTCCAAGCATTTGTACATCCACCATAGAGAATCTTGTTCATAAAAATGGAAAAACCACTTATGGAGGTAGTCATGGACAAAGATGCAGGACAGACCAGGGATGACCATGGACGCCTACTGACAACCTTGTTTGTCTTTGAAAACACTGAGAACCAAAGAGTGGGGCAGTGCCTGTCCCACCCATGTTTGAATCCAGTCACTGTTTTGGCATATACCAGCTTCTCTGGTAATATATTCCACCAGTCCACCACCCTTTTTGAGAAAAAATCCATGTAGTTATCCCTCTGCAACACAGCTTCAGTGGATTCCTCCTTGTGGGTATGTTTGCAGTTACGGTATATAGTTCATTACAGTTTACCTTGTTCACCCCATGGAGATATTTGTACATTTCTATCATACCATCCCTCCCTCCCTCCTTGTCTCCAGGGTGTACATGATAAGATCCTTCAACCTTTCCTAGTATGTTTTTTTCCCATGCTTCAGAAAAATTTTGGCTGCCCTCTTGTGTGCTGCCTCCACAGTACCTTGTCACAGCCCTTATGCATGTTTGGGCTCCAGAACCTCACAGAGATCTTCTGGTTGTGGCAATCACAGGGCTTGTACAGGGCAAGAATCACCTACTTGTTTTACTACTGATCCCTCTTCCTATGCACCCCATAATCATGTTTGCCCTACCCACTGCCCTGGTTACCCTATGGTGTAGTTTTCAGGCTTTCTGATATTATCACTCCTGTCACCTTAGTCAGCTGTGCTCTCTCTATTGCCACACCCAATCAGGTATTGTGTTTCAAGCTTTTATTCCCAAAAAACATCACCTTACATTTTTTGACACTAAACCTCAACTACCATATCCTGGATCACCATTAAATGTTTTCCAGGTCCTTCATATTGTTTTTACACTTTCCTCACTGTCAAGCCTCCTGTAGATTTTGTTGTCAATTGCAAAGAGGCAGATCTTCCCTTGCACATCTATCCCTATATAGCAAATAAATGTGTTAAAGGAGGTGGATTTAAGGACTGAAACCTGTGTGACTCCACTTGTCACCCCCTTTATCTCAAAATGTTCCCCATTTATGGCCATTCTCTTTGCCCATTGAATTAGTTTTCTACCCATGTTATTACCTTTTCCCTCTACTCTTAGATCCCTTATCTTCCTGACCAGCTTTCTTTGAAGGACTGAGTCACAGGCCTTACTGAAGTCCAAGTACAGTATGTCTACAGTTTGTTCCTTGTTCTCTGTCATTTTTACCAAATTGAAGAATTCAGTCAGGGTAGTCTGACCTCCCCCAACCCCACATGGACCAGTGTTGCCAGCTGTCCTCAAAATTATTTGTTTCAAGGAAATCCATCAGCCTTTCTTTTATAGAAGTTCTGTACACTATCCACACCATAGATGTCATACTTGGTGGTTTATAGTTTTCAATATCATCTCTGCTATCACTTCTGTGTAGGATTCTGCATCTACTACCCTCCAATCCCGAGTACCATCCTAGTATTTAGTGAGCAGTTAAAGATATCTGCTAGTGGGGTTGCCGACACCTGTGCCAACTTCCTCACTACTCTTGGGTGCATCCCTTCCAAATCCATTAATTTATTCACTTGTAACAATCTAAGACCTGAAACACCCTTTCTACAGTGACAGGATCATCACTGCATACTTCAGCAATGGGCCTTCATTTTTGTGGGTGAATAATGACTAAAACAATAATTTAGTGTCCTCTTATCTTCATCATCTTTGCAGTTAACTCTAAGCTCTGTGACAGGAGGACAGTGAGGAGGGGAAAGGGAGCTGCACTAGGACCTGCAAATGTCAGCGAGGTAGTCCATGTTCTGGCTTATGAAATTCAACACCAAAAAATACAAGGAAATGCACAAAGGAACAAGAACACCAGAAAGGAATACTGGAGGGGTTATGTTGGCCACTACCTCAGAGGAAAGGGACCCGAGAATCATAATAAGCAACTCCCAAAATAAACTAGACAATGTAACAAGTATCCACAAAAAAAAGTTGCACACATGTAACTCTGGAGACACCTCCCATCCAGCTACTACCTATGCCTGTCTACCTAGATGCAGGTTGATGGGCCTGGGTTCAGGTTTAGCTGTTCCCAAGGGCTCTGTTTCAACAATACTGCTATTAGCATGGTGCCTCCACCCAAATAATTATTTAAGTGGGTTAGATGTTAAGCTAGCACAGCCCTCTGGGAAGTTGTACATACCCACAGCCTCACCTAGTGATTGTACACATAAATTACCATGACACACTTTACATTGCATTCAATTTACAATTAGGAGAGAGTGCTAATAATATGCTCATGGTGACCACACTTACTTACAAGGTCTGGAACTCTTGCATGTACTCTGTGCCCCTGCAAAGAAATAGTTTACTAGAAATAACAGTATACCTTTTAACAGACACAGTGGTCCTGATTCTAGAAAGGTTATGCCTGGCGTAACAGCACTTAGGCCAAGTAGAATGGTACAAGTAGCAACTTACGCCAGCAGTTGCGACTTGCGCTATTCAACAAAGTGGCCTGCAACATGACACAGGCCAGTTGTGCTGAACAGCTGTTATGCTGGCAGTTGCTCCATAAACCCCCTGTGACATGGCGCTAGGGGGTTTACAGCAGCAGTTGTGCCCCATTTCAGAAGGGTAGCAACAAGGTCCTCAGTGATGGGATTCTTCAAGAACCCCCAGAGGAGAACTGGCAACATAAGTTACACCTGCATTTAACTGGTGTAACTTATATCCATCCTCCGAGGGTCCTGTAGAACCCAGTCCATGTGCCCCCCATCCTCAGACCACCCCTGTTGCTGCACCACTGGTCATCACAGTATGATTCTACCTGATCCCCACACTGTACATGCCTCCTGTACAGTAATGGCCCCACAGGGCTGCCCACGCCAACTGCCCCCTCATGCCTCTGTTACATGCCCTGCAGGGCTGCCCACACCCCCAGCCCCATGAATCCCCTGTTGTAAAATACCCTTTAGGGTGGCACTATCAGCCTCACCCGTGCCCCAACCTAAGTTGCGGCTGCAAATGTGGCAAATAACCAATAAGCCTGGTAGTCTAGTGGCCCCATCCAGCCTGCCACCCCACCCAGCACCCTCCACCCATCCCCAGCTGTCATGTCTTTACAGGAGCGCTCCTGCAGCACTCAGTCAGTGGTGGGCCGTGGAGGTGAGAGATGGGCTGCGTGAGTCGCCGACTGGGGATGGGCGGGGGGTACTGGGTTGGCTGGCACGGCTCGGTGGGGCCACTAGACTACCAGGGCTTATTGGGTTATTTGCCACATTTGCAGCTGGTGACTCGGGTCAGGGCTCGGTGGGGATGACATCGCCGCCTAGTAGGGCATTCTACAATGGGGGATTTGGGGGCTGGGGATGTAGGCAGCCCTGTGGGGCATGTAACATAGGCTTGGGTGGGCCAATTGGTGTGGACAGCCCTGTGGGGAAATTGCTGGAGGCTTGGAGGGGCAGGGGATGGGGCAGCCCTGTGGGGCAGCTGTTGTGGCTTGCTGGGGCGGGGTGCACTTGTGACCTGCATGCGGTTCTGACATACTGTGGGTAAGCCCTCTGTGGCAGCCTAGCTGCATGTAATTGCAGA
Organism: Neoceratodus forsteri; assembly: GCA_016271365.2. Taxonomy (NCBI): domain Eukaryota; kingdom Metazoa; phylum Chordata; order Ceratodontiformes; family Ceratodontidae; genus Neoceratodus; species Neoceratodus forsteri. The sequence goes on from CM028130.1 coordinate 13,575,534, forward strand.
ACTTTGCTGCGGATACCCTGTCCCTTCTAGAATAGGGGTGGGGTCAATGTCACAGTTGCTGGTGGACAAGTTGAGTTCAGCGGCAACTTGTGCTACCCTTCTAGAAATGGGCCCAGTGACTTGAAATGGAGTAACAAGTTATTTCTTTTTGACTTCTCAGAAGAGGCTACACAGGGAAGGAATCATTCTCATTTCATTGCAGTAACTGATCATTACTGCTTTTATTACTTCTTGTTGATTTCACTTGGTAGCATGCTGATTTTTTTTTTACTACTTATAAGGGGCTAGCAGTGAATTGTTTTGGGGCTGTTGAAAATATTTAACCTATTTTGGTGTGCTTTAAAGTGGGGCTGTTATTTCTTTGAATTAGAAACCTATTTCTTCAGATTTCAACTTTATTTTGGCGTGCTTTTAGTGTGGATGGTATTTTTGTGCTGTCTTTACTTGCTGGAAACTTGAAACTTATTTTGGTGTGCTTTAAGTAAGGAAGTTATATCTTTGCATTAGAAACATAGTTCTTCTGATTTCAAACATATTTGTGTGTGCTTTTAGTGGGGCTGTTATTTCTTAGCTGTCTTTACTTGCTGCAATTTTGCCCATCCTCCCACCCCCACCCCTACTCTTAATTAAATGTCCTGTTAAATCTGATTGACAGGAGCCAAGCACAGGGAATAGCAGGGGCTGTGAAGTATGAGGATGTAAGGTGTAAGCATGCCCCAGTAGAAGTGTTTTGATTCATTTTTGTTGTTTTTCTTCTTTTAAAATTATCTGAGTGATCAGTGCCAAGATTTTCAGAACAGGGGTTGATAAAGTTGTTTCTATACAGTATTTTCCTGTTTTGAAATTATCCGATGGATCAGTGACAAGATTTTGACAAGAAGCTACACTACCGGACAAAAGTTTTAGAACACCCCATTTCTCCAGTTTTATTGAAATTTACCAATTCAAGTCCAGTGAATAACCTGAAATGGTACAAAGGTAAGCGTAAACTGCTAGAGGTTAAAAAAAGTTTAGGTTAGCAAAAACTGAAAAATAAAACCTAAAACTGAAAATAATGTAAATTTCAGAGTTATAAAAATGACCTTCTTCAGGAACAAGTAATGGGTTAATAACTTACAGCTGTTCTGCAGCAGTGGGAGTAAATTAAGCCTTGAAAGTTGATGCAAACAATTCCTACAGGTGTCCCAACTTTTGTTGATTACTTGATTACAAACCCCCTGTATGTATAAAAGCAGTGTTGGAACAGACTGTTATTACACCCTCTGAAGCATTATTTGGACAATATTGCACTGCAGGAAGTAGTATATTGCGATCATAATGGCGAGAAAAGGCAATTAACAAAGGAAGACTGACAGACCATTATAACCTTAAAAGTGTAGGTCTTTCCTTTAGAGAAATTGCAAAGAAAGCCAAGGTGTCAGTGAGTACAGTTTCCTCACCATCAAAAGGCACCTGGAAACTGGAGGAAACTCTGACAGAAGAGGTCTGGCAGACCCAAAGCCACAACAGAATCAGAAGACAAGTTTCTGAGAGTCAACAGCTTGCGTGATAGGCGGCTCACAGGACAACAGCTCAAACAGCTTAACACTGGTCGAAGTAAGCAAGTCTCAGTTTCAACTGTGAAGAGAAGACTTCAAGCTGCAGGTTTGACAGGTCGAGTGGCAGTAAGAAAGCCATTGGCTAAGATGGCAAAATAAGAAAAGAGGCTTGCCTGGGCCATGAAGCACTGCCAGTGGACTACTGAAGACTGGACCGATGAATCAAAATTTGAAATCTTCGGTTCATCACCAGGGTTTTTGTACGCTGAGTAGGTGAAAGGATGGTTCCTCAGTGTGACACCAACTGTCAAACATGGAGGAGGAAGCGTGATGGTCTGGGGCTCTTTGCTGGATCCAGAGTTGGCGACTTGCACAGAGTGACTGGCACCCTGAACCAAAAGGGCTACCATAGCATTTTGCAGCACCATGCAATACCCTCTGGTCTACACCTAGTTGGTCAGAGGTTCATCCTACAGCAACATAATGACCCAAAACATACCTCCAGACTATGTCAGAACTACCTTCGAGGAAAAGAACAAGACGGTAGGCTTCAAATCATGGAATGGCCAGCACAGTCTCCAGACTTAAACCCCATCGAGCTGGTTTGGGATGTACTGGACAGAAGGGTGAAAGCAAAGCAACCTACAAGTGCAACACATTTGTGGGAACTTCTGCAACAGTGTTGGGAAGAACTTCCCGAACAATATTTGATGTCCATTGTAGGAAGAATGCCACAAGTGTGTTCGGCGGTTATATCTGCAAAAGGTGGCTACTTTGATGAGTCAAAAATTTAGATTAAATTTTGTTAAACAAAATGATTCTATGATTTCTTTTTTATCTCCAACTGTTTATTTGTTCTATGCTTTAATTTCAGAGTACATTGAGATATTAAACTGCATAAATTTCAATAAAAACTGGAAAAATGGGGGTGTTCTAAAACTTTTGTCCGGTAGTGTATTTCTGGGTATATTTCATTGATATCACATGAATTTGAACACAGTTACTCACAGTAAATAGAGTCCATAATCATAGTAGGGGCATAAGTAAAGCAATTCTGTGAAAGGGGAAGAGAGAAGAAAAAAGCTACAGTGTACAAAAGGGAAAAAAGCGTCACAGCAAAGGGTGGGTGCATAAAATGATAAAGAACAGAAGACACAGAAAGAGTAAGGAAAGAAAAGGCAAAGAAAGATGATGGGCTTTGTAACTGGATTGTGAACTGGCTGAAGGGGAGGCAGCAAAGGGTGGTGGTGTGGGGGGGAAACTCTCATCCCCAAGGGCTGTGATGAGCAGGGTCCATCAGGGCTTAGTACTGAGCCAGGTGCTGTTTGGGATTTTCATATCAGATATCTCACATGGCATCAGGAGTCAGATCAGTTTGTTCGCTGATGATACCAGAATGAGATGGTGGTGGACAGAATAGCAGAGTGGAAAGGACTACAAGATGACGTAACTGCTACTCACAATCAGGGTCACTCTCTTGACTTAGTCTTCCTTCTGGGGACTGAGGCCTCCAACTTGGGGGTTGAACCAATTGGATGATATGATCATTACACTGTGGGGTTTAGTTTTAGCCCCCCCCCATGTAGGCCAACCCCTGTGGAGATGATTCAGTACCATCCTCTGTGAGATATAAACTCTCAAGGCCTAATGACGGTGCTAGATTTCTCGTTTGTCTCATAAGCAAATAATGACCCAGAGGCCCTCATGGTGGCTTATAATTAGGCCATTATGGTGGCCCAGATGTCATTGCTCCATCCATGTTCATCCTCTCTCCCTTCACCCTCGATACCCATGGTTTGATGGGACTCTGAGGGAGATGCAGCTACTTGGACGAAGGTTAGTACATTGCTGGCGGAAATCCGCTCTTGATGCTGACTGCCTTAGATTGATGGACCATTATCAAGTCTATCAATCCAAAATCTCCCATAAGAAGGCAGAGTTCATATCTGGGGAGATTGCAGCTGCTCAAAATTGATCAGCTCAGCTGTTCCAAACTGTTCACAGACTGTGCATCCATCCTGTCTACAAGTCTGGAAAGCTTTTTGCAAGAAGAGTGCGATATACTTGCTCGATTATTTGCAGATAAGGTGGCCAACATCAGATTGACTCTTCATCCGCACACTCCAGGGGTGTTGCTGGAGACCAGCGCGGGTTCACTCATCCTCAGCATTCTTGGAGTACCTTTATCTGACAGGCTTTCATGGATATCATGCAGATTGTCCAGAGTGTGCACCCTACATGCTGTAGTTTAGACCAGGACATACTTTCCTAATTTTGGGTTCTATTGATGTTATTCATCCGGTCCTAGCTTGGATAGTCTGGTGCTCCTTGGAGACAGGTGAGCTTCCAAGCTCACTGAAAGAGGAAGCAGTCATACCACTCTTGAAGAAAGCTTTTGGACCCAGACTGCCTTGTTAACTGGAGACCAATTCTAACTTTCCCTTTGAAGGAAAGGTGATTGAGAAAGTAGTGGCCACATAGCTGGAGTGACCATTTGACCATCCATGACATCTATGAACCCCTCCAGTCCAGATTTTGAAAGAAGCATAGTACTGAGACAGTGCTGGTCCAGGTGCTCAGTGATCTCCTGATGGCTAGAGATAAGAGGAGCCACTCCATTCTGGTCCTCCTAGACCTCTCATCAGCGTTTGACACTATGGACCATGGGGTCTTGCTTGATTGCCTGAAGTTCATCTGTGAACTGTTGGGTATGGTCCTCAGGTGGTTTACATCATTCCTCATGGGAAGATCTCAAAGGGTGGTATCCAGGGATTTTTACTCAGATTTGGTCCCTTTAACATGTGGAGTTCCTCAGGGTTCCATGCTGTCCCCATGTTGTTCGTAGTGTATATGCTGCCCCTCAGAGACATTGTAAGAAGGCATGGGCTGAGGTTTCACTGTTATGCTGATGATACCCAGCCTACCTTTTTTTTTGCTCCCTATCAGGATAGAGCTGTCTTGGTCTTTAATAACTGCCTCACTGAAATCCAGGAGTGGATGAATGCCAGTTGGTTGAAGTTGAACTCTGATAAGACTGAGGTATTGGTAGTGGATCCAGGAGACCAGACAGGGGGGTTGAGTGGGGGTTCACCCTCTGGTCTTTATCTTGGAGGTGTACCACTCTTGACCTCTGAACAGGTGCAGAACCTAGGGGTAATTTTTGACAATGGACTGACCCTGCATTTTCAGGTGTTTGCTGTCATCAAATCCTCATTTTACCATCTGAGAAGTATCTCCAGAATTAAACACCTTGTTCCATCCGGTGATCTTTCTAGTCTGATCCATGCTTTTGTGACCTCACACTTAGACTACTGCAACTCACTGTACCTAGGGATACATGGGGTGGAAATCCACTACTTGCAACTGGTGCAGAATTCAGCAGCATGGCTTTTGATGGGATCATTGTGGTCTTGCCATATTTTGCCGGTGCTGCATGGACTGCACTGGCTGACAGTTCAGTGGTGGATCACCTTTATAGTTGGCCTTCTTTTCCTTTATTCTGTATTTTTGCTCCTCATGCCCTGCCAAGGATCTGCCTGGTCATGGACCTCTTATACTCCCACTTTCATTAGGCTCTGATTCCAGACACCTCCAGCTACCCCTTGAGGTTGGGTCACAACACCTAGGGTATCAGTGCCACAAATCATGGGACTAGAATCATGGAGCCAGCCCTGACAGCTGATTATGGCAGGAGAGGGTGTGAGTTGTATTTTTTCTTAGTTTTTCCCAGAGGGGTGGAGACATGCAATGATGACCTGCGTCTGTCCTGCCCCTCTACTTCTTTCTGTTGCTGGCACTAGTGATTCCTCCCAGCCTCTGCTAGGAGTCCTCTTGCACAAGACATTCTCCCCAGCCCTTCCCCTGAAGAAGGAGAGCAGCCCAGAGGGACTAGAGCCTTCTTCCCCAGCCGGCCTTCCAGCTCCCTGGGTCCATTCCCGAACCTGGGTTGCTGGTGTCGCAAGCAGAAATCCAACCACTGCACCGGCCCTAAAGTTGATCTTCTGACTTTTAAAACCCTACACAGACTTTGCCTGGACTATCTGAAAGAGGTCCTGGTTCTGCACTACCCCTGGCGATCGCTCTGCTCAGCTGACGCGGGGTTGCTAGAGAATCCAAGGATATGTCTGAAATCTTCTGGGGCAAGAACATTTATGTATGCTGCCCCCACCCTTTGGAATTCTCTAACCTATCGGTTATGTGAGCAAATGACCGTAGAAGGTTTCAAACAAGCACTAAAAACTTACTTGTGGAGCCAAGCTTATGGTGAATAATTGAAGGATGAGATCTGTGTGATTGTATTTGTTGTTGAGATGCTTTGTGATAATGTGATTTTAATTATTGTTAAGGTGCCTTTGTTTCTGAAAGGTGCCATACAAATAAAGTTTATTATTATTGTTAACAAATCTGGAAGAGTGGTTGGAAACATGGCAGTTGGGGTTCAATGCTAAGACGTGCAAGGTACTGCACTTTGGAGCAAGGAACCTGGGAAGGAGCTACCAGTTAGGAGGGGTTCAGTTTGGTACCACTGAGGAAGAAAAGGATCTAGGGGTGGTTATAACAGGGAATATGAACATCTCAGCTCAGTGCACAAAGGTAGCATCTAAAGCCAACAGGATGCTGGGGTGTATTGCAAGGGGTCTCTCCTCCAGAAGGCGGGAGGTTATCCTGCCTCTGTAGAGGTCATTGGTCAGACCACACCTGGAGTACTGTGTGAAGATCTGGCACACATTTCTGAAGAAAGATGTCAGATTACTGGAGAAGGTACAGTTCAGGGCAACAAAGATGATCCAGGGTTTGGAGGACAGACTATATGATGACAGCATGAAGGAGTTGACTATGTACTTACTGGAGGAAAGAAGGGATCAGGGAATATAATTGAGACCTTTAAATACATGATGGGGATAAACAAGACAGTTACAGAAGGTATTTAAGTTGAGGAGTGGGAAGGATACGAGGGCATGGTCTCAGATTGGAGGGGAATATAAGAGAGATGAGGAGACATTTTTTCACAGAGAGGGTGCTGGTTAAGTGGAATGCACTGCCCAATGAGGTGGTATCATAGAGGATGGTGGGTAGTTTTAAATGGGGATGGGACAGAGTGAGAGGGAGGTAAATGTGAGGGAGAGGAGGGTGGGCAGCTGCAATGTAGGGGGCTAGTTGCTCATTTGAGCAGACTTGATAGACCATGAGGCCTGTTTCTGCTGGCAAATTTGTATGTTCATTTGTTGTGCAATGCAGTGGTTGTGGGGCAGCAGTGCTCAGGAAGACCTTCTGGACATTGTGGTGCTGCCCTATCTGCAGGCACCTCTCTGTGTTGAGGGCTGAGGATTCAAGACTCTGAGCAGAGTTGACAAGGATCCAGGCAGTCATCCCTCCCAATCAGGGACCACCATGTCTACTACCACTTCTCAGAGGATGCCAAGAAAAGAGGGATGGATGAACTACTGTGGGCTCAGGAATGGTGAGGGAGGTGGATGAAGGCACATCCCCAGCCATTGACACTTCATAACTCATATGCTATCTTGGAAGAGCAGTGAGATCATACAACATCTCCAGAAGTGGACACCAAGGGAATGAGGGAGTCATCCTGATGGAGCCCCAAGGGCAAGTGGAAGAAGAACACACAAGAGCAGAAAGCCAATCCTGTTTGGGAACTCCATCATTAGGGGGATAGATATGTGGATAGGCAGCAGTGGGGAAAGAAGGTAGTGTGCCTACCTGGAGGCACAGTTCAGAGGGAAGGCATGCAGATCCCAAAGATCGCTAAGGCAGTGGCAAAGAGGGGGGAGTTGGATGTTATTATTCACATGGGGCCAAATGACCTGGTAGGAGAAAGAGTAGATGTAGGTAAAGTACAGAAGGAATTCAGGAGCTGGGGAGAGTCTTGGGCAAGTAGCACACTCTGTAACCTTCTCAGAGGTTCTACCTGTCCATGGCAAGGGAGAAGGCTAAGATATCCACACCATGGAATTCAACACATGGCTGAAGAAATGGTGTGAAGAGGTGATGTATGGCTTCACTGGGGACTGGTACCTCACCTGAAGGGATGAAGGACTGTATTCACTAGACAGCCAACCTCTATCTGGGGGGTAAAGGTATCCTCACTGAAATGTTTAAATGCTTCCTCAGCAGGCTTTTAAACTAGCCAAGAGGGAAGGCAAATGCAGTCAGTGCAATTACTGTAACCCCACCATACATTACATATCTGGAAATAGAGAGACCCAATTAGTAGATGGACACAAAAAAAATACAAAAAAGAAATTGGCCATAGTAGGAAGGAAAACAGAACATGTATCTCAAACACATCACAGGGCACAGATTGGAAAATGGGAAAAGAGTATCGGTGCACAGGATGGAAGACAGTGTGAAGAAATGCCCGTAGTTTGGGAAACAAAATGCCAGATCTAATAGCATTGCTGGAGATGCAAACCTGGACATTGTGTCTATTACAGAAATGTGGTACACAGGGAACCATGTTTGGGATACAGCCATACCAGGATACAAACTTTTAGGAAGGATAGGGAAGGAGAGGGGAAGGGGGTGGCTATGTATGGCTATGTATGTGAAGGAGGGATTAAAGCGACAGAGGCTCAAGAGTTACAGGAAGGAATGGAGGCACTGTGGGTCACCCTAGAGGTGAGAAGTAAGATGGCCATTCGCATTGGAGTGGTTTACAGGCCTCCTGTACAGGGGAAGGAAACAGATGAAGTTCTGGTGGAGACCATCCACAAAATGGCAACCAAAGGGAAACTACTGCTAATGGGAGACTTCAGCCTGCCAGATGCAGACTGAAGCATTCAGACCACAGATACAACAAGGAGCAGGGACTTCATGACCACCCTGAAAGGGACAAATGTAAGGTAGCTAGTAGTAGAGAGGTTGGTGGACACATGGAACAGCCTTCCTGAGGAAGTCGTGGGGTCAGAAACAGTGAGGGAATTCAAGAATGCGTGGGACAGACATAAGGCAGTTCTGGAGGGGGGTAAGAAGAAGTAGGCTGTTGGTTAACTAGGATCTGCACCTTATCCAATAGATAGGGAAATGGGCAGACTAGATGAGCCAAGTGGTCCTTATCTACCATCAAAGTCTATGTTTCTATGTAACCAGAGATGCAGCGATGTTTAATTTCACTAGCAATGCAGAGGCGAAGTAGCCCACTCCATCCTGACATATAGCTAAGCGAAGTGCCCATTGAAATGCGATACTTTGCCACTTTGCTTCATAATGACTTCGCCTTATGATGACTGCATGTTACATCACTTTATTGTCTTTTAAAGGCAGAGTGAGTGAGTGAGCATTGTAGCAGCCCACAGATCACATGCCTCACAGTCTGCAGGTCATGTGCTTCAGACAGGAAGTTAATCATGCAAGACAGTGAAAGACTTTCAGTTTCGCCTTACTTAGTGTGGGAAAAAGAACTGTGTTTGAGAGGAGACAGAGAGAAAGCAAAAAATATAACCATGCGTCTGAACCAGAGCATCTTTTGGGCTGGAGGTACCCTCTCTGAAGCAGGAGGTAGTGGTGCGATCGATGCACCACCTCTGTTGGCACCTACCAGCACCCCCTACCAATGCCACTACCTGCCATGGCCCTGTGCCAGCAAATCAGCAGGAAATGAGGGAGGAGCCATAGCAGTCGCAGCTGCAGAAGCAGCAAGCTTCCACACCCCCGGCCCCAACTTAGCACCAGCAGCAGCTGGCAACAACATCTGCCCCCCCCACTGTGCCCAATCTTCCAAGCAGCTCATTAGTGTGGGAGTTCTTCACTACACTGCCTGCAGACACCAGTGTAGTGAAGTGCAGTCTGTGTGGTGAGGTGCTGCACCGTGGCCACAAGGGATGTCATCTGGGCACAGGTGATCACCACACCCACCTATACTGAACTGGGCAGAAATGCACCTGTTGGACCTGCTGGGCAACAGATGGCAGCACGGCCTCCACCTGCATGTCGTGTCAAGCGGGATTGGGCCATGGAGAAAGCAGCTGCTCCACAACTTGCAAGTGACAGTGGCAACCCTGCACGAATACCTGCCACATATGCCAATTTGGGTTTGACGTGGAGTGAGCTGGACCATGTGAACCACCAGGCTGACAGCGTGGAGCAGTGGTTGAATGCGCATGGAGGTGCACCAACTCCAAATAATGGACATGCTTCAACTGCTGATCTCACACCATAACACTGATCATTAGTTTTAGTTTGTCCTTGCACCTGCCACCCTCTCCGTGAAAAAAGTTCCTGATGTTGCCCCCTCTATCTTCAAATTTTGCCCCCTTGTTTATACAAATCTCTTTTTCTGAAAGATGCTACCCTCTTTGCACGTTGTTGATTCCTTTCATTACTTGATAGCTTCTATCATGTCCCCAACTCCTTTCCTTATGGTTCTATATACTAGCTTTAACTCAACAATATTTGGGAAACCAGTTAACTTGTCACCGGTTGAACTTGGTGCAATACTCATGCCATCAGCAACTGCAATACCACCAGTGGGAAAACAGCATCTCCAACCATGGCTGAAGCTACTGGTTGTGTGAAAACATAGTTGAAGAAATCCCTTTACTGGGATCAACTATGCCCTTCTGCTGCATACTACTACCCTGCCCACAGTCACTCTTGCTCTGGCAGCAGTGCCATGGCCAGAAGCATCATTGCATGTACATCTCTTTGCAGGCAATTTTTGGGATCAAACAGAACATTCACAACATATTGAGATTTCTGAAATTTGGGGTGGATGGGATGCCAAAAAACAACTGTGGCTCACAAATGCTGATTGGGCACTAAACAGATGCAAATGCACAGATGCAAATTGCACACTATAAAGAGAAGCAGCAGCACAGGAACAAAAACACCTCAACCAGTGGTCACACAAATCCCAAACTGGAAAAATAAATTATACCTTTTGGCATTTGAATGCAGAGGGGAGGCTGCTGCAACAGCAGTTCACTATCTAGATAGAAGGAAGCAGTAAAAAATACCGCAGACGGATAATTGATTCAGAGTGTGGCTATTACTGTGGCACAGAAATGTGTCTGACTTGATGGCACGACACAAACACTCCACACTATAGGTAACGAGCTGAAAATTATATAGCAGTATACTTATATAACCAAATCTTTCAACAGAATGAAAATATGCACTGCACCACAACAAACAGAATATAATTATCAAAAATTACTGCAGGTATTACTGTGTGTACATAAACATATAAATACTGACTCACAATACTACAAAACAATTAGAAAGACTGCCTTTCTCATGTGACTCTCACTCCATTACAGATACACCCCTCCCCTGAAGTACACTTCAACAGTGTCTGTCAGTACACATAGAAACATAGAATTTGACAGCAGATGAGGACCGCTTGGCCCACCCAGTCTGCCCATTTCCTACCTAATGGATAAGCTGCAGATCCTAGTTAACCAGCAGCCTATTTCCTCCTACCCCACCCCTAGAATTGCCTTATGACTGTCCCATGCATGCTTGAATTCTACCACTGATTTTGACTCCACAACCTCCTCCGAAGGCTGTTCCATGCATCCACAACCCACTTATGAGAAAAATACTTCCTAAATTACCTCTGAGCCACCTCCCCATCTTCAAATTTTGCCCCCTTGTTCTTGCACACCTCTTTTTTTGAAAGATACTACACAGGCTGAATGCTACACAGGCTGAATGTTCTAAATTAACATTCAAAATGCACTGAAAAGCAATCAACACTTGGATTATTTAAGCACAGAAGGGTTTCCTAGAGTCAATATAATGAATTTTGACCAAAATACTTGATCAAAAGTGATTTTTTAAAGCTTTTTCAATGGTTTGATTCTCAGAGCTCTGAGAGCAATCTGTCTCTAGCTTTCCACTACAAACACTACACAGAATGGAGGCTGTGCAAGACAATAAGGAGCCCATGTGACCTGCCCATCACATGAATCAATGTAAAATTCACCTCATTTAGCACTAAACAGGCAAAGCAAAGTGAAGTCCAATCAAATCTATGGCACTTCACTGTTAAAATTAAGGAAGGCAGTAAAACAAGGTGAAGTAACATGAAGTCCTTTGAAACAATACACTTCACATTCCTAATTTGAAGGCAGGAGTAATTCACTTCACATTGTGGAGCACTACACAGTCTGAAGGACAATACTTGAAGTGCTCCACATAGTGACATGGGAGCACTTCGTCCACCTCTTTATGTAACCCACCCAGGAGGGGGCTATACTGGACTTGGTCCTCACTAATGGGGACAAGATCACAGATCTTGAGGTGGGCAGTCCCCTTTGTTCCAGTGACCACAGGAAAATATGGTTTACTGTAACCAGTGGTAGAGGAAAGTCATACAAGGATTATCGTTCTGGATTTCAGGCAGGCCAACTTTAAAGAAATGGGGGGACAGCTTAAAAGTGCCCTAGCAGATGAAGGTACGAGGGGGATATGGACAAAGAGTTGTATAGACTCAAAAGAGTCATAACAGAAGTAACAAGACACTGTGTTAGCATGCATAGTAAGAGTAAAAGAAAGAAACAGACACTATGATTCTTGAAGGTAGTGGCTGAGAAAGAAAGGGAAAAAAGAAAGGCCTTTAGGAAATACAAGGAGACTCAAAAGGATGAGGACAGGGAGAAGTATCTGGAGAAACAGAAAGAATCTGGGAAAGCAGTCAGAAGGGCTAAGGCACAGACAGAGGAAGGAATAGCAAAGGCTATTAAGAAAGGAGACAAGACCTTCTTCAAATACATTAGGGAGAGGGAAAAGACTAGAAATGGTATTGTTATGCTGAAGAAGGAAGGAGGAGGCTGGGTAGAGAATGATGTAGAAAAGGCTAAGTTACTGAACAAATTCTTTTGCTCAGTGTTCACCAGAGAAGGGGAGGGTGAGGGACCAAAATTCATTAGGAGGGGTAGTCAGGGGAGGGAAGTTGACACCAGCCCATTCACTATGAAAGAGTCCTAGAGGAACTTGGGGAACATAAAAACAGACAAAGCAGTGGGGCCAGATGAGATTCACCCCAGAGTATTAAAGGAACTCAGGGATGTACTGGCAGGTCCACTGACTGACCTTTTCAACTCATCTCTACAGACAGAGGAGGTACCTGAAGACTGGAGGAGGGCAGAGGTAGTCCTTCTCCACAAGAGTGGTAGTAGGCAGGGGACAGACAATTACAGACTTGTAAGCTTGACCTTGGTAGTGGGAAAACTAATGGAGTCCCTACTTAAGGAGAGGATTGTGAAGTTTCTGGAGACTAGCAGGGCACAGGATCCAAGGCAGCATGGATTCTCAGCTGGAAGGTCCTATCAGACAAATCTAATTGATTTCTTTGACTGGGTGACCAGGGTGGTAGATCAGGGAGGGGCGGAGGATGTAACCTACCTGGATTTCACTGAAGCCTTCAACACTGTCCCACATAGGAGATTGCTAAATAAATTGAGAAACCTGGGAGTGGACTCTATGGTAGTAAAATGGGTTGAGAAATGGCTAAGGGGCAGGACTCAGAGAGCGGTAGTAATTGGCATTATATTAGAAGAGAGGATGGTGACCAGTGGGGTGCCACAGGGATTGTGCTAGGACCAGTCCTGTTCAATGTGTTCATTAGTGACATTGCAGAGAGTCTGGAGGGAAAGGTATGCTGGTAGTGGATGACACCAAGATCTGCAACACAGTTGATACACTGGAAGGGCTGGAAAGAATGAGAAAGGATCTAAGCTTATTGGAAGAATGGTCAGGTGTATGGCAGTTGACTTTCAATGTTACAAAGTGCAAAATATTGCACCTGGGTCACAGGAATCCAAGAGAGGAGTATAGGATTGGGGGTGGAGGTTCTGGTAACCACAAAGCAAGAGATAGACCTGGGGATCATCACATCAGATGACCTAAGGCAACCAAGCAGTGTGAAAAAGTGGTGGGGAAGACAAACAGAATGCTGGGATGCATAGGAAGGGGCATAGACAGCAGAAAGAAAGAGGTGACGATGCCACTGTATAGCTCACTGGTCAGGCCTCACCTGGAGCATTGCATCCAGTTCTGGAGACCACATCTCAGGAATAACATAGACAGGATGGAGGCAGTCCAGAGAAGGGCAACGAAAATAGTGCATGGGTTGCACCAGAATGTGTATGAGCAAAGACTCAGCAATCTTAATATCTATTCATTGGAATAGAGGAAAGAGAGGAGGATATGATAGAGATTTTCAAGTATGTTGGGGGTGTAAACAAGATACAGGTGGGAAGCATATTTTAGAGGAAGCATTGCACAAGAGAAAAGGGACATGACATGAGACTTGAGGGAGGAAGGCTAAGTGGAATTGTCAGGAAGTACTTTTTCATGGAAAGGGTGGTGGATCCATGGAACAGCCTTCCAGCTGAGGTGGTGGGGGTAAAACAATACAGGGGTTCAAGAGCACATAGATAGACATAAGAGTACCCTGGAGATGGACAGGGAAGGTGTGCCACAGATAAAATAAGATCTGGGCTGTCAACACTGAGTAGGAAATAAGCAGACTAAGTGGGTCGTATGGTCCTCATCTGCCATCAGAGTCTTTGTTTCTAATTATATGCTCATTAACCAGATTAATGTTCAAACAGTAAACATGATTTTTTTAATGGGGATTGAACAAGAAATGGGGCATGAAATTAGATAAATTGATTGAAGCACTCTTCTTGAATTTTTAGCAGTATGCCAGCATTACATTTGACCATGTATGAGATAGTTCTATAGCTGCTGGATACCCAGAGTCTAATTAGGTTCAGGCCTGATGCGTTGCCATGGGTTGGCTGGCATCAAGATAGAGATGACGATAGGGGAGACGGGCAGGGGTAAATGGAGAAAAGCGACAGAGGCAGTAAGGACATGGATGGAGCAAAAAGGGGTAAGGCCAAGAAATGGAGGTTAATGAGTACCAATGCCAGTAATCTGGGCAACAAGCTCCCTGAACTGGTGGCCTTGATAGAAGGAGGGATGCTTGGATATCATGGCAGTCACAGAAGCATGGTACAGAGAACCATGACTGGGATGTTAACATACCAGGACAAACAACCCACAGAGAGACAGGTGAGGGTAGAAGAGGGGAGGAGTAGCTCACTATGTAAGGGAAGGGATAAAAGCAATGAAACAAAAGAGTTAACAGGGAGGAGAGGAGTCACTGTGGGTCACCTTAGAGACTGGAAATGGCACCACAATCCACACAGGGGTTGTATACAGACCGCCATCTTGGGGGAGGGAATGGACAAGGACATGATAGAAGACATCCTTAAGATGACAGGGAAAGAGGAGATATTGTTGATGGGGGACCTGAATATGCCAGATGTTAACTGGAGCACCTTTGCTGTAGCCACATCCAAGAGCAGGGCCATTCTCAATGCCCTACAGGGGGCTTGCCTCAGACAGCTAGTGTTGGAACTCAGGAGGGAGCAATCTTAGACCTCGTGCTCTCAAATGGGGACAGTAAGAGGATCTCAGATCTAGAAGTGGGCAGCCATCTGGGAACAAGTGACCACCAAACAGTGTGGTTCACAATAAACTCAGCTGCAGAGTCAAGCCATACAAAAGTGAAGGTACTGGACTTCAGGATGGCTGACTTTGGCAAGATGGGAGAGTGCCTTAGAAAATCAGTAGCAAACAGGCCAGAAGGAGGGGTGGAGCAACAATGGGAAACATCAAAACTGCCATCACAGAGGCAACAAGCCTTTGTGCGAAGCAAATAAGCAAATCAAAATAAAAGAAAAAGCCACTATGGTTCTCAAAAGAGGTAGTGAGGAAGGTTGGGAGCAAAATATAGCAATTAGGAA
Organism: Neoceratodus forsteri; assembly: GCA_016271365.2. Lineage (NCBI taxonomy): Eukaryota > Metazoa > Chordata > Ceratodontiformes > Ceratodontidae > Neoceratodus > Neoceratodus forsteri. Next base: position 13,590,850 of record CM028130.1, read on the forward strand.
GTATAAGGGAACACAGAAGGAGCAGGACAGAGAACTATACCAGTTTTGGCAGAAGAAAACAGGGAAGACAGTCAGAATAGCAAAAGTCCAAACTGAAGAAAAGATAGCCATCTTGGTTAAGAAGGGGATAAAACCTTTATAGGAAAATTAGGAGTGTAGAAAGACAAAGGGAGGATAGTGAGGCTGAATAGAATGGTCGGTGGGTGGGCTGAGAGCACAGTGAAAAGCAGGGACTGAACGAATACTTCTGCTCAGTATTCACAAAAGAGGAGGAGGGGAGGTACCTAATCCAATTAACAAAAGCACTCTGAATATGGGGGTCGATCTCAGTCCTTTTACAGAAGAAAGGGTTCTGAAAGAACTACTAATACTCAAGGTGGACAAAGCAATGGGGCCTGATGGGATTCATGCCAGAATTCTAAAAGAACTAAGGAGAGAACTAGTGACACCACTGACTACCCTTTTTAACAAATCATGGGAGGATGGTGTGGTACCTGAGGACTGGAGGAGGGTGGATGTGATTCCCCTTCACAAAAGTGAGAGCAAGACAGAGGCAGGAAACTACAGACCTGTCGGTTTGACCTCTGTGGTAGGAAAAATGATGAAATCACTGAAGGAAAGTATTGTTGAGTACCTAGAGGCCAGTGGGGCACAGAACCCAAGGCAGCATGGATTCACAGCGGGAAGGTCATGTCAGATGAATATAGGGTTACCACCTGTCCCTATTTTTGCAGGACAGTCCTGATTTGGGCAGCTGTGTCCTGCAAAAAAACATGAAAAATACTACATGTCCTGACATTATAGCAGAAAAAATATTTTCTGACTTGCCTCTAAATGCTGCAAAACAACATAATACCTTGACTAAAACACCTTAAAATGATATAAAATACCAAAAACAGCTAAAAAAACAACAACACTTAGTCTTAATTATGATTATTTAGAGAAAACAAGTCTTTTGCATTGGTCGAGATACATATTGCCCTGCGCAAAATCATGTTTCAATAAGAAATGTCCCACTTTGGGTTTTCTAAAAGGTGGTAACCCTAGATGAATATAACCAATTTCTTTGGCTGGGTGACCAAAGTAGTAGATCAGGGAGGAGCTGTGGGCATGGCCTACCTGGACTTTAGCAAGGCATTTTACACAGTCCCACACAAAAGATTAATAAACAAATTAGCCAGCCTGGTAGTGGGTCCCAGGGTTGTAGCCTGGGTAAAACATTGGCTGGACAACAGAACACAGAAGGTAATAGTAAACGGAGTCCACTCTGAAGAAAGGGGGGTTACTAGTGGGGTACCGAGGAGTTCAGTACTGGGTCCAATACTTTTTAATGTCTTTATAAGTGACATTGCAGGCAGACTGAAGGAAAAGCTTGCCTCTTTGCAGATGACACAAAGATCTGCAACAAGGTTGATGCACGGGGTGTGTGAAAAGCATGATAAGGGACTTGGCAAGGTTGGAGGAATGGTCAGAAGTATGGCAGCTTGGATTCAATGCAAAGAAGTGCAAAATAATGCACCTGGGAAACAAAGACCCAGGGAAAGAGTTCACAATGGGGGGGAGGTGGTAACAACAACAAAAATGGAAAGGGACCTGAGGATAATCATATCAGATGACCTTAAGGTTAGCAAGCAATGTGAGATGGCAGTAGAAAGAACTGGGGGAGTACTGGGATGTATGGGAGAGGCATCACCAGCAGAAAACAGGAAGTTGTTATCCTCTGTACAGACCCCATCTGGAGTACTCAGTCCGGTTCTGGAGACCCCATCTCCTTAAGGACATAAATAGGATGGAGGCAGTCCAGAGCAGGGCAACTAAATGGTAGGGTCTGCAAGAGAAGCCATAAGAGGAGAGATTAAAGGAGCTTAATATGTACACCCTTGAGAAAGGAGGAGAGGGGGACATGATAGAAACTTTTAAGTACCTCAGTGGAATCAACAATGTCCAAGAGGGAAGCATCTTTCTGAAAAGAGATGTGCAAGAACAAGGGACACACTTTGAAGATAGAGGATGATGGCTCAGGGGCAATGTGAGGAAGTATGTTTTCACAGAGAGGGTGGTGGAAGCATGGAACTGCCTTCCTGAGGAGGTTGTGGGGTCTAAAACTGTGAGAGAATTCAAGAATGTATGGGACAGACATAATGCAATTCTTGTGGGGGGTAGGAAGACAAAGGTTGTTGGTTAACTAGAATCTGCAGCTTATCGAGTAGGTAGGGAAATGGGCAGACTAGGTGTGCCAAGCAGTCCTTATCTGCTGTCAAAATCTATATTTCTATGTTGTTTCTGTGTTACTCACTGAACCATGGACTTCAGGATCTGGGATGATTTCTAGCTTGACTCCCCTCAAGGTAAGATTCAGCTCTCTGGCTTGTAGCTACAAGCTGCAGGACTTCATCCTTTCTGGCAAGGAACAAGATTCAGGGACCCCGGCTGGCATGACTCATCCCCATGTCCAGGGTTAACCCCCAAGGATGGCCACAACCCACGATGATCTTCAGTAAGAGCTGACTCCCTTCTTTGGTCTTCTAGCAGCTTTGGTCTCACAGGCAACAACAGTCTCTTCAGCACACTACTCAGCATGACAGGCTCAGGTTTGTGGTACAGTTCTGATATAGGCAGCACCGCTTACCCGCCTGCAAGTTGCAGTCCTTGGAATGTAAGTTGACATGGTTGACGAGATGGTCTTCTCCTCTTTTGCAGATGGGCTGGAGACAATTCTGGTAACCCCAGGCTTGTGATTTAGGCCACAGTCTCTGAGGCAAAACAACTTCTCACCACAGTAGAGCTGGAGGATTTTCAGACCACTTACCCTCTTTCAGTCTGGAATTTAGATCCAAGGGAATCACTTCTTTTCCTCTTCTGAAAGGTTGCCACTTAATCTGCAGACTTGGCAGTCCAAATGCTCCACACAGGAATTCAGGCCAAGGGAGGCAAAGCAGGCCTCCCCAGATTCCCCAAGATGCAGAGTTTCCTCACTTTCTGCAAGCCCAAGCCAAACTGATTGTAGACTGCCCCGTTCAAACAGTCTCTCTTAAATAAAGTGCAAAGTTCCAGCAATCTGATTGTCTGCCCAAGCTGTCGGAAACAGTCTAAGTCTTTTTACCGGTTAGATTTTGGGTGCCGATTATTGTACCTCCTTTTTCACCCATAAGTCCCTGGCACAGTCTCAAGAGTCTCTACTGTAAATCCTGGCTCTTAAGTACCTGCAGTGCTGCAAAGATGGCTGCTGCATATACAGTTTTTATGCAGTTCTTATAGTCCCCCACAACCTTGTAATTATTCTTGATTTGTAAATACTGTTCATTGTAACTTGTGTTTGTTTGACCCTACCAGGTCCATCTTGTAAATGAGCCCTGCTCAATGGTGTTTGCTTGGATAAATAAAGATTTTGATTGATTGATTGATTGATTGATTGATTGATTGAAATAAAGCCTAGTGCAGCCAAAGTCCTGTTTATTCACAAATACCCATTAGTCAATAGCCACATCTGTGCTCTTATAAGCGATCACATTATTTTACATTTATCTTTAGTACTTTTCCTGTCACTGCTGCCAAAGTACAGACCCCCGGCAGCAAGCAGCTCCCTCACTTATATTCACGAGGGCTATTTAATATTCATAAGCCCTCCAGCAAAGCACTTTCAGCAAAATGCAAAGAGGCCTCTCAGTGGCCTTGCCCAGGTCTCGGTCCCCAATCAAGTCAACAGGGCACGGGTGCTCAGAAATATCTTTGGTTTGACCGCAAAACTGGCGGTCGGTAAATCAAAGTGCTAACTCATGCTTGATCACTAGCCAGCCTGAGAAATGCTAATGGTTCATGATTCTGCTCCATGAGTCCAGAATGGGCAAAAGACAAATGGAGGCTGTCGGGATCCCTGTGGAACACCTCAGGACTCAGGCCAGGTGGTGAACACTGAGGGGTGATACAAGGACACCAGGAGGAAACAGAGGCAAAGACAGGAGGCAGACGGGAGGCTCTTAAGGTAAGCCACAAATGAGGGAGGGGGCATTTCACAAACTACCTGAAATATATAAATACAGTATGAGGACTTAAAAGGGTAACCATCCTAACGTCCTCGACGACCATCTCGCATGCCTTAAGTTGGGGAGGCTGGAGAAACGGAACCCTCAGTGAAATCCAAGGAGGATTGGTGGGCAGTTTCCATGGCTGCAGGATCCATGAGCAATTGGGGCATGCAAGCCTTCAAGAGAAAGTGGCTCAGGCTGCAGAAACTACTGCAGCTTCTTTGTTCTGCTCGACCTGGGCTCCACCTTCTTGGGTTCCTTCAGAGAGTTGTGCCAGTCTCTCCAGACTAAGGGAGAGGGTCCTGCGGGCACACACTCTTCTCGATCCCGTAAGCGGGAGAAGGATCCGGGATCAACTTCATCACGACGGAGACGCTCTTGGGAGCGGGAGCTATCTCAGTCCCAGGAACATGCGGTCTTAACTTTGGTCGAAATTGCTTCTTCGACCTCTGGCTTTTCGGCTTTGCCGTCTGGTCAGTCGACCGAACTGTCGATCGACGATGTAGAAATTGTCATCTACACGATCGATTCTTTATCACTGACTCCAGTTGACAATTCCCTCGATCGCACACCTATTCTGACTTTCCCCAACGAGGAGACCCAGCCTGCTAGGACTACTATCGAGGAAGTCACCTCGGTAGTGGGGAAGATCATGGAAGCACTACTGAAGGAGAGATTGGTGGAACATCTGGTTGTCAATGGACTACAGGACCCAAGGCAGCATGGTTTCACCAGGAGGAGGTCATGTCAGACCAACCTCATTGAATTTTTTGACTGGGTGACTAGGGAGGTGGATCAGGGGAGGGCAGTGGACATGGCCTATCTGGACTTCAGCAAGGCCTTTGACACTGTGCCACATAGAAGACTATTACACAAACTGGGGAATATGGGTGTGGGCAGGACAGTAGTGTGGTGGGTAGGTAACTGGCTGGGTGGCAGGACACAGAGGGTGGTGGTAAATGGCTGTCACTCCACAGAGGGAAGAGTGACCAGTGGGGTACCACAGGGATCAGTGCTGGGACCGGTCCTTTTCAACATCTTCATCAGTGACATGGCACAGGACCTAGAAGGCAGAATTTCACTGTTCGCTGATGACACAAAGCTCTGTAACAGAGTAGACACACCAGAGGGTGTAGACAGAATGAGAAGCGACCTGCAGAAACTTAAAGAATGGTCAGGGATTTGGCAGTTGAAATTCAATTCGAAGAAGTGCAAGATAATGCATATGGAGCACAAAAACCCTAGCACAATATATCAGTTGGGGGGTGAGGATATAGCATGCACCAAGCAGGAACGGGATCTTGGGGTTATCATCTCTGATGACCTCAAGGTAGGGAAACAGTGTGACAAGGCAGCAGGTAAAGCAAATAGGATGCTGGGATGTATAGGCAGGGGCATTACCAGCAGGAAAAGGGAGGTCATAATTCCGCTATACAAGACACTAGTGAGGCCCCACCTGGAGTACAGTGTACAGTTCTGGAGACCATACCTACGTAAGGACATAAACAGGGTAGAGAAGGTTCAGAGGAGAGCAACAAAGATGGTGCATGGATTGCATCACAAGTCCTATGAAGACAGGTTGAAGGAATTGAACATGTACTCCTGGAGGAGAGGAGGGAGAGGGATATGATAGAGACATACAAGTATCTTACAGGGAGGAACAGGGTGCAGGAAAACACTATTTTTAAGCGAAAAAGATGTTCCAGGACTAGAGGGCATGGGATGAAGTTGGAGGGGATGATTCAGAGGAAACATGAGAAAGAATTTCTTCACAGAACGGATGGTGGACAAGTGGAACACCTTGCCAGAGGAAGTGGTGGGGGCTGAAACAATCACGGATTTAAGAATGCATGGGATAGACATGAAGGAATTCTGGAGGTCAGGGTAAGGGCAACAGACTCTAGGAAAACAAACTGAACTTACAAGCTCAAATGGGCAGACTGGGTGGGCCATAGGCCCTTATCTGCCGACACTGTCTATGTATCTATGTATCTATGTAAGAAATATTTATATTCTTCCTATGAACACATGAGATGTTACGAGTGCTGGGCATATCACCAAAGAAGGTACCCCTGCAGCCTGCACAAATTACCATGTGAAAGTAGCATCTGAAATTCATTTGTTACTTTTGATAAAGTGCTCAGGTCAGCAGGAAACAGTGTCAGGTAATTTCTGTAGGCTGTTAGGGTACTTTCATAACATCTGAAGTGTTCTTGTTGTAAGTAAATAAATATTTCTTACTTCACCTTCTGAGTCCTCATATTTTTATATCTTATGTAGTGTGTGTGTGTGTGTGTGTGTGTGCGCACGCGTGCGTGCATGCATGCGTGCGTGTGTGGGTGTGTGTAGTGGGTGATTCCTCTCTTGGTTTGGTGTACCAATAGAACAAGGCCTACAGCAAAGCAAGCTGAATGTTGGGGTGTATTGAAGGGGTTTCAATAACAGGAGGAAAGAGACAATGCAGTCTCTATAGATCACTGCTGAAACTCCATCTGGAATGCTGTATCTAGTTCTGAAGTCCTGATTTGAGGAAAACAGAAACAGGTTGGAGATGGTGCAGCATAGAGTAACCATAATGATTCGGGGTCAGCAGGGCAGATCCCATGAAGATCAACGCAGGGCACTGAACATTTACTGCCTGGAGGCCAGAAGGGAGAGGAGGGACATGATAGACATCTTCAAGTCTCTGAAAGGAATAAACAATGTAAATTGCAAAGAACTATTTAGTAAAATGGCAGGTTGAAAGCAAGGGGACATGAATGTAATCTGGTGGGTGGATTCAGGAAGGATGTGAAAAAGTTTGTTTTACAGTGATGGGACAGCTCAAATGGACAGTGCAGTCCTCAGTTGTCTCAACAAACCTAGTATTAAATCTAATTTTGTGAGAGCAGTTGAGTCGTGACACAACCTACCAGCAGAGGCGGCGGGGACAAAAATCATTAATAGGCTCTTTCACAGAGATTCTACATTCTTAGTAATACATGAGCATAACATCATTTACAACGATTACAAGTACATAAACAGATACAAGAAGGTTCCATGCCTTAGAAAAACATGAGTACATCAGGTTACAGAGGTTACATAATTTCAATAATAGGGATTACATAAGTAAAAATATACAGACACACAGATTATTGCAGGCTAGGTTGACAAGAAGTTTAAGTGAAAAACTTGAGGGTTTACAGGATACAGAGCAAATCAGGCAGGAAACAAGATGAAGAAGAAGAAGAAGAATCAGCATTTATATAGCACTTTTCATACAGTGTATCCCAAAGCACTTTACAATTAATGCTAGACTGGTAGTAACATGACTGAATGTGTGGTGGCAGCCATATCGCACATCATCACCCACACACAGCCTGGATAATTGCATGAATCGGTTTATGGAAAGGGGAATGGTGGCCAGGACACTGGGGATGTTCCCTACTCTTTGTGAAGAGTGCCCTGGGTTCTTTTACTTTCACCTGGATAACACCAGGATGGGCAGAAGAGACCTCAGTTTAACATCTCATCCGAAGGACGGCACACTTCAGCAGTACAGCACCCCCCAATACTGCACTCAGATGCCAGCGATTTTTAGGTGCAAGTCCAATCCCAGTGTGGGACAAGAACCCACAACCTTCTGGTTCAGAGGCGGATGTGCTACCAACTGAGCCACGCTGACACCAGAGGACAAGCAGGAATGGAGAGAGTAGGCTATGTCGGAGGTAAAGATGAAAACCCTGTCTGGAGAAGTCATGAGACAGAGTAGGCTAAATCTGGGTGGCTGGACCAATGTTTATTTCTGCTGACATTATCTATGTATCTGTCTCTATAGACTATATTTATCCCCTTCCTCCCATCCCTCACCTTGGCTTAGCATCACTGTTCCCTCCTTAGTTTTGCCCTTGTTTCACATATATCAGAAAAATGCCCTATTACCCTTCTTACTCTTTCAGCTATTCTTAGTTCTGCCCTAGACTTTGCTTTTTCACAACTCTACTGGATTCCCTTATCATCCTTGGGGACATTTTCTCTCCTTATCCTTTTGGCTACCTCTGTATTTTCTGAATGTCTTTCTCTCCTCGCTGTTGGCTTCTCCTTCCTCCCATCTTCAGGAACCAAAATGTTGTTTTGTTTTTTCTTGCTCTAACTAAACTCACCCATGCAAAGTCCCAGTTCTAAAAGCTTTCAATTTATTGCACAGTACCTCTATCCCTTCTATTTTCCCCGAATTATCCTTTAATATTTCCTGTATCCTGTCTACTGATTTCTATTTGGATCTACCTCCACACTGTCCTGTGATCGATTGTGCAAAGTACCAATTTTCCTCACTGAGAGCTAAATGCCTCACTTCTGTAACATACTTGCCCCAAGCTTGTCCCAGTCTAGAATTACAGGACCTTCATACATGCACCCTAATCTCTCAGGGGGGCAGTGTGATGGGCTGCTGCACTGATATTGGGCCAACCTAGACACGCCTAAAATATAGAATAATGTTCAGTATGCACAGCAGTGTATAATGAGGTTTTTTTTTTACAGTTCATTGTTTTTGCCTCATTCATATAAACTGTCACCCCCCCCTCTGCCAGTCACCTGCCAACAACATCCTCAGACTTTTCTGGCACTTACGTTTGGTCTCCTCAGCCTTCCTCCGAGGCAGGGAGTCCAGGCCCGATGACAGTCTGTTGCTTTATTGATTCTCCCTCTGAGACTCTCCTTGGTTGGCAGCCACTCATCGGTGGTGGGGTGCAAGAGTGCCATAGACACACAGAAACATAGACAAATGCTAGCAGAAGACAGCTTTTTAGTGTGTGTAGTCTACTAAATGTGGAGGTGCATGCCCCTTAGGCATATATGTCCATCCACCCCTTCTCCCCTCTCTCCCTCTGTCTTTGCCTATCCCACCTCCTCTTGATACTCTTCACAATTTTTCATTAGCTGGTGCCACTAGGAGCTTTTTCCAATCTTCCACCGCCCTTTCCAAATATTAGTGCCTCATGGCATCCCTCCTAAATCAACCCCCTGCTAATATTCCATTGTTCCTCCTAAGGTATTTATTCACGCTGGGCTTGAGCAGTTCACTAGAGTCCACTTTACTTTTGTCCCTCATCAATATGACTGTCTCAATTAAAGTATGTACACACACACACACACATCCAAACACACACACAGATGTATCTGGCAATTACACATTTACAGTACTCTCTCCACTCTGTTGCTATGGTATGTATTCCCATGCTGACTATGTACCATCTTGGCTGCACTTCCCTTAATTGCCTCCAACTCACTTAAGTCATTCCTTAGGTGAGGGTTTTAAAACTAACTGGACAGATTATTCCAGGTGTGGCCACACCAGGTTTCTGTACAGATGCTAGATAATCTCCTGTCTCAGTGATGACCTCCTTATTACACAACCCAGCATATTGTGTGCTTTACCTACTGCATGTATTCCATTGCAAAGATGACGGTTGCTTAAAATCACTACTTTTAGACCCTTTCTCTTTGGGCACCAAGACTACCACCACCTACCCACCCCAAAATGCAAACCATGAATTTGCCCTACTGTTCCCACGTGCATGACCTGGCATTGTTTGGTACTGAAGCCCAAAATCCAGATCCCAGACCAACTTTTCCAACCTTTCCAGGTCCTCCCTCATTTCTCTGATCCCCTCTTCACTCTCAAAGCTGCTGCAGAACTTGGTGTCATCTGCAAAGTTGATTTTAAACTTAGTGGGCCAAGCTTTCAAAGGACAATGCAGGGTTTGCATCAAGCCCTGTTTTAACCCCTTTTTGGTGCACCTGTACAAAACATCTTTGCTACAACTGCACCCAATTTTTGTAGGTCGGGTGCAGCTGTGACACTTACCAGTTAATGGCAGCTTGCTCCACATATTTGCACACGCCCATAAAATGAATAACCAGGACTGCCAGAAGCTAAACCAGAAAAAGGTGGTCTAACTGAGGCAGTTGGTGCATGGGTTAGAACATTCCCAATTGCTGGCTGGGTGGATGCTGCAAGCCACATAAGTTATATGTGTGGCACACCTGCTGTTTGTTATGTTCACAGCCCTTTGAAACTCTGGCCCTATGTATCTTCCAGTGATACTGATGAAGATAATGAAAAGCACCAGTCCCTGAGGGACCCCACTTGTGACTTCGGTCATGCTTCAGTACTTCTCATTGACCACTAATCCTCTGTATGCTCCCCTTCAGCCAATTGCTTACCCACCTGGTCAGTTGGTTCCCCACCCCTAGGCCCCTAAGTTTTTGACTACAAAGATAATTAGATACATAGAGAATGTTGGCAGAAAAAGGCTTGTCAACCCCTCCTGTCTACCCACTCTTCCTAACTATTCTGCTGTAGCCCTAGTGGCCACCCTCCCTTTGTTTCTGGCCCTCTTGTCTAACTAATCCCATATGCCTGTCCCATCCCTTTGAAGCTTTTTACTGATTTGTCCTGTATCAAAGAAAGGTAGATGCAGATGGGGGGCAGATTAGGGTGGAGGGACCAGGAGATGCCCTGGGTTGAGCAGGGTCCCTTGTGTTTTGTCTCCTTGCCCAGAGTACCCCCAGATTGAGAGGTAGGTACCTGAGGGACCAGCCTCAGCCTTTCATCCTCTTCAGGCAGTGTTATGCAATGCCAGATCAATAGCAAACAAGACCACTATAATGGCAAGGCTTGTTGTGTTGACTGACCTGACATGCGTCATGGAGACCTGGCTGGGGGATGCCTCGGGCCCTGTGCTAGAGGCTTCTGTCCCGGCCAGGTTTACTATAGTTCACTGTCTGAGGAAGGAAAGGATGGGTGGGGGGGTTGCCAATTCTTTTAGGTCAGAACTGGGACGTGTGGTTCACCCATTGGGGGACACCAGTTCTTTTGATTGTGTGGCAGTGCGAGGTTGTCCCAGTGTGGAGCTGAGGATTCTCCTCATCTACTAACCACCTGTATGGGCCCAGAGTTTCCTGGAGGAGATGTTAGCTTTTGTCACCAAGAGGGTGTTGGAGTCACCAAGGTGGCTTATTCTAGATGACTTCAGCACCTGTGTGGATGACAGAGCATCATCTGGGGCCAGAAATTTCCTAGTAAACATGGATTTCTGGGCCTCTCCTGAGGACAATGGCTGGGACCCACTGCTCTGGCCATGTGCTCAACATGGTGGTCTCTCGGGTTTGACATTGAAACTGTCGAGATTTAGATTGATCTGGTCATTAGGTCGGATCATTACACCATCAGGTTCGCTTCAAAGCCACCCTAATTGTCCCTTCCTTTGTAGAAATGGTTCAGTGCCACACTTTAAAGGCTTACATCCAGGGGGACCGATAGCAGAACTGGACATTTCATCTGTGCTTGAGGCTTGCACTGACGGCCCAGAGACTGCTGTGATGGCCTATAATATGGCTGTCATTGAGTCTCTGGACCGTTTGGTGACAATCCATGTATGCCCCCTGCTTCTCAACTCGGCTTGGCATGGTTTGATGCAGAGCTGAGAATGCTGAAATTTTGGGGGGGGGCAGAGGTTAGAGAGGTGTTGGAGGAAGACAAGGACTTCAGAGGACAAGCTGGTTCTGGTTACTCATTACAGTGAGTATAGAATGCAATCATCCAGAAAAGGCAGCTTTTATGTATAGTATGTTTGTAGCCAGGAAGAACCGACAGGTTCAGCTCTTTCAAGATGTAGACAGGCTATTACATCCAGCCTCTAGGGAACCTGTTAGAGCAGTTTCAGCTCATGAGTGTGAGGAGTTTGCTCGGTTCTTCTCTGATAGGGTGTCCTCCATGAGGGATGGGATTTCTCCTAGCTGAATACCATCCTCCAATAGTGGTGGCCATTGAGGAGATGGATGCACATGATCGCCCTGGGGAGTGTTCCAGCAAGTGACGACAGTGGAGATCTGTGGGGTGATCTCTGGACTTTGACCAACATTCTTTAACCTTGACCCAGGCCCGACGTGTCTACTTTTGGTTGCACCAAGGCTCTGGGTCTGATTTTCACTGAGATTGTCAGCAGTTCCTAGTCAGTTGGGGTTTTTCTGGAGTCTCTTAAACAGACTCTGGTTAAGCCCCTGCTAAAAAAGCCATCTTTGGACCCCGATGTCTTGGTGAATTACTGGCCTATCTTAAACCTCCCCTTTTTGGGGAAGGGTTCTTGTGAAGGTGATTGCAGTACAGATTGAGGGATAGAGGAACATGAACAATTCTTGTTCTCCTCAATGTCTCCTGAGTGTTTGACACTGTGAAACATGGGACGTTGTTGGACAGGCTGAGGAAATATGTAGGACTTACCAGCAAAGTCATAAGCTTGTTTGAGTCCTTTCTCCAGGGCAGGTCTCAGATGGTGGTACTGGAGAATTGTTCCTCAGACCCAATAGACCTGCCCTGTGAAGTTCCCAAGGCTCTGTCCTCTCCCCCTTGTTGTCTGCAGTGTACATCCTTCCCCTGGGTGAGGTCATAAGGCTGTATAAGCTGAGTTTTCATTTCTATGCCAATGACATTCAGCTGTACCTGTCATTTGCATCCAGGAGATCGGACACGGTCAATGTGCTAAATGAATGCTTGGACGAGATCCAGGCTTGGACATCATCAAACTGGCTGAGACTTAATCGGGTTAAGACTGAAGTCCTTGTGGTTGAGCCGAGCTGAACAGGAGGAGTGGGGGCCCCTGTGATAGGTTGGGGCTTTCATTGGCTCCATTGAACTAGAGGCATCCATAAAGGTGAAGAATTTGGGCATTGTCTTGGATAGTGAGCTGACACTGGAGGATCAGGTGTCGGCCATTGTCAAAACTGGGTTTTATTATCTCTGGAACATCAACCAAATTAAATCCCTTATCCCCCCCCCAATGACCTGGCCACACTGGTACATGCTTTTGTCACCTCAAGGCTTGACTACTGTAATGCACTCTACCTCAGAGTTAGAGGGATTTGGTCCAGCACCTGCAGCTTTTGCAGAATGCAGCAGCCCATTTGGTGACTGGATACTCAACATCTTCCGGGATCGGGCATTTTATGCAGCAGCCCCAGTCCTCTGGAATTCTTTGCCAGGGTACTCCAAGAGGTGCCTTCTGTAGAGATCTTTAAAAAAATGGTTGATCTTCTTGTTTGAGCAGGCCTTTGGGACCTGATGAAGTCACTGATACAATTATCGTGACCATGAAATAACTTAGATATTAGTTTGTTCTTAGGTTTGTGGGGTTTTTATGTATCATATGCTGACTGTCTTCTACGGTTTCTGTACTTATGTATCTTGTTGTAAGGGTGCCCTGAGACTGTCGGGAAGGGCACCCCATATAAATAAACTTTACTACTACTACTTCCTGCAGCAACTGTTTCAATCTTTCCACTACTCTTTCTACGAAAAGCTGTTCATGCATGTCCTTTATGAATTTCCTCCTTGCAAAATAAGTGACTTCCTTCTTGTCCCTGTGGTTGAACGTAAGGAAAAAAGTTCTGTATCTTCCATTCTTTGAGTCTGGTGCAGGTACATGTATGTCCCAATCATGGTGCCTCTTTCCCTGCTTTCCTCAAGTGTGTACTTGCTCAAGTTCTTCAATCTCTCATTGTATGTCTTTCCTCCACTTTGTCCATGGACCATCCTGGTTTCCCTGCACTGTACTGCTTCCTCCTCATTGAATTTTGTCCTTAAGTATAGACCAACACCTTGTGTAGTATTCTATGTGTTGTTGCAGCAGTGACTTGTACAATGGGAAGATCATGTCCAAGCATCCACTGCTTATTCCCCATCCTCCTCCCTGTACAACCCAGCATCGTGTTTACCTTGCTCATAGCTGTATTACAATGTGCTGTTGTTTTTAGGATATCCAATATTATGACCCTTAGGTCCTTTTACTCTGTGGTGCTTTCCAACACCAGTCATAGAAACATAGAAGTTGACAGCAGATAAGGGCCGCAAGGCCCATCCTGTCTGCTCATTTTTTCTGCCTTATGAATGTGCCTTAGGCATTTACTCTGTCAATGGCCTATCTACTCATACTCATCTGTATTGCTCGCTTATGCCTATCACATGCCATTTGAAGCCCTGCACTGTATTCATATCCACCACTTCCTGAGGTAGGCTGTTCCATGCAACCAACATCCTTTCTGTTAAAAGGACTTCCTCACATTACCCCTTACTCGGCCTCCCTCTAATCTCATGTTGTGTCCTCTTGTCCTGCTGTTTTTCTTATATTGAAACACATTAGACTCTTTCACCTTGTTAATGCCCTTAAGATGTTTGAATGTGTCGATCATATCACCACTCTCCCTCCTTTACTCCAGAGTATATATATTGAGCTCCGTTAATCTGTCCTCATATGTTTTCTGATGCCGTCCCTGCACCATTTTGGTTGCCCTTCTCTGGACTGCCTCTATTTTCTTAATGTCCTTGTGCAGGTGCAGCCTCCAGTACTGCATGCAGTACTCCAGATGTGGCCTAACCAGTATCTTGTAAAGAGGAATTATTACCTCCCTCTTACAACTTGAGATACCCCTAGTACACCCCAACATCCTTCTAGACTAACCTACTGCTTTGGTGGTCTGCTTGAATGATTTCAGGTCATCTGGGATGATGCATAGATACATAGACAGTGTCGGCAGATAAGGGTCTATGGTCCACCCAGTCTGCCCATTTGAGCTTGTAAGTTCAGTTTGTTTCCTAGAAGTCTGTTTCCCTTACCCCTGACCTCTAGAATTCCTTTATGTCTATCCATGCATTCTTAACCCTATGATTGTTTCAGCCCCCACCACTTCCTCTGGCAGGGTGTTCCACTTGTCCACCACCGTTCTGTGAAGAAATTCTTTCATGTTTCCTCTGAATCGTCCTCCTCCAACTTCATCCATGCCCTAGTCCTGGAACATCTTTTTCGCTTAAAAATAGTGTTTTCCTGCACCCTGTTCCTCCCTGTAAGATACTTGTATGTCTCTATCATATTCCTCTCCTCCTCTCCTCCAGGGAGTACATGTTCAGTTCCTTCAACCTGTCTTCATAGGACTTGTGATGCAATCCATGCACCATCTTTGTTGCCCTCTCTGAACCTTCTCTACACTGTCTATGTCCTTACGTAGGTATGGTCTCCAGAACTGTACACTGTACTCCAGGTGGGCCTCACTAGTGTCTTGTATAGTGGAATTATGACCTCCTTTTCCTGCTGGTGATGCCTCTGCCTATACATCCCAGCATCCTATTTGCTTTACCTGCTGCCTTGTCACACTGTTTCCTACCTTGAGGTCATCAGAGATGACAACCCCAAGATCCCTTCCTGCTTGGTGCATGCTATATCCTCACCCCCAACTGATATATTGTGCCAGGGTTTTTGTGCCCCATATGCATTATCTTGCACTTCTTTGCATTGAATTTCAACTGCCAAACCCCTGACCATTCTTCAAGTTTCTGCAGGTCGCTTCTCATTCTGTCTACACCCTCTGTGTGTCTGCTCTGTTACAGAGCTTTGTGTCATCAGCGAACAGTGAAATTCTGCCTTCTAGATCCTGCGCAATGTCACTGATGAAGATGTTGAATAGGACCGGGTCCCAGCACTGATCCCTGTGGTACCCCACTGGTCACTCTTGCCTCTGGAGTGACAGCCATTTACCACCACCTCTGTGTCCTGCCACCCAGCCAGTTACCTACCCACCACACTACTGTCCTGCCCACACCCATATTCCCAGTTTGTGTAATAGTCTTCTATGTGGCACAGTGTCAAAGGTCTTGCTGAAGTCCAGATAGGCCATGTCCACTGCCCTCCCTGATCCACCTCCCTAGTCACCCAGTCAAAAATTCAATGAGGTTGGTCTGACATGACCTCCCCTGGGTCCTGTAGTCCATTGATAACCAGATGTTCCACCAATCTCTCCTTCAGTAGTGCTTCCATGATCTTCCCACTACCGAGGTGAGGCTGACTTGGTCTGTAGTTCCCTGCTTCCTCTTTGTTCCCACTTTTGTGTAAGGGGACCACATCTGCTGTCCTCCAGTCTTTGGGTACCTCCTGTTTCCAGTGATCAGCTAAACAGGATAGCCAGAGGTTCAGCCACCACCTCTCTTAGTTCTTTAAGGACTCTGGGTTGCACCCCATCTGGCCCCATTGCTTTATGAACTCTTATTACTTCCAGTTCCTTCAGGACCCTTTCTCGTGTAAGCTGCTTAAATCTCTTTCTTCCCTTGTGATTGCCAGCATCTCCCCTCCCAACCTATAGGTGGCTTCAGAGTTTTTCTTCCCTATGTGCATGATCTTGCATTTCTTTATGTTAAACCCCAGTTGCCACTCTTCTGACCATTTTGCCAGTTTATCCAGTTCTAGTTCTCATTCTGCCCACCCCATCTGGATCATCTATGCTGTTACAGATCCTGGTGTCATCTGCAAACAGACAAACCTTACCCTTCGATGGTGAAGAGGACTGGCCCTAGGACTGATCGGTGAGGTACCCCACTTCTGGCTTGCATCTCTTCTGTCTGTTTACCATTTACCACTACTCTCTGTTTTCTGCCTGGCAACCAGTTTGCCACCCAGTTGATCAACTTCTGATCCACCCTGAGCCTACCCAGCTTATTAATCAATCTTCTATGTGGAACAGTATTGAAAGCTTTGCTGAAGTCAAGATAGGCGATATCAACTGCAACCCCTTGGTCCACCACTCTGGTTACCCAGTCAAAGAAATCTATGAGATTTGTTTGACAGGAACTTCCTGTTGTAAACCCATGCTGTCTTGGATCCTGTGCTCCTATGGATTCCAGATGTTGAACTATCCTTTCCTTAAGGAGTGCTTCCATAATTTTGCCCACTACTGAGGTAAGACTGACTGGTCTCTAGTTCCCTGCCTCCTCCCTGCTACCACTCTTGTGCAATGGGATCACATGAGCCTTTCTCCAGTTTTCTGGGACTTCTCCTGTGCTCAGAGACTCACTAAACAGTTTTGATAATGGTTCTGCTAGTTCCATCCTTAGCTCCTTTAGCACCCTGGGATGTATGCCATCAGGTCCTATTGCCTTGTCCACCCTGAACTTAGCAAGCTCTTGTAGGACCCTTACTTTTGTGAAGGAACTTGTGCACACCTTCCTCCCCACTGTGTCCATGGTGCTGAGCTGTGGGCCCTTCCATACCTTCTCCTCAGTAAATACTGATCAGAAGTATTTATTTAGGATATATGCTTTTCCTTGGTTCTCCTCCAAACATCCCCCTTATCCCCTTTGTTCTTAGCAATACCCATTCTGGACTTTCTCCTTTCACCAATGTATCTATACAAAAGCATGTCCCCTTCTTTTACTTTTCATGCTACTGTTTCCTTAGTTTGGGACTTTGCCTCACTTACTGCCTTCCCTGCTTCCCTTAGGGAAGTTTGATATGCCTCCCTATCTTAGTCCTGCTCTGGTCCCTTATATTACCTGTAGGCCAACCTTTTGGCTCTGATTTTTTCTGATGCTGTTTTTGAGAACCAAAGTGGTTTTCCTTCTTTTACTCTTGTTTTTCTCCCTAACACAATGGAATGTTGCTTCAAGTATTGCATCCTTAATGCCTGCCCACTTTGCCTGTACTCCCATACCTGTATTTCTTCTTGCCAGGCTAGCCTAACTCTGTTGGCCATCTTTTCATAGTCAGCTCCTCTGAAGTCCCATATTTTTGCCTTGGAATGGAATGTTTTAGTTCTAGTGGCCAAACTGAACCATACCACATGATGGTCACTGGCCCCCAGGTGACCTTCTACCTGGAGATCTGTGATCCTTTCCCCCTTAGTCAGTACTAGATTTAGGATATCCCTGTCTCTTGTGGGTTATTGTACCAGTTGTTTGAGGCCCTCCACCTTCAGAAAATCTACTATGTGCCTTGTTCTGGCTGATGTTCCTGCTGGTATTGACCAATCTGTATCTGGCATGTTGAAGTCTCCCATTATCAGAACCTCCCCTTTAGCTGTCATGTTTTGTATATCTTCTAACAGTAATGTGTCTATGTCCTCCGCCCTGGTCTGGAGGCCTGTAGACAACCCCAGTTCATATGCCTATCCCATTTCCTGTTTCCACGGTGACCCACAGTTCTTCTGGCTCCTTATATGTATTCTGAATATCTGTAGCTTTGATATTTTCATTGACATAAAGGGCCACTACCCTCCTCCCCCTTTCTGCACCTCGGTCTCTTCTGAACAGTACATAGCTGGGTACAGAAGTCTCCCAAGTGTGGCTACCGGTGAACCATGTCTTGCTAATGGCTACTATGTGCAGTTTAGCCTCTGTCATTGTTGTCTGCAGGTATGGGATCTTGTTTCCCAGGCTGCGGGCATTTGTGGTCATGATTTTCCATTGGCCAGATTTCAGTGCGTTAGTTGTTGGGCAAGGTCTGGCATTTCCCCTGTATGTCATATTGAGAGCCAGACCTTTTTCCTTAACTGGTGATGCAGATGAACTACAAGCATGCTGAACTTCTGTTTGATCACTAGCTAATGGGGGGAAGGGTGTTCTTCCTATTTGATGTATTGGGTGCTGCACTCCTCTCTCCATTTACTAGTTTAAATATTCTTCAAAGATGTCAAACTTCTGCCCTAATGCACTGACTCCCTCCTTTAGTCAGATACAGTCCATTGAAATTAAAGAACTTTCGCTCCCAAAACTGTTGCCAGTTACCTACAAATTTGTGGCCTTTTTCTTGGCACCAACCCTTGAGCCACATGTTTAGCTTTCCTATCTCCCATTCTGTGACCTTCTGTCTGTATGTCCCCCTCTCCCAGACCAGCAGGATCTCAGAGAAGGAGATGCCAGATGAAATAGATGACAGTTTGTCTCCCAGCCTGGTCAGGTGTTCCTTGGTCTCCACAACTGACTAGCTGGTGAGATCATTAGCCTCTATGTGTACTAGGACATTGATGTTTTCTCCTGCTTCCTGCATGATTTTAGCAATGCTGTCAGTGTCTCTCCATGCTGATGTACCTAGGAGATATCTGACCATTACCCTTGGCCGGAGTTAGCTATCAACTCCCTGAATCATGGAGTCTTCCATGATAAGAAGTGTTCTGGATTTCCTTTTTGCTTTTTTTTTGTTTTGGTCGCTATTTTGGGTGAGTTCTATAGCACTAGCTTCTGGTCCTCTGCCCATTTGCTTGATTTCGGAGATAGAGGCAGATACCTATTTGTAGTTTTTATGTGATTTTTGGAGGTGATACATTGGTGAGCATTGAGTAATGGGGGATCCAATTTGCCCCTCCTAACCACCTGCCAGCCTCCCATACCAACTACCCTCTGCAGTTGAGGTACTTCAGTTGGATGTTGGGGAAATGGTGGGTGGTTCTTGTAATATATTTCCTTCTGAATATGTGATTTGAGACATGCAGTCTCTGCCCATGCTGCCTGGAGCTGAGCACTTAGATCTCCAATGGCCCAGCATGATGGACAGCATCCTAAATTCTGAATAAGTGCCCTTTTAAAAAGTGTCCCACAGTGCCTGCAGTTAATAATATCCATGCCAGCTGAGCTGCCGAGTTTATAACCTTGTTCAAGTAATTACAAGGAACATGAAAGCAAAAGTTTGATTTTTCTTTTTTTTGTTTGTTTGTTTTTGTGTAACTTTTTGTAACACATTAAATTACTTGTGCCCCTGTAAGTGAAGTCACTGTGTGAATACCCCTCTGATCCTTCCCTACCTGTTTTGCTACAGGAAATGTCATGACTGTGCTACTATATAAAAGGAGTGTAGCATGGGATGGTTGAGGATGGGGGTGGGTGATTGGGCCCTTCCCCTGCCGAATAAGAAGAACCATGGATGAAAGAAACAAGGAGGTAAGAGCAGAAACAATCCACCAACAACAAATGCAGTAGCCCTGAAAGCTTAGCCTAATGATAAATAAAACTATAAAACCTGTAAGTACAACCTGTAAGAATTTCACAGAAGATATACCCTGCAAAAAATACTTTGCTACAGAGAAAAATGAAGCAGTAACAGACGATATACCTTGCAAAAAAACATTTGAATCAGAGAAGATTGCAGCAGTAATTTGTAAGCACAAAACAGTTATAACCCTGTAGGCACACCCTGTAATAATGCAGCAGAAAGTATACCCTGCAACAGCAATTTGAATCAGAGAACAATGAAGCAAAAATGCAAGCAAAAAACAGTAACAAAACCTGTGAGCACAAAAGAAAATAATACAAAGTAAATCTACCTAGCCAAAAGAAGCCTTAATCTTTTTCCTTGCTCTGATAATGCTGTTCCTTGCTCTGTCCTTTCAAGTAAACCTAGAAGAAAAGAGCTCAGGTGACGCTAAGTGCCTTTGCCAGCAAACCTAGTCCCCCAATTTTATATTGAACTTTTGGATCCCTCTTCCCAGTGTACATCACTTTACATTTTTTTGCATTAAAGTCCAGTTAGCAATTCTTTGACAGTCTCTCTTATCTTCCCAGATCCTCCCCATATTCCTGTGTCCCTTCCTTCATGTCCACCCTAGTGCAGATCTTTGTGTCATCTGTGAAAAGGTAGTTTTTCAACTTAATGCCTTCCCCTATGTCACAAATTAATACTTTGCAAAGGACCAGACTTCTGGTCAAGCCACTGACCAAGATGACCACTTGATATGAGAGTTCCTGTCCTAAGGGTTGAAATCAAGCAAACTATCACTTTTAAAAGTCAGATTTTCACAGATATTTCAATAGAATTTGTTTCTCATTTGTATCTTGAAAACAAAATCCATCAAGAAAATGTGACTTTTGGCACATTTTTCTGTCAGGCTTAGTGCCAGAACAGCAAGCGGCTAAACAAGCAGGAATGGTGGGGACAGAGCGCAAGTGTTGGTGGAGACTGAGGTGCTACACAACTCATGTGTTCCCAGATGTTAAGACCTAACCACATTTAAATTATCTTTGGTCTATGGTACAGTCACAGATGGAACAATTTGTAGATCTTTGACAATTAGACTAGTTTCCAATCACTTGATCAATAGGCTACTTCCCAGGACTCTGAAATTGCTAAGCTAAAACATGAACTCTCTCTCTGATCTCTGAAGTTTTAAAACTCAAGGCCCACGATGTTGCTGGCCTAATAGTACTGGAACCGCATTTGTATACAGAAATATTAAAAAGGAAAACAAGACCTAAAGGTGGGCAAGCAATGTGAGACAGCAGTAAGGAGGGCTGGTGGGATACTGGGATGCATAGGGAGAGGCATCAACAGTTATTATCCCTCTTTACAAGTGGGTGAGAACCTATCTGGAGTACTGCATGCAATTCTGGAGACCCCAATCTCTGCAAAGACATAGACAGAGTAGATGCTGTTCAGAGGAGGGCAACAAAAATGGTGCAGGGTCTGCACCAGAAGACATACGAGGAGAGACTAAAGCAGCTTAATATGTATACCTTTGAGGAAAAGAGGGAGAGGGGGGACATGATAGAAACTTTCAAGTATCTCAAGGGAATTTACAAAGTACAAGAGGGTAGCATCTTTCAGAAAAAGAGATGTGCAAGAACAAGGGGAACAATTTGAAGATGGGGGATGGCTCAGAGGTAATGTTAGAATTATTTTTCACAGAAAGGGTTGTGGATGCATGGAACAGCCTTCCTGAGGAGGTGGCAGAGTCAGGAACAGTGGGATAATTC
Organism: Neoceratodus forsteri; assembly: GCA_016271365.2. NCBI lineage: Eukaryota > Metazoa > Chordata > Ceratodontiformes > Ceratodontidae > Neoceratodus > Neoceratodus forsteri. The sequence continues at coordinate 13,612,420 of CM028130.1, forward strand.
AAGAATGCATGGGACAGACATAATGCAATTCTAGTGGGGGGTAGGAGGAAGTAAGCTGTTGATTAACTACAATCTGCAGCTTATCCATCAGGTAGGGAAGTGGGCAGACTAGGTGGGCCAAGCGGTCCTTATCTGACATCAGATTCTATGTTTCTATCTGGGAAAAAATGATGACCTTGAATTCTGAGGTCCTCAAAATAATAGAAACACAGTGGGAGTCCTGGAGGGAGTGGAAGGCAGGGACTGCCCAGCGTTTGTGCAGCATCTTCTAGCTGAAATCCTCAGACTGCAGGTCACAGCAGTAAAGGTCAAGGCCCTCTATTTTATACAGTTCTGTGGCATGCGATGATTGCTGCAGAAATCAAGGCAAGCCGAAGAATTGTGATCTGGCCACGTAATTAGGGTCAGAATGCAGAAATTACACAGAAAACTGCCCCAGTAGGTTAGACAGAGACTGCCCCCACTCTTTTCCACCCATTACTCTGCCTGTGTGTAGCTTTATAAGAACTCAAATTCACACCCAACCATCTCAGCTCCTCAAACCCTACCCAACCAGCCCTGAAAGCACCCTGTGTCACCCCATTTTTATATAGGCACCTTTTTCTGGTTGAAGGTACCATGATGGTCTGCTACCTTTTCTTATCACTGCTAATGGGCCAGAATGCCTGTTCCTCGTCTCAGTAATGCTTTCAGGGCCCACACAAAGCCACACTGAGTGTGAATCCAGCATTTGAGCCCAGGAACAATAGAAAAGTGGTAGAGGATCACCCTACAGTGTTGGACCAAAAAGTGTGCAAATATAAAGAAACAGAGTAACTCAATGAGGCTCTGGGTGGAGTGAGTTTTGTCATTAAGATATTCAGGGTAGATTTTTCTTGTTTGATTATGGGTAGAGTAATGTCTAAGAGTAGACCTTATGATACTTTTGAGGGAGGAAAAGGCAGATGATCATTGTACAATGTTGGATTGGATAATGACAAATATAAAACAACAGAGTAACTCAGTGGCACTCTCAATGCTACTTAAGAAGGTGGTGGGGCTGAGATGAATGGCGGTGTTTTATCTGTTATAAAACCATCAGAGGGAAGCTGTTTGCTGGTGCAGAAGGTAATCTGCAATCCTTTTGAGGTTAAAGTAGTACACCGTTGTATCTTGTAGATGTTATTTATTTTCTTGTCAACAGATAACGGTTTTCATATAGCTGTTGGGAATATATATATACTTGTTGTCAAGTCACAGGTCAGTAAGCATAGGAAAACCAGGAGCAGTTGTAGACTTCACCAAAAATATTTATTTACAGTAAAAGTAACATAATAAATAAACTTGTTCAGAATAACTATCTACAGAGGAGACATGAATTAGTTTTTTCTTTCAGTCTCTTTGTCCTTTTTCTTCTAAATCTATCTTGCAGTAGCAGCTTAGCTCTTTTATAAGTCTTTTCATCCCCCAGTCTTAGCAAACATCCTGTCCTTGTAAATATTCTGTTCATGTAAGTTTCAGGAGCTGTTAGAACACAATGTGCTTGAGCTGAGAGGCCCCCTTTTGCAAAAGGCTGGAAGATTTGCACTTAAGTAACCTCTGGAGTTTTCCATTAGCCTTTTTTTTTTAGTCACGTCAAAACACAATTATATACATCTCAACAGTAACACTATATATTTTCTAAACAAAAGGAATCCCAATATCAGTTACATTTTCATACAATTATTTGCACATATTTTCATATTACTGGATATATATGTATATATGCTAGGGAGGAAAACAGACAGCAAAAGAAAACTGAGAATCCATAACAGGCAAAGAACTGCGAGATATTTTGGGGTGATCAAATCTGACGTCTCACAGGAAAATTGGGTTGCACAACCAGAGAAGAGACAGAAAAAGAAAGATCCTTGCATTTAAACACTTTCTCCATAATAACTGGGACAGGGTCTTATTCTACCCTGTCACAATACTGTGTGTTTGCTTGAGTTTGTTTTCACAGTTCACATCAGCCTCTGTAATTAGCATGGGGGAGGTGTTCCGTTTCCTGGTTGTCGAAATCACATTCTCCCTGAGATCTGCATCAGCATATGAGAATATGATATAACAGAATCCATTTACACTATGTATCTGTATACTGAAGGTACACATACCTAACAAAACTCTCTAGAAACATATAGATTGAATGCAATTTAAAGGAAAGAGACTTGCATTACACCTAAAACAATTTGTAAAGCTTATTGAAAGTAAATGTGGTATTTCACACCTTGCTGCAACTTGTTTTGTTGAATCCTAAGTACACAGGCATTCATAATGTAGAGTCTAAAAGGTACTGAAATATCATATTGTCATATGCTAATCCAGCTGCCAGGCACAGGGAGATTTCAGCAACCAGAAAATGGAGACCCCCAGGCTAGTTACAAAGGCTGGTGTGAACAATGAAACAAACTAAGGCAAACACATATATCCCCAAGAACTACATGAAAAGAGCTGTCTGTTGATAAGGAAACAAATAACATTTACAATATATGAGTGTGTACTACTCCTTTAAACACAACAGATAGCTGTGGATGGGGCTGGAGATTGCTAATCTGATTGTCAGCTCTGGTGCTCAAGGAAAAGTGTAAGTTATAGAAAAGAAACAAAGTGACAGCTAAGTAAACAAAGCTGTTAGGGTAGGACAATAATGAGAAAATACTGGTTAAACTGAAGAAATTAAAAGAAGAAGCAAAGATAAGGAAAGTGAAAAGTGAAAGCTAAAGATTATTTATGTAGAATGTGGAAACTAAATAAGAGAAGAGAGATACAAACAGAGACATGGAGAAAAAAAATCACAATGACTCTGCAGGTGACACATTTTTAAATCTTTGAATGTTGTTTTGAAACAACATTATATTGGTATTGATACAAAATGGAAGGGCGGATATGGGATGTGTGGGCAAGACTGATTTAAAGCTCACTGCATCTCAACTAAAATTACGCTGAGGGACAAGTCGATTTACCCAAAGAGCACCATAGAAACACAGAAGCATAGAACTTGATGGCAGATAAGGACTGCCTGGCCCACCTAGTCTGCCCATTACCCTACCTACTGTATAAGCTCCAGATACTATTTGATCTGCAGCCTACCTCCTCCTTCCTACCACCAATTTTGCCTTCTGCCTGCCCTATGCATTTTTGAATTCAACAATGGTTTTTGCCCCCATGGCCACCTTCGGGGTGCTGTTCCATGCATCCACCACCCCTTCTGTGAAAAAATACTCCCTCACGTTGTCCCCGAGTCTCCCCCCCAGCCTCATATTGTGACCCCTTGTTCTGGCACATCTCTTTTTTGTGAAAGATAATGTCCTCTTGAACTCTGTTGATCCTCTTCGAGTATTTGAATGCTCTATTATATCTCCCCCCTCTCCCTCCTGTCCTCCAGGGTATACATATTGAGTTCTTTCAATCTCTCCTCATATGGTTTCTGGTGTAGTACCTGCACCATTTCATTGCTACCAATTCAGCTTAAAGGCATACATAACTGACCTTTCAATACAGTAGTAAAAGGAATCAAATAACTATTTGAGGATGGGACTTACCTAAGTGAATGAATCAAATTTGGCTCTCTGTAACTGGCAGGCCTATATCTTACCCTTCCCTAGACTGACAGTCAGCATTTCAATGTTCTCTGATGAAATTGTTTTGTGAGCATTGAAAATGTCATCCCTTTCCTTCCTGTAGAGGGTGGTGGGGCTATAATGGGCAGGGTGGGATACAGTGGATTTTAAAATCTGGCATCATGCAAAGTTGCTTAATGGATGGGAAGGATAATGTAAGGGGGAGTAGAGCAAATCTTGCTGCCATTAGGTCCAGGGTGGGGCAGGTTGAAGGGAGCATTACTACCATTAAGGGAGAGATGGGGTAAAGAGTGCATTGCTGCCATTTGGGCTGGGGAAAGAGAAGAGATAAGAGGAGAGAGAGCATTACTGCCATTAGGTGGCTGGTGGAAGTGGGAGAAGAAGGGTTTTCTTTTATTAAGTTGAGGGGAAGTGAGAGAAGACAGCAGAGAATAGTTGCAGCCTTTTAGTCGGGGGGGGAAGAAAGCTTTGCTGCCCTTATTTCTTCTAGGGAGGGGGAACTTTGCCTGGCCTAGAAGCATAGACAATGAGGCTAAAGAGACAAAAGAGGTTAAGAAAACAAAAAGCTAGCTGAGACACCTTGATAGGCCATTGTAGCATCAAGGTTCCATGATGGCAACCTATGTTTGGGTGTGATCCTAGGATCACCCAGCCTGCTCTAGGACAGAACATGGTTGGGGGACAGCAATGATGCCAGGACTTTCAGACTAGGACAGGGAGGCTCCCATGAAATAAACTGAAGAAAAGATAGAGCCAAGGTAAGTAAGATGATAAGTAAGCTAAGATTTATTCAATACAGGAAAACAAACAAGGAAAGTGTGAAACAGAAAAACAAGAAAAGAAATAATTACACTGACACTGCAGATACTTAATGTTTTATATTTTTTGTACGGTAGTTTTTTGGGGATGCAGTATGGGGAAACTCTCTGCCCCCCCCCCCACAGCCCACTACCCATAATGGTGATTGTGTATGGGCTTCTGATAGGTGTTCCCAGAGGAAGGGAGTCTTGCGTGCTCCATGGTTAGTTCATGCTCCCCTCTGGGGAACTACTATTCAGCTGTATCTTTGCTGCCAGTAAGTTGCCTGTCAGTAGTCGTTAATGTTGCATACAGTGCCACTAATCGTTAAATAGATTTAAATAAATGCAGAGCACATGAACAGCTGCTGAAAAGTATTAAACATGATGTTTAAGGTAAGTTATGTAGCCTGTATTTATGTGGTGGAAGTTAGGAGTCCTTTTCACAGGCCATCCTAGCTAGGTCCCCCAAAACAGTAATCCCGGCTCTGCATTATTTATTTATTAATGTGATGCAGAACTTTAAACCTTGCACACAGAACTTGACCTAGCAGTTCCCCAGATGTTCAGAGTCCTTGCTGCAGAAGTATGTCTAGTGTATCAGAAAACAGGGGACTTTGCTAATGGTCCAGTGAGCCCACAGAACTGTAGCTCCCAGACAAAAAGCAGGTGAATGACCTTGTCCAGTCCAGGCACTATTTCAGAGGTTTGCCACTAAACACCAGCTTTTACAAAAAGCCAGAGAAAAGGGTCCCCTGATGTGGCATGGTCATTGGATTTCCCTTTTCAAGGACTTTTCTGTATCAATTAATAAATGCAGGGCCCCCTTTACCCCTCAGAGACATGCCCTTTAGCAAGCTGGTGTCAAGTACTGAATGTCCTATCCTATTGTCTTTAGGAGTGAATGAGCTAGGGTCTTTCACAAGTTCACAGACCTCTTGGAAGCCACTGTTTTTACCACCTAGTCCTGGTACCTGCAGACCCTGCCCCCACTGACCGCAGCAGGCATAACCCCAGGCAGCCAAAGGATACCAAGCAAGAGACAGATACAAAGAAAGGGCAGTACTAGAAAGACTCCAGCTCACTAGAGGACTCCCCCAACCCAATCTGCACTTGCAGTACTTAAAGGGCAATCAGGCACCAGGGTCACAGATGCAGAACCCACTGGATGACTCTACTTTCCCTCAGCCTTCACTCTAAGCCCAGTCATGGGCAGACGTGGTGCAACAGACTGATCCTCTTCCAGACTGTACTGCCAAGGGGATGGGCCCTACACCAGCCAACATATTGAATTGCTGACTAAGATACAGTGTACTGATGTATCCTTTTTTCTCTTGTACTACAGAAGTTAACCTAGCCTAACATGTGCCCTTAAAATTGACATTTTACAGTTAGCAGTGTCATTTTTAATGCTGACTGCCTTTTCCTGAGGACTCTCATGACGTTTCCTTTAGGTTATTCATCAGATGGCCCTCCAGCACACTCCAAGATCTAACCTTGCCCAGAGTACCTGTATGTCACTGAATCTCATGGTATCTATTGTTTGAACTGTTTTCCGGACAATGGGATGGTCCTCAACCATTGATCTCCTCCTCTGCCCCCCCTTCTACCTCCCAAACTGGCTGCCAGAAAAAGAAACAAGGTGTTCAGAAAAGGGAGAAAGATAGCCTGCCTCATCCCCCTGTTCACCAGGGTCATCCTCCTGCCACTGCCAAGGGGGCTTCTTGTAGCCATGCCCTCCCCCCCATGTAGGACCCCTAGTCACATCTGATTCCTGTCTGTTATTCCACCAGCTGTGCACACTGATCGACTGCAGAACAAACTGACAAAAAGAGGTAACGGCAGACACTTTTGCTTCCCAAGGCACTTATGTAATCCTTGTGATACCAGGGGAACAGCTGTCAACCTGAAAAATAACAGATGTTTTTAGGACCCCCATAACTCCATTCTGAAGCACCATCACCTGTTTCTTATAACTGGTTAGCACAAACTACTAAATGGCATCCTTTGTAGTCAAGCATTCCCTTTAAACACTCCTTGAAAACTGCATTTGCTTTATGCCCTCTGCCCACATGAATATCAGTGTACATTATCCAGTGTGTATATTGACCGATTATGGGTGCCATGTCAATACGTGACTCATATTTGGTGATATACTGCTGGGCTACCCTACAAGGGTAGTGACTGTAATCAATCACTGCGGTACTGGGGTGTTCTCCCATTTGATGTATGGGGTGCTGCACCTCTCCCATTTGCTTTAAACTAGCAAATGAGGAGGGTGCAGCACCATACGCCAAATGGAAAGAACACCTCCCCCTCAGCTAGTGGTCAAACAGGTATTCAGCATGTTTGTAGTTCATTTGCATCACTAGGTAAGAAAAAGGTCCATCTCCCCATACGACGCACAGGGGAAATGCCAGACCTCACCCAACAACTAACACACTGAAATCTGGACAATGGAAAATCATGTACACAAATGCTCACAGCCTGGGAAATAAGATCCCAGACCTGCAGGCAATAATGTCAGAGGCTAAACTGGACATAGTAGCAATTAGTGAGACGTGGTTTACCAGTAACCACACTTAGGAGACTTCAGTACCTGGCTATGTACTGTTACCGAGGTGCAAAAAGGGATGGTGGAGTGGCCCTGTATGTCAATGAAAATTTCAAAGCTACCGAAATTCACAATACACATTAAGAGCCAGAAGAACTGTGGGTCACCCTGGAAACAGGAAATGGGACAGCCATAAGAACTGGGGTTGTCTACAGGCCCCCAGACCAGGGGGAGGACATAGACACATTACTGTTAGAAGATATACAAAACATGACAGCTAAAGGGGAGGTTCTGATAATGGGAGACTTCAACATTTTTATTTGAAATTTAAGTTTTATTGTTATTAAAGATAAGAAAAACACAGTGTCCAAACATGCCAGGAAAAAACATTCAGAACATAAACATGCAAAACAACAAAAACATAAAGCGAAACCCCCCCAACCTCCAATGAGATAAATCCCCAAAAATATACAAAAATAACCAGAGTATCCACCCAGCCCCCAAGAAACCCATATGAAATACACAACAACATAAACCAGAACACCTCCCAACACCCCACATTCAACCCATACCACCTCCCATCCAGGGTGCACCACCATGAATTGATACAGTAATAGCATGAAGATCTATTGGCAATAATTCAAAGCATACTCACAGAACAAACTTAAGGTATAGGTACCTCAGGAAAATAAGGGAAAAACCTGGTTGTAATAGGCTAACAGAGAAAATGAGGACATAGATGTATGTGGACACAGGGGCACGGGTTACAATAAAGGAAACCAATTTACTTTAAACAAAGGGCCTGTAATTTACCCCATCTCCTGTGGAACAGATCCAACTGCCTCTCTAAGACTGCAGAAAGCTTCTTGGATTGGAGATATGATAGCAATTCAGTTAACCAGTCAGCCAGTGTTAGGGCCAGTTGATCGGTCCAATGTCTTAACACCATTTTTTAACCACCTAGCCACCAAGGCCATGTGATATCTTCACTCAACACTGTCGACCCGCGAAAAATCTCCAAGGACACACACCTCAGGACTGAAAAAGCCAGACAGACCTAATAGAGGATCACGATAACTCTTAATCTGGGACCACAACGGGGCCACTTTAGGACAGTCCCAGAGTACATGGACAATATCTCCGTCCCCATGCAAGCACCTGAAACAGCTGGAATGGGAAACCCTCTCAAATTGAGATAACTTAGCTGGAGTGTAGTACAGATTATTAACAATGTAATACTGAGTTAACCTGAACCTGTCCTGAGTATGGTATCTGTGAAGATCCTTCCAGATTCCAGACCAGTCACAAGTAATCCTGGGCAAGAGATGGTTCCAAATATCTGAACCAGCCACCCCACCAGGTGAGTTAAAGTTCAGAAGAAAAGAGTATATTGAAGAGACCGAATGAGACTGGGAAGCAAACCTAGCCACTTCAGAAAGGAAAGGGCAACCACGGACTTCCCAAGGAAGCGCCAATCTCTGATTGATTAAGTGCCTCAGTTGATAAACCTTGAATATGGATCCGCTAGGAATATGGAACTTCCAAGAATATCACCCGAGGGAGAGAGGAATTATCACTAAAGATTCCCCAGACTGGCCTCTTTGATTTGCGGCAGCCATTCAGGACTAATCCATGACTCACCTATTTTAATATTAGATTGGCGACAATCGGCTGCCCCAAATCCGACACAGGAGAAACCTGAAATGCCTCAAACATTGCGAAGAACCTCAATAGCAGTCCTAATGACATTATCAGGGATCCATTTAGCTAGCAACTTTGGGGATAGATAAAAGAGAGCATGCTTATCAAATTTGATTGCAGCAAGGGATGCACGCTCTAACTGAAGCCAGATAGGGCAGGACACATCCGGTTCAGCAGAAAACCACCTACCCAACCTAGAGAAATGGGAGGCCCAATAGTACAGCAGAAGGTTGGGCAATCTGAGACCTCCTTGGTCCTTAGAGAGAGATAGTTTACTATAAGAACGCCTAACTGCCTTCTTGGACCAGATAAATTGAGAGAACAATGTGTGGAACTGCTGAATATAGGAAACCGCAGCTTAAGATTTACCAGATTCAATGGGTAGAACACTCTGGGAGGATATTCATCTTGATCACATTAATCCGACCCCAAAGTGAAGCGGAAGAGCTGACCAGCATTGAAGGTCCTCTTGCAACCGAGTCCCTAAGCCGACCTAGGTTTAACTCCTTCAGGAGAGAAGAGTCAGTGAGAAAAGGATCCCTAAATATTTAATGTACCTTGGGGCCCACTTCATACCAAAGGAAGAGAATTCAGCCTTAATAGCATAAGGGTTAAGAGGGAAAATTTCAGATTTAGAGACATTCAGCCTATATCGAGAAGGACCCAAACCTCAATCAGCCCTAAGACCTCCTTAAGAGACTCAACTGGTTCCACCAGATGTAGGAGGATGTCGTCGGCATACACTGAGAGGATCAGTTCTGTTTGACCCAAAGTGAGTCCTTTAACCAGGGCCGAGGCCTTAATTCTCCTGAGTAGCGGTTCAAATACAGATTGAACAGGAGAGGCGAGAGTGGACAGCCCTGTCTAGTGCCCGCATAAAGAGCGGAAAAGAAGAAAAACCCCATTACAGTATACTCTGCAGAGGCAGGTTAAAACGCTTCGAATTATATTAACAAAAGCATTTGGGAAGCCCATCTTCTCAAGGACCGCCCAGAGAAACCCCCAGTCAACCCGATCAAAGCCTTTTCGGCATCGAGAGACCAGAACCGCGGTCGCGGAAAGGATTGAGTAATGCTATGTAGATAAAGCGAGGGTCCTCAGGTGATCAGCCGAGATCTACCAGGTACAAAGCCCGCCTGCTCAGGACTCAGCAGTGTAGACCCATACCTTTTAATGCGGTCAGACAAAATTCTAGCAAAGATCTTCATGTCGTAGTTCTGGAGTGATATGGGTCTATAGCTAGCTGGGTCCATGAGGATCCTTGCCAGGCTTAGGGATTAAGACAATAGTTGCCTCAAAAGTGCTGGATCTACTTCGGTGGCGAGGCCAGATAGTCGTAGAGCCTAAGAGGGAAGGGACAAGGTCCTTAACAAAGGTCTTATAAAAATTAGTTGGAAACCATCCGGGTTCAGCGACGTCCGGCGTGAGAGAAGCAATAGCTCTCTCAACTTCCTCCTCAGAAATGGGAGCAGACAAAGTAGCCTGTTGAGCCTCCAACAAACAAGGAATATCAATTTCATTTAAGTAATTGTTTAAATCAGCAACGGTGTATAACTTCTCAAATTCACTGTACAGCTTAACATAAAATTCTCTAAGACGTGAGCAATTTTCCGAGTAATGACAACTTCCCAGAAGGGGAGACTAGAGAGGGAATAATGTATGATTTCAAGTGCCCGGAGACGCAGCCAAAAGCTTGCCAGATTTTTCTCCTTGGTCAATATATTTGGTCTGGGTCTTGATAAGGGCATATCTGGTTTTCCTCAAGAAATCCATATACTTATCTTTGACTGCAAAAGCTGCTTGAGATCCATCAGGAGGAAGTCGAGATATTTAACCCCAATTCTGAACTTTACCCATTAAAGCTAGGAGTCAGCTAGTCTCTTCCTTTTCTGAAGAAGCTATCTTGATAAATTCGCCCCCAAAAACACTTAAGAGCTGACCATATCAGATCAAATCTGGAAACCGAGTTAAGGTTCTCTGCCAGGAATATTGATATCAAAGATCCTATGTTGCTTACGTCTGAGAATCCTTTAAAGCTGTGTATTCAGCCTCCAGACCGAGTCCCGAGAGTATTCAGGATTAAGGAAAGTTTAATCCAGACAACTGTGGGTCAGAAAGAATAACTGGATCAATGCCGACTAAGCCAAGGCTGGGAGAAAGGAGACACTCATCAAGATCATGTCCAGACGGGATTTGTAGAGCGTGAGATTGAGAGAAAAGTATAGGCCGAGAGAGGGGCTGGCAAGTCTCAGGATCGCATAAACCTAACAGTGATCTCAAGTCCGAGAAGGCTCTATGGGCTGAGAAGATGGGCGCTTATCTCCGGGGTCTCTATCCAATGTCAAGCGAGCAAGGGAGGTTCCAATCTCCCCAGTAAAATTGGGCAGGAGAAACTAATCAGTTTTTCCAGTAGGACCTAAAAATCTAGAATCTCCCCCAACTGGACATATACAGACCCTAAGACAACTTTTTCACCATTAAGAACCCCCTGAATCAAAACAAATCTCCCTTCCGCATTCACCACCATCTTCTCTGCCGTAAATAGGACCTGCCTTTTAATAAGAATTGCGACCCCCCTGCTGTAACAGGAATTACCAGCCAGATAGGAGTAAGAGAAACCTGAATGAGATAGCAGGTTAGCATCCGACTGAGTGAGGTGTGTCTCTTGGAGGAAGAGAATGTCCACATACAATAATGAACAGTGTTGAAAAATCTGGAGGTGTTTTACCCTTTCCCGGAGTCCACGTACATTCCACGAAGCAATTTTCAGAGACATTTTAACACTTTAAAATACAGTACACAAGCCAGATATAGCCAGACAATCATATACTTGAAGAGAAAGGTAGGGTGCACCATCCCCACAGAATACCCATTAAAATCCATGTAGTTAGCTTCCGAAAGGATCCACCCCGAAAACAGACCCCCTTCCCCATCTTGAAATACAGACACCCCTAAGGAATTAAATTCTAGTAAGAAGGACAGTAACCCACCTGACCCCCAACCAAATAAAGTCTCCCAGGTGTCTCATATAAACCAGTCCCTAATAGATGCCACCCTCACACTAAAGTCTGTCCTACAAAAAGTACTAGGCAATGAAACCAACCCCCCATCCCCAAAACCCACAAAGCCAGCAAAAAGTATAAAAACAAAAAACTATATACAAGGGAGGACCAGAATAGATATGCTGTCCAGGTGTAGTAAGCCAGGTCTGGCCCTCCAAGTCCCCTTGCGAACCCCCATATCCCGGGTGAACATCGTGAGTAGCCTACCCGGGGCCAAAAGAGCATCCATACCCCGAGACCAGTACCAAAAAATGACATCCTCACCGGTAGAGGTTAGCCACCCCCAGTCTCGAAGCTCGCGATAGGGCATCCAGCGAGCGGCATCCAAAGGCCATAGACCCCCCCAATCACCACCCACCGACAGCATATACAAGGACCTGAGAAAAAAAAAAAAAAAAAAAAACAGGAGAGGCAAAATAGAGGGAAAAAGAGCAGTACCCAGCCCCCCCCCAGGACAAGCGACAGCAGAGAAAAAACCCTCAGTATATATGCCAGCATCGGCCCGGCCATTAACGCCAAGCTGTCGGATCATCAGAAAAACGTGCCCAAAAAAGAAAGACCAGGTCCACTCACCCGTCCTTGGGATCACCCAGAAGTCGCAGAGTGTCCGGTAAAACGAACTCGGTTCATATGTGGATCAGAGTTGGGGCATTGTTTCCAGGGGGACAAGTTAAAAAAAACGGACCCGAAGAAGTCCGCTCAGCCGGAAGTCCCCAGGGAAACACCAGCCCGTAGCTTAGTTCCTCCCTACCAGTCAGAAAATGCCAGGAGAAGACCCAGCCACCCCGCTTTACAACCTCTCCGACCCAGCAGCTGAAACGGAGAAAGGGAACTGGACAAGGTAAATCACCCTGGAAAGGGTAAAAAAAGGAAGAATGAGGGACCTCCAACAGGAGAAATTAGTGGCACTTCCGGGGTAGGGAGAGCATGAGGCCTAGTCACCCTGGCCAAGCAGGTCTCCCTCGGCCTGCCACCATATAGGCAGTGAAGGAAGCCACATTAAAAAAGAGTAAAGAGACCCAGTTTCGAATGGGCAAACAGAAACAACCATCAGTCCCAACATAGGTATGTTCATCCTGGCTTCCTGAAAGATCTGGCAACTTGGTAGCGAGTTCCTTCTTAAAGGCCAGGTCAGGCTGATGTGTAGCTACAGGAAAGCCTCGACAGTAATCTTGAGGGTTGCAGGGTATATCATCCTGAAAGGGATTGAGGCAGGATCAGTTTGGTGACAACCTGATGAAAACAGCCCTCTTCTCCCTCGGCTCTTTGGAGATCTTGAGTTATGCATAGCAACTTACTCGAAGGCCCCATAGGATCTCTTTAAGCTCTCTCAGCCCTCACTTGAATCGTGTTGGCTGCCCAAGTAACTAAAAATTTAACTATTATGGGCCGAGGGTAGAAACCGAGGAGGCCTGGGCCACAGGGACCGTGAGCACGCCTCCAGGTGGTACAAGGGGCTGATTGGCGAGGTCGACTACCTTAGCCAGAAATTTTTGGAGGAATGCAAGAATATCAGGCCTTCTTCAGTTCAGGGAGACCAAAATTAGAGATCATTTCTACGGTTGCGTCCTTCGAGATCTTCCACTTTATTTTGAAGTTTTCTGATGCTGCTTCAAATCGCCTACCGGCAGCCCCGATCTCTCCTGTCTTTTTTCTACTGAGTAAACCCTGGCCTCAACGTCCTCGACCCTGGTGGAGACCGACGATAAATCGGAGCGTAGCGACTTCATCTCGGCTGCTAGGTCCTTCAAAATGTCCTTAATAGGGCAGAGCTCTTGCATGAACTTATCCTCTGTTAGGGGAAGGACCACTGATGCTTTATCCTCCATTCGTTCTGGTTTGCCCGGTCCCTGGTTCCTCTGTTTTTTAGTCGCTTTGTTCGGGGAAGCAGGCGGGGTGTGTTTGACTGGGGCCTGCTTCATATCGGCCTCCATCTTCAACAAAATTGCGCTAATTCCCCAACCAATAAGAGGAAACAGCAGTGGAAGTAGTAGATAAAGTCCTCCGGTAATACTTAGGGAAATTAGTGATCGCTTACTTAGGAAATAAATAGTAAGACGGCGCGAGAGGGGGGAGCTCCGAGCCTGTGCAGCCGTCTAGACAGATGCCATCACGTGACTCCGGGAGACTTCAACATGCTGGATACAGATTGGTCAATACCAGCAGGAACATCTTCCAGAACTAGACACATGGAGGATGCCCTGCAGGGGGAGGGCCTCAAACAACTGGTACAATGACCCACAAGAGTCAGGGCTATCTTAGATCTAGTTCTGACTAACAGGGAAGTGATCACAGATCTCCAGGTAGAAGGTCACCTGGGGCCAGTGACCATCACATGGTATAGTTCAATTTGGCCACTACATCTAAATCATCCCATTCCAAGGCAAAAATATGTGACTTCAGAGAGCTGACTTTAATAAGATGGCCAACAGAGTTAAGCTAGCCGTGGCAAAAAGAAACACAGGTGACGGTACAGGCAAAGTGGGCAAGCATTAAGGATGCAATACTTGAAGCAAAATCCCATTGTGTTAGACAAAAAGGAAGTGCAAAGAAGAAGGAAACCACTTTGGTTCTCAAACAGAAGCAGAAAGGTCAGAGACAAAAGGCTGGCCTTCAGGAAATTAGGAACACAGCGGAATGAAGATAGGAGGCATACCAAACTGCCCTGAGGGAAGCAAGGAAGGCAGTAAGGCAGGCAAAGTCCCAAACTGAGGAAACACTAGCATGAACAGTAAAAGAAGGTGACAAGACTTTCTATAGATGCATTAGTAAAAGGAGAAAGTCCAGAGGGGTATCGCTAAGATCAAAGGAGAAAAGGGGGCATGTGAGGAGGAGGAGGACCCTGTAAAAGCATCTATCCTAAATAGATACTTTTGCTCAATATTTACTGAAGAGAAGGTAGGGCAGGGCCCACAGCTCAGCATCATGGACACGGGGGGGGAGTGAGGTGAGCACTACTCCCTTCACAAAAGAAAGGGTCCTACAAGAGCTCGCTAAGCTCACGGTGGACAAGGCAATGGGACCTGATGGCATACATCCTAGGGTACTTAAGGAGCTAAGGGTGGAACTAGCAGAGCCATTAGCAGAACTGTTTCATGAGTCTCTGAGCACAGGAGAGGTCCCAGAAGACTGGAGAAGGGATCATGTGATCCTGTTCCACAAGAGTGGTAGCAGGGAGGAGGCGGGGAACTACAGACCAGTCAGTCTTACCTCAGTAGTGGACAAGATTATGGAGGCACTCCTTAAGGATAGGATAGTGCAACACCTGGAATCCATAGGAGCACAGGATCCAAGACAGCATGGGTTTACAAAAGGAAGGTCCTGTTAAACTAATCTCATAGATTTCTTTGACTGGGTAACCAGAGTGGTGGACCAAGGGGGAGCAGTTGATGTTGCCTACCTTGACTTCAGCAAAGCTTTCAACACTGTTCCACATAGAATATTGATAAATAAGCTGGGTAGGCTCAGGGTGGTCAGAGGTTGGTCAACTGGGTGGCAAACTGGTTGATGGGCAGAAAACAGAGAGTGATGGTAAATGGTATACAGTCAGAAGAGATGCAAGTCACAAGTGGGGTACCTCAGGGATCAGTCCTGGGGCCAGTCCTCTTCAATATCTTCATTAGTGACATTGCAGAAGGACTAGAGGGTAAGGCTTGTCTGTTTGCAGATGACACCAAGATCTGCAACAGAGTAGATGATCCAGATGGGTTGGGCAGAATGAGAAGAGATCTGGATAAACTAGCAAAATGATCAGAAGAGTGGCAACTGGGATTTAATGCAAAGAAGTTCAAGATCATGCACATAGGGAAGAGAAACCCTGAAGCCACCTATAGGCTGGGAGAGGAGTTGTTGGCAGTCACAAAGGAAGAAAGAGACTTGGGCATCATCATCACAGATGACCTGAAATCATCCAAGCAGACCTCTAAAGCAGTAGGTAAGGCTAGGGGGATGTTAGGGTGTATTAGTAGGGGCATCACAAATTGATAGAGGAAGGTAATAATCTCTCTTTACAAGACACTGGTTAGGCCCCATCTGGAGTACTGCATGCAGTACTGGAGGCCACACCTTCACAAGGACATTAACCAAATTGAGGAAGTCCAGAGAAGGGCAACCAAAATGGTGCAGGGACTGCATCAGGAGACATATGAGGACAGATTAACGGAGCTCAATATGTATACCCTAGAGCAAAGGAGAGAGAGAGGTGATATGATCGAGGCATTCAAACACCTTAAGGGCATTAACAAGGTGAAAGAGTCTAACATGTTTAAATATAAGAAAATAGGAGGACAAGAGGACACAGCATGAGATTAGAGGGAGGCCGATTAAGGGAGAATGTGAAATTCTTTTTCACAGAAAGGGTGGTGGATGCATGGAACGGCCTACCTCAGGAAGTGGTGGCTATGAATACAGTGCAGGGCTTCAAACAGGCATGGGATAGGCATAAGGGAGCAATACAGATGAGTATGAATAGATAGGCCACTGACAGAGCAAAGGCCGATGGCACATTTATAAGGTAGAAAAAGAAATGGGCAGACTGGATGGGCCTTGAGGTCCTTATCTGCTGTCAACTTCTATGTTTCTATGTTTCTATGTTACTGAACAGTGACAGGAAGCAAGGAATAGCGAGGGGAAGAGGAGGGACGGGGAATGTTTTTTGGGGGACACATGTACCTGCTCCTGCCGAGCTAGCCATGTGGTGTTGCGGTGTGGGTGGTTAGTTGTGGTGCAGTACATACAGGGTTTGGGACTGGGTCCAGGTGTGTAAAACTTTTTCTGCTGCCTGCTGCTCTGAGTCCTAATTTTTTTCTGCAATGCAGAATTTTACCCCTTCCCAGACATGATCTCCATGGAGCTGGTACTCCTTTTTCAGGGGGATACAAGGGGAAAAGCCCCCCATGGGGGGAGAAACAGCCCCCCCGCATAAACATTTCTTTCAATTCAGGATGTCAGCTCACTTGAAAGTGTATATAGCCGATTTGCTTTTTGGTTATATACACTTGCCATAATAGAGATTGCTATTCTGCAATCACTATCATGACATGAAATCTAGAGTCACTGATGATAACAACCCCCTCGGCAAATATTTGACATGGCCACCAGGAATTGCACTGGGGCAACACACAGGCGTAGTCACCCCAGCCAGCCCTGGCAAGGTAATGTAGTGTGCTAAGCCTTGTGCAGTTGTTCTCAATTTTATATTTAAACATCAAATGCACATATTTCATAAAAAGCTTGAATTCCCATGAATTCACATCCCTGTGTCATGATTAATGTTTCAGTTACTGCAGATCACATTAAAAGATGCTGGTTTAAAGAAAAACACAAAAACCAAATTAACATGCTATTCAAGTCAATTCAAGCTTTTTATGAAATAGGTGTGCATTTGATCTTTAAACCCATAGAAGAGAACAGTACATAACACAATGATGATTTATACTCTCTTAAGCTCCCACGCACCTGGCAAACCTCTATACTATACCAGATGCATATCTTGCCTCATAACTGCTGCAATGGGATTCACTGCTAAATGATGACTATCCATCAGGTAGGCACAGTCCACTGGATGTACAGCATATGGAGAATGCAGTGCAAAGGTGTCCCATAATCCTTCCCCCTCCCACCCTTTCACTATGGGGGCACCACGGGACACTATCCCCTTGATGCTAATGTGGCCATTTCTTGGGGAGGAGGGTATATTGATTGAACCCCCACTCTATATTCTGGGATTCAGGCATTCATGGATATCAGATTCCACATCACCTGGCCTCAAGCACCTAAGAGAATTGGAGGAACCTGATGACAGATGCTGAAGTCAGCAAGGGCTCATGATGGTACGATGGGATACATTCACTCTGTGCCTCTGAAGACAGATCCCCAAACTGGTCCCTGTTGATCACCGTTACCAGGAAGTGCTTGCTCTATTACACATGAATGTCTTCATCTAATATATCACTGAAGCTGCTGCCAGAAATGCTAACTTTGCTATGGAGAAAGGAACAGGCGAGTACAATAGATAGCACTCTCTCAATGATAGTACCCAGTAAGCAAAATGGAAAACGAGCTGTAACAATGGAACATGGGCATACAGGGAATGGTAGAGTAAGTGTAGTCATTATCAACTGCCATTCAGCAATGGTCACTGAGATGGCCATGCCTCACATGCCCTCCCCAACCACCTCCCAAGTTCATTGGTAAATCACATCAGGGAATAGGAGAAATTAACACTTTAATGAAATAGGAACAGGGAACATAAAGCTAAGTAGCATATACCAGCAAAGAGCCGATCAGTGTTCCTGCACACTTCTCACCTAAGATAAAAGGGAGAGATGAGAACATGGATAATTGCACCTAGACTCAACCACTTTCTGAGTCATACCTCACCACTGCTACAAGGATGAACAGCAGTTTCCCTAACCTTGGAACATTTACACAGATACTGACCATAACCATAACCAAGGACTGCGCCTAACGGAATCCGATCAAGGGGACTGATACTACCCAAAGTTTCCATAACTCAACTCCTTGGGGGATACCTAGCACAGTTGTGGCAGTAGGGAGGCACTCCCCCATCCCCTCACCAGCCTTTCCTGGCCTGTGCAGTCACCATGTGAACTCTGTGCCCCTCCAAGAACTGACACCAGCTTGCCTTCTGCTCTAGATTTGGCAATACCTATTTACTCATATGTAAGGGCTCCAGAATAGGGTCCAGGGACATAACATTTTGGTTCATCTGGGTGGTTTTGAGGTAGAGTGAAAGGTCAGTGAGAAGGGGCTGATGGACTGCCGAGGGTATTAGGGAGATTCATTAAGTCCTGTACTGATTGAAACCCGATCTCACCTCTGCAGACAGCAACTGATGTCTTTCTGTGATGTCATGGAGATGCTCAAGGGGAAATTTTACTGCAAAAGACAGTCTCCTACAGAACTATAGACCAGAACCTCTTCTGGACAGCTAGTACCAACCAGGTAGCTCCTGGTGATGCCTACTAGTTCAAGTTCAAGTTTTTTCACAGGAAAGCTCCACTGAGCATGCTCATTTACAAGGTGGTCCTGTCGAGGACAATATGAAACAGTAATGGAAATAACAATAGAAAGACAAGATTAATATGAGTTATGTGCATATAAGGGTTACATAATAACAGAGGTACAAATATTTATAATTGATTGCAGGGTAGGCTTGCAGCAAGTATGGAGCATTTTTTTTTTTAAATTCAAGTTTATTAAATTTTGTTATTAGCACATCAATGAGAACAATATATGTCTACAGGAAACATGTGACATAATGATGTGTCTTACAATATAAGAGAACCATAAGAATATAACATTATTTGTTATTCCCCCCCCTTATACCCACACAACCTACCCTCTCAATCCATCCACCCTCCCTCCCCTCTGCAATAATATTTAAGATAGATCTGTTCATCGGTGTTCGTACCAGAGTCTATTTACCTTACAGTAGGCGGCTCCGACTGAAGTAAGTAAAGTGTTTGGAAGGGGCTCCATACCTGTTCGAATTTAGAGAGACTATCCCTTCTCATGGCCCCAAATTTTTCCATATTTAAGTTGAATAGTAGTTCTTGTAGCCATTCTGCGTAGTTAATTGGGATGTCGTCCAACCAATGTTTTAGTACTACTTTCTTAACCGAGGATGAAATCAAAGCCATGTAGTATCTTCGGCCCTTGCCAGTGATACCAGTATAGTCACCAATCAGACAGATTTCTGGGGTAAAATAGTGTTCAATGCCCAATAGCGGATCTGCTTTATGTTTAATTTGGTCCCACAGCCCTTTTATCAGTGGGCATTCCCAGAAAATGTGATATAGATCTCCCACTGCCTGGTGACATCGGGAGCATGACTGATCTGGTCTACGACCTATTTTATATAATTTAGAGGGGGTCCAGAATAGATTGTTTAAAAAAGTGATACTGCATGACCCTTAATCTATCCTGGGTGACATATTGGTACGTATGGCGCCATATTACATCCCAATTCCTTTCTTAGTCCCCAAATCGAACAAGCAAGAATCTGAGTTTATTGTCAATATCTACATACACCTGATCAAACAAAACTTTATAAACTTTGGAAACCGCATACGGTTCCCAAGCCAACTGGGCCAGGGTTTCAAACCATTCCCCAGTTATATACCCATCTCTTATTTTATGCTTAAATTGCTCTAATAAGTGTTTGAGCTGATATACTTTGAAAGTCTGATGAGGGCCTATACTATATTTAACTAATATCTCTGCAACTGAAAGACACCTGTCCCCCTGCACAATATCTTCAATCTTTAAGCCTTTCAATTGGGGAAGCCAGGATTCGCTTATCATTCTCCCACCGATCTTCAGGTTGGGGTTGTGACATATTAACTGACGTCTGTCTGTGCTTGGGGAGTAATGCAGGGAAGCACATAACTGATTATGAATACACAAGGAATCTTTTATTGGGGTGGTGACAAGTTTGGGGGGCAGAGTTCTTAGAGGGGAATGGAGAAAAGCTTCGGGTCTATGCACTTCCTTTATCAGTTCCTTTTCCAACCTGACCCAAGAGGGTGCATAGGGCAAGACTGGGTCCGTGGAAGGCACTTCACCAATGTAAATATTTACATACTTTACTTGCCCAATAATATAGTCCAAAATGGTAGTCTAACCCGCTTTCTCCCTGGGGGTGGCTAGCTTATGATAAGCTCTATGGGAAGATTTCTCCAAATAAAGTCTGAAATAATTGAGTGTATTACTTTGTGCCATTTTAAAGGTAACCACACATTGAGCATATTTAGGATAGTAAATCCTAGGTAAAATATTCATCTTGATTATATTAATCCTTCCCCAGAGAGAAAGCGGAAGTCTACCCCATCTGTCAAGGTCTTGTTTAATAGTATTCTTAAGAGCATCCAGGTTAAGTCTCACTAATTTAGAATCCGTTCTTGCCAAAATGATTCCTAGGTACTTCAATGTGTGTGGGGCCCACTGTATACCCGTGTCCGCTACATCTGACCTATAAACTTTCATATTAAGTGGAATATCTGGGTTTTCCCTACGCTTGTTTTATAGTTACATAACTTGCTATAGTCTGAAATAATTCCGAGCACTGCTAGTACTGAGGTGCTGGGATGGGTGATGTGAAGTAAAATATCATCCGCATAAGCGGAAATCTTAAACTCCTGTGACCCAATTTTTATCCCCTTAACCCTAGGGTCTTGTCTGATTTTACATAGGAGAGGTTCCAAGTATAAGTTAAACAAAAGGGGGGATAAAGGGCATCCTGTTTGGTGCCCGAGTACAGAGGGAACACTGCCGAAAATACCCCATTACAATATATTTGTGCAGATGGGGATCTGTATAAAGCAAACACACTTTTAATGAAGGAGAGTGGAATGCCGAATTTCTCCATAGTCAAGGACAAGAACCTCCAGTCGACTCTGTCAAACGCTTTCTCAGCATCAACAGACATCAATCCGCATGGAGATTTACTGTCCTTTGATGCTGAGAGAATGTGAGACAGCTTGTGGAGATGGTCTGAGGCCATTCTACCATTCATGAACTCCACCTGGTCTTGATGGATTAACCTAGGCATGGCCTGAGCTAAACGGACCGCTAAATGTTTTGCCAAAATTTTAACATCGCAGTTGATTAATGATATAGGCCTATAATTTGGGACCTTATCTGGCTGTCTGCCTTCTTTGGGGATAAGCACAATCAGGGATTCAAAGAGGTGATTATCGACTGTGTCAGAGGTGAGAATACTATGGAATAATCTTTTTAAACCTGGGCTTAACTGGCTCGAAAAGCATTTATAAAAATTCGGTGAGAAACCATCCGGTCCCGGAGCTTTATCCGTTGACAGCGTCTGGACTGCATTTAAGATTTCCGTCTCTGATATGGGGGAGGAGAGCATTTCCTTCTGATCTTCTGATATCAGAGGCAAATTACAGGAGGAAAGATATGCCCTTACCTCCCCACTACCAGGTCGGGAGGACATAGGGCTATATAAGTCCTTGTAATATTCTTCGAATTCCTTAACTATATCACAAGGGGCAGTTTTAATGGACCCGTCTGTCAGGGAGGTAATACTTTGAATAGTTCTAGATGTCTTTGTTGCTTTTAGACACATAGCCAGAAGATGTCCTGCTTTCTCGCCTTGATCTAAATATAAGGCTTTCGTTTTACTGATGGCATATTCCGCTTTATCTCGCAAAATCTCATCGTATTGATGCCTTAGTCTAACTAACTCTTCTCTAGTCTCAGCTGGTGTGTTCTTTGAGAGGGTGTTTTCTATTTCTCTGATCTGGGACAGCAACCGTCTGGCCCTACTCTCTCTCTGTTTCTTCCTGGCTGCTGCAATTTGAATAAGTTCACCCCTTAATACACATTTCAGTGCACTCCATTCTATATCTCCTCTACCTGTCAAATTGCAATTTTCATTCTCATATTGTGCGATTCTCTGGATTATACAGTCTCTAATCTCCACGGAAAGGAGAAGTTGATTGCTTAATTTCCAGATAGTCTGCCTAGGAATACTGGGGATGAGATTAAGGGTGCAGCTGACCATAGAATGGTCCGAGATAATCCCAGGAATAATTTTACAGTATGTCAGACCAGAGAGCATACACTGGCTCATCAAAAAGTAATCAATGCGAGACCTGGATTTGTGGACTTCCGATATGAATGTGTACTTCTTACTGGAAGGATATAACACCCTCCACGGGTCGCCAAGTCCAGATTATCTGACAGGTCTCTGATAGCTCTCTGGGCGGAGAGAGGCCCTACCCGCTTGCCTTCCTTATCCATTTCTGGATTGAATGGCAAATTCCAATCTCCACCAAACAATATAGGTAGATGAAGGAAAGGGACAGAGCGCTTAATAGTTCTGTCAAAAAGCTGGAGTGAGTCTCTGTTTGGGCCATAACACTGCCTAACACTATCCTTGTTTGGTTTAAGAGACCTGTTACGATTATGTAGCGACCCCCAGGATCTGCTAGTTTTTCCTCACACACAAAAGGAATATTCCTAGTAATTAAAATAGCTACCCCCCTACTAGCTGTACTATCTCCCACAGTGTATACCTGACCAACAAACTGACGCCTAAGTACATTAGATTCCCTTTCCAGTAAATGTGTTTCTTACAAACATATTATCTGGCCCCTTTGCAGTTGCAAGTGTCTCAGTACCTTATATCTCTTTATTTTCCTCCTGGGCCCTTTGATATTCCATGTGACAAATTCGTGTGTGCTACCCATTATCCAAATACTCCGTATAGTACCATTGTGTTGTCATCGTACATCTCCCTTTTGCCCTTAGCACCACCTGATGAACAGATCATCCGTGCAGTTTCCCTTTGGCCCTTTACTTACCACCCCCTTCCCTCATCTCTGTTCCCCTCTAATTCCAGATGTTCCCTCTTCACTCCTTATCCCCACATACATCGACAACCTTGGACCAATGTGTTTCGAGAATCTCCCCCTCCCCAAAAAAACACCTTACGGCCCATGAATTCCCAAGTTCCATTCCTCCTGATCTCCTCCCACCTCCTCCTCACTCTGATCGATATATAACGGGCTTCCCAGCAGGTAACAGCCTTCCATATTATCATACAGTTATTCCTCTTACCCCAAGAACCTGAGTCTAAAAATAAAAAAAACAGGAAAAAGTCAACTCATTTCCCTTAAGGGGAAACTTAACCATAAACTGTGAAACGTCAACCCCTTATATTAAATGATTAACCCCCCCTGTTGATTGAGAGTCTCAAGGAGTCTGTGTCTTCATTACTACGTTGGTACAGAGTCCTTAAACACCATTTCTGTCCCTTTTGGCCCCCATATCACAGAGCCTCTTCTCATTCCCCAAGTGTTTTTAAGCCGCACATATAAGCGACCCCCCTTAGTAACCGGTCACAGTGCGCAATCGATGAAACATGCTTATAGCAAACATTCCAAAATATTATACCCCTCTTTTCAGAGATATGAGGGAAACTGAGAAAAAATACATTTATGTCCTCCGAGTCACTGCTTCCTCTGTTCATCGTTATACCCTGGACCATTATCTGGGTATACTCTTTCCAAATAAAAAGGAATGCTAGAGAGGGAGCTAGTCCAGCCTGTACTCCGGTCCCCACTGTCAGAATCGCAGAGAGGAAAAGTAATGCAGGATCTCCCTCTTGTGGTTGAAGTGCCACGCTTTCTTTACCCGGTTTGAAAACGTAACTAAAATGCTCCCACCAGAAAGGCTCCGTGTATGGTGTCAACCCTCCTCTGGCTCCAAGCAATGACTCGATGCTGCTGGGGTCTCCAGGAAACTCCTCCAAGGTGCCCCTCCAGGGTGTCCAAGCTACAAGTTGGTTCACCTACCGCGAGCTCCATGAAAGATGAGATCCAGCTGGGAGTACAGTTTCTGGGCACCGGCACAGAACCACTGAGTTCATTTACAAGATCAGGAACCTTAATGGTGGCTATAGCCCCATCCAGAACTGCTGATTTGAAAGAGGTGAGGAATGTATTCCTCTGCTTTTTCTTTGGGGATTAGGATCTGTTTACAGTCTGATACGGTGTGTTGGGGGCTTATCCTCGGGTCTCCGGATTTCTATAAGGTCCCATCAAGTTCCGAATGCAGCTTTCCTTTTAGGACTCCAAAGACAAAGATGGGACCTGTGTTAAAACTCATTTAGAATGGCAGCATCACTCGGAGATAACTGTTATGCTGAGCCGGTTACCAATTTAACGAATTTAGGACCTTTTCTGTGAACCCATAACTCTGCGAATGTCGGAAAATCACTGAATTGGTTACACTCTTCTCATTTACACTACTGGGTGTAGTTGTTTGTATTTCTTCCCAGTTTAAAACACTGGATGAATATTACTCATCACCGACACTTCTGTTTGAACAGATCTGGAAGAGCTTCCCGCAGCCCCTTTGTTGCCGACTGGGCGTCCTCAAAACTGGACCACTGGCCAGACAGTGCCACCTGTAATCTCGCTGGATACCCCATTCTGAAACGAATACTTGAGGCTATCAGTTTGGTTACAATTTGGTGATATTCAGCTCTTTTTTGGTGTACTGATAGCGGGAGATCTTGTGTAAGTCTTAACGGGGTTCCCTCCCACTTCACTTCTTTGAGCTCTTTAACTTTGGATAGCACGAACTGTCTCTCCTGAAAATTCAGAAAGCGGAAAATCAAGGTGCGCGGTGGGGATCCTGGTGGAGGCATTGCCCTTAGTGCCCGGTGAGCCCGCTCGATTATATAATTTTCTCCAAACGGCATGGGGCCAGCAATCTTACGTAGGAATTTCTGGATGAACAAGATTGTGTCAGGTCCCTCTTCTTTCTCGGGGAGACCGATTACTATCATATTGTTCCTTCTGCTCCATCCCTCCAGGTCTTTGATTTTCAGCTCCATTTTGTTGATTTTTTGTTTCAAGTGCACTATCTCTGGTTCTTGCTTAGCCACTCGTTTCTCCATTGAAGTGACCTTGATTTCAGTGTCCCCCATGTGACGAGATAGATCCTCTAATGCCTGAGTGACGGCCTTCAGTTCTTCCGTTACCACACAAAGTTCTGTACGAAAGGGTTTAAATTCTGCCAGAAATTGTGCCAGTGTCAGGGGCTCCTTCTCTGGATTATTGGTTTCACTTTCAGGGCCTCCTCCGAGTATAGCGGTCCTGGCTTTTTTCGACAAGGCCTTCGCTGGAGATACAGGCGGGGTATGTTTTGGTGGAGTTTTTCTCATCTCTACCTCCATCTGTCACCAATTTCCATGAAGGTCGTTCTGGAAACCTTTAACTAGACTATTCCGAGTCAGTTCTTGGTGTAGCTCCTCTGTGATTAATTTAAAGAAGGCTTATAATGGAGTAGGAGGCTGGAGCAGTTCGATCAGGCAGCTACTCCGGAACCTGCATCATGTGACTTCCCAAGTATGGAGCATTTTGATAAACAGACATGATATTGCAGTTCACATTACTAGTAAGGCAGACTCAAAAGTGTTATAATAATAAACTGACATATAATAGCAGTTCATGATAAGTAGCAAGGCAAGAATAAATGAGGGAGCATAAGTTCAACTTGGGCAGTGGGATTCCATATCTGGCAGTGTGCTAGTCAGTGTGACATTGCCATGTTTCTTTAAGGGCCAGGTTGGTCAAGGATTTGAAAGCATTACTTCACTTCCACAGGGGTACACCATGATACAGTACCCACTGTATCCACAGAGAATGAAGCCAATCATTATTAAGGGAAGAGGTAGTCTACCATGAGCAAGAGGACTGTTGTAAGTTTTCCCCCACCAGAGTAGAATCTGATCACTCTCAGATGTGCTCCCAACAATCCCAGGGTGTGGAGTTTCTCAAATATTCCATATGGAATGTAAACACCCTTCATTGCTCATTAAAATGGAAGCATGCACTTAAACACCTGAAGAAGGTGAACTGTGACATAGCTTTCATCTGGGAAACACACCTACTATCAGAGGAGTTACTCAAACTCAGGAGGGATTGGGTGGGTCAAGTAGACGGCAGCTCCTATTCCTCAAAATCTAGGGGGGCATTCTGCTCCATAGAATGCTGCCAGCACAGGTCTTTCACTAGTTCCACTGCAAGGAAACAGATGGATCACAGCAAAGGTAACAGACTATGACCAGTCCCTTCTTACGGTTAATATATATGGCCCTAATACAGACTGTCCCAGTTTTAACCTGGAAATGGCTCAGTTAATTGTTGACAAGCTCATACCAGAGGACATCCTGGTGATAGGAGGGGACTTCAGTGATGCCAGGGACCCATACCTTGATAAGCTGAGGTATTTGCCAACTGGGATACCAAAATAAGGCAATCCCTTCACCAGATGGTCATGAAGCTGCAGATAATAGACCCACGGAAAGCCAGTAACCCAATAGGCAGAGACATTTCCTTCCACTCTGCCCCACACAACAATAGCAGTAGAACTGATGTTTCCCTACTGCAGTCACAACACATACCTATGGTACAAGATGTGAGCGTAGGCCCTACTATGATCACAGATCATCCCTGTATCTACCATACAGTGGTGGCAGGACTGGATCCTCTGCACCAATATAGGTGGAAGCTGGAGCCCTTCCTTCTGAAGGAGCAGGTTTTCCAAAGATGGCTTTCAGTAGAGATTGAGACCTATTTTCAGATCAATGAAACTCTGGATGAACCACGAGCCACAATATGGGATGTCTTTAAAAAGCTACTGATGCCACATCAAAAATGGAAAGGGACCTAGGGATAATCATAACAGATGACCTAAAGGTTAGCAAGCTATGTGAGAAGGCAGTAGGGATGGCTGGGGAGATACTGGGATGTATAGGAAGAGGCATTACCAGCAGAAAACAGGAAGTTGTTATCCCTCTGTACAGACAGTTGGTGAGACCCCATCTGCAGTACTGCATCCAGTTCTGGAGACCCCATCTCCGCAAGGACATAGCCAGGATGGAGACAGTCCAGAGGAGGGCAACTAAAATGATGCAGGGTCTTCAACAGAAGCCATATGAGGAGCGACTAAAAGATTTAATATGTATACCCTTGCGGAAAGGAGGGAGAGGAGGGGCATGATAGAAACTTTTAAGTACCTCAAGTGAATCAACAAGTCCAAGAGGGTCGCATCTTTCAGAAAAAGAGATGTGCAAGAGCAAGGGGGCACAATTTGAAGATAGAGGGGGGACATCTCAAGGGTAATGTGAGGAAGTATTTTTTCACAGAGAGGGTGATGGACGTATGGAACAGCTTTCCTGAGGAGGTTGTGGGGTCCAGAACTGTGGAGGAGGCCGGCCCGGTGGCGCTGAGGGTTGAGTTGCTGGACGCCACACCTCGCGCCATGCCAACGACCCAGGTTCGGAACGGACTAGGGCCGTCGGGGGTCAGCAGGGGGAAGGAGGATCGAGCGTCCCCACGGATGCTCTCCTTGGGAGGGATACCGGGGTGTTTACGCACCCTCACCCAGGAGGCCGGTGGGAGCACCGACCCCGGGCGGCGGGTCCTGTAGGAAGGGAGAGGGGATGCTATCCGCACTTGGCAGGCGTATGTGAAGCACGCTCTGCCCAAGCCAGCCCCTCAGTGGGAGGGAGGAGGGACAGAAAAACGGAAAACAACCCACGGCACTCTGGATGACGGCTGCTCCAGCCACCCAGTCTGCAAACCATGGGCAGACCCCACTGTGCAAGGTGAAAGAGGTAGGTAGGGGAGTCACCAGAGAAGGCACTCTAGGGGCAGACTCAGTGGGGACTGGAGGGCATTGAGCTAGCCTGAAGGAGTAGAGTGGCAAGGGCGACCAGGAGGATAAAGAGAAAGTTCAAAAAAAAAAAAAAAGGAAAAGAACTGTTGAGGAATTCAAGAATGCATGGGACAGACATAAGACAATTCTTTTGGGAGGTAGGAAGAAATAGGCTGCTGGTTAACTAGGATCTGCAGTGTATCCATAGGTAGGGAAATGGGCAGATTAGGTGGGCCAAGCAGTCCTTATCTGCCATCAGAGTCTATGTTTCTATGGTGTGAGGTAGAATCATGGGTAATGTGAGAAAGTACTTCTTTACTGAAAGGGTGGTGGATGCTTGAAACAGCTTGCCAACAGGGGTGGTGGGGGCAAATATGGTGGAGGAATTAGAAAATGCATGGGACAGACACAAGAGAACCCTAGAGACAAGGAGGAGAGAGAGAGAAAGCCACAGTTCAGCTACAGTACAACGTGCATAAGTAAAAGGTAGGACAAATGGGCAGACTAGATGGGCCAGGTAGTCCTTATCTGCCAACAAATTCTATATGTCTTTGTAGCTAAGTACTGTACCTGGAAGGTGCAAACAAGGTGCAAGTGAAGGGTCTATACCAGAGAAAGGAAGGCACTAGAACAAAGGGGCATGCAATGAAGCTAAGAGGAGATCATTTAGGAGAGATGTGCGGAAGTGTTTTTTCATGGAACAGGTGGTGGATAACTGGTGCAGTCTGCCAGAGGAGGTAGTTAGAGCAAAAACATTGGGGAGCTTCAAACATGTGTGGGATAGGTACAGGGGGCACATATGGTAGAGGAATAGGGGAGGTAGTGACACTTGGTAAGAGAACAGGCAGGAAGAAGAAGCAGACTGGATGGGCCTAAAGGTCCATTGTGACACCACCTTTTGTGAGAACCATAGTTTTTTTTTCATAAGTTCTGTAATTTTACCCAGCTAGTTCTAACATGTGTCCCCTCATTCATTCTCTAGGTTCTGTTCCCTTTAGGTTCTGTAGATTAAGGGGTGATGAGTCACTTGAGGCTGTAAAAGCCTGGATCATGCTCCCACCCTTCGTTTCTTCTCCTTTTCAGAAAAAATGTCTAGTTCTTTCAATTTCTCTTCATAAGACATTCTTTGTAGTCCCCTAATTTTATCTGCACTAACACATTCCCCTAACTTTCCAGGGAAAACCTCCCCTAATTTCCATAGTAAACCACCTCTGGTCCCTGTCAAGCCTATCTATTATTTTCATGTGTGAGGGCACCAGAACTGTTCGCCTTATTCCAGATATGGTCTAACAATTGACCTGCAAGGTAACAGCATCACCTCTCATATCCCACTTTTAAAGTTGTCTATTAATGTTATGCCAGAATCCCTTTCTTCTGATGAGCTTCTTAAGAGCTTCTTAGTTCCATGTTTCATGATGCCATGCCTGGGGATAAAGTCCACAAGAGCTCACTACTAACACATTTCCCTTTATCCTGCATTGCTGTGACCCGTAGATCACTCAAAGTCTCTCCAAATGGGTATAATTTAAAATCATGCCCACACTGGCTCAGGACTACTCACCCTCTACCAGATGTACTTAAGGCGATTTATTTAAGGTGTATTATACATGCTGTTTCATCCTGCTAAGTACTGTTATACTGTAGAGTGTTACATTCTACTTGCTCAGGATGCTATACTTAATAGCTTCTGTTTATATCAAGGTGCCATGAGAAAGAAGTACCACAGGCTTATGAATAAGAAAATGGAAGTCACTCAATGCAGGTGACCAAGAGCAGCTGAGACTCAGCTGCCACCTTAACCTGTCTTTAAACCTGAATTTAACTTCTATAGCCTTAAATACCTGAACCAGGAAGAAGCATCTGTTCACAGCATTTAATTTAATCAAAGATTGCATTGCTATTGGGATTCTTTCTTCCGCGATGGACATAGATATGAGGCAGGCCCAGCTGAAACACATGCCTCCTCCCTCACCGGAGAAACTGCATAAGAAGCTGAAGGCCCAAAGTGGCTCATCGGGCAAGAATGGCACAGCACTAAACCAGCCGACTCCTTTCACAGAAGATCGCTTCTTACGGGAGTTGCTCCCATTTACAGAAACCCACTTGGAGATCTCTACTGAAATTAAATCCATTAGAGGAGACATGACAGAGCTAAATAACAGGATGGGTGATGAAGAAGCCAGGTCGACATCGTTGGAGAAATGAAGAGTTAAGGTGGACCCAGAGCTAGTTCACCTCTGACAGCAAGTTCAGAAGCTTCAACTTAAAATGGAGGATTTAGAAGGGAGAAGCCGTCGCAACAATATTTTAATTCTGGGCCTAACAGAATTGGAGGAAGGCCTTAACACTGTGGTGTTTATTCAAAAATTCCTGCTGAAGACTGTGGGCCCCTCCCCACTTAATGCTAACTACCACATTGAAAGAGCCCACAGGTCACTGAGACCTAGACCTCAGCCTGGTGCTCCACCTTGCCCAATAATCCTGAAGTTCTTGAGTTACATCGAGAAACAACATGTACTAGCAAAAGTCAGAGAAATACAAGCAATCACTTGGGAGGGATCCAAGCTCAGCAAAACACAAGATCTGCCCTTCAAAGTAAGACAAAATGTACAGCTTTCCACCCTACAGTCAGTAAATTAATAGCAGCTGGCATACCCTTCAGGATGACTTACCCAGCTAAATTACAAGTCTAAATATCGGGCAACTGGGTCTTCTTCTTCGATTCGCCCTCACAAGCAGCAAGTGACCTGAAAAGCAAGCTCCTGGACCCATTTAAAACTGGTTGAACACTCTGAGTGATCACGTTGTATATCTTAATGGAGGTTTTCTTCCTATTATTGAAGTAAGAACGTTAACTTTTAATAGGTGAAGCATTTACAGGTGGTACCTGCTCAGAGTTCCTTTGGCATGGTATGGATAGGATGAGACTTTTCATTTTTTCAGGCTTGTAGTGCTCCAACATGACCACTGGGGATTACTGAGCAATACTGAGGTATCATGTAAGGAAGAGGAACTTTACCTTCTGGAGTCAGATTTCAGAGGTCCAATTTGGAAAAGGACCATAACTTGGTCCGGGACTCTACCTCTTCCCCCCGATAATTCCAGGGCCTACTATGCAGCCACAGACTTAAATGGACTTTTGATTGGAAAACACAGTAATTAACCCTAATTTCTTTCTGTTTGGTTGATGTTTAAAGATTGGTCAGGCTGACTATATCTGTCACTTTGTTAATGTGGAGTAGAATATTTGATGAACATGGTTTCAGTTTTTCAGGTGGGTGAAGAAGAAAGGGGGTTGTATTATTATTTTAAGATGGCTCGATTTTGAACCTCCTAGGTTAATATAATGTATGGAGTACAGGGCTAGTTTACTTGAATATTGAGTCATCAAGAAACCCCCAGAATAGCTTGTGGATTTCAGGGGCAACCGACCAGAACATGAACACATTTGCCAATAGGGCCAGACGGATGTTAAATTCCGGAGTGATCCTGGTCATTTCTTTCATAGTTTAAGGCTGATAACTTTGGCAGGGGTGGGGAGAGGGTGGTGGTTTGGGACCAAGCAAGCCTGGGGAGCTGCATAGCATTCTAAGTAAGGGGGAACAGCTCCTAATGCTCCTCAAGATTTTCCTTTTTAAGTTTCAGTCCACTGGATATGCCAGGAGTAGGCTTTGTTAGACTCAAACTACTGGATCTCAGTTTTAGATTTTGTGTTAATAGAGGAGTAGTCAAAGTTGTTGGGAAAAGAATTACGGATATTTTCTGGGTTTGTGAATTAATACTAAGGTACTCTGTACATAGTTGCTGGGAGCACGAGGGGAGGAGGGGAAACATGGCCTGTTATGCTACTAGGATATATATGCAACTCCTAAGATTGGAGAAGGTAATGTGGGCACAAGGAGAAGGCCATTGAGGGATGAGAGGTAAAAATACATATACTGTTTCATGGAGAAGACTGGATATCTCTAAGGGTAGAGAATGGGAA
Organism: Neoceratodus forsteri; assembly: GCA_016271365.2. NCBI lineage: Eukaryota > Metazoa > Chordata > Ceratodontiformes > Ceratodontidae > Neoceratodus > Neoceratodus forsteri. The sequence goes on from CM028130.1 coordinate 13,644,336, forward strand.
GGAGGTGCCAAAAGGTTCTACAAGTTGGAAGATTATAACAGACAGACTTTATGTTATGTGTACTATAAATGGCGAATGTTGCTATTAAAGTTATAATGTGGAAAATTAGGAGAATCAGAGATCCTGTGAAAAGAATTCAGGTTCTGAAACACTGTAACTTGTTAAATGCTGGTATCATTTTTCTTCAAGAAACGCACTTGCTGGTGACTGAAGCCATGTGGCTAAGATGACAAAATATAGCACAAGTCTTCTCAGCAGGTAATTTGCCTGCAAGTAGAGGTGTGGCTATTCTAATTAAGCATAATATATTATTTCAGCCAGAAACATCTATTGTGGCTCCGAATTGTAGATTTATTCTGGTTAAAGGTACACTGATGGGTAAAGGAGTCATCCTGGGTTCTGCATATGGTCCAGTAGGAGGTGATCTGTTTTTTTCTTATGGATCTAGTTAACCCTTTCAGAACTGAATATGTGTGAACATATATAGATTCTGGACGTATATATATGTCCAGAGTCTTCTATGGGTTTTTAATGAGCTTACATCCTTTTTACCTATTTCCCTGATTCTGGGAGGGCATTGAAACATCCCCCCTACTCAAGATTTGGATAGATAGTACATGGCTTTAAACTGCCCCCCATCATCCCAAAGGGCTTTGAATGACTTCATAGACTTACTTGAATTCTGCAACCTGTGGCGTATTCTCAACCCTAACCAAAAACTCTTCTCTTTCTTCTTGACGGTCCACCAAACATGGTCCAGACTAGATTACTTTATCCTAAGTCTCCCTTTCTTTCAAGGGTTACATCAAGTGGCTGGAAACCTATGGTTGTATCAGATCACTGCATTGCATGAGGGATACAAACTGGAAATTAAATATCCAAATTCTTAAAGACAAAACTATAGTCCCCAAGATAAGCTCCCCTAATCAATCCTCTATAGATAATAACAGAGGCTCAGTCCAAAGGGAAAATATGTTGTGGGGGGGCTTTCAAGTGTTATCTTAGAGGGGAGTTCATTAAGATTGCATCGTATAGAAAAAAATGCAGAGAGGAGGAAGCCAAATTAGGATGGCTGAACTCTCCCTTTCCATGTCTACCACGCCTGACTCAATTGCTGCCTTAGTGTCCCTTGGAAATAAATATGCTGAATTACTTCAGGAAAGGGCTGAATATGCAATTCTAAAGACTAAGTCTACATATGTAGACCAAGGGGAGAAAGCTGGTCGGCTTTTAGTCTTAAGATTGCGCAAACTGGAGAGGTCTATTTTGATTCCTTCAGTTGTAGCACCCTATGGTACTATTAAAACTGCTCCTAGGGAAATATCTGAAGTTTTTGAAGATTTCTATCAATCTCCATATGGTAAACATCCCACTAAACCATCCTCCCAAGACACTGAAGTCTACTTAGACTCTCTGGAACTCCTTTCCCTGTCCGAACAACAGCAATCCTCCCTAAGGTCTCCCTTAACTTTGTCAGAAGTAGAGGCCTCAATTAAGGACTTAGTCTTAGATAAAGCCCCTGGACCAGATGGGTTTCCACCCAACTTTTATAAAATATTCCCTAAGGATTTAGCACCCCTATTACTAAGATTATATAACTACATGCTGTCAGTGGACTCTCTTGACCCATCACTTCTAGAAGCCACTATAGTTTTACTTCTTAAACCTGAAAAACCACATTCACAGCCCTCTAGCTACCGACCGATTTCTCTTATGAATTATGATATCAAAATATTAACAAAATTACTCTCCTGACATATCAGATCAATCTGGACCGGCTACTGAGCCTGGAGCAGGTCAGTTTTGTACCCGGACGTTCTTCTGCAGATCACCTCCAGAAACTGAGTCACATTTTTCAGGCTGCCTAGGCATCCCAATCTCCCATGGCTTTAGTCTCGTTAGATGCTGAAAAAGCATTCGACAGAATGGAGCTGGCATTTCTCAGGATGACTCTGAAGAAAATGAGTTTCCCCTCCATTTGCTACCTGGCTTCAATCCTTATACTCTTCACCCTCAGCTAGGATTTACTGTTACAGGGTTTTCTCCTCCCACTTTCCTCTTTTTCAAGGTACTAGACAAGGTTGCCCACTCTCCCCTTTTCTCTTTAAACTTTACTTGGAACCTCTTCTCCATAGTATCAAATCAACACCCCAACTCAAGGGCATCCCCATTCTTAATCATACTTTAACCCTCTCTGTTTATGCAGATGATATTCTCCTGCATATAGATTCTCCAGTATACAATGGGGTATGAAAATCCTGTAACCTCACTGGTCAACACACATCACATGACTGTGATAAATCCTCCAGTATACCCACAGTAACAGTTTTATATCACTATAAAAACAAAAAAAACAAACTGAACATTGTATAATAACAGTATACCATGACAGGGAGTGGGTATATGGGTGGATTTACCACTTCTGGTATGGTTAAGTTACTCAGCTCTGTCTTGTGGCCAAAACCACACCAAGGCGTAGGTAATCCACCAATATACCTACTCCCTGTCATGGTATATTTTCAATGTTGTCTTTGAGAGCACATTACAAGTAATACAATAATTTTGTATGTTCTCCAACTACAAATTTAATCAATCTAAAACTGAAATAATTCCCTTAAATCACTTAACTCATAGCTCTAACTTTGGACAGTTTGGAATGAAATAGTCTCCACACTCCATTAAATATCTAGGTATATATCAAGCATCAGAAAACTCAAGGGTGCAGAAACTAAATCTAGAGGACCTGGCGAGTACCATCCAACAATATCTCCGTAGATGGGAATCACTCCCATTATCCCTATGGGGCAAATAAATAATATTAAAATGAATATCCTCCCCAGAATATTTTACCCCTAAACGTGCAAAATATCTGGCTGCCTTTGTCTTTCTTCCATCGCCTACATGCCAATATTTCTAACTTCATTTAGATAAACAAGCCTCCCAGACGCTCTTTCCACAAGTTAAGTCTTCCTAAAGAAAGTGGTGGATTATGCCTACCCAACTTTCTCCTCTACTATTGGGCCTCATGTCAAGTTTGGGCAGATGGTTAGCTCCACTGGAGGACATGTATACGCCCCTTTGGCTTCAGATAGAAAATCAAATATTAAGCTCATACAACTTAGAAGCCTCATCCATTTTCTTCACTGCATTCAAAGCTCTACCACAAGAGCTATATCACTCAGTGATTGCAATATCATTTAAGGTCTTTCATCAGTGTTGTGCTTCCCTCAAAATATTTCCTTCCCAGGATGCAGCCCAACCTCTTATTCTCAATCCTAATATTAAAATAGGAGGCAGATACCCATCTTGGAGCTGGCTAACACAATTTCAAGAGGTTAAAATAGCTGACTTGTATTCACAGGATTCCCTTCTTTCTTCTAAGGATATCCTTGAGAAATATAACATACCTGGTTCTTGTATTTTCAAAGTCTTCCAGCTGAGACACCTAATAGAACACCACTTTGGTACTACACTTCAAACATCCAGGTTAGACACTATATTAGCACAGATGTGGAACCTATCCAATAAACCCCATGGTATATCACAGCTGTATGCGAGCCTCTTGAATGTCAAGTATCCAGATCCTCTCCCAGGCTCTAAAGTTTGGATCTCTCTACTCCCAGAAACACAATTTAATTGGACACAAATCTGGAAAGACCTCTACCTTTACATTACTCAGGATAAACTTCGACTTACCCAATATCACTTACTTAATAACATGTACTACACCACAGTTAAATTACACCAGATTAGACATCTCTCTAGCCCCTAGATGTGGCAAAATGGAGCTTGATCTTTTTTTGGGGGAGTATTATTTTCTCCCCTCCAGAGCTCCGGCTATGACCCCCACCCTCCATTGTTCCCCCCAGCGCCATCTCCGGACATCAGACCCCCTTCCTTATGCACCCCATGACTTACCCTTCATGGCAGGGTGGTGGGAAGTGACTCAACCCACCCCAATGGATCCATGCCAGGGAGGTGCTCTTCCAGGAATGGCGCCATGGGGGAACAACTTTGTGCTGCCGGCTTGCTTTTTCGCTGTTTTCCTCCCGGTGGGTCATGGCATGCAATGATGCCAGCAACTGGGTGCACGATGTCTCCCATGCATGCCCCAATCAAGCATCTGCCATGACCCGCCCCCAAACTTGGTAGCTACGTGCTGTCGACCCCTCAGCCTCCGCTAGGGGTCAGGCAAGCCCCCGCCACCCAAATCCCTCCTCGGAGACAGAGAGCAGTCCTTTGGATGCTCAATCCATCTCCTTCCCGTCGACCCACGGCAACCCAGGCCCGCTCCCGACGTGGTCGCCGGGCGTGGCACGGTGTGGCCACCAGCGCCAACCTCAGCACCACTGGGCCGGCCGGAGCGTGATCTTTACATATTTTCTGGCAATGTCAAAGGTAGTACCATTAAGGCATATACTTCAAAATAATCTAGATCCTCTTTTGGGTCTTGCATAACTGTTTACAGTGGAAATTTGTATTATGGGTATCTATAAGGATATAGAAGTCAAAGAGTGCAGGTACCATATGGCTTTAGTCTCCATGGCGGTTAAAAAACTGGTGCTTAAACACTGGCAAGACCAGCTGTCCATCTCACATACTGAATGGCTGAATGAGATCATGCATTATCTATGAACTGAATGTTTAATTGCAGCTTCAGGTAGTAAGCTTCATCTTTTTGACAAAAGATGGGGCAGACTTTATGCCTTGTTTATGCATCAGAATCCGGTGTCATTACTGATCCCCTAACTGATTTTATTTGATAATTCCTTTATAGACCCTATAATATAAGTGGCACACTCCTTGGGGGAGGGGGTGGGGCTGGAATGGGGAGGGAGGTAATTCAGGGATTTTGTTCATCTGGACTGTGTTACTTGTGTATTATACAGTGATACTAACATACTAAAATGCCAGCAGAATAGGCCTAATGGTCTCTCGGGTCTGCTCAATTTTCAGCACCCACACTGAGGGCCGATTTTGGTGTCCCCCCTCCACCTTAGGTTATACTGTCCCCAGTCCCAGATGTTCTACCTGTATTGGGCCTGGTCAGATTTACCCTCCCCCAGTACCTGTCCCATTCCCTCTTAAACCCATCCACAGTCTCCACTTCCACCAGCTCCCTGGGCAGTGTATTCCATGGCTCCGCCACCCTTTCAGTGAAATAACGTCTCCTCCTCTCCACTCTGAGCCTGCCCCCTTCCAGCTTACACCCGTGACCTCTTGTTGACCCACCCTCCTTCCTTTGGAGCACCCTGACTGGGCCTACTTTATTGGTCCCTTTCATGTACTTAAAGACCTCTATCATGTCCCCCCCCCTCCCTTCTCTCCTCCAGGGTGTACATGTCTAGCTCTTTGAGCCACTCCTTGTAGGTCCTTTCCCCCAGGCCCCAAATCATTTTGGTTGTCCTCATTTGGACCTCTCTAAGAGTGTAATGTCCTCTTTAAATGTGGTCTCCAAATTGTACACAATACTCGAGGTGTGGCCTAACCAAGCAGTTGTACAGTGGAAGGATCACTTCCACCTTTCTGGAGGTAATTCCTCTGTGATGCATCCCAACATCCTATTTACCCTTGCTGATGCCCTCCTACAGGTCTCTGAGTTGTTCATTTTGACATCTACCACTACCCCCAGGTCCCTCTCACCCTCTGTCACTTGAATCATATCCCCTCCCAGGTTATACCCCTGGTCTGGATTTCTGACTCCCACATGCAGAACCTTGCACTTCCCTGCATTGAATTTTAGTTTCCATTTTTCTGACCACCTTTCCAGAGCCTCCAGGTCCTACTGCGAGGCTACCCTCCCCTCCTCCCCATCCACCACTGAACTGAGCTTTGAGTCATCTGCAAAGAGACTCATCTCACTCCTGATCCCCCTCCTGATGTCTGAGATATAGGCGTTGAACAGAAGTGGCCCCAACACTGACCCCTGGGGAACTCCACTAATAACCCACCTTGAGAATGAGGCTATCCCTCCAACCACCACCTTCTGAGTATGCACAGAGAGCCAATGATGTATTGTGTTATTGTATCAAGACAAAATAATAAAACTTTAAATTTAAAAAAAAATAAATAAGAAAATGAATTAATGCAGCACTGGTTCGTCTTTAAATTTATGATGAATGAAATATATATTTTTAATCGTGTATGTTAGCAACCTGTTCAGTTTCAGTTACTTGCATTTACTAATGTTTTTCTTCATACAGTCAGTATATATGCCAGAGTAAGAGCTGTGTGTAATCAATAAGTTTGACTGTTTCCTAATATTATTCACTTTCTCATTAATAGACAAGGCATCAGGCTGTGTTACTCTATTATCTGAAGGATGCGTGCACAGTTCCAAATACCTGCTTGGGCAATCAAAAGAAACAATGGGCCAGATATTCAAAACTTTGCGCCGGACAAAAACCGTTTGCGCAGGTTTAGCGTGGGATTAGCGCGAGTCTGCTGTATTCAAAAGGCCAAATAGCGCAGGCAAACTGCATTAGCGCCGGGCAAAATTATAATGTATGGAAGGGGCAAACTGACATGAATACAGGTGCAATGCTATATTCAGCGACTAGTGCCACGCTAAGTGGTTTTGTGTGATTTAGCGTGACACTTAGCGAGGTGCACATTACCGTCCAGGAAAAGCTTGTCTGAATCCTGGGCAATCAGCTTTGTGCGACTCTATGGCTTTGCGCGGTGTTTGCGCATGTTTAGCGTGGGTTTTGCATGACCCTAACAAATAAATATGACACATAGATAAAGCCAAACATAGAGGAAGCATGCTGCTAACTGATGGCATCACAATGATGCCATCATCTGCCACCAGTCCCAGCCATGCCAGGCAGTAAGTGGTGACCCTGCCACCAGTGGACAGCACGGCAGTGTGGCCATACAGCACACACCTGTGGATCACACTTCCGTGGACACCAACAGATGCCAGCACACACATGCAGCACTGTGGGCATGGAGGATGTTGAGGGGAGCATGTATGGGTGGCGAGGCTGTGCTACAGACCAGGTGCGGCTACAAGACTGGGACACATCATGCAGTGTACATGGGCCAGTATTGGGAATACCTCAACACTAGTGTGGCTTTCAGATAATATATGCCCCCCCGGTCACATACCGCACACCTGTACAACTGCCATAGCACACAAAGCTAGAAATGTACATGTCACTGTGAGCATCCATGCCACAGATGCAGCATCTGTGGGTCACACAACAGCGTAACAGTAATGTCCAGTGTCAGTAAACACCCGCAGGTTGGGCCTCTCACTGTGTATAGTGCAGTCATCATCACTGCCCTACACACCATAGGCATTGCTGTGTCCACACACTACTGGCCCCCTTGCTACTATAGTTTCTGCCATGCACTGTAGCATGCCCTACAGTGTGACAGTTGCATGCAGCACCACCACCACCTGTGCCTATGCTGTCTTGTCCCCTGGGGTACAATATGCTATGCTATGCTATGCTGTGCTGTTTACATGTAGCCTGCAGCTATCATCGTGCACTGCCAGACTGACCTACAGGTGGAGCTGCAGTTGGACCTGGTCAGCCCCTGTACTTCCAGACTGACCTACAGGTGGCTCTGTGGGACCCTGGAGTAACGCTGGGCAAACTGCATGCAAATCAGGGTATAATGAGATACTAATCCTGTTGTCTGCCCAGAGACTACCTAAGTAGGCTCATTTGCATGGCACTTTTGAATATGGCACATTTTAGCTCCGGGCCAACGTGTTTGCCCGGCTAACTGCTTAGCTCACTAATGCCGCTACGAGTTAGGCCGGTGCCAATATACAGGAATATTACACAGTTTTGATCACTGTTCTTTCACATCTGCTGCTTCCTGCAGCTATACTGAGTCCATGCATTTGCTGGCACACACATTGGCCATGTAGTTCGTCTGTACCTGCCCTCACGTTGCTGTGTACTGTGTTGTTGTTGTGGGTTGCACTTCCTGGTTGCTTTATTCAGTGCTGTCTTATTCCAGGGCTAAGTTTGCACTGCACTCCCAACCCAGTTTGCATGGCCTCATTACCATGCTATATTCGGAAGCTGTTTGCCCTGGGCTATTCCTTTTGAATATAGCTTGCTCTGTGCTTCGGGCTAAGTTTGCCCGTCGGGCAGTGCTAATTTTGCCCTGGGGCAAAGTTTTGAATATCTGGCCCAATGTGTCAATTTTTTGTAACATTAATGTTTTGTAACACTGAATAATGAACCTTTTCAAAGTGTTCAATGCTATTCTGTATCTTTAAGGTAATAATGCTAAAAAAATACATAGATGCTTTTGATTACTCAAGCAGGTATTTTGAACTGTGCCAGTTTCTGTCTGATAATGCGCTGCATAATGGGCACAGCAAAAAGAGCCTTAATTAACTTATTGCAATAATTTGTGCTTGGAAAGGTTACCACTGGATAAAATATTTGAGACATGGGGAACAGTTCTTGCAAACAGTTCTCTGTAGTAGAAAGAAGGGTCTTTTTCCTATATCTGTTTCCCCATGTCTGAAATCCTATCAGATGCCAAAATTAATTACATACAGCTGCAAGGTATAAAACTGCATTTTTTTTAATAAGACAATCCCAATCCCCTGTCTTGATTTTAATTTGCACCAGTTTCTGATGACAATACTGGTTAATGGTGGGGCAAATGGGGTGGAATAGGGGATGGTGTGGTGGTAGAAAATGGAGAGTTATCATGAGGTTAAGAGTAAAGGGAGCAAGAAAACCTTAAACATTAGCCAGATGTGTGTGTGTGTTTGTGTGTGTGCCCGCACGCGCACGCGTGCGTGTGTGTGTAAGGGGCAGGTGTGGTTCCCATCCCCCTCCAAGGCATTGACCAGTCTTGCCCTCAACAAAACTACTGTCAATACAAGGGATACATTTAATCTTGCTTCCCCCGCTCCAGAATCTCAACCTGTGTGCACCACAGCATTACATCTCCCCATTAGTATTGCAGCCACAATCTCCAACTACAAATAAATACTCCAGCCATAGGCTTAATAGAGAGCTACTGTACTTATTGGTCTGACAATTACTATTGTACATCATGCAGAACAGTCAGAATAGAACTGTCATGCAGGCAAAAAGTCTGCTTCCTAACTTTCAAAAAATTGTATGGCTGATGTGCCATTGTCAGTTGGTCCACTTCTCCCTTTGTTACAAACATTTATTGATGAAAAATCAGATTCTGTTGTACCAGTCAGTGGTGTCAGATCCTATTACCTGACAGAAAGCCAGAATTGTCTTCTTAAATTGGCTTCTGCCTAAAATGTGTATATTACCATGGCACCGAAAACCATCTAAACTAGGCTAACATAGGGCAAATATGTTTGAGAGGCACATCCATGTGCAATACAACTTGCATAGTTGACATAAAAGTATAACAAAAAAATAAGGTTGGTTAATATGGGGACAATGATGAGAAATACAGGATAAGAGAACTGGCTACATAATGAATACATTGTAAATATTTGATACAGCACCAAACTGTCCATTTTAAATGTACTACAAATGTATTGATTACCATGGTGTGCATAATGCCTTCTCACTATTGTTAGTTGATTGATTGTGTTTGACTAATTTGTTCCCTGTCAGGTCTGATGCATGTTTTTTTTTTGAATGAATGAATGGTGGGTGCAAGTTTTTTGAGCTTATATGAATATGGGTAATCAGGGCTTGTGGAATGGGGGGGTCCACTAATACATATAGAATAGTTTATGGTTGTCCAAACACAACAAGGCTATGTTGCCATCGAGGGTAGATGATGTCATACAGACCTCAAGAGCTTAGCTCGAGAGGTCCGTATGACAGCATCATATCCCCAAGATGGCAACAGCCGTGTTGTGTATGGACAACCATACACTGTTTTATATAGTATATGGTCCCCCCAAAAATACCAAATTTATAATTTCACAATGTTTAATTGTAGTTACTCCTTCATACCTTGTATTCACGCTGCCGCTGCTCGGTGCAGTCCTGCTCTACTCCCAAATCCAGTCCTCGCTGCTGTACTGCTCTGCTCCTTCCGTTATTATTTACGGATGCCAGTGATTTAAAATAAAAAGGCAAAGTGCCAGTTTGGACACACGGAGCTCACTCAGTCCATGTACAAACTGTCTAATGCGACCGCTTGCCCGTCCGCTCGCTAACCGGCACCATCATTTTAATTTTGTTTGTTTTTTAACTGAGCTGTTTCCACCAATCAAGTGGCAGATGAAAGCTAAAATGTTGTTGTACTATCAATGTGATGTCAGAACGATAGTACAACTTTTCTGACCTTTGAACTGTCCTACAACAGGATTTGGAAAACCTTTGTTTTCCATACACAATAAGCCTTGACCATATACTATATCAGGTTTGCACATGTTGCAAGGAATTATTCAGAACTCTAGACCATTTGTTTGTTACATATAGAAGGTTAACCAAATACTGGGGATAAATCATAGATATTGTAAGTGCTAAAACAGATATTTAAATAAAAATACAAACTACAAATAGGTTAATAAACCCACTTACATTCAACTTTCAAGAAAATATGTACACTGTGAAACTCATTATGTTTGGCCTAATTAATGTTAAGAAATGCTTACTTTTCTACTGGAAATATTTTATGTAGAACTCCCTTTAGTATCACTATCATTAAATTTCACAGTAACTGTATTAACAAATAGAAATGATTATTTATTAATTGAAAGAAGAGTTGGGTAGTTTTTGCAACATTGGGGATCCACTTAAGAAAATATTAGAACTGAGCAGATTAACTGAAAGTCCTTTACACCTTAAACAGACAAATAAAATATAGCCAGCATAGTTTCATTCATTACCTGTAAGCAGTAAGAATATATGCGAGATATCAGTGACATACACAGTGTAATATACAAATGTGTGGTAACAGAATCATTGACTCCACAGAAGCTTATTGTATCTTATCAATAAAAAAATAAAGTAATAGTATTCTGTTTTTCAATAGTGTAGTGGGTTGTGTGCTTGGTCATTGGATGGGTGTTCAACTTGTCTGGCAGTTTCAAGTCCTGTCGAGTTCCTTTATTTTTGTTCCTTGCAAACTGATGTCAAATTACACAACGTGTCATATTTATAAAAATCATATGAATTTATTTGCAATGCCCTCATATTTATCCAGCAATCTATGGAACAGCTCCAAATATTCCAAATGGATAAGTTATGGAGTCAGCCATGGAGGATCAGCTGTTTCATTTGAATACAGGGGATTGGGGCTCTACTAAGCTTGTAGAGAGGGGTCCACTAAACCACCACTAAACCACCAGGTAAAATATTTTATTTGAACATGGGGATCAGGGCTTGTGGGTGGGGGCCCACCATGAATGACTTCATTACAAAAGAACACATTTGGCATTCTAGTGGATTTACACACATTTATGTATGTTAATTTTATTATGAACCAGACAAGGGATATCCTTTTTTTTTCAATGTAGATAAAAGCATTTTATGCTCCCAAAGAATAACACCACTCAAACATGTTTAAATATGTGTGCCATGGATCTAGAAAAACTGTTCAAGGAAAATACCAGACCTAGATCTATAAACTGCTCCAAACAAGAACAGGAAGCATTACATAGCCTGCATAGACTTGCATTAAAGGTAGATTAATTGTTGTGATAGCACCAGGGTTACTCAAACCTAATTTTGACTAACAGAACTGCTTCCATCCCCTCTAGAATGTTAAGGGCTCAGGGCAGCTCTGGTCCATACAGCAGTGTGCCTCAGACAAACAGTGCACTGCCCCATCTTTGGCAACATATTAAATCTGTATTTTGACAGTCTTCCTTCCACAAATGATGGAAAACTAGCAAATTGGGAAAAAAGATACATCTGTATTGGGTTTCCAATACCCTGCCTAATGTGTTTCTTGTTATCATTTACAGTGAATAACATTGAACAACAGAGGGCAACTTCTCAGACTGAGGAGTACACAGTGATACTGAGATGTTTAATCTATTTATCTTTTTTGGGACAACTTGCTGGACACACATGGTGATCATTCATTTTTTCTTGCATGGATTTTGTGTGGTCTTACATTTTAAAACAACATATATAGTTGATGCTGTAACACATCTCAGATTGGTGTCACTGGGGTCTCTTTGTTCCAGAAACAGTGGATGCCTGTTCTGAGAATGGCCAGTTCCTTATCCTGTTACATTTTTCTTACAGAACACAGTTTTGCTGTGCTGTGTGTGTGTGTGTGTGTAAGTCACCTCTTTAAAGTAAGTTGTGCTGTTATCTTAGTGCTCATAGCTTCTTCAGCACTGCATTCACAGAGTTGCTGATCTGTGTTTTACAACAAACGTGGACTGTATTAAAACATGTTGTCATTGATGGGAAAATTATCTGGGCAGTTTCAATTAGATTTTTGTTTACTGAACTGCCATGCATTCCATACATAAGCAATGCAGATCACCAATCCAGCCAGGCAGTCACACTGCTACAAGAATCTACTCAGTAAATAATTCACACTGTATACAAAGTTTTGATTATGTGAGACTAACCGGATGGCTCCGAATTTAATTTAAAAAAGATTGCCAAGAGTGGTTTAATGCTATAGTTTACACTAATTCACTTTATTTTTTTTTCTCCAGTGCCAATTAAAAAAAAATAATGCTGCTAATCTGTATACTACACTGACCAGTTTTTTATACTGCATTCCAGAGATCAGCACACTGTACTGTTTTCTTGTGAAGTTTTTCCATTATTCACCCACTGCACTGCATTCTTCACCCTCTTATGGTACAAATACCTGATTAACAGAAAATTCTGCACCTGCTATCTAAAGCAGTCACACGGTAGCACACGGTTTTATTATTTGCAATAATCATACTGTATTGTACATTTGGAGATACTGATCTTCTCCCACTAACCAAATCAATAATACAGACACTTCAATGATAAGGCAGCTTCAACATTGTAATTTATACATGCCATATTTTGTCAAAGCACACAGTGTGGGGGGTATCACTGTGCTGTGTAGTGGACTGGAGGCGGTGGGAGGCAGGTGGGATTTATGCAGCGGACAGAGTTAGGGATTTTTTTTAAATGGGTGGGATCTTGACATTACTTCAGATCCCTTAGCTGACTTACTGACTAAGAGTACAAAGCAGACAACTGCAAACCAATAAAGTCAACTGAAGGGATAGTTCAGCACAAATAGAATGTTGACGTATTCTGTATTTAGCACAAAACTAAACTTCCATTAATTAAGTAACCACCAAATTAATTTTGAACTATTTTCTTTTAAAAATCAAAGCCTCACTTTTTTAGCAGTGCTTTTTTTCACAGTGGTGCAGTAAGGTACTGTATGCAATTTTTACAGAATGAAAGCATAACATACAGATATAGGCAATTAATTAATTAAGAGTTATTTTTTAATTTTAATTTTTTCCTATCCGACCAATTTTGAAATCTGCAGAGGACACACTGGTGTTCATTCTGGCCCAAAACTGAGGTGGGGGAGATATTTAAATCCAGTATGGACAGTAAAATTAATAAACATAGAAACATATATTTTGATGGCAGATAACAATTGCTTAGCCCACCTAGTCTGCCCATTTCCCTATCTACTGGATAAGCTGCCGATCCTAGTTAACCAACAGCCTATTTCTTCCTACCTCCCAGATGAATTGCCTTATGTCTGTCCCATGCATTCTTGAATTCCCCCACTGTTTTTGACCCCATGACCTCCACAAGAAGGCCATTCCATGCATCCACCCCCTCTCTGTGAAAAAATACTTCCTCACATTGCCCTTGAGTGTCCCCCTCTATCTTCTCTGTCATGAACACTATCACAGTGATTCCAGAGTGCAATTGGGAAATGTGGCTGCCTGCATCCAGTACCTCACCTATTTCGGTGGCCAATCCACACATCTTCAAAATAGTCTATAAGTGGTTCTAGTTCAGGTGGGAAAATATTGGCAGTCTAATCAGTAATATCCTCAAATCTCACTACCACCTTGGACAGGGGTGAAAAGTTAGAGCAGGCAGATATTTGCATTTTAATGCAAATGCAGGATCACTGCCTCTGCTTTCTCTACTGCACTTGGGTCAGGTGCATGGCTATGCCAAGAGAAGCAATGAATTATACTGGGATCACCTGCACTGGCAGTGTGTAGCCATGCATTGTACCCCTTTGGCTTCCTCACAGCACTCTCACACTGCCAGATAGCCTTTCTATCATGTCCACACTTATGGCAAGTATTTATAAATTTGATTCATCCACTAGCTTGTGCCTATTCCTTTCAGACATAATAAATCTTGCAGACATTTTATCAGCACTGACTACTAGGTTGCAGGACAGACACAAAATGGCAAGAAAAAAGGAAAGCTGAAAAGGTCACACCACTTACACTGATTGCCACTGATTGTACTAGCACTGTACTAATTGATAAATGGCCATGACCACTGATCTCATCAACTCAGTGCTCATTAGGCACTGTTATTCAATGAAGTTCCATTCTCCCCCTCAAGACATGCTTTGGGGAGTGAAATGACATGGAATGAATACGACTGGGAGCAAGACATTGCAGGAGCAAACTGTCAGGAGGAATGCATCAGGGATGTATCATCAGGAGGAATGGTCGCAGACCACATGAAACCTGTTACCAGCTGTGGAATCTGTGGACACCCAGGAGCAGAGGGATAAGCAGGGTCTGCAGCAGGACATGGACAAGGGTCTTCCCTGAAAGGAAAACACATCAGAAGGATCAGACCTTGAAAGAGATACGGGCACTGCTTCAGACGTTTCAGTGAGAGCTCCCTGAATGATTATGTCCCAAACAAATTTGAGAGACTGTGAACTGTATAACTAGTCCTAATCAATTGGGAAGGGGTCAAAAGATGACTGCTAAAGGGTATCAGGGTGGGGTACTTGGACTTGTTTTGATCTTATTTTAATTATAGTTCTGTGTTTGTTTCTTTCCTTAATCCTTTTTATTTTCATAGATTGTTTTGGTTTTCTCTTGTTTGACATATGTTTGATTGGGGTACCACTTTTCTTAGGGAGAATGCCATAGTTATCCCTTTCATTTCAGAGGCCCAAATATTTCACAAGACAAGACAAAAAAGCTATGCAAGTTACAGTATAACAAAAATGGTTCAAATAAAACTTCACACTGCCAACAAATATTGTACTGCATTGACCCATCGACTTGCAGGCAAAGATCCTAGTCGAGACATAAAAAAAAAAACACTGGTGCAGGTTCACACTATGGGCACCAGCACAGTAACAAAAGCAATGCAAAACACAACAGAAGAAAAAAATCTTGACTAGGTGACATCTTTTTACTACAGATTCAAACACTGACAGCCCAAACAAGGAACTTTTACCACTGGAATTTAAGTTAATTTTAATGTGGAATAAGGAGACACCTGCCAGAAAATTTTAACATAACAGGTGCATCATACTTGAACAGTACTACCTGGTGGATTTTACCAGCTGAATGGTATTTTCATCAAATTAGGTCCCAAATACAATCCCCCTGCCTCCTGCCATGACAGAATGTTACTGTATGCAGATGATGCAGTAATCTTCACTTGCCACACTGACCCCACCTCCTTTCAGTCTCAACTACAGAAAAGTTTCACAGACGTGGAAGACTGGTTTTGCTCACATAAACTCATCCTTAACCACAAAAAAACTAAAACAATGTTGTTCCATGGAACCCACAACAAGTACAAGGACCATGAGCTCATAATTAACAGCCACGAAGGCATCACCCTTGAGCAGGTGGCTATATTTAAATATCTGGGCCTGATCCTTGACTGCTCCCCCTCGTATACCAAACACATTGACAATATTGCTAAAAATGTGAACTCCCACATAGGGCTACTAAACAAGCATAAACATTTCCTAATGGCTGAAGCCTTGAACCTCACTATCCAGAGATCTGTTATCTCAGCTATTGACTATGGGCTCATTATCTATGGATCCACTACTGATACTGCAATCCGGTGCATAGCTGAAGGCCTTAATAAGTCATGTAGAGTCCTTATTTCAGCTGCCCACCTTTCTCACACATGTGACATTTACGAGCAGGCAAACTGGCTCCCGCTATCTGGCAGGCTAAAGTACCAGACCTGCATCCTAGTTAAGAAGACATCACTGGGCCTTATGCCCCTAGGAGTCCAATCAATACTGACCCCTCAGCATGTCGACCACCTTACTAGAAGATCGGCCAGTCTAATCCTTACAATACCTCACTGCCGGACCTCTCAAGCTCAGAGTTCTTACCTTGTCAGAGCCTCCACCTGGTTCAACTTGCTACCTACAGAAATCTCCAACATTGCTACTATTGGTGCTTTTAAGTATAAACTACATCAATACCTCATAGCTAGTGCCTTCTGTGATTGCTTCTTATAATCCCCTCCAGGCATACTACCCTCAAGCATCCCTCCTCACTGCCTCAGCTCCTCCTCCTCTCCTACCCCCCATTACTTGGTATAGGATGAATCTGTCTCCTCTTCCTTTTGATCCCCCATTCCTCCTCCCTTGCTACTTCCCATCTACCACATACCCAATGCAATGCCCTTCCTATTTCTCCCCTCCTCCTTCTCTCTCTTCCATACCACTTCTCACCACCACTCTTCTGTCTCTTTTCTCACTAACCCCCTCCTAACAAAGCTTCACTGAGTTGCCTACAACTTGTACTGTATAATTAACTCACAACACAATTCCTTGACAATATCTTTGGCTGCTATTATTGTAAGCTTACTTGTCTTTTTTTTTGTAAGTTCCATTGTAATGGTCATGTTATGTTTTATACCTTATAGTCCTTATTGCCTTAATGTGGAACCTTTGTAAAGAGCCTCAGCTCAAAGGTGTAATCCAAAATACAAATCAATAAATAAAATGCCACATACCTTACCACATACCACCCACCACATTACACCAACCACCACTACAGCTACCACTTACCACACATCACCAGCAGTGCCCTACCCACTAACAAAAGTACTGCATTATGCCTCAGTATTGTTTACCTTTTATGTGATCACCATTGTACCAGAGAGCAATTGGTAGTCCCTCTTAAGAAAAGCACACACCTCATTTAGAAATATAAAGTACCAGTTTATTCAAAAGGAAAGTTTGCACAGATGGTACAGTACACCAGTAGTCTTGCACAAGATGTACCTGCTCCCTAAGTCCTCTGCAGAAGGTGCAAACAAGCTCCAGGATCATTGCTACACATCCTTTGGAGATGCCCAATAATTATGCCCTACTGGAAATGCATAATTAAATTCAACAGCAAGGTCATAAAAACTGTTTTCCCAGATGATCCTGCCCTATGGATCCTGGCGGTGGATGATGTTCTGGGCCACTTGGATGCACAATACTCAAAAGTTGTTCACTCCAATAGATTGAGAAGCTAAGTGCCAACTGTTACTTAAATGGCTCCTCCCCACCATGACTTAATAGATGACTGCAGTCTCCAAACTGGTCCAATATGACAGACTCTCTCACACCACAAGCAACTCTCTACCAAGGTTTCTTGGGTCAGGACCACTCTTTGTATTGCAAAAATAATATCTTGATCAGTCTCTACAGGGAATAAGGAGAATTTAACACAGATGATGGTATGGATGGTAATTTGGACTAAATGATGACAGTGTTCCTACTTCTTTATTGCAAGAAGCTGGCATTGATTACTCTGACCCCAATGAATCTGAAACTGATGAACTAGGACAAAAAGAACAGCAAAAGCAGCTTTTCAGGGGCAAGTATGTTTTTTGTCCATTTACTACTAACCATGCACTTTTGACTTATGAGAAAACTTTACTGCTTCAGGTAGATGGATTATTATCAAGTGCAGCGCCTATTACAAATTACAACCTGAGTCAAGATGAAAGGATAGCTCTAAATGAGCTATCCAACAGACATGATTTGATAATTAAATCAGCAGATAAGGGGGTAATGTTGTAGTGGTGAACACAGAACAGTATCTGTGAAAAGTTGAAAGTCTATTGAATAGAGTTAACTATAAACAATTGAACTTCAATCCTATTCCTACATACAAAAAGGAACTGTTTAAACTGCTAATGCCACTAGTAATGGTTATATCTCAAAATTAGAATACAAGTTTCTCTGGTGTGAGTACCCAATGACCCCAGGGTTTGCATGCTTCCCAAAATTCATGAATACTTAACTCATTGTCTCCTAGCAAACACCTGTACTCATCAGTAAAATACACTGGCGTGTCCTGAGGATGCCTACAGAAGTCAGCTACTGACTTCCTGTGTGCCCTTGCAATGTCTGGAGACATCAATTATATATTTTAATATATAATATAGTAGAACATAATATATGTTGATTGCATTGCACTGCTGGAAAGGTAATTTTGTGCTGAACAACTTTGCCACTGACATTTTGTGTATATCATGTATACTTTAGGAGTTATTCACATTTGTTTATGGTATGGTGTGTATGGCTTATGTTGTCTTTTTTAGTGAAAAAAATAATTTTTATGCTGTTTCAACCAGAATAGAAACAAAATGAAATTACATATTATTATTTGCATACCATCATTGGAAAGGTAATTGTGTGCTGAACAACTTTACCACTCATACTTTGTGTCTAGCACCTACGGTTCTTGAGCTATTAGGATTTGTTTGTGGCATGCTGAGTATGGCCTCATTATGCTTAGAAAGGCACAGGATTCACTATTAACAGTATACAGGAGACAAGTGGTGCAACCTCATAGAGCTCTTGTGGAGGCAATGAGATAAACAACTCACTTGGGCAGCCTATTGTTTCTGGGAATGGGGGTCTTACAGAAAATTTGGGGATGTTTGTAGACTTTTTACTGCAAACATGTATAGTTAAACTCCCATCTTATTTGAAAGACACCACTCACACTTAGAATAAACTTGAGAGTCTGGTCTGGAATGAGAATTACACTTGGATCAGTGTGGATGTGGAATCCCTATAGACCTGCATACACCATGAAGATGGCATACAAGCCTGTAAATATTTCCTGGAAAATAGTGAACATAGAGAAGACATGCCTATAGACTTTACATTAATTCATAATGTCTTTGAATTTTAGGGTGAATATTTCTTACAATGATGTGGCATTGCAATGGGAGCCAGCATGACTCCCAGTTATGCAAACTTGTTTTTAGGTTGATAGGAAGAGAGAACCATCTGGAATCCTCTCAACAATCAGTTCCACAAACACATCAAAATATGGAACAGATACATTGATGATTGCATATGCATTTGGGAGGGGGACAGGACTAGGAACCCTGAATTCATAAATTGGATTAATATGAGCAATATGAATTGGAAATTTACTTAGATCAGTGATAAAACTAGTCTTCGATTTTTAGACTTGGAACTTATTAGTACTCCAGGTGAAATTGTTAAAACAAGTTGCTATCGAAAATCAACAGCCACTAACTCAGTTTTAAGAGCTGATAGTGCCCAACTCCCTAGATTAAAGGGATCCATATCTTTTAGCCAAATGCTGCTCTTGTGCAGGAACTGCAGTACATTGGAGAGTTTCATGGAACAATGCAGGGATTTAGAAGCAAATTTAATAGATAGGAGCTATACTAAAGAAGTACTTCAGAAGGCTACAGAAAAAGCTATAAATCAAGATAATTTACATCTGCTTCAGAAAGAAAAGAAACAAGAAAATTTAGAAAATACCCCAGTGAATTTTGCCACTGAATTCAATGGACTAGCAGGGAGAATAGGAAACATTATCCACAAAAAATGGCCCATTTTGGTAAGTGATCCCAAAGCAAGGCAGGCAGTTGGAATTAAACCAAGTGCATCATTTAGTAGAGCCAGGAATATCAAACATTTAGTGGTACGAAGTAGGTTAGTTACTACAACACCTACCCAAACCTATAGGAACTGATTATCTACAAGACCCAAAGGTTTCTACCAATGCAAACGTTGCAATATCTGCAAATTGTCTAAAATAGGAAACTGTTTCCAACATCCTGCATTCTTGGACACAAAAATGGATCTCATGGAATGTATCACATGTGATACTGTATTTACAGTATACGCACCGTGGTGCCCTTATAATAAGGTCTATGTGGGATGTACAACTAAGAATCCAAGAACACATTAGATCTATAATAAACCAGATAGATGATACACCAGTAGGAACACATTTAGCAGCACATCATAATTCCCATCCTGATCTAATACAATTCATGAGTATTGAACATGTCAAAGCAAATAGGTTAGGGGTAACAGGATGAACTACCTCTTAAAAAAGAGAGAATTTTTGGATATACACCTTATAGAGTGTGAAACCATAAGGCTTGAATAACTCTTGGGACATCAAACCATATCTAATAGATAGATGAAAGAAGGTCCTGTAAATACTTAATGATGTATATATCCATGCCCAATGTACAGACTGAATAATATATTTGCCTTTTTTCAGTGATAGATCGTGCTACTTTTTCAAGATGAAAGAATTAAAAAAGTAAAATATGACATCCATAACTTAAATTACCATCCCTCTAGTAACTGTGGGTCTTCTGTTGCCCTCCCTCCTTTTCTACATACTGTACATGAAATATGCCTCTAATATTAAGTAGTTTAATGTTTTTGAAAATGTGATTTATGGCAGAATAGATTACAGAATGCAATGTATGATTTTCTTTGTAAGTCTTTAGGGGTAAATAGCAGACAGCCTGATTAAATTATTTATTATTTGTTTAAAAAAGTACTAGGCATTTCTTTAAGTTCTAAAAAAAAGTACTGTGATACTAAAGTTTACAATGTATAAGTCTCTAAATGTTGACTGTATATATTCTCACGATTAATTGTTGCATTCTCTTCTGTTTATATTTTAGGTCCTTCTGTCTTTACTAACATACTAACATACTAAAATGCCAGCAGAATAAGCCCAATGGTCTTTCGCGTCTGCTCGTTTGGTCAGCCCCCACCCTGGGAGCTGACCTTGCTGCCCCCTTGCCTTCACTGGCTTCTCCCTTCCCAGTTCCGGATATTCTCGCTACATTGGATTTTGCTTCCAGAACTCTTCCCCTGTACCTGCCCCATCCCCTCTTGAACCCCTCCACCGTCTCTGCCTCCACCAGCCCCCTAGGCAGCACATTCCATGGCTCCACCACCCTCTCAGTGAAGTAACACCTCCTACTTTCTCTCCTGAATCTTTCCCCCTCCAGCTTCCACCCATGCTCTCTAGTGGCCCCCCTCCTTCCTTTGAAGCACCCTGACTGTTCCTCCCCTATTTACCACTTTCATGTACCTGAAGACCTCTATCATGTCCCCCCAGTCCCTTCTCTCTTCCAATGTGTACATATTTAGCTCTTTGAGCCTCTCCTCATAGGTCCTGTCCCCCAAGCCCCAAATCATTTTGGTTGCCTTCTTCTGGACCCTCTCCAGGAGTTTAATGTCCCTTTTTAAGTGTGGCTCCAAAACTGCATGCAGTACTCGAGGTGCGGCCTCACCAAGCAGTTATACAGAGGAGTATCACTTCCTCCTTCTGGAAATGATCCCCTAATGATGCATCCCAGCATCCTGTTGGCCTTGGCTGCTGCCCTCCTACAAGTCTCTGAGTTGTTCATCTTGACATTCACCACCACCCCAGGTCCCTCTCAGCCATCGAGACTTGTAGCATTTGCCCCCCAGGGTGTACACTTGGCCCGGGTTTCTGGCCCCCAGGTGCAGTACCTTGCATTTCCCTGCATTGAACCTCAGCTTCCACTTTCTAGACCATCTTTCCAGAGCCTCCAGGTCCCCCTGTAGGAGCTTTTTTGCTCCAGAGTTTGGAAATTGGGCAGATCGCTGCTTCTGGCAGATCCCCTTTCTTCCTCCATTCAACTCTCTTTTCCACTAAATTTGGAGCCTTTACAGCATGGAAATTAGAGCTTCTATCTTTTCTCCTACCAGGACTTAGAAAACAATAGACATTTAATAAAAATACTTTGCTTAGAAACATATTGTATAATAAAAGATTCTAGGCTCTGTTTCCTTATGTAGGCAATATGAGTATAATAGTTTTTATACACAGTCTTTTGGTGTTAACATGTCTTGTACTTTAAAGCTTAAGAACATTGTTATGGTCAGTACCTGTGGTGATGTCACTAATGTTGTAATTTACCTGTGTATTTAAACTGGTGTCTTTTCTCTGCCTTCCATGCCCCCTGATGAAGGGCTTGTTCCCAATGTGCTGGGGCAAGTGGTAATGTGGCCGTATGAGGCACAACACTGATTTATTTATTTATTTTATTTGTTTAAGGGAATCAGATACACCTTTGAGCCAGGGGCTCTTTTACAAAGGTTCCACATCAGGTTATTTGAAACATTAGGACAGGCAGAGGTATTGTGCAAAAGAGAAATAAACATAGTAGCTGGAGGTCTTTGTCACTTACCAAAACATCACAATTGTGCAAATCACTTCTATAACAATTTAAACAATATAGATTCATATAGGTAGCTATCCAACAGAGGGAGGCAAGGCCAGAAGCTGGTGTAATGAGGGAGAAAGTGATGGAGTGGGGGTGGGTCAGGGGCAGGGTCAGTGAGGGAGTGTGTGTGTGTGAGGAGAGAGGAGGAGTAAGGGAGTGAGTAGAGGAAAGGGTGGGGTATGGGGTGGGGGATAAACTATTTAGGTGTAGCAGTCACAGGAGGCACAGGAAATGAGGTATTGACACAGGCTGACCTTAAAGGCACCCAGGGTTGCTTTTCTGGTAACTTCTGCTGACAGGGTGTTGAACCAGGAGAAGACTCTGAAAAAGAAGGATCATTTGCCTTTGGGTAGTCCTTCAAAGGGAAACAGTGAAGGAGAGGTAGTTTGAATTCCTGGTTTGTCATTGGCTGCTATATGGTCTCAGCAGTGCCTGTGATCCAGAGGGTAGTAGGTCCAATGTTTGCTTTTTTGCTAGGATGCAGGTTTGATATTTAATTCTGCCAGATAGTTGGATCCAGTTTGCATGTTCGTAAATCTTGCAGGTGTGTGTAAGGCAGTTTGCAGATTGCAGAAAGTACTGTGGCATTAAATCTTTTAAATTTATTCCAGTGTTTGTACGTTGTTGGATTATCCTAATTTTCGAGGAGTGCAGTCAGTTACTGTTTCTTCTTGGGGTCTGGGCCCCACTCCTTGCACTACAAAAAATAATATCTTGACAGGCTTAATTATCTTATTCTACTAACTAAAAACCTTACATTTTTAACACAAGATTATCTCTAGAGTTTTTTTTTTATTCTTTAAGAAAAAATGGCTTATATCAAGACAAATATTCCTGTTTTATCTTGTCAAGAAAAACAAGCTTATTTCATGGTACATTTTTCTTATTTTAATTATGTATAATCTCAGTGATTAAAAATCTTACAGCTTTATTGCATAACTCTGTTTTTAGACTACATTACTAGTTTTTGAGGTTTTATTTTTTTCCTCTCAATCTAGTTATAGGATTTATTGTTTGACAATCTTTTTTCACCTCTTTTTTTTTTTTGGAATTGCAAGCCCGTAATCCATAGGCCCCCACTCTAAAGGTATTTAACTTCACCTTTGCAAGCTTTTAATCCTCCTATTTTTGTCACCCTCTGTTGCAGACTAGTATGTGTGTTTGCCCAGCCCTCACTCTAGTCCTGTCATCATTACTGCCCTGCATAAGCCCCCGAGATCTGAAGGCATTTATCTTCCTTTTCACAGGCTTTTAAGCCCCAAATTGTTGCCAGCCTCCTGTGCGCCCTCGTGAAAAAGTAATATACTGAAATATAATACAAATACACTCACAGTATTCTGACATGCTTGATTAATACTTCAAGTATACTAGCGCACCTTATACTTAAACTCTTTCATACTTACATATGAAATATATTTGTAATATACTGAGTTGCTCGACTTACACTTCCTGTATTCTTTTACAAAGTATACTGGTATTTTTTTTTATTCTGTATTTTTTTTTTAGTCTCAATTGTATGAAGTATACTTATTTTCATCGTGTCAGATTCACCCAAGGTGCAAACCATCTCAAAGTGACCAAGTTCTTGTTTTTTGTATTCCTATGAAGATAACCTCTCTTAAACAGGGTTTTTGTTAAATGATGATTTTTCTTACACTGACACCTTTGTTGGCTATGGCACTGTACCATGTCAGATTCCTTACACATGGAATGGGGTGAACGTTAGGGTCCATGACCCTAAGGCACATCCTGACACTTGCTGGTGTGTGGAGGGTAGGGGTAGTGTTGCGATGGTAGGGTTGGGTGGGGTGTGACCCACAACCCTAAGGCACACCCTGACAGTTGTTTGTGTGTAAAAGGTGGGGGTGCGGTTACAATGGTAGAGTTTTGTGGGGGAGGGATATAACAGTTGTAAACCCTAATATCCAATTTCCTGACCTTTATCACTTTAGTTAAAAACCTATGTCTAGAACTCTAACTTTGTTTTAAACAAAGTTTTTGTTAAATAATTTCCTCACATTTTGAAATAGTATTATAGTATCCCAGTTTTGTGGGAGTTTATTTTGGTATTTTTGCTGCAAATTTTCAACATGGCCTTTTGGGACTCCACCTCATTAACAATGACACTTTCATTTTGTTACTCAGTCCCAAAAGGTGATTTTGAGCAGGAACTGCGCTGTTTCCTGCCACTGCTGTTTAAACACATTTTGGGCCGGAAGTGAGAAATGACAGTTGTATTGGTCATGAGGTGATGTGAAAAAATCCTAATGTTGAAAATCTGGAGTGAAAATACGAAAAATGGGCGAAGTTACGAATATGCATAGAAACTGCATAATGCACACTCGTAACACAGTCATTTTGGGGAATTGTTGCACCACATTTTTAACATGGTCTTTTTGGGACCCCACCTAATGAACAGTGGCACTGTGATTTCATTAATGCATCCCAAAAGTTGATTTCACACAGCAACTCAGCCATTCTGCACCACAGCTGCTAAAAAACACATTTTGGGCAGGATGTGAAAAATGACAGCTTCACTGTTCATGAGGAGGTGTGAAAATATCTCAATGTTGAAAATCTGCAGTGTAAATATTAAAAATTGTTAAGTTACGAATATGCATAGAAACTGCGCAATGCACATTCATAACACAGTCATTTTTGGGAATTGTTGCACCACATTTTCAACATGGGCTTTTTTGGGCCCCCCCCCCCATAAACACTGGCACTGTCACTTCATTAATTGGTCCAGAAAGCAGATTCCACATAGTGACTGTGAAATCACCTTTCAGGACCGAATAAAGAAATGGCAGTGACAGTGTTCATGAGGTGGGGTCCCAAGAACCCTCGTATTGAAAATTTGGTATAAAAATTCCTAAAAACAGCTGGCTTTGGGGAAAGGATGGAGCATCCAATGACAGTTTGTCTTCTCTGCAGGAGGGAGAAATGAGGCTTGGTGTCTGCTGGCCCTGGCAGAGGCCTGCTGACATAGCAGGATATCGGCCTTAGACGTCTGGTGAGTGGTGGCCATCAGTGCTTGCCATGAAGTCTGTGGTATGCCACTCCCCCAGGGGAGAAAAGAGGAAATTGGCCCTGGCTAGTCGGGTGACAGCCTCCCTGACTCCTCATCGCTGGACTCTTCAGACCTCCATCTGCCACCTTAGCAGCACCCAGGGTCATGCTGCATGGCTGAAAGGCTCATCCCCTATGCAGATAAGGGACCCTCCTGATGAAGGGATACATTGGGGATACCCGGGCTGGCTGGGATGTGAAGTGGTGGGGTTGGGATTAGCCAGGACAGGTGGGTCCATAAGGGGCCTGAAGAAGTGACTGGCCAGGTTGCAGGGTGGGAGCAAAAAAAAATTCCTAAAAATGGCTGAGATATCAACATAAGTTGAAACCCCCATTGGGAGCCATAATACAAGCCTACCTTGATTCCTCAGTTTGTGGTTGGGCTTTGAAGAGTGCAGACATGTCCCAGTCCAGAGAAGGTGACAGCCACCAACCTCCAGAGATAAGTATAGGGTGAGCGGGGGTATGGAGAGGTGGGTGCTAAGTGGGAGGGTCAGAATGGGGGATGGGGACAGGGGATATGACAAGGGACCATTTTCTTTGTTCTTGAATTAAAGAAAAAGAAGTTGGGGACAGTATTTTTTTTATGGCAGGGATAACTTTATTTTTGGACACTGGGAGTAGTCTCCCCAGTGTCCCATAGTTCTGGGGGGTTCATAATGTCAACACAGGGATTGGGTACCCCAATGTTGCTGAACACTATTAATATTAGAATGGGCGGGTGGGGACATTTGACACCAGGTGTGGGCTTCCCAGTGTCAGAAACAGCACTGAAAAAAAGTATAGGTTTTTGGCAGACTGGAGATGGTCTCCCCAGTGTGCCACAGTAATAGAGGGAAAAATAAATCTGGACATGGGGATTGGGCACCCTGATGTCAGCAAAGAATAATAAGAATGGCCTGTGGGGTGGCAGGGGGGCATCCGACACCGGGGGGGGTGGGCATCCCAATGTAGGAAACAACAGAAAGTTATCAGAAAGTTAATGCTTTCAGTGCATTGGGGGTGGTCTCCCCAGTGTGCCACAGTAATGGAGGGTTAAAGAAATGCCAACACAGGGGTTGGGCACCCTGCTGTTGGGAAACAGTAATTACAAATGGGTATGCCTGGAAAAATGACAGTTCGATGCAGGAGTCTGCATTGCAACATGGCAGTTTGATGCAGGAGTCTGCATCATAAAATGCCACTTCACTGCAGATTCTTTGTTTATGTATTTATTTGTTTGTTTGCTTATTTAAGAGTTTTACCAGGAAGGCATGCTGAGCAGGCTGCTGCTTGGTTCCAGATGCATCCTGGGGGTAGGGAGTATGAGAAAATACATATAGCATACAGTGTACAATAACAGCTGGCAAGACAATTCAAGAGACAATATTACATTTAAGAGACAATATAAGAGCAAAATAACCATAATCATTCTGAATCTAACATGGCAGTTCATTGCAGGATTCTGCATTGAACTAGAATCCTATGCTGATGCAGGATTCTGCATTGAACTAGAATCCTATGCTTCCAGGGACATCTACCGTATATACTAGCGTATAAGCTGACCCCCCCTAAAATGCTGCATTGATTTCACAAAAAAATGCAGTAACCCACATATAAACAGATGTCAAGTTTTACAAGTGAATATCTACATCAAGCTCAGGCAAGGGAGTGTTGTTTCAGTAAGTGTGGTGTCTCAGTGTAGTGTCTTGACTCCTTTTTTGTTTTGTTTACCATCAGTCACTCAACAGCCCACCAACCTTGTTCCTTTAACCAATCCCCTCCTCTCAGCCCTATGTCCCCTGTCTGCTGTGCTTCCCTCATCCAGGTGGCTTGCTGGTGATGTCAAATGATAAAGCCTCTCACGGTTTGTAATGTTGGCAGGCACCTGCAATACCCCAGCTACTGCCCCACTCTGTTACTTACTCCTGCTGAGCAATTTGTTACCCTCTATGCCTAATCCCCTTTCCATTACCTTTCAGTTCCCTTGTTTCTATCTTTTTGATCAGCTCTGTCTTTGGGTACTCTGCACTGTCGTTCACTGCCGCGGTCCTCCTGGCATCCTTCTACCCGGCATCCATTCCTTTCCTGTTTCTTTTTTTTTCAAATAAACTGCTTTATTGAATAATTTCCATCTCAAATTACATACAAAGTAATTAATAACATAAAAGAAATACAATCCCCAGACCATAAATTAATCAATACAGAAAGACATAAAAAAGAAAGAAAAACTCAACTCCCCTACTTCCACCTCCTCTCCATCCCTCACATGGCTATCCCAAGATTAACTAATGATAGATCATATTATACCATAAGACATCACCTAACAAACTTAGAAGAAACAAACAGGCTAACACATATATTGTGCAAAGGAGGAAAGGACAATGCCTGAGCTAAGATCAAAAAGGTCGATCAACACCACAATAAATGTGAGAGAAATTTCCAACCTAATAACATCGTATCTATCCTTGAGACTTTGGTACAAACCACCCCAACATTGATGGAAAATCATTGAAGTATTAAAGGATGATAAGACTGGACCTTTCTGCATTCAGTGCATTAGGATTCATCCCACCATTCCCGAATGATGGGGTCCAATCTTTCTCCAGTGGCGTAGAATTATCAGCTTGGTAACAGTCTACCATAGCCGTCTGGGTATTTAACTACCTTGCTTCGGTAATTTATCATACATCCCAAATATGCAAACCTCCGGTTAAAATAGTTGGCCAGCCGTAAATTGGCTAATCCTTAGCTTCACCAATTGCCACATCCCCAAATTTTGAGGCACAAACTAGAACTTATTGTAAGTAGATGCAAGGGGTCATTGCAGTCCAAACACTTTGGAGAAAATTGACGATTTAACCTAGAAAGTTTAGCTGGGGAAAAGTATAGTTATGTAATAATTTAAATTGAATGTCTCTAACCTGTCCTGTTTAATATATTTATAGGTGTCGATCCAAACTTTCACACATTTCTGTGTCCTCCTAAAGAGAGGGTTTAGTTCCCAATATGTAGGAGTCGAGACACATTAGAATCCCTTCTAACAGTTATATATTTATAAGTCTTAGAAATTGCTTCACCTGACAGTATAAATTCTTAAGTCTAATAAACATGGTTCCCAAATTATCCTACTCTACAACTTTGTGGAAATAAGATTTAAGACTGCTTACTATTTAGGTTAATTTAAGAAAGATTGAGCTCTCACACCAAACTCTTTCCATTACGGCCTGAAATGGAAGTAGTGACCCATTTAAATAAAAATCACTAACGTAATTTAATATCTGTGCTGCTACAAAACTAGATATCGGTTGGATTCAATTACCAGGTTCAGTTTCATAATAAAGGTTGGGATAAGTCATGAACTTATGATATTTTAAACCTGTATAGTATTGATGCAGAGCTTTTATATCCCATCCTAGCGGAGCACCTAGCCCGCTTGGGACCTTAGCCCATGGAATATATACATAGACTTTAGATCGTGTACTTAAAACTTTTAATAAATAAATCCGATCCAAATGGAGCCCAGGAAGAGAAGCTTCTCTCCCCGCAGGCTCATGCAGCCAGCCTCTCTTTACAAGTGTGGATCGCTAGATAGTACATGTAAAAGTCCGTAGTTGTGAGGTCTCTAATTTACGCTGTCGGACAAGTTCATAATAAGATACTTCTAGAGGGTTTACCATTCCACAAAAACTCAGAGCAGCATTTGTAGAGTGTTTAAAAAAGGACTTAGGAAGATAGACGTTTAGATTTGCCAATGGATAAAAAATTATTGGCATTACCACCATTTCAAGCGTGTTGGTTCTACCCGTAAAGGACAACGCAGCTTCAGACCATCTTTCTAGGTCCTCTTTTATTGATTTTATTAATGGCCTAAGGTTTGAGGTGGCCAAGGCCTCCAAATTCTTAGTTATTTGAATGCCCAAATAGTTTAATGATTTGGCCTGCCAATGGAGACCCAAAGAGAGGCACCAATCCTTCTGAAGAAATGGGGAAAGAGAATATACATCGATGTTTTGGTCTTATTTAGCTATATCCAGAAAATACACTAAAACTGGTGAAATAATCTTGAGTACTTTAGGGAGGGAAGAAATAGAATTAGAGATATGCAATAACAGGTCATCAGCAAATGCTGACACTTTAAATTCAGAGTCGCCTAATTTAAGCCCCTTGAACACCCTTGTTTACCTTAATAGACCTGATTAATGGTTCAATATACAAATTAAATAAATAGGGTGATAAAGGGCAACCTTGACGGTACCTCTTGATAAGGGAAAGCTGCTGAGATTAGGTTGTTACATGGATCTTTGCTGAGGACAAGAGTATAGGACTCGGATCATATGAATAAATCTGCAGGAAAACCCAGTTGCAGGGTGGTAAACATAAAGTCCACTCCACCGGTGGCATTTTCTCAGCGTCTACTTGCACTAGAGATGCCTCTGTGTTAGGATCCATTGGACGAGAAATCAAATAAAATAATTTCCAAAGGATCGGTTGATGAACGGCCTTCTACAAAAGCCAGCCTGTTCTGGACTCAAAAGATCATGCCAGATATGTTTAATCTATTAGCCAGGATTTTCACAAAGATTTTAACATCTAAATTTAGCAAGGAAATCGGCCTAAAGTTACCCACTAAGTCTGGGGCTTGTCGGTTTGTAGCAAAATAATCTTGGCCTCAAACAACGTTTTATCTTTAATTTCATGGTCACACCAAAGGAGAAAAGTTTATGATAAGGGCACAAGGCTATTTTTGAACAGTTGAAAAAGAAAGCTGTGAACCCGCTCTGGGCCTGGCTTTGTCCGGGCGAGAGAGTCATTTCCTATTTCCATCTCCGAAATCGCTACTAAATGTGGGGCAACATCCTCTGGATAATCGAGGTAGAGGAATGCTATCCAGAAATTGTAAATCTTATCAATGGCCTTAGAGGAAGACTGTTGGCTTGAGTAAAGATTCTGATAGAAATCTACAAAGATTCCTAATATCCTCCCTGGATCTGTAACCAATTGTGCCGACTCTGGGTGTTTCAAGGCAGTCATCCACCTGTCCGAAGATCTTTGTTTCAATTGCCAGGCCAACAATTTCCCAGACTTGTTACCTGCCCTAGATATAGGGCTTTAACTCTAGATGTTGTACTAATAACTTTTCTCCCTCTGTTTATCTGCATACCATGCTCTCAGGGTTGTGTAGCTTTAGCTCCTGTTCCTCAGTTCTTTGTCCATCACATATAATTTCCAGATCCCTAATCTCCCTTAAACATTTATCTAGAAGCTGCCTTGACTTGACTGCATTACGTAGCCATGCTATGTTAGCTCCCTCGCCACATAGCTTTAAGAGCTGCCCAGAGTTTGATCTACAGCTGTCATTTGTACCCCACCACATATTGATTGAGTTTTCCAGAAAAGATCTAAATCTATCTAGGGCTTTGGGGTCCTTCAAAATGTTATTATTCAAAGACCAGGAGTATGACCTAGAAGGTTGCAGGGGCAACAGGCACACCATTTTTACCGGAGAATGATCAGAAATTACGCGGGGCAAAGTTGAGGCCTCCACTACCCAGGATAAACTAAATTGGCTGACCAAAAAATAGTCAATCCTCGAGTGCAACTTATGCACTGCAGAGGAAAAGGTGTATTCTCGGGCATTAGGATTCATGACACACCAAGGGTCCACCAAACCTAGTGATGATGTAAACTCTCTTAGAGCATTCTGGGCTGGGGAGAAATGGTCCTTTATAGTGGGATGGGTCCAGCCGGAGTATCCTGGACTAGATTCCAATCACCACCCAAAATTATTGGCACATTTTTAAGGGGCCAAAGCCAGGCCCAGTTGGATAAAAAGGCCGTGAATCTAAATTAGGTCCATATATTGATCCTAACACTAAACTGAATCCACCTATTCTACCTAATACAAATATGTATCAGCCCTGTGGGTCAGAGATTATTTCTGAATGGGTAAAGAGAATCCCACGGGCAATTAGAATAGCCACCCCTCGACGGTTTGATGAAAACCCTGCACCAAACACCTGGCTCACCCATTTCTTCTTGAAATGGGCGAGACGATCAGAAAAACACTATCACCAGTTTCAAATGGGCTAAGTGGTTTAAAATAACGATTTTTTTACAATTGTCCTTTCCTCCCTTAATATTCCAAGAAACAAAGTTTAACATATTAGCCATTTCACTGCTAAGAAATTAAAAAATATCGGGATAGCCCCTTAACTAATCTCCCAATCAAAAAGGAACATTCCCTCCTAATGCCCCCGTAACATAATACTACTACAATAATTAACTTAAAACCAGCCCTTTTCTGGCCCAAGGCAACTTCTCATTTTCTGGAACTGGGGTACATAGAGCTGGGTACATTCCCCATTTAAGAAGTAGTCTTAACAGTTTAATATCCGAATCTGCAATATCCAGTTTTGAACCTAGGCTAACAAAGAACATTAACACCAAATACCTAACCATCAGGTGAGTAGAAGAGAAAACCCATCTTGGTGGGAGCCAGGAGCATGAAACTAACCAAATTAAAAATAGACTACTAGCCTTCTGTAGGGACCACCAATCCTCGGAGTGAGAAAACAAAACAAAATATGTCCGCTAATGCCTTGTACATCTAGCCCAGGCACAAGGCTCAAAACAACCAATAAAAGAACTAAATTCTGCTAGCAGATCTATTACTGAAAAAGAGAAAAGCAATCTTGGTCCAAAATGGGCCTTTGAGTCTTACTATGGAATCTTACCAGATAATATGTTCCTGGCTACCCACTGATAACTCAATATATGGACCTTGAAAGGCTCCATCCATGTGGTTCCTACAACTATAAACCTTTATATCCCTTGATGCCCTTAACCCATTAGACTTAATATAAAGAGTCCAAAACCCCTTACTAAGTCAGATAGAGGTAGGTTAAGTCAATAACATTATTAGACCAACTAATGTAAATCTTTGACCAAGAAAAGGTTAGTTCCTCACCCCCTCGTGTAAAAAAATCCCGGATTGCCTACCTAAGTATGTGGGTAACACGTAACCGAGCTTAATTACCAGAACACCCCCCTAACAACCCGCCTAGGGGTCATATATAATTTCGCATCAAAATCGCAGTATATCATTTCCGTCTTATAATGAACTAGGTAATAGTAAACCAAACAGTTACCACTAATTAGATAACAATATAAGAGGGCAAATTAAAGTTATTAACACCCAGTAGAAAAGTCCAGGCCGCTGTCGCCTTGACGGGGAGATAGATGATTAGTCCCAAGATTTCATCCCTTGGCAAACAGATCAGGTAGCAGAGATTTCAGGGACACCAGTGCCTCCTCGGCCGAGCTGAACCTCTTAGGGCCATCATTAATTGTGACTTCTAGCTTCGCAGGGTATAATAGACAATGCCGGATCCCTGCGGCCCACAGCTTGGACGTAATCAGCTTGTAGCTTGCCCGAGCCTGCCTCATTTTCCATGTCAAGTCCGGGCATTATCGCAATTTCTTGCCCTCCCACTGGAAGGCTGCCAGCTTCTTGACCTTCTTAAGATGTGCCACGGTCAAGATAGTTAAGAAGCTTAAAAATAATTGGCCTCGGTGGTTCAGATGAGGGGGGTCTGGCACGCAGGGCTCTATGGGCTCTCTCTATAATATATTCTGGACTATTAGGTGAGGGCCCTACTGATTTTTTAAGTAGCCTTTGCAGAAATAGAATAGTGTTTGGTCCCTCTTCTCCTTCTGGGAGACCCAATAGCACCAGGTTGTTGCGTCTATTGCGACCTTCTAGATCATCAAGACAGTCTTCAAGTTTACTGATACTCCTTTTACACTCAATCATAGCAGGCCCCGATTTATCCATGGCTCTCTCTATAGAAGAGATTCTCGCCTCTGTATCCGTTACTCTGCGTGCTAGTTGGGTTAAAGCAGGCTTGATTTCTGAGACCTCCTCTATCAGTTTAAACAGTGCATCCTTAATAGTTGTCAGGTCCCCATATATTTTTGTTGGTGTAATTTCTTCATCCGGCGATGATGGCGACGAGCTCCACCACGGCCGTTTAGCTTCCAGCTCCGCTTCCCCCTCTTTCATAATGCCGAAACAGGCGTGTTGCAGTTTTCATTTAAAAACAGTCCCCAGTTGCTAATCGCACTGTATTGACACTTGTTAGCCCTGTAAAGCAGTGCAAATATGCAGAATCGGCATGCTAGAGGAGGGAGACCCGGAGAGCTGCTGCCTCACTCCATGCAGCGTCACGTGATCCCCTCCTGTTTCTTTTTTTAAAGAAGTCTCCTCTCCCTAGCTGGCTATGCCAACCCATCGTGCCCATCCCTTAATATTACTGTGCCATAATGACTTACCCACATATAAGCTGAGACTCTTTAAACTGAAATGCTGACTTGGTACAAAAATCCCCGCTTATACGTGAGTATATACAGTATTTTTTTCCCCATAGGAAATAATGGGAGAAAAAGAACATTTCTTAACTTTGGAACAGATTAACATATTTTCACCAAACCTTAAAAAGGCACATCCATGAGGCCACAGTTTTCTACCCTGAAAATGTCAGCCCTGTAGCTATAGCAGTTTGTGAGATACAGGTTGACAAAAAAACAGCAAAACCCTCATAAAAATCTCTAATTTTTCAACACTCTGTATCTCAGAACCTACACAAGGGATTCAAATAAATTTGGCATATCAATAGACCTGCCAGGTTCAAAGATGCATGCAAAATTTTAAGCAGATCTGTTGAACCTGCCAAAGTTATTAACCTGCAAAAATTGGCCTTTAAGATTAAATGCTCGCACTAACCCTAACTATAGCTGCACTACCATGCAGCTATAATTCCCTCAGGCAGCTAATGGAATGGAGGGACTTGTGTTTAACTGCATTATCTGAAAAGGAGTATGTCTGTCACTTTAATATGTGACATTGGTGTTTGCTTTTATTCCCCACGGTTTGAACACACTTGCACAGGATGTATGAGGGACAGATGCACATTCTGAGGCACTATCTGGGATGTCCCTATACATCAGAAAGGTTGAGGGGTATGCTACCAGGAACTAAGCTTTGGTAATATGGGGATCAATAGTCTATGCTGCTGTGTACACTGGTAGCCTGCAGCTCTGGAACTGTTTTCCAGCTCTGACATACAGGTGGAGCTGTGTACACCTCCCAGCCTACAGTTACAGACCTGTAGTTCCTGTGAGACCCACAGGTGGAGATATGTGCTCCTTGTAATAGGACCAGGCCAAGTACATGGGAATGCATGCAAAACAGGTCATAATGAAATGCTAATGTGGCTGTTTGCCCATGGATTGCCTGAGTAGGCTTATTTACATAGGGGTTTTGAATACAGCAAACATTTCCCCCGGACTAATGTGTTTGCACCGGGCCAATGTGTTAGCACTCTGCAGTCAAGTTAGCCATGGGCAATCCTTTCAATTGCATAGCACAGTTCTGCTGTGTGTGGCCTGCAGTGTTGTTTGCAGTTATTGTGCTACACTCCATTGCTATCACTCACACTGGCCACCTACTGCAACTCTGCCTTACTCCACCTCTCTGTGCACTGGGCTGCTGTTGTATTCTGGCCTTCCCGGTAGCTATATTTTTGCACTGCACTACCAGCCCTGTTTGCATGGTTTCATTTGCACTCTATATTCAACTTATTTAGCCCCGGGTCCATTCCTTTGAATATAGCGTGCAAATGTTTCCATTCTAATTTTGCATGCTTTGCAGTGCTAATTTTCCCCCAGGGCTAAGTTTTAAATATCTGGCACCAAATGTAAAGACATAGCCTTTTTATGACCCTGCCTCATGAATAAGGGCAGAGAAAATGTTCAACATCTGCCTGAAAGGTGATTTCATGCAGGGACCTCAACATCACCTTTGGGAGGTAAAAAAAAAATTTGGGCCAGGATTTGAAAATGACAGCTGTCACAGTCATGAGGTGCAGTAAATATATGTCTTTATTGTAAATTTGGGTCTAAAAATATTGACAATTACCAAAGTTACAATACCAAGGTTATGAGCCTGCATTCACAAAATGCAACATAGGCTCATAACTTTCTTGTTTTGTAGTATTTTTACACCAAATGTTCTACATAGCCTTCTTATGACCCCACCTCATGAACAAAAGTAGAGAACATGTTCAGCTCCTGACAGAAAGGAGATTTTATGCAGGGACCACAAGTTCACCTTTCAGGATGTAAAAAAAACAGTTTGACCAGGATTTGAAAAATGACAGTGTCACATTTATGAGATGATATAAAGATATGGATATGTTATTAATTTGGGATAAACATACTGAAAATTATTGAAGTTATGAGCCTGCATTTGCAAAATTCAATGTAGGCTCATAATTTTCTTGATTTTTAATGTTTGTTCACCAAATTTCAACATAGTCTTCTTGTGACCCCACCTCATGAACAAGAGCAGAGAAAATGTACAACTCCAGCCTACAAGGTGATTTCAGGAAGGAACCACAAAATCACCTTTTGGGACATATTTTCCTAATGTCAGTGCCATTGTTTAAGAGACAGGGTCCAAAAAAGCATGTTGAAAATCTGGGCCAAAAATATGCAAAAATGCCCAGGTTATACCTCAAAGTTCTAAACCCTATTGAAATACATTGAATTGCATACCTGTTTCTTCAGTTTGTGGTCTGGCTTTGAAGAGTGAAGACATGTCTGCAGGCAAGAGAAGATTGTGGTGTTGGACCCCTGATAGGTAAGAAAGGGCTTGGGGGGTACGAGTGGTAGGTGCTGAGTGGGAGGGTCAGGTGGTGGGTCATTAACAGCTGCAAAACACATCAATGGACATTTATTTTCTTACAGGTGACAAAAAAAACACAGGAGCAAGCATTCCTGATCATGACACAGGGGGATTGAGCACCCCCAGTGTCACTTTTATGTTTCTGGGAGGGGCTAAGAGGGAGGGTTGGGTGCAGGCAGAAAATACCATTGTGACACTGGGGGACTGGCTACCCACAGTGTCATTGTTATGTTTATGAGTGAGGGGTGTGTGCTGAGAGGGAGGGTTGGCTGGATGGAGAAAATATTAGAGAGATAGATAGATAGATAGATAGATAGATAGATAGAATAGATAGATAGATAGATATTAAGAATGTACAGGAACCTGGAAGGGTGCCAATGATGCGCATCCCCTCTGCAATAGCTGTAAAGCATGATTTTTATAAGTTGAGGTTTATACTGTGCAAAGTCCCATCAAAAGCACTAATCTGGGCCAAATCACAAACTTTGTCATTTATAAAACTGCTGAAAGCAATATTCAAGTACCCAAGTAAGCATTAATCCATGAAAAAGGAGGGCTCTATTAGGGAATTAATGCCTAGTTGGTGGTTGGAAGCACTCAACCTACGGCCACGTACACTAACCCCCCAACCAGGCATTAATTTCCTAGTAGAGACCGACTTTGGAGTGGAATAATGCACTTGTAACATGGCAAGCATGTGCTAACATTGTGCAAAACATTTTATGCAGACAGACATACATTTTATGGCAATGTATGTATATGTGTGTGTGTGTGTGTGTGTGTATATATATATATATATATATATATGTATTCATGAAAAAACTCTGTTTAATGCATCACTTAGGGTTGTTCCACAGTGACAAAGTGAACAATTTCGATGTTACCGTTGCCACCTTGCCCTATCCCACCCCATCCCCACCAACAGGCATTGGGGTGTGCATTAGGATCTCGGTCCTAACTCTCACCCCATCCCATGTGTAAAACAAGCTGAGGCAGTGCAGTATAGGAGAATGAGGTGAGAGTCCAGGATCAATGGCCCCAATGCACACCTTGATGCCTGTTGGTGGGGATGGGGTGGGCATAAGTCTGAAAGTAACCTATCATCGAATTGTTCACTTTGTACCAGGAACAACCCTAACTGATGCATAAATGGATTTTTGACATGAATTTCTCTTCTTTGAGAATGAGCATTATAAATAGTGAATGGAATGTGATTTTGTGTCACATAGTAATGCTAATGGTAATGCAAATGCAAGTGCAAATGGTAACACACATGGTGACGCAAACATAAATGATAACACAAATGGTAAGAGATACGCAAGCACAAATGTTAATGAAAGCAGAAATGGTAACACAAACGCTAACTGCAACAGAAAAGCAAACGTTAATGAAAACAGTAACACAAATGCTAACGCCAATGGAAATGCAAACCGTAATAAAAATGCAAATGGTAACACAAATGCAAACAGAAAGGCAAACATTAAAGGCAACAGTGCCATAGAAGGAAAAAGTAATGCAATCGGCAATGGAAATGCAACCAAAAATGCAAACACTAAGGCCAACAGAAACCAAATGTGTCGAAGATGCAAACAGTAACAGTAACGCAATTGGAAACGCAAACAGTTACAGTAACAGCAATGATGGTGCCAAAGCGAACAGTAATGCAAATTGAAATGCAAACACAAGCGCGTATGGAAATGCAAATGGTAATGGTAACACCAACGATGACACCAAAGGAAAGACAAATGCAAACAGAAGTGCATACACAAATGCAAATGGTAATGCACATGGTGACATAAAATTAAATGCATACAGAAACAGTTATGGAAATGCAAATGGTAACACAGTAAAGCATGCGCCAATGGTAATGCACACGGTGATGCAATCATGATGCAATAATGCAAATGATAAGAGAAACGCCAGCACAAATGTTAATGAAAGCAGAAATGGTAACACAAATGGTAATGCAAATGCTAATGGCAACAGAAACACAAACATTAATGAAAACAGTAAAGGAACTGCTAATGCCAACAGAAACGCAAACGGTAAGAAAAATGCAAATGGTAACACAAACGGTAACAGAAATGCAAATGGTGAAGGTAACGGTGCCACAGAAGGAAACAGTAATGCAATTGACAACTGAAAAGCAACCAAAAAAGCAAATGCTAAGGCCAACAGAAATGTAAACTGTGACAAAGATGCAAACAGTAATGGTAACGCAATTGGAAATGCAAACAGTTACAGTTACAGCAACAATGATGCAAAAAGCGAACAGTAATACAAATGGAAATGCAAATGCGTACAGAATGCAAATGGTAATGTGCACAGTCACAGTACCGCAATTGGAAATGCAAACGCAAATGCTAAAGCTAACACCAACGATGATGCCAAAGGAAAGACAAATGCAAACGGAAGCATGTATGCAAATGCAAATGGTAACAGTAACATAAATGGAAGCAAAATGAAATGCAAAGTGTATCGCACACGGTGGCGTAGACAGGAACAGTAACACAAACGGTTACAGAAATGCAAGTGGAAATGCTAATTGTAACAGCAACGAAAGCATACACCTTACTTTTCTCCAAAACGCTGCAATGAGAAACACAGTGAAAACAAAGAATGTATGCATAATAATGGGCCTCTGAGCAGAAAATGAGGACTTGGAATACTAAATTGCTTATATCTCAGGAACTGTACGATG
Organism: Neoceratodus forsteri; assembly: GCA_016271365.2. Taxonomy (NCBI): domain Eukaryota; kingdom Metazoa; phylum Chordata; order Ceratodontiformes; family Ceratodontidae; genus Neoceratodus; species Neoceratodus forsteri. Next base: position 13,683,244 of record CM028130.1, read on the forward strand.
TAGAAAAAAAATTAAAATTTCATATGATTTATGACTTTCCTGGCTAGTTTTGAGCTTAGCACCCCTCCATGGGGGGCTAAGCATTTTTCTGATGAAAAGTCTGTATCTTGAAGCGTTTGCAAGATATGGGCCTCAAAAGATGCGGCAGATGCCATAATGTTAGCCCCTGGGAAAAAGTGTCAACTTCAGAGTGCCGTAACTTTGCAGCTCTCCAATATTTTTTCACCAATCCACCAAAAGGCACATCTGTGGCATGTTGGCTGTCTTCCGTCCAAATTTCAGCCCAATAGACCAAGCCTTTTTTTGCAGCAGAGTGCCAAATAATTCCAGTTAGTTTGGACATAGTGTCTCAAAATAGTGTTGCAAATCACGACACTTTTGCAAATGAAATCACAAAAGTGTCGTGAATGCGACACTACTTTGCGACACTACTTTTTATAAAAATGTTAAAAACATATTTCTGGGGTGTTTAACCCCCCAAAAAAGAAATGGCTAACATCCTCAGGGCTCGACTAGGTAAACACAAAAAGAATTGTGTCCCTAGAGGGTCCCAAATTTAAATGCCAAACATTTCTCTGACCGCTAACGGAACAAAAAATGGCTGACTCGCGACACTACAGGGGTCATTTGTGACACTAAAAACTGCATTTGCAACACTGTCGAACTTTTTAACTTTCCCATTGACTATAATGGGAAACTTGTTTTTTGAATAACTTTTGAACCATTTAATATTTTTTCACGAAATCTTTGAAAAGCACATCTGGGATCCTGGCTACATGTTCCCTAAAGGCTTTGTACTGGTCACAGGAACCATGCAACCTGTAGGTGTGAGCAAAGAATGCACAAAAAAACAAAAATGTGCTACGGAACAATGCTTTATAGCTCCACAGCTGTATATCTGACCAGCAGGCAACTTGGCTGATCCAGAGATCAGTGGTACTGCTCCATGACTGCCAAATTTCAAGAAAATCCCTAATGCAGTGGCAATGTTATTAACCTGACAAATTTCACACTGTAACCTTAAATGGGGTACTCAATCTAACTATGGTGGCACTGCTGTGCCACATAATATATATATATATATATATATATATATATATATATATATATATATATATATATATATATATATATACATAGTATATATATATATATATAGGATACATGATGAGACAGAGTGTGATATGACAAATATTGTCACTCCTGCAGAGTGAGATATCCAAGCTCATGATGCAGAAGTGACAATATTTGCCATAATCTGCCAATCATGTATTCGATATTCCAAAAGGTCCAAGAGTTTCAGAAGTTTTGTTATGCTGTCTTGTGTTCTGTTCCTGTTAATGTGTTTGCTCATTCTGTGTGTGAGCTTTTCTGAATGGGCTGGCAGTGTTATAAACTCTGAGAGACACATGAGTGTGTTTTGCAATGCTAAATGAGTTAGTTTTAGATAGGAATGAGAAACATACTTTTGAGAAGCTGTATTGTTTAGCAGTCTGGCTGCAGTGAAGTTAACAGCATCACAGTAATTGTAATGAACTGAGAGGCAGAGTGTCAGAACAGCTGATACTGTTTTCAGTGGTAATTAAGTTAGCTGCAGGCAGAGTGTTCTGTGAAATTGTGCTCTTTAGGATTCTGGCTGCAGTGAACTTGAAATTGTCACAGTAATTGTAATGGATGAGAATCAGAGTTTGAGGAACAAGTGAGAGTGTGTTTCAGTGGTAGTATAGTTAGCTGCAGGCAGTAGTTTAGACTGTTCTGTGAAGCTGTGCTGTTTGGAATTGGGGGAAGGGATAGGTGTGTTTTGTAATGCTCACTGAGTTAGCTGTAGGCAGCAGTGAGACCTCTCAGATAGTTCTGCATTTGTGTCTATGGTAACAGCACAGGTGTTTCTTTCATGCTGAGGGGAAAGCTGCCTAGGGTGATGATATCAGTGATCTTTTGTGACCTGTGTGTGTAAATGTCTCATATCATCACAGTAGAGCGAAGGGTAAAAATATCACACTGCAGTGGATGATACGCTGTTTTATCTCACTCATTTACCACTCACCCCTATTGTGTGTGTATATATATATATATATATATATACATATATATATATATATATATACCTAAACTGACAGCCAATCACATACACAGACTGGCACCTTAGCCCCATTGAAATCCTATGATAATCACTGGCAAAGGTGCCAGTCTGCTGCATGTTTTAAAAAAAAAATCGGAGCCCGAAATCACTGATGTCCCACCACCATCTTGTTTGCTCACTAAGCGAGCATCACAGAACTACACCTCCACACAACGAAGTCAAGCAACGTTGAACTCACACAGAGCACACAGCGACTATAGCAGCGACACACCAAGTAGTGTTTTTTCAACTCGCACCAAAAAATAAACTATTACCTGCCTTATGTCAGAAACAATGCTACATTTCCAACACTTAGCTACCCACTACAGCGCCACGTCCAAACCACCTTCACCTTCACAGTGTTACTGACAAAACTCCATTTTCCCACAGGACAAAAAAAAATCCTTGTGTCACAAGGGTTTTTTTTCTTGTCAGAAGCTTGTACCCCACGGCAGCAGCTGAAATACAGCAGCTCTTAGCATTAGTACTCCGACGTGCAACACACAAACTGCCTGCTCCTACCTAATATCGCACTGTCTCCATCATGCACTGTAAGCAAAAACTCAAACAGCACATGACGGCATGCTATGTAGCTTGTGTACACAGGAGTGAGAGCCTGTATTAGAAACTCTACAGTGGCTGAAAGGGGGAGACGGTGGGGGTGAAGCTGCATCAGAAGCTGCACAGCACTTCTTCTGCCTAGCAACAGGGCACTATATACTATAGAGTAAGAATACCTCACATTAAAATCAATAAAAAAACTTTTTTTTACTTTTTTACTATCATTTTTTAAAAATATTTTAGTAATACTTTACTTCCCTCCCACGGTATAATCACAATAAGCCACTCAGGGGATGTGGGTTATCGGAGGATTTACCATGGCTGGTGAGGATTTACCCACTCAGATGTGCCTTGTGAGCAAACCATGCCAGCCATGGTAAATCCCCTAATAATCCACACCCTTTCATGGCTTATTGCTTAAATAAGGCACAACAGGGTGTGGGTTATTGGGGATCTACCCATGGCTTGTGAGGTGTGTCACAAGGTGCAGCCAAGTGAGTTAGCTACACAAGAAGTGGGTAAATCTCCTAATACCTCACACCCTGGAGTTGGGCCTGATGACCCCATGGCACACCCTGGCATCTGTCAGTCTGTGGAGGATGGGTGTGTGGGTTGTGGGGCGGTTAGGTGCTCAACCCTAAAGTTTGATTTCCTCACCTTTGTCACGTTAACCTAACTGATGCATTAAATTAAGTTTTTACCATGGCAAAAACTTCATTGTCACATCAGTCAAGATTAAAGAGAAAAGTGAAATGAGACATTAGGGTTGAGACCCTAACCCAACCACCTACCACCCCAATCCTCCACAGACCAGCAGATGCGGAGGGTGCCATGCTGTCATGAGGCTTAACTCTCACCCCATTGCATGTGTAAACAGGTTGACATACTACAGTAAAGGAGAATGGGGTGAGAATTAGGTCTCACAACCCTATGACACACCCTGGCATCTGTCGGTCTGTGGATAATGGGGTGTGGGGTGTGAGGGTTTAGGGTCTCAATCCTAATGTCTCATTTCTCCACTTTTGTTGCTTTAACCCTAACTGATGCATTAAACAAAGGTTTTTTTTCAATGAATTCCCTTACTTTTTGAAAAAGTGCAATATAATTTAATATAACTAATGAATAGCATGTATTGATGGGAGCGTGGGACCACCAAGCTACCCATTTCTGCATAACAATATGCATCTGTGGGAGTGTGGGCCCTCTGGGTCCTCGGCTCCTACTTACACATAGCAACAGAGCCATACAGCAGCCCATTAGGGCAAGGAATCCTTTTAACACTAATTTGTCAATATCTTGGGAACCGTAGAAGCTAAGAAACAAATTCCAGTGCAGTTGTAATAATGGCAGGGAGTACTTCATATGACATTAGCCAACTGACTCGATGTCTTGCATTGTTTCTGACATACGGGCACCGAAATGCACTGAAAAGGCACACTTTGCAACCCTTGTGACACTAATTTGCCAATATCTCCGTAACCACAGCAAGTAGGAAAACAATTCAACTGCTGGTGTAATCCATGATTTGCAAACTTGTTCCTGCAGGTTAGTACACCTGGAGGTGAACTAAACTGCAGGTATGGAAAAACCCATGTCTCACTTCGTTTTCAAGATACAGGTGCCAAAAGGTGTCATGGGTGTCACAATGTTATCCTATGGGAAATGTCTCAACTTTGGAATGTCATAAGTATGCAACCAATGATTTTTTTACACCAAACAAGCATACATCACATATGTGGGATACCACCTTTGCACCCTGCAAATTTCAAGCCAAAAGTCCTAACCGTTTCTTAGCAGTGAACTGGCAAGGTTTTACAAATCCTTGTTTGTGAACTGTCAGAATCCCCATTCATGAGTCAAATCCCCATTCATGAAGTGACAAAACCCCATTCGTGAACTGATCCCTGTTCATGAGATAGGGCCATCTGGTCTTCATCTCATGAATGGGGATTTTGCTAGCTGACGAATGGAAATCGACTCATGAACGGGGATTTTGACAGCTCACAAATGGGGATTCCCTGTTCGTGAAATAGGGCCATCTGGTCCTCATCTCACGAATGGAGATTTTGACAGCTCACTGATGGGGATTCAGCTCATAAATGGGGATTTTGACAGCTCACAGAGCAGGATTTTTTTTATGATCCCTGTTCGTGAGGTGTCAAAATCCCTGTGTGTGAGCTGATCCCTATTCGTGACATAGGGCCATCTGGTCCTTATCTCATGAACGGGTATTTGGACACCTCACAAACTGGAATCAGAAGCGAGTCACAAACAGGGATTTTCAAATATAAAAACAACCATTTTTTAATTATCTGATGGAAACCAAACACATGGTTTTGAAGTGGGCATTGCCCTAAACAAAACCAATGGATATGTTTTCACAAAATGCATCTGTAGGGCAAGTAACAACATTTTGTTTTAGGCTAAAAGTGAAAACAAGATGGCAGCTCACAAACAGGGATTTTTTTCTCATGAATGGGAATTTAATGAACCCTCTTTAGTGAGCTGTCAAAATCCTGTTCATGAGCTGAAATCCTTGTTTGCAGCTGTGCATCTATCCAAAAGACTGAACAGAGCATGCACAGAATCCAAATTCTCAAAACTGGATAACTTTGGATCAGAATATATTTTCACCAAACTAACACTGGCTTGTTCCTTTGGGTAATGTCTTTCTACCCTGAGCATTTCAGGCTAAAGTTCAAAATGGTGTGGGTGCAGGGTGATGAGGAAAATTCAGGAAAAATCGGAGAAAAAAAAGTGAAAAACACACTTTTTCCCCATATGTGCTGTGCAAATTATGCACATCTGATCAAAACAAAACTTGGAATGTCAAGACATCTATCCCACGGAACAGAGCATACCAAATTTCATGCAAATCCTTTGAAGGGTTGCAGAGTTATAAAGGTACCAAATGTAGTGCTTAAAATTAAACTGCGCACTAAGTCCTAACTATAGAGGTGTGAATGCACTCTATAATATATTATATATCTATATATATATATATATCTATATATATATATATAGATATATAGATATATATCTATATATCTATATAGATATATATATATATATATATAGATAGATATGTATATATCTCTATATATATATCTATATATATATATTTATATATACACACACATACACATATACATATACACACATTCATTTTATAGAAACAAAGAAGAAAACTCTGTTTTGAATGGAACCATATTTGTTAATGCAGTGTGTATTTTTGCAAAACAGTAACATATGTTTGGTTTTAGGACAACTCAATGATTGTTGCAGTAGGATATTTAAAGAGCTGAAACATATGTGCAATAACATTTTAATATACTTGACAAACCCAGGTGTCGACTGTTTCTTATGAATTCTGGGAAACCAGTATGACTAATTTGCATAACCATGTCATTTGTGTAATTGTATAATGACAACATTTTTAAACAACTACCTCTGCTGTAGAAACTGTGCTGTACTTCTAAGAGTGCCTAGCATTACAAATTTAAAACTGGCATCATTTCAAGACATTTCTAACATTTTCTATATCTCAAACATTTTCTATATCTCGAGGGCCATTGTTATGTGAAGGCGCTTCCTCAGGTCGGTGGCGAGTGCTGTCCCCATGGTAAGTAAATGATTTTGACTGCACGCAGCCAATACCAACTATGGTAATAATTTGTTTAGCGTAATCCCAATATCTGTACTGTGCACTAGCGGGCATTATTAGGGGATTAATACCCACTTCATTTTGTGTCATCTGTTGTGTTGAGGAAAATTCAGGAAAAATCGGCGAAAAAAAAGTGAAAAACACACTTTTTCCATATGTGCTGTGCAAAATATGCACATCCAATCAAAACAAAATTTGGCATGTCAAGAGATCTACCCCACGGAACAGTGCATACCAAATTTCATACAAATCCTTTGAAGGGTTGCAGAGTTATTAACCCTTAGAAGACTGTGGACGTATATATACGTCCAGAATCTATATACGTTCACATATATTCAGTTCTCAAAGGGTTTTAAGGTACAAAATGTAGTGTTTAAAATTAAACTGCGCACTGAGTCCTAACTATCGAGGTGCGACCGCGCCTCTATAATATATTATATATACATATATATATATATATATATATATATATATATATATATATATATATACACATATACATATATACACACATATATTTTATAGAAACAAAGAAGAAAATTCTGTTTTGAATGGAGCCATATTGTTAATGCAGTGTTTATTTTTGCAAAACAGTAACATATGTTTGGTTTTAGGACAACTCAATGATTGTTTCAGTAGGATATGTAAAGAGCTGAAATATATGTCAATAACATTTTAATATACTTGACAAACCCAGGTGTCGACTGTTTCTTATGAATTCTGGGAAACCAGTATGACTAATTTGCATAACCATGTCATTTGTGTAATTGTATAATGACAACATTTTTAAACAACTACCTCTGCTGTAGAAACTGTGCTATACTTCTAAGAGTGCCTAGCATTACAAATTTAAAACTGGCATCATTTCAAGACATATCTAACATTTTCTATATCTCAAAAATTTTCTGTATCTCGAGGGCCATTGTTATGCGAAGGCGCTTCCTCAGGTCGGTGGCGAGTGCTGTTCCCATGGTAAGTAAATGATTTTGACTGCACGCAGCCAATACCAACTATGGTAATAATTTGTTTAGCGTAATCCCGATATCTGTACTGTGCACTAGCGGGCATTATTAGGGGATTAATACCTGCTTCATTTTGTGTCATCTGTTGTGTTTCAGCAAACGGAATTACTGTATTTTAGTACTGCATTTAATCCATGTTACAAAGCATAGTAAGAAACAGCCCCTACAGAACAGCACTAAACAAGACCCTAGTAGGTATGCAGGCACAAATCACAGCCCCATTTAGGCCACCTTAAGGCATCATGTTCAGTATAACCAATATGCTGCAGTGGGGCAAAGTAGCAGGTAAAACATCCCACAGGTGTTTGTGCTGTAATTGCTGTTGCACTAAGTTGCCCTTTTAACTGTCTACATGCAAGCGTTGGAGCAATCCTTTGCTCTTTGACTTTCATGTGGTCTGAGCACTCTGTAATAACATGGCCAAAAGCACCCTTTTGGTATGTTCATGTCTGCATTATTACTTTGCCAAGTCTCTGGCACTTTTACTGAGGCTAGGTCAGCTGAGTTGCAACATACAGTGTCCAGTGAGGAGCTTCAGTTAGTTCACGTCAGTTTATTGTACTGATTATAAAATCACAACAAAGATAAAGCAGTAAATAATGTACAGTACAAACAGTAGAAAACATTGCATTCACATCTGAAAATAAGCGCAAATACAACTACATAAGGAAAGAAACTAGTGATAAAACAGAAACAGTAGTGAAACCTGAGGTTTGCATAACTATTTGCAAGCATGCAAAACTTTTACTGAAACATTTACAGTTTTTTAACTTTTAAGGCAGAACTGCAAAATGCAAAAGCTTGCCATGTATTAGTAGGGTTGAAAACCATATTTAATTTCATATTTGCAAACATCCAACCTGTACCATTATTGTAACAGAAACATAGAAAGATAGAAACATAGATGTTGTCAGCAGATGGGGACCATACAATCCATCAAGTCTGCCCTTGGCTTCCTACCCACCTACTTAGCTGCCTGTTGTGTATCCCACATTGTCTGTCCCATGCCTGCTCATATTCCCCCACTGTCTTGGTTCCCACCACCCCCTCCAGCAGGCTATTCCATGTTTCCACAAAAAGCTCTGTGAAGAAGAATTTCCTCATATTCCTTCTGAACTTTCCTCCCTTAAGTCGAAGGTTGTGCCGTCTAGTCCTGCTGTAGTCCTTTACCTGAAAGAGGTTCTGCACATGCACCCTCTTGTTTCCTTTAAGGTATTTAAATGTTTCTATCATGTCCCCATGATTCCTGTGTTGTTCTACGGAGTACAATTTGAGGTCATCCCATCTTGCCTCGTACAGTTTCTGATGCAAGCCCTGCACCATCTTTGTTCCTCTTCTCTGTATCATCTCCAGCCTATGTATGTCCTTCGTGAGGTGTGGCCTCCAGAACTGGACACAGTACTCCAGGTGAGACCTGACCAAGGACCGATACAGGGGCATGATTACTTCATGCTTTCTGCTCATGATGCCCCTCCCTATGCATCCCGGGGCACCACTAGCCTTTAATCCTGCCTTTTAAAATTATCTACTGACCTTGAGATCATCAGATATGATCACTCCTAGGTCTCGCTCCTCTCCCATCGAGTACAGTTTCCCTTGGTTACGCTTTCCAAGGTGAATGACCTTGAATTTTTTGGCATTGAATTTCATTTGCCAGGTCTTGGACCACTCCTCCAGTTTTCAGATATCAGCTTCCATGCTTAGCTGTCCCTCTGTTGTGTCTATCCTGTTGCCAATTTTGATGTCATCTGCAAACAGGCACACCTTTCCCTCCAGTTCATCCACAATGTTACTGATGAATATGTTGAAGAGGATCGGTCCCAGAACTGAGCCCTATAGGACTCCACTAGGCACACTCCCCTCCACAGACAGAGTGTTATTTATTAATACTCTCTGAGTTCTCCCATGTAACCAGTTTCTGACCCAGTTTATAACCTTGGGCCCAATTCCCTGTTCTCCAGTTTTTTGACTAGTCTCCTATGTGGAAAAGCATTAAAAGCTTTGCTGAAATCCAGATAAACCACATCCACTGCCCCACCCAAATCCACTGTTTTGGTGACTGAATTAAAAAAATCGACCAAGTTTGTCTGGCAGGACATCCCTGCCATGAAACCATGTTGATTTTTGTCAGGTTGCTCAGTTTGCTCCAAAAAAGCTATGATTCTTTCCTTCAGCAGGAAGTCCATTAGTTTTCCCATGACTGATGTTAGACTTACTGGACGATAAGTTACCTGGCTGTTCCTTGCTTCCACTCTTGTGGAGTGGTACTACTTTTGAACTCTTCCAGTCCTCCGGCACCTCCCTGCTCCTTAATGATTTGTTGAAGAGCACTGCTAAAGGGGCTGTCAGTTCCCTCTCTAGTTCTTTCAGTATTCCTGGATGTATCCCATCTGGTCCCATAGCTTTATCTACCTTTAACTTGTCTGTTTCCTCCAGGACCCTTTCCTCTGTGAAGGGACCCATGTCTATTCCTTCAATTGGACACTTCTTTATGCCTATTGTTGGTCTATTACCATCTGCTTCCTGTGTGAAGACTGAGCAGAAGTACTGTACTCATTTAGTGTCTCTGCCTTCTCCCCTTTTTGCTCTGTGGTTTATCTGTCTTTTTTGTGATTCTAACAATGCTCTCTTTGGTCTTCCTTTTTTCACATATATACCTTTTGATTTATTTTATTTTATTTATTTATGACTTTGTTAACTGGGTAGGTGCACTGATCAAGGGGACCATTTTCAGGCATGACCCAGGCCACGTGAGGTGGCACAGAGTTGAAACATTAAAATAACAAGAACTTAACAAGAGCAGGTAATACGTAGTGAAAAGTTGCAGTTGTTACGATTGGCAATACATGGTGGCAGTAGTTGAGGGACAACAAATAACAAAGCAAAGTAAAGCTCATGGTGGTATATTTTCAGTAAATAAGAGAACCTATTTGGCCATACCCCTGGAACCTATGGGGGGGCTAGTCCTTAAAGCAGTGGCAGGTGGATGCCAACAGGAGCCAGTCTTTAAGGAGAGTCTTGAACTGGCGGTGAGTGTTTATGGTGTGCAGTTCAGTGGGTAGCTTATTCCATAGTGTGGGGGCTGCTACAGACAGGGATCTAGAGCACATGTTCATGGCTACCCTGGGGATTTTCAGGGAGGGTATACTGGAGGAGCGTAGACAGTGGTGTGAGGTTTGGATGGTGAGAAGGGGAGCAAGTGGGGATTTCTGGCCAATACAGGTGACAGAATCAATAAAACTGTACAGTGCAAGGTCAAAGCGTGCTTGTAGTGAGAGCCATACCAGTGTAGCATAGAGTGTACAGTGGTTCTTGGAGAAAGGGGCCAGCAGTGAGAAGCAGCCGGTACTGTTGTAATCTACTGATAGTTTTTCCATTGTGGATGTGGAGGTCCTGGATTAGATGGGAGAGCAGTAGTCCAGGAAAGGTAGTAGGTTTCCCTGGATGATGGCATGGTGGGCCTCAGGGGTGAGGTATTGCTGGTATCTGTAGGCAGCCCCTAGTTTTTGGTGAAATCTTAGAACCAGGGTGTTTATGTGCTCTGTAAAGGAAAGGGAGGGGTCAAGCATAACTCCTAGATATTTGAAGTGTTTGACATCCTATAGGGCATCACTATCAGGGGACGTGATGTTTAGGGTGGGTTAGATCCACCTACCTGTAGAATGTTTTGTTACCCTTTTTTACTTCCTGAGCCATTCTAACCTCTGTTTGAGCCTTTGCATTTCTTAGCATGTTCTCTGTCTCTTTTAGTTTCTGTTTATATTCTGTTTTGTCTGCCTCATTCCCTGACTCCTTGTACTTTCTGAAGACTATGCACTTTTTCTCACAATGGTTGCCACCACCTTGGAAAACCATAGTGGGTTTTTCCTCCTTTTGTTCTTACTAACCTGATGGGCACACTGTGATGTGACAATGGTTATTGCATCCTTCAATCTTGTCCAATATTCCTCAACATTCCCTTCTATCTGTGCTTCTCCTAGAGTTACCATCATCTCCCCTCACGCTAGTTTAAATGTTCTACATGGACGTCAAATTTCTGGCTCTTTGCTCTGACTCCCTCCTTAGTCAGGTGGAGGCCATCATATTTGAAGAACTCCCTTTCCCAGAAGTTGCCCCAGTTTCTAATGAAGTGGTGCCCCTTTGTGGTGCCCCAGTCCTTGAGCCATGCGTTGAGCTCACTTATCTCTTTCCCTCTGATTCTCTGCCTCTTCTTCCCCTTTTCAAAAAAGGCAGAATCTCAGAGAATGCAATGCTGGATGAAAATGAAACCAATTTCTCACTGAGCTGCACAATGTGCTCCTTAACTCTTTGCCTCCTAGAATACGCCTGTAGGTGGCAGCAAATGTTCTGCAGTGTGTCTCAGAATGACTACAGAAGTCACCCACAGACTTCCTGTGTGTCCTAGTAACGTCTGGAGATGTCACTCACATGTTTTAATAATACTTGCCAGCCAGAATTGATTAGAATTGCATAATACCATTAGAAAGGTAATGTTTTGTTGCACAACTTTGCCTTTGACACTTTGGGTGTATCATGTTCACTTTAGGAGTTATTCAAATTTGTTTATGACATGGTGTATATGGCAGGCATTTTGTCCATCAAGATCCAGCTAAGCACGTTGAAGAAAACACACATTCTGGGTATCTCAGCCAGTATAAAACAAAAACCGAATTGAGCACAATTGATTGCATAGCACCATTGGAAAGGCAATTTTGTGCAGAACAACTTTGCCGCTGATACGTTGTGTGTATCATGTATACTTTAGGAGTTATATACATTTGTGTATGGTATGGTGTGTATGGTTCAGATTTGTCCCTCAAACCTCAGCAACGCGCCTTGACTAAAGTGGGGAAAAATTATGTTTAATACTACAGAAATAGCTGTTTTTTTTTACAAACAAATTATTAAATTTACATCTAATGTCTGGATGCTTAATTTGGTGTTGATATGTTACATATTTCCCAACAAAAAGGTGTATAGTACATTTTTTAGTGGAAAAAATATTTTATTTTTGTTTTGCTGTTTCGACCAATGTAGAAGAAAAACTAAATTACCTATTATTACTTGCATACCACTGTTGGAAAGGTAATTTTATGTTGAACCAGTTTGCCACTCATACTATGTGTCTTGCACTGACAGATTTTGTGCTATTAGCATTTGTTTACGGCATGCTGATTATGACTTGATTTTGCTTAGGCAGGCCCAGGAATCACTGTTAACAGTATACAGGAGACAAGTGCTACAACTTCGGAGAGCTCCTGTGCAGGCAATGAGTTAACCTCCTCAACCAACCAGCTAACAAGGTCATTGGTCCCTAGGTGGACCAGGATGTTTGAGCCTCTTCTTCCTTTTTAACTATGTTGACTATTCAGTCAGTGTCCCTCCAATCAGATGCTCCTGGGAAACATTTGACCTACACATCTGCACATTTGTTTTGCCTCAGGAGGGGGGCCAAACTGCAAATCATGTAGACCCTATGATTGTGATTTTTTTTCCTGTTGAGGTTTTGTTTATGATGTTGTTTTGCTATCTTGTTGCATGTGGCATTCCTTTGGCTCGAGACATCCTCCATTATTATAGATGGTATGGATGAAAGAGGTGTCTGCCTGTTTCCTGTGTTTGGAGTGCTTTGTTGGTTTGAGAGAGTTGCCTAAGCTCTGCTCCCTTTTCCTGCAACCAGTTGCCATCCCCAGACCTGGTTGTTCTCTGGGGGAGAGATGTGCTTGTTTGGTGTTGGCGATATGGCGGTACACTCCTAAAAGCAATGTTTCCCTGTAGGTGGATATGCAGGAAGCTGATCTCACCCCTTACTTTCTGCAGCTGAGCCCTGAGGTGACATATATCTGAGCATATGGGACAGTGGCCCTCCCTTCTGGCAATGTGACCACTGAAGAGTGTCCCGCAGTGTTTGCAGCCAATAATATCCATGTGGGTGTCAGTGAACAGAAAGAAAGAGTACTTAATTATTCAAATTTAGAGGAAGATGATCTGTTCCATGCAGACAAAAGAGAAACAGGCTTTTTTTTGTCTTCTAGTCAGGTCAGGCAGGAAGTGGGCTGTGACATGCAGAACCTATATAGAATGAGGATCTGGAGGTGGGTGGAATTATTGGTAGGGTGGGAGAGTAGAACCTTTGTTACTCCTTCCTCCTGAAAAAAAAAACAATCAGTTTGTTAAGGTGTGCAACTTAGTTGCATAATTAGAGATTGGAGGAGAGAAGGTCTGGTCCAGTAATGAAATATAAACATTTGCATTCTCATTTGGCAGATAGCAGTTCCTTGGTCCATAGTCTCTACCCAATTCAAATACTTGTTTTTGCACAAAAAAAAAAAGAAAAATCCTAATCATAGCTGTGGAAACATTAATAGGTAGACCTGGAAGTAATTTGACCCCAAAGCTGGGATAGACACTTAGGAATATTCTTAAATAGGCAGGGAGGAGAGAGGGACACTGGAGATCATTTGGTATCAGCAGGAACAGACTACTAGGCCTGGATCATCTGGAATGACTGGGTAGGCCATGTGGTCCTTTTCTGCTAACAAATGCTATATTTATGTTTCTATGTTTTGACAGTTATCTAGTGTGTTTAATCCCCCAACCCAAGACTTCAGCACAATACAGAATGTGTGCAGTGAGTGCAGTGGGGACCTGATTCAACAATGTCCCATAGCTGTGTGGTGCACTGAGAAGTGCAATGACCTGTGTAAGGTTATCAGTGAATATGTGTCTCTAGGGTGTTGAAAATATGACAAATAACTCAAAAGTAATCTAGTGGTCCCTCCGAGGTGCCTGTTTGCATTATAAATATTATCCCTAACATTGGGTGGAATCCCTCTAAACTCCCATGCCATACACCCCAGATGGTAGCCAGCACTTATCCACTGCTCACCTCCCAGACCATCCACCATCTTCCCTGAACAAGTACTGCATCGCTGTGCACCGCTGTATAGCAATACAGCACATGCTTTCAGAAAAGAAACTAAGTAAAGTGCTGCTGTGCATGTCTCTTTGTAGACAGCATCCTGCATAGCTGTACAGTTAGGTATAGTGACACAGTACTTTTGCTAGCAAGAAGGTGGATGACTAGGGATGTGATCAGTGGGTAAGTGCTGGCTGCTTTTGGGGGTGGTATGGGTGGTGTGAGGCCAGCAAGAGAGGGGAAGGACCAGTGAACACCAGGGAAAATATTTATTTCTATTTTGGAGAAAAATAATATAAAATGTTACTGGTATAATACTCATTGGTTCAGCAATGCTTACTTAAAATGTGGGTATCTTGTCCAAGAAATGGGTATACTTTGGCTAAACTCTGATAGCACACAATTTCAGTACAGAAAACTGAGTGAGAAGAGAAAACCAGAGCGACAGTTTAACTGTGCCTGTGACATAAACTATTGTACTGTATGAACATTTTGGTTGTATAATTAATGTTTAAATCAAGTTAATCCATGGTTGCACCTGGAAGGCATCCGAGGCAGCCAGAGTGATGTGAAGTCAGCTTATCTGTCCTGCAAGCAACACATACAGTGTGCTGTCACTGTTGTGGGAGGGACACAAGCTGTAAACACATAAAAGTTATCTCTGCATTCCTGTGTTGCAGCACCAAGAAATGTAAAATCAATGCATTGGGAATTCTGTCACAGACATGTGTAAACATGTACAAGTCTGGAGCAGTAATTCTGTCTCTCTCAGAATTCATGACCCATTGTACATCGAGGGTATTGAGCAGTGATTTAAATACAGATCTGAAGATGGTTATTTACAACAGTAGGGCAAAAAAACTTTTCTTTAAAATAAGACAATGTAGCTGGCCTGGTGATGCTGAGGGTTGAGGCATTGGATGCCACACCTCACACCACAATGGTGATCCAGGTTTGGGAATGAGCTACGGGCCAAAGGGGGTCACAGGGGGGAAAAAGGATGGAGCATCCAGAGGACTGCTCTCCTCTTTCTGGGGAGGGTAGTGTGTCATTCTGCTCACTGACTTCCCCTTGGCAATGGCCAGAGGGCAGTATGGGTCAGGATGCACATTTCTGGTGTGCTTGCATTGGTGGGGAGGGAGAAAAATGGAAAAAGGAGGACAGCCCTGGCCTGCGCTCAATGATGGCCACCACACCCAAGGACCAATGCAGGTTTCTGGATTGGGTCTTCAGAGGGAGGTGTAGCATGCCTCCTCTTTTCTGGGTCCTCCATGGGGGGCAATCTGCAGGGGAAACTCTAGGGTTGGTAGGTGCGGGTGTGGACGGGTCTGGAGAGAGTGTCCCTCTGGTAGGAGGGCCAAAGCCACTGGTCGGGGAGTCTCCCCAGAGAAGGGGGATACATTACAAATGGAAAAAAAAACATAACACAGTGAGTATCTTGTTATCTGTAAAATTATATAAAGGAAACAAATCAGGGAGTACATAATAGCCATTGGTTGTAGTCATTGCGACCCCTACAGATATTCATTGCTGCCTTGTGAAGTGACACCCAAGGTGTTCATCTCGATATCATTTGGGTGTAATAACACAAAAAATGTGTTAGAGGGGGTCTGGAAGATGTGCAGTTTACATCCATATCCTCTCTGTCTGAGTAAGTGAGTATAAACAGGAATGGTGAGCGTGGGGGGCAGATATAGCTGGTTGAAGTATGAGAAAGGAGCATGCAACTCAACGATATTGAATAAAAGTAATTTCCCAATGTACAGTGAACATCGTAGATCATGAAAATGATTTTGTGCAAGCAGAAGTATGGACCCAGAGCAAGTGAGGTTGTGGTCGGGCAGGCAGTCAGGTGAAGGAGCTGCAGCAGAGCAGAGAGTGAAGTGGCTGTGAGTGAGGTTGGAACATCTTAACTAAGCTGGAGGAGCTGCAGCACATGTTCAGTGTATCTGTGCAACTGGTTTTGTGCTTCTGTAATGCAGATAAATGTTGGTTGTTCACCTCCCTATCTATGGAATATACCACTCTGCAGGGGTACGAAGGCAAGGAACCCTAGGGAAGGGTCCTACCCCTTGAGGTGCCATAGGGAGTGATTCATTTGGCTAAAGGTACTTTAGAGAGAAGCCCATGGTAGAGAGAGAGGCATGCCACTGGAGGAGGGGTAGATGGAGGGACAAGGAAAAAATGCTTGTGTGTGGAGTGAGGAGAGCAGCTCTTAAATAGGCCAAATGGGGGTGTGGCCAGTTGCACCACCCCCTTGAACTACAGGCTGTAGCCTTCCAATTCAATGTGTCTGTGCAATTGATTTCATGCTTGTGTAACATAGATAAACATTTTCTGTTTGCCTCTCTATCCACGTGATATACCACCCTGTAGGGGTACAAAGGCAAGGAACTCTAGGAGAGGGTTCCACCCCTTGAGGTGCCATGGGAGTGATTCCCTTGGTTAAAGGTACCTTAGGGAGAAGCCTAAAAAGAGTGTTGAACAAAGCATACAAGGTAGTGAACACTTATTGGGGTCGAAGACTTGTGCATAGGTTGGTTGGTAGTATGGGTTCAGTTGGTTACATGGGTCATTTGGTCATATTGTTTGAGTAGAGTAGGCAGGAAATAACAGGTGAAAAAAGAAAGATGCCTAGAGGTCCAACTGTAAGGCATGGAGTTCTGACTTCCTAAGGAAAGAGAAAACAGCCAAAGGGGGAGAACGGACAATTACATGGCAGCCACACAACTCCATTTAACAGCGGAACCATAACTATGTGACCTAGGGACTACACCTACGTTTATCTAGTATTATGACCTTTGGCATTGAGGAGGGGGAAAAACCCGTATGAGGAGAAAATTTCTGGGGATCCAAGGCCTTCCCTCCAGGCATGGGATAGTTTGTTTAGTGACAGCACTGCTGCTGCAATTTGACAATCCAAATGGGGTGGAAAGTATTCAAATTTGGAGGAAGGCTCTCACACTATCCCTGTAATGGGGACTCCGTGAAGAGTTGTGAATGAACTCTGCAACACGGCTACTCCAAGATGGGAGGAAGAGACTAATAACTACTGACGCGATCTTAAAACAAACCAAGTGAACCAGAGGCAGTCTTTGGGAGAGTAGCATAGAAGGCGCCTCAGGCAGCTGGTGCTGTAGCTAAAGGATAGCAATATATCCTCCCTTTGCAGTTTAGTCAAAATTCAAAATCAAGAGGCCAATTGAATTTCAGTGCCCAATATTGCCTGCTTGAGACTGGCCACTTCTCCCTGCTACCTCTGTCCCATTGGCCTCACTAAAAACTGTAGCTACTGGCGGTTCTATGCTGTATATTGCTTTCCTTTTTCTCTAGGTTAAAAATAAATATTTTATTCATTTACTTCCTGGCAAAATGGTTAGTTGCTGCGTACAGCTATTTTGGCAAATACTGCAACTGTTAGTTACTGTTTAGAGCTATTTTACATTGCTAATACTGCCTAGCTGTGCAGTGGGAAAATACCTGACTAGCCAGATACTGTGTCTCCATTTTTCCTTTCTGTGCTCATTTTTCCTAAATCTCTTTCTATCTGACCTACACCCTCCACTGCTCTCGTGTCTGCTGTACTTGTCTGGTCCTCTGCCCACTGATTTCAACCTATATTAACTTGTGCCTTCCTTCTCCTTCTCCTTCCCCAGTGGAGGCCCTGACTGGGTGCTCCCTCCACAGTTTGATCCGCTTTGCTCTCTTCTCCTCCATGCTGCAGCCTGCTGTGCTAAAGCCATCACCCGTACTCTCCAGCTAACAAAGACTCCCCTGACATGATAGCTGTTTGTCAATTTCCTTTTTTTGGTGGGGGAAGGATCCAGTTTCCCATTAGCAGATTATAAAGATCTGCCAGTAGAGGGATCTTAGCTTATTCATTTGCAGCGTGACTGTGTTAACAGTATAGTCCTCTCTTCCCCCTAACTTATGGTATAGCCTTTGCTTTCCCCTAACTTATTAGAATTTCACTCAATGGTGTTTCACCTGGTAAAATAAAGATTGACTGATTGCTTTTTTTCTACTCTCCCGCTCAATCCACTACATATCTTTTCCTCACCATGCCTCTAGACTCACTCAAACTACTTCTCCCTAGGTTTGCTGGCAAAGGCACCTCGCTTCACCTGAGCTATTTTCTTCTAGGTTTGCTTATTAGGACAGAACAATGAACAACCTTATCAGAGCAAGGAAAATAATTAAGGCTTCTTTTGGCTAGGCAGATTTACTGTGTTTTATTTTTTTGTGATTACAGGTTTTGTTACTGTTTTTTGCTTACATACTGTATTACTGCTTTATTTTCTCCGATACAAATTGTTTCATTGCAGGGTATATTTTCTGTGGAATTGTTCAAGGTTGGGCCTACAGGTTTTTGTTACTGTGTTGTGCTCTGATTGAAACTGTTTTTTCTGGAGGGTATATTTTCTGCTAAATTGTATAGTGTGTGCTTGCAGGTTTATACTGTTTTGTACTTACAGATTACTGCTTTATTTTTCTATTTCAAGTTTTTTTTTGCAAGGTATATGTTCTGTTAAATTGTTGTGAAGGTTGTGCTTACAGATTGTTACTTTATGTGCTTACAGATTACTGCTTTATTTTTCTCTGATTCAAAGTGTTTTTTGCAAGGTATATCTTCTGTTAAATTGTTCTGCAGGTTGTGCTTTCAGGTTTTGTTACTTTTTGTGCTTTCAGATTACTGCTTTATTTTTCTCTTTAGCAAAATATTTTTGCAGTGTATTTCTTCTGTTAAATTGTTACAGGTGGTACTTACCGTGTTTTTTACTTTTTGTGCTGACAGAATTTTACAGTTTTACTATCATTAGGCAAAGCTTTCAGAACCAATTACAGGAGCACCTACGAGATACAGATGGTGTGATAGTGTCTGCATTTGTTGTTGGTTGATTATTACCACCTTGTTTCTTTCGTCTGTCAGTCTCCTTTTTCAGCAGGGGAAGGGCCCAACCACCCACCCCATCCCCAAACAGCCCATGATACACTCCTTTATAGAGTAGCACAGTCATGACATTTCCTGTAGCAAAGCAGGAAGGAGGGATCAGAGGGGTATCCATACAGTGACATCACTTAAAGGGGCATAATTAATTTAACTTGTGATAAAAAGTTATACAAAAACAAATTTTTTTTTTTCAAAATTACGTTTGCTTTCATTTTCCTTCTAATTACTCAGACCAGATTATAAACTCAGCAACACATCTGGAATGGATATTATTATCTGCAGGTACTGCAGAACACTTTTCAAGAGGACACTTGTACAGGATTTAGGGCACTGTCCTACACATCAGGGATCTAAGGCTTAGCTTTGGGCAGCATGGGTAGAGATTGTACATCTCATATCACATATTCAGGAGGAAATGTATTACAAGAACCACCTGCCATTTCCCAACATCCAGCTGAAGCACCTCAACCACAGAGGGTAGTTGATCTGGGTGGTTGGCAGGTGGTTAGGAGAGGCAAATCGGGTGCCCCATCACTCAATGCTCAGCAGTGTATCACCTCCACAAACCATATAAAAACTACAAACAGGTATCTGCCTCTATCTCCGAAATCAAAGGGGCATAGGATACTGTAGAGCAGGACAGTGCAGCACAGGAGCTAGCACTATAAAACTCGCCCATAATAGGGACCAGAACAAAAAAAAAGGCAAAAGGGAAATCCAAAAAACTTCTGCTCATAGGAGACTCCATGATTCGGGGAGTTGATACCTACCTCCGACCAGGGGTGATGTTCAGATGTCTCCCAGGTACATCAGCATGGAGAGACACTGACCACATTGCTAAAATCATGCAGGAAGTAGGAGAAAACACTGATGTCCTGGTACTCATAGGAACTAATGATCTAGCCAGCCGGTCAGTTTTGGAGACCAAGGAACACCTGACCAGGCAGGGAGACAGACTCTCATCCATTCCATCTGGCATCTCCTTCTTTGAGGTCCTGCCTGTCTGGGAGAGGGGGGCTGATGGGTGGAAAGTCAGAGAAGGGGAGATAGGGAAGCTAAACATGTGGCTCAAGTGCTGGTGCCAGGAAAAAGGACACAGATTTGTAGGTAACTGGCAAAAGTTTTGGAAACATAGGAACATTGGAACACAGGAATTGTGTCGGCAGATGGGGACCGCAGGATCCATCTAATCTGCCCATGTTTCTGCCACCCTCCCTATTCAGACTGTACACTGATGTGTCCACAGTGTCTGTCCCATACAAGTTTGAACTCATGTACTGTCTTGGATTCCACCACCTCCTGAGGTAGGCTGTTCTATGGGTCTATGACCCTTTCTGTAAAGAAGCACTTTCTGAGGTTGTTTATGAACTTACCTCCCACCATATGAAAATTGTGCCCCCTTGTACGCACAACGCTGTTTTGCTGAAAAAGGTTTCCTGCTTGTGTTATGTTGTGTTGATTCTCTTAATGTACTTAAAAGTTTCGATCATGTCATCTCTGTTTCTTTTCTTCTCAAGGGTGTACAGATTAAATTCCCTGAGTCTTGCCTATGTGGCTCACGATGCAGTCCATGCACCATCTTTACAGCCCTTCTCTGTACTTTCTCTAGGTGTTCCATGTCCTTTTTGAGGTGGGGCTTCCAAAACTGACTGCAGTACTCTAAATATGGCCTCAACAAGGACCTGTAGAGAGGAATGATAACCTCAGTCTTTCTACTTGTTTTTCCCCAACCAATGGATCCAGGGATTCCACTCATCCCTGTGCTGCCTTTTCATACTGTTTTCCAACCTGTAAGTCATCCACAATGATTACTCAGATGTCTCTTTCTGCCTTTGTCTCCTCTAAATGATGCCTTCGCAGTGTGTACTTTATCCCTGGATTTCTTTTTTCCTATATGCATAACCTTGCATTTCTTGGCATTAAATGTCAACTACCAATCCCTGGACCATTCCTTGAGTTTTTTCAGGTCTGCTTCCATACCTTTTGCTCCTTCCTGTGTGTATACTCTGTTGCAGAGTTTTGTGTAATCTGGAAACAGGCAAACCTTCCCTTTCAAGTCATTTGCAATATCCCTGATAAATATGTTAAAGAGGATAGGTACCAGCACAGACCCCAGTGGAATGCCACTGGTTACTTTGCCTTCCCTCGTTAGTGAGCCACTGACAAGCACTCTCTGCATCCTATCTTGCAGCCTGTTGTTGATCCAGTTCACTATCTTATGACTGACTCCTGCATGCTCTAATTTGTTAGCTAGCCTTCTGTAGAGAACAGTGCTGAAGGCTTTGTTGAACTCTAGGTACACAACGTCCACTGTTCCTCCCTGGTCTACTGCTCTGGTGACCCACTTGAAAAAGTCATTTATACTGGTTTAACAAGAGCATCCTGCTATGAAGCCATGTTGCCTGGGGTCAGTCTTTCTGCTGTCCTCCAGGTTCCTCACTATCATCTCCTTTAGCAATGACTACATCATTTTTCCTACCACCAAGGTCAAAGTGACTGGTTGGTAGTTTCCTGCCTCTTAACTGTTTCCGCTCTTGTGTAATGGTACTGCTGTTGCCCTTTTCTATTCCTGAGGTTTTATTCCACTTTCCAGTGACTTACTGAAGAGCCCTGCCAGTGGTGTGGTGAGTTCTTCCTGAATCTCCTCCAGTACCCTAGATTGGATGCCATCCGTCTCCATTGCTTTATCTATCTTGAGCCTATGCAGTTTTTCTAAGACCTTTTCCCTTAAAATGGGTCTTGTGTCTTCTCCTGTGGTGTTGTGTTCTGACCTACTTAGTGTATGACCCTTCCTGCTGTCTTCTATGGTGAAAACTGATCAAAAGAAATCATTTAGTAACTCTGCTTTGTCTTTGTCTGTCTCTGCCATCTTGCCTTTCTTTGTTGCTAACCTGACTATTCCCTCTTACTCTTTCTTTTTTCCAGTATATATCTAAAGAAGGTTTTGTCTCCTTTCTTGACCATTTGTCCTGTTTTCTCCTCTGTCTGTACTTTTGATCTACTAACTGCCTTTCCTGCCTCACTTAGCTTGTTTTTGTATTCTTCTCTATCTAATTCTCTTTTAGTTTGTTTATATTTTGCAAAAGCCCTCCTTTTTTCCTTGATTTTGGTTGCAACTTCCTTTGTGAACCAGAGTGGATTTTCCTTTCTTTTGGATTTAGTGATATGCCTACTGCATGTAGCTGTAGCTGTATTTAAAGCAGTTTTTTAGTCCTCCCAACAGTCTTCTACATCTTCCATGTTTCTGCCATCTAGCATGGATGAGACTATATGCTTCATTTCAGGAATGTTAGCTCTCCTGAAATCTAGAACCTTGGTTTTAGTGTGACTGGTATCTTCTACCTTGTTCACAATTAGCAGGATTGTCCTGTAGTCACTGGTCCCCAGTTTGACTCCTACTTGCACGTCTGAGACTTTTGTGCTGTTTGTGAGCACCAAGTCTAGTATTGCTTTGTCTCTGGTGGGACAATTCACCTGCTGATGTAAATCTGCTCTCTGCAGTGCAAATAGGAAATCTTTGCTTCATTAGGAGGATGCTGAGTATGAGAACCAGTCCACATCTGGCAGATTGAAGTCCCCCTAACAGCAGCAACTCTCCTCTGTCTGCCATCTTCAAGATGGTCTTCATGAGCTCTTTATCTATATCAGCTTCCTGAGAAAGGGGTCTGTAGATAACTCCAATCCTGATTTGGGACTTCTCTCCAGTTCCAAGGGTAATCCAAAGTGTCTCTGCCTTGTTTTTCTTTCTGTGGATTTCTGTTGCATTGATGTCCTCTTTTACATACAGTACTACCCCCACTCCCTTTTTACCTTCTTGATCCTTCCAGATAGCAAGTACCCTGGGATGGTAACATCCCATGTGTGGCTCCCGCGGTGAACCATGTTTCTGTAATGGTGACCAAATCTAACTATGCTTCTGCCATTATGATCATGAGATCAGGAATTTTGTTCATTAGGCTAGAAACATTGTTGCACATTGCCTTCCAACACTGTTTATTCTGGTTAGCTGGTTGGCTTAGTCTGGCTCTGCTGTGCATGTGTTTTGTGTTGCCTGTTGTGTGTATGATAGGAGCATATGCAAGCTGAACTAGTTGGTGATGGGGAGGGGCACACAGTGACCCTTTTGGTGTAAGGGGTGCCTGTGCCACCCCTCATTCACTAGTTTAATTGACCAATATGGACATCAACCTTTTGACCAAGTGCTCATGTACCTTCTTTAGAAAGGTGCAGGCCATTAAATTTAAAAAACTCCTTTTCCCAGAAATCCCTCCGATTACCAATATACTGGTGTCCTTTTTCCAGGCACCATTTCTTCAGTCACATTTTAAATTTGGTGATGTCCTTTTCCCTGATCTTCTGCCTGCTGTCTCTCTTATTCCAGACAGGCAGAAGCTCTGAGAAGGTGAGACCAGTTGCAAGAGAAGAATGTTTGTCACCCAGCCTGGAGATATTTTGTTTAGTTTCCTCCACTGACCTACTGGCTAGGTCATTTGTACCTATGTGGAGAATGACATGAGTGTTGGGAGCGAAAGTGACTAAGGAGGGAATCAGCACAT
Organism: Neoceratodus forsteri; assembly: GCA_016271365.2. NCBI lineage: Eukaryota > Metazoa > Chordata > Ceratodontiformes > Ceratodontidae > Neoceratodus > Neoceratodus forsteri. Next base: position 13,707,039 of record CM028130.1, read on the forward strand.
TGGGGAAGAAGTTTTATGTCTTTGCAGAATATTTAAACTAGCAAATGGAGAGAGGGGTGCAACACTCAATAAATCAAACAGAAAGAGCACCCTTCTCCCCCTCAGCTAGTGATCAAACAGGAGTTCAGCATGTTTGTAGTTCATTTGCATCACCAGGTAAGGAAAAAGGTCTTGCTCCCCATACGATCCACATGGGAAAACCGGACCTCATCCCACAACTAATGCACCAAAATCTGGCCAGTGGAAAATCATGTACACAAATGCCCACAGTCTGGGAAACAAGATCCCAGACCCGGAGGCAACAATGGCAAAGGCTAAACTAGACATAGTAGCCATTAGCAAGACATGGTTCACCAGTAACCACAGTTGGGAGACTATTGTACCTATCTATGTACTGTTCAGAAGAGACCAAGGTGAAAAAGGGGGTGTGGAGTAGCCCACTATGTGAATGAAAATGTCAAAGCTGCGGAAATTCAGAATATACATAAGGAGCCAGAAGAACTGTTGGTCATCCTGGAAACAGGAAATGGGACAGCCATAAAAACTGGGGTTGTCTACAGGCCTCCAGACCAGGGTATGACATAGACACATTACTTTTGGAAGAAATACAAAACATGACAGCTAAAGGGGAGGTTCTGCTAAAGGGAGACTTCAACTTGCCAGATACAGATTGGCTTATGCCAGCTGGAACATCAGCCAAAACTAGGCACATAGTGGATTCCCTGAAGTTGGATGGCCTCAAACAACTGGTACAACAACTCACAAGAGACAGAGTGATCCTGGGTCTAGTACTGACTAACAGGGACAGGATAACAGATCTCCAGGTAGAAGGTCTCCCTGGGGCCAGTGACCATCACATGGTATGGTTCAATTTGGCAACTAGAAATAAATCATCCCATTCCGAGGCAAACATATGCTACTTCAGAGGAGCTGACTTTGATCAGATGGCCAACAGAGTTAAGCTATTCCTGGCAAGAAGAAATACAGGTGGGGGGTACCGGCAAAGTGGGCAAGCATTAAGGATGCAATACTTGAAACAACATCCCACTATGTTAGGGAGAAAAGCAAGAGCAAAAGAAGGAGGAAACCACTTTGGTTCACAAAAACAGGAGCATAAAAGGTCAGAGCCAAAAGGGTGGCTTTTAGGAAATAAAAGGGAATGCAACAGGATGAAGATAGGGAAGCAGGTAAGGTAGGCAAAGGCCCAAACAGAGGAAACACTAGCACAAACAGTAAAAGAAGGGGACAAGACTTTCTATAGATACATTAGTGAATGGAGTAAGTCCAGACGGGGTATTGCTAAGAACAAAGGGGATAAGGGGGAGTGTGTGGAGGAGGACCAAGGAAAGCATCTATCCTAAATAGATATTTCTGCTCAGCATTTACTGAGGAGAAGGTAGGGCAGGGCCCACAGCTCAGCACTATGGACACAGGGGAGAGGGAGGTGTACACAAGTCCCTTCTCAAAAGAAAAGGTCCTACAAGAGCTTGCTAAGCTCATGGTGAACAAGGCAATGGGACCAAATGGCATACATCCCAGAGTACTAAAGGAGCTAAGGATGGAACTAACAGAGCCATTAGCAGAACTGTTTAGTAATTCTCTGAACACAGGAGAGGGCCCAGAAGACTGGAGAAGAGCTCATGTCATCCTGCTCCTCAAGAGGGCCAGCAGGGAGGAGGCAGTGAGCTACAGACCAGTCAGTCTTACCTCAGTAGTGGACAATATTATGGAGGCACTCCTTAAGGAAAGGATAGTGCAACACCTGGCATCCATGGGAGCACAAGATCCAAAATAACATGGGTTTACAACAGTAAGGTCCTGTCAAACTAATCTCATATACTTCTTTGACTGGGTAGCCAGAGTGGTGGACCAAGGGGGTGCAGTTGATGTCACCTGCCTTGACTTCAGCAAAGCTTTCGATACTGTTCCACATAGAAGATTGATTAATAAGCTAGGTAGGCTTGTGGTGGGTCAGAGGTTAGTCAACTGGGTGGCAAACTGGTTGGTGACAGAAAACAGAGAGTGGTGGTAAACAGTATACAGTCAGAAGAGATGCAAGTCACAAATGGGGTTCCTCAGGGAACAGTCCTGGGGCCAGTCCTCTTCAATATCTTCATCAGTGACATTACAGATAGACTGGAGAGTAAGATTTGCCTTTTTGCAGATGGAACCAAGAACTGCAACACAGTAGATGATCTAGATGGGGTGGGCAGAATGAGAAGAGATCTGGAAAAACTGGCAAAGTGGTCTGAACAGTGGCAACTGGGGTTTAATGCAAAGAAGTGCAAGATCATGCACATAAGGAAGAGAAATCCTAAGGCTACCTACAGGTTGGGAGGAGAGTTGCTGGCAATCACAAGGGAAGAAAGAGACTTGGGCATAATCATCACAAATGATCTTAAATCATCCAAGCAGACCACTAAAGCAGTAGATAAGGATATAGGGATATTGGTATGTATTAATAGGGGTATCACAAGTCATAAGAGGGAGGTAATTATCCCTCTTTACAAGACACTGGTTGGACCCCATCTGGAGTACTGTGTGCAGTACTGGATGCCGCAATTGCACAAGGATATTAACAAAATTGAGGCAGTCCAGGGAAGGGCAACCAAAATAGTGTAGGGACTGCATCAGAAAACATACGAGGACATATTAACAGAGCTCAATATGTTTACTCTAGAGCAAAGAAGGGAGAGAGGTGAAATAATTGAAACATTCAAGTATCTTAAAGGCATTAAGAAGGTGAAAAAGTCTAACATGTTTCAATATAAGAAAACTAGCAGGACAAGAGGACATAGCATGAGATTAGAGGGAGGCTGATTAAGGGGTAATGTGCGGAAGTTATTTTTCACAGAATGGGTGGTGGATGCATTGAACAGCCTACCTCAGGAAGTGGTGTATATGAATACAGTGCAGAGCTTCAAATAGGCATGGGATAGGTATCAGGGAGCAATACAAATGAGTATGAATAAATAGGCCATTTGACAGAGTAAAGACCTATGGCACATTCATAAGGTAGAAAAAATGAGCAGACTGGATGGGCCTTGCAGTCCTTATCTGCCGTCAGCATCAACTTCTATGTTTCTTTCCTCCTTCTTCCCTTTCTCAGCAAGATCCTGCCCTCCTCCCATTATTACTGGCCCCTCTGTACCACATTCCACTTCACTCCCCTAACTTCAGTTATGCTGTTACCCAGTCTCCCTCTCTTCAGACCTGGGAGCACTACCCCCTCCACCCTAGTGCCCACTCCTAGCAAATTCCTATTTACTGCACACTACTACATTTTCTATGCCTCCAGCCTCCTCCTTCTCTCCATAGCCCCTTATCTCCAGTTGAGCCTGCTCCGTACCTTGGTATAAGAGTGTAAAGCTTCACTTCATTGTCACTGCACTCCTGCACCTATCTTCCAGAGACATAAATCCCAACCCTGGACCTGGCATCCAAGTGCCTCGGCACCCCATTCACTACTCCAGGCACTTCCCAACAAACCTCACTGTCCTTCACCATGAACTAAAAATTCTCCATCTAAATATACACAGAAGACAGCAGAGAAGCAATGGAAAGCAAGAGAGCAACAGCTGAAAACAGCACTTGCCCAGACTTGTAGCAGCTGATATTATTTTTTGCAGGGTATGTTTTCTGTTAAATTGTTGTGGAGGTTGTCTCACTGAAGGGAAGGAGCACACTCACTGGGGTGGTGGGTCTGAGCTGTAGCTGATTGTTTCTAGAGGATAAGGGCTTGGTCCGCCCACCCTGCCCCTCATCCCACCCACCCCAAGGGTGTAATTTCCTTTATACCAGGGGTTCTAACATCACTTCACCAGAAGAGCAAAGGGAAAACACCTGTAATATCCAGGAGGATTCAGGTAGAACTGCTGTCAAGGAATCCCTGCTTCTGCACCTGTTGGAGTCTGCCTTCCGTCCATGGGTGGTCTCTCTCCCAATTGGTGAAGATCAGTGATGCTCAGGACAGTAAGGCTAGGGTCTGAGCCATACTTGGTGTATGCCTCCTGGGTTTTCCCTTTGCGTCTGAGCTTCAGGATATATTTTGATGTATGTATGTATATATGTATGTATGTATGTATGTATTTTAACCATCTGTTCTAACTACTTTCACTACTACCTGCTGTGACACTGCATAGTCTATCATGCAGTATTATGTACTCTGTACTTATTCTGTATTCTGTTATTTTGTACCTCAAAATTTTGTACTGTACTAATTGTGCTCTCCTCTCCCCCAGGCCACATCTGGAATCAAGCAGTAGTCTGCTTAGCATGCCTTCCTGGTAAAACTTTCAAATAAATAAATAAATATCCCGAACATATCCTGTTGTAAACCTATGGTGTCTTGGATCTTGTAATACAGACTCTAGTTAGAGTCAGCGTGCTTCTGGAGAGAGGTTACCTGATTTTTATAAATGAAACTACAGCATCTTGTATTGCATTGTGAATAACGCCTGTATTTTAGTGGGAACTGTGGAGCAATGGTACCATCCCTGCTCACAGATCTCCTTTGGTATTGTGGAACACTGGTGGGCTTGGCTAGCAAGCATTTCCCCAGTGTGATTCCCATAACACAGTTAAGTGCTTTTTATTTGCTCTCTGCACTTTTAAGTGCATGACAGTATCTTAAACTGCTCCTAGCTGACTAAGGAGTGTATTTATAACTTTATCATTCAGCCTGGGACATTGCTAAATTGAAGTTAAAATGTTGTGCCACCTTTGGTTTTCGCGCTACTAAATGGTCATGCGAGTGAGCGAGGCCAATAGTACAGACTCTAGTTAGAGTCAGTGTGTCCCTGGAGAGAGTTGACCTGTTTTTTATAAATGGAACTTCAGCATCTTGTATTGTACTATGAATAACACCTGTATTTTAGTTGGAACTGTGGAACAATGGTACCATCCCTGCTCACAGTTGTCCTTGACTTAAAACCTTTGGTATTGTGGAACACTGGTGGTTTGGCTAGCAAGCATTTCCCCAGTGTGATTCCCACAACACAGGTAAGTGCTTTTTATTTGCTCTCTGCACTTATAAGTGCATGACAGTGTCTTAGACTGCTCCTAACTCACTAAGAAGTGTATTTATAACTTTATTATTCAGCCTGGGATATCGCAAAACTAGAAGTAAAGCATTGTGCTACTTCTGGTTTTCGTGCTACTAGAAGGTCATGCTAGCGAGTGGGGCGAGCGCACCTGGGGCCATGCATGGAGATGCACCCAGAGACACATGCATCTTAGTGCATGTCTACCGTGTTCACTGTGGAATCAGGGAACAGGGCCACAAATGTAAAAACAAACTGAGGTAAACTCCATTGCTTCAGCAGGTAAATATCACAGAGCTAAACATGAGAAAATGAATACACCAGGTAACCTTTATGTGTCTTGTGTAATGTACACAAAAGGTACACAGATCCCAGATTTTATATGTGACAGAAGTTTATTGATTCAGACACTTCAGGAAGAAATAACATGACTTAAGGTAAAACATACCAATTAATCCTGATATTAAGGACCTAGAACAATATATCGACCACATGGTATCCCTCCTTGAACCAAACAACTGTGTTACTTCTACAGATGAACTAGTTAACCCTTCTACAATACAAGATTCCCACAATGTTACTTCATCACCTAAATCCACTGAAGGGAATACATGGGCAACTATCCCCAAATGCAAAACTAAACATAGGGAAGGTCAAGCTTTTAATAGTGCCCCAATACTGCCCCTACATAACAGATACAAGACTCTGTCTGAGGAAGGAGATAGCCTACCTACTAGTGTGTGCTTAGAGGATGATATCTTACCCTCTACTGATGACCTCAAGACTTGTAATTCATACCCAGCTATTGTCTCTAATATCACTATGACTCCCTCCACTATCAGCAGCTCCCCCACCCACCATAGGAGCCCTGCCCCAAACAACAGGCAGTGGAACCAATATCCAATCTTTTTGTTAACCCAACATTTCATCATGAGGAAAATTCATCATTAAAGCCTGACAAATTGCCACCAGACTCAAAAAACAAACAAATCTATGTGTTGGGGGACTCTGTCATTAAACACACTCTCAGGGCTGTCAGTAATGCTGATAACCTAAACATGTTCCAGCTTCAAGGGAGCCAGGGTATCAGAGATTACCTATATGCTAAAGGGGATATTAACTAACAAAGGTGAAAACCCCCCAGTGGTCATACATGCAGGCATGAATGACATTATAAAAATTACCCCTGACCAGCTTAAACAGGACATCGTAGCACTCAATAATCTCTTAGTAGAGCTGGGTTGCAGTGTCTGTTTTTCAGAAATACTCCCAGTTCCAGGAACCATGGATAAAATCACAAACAAAAAAAGCCATGAAGCTCAGAAAACAGTGCTATAAGCAAAACATCAAATGCCTGACTCATTGGGAGGATTTCTATGAGAGACCATCCCTCTTTTGTTGGGACGGCTTACACCTCAGCAGAAGGGGAAGCACTATCTTAGGAAGAAAAATAGCTACATACATCAATAATTTCTTTAACTAACAACTAAGGGGGAGGATGGGATCATACCCAAGTCTCTGACAAAATCCAATTCATTATTAAATCATAAAATGTACAACATTATTTCCTTAAATTCTAGGTCATTGACCATTGCTAAAATGGTGGAATTAGAACTCAAAACCCATATGTTAAACTTAGGTATAATAGTCATTACGTAAACATGGGGACATTCAGATAGTCTATGGTTAAAAGAGAGACCCAGTTTTAGGCTCTGTTCCAAAAACTGAAGTGACAGAATGGGGGTGGAGTTTGCCTATATGTGAGGAATGATATCACCTCCTTTCAAGTCCATTATTCTACCCAGACAGAAAGCATATGGATCAATATCCAACTTGGGGGTTTACCCAAATTCTTAACGGTACATGTTACCATCCACCCTCTGTAGGTCTAGAGCACAGTAAATTACTAGCAGAAGACATCGTACACATAGCCAATAAAGATAATGTCCTCATCATGGGTGACTTTAGCACACCTACAGTAAATTGGGACTCTCTAATAGGTAGTACCCAACATGAGAAAACCCTGCTTTCAACCTTTATTGACTTAGGCCTTACACAACTTATAAAAGAACCTACTAGAGGTCAAAATGTACTAAATCTCATAATAACCAATAAGAAACATAATATCTCTAATATCACTATACAGGACCCACAAAGAAATAGTAACCATATGTCCATTCATTTTCATATCTGATATGATCACCATCCCCTCACTAATACATTGAAGCTGAAACAATACAAAAAAGCAAATTTTACAGAAATAAATAAACAACTAAATAATACCCATTGGGAAAGTATATTATCCCCCCTTCCTCTCAAAGAAACCTGAGACTATTTTAAAAACAAATTATGTGACTTACTGGTGTTGTACATCCACATTAAAAACAAATATAATAAAAAAAGGAAAGTCCCCTCATGTTTTAATAAATTCATAAAAGAACAAATCACATGTAAAAAAAAACCTTTACTCATCTCAAAATAAATGTCTCGACAATCAAAAAATGAAAGCCCTGAATCTGTATAGAGAAGCAGTCAAGGAGTTAAAAAAATGTATCCTACTGGCTAAAAGAAATCTTTAATTCAGGATAGCACATACTAAGGAGTGTCATAAGTCCTTATTTTCCTACCTCAATGGGAAAAAGAAAAGGAAATAATAAGGCAGTTGGCCCAATAGCAATCAATGGTTTAGTAATCACATCCAATAAAGAAACTGCAGGTGCCTTCAATAGCTATTTCTGTTCATTTTTTTCTAAAGACTCACAAAAAAAGTCCACCAATCACATCAGCACCTTTACAGATTACTACTACTGACACCATAAATGTGCTTAAAATACTAAAAAAAACCAAAACACTAGTCCTGGCCCAGATGTGTTACACCCTAATCTTCTTATGGCAACACTGAATGCATTACGCCTACCATTAACTATAATATTTAATAAATCACTACATGAATCAGCTGTTCCGACAGATTGGCTCACAGCTTCTGTTATGCCAATTTTTTTAAAAAAGGAAATCACTCAACTATAGAAAATTATCAGCCCATCAGTCTTGCATCAATCCCATGTAAACTCATGGAAAAGATTATTAAAACCCTGATGGAAGCAGAAATGGAATCTCTGAATATTTCTGACCTCTCTCAACATGGATTTAAACAAGGCTATTCATGTTCTAACAACCTTATTTTCTTTTACAATCATATCAGTCTAGGGCTGCATTCTAATATCCTTATGGATATCATTTTACTAGATTATAGTAAAGCATTTGACAGAGTATTACATACCAAATTTGTTACACAAACTTTCCTTCCTAGGGTTCTCTACCACTAGGGTTAAGTGGATTGACGGTTGGCTTGGGGAAGAACCCAAAGAGTCAAAATAAACAGATTTCTATCAGATATTGGGAATGTCACTAGTGGTGTTTCCAGGGCTCGGTCCTGGGACCAACACTCTTTAAGATCTTCATTAGTGATATCTGGATACTGGATACTGGATACACCACTTACCCAAGTGATTGACATGCCAACCAGGCACAACACCAAAACTGGCAACCACTCACTTCTTGACTGGGCACTTGCCTCAAACCCCTCTCGGATACAGACTGCTGGGATTATGTCTGACTCCTTGAGCGATCACTGCCCTATCTACTGTATCTGGTCCAATAAACCTCCCAGACTTGCTGCCAGAGTGATTGTTGCGAGGGATTTCAGCTGATTTGAACCAGCTGACCTCTGCTCTAACCTCCTGAAGGTGGAATGGGGTCCCATTGTCTCCCTTCCCACAATCAACGTGGCCCTTGAATATTTCACCAAGATGTTCTTGGGCATAGCTAACCAACATGCCCCCTGGAAAAAACTCAAGAGCTCAGGGAAAATGCCACAAATGGCTAAACCCTGAGCTTAAACACATAATGCGAGTCCGGGAAAAGGTATGGGGGCTCCACAAATCCTCCGGTAGCAATCCGGACTGGGAGAAGTATCAGCGCCTGAGGAACCAATGTAAAAAAGCCACAAAACAGGCCAAATCAAAATTCCTCAGGGACCTCCAAACAGGCAATCTAAGAGACCCAAAGAAATTCTGGGGCCATATAAACTTTCTCCTTAAAGGCCACACAAGGGAACACGATGCCTTGGTCCTAGTTGGGAACTCACTTACCAACGACCCCACCAAAGTGGCTGAAGCATTCTGCGTATCCTTTACAAACCCTACTGGCTGCCTCCCAACAGTGCCAGGCACCCCCTACTCACCTGCCCAGACACAGTGCTTTCTCGCCCCTTATTCCACCTGAAACTAGTGGACCCCAGCACAGTACTGCCACTCCTGTGCAAAATAAACCCTGACTCTTCCTCTGGGAATGACCTGCTAGAACCCCAGCTGCTGAGGGCTGCAGCACCGGCCATTGTCTACCCCGTTGCCCTACTTATCAACAGATCCCTCCTAGAAGGAATGGCCCCCCAGTAAATGGAAAGTTGCCACCATAGTCCCAGTCCACAAAAAAGGAACTAGGGACAGGGTGGAGAACTACAGGCCCATCTCTCTGGGAAAAATTCAGGAAAGACTAGTCTATGATCAACTTCAAGACTACCTGGAACAACACCTACTCCTCTCCAAAGTCCAGCATGGCTTTTGGAAAGGCCATGGCACTGCCACTGCCCTTATCAGGCTGACATCAGACATACTCAATGCCATGGACCAAGGCACCCCTATGGGCGCACTATTCATTGATCTCTCCAAGGCCTTTGACTTGGTCAGTGATAAGCTTCTCCTAACTAAGCTTCATTGGCTTGGCATGGATCAGCTCTCACTCTCCTGGACCACAAGCTACCTGACAAACTGATCACAAACAGTCCGCTGGCAGGGAATCCAATCAAACCCAGGCTTGTGACCTCTGGGGTACCCCAGGGCTCCATCCTGGGCCCCCTACTATTCTCACTATTTTTGAACAACCTTGAAGAGGATTGTGCACCTTGCAACCTTATCCTCTATGCAGATGACACTGTAATCTACCTCAGTGACCCCCAACCCACAGTCATCTCAGCCAAACTCCAAGCTTGCCTTGCAAAGCTTGAAGCATGGTTTACTGCCAACCACCTAAAACTAAATGAGGAGAAAACAAAAGCAGTCCTTTTCTGGACCTGATGGCTGGGCAATGACTGAAGCGGTCTACTCCAACTATCGTCAGCCCAAAGAAAGTGTGTCGAGGTCACTGACCAGTTTAGGTATCTTGGGGTTATCCTTGACCAAGAGCTAACCTACAAACCCCATATAGATGTCTTAACAAAATCTATCCACCAGAGGCTGGGCCTCCTACACTGCCTTGGAAACTGCCTCTCTGGAGAAGCTCGATGAGCCATTGCAAACTGCAACCTCCTTCCCTCATTGCTATATGGCTCCCCACTACTACAGTCCCTCAGAGAGACTGAGCTAAACAAGCTCTCCACCCTCTACCACTGCATTGCTTGCTTTGGAATTCACTCCTCCCCAAGAAGACATCACTGCGATGCTCTTAAACACCTCCACTGGCCAACACTAAGGCATAAACTATCCTTCTCCTCTGCCTGCCTTATCTACAAATTCTCCTCCTTATGCCACCAGCCCCACCTTAGTGACCTGCTCACCCCTAAGGTCTCCATTCAAACCTTTGGTCTACTTCCAGTCAGCTTCTGAACATACCCCGCATCAGGATCAACCAAGGAAAGCGCTCCTTCCATTTCACTGCCCCACACCTCTGGAACTCGCTCCCTTCTACCCTCCTGGACAAACCCTCCCTCTGCTCATTCAAAGCTGGTCTTAAAGCCTACCTTATTGAACTGAGCCTCTGTTGCTGCAACCGCTAGACAATGCACCCAACCTTACCCCTCTAAATTGGTAACAGACAAAACTCTCACTCCCTCTGGACTAGCTAACCTCTAAAGCTAATATCTCTGTAGGCAAATGTACCCCACTGCCAATGTATGTACTCTGGCACTGTTTCTTACTGTATGTACTCTGACACTGTCTTATTGTTCCCTTGCCTCATGTACAAACTGTGTATGTATTTTTGAAACTGTCTTATTGTATCCTTATGTAAAGTGGTTGGTGTACTCAACCCCGGGTTACCCCTGAAAAAGGTATCTTTGGTCTCAGAGGGCTTACCTGGTAAACAAAATCTAAATAAAATAAAATAAAAATACAAAGATCAGCCATACATATATATATCCAAATTCACTGATGATACTAAACAGGGGAAAAGTAGACAGTTACATTAATATTTATTTATTTTATTTATTTATTTCAGATTTGAAGAAATACCTTTGAGTCGCAGACACATTTACAAAGGTTCCATGTCACATAGCCTAGATACAGACAAAACTTTACAACGAATGCGCTCAGAGCATAAAGATTCAGATTTTTACAAAGAACAGACCAGGCTAACATTAAGATACTAGGGTTACTTAGTATAGTTAATTACCTAGTACATAAATGCAGATATAGTACAGTATTTGGGCACTTAAGAGAAGAGGCAGGCCAGCGACCATTGTCAGATATGACCTCCCTATTAAACAATCTTGCCGCTATTGAACACTGGGTTAAGGAAAACTAAATGTTTTTCAATACTCAAAAATGTACAGTAATACATCTTGGGGAAAGAACAATCCTAACCAGTCATATACTCTAAACAATACTACATTAAAAATCTCTACTTGTGAGAAAGACTTAGGCATTACAATAAATAATAAGTTGACCCCCACGGATCATTGAAAGAAGGTAGCAAATCTTTCGAATGCACTATAATGGTGGATTAGTAATACATTTGTTTCAAAAATTGAAAAGTGCATTATTTCCTTATATAGATCCCATATAAGACCATATTCTCATTGCTGGTCAGCATTCTGGAGCCCATATTTAATTAAGGACATAGATAGGATAGAAAGTATACAGCACAGAGCAACTAGAATGGTCCCCAATCTAACCTATTCTAGATATGATGGTAGATTAGAAAAAAACAAAAGCACCACATGTCAGCGGCAGACACACAGTTGACACCCCCCACAGTGACACATGAAGACCACTGCACAGCAACCAGATGCATGCTAGACCAACAGACTGTACAGTGATGCAGCACCCACCACAGACCCCTAGTTGGACACTGTCTCGCCCAGCCACTGCACACCACTCAACCAACTGACATCACCTTGACCGACCCAATGCAGGAGCCCCCGCACGGCGGTGACCGTGGGCGAGTGGAGTCAAGTACACAGGGGAACAGATAGTCAGACCCGTGAGGCACAATGGCAAGCAGGGCATGCTTTGGCACACAGGACAGGACTGCATACACTGCGGTGAACAGCCAGCACCAGCCACAGTGCAAAGGCACATGCCAAGCATGCAAGCACCTGGATCCATGGACCAAACAGGGTGCACTGCAGTGGTGGATGCATGATACCAGTGGCAGCTGGGGGGGGTTACACAGTGGGTTGAGTACACCCTGGAGGCTGAGACCTGGTGGCTGCCATTCAATGCCAGCCCCAGCAGAGCTAACACTGTGGTGGTGGGTCACTCTGTTACTGTTGTAGCTGCTGCGGCTGTCAGGCTATTCTGCGTCGGTATCATGGTGTCGCTGTTGGGTTGTCGCTCTGACACCGTACTTCCTGAAAAAACAGGTCTCCACTCATTAAAAACAAGAAGATGCAGAGGTGATCTTCTGCTACTATACAAAATCCTTCAATCACCTATATTGATGAAACAATGTGACAACTGTTATGCCTATCATAAAATTGTTCCAAGACTACACAATAGGCAGCTTAATATTGAGAAAGTATGAATAAATGAAAGACTACACTTCAACACCATCCAGGCCCCAAGATTTTGGAATATGCTCCCCCAAGAGTTAGTTGATTGTAATAACTTCAGCAATTTCAAAAAAACATTTAGACATATGGCTTTCATCCAATCCCCCCCTAAGATAAATGGCCCACAGCTGTGGGAGACAATCTCAATGGGCTATGGCCCTCTTTAATCCATACCAACCAAGCAAAAAGGTGCTCCCAAGGATTCCAGGTGTTGCACTATCTTTTCCTTAAGGAGTGCCTCCATAAGCTCCAACATTCGGCCTCTTCAAGTCAAAGCTGCGCCTCTCACTGCTTGTATCCTGTGATTGCCCATCTTAACATTTCCACCATTCCAGCTGCACATGCCCCAGCACCCAGCATTTACAATCAGTCTTTGCAACTCTAGCACCTTACCTGTCATATTTCCTCGACAAGATCCCCTGGCTGCACTGTCTCCCGCTCTCACCTACCTCCTCCCCCATATCTCCACTACTGCCCCTGCCCCCAACCACCTCCCATACTCTCCCTTACCCCTACACCTTCTACCCCCTCAATCTCCTACCCTCACTTCTTCCCCACCAACCCCCTCCTCCCTTGTCTTGCTCATAGCTCAAGTCTTTGTACTGGTTATTATGTGTCTGTAAGTCAGTAACTGTATGTTTGCAACTAAAAATGATGACTGTTGCACATGCTGACGTGGAACCTTTGTAAAATAGCCTCGGCTCAATGGTATTGTAATCCTAGATTGAAATAAATAAATAAATAATCTTGCCCACTACTGAGGTAAGACTGACTGGTCTGTAGTTCCCTGCCTCCTCCCTGATGCCACTCTTGTGGAGCAGGATCACATTAGCCCTTCTCCAGTCTTCTGGGACTCTCCTGTGCTCAGAGACTCACTAAACAGTTATGCTAATGACTGCTAGTTCCACCCTTAGCTCCTTTACCACCCTGGGATTTATGCCATCAGATCCTATTGCCTTGTCCACCCTGAGCTTAGTGAACTCTTGTAGGAGTCCTTTCTTTTGTGAAGGAACTAGTGCACACCTCCCTCCCCCCGTGTCCACGGTGCTGAGCTGTGGGCCATGCCCTACCTTCTCCTCAGTAAATACTGAGCAGAAGTATCTATTTAGGATAGATGCTTTTCCTTGGTCCACCTCTACATATGCCTCCTTATCACCTTTGATCTTAGCAATACTCAGTCCAGACCCTCTCCTTTCACTAATATATCTATAGAAAGTATGTTCCCCTTCTAATACTGTCTGTGCTAGCACTTCCTCAGTTTGGGACTTTGCCTGCCTTACTGACTGTCCAGCTTCCCTTAGAGAACTTTGGCATGCCTCCCTATCTTCATCCCACTGCATTCCCTTATATTTCCTGAAGGCCAACCTTTTGGCTCTGACCTTTTCTTCTACTGGTTTTGAGAATCAAAGTGGTTTCCTCTTTCTTTTGCTGTTGCTGTTCTCCCTTAAACAATTGGAAGTTGGTTCAAGTATTGCATCCTTAATGCTTGCCCACTTTGCCTGTACCCCCTCACCTGTATTTCTTCTTGCCTGGGCTAGCTTAACTCTGTTGGCCATCTTATCAAAGTCGGCTCCTCTGAAGGCCCATATTTTTGTCTTGGAATGGGATGATTTAGTTCTACTAGTCAAATGTAATCATACCATGTGATGGTCACTGACCCCAGGTGACCTACCTGGAGATCTGTGATCCTTTCCCCATTAGTCAATTCTAGATCCAAGATAGCCCTGTCTCTTTTGGGTCGTTGTACCAATTGTTTGAGGCTCTTCAACTTCAGGGAATCCACTAAGTGCCTAGTTCTGGCAGATGTTCTGGCTAGACCAATCTGTATCTGGCATGTTGAAGTCTCCCATTAGCAAAACCTCCCCTTTAGCTGTCATGTTTTGTGTATCTTCTAACAGTATTGTGTCTATATCCTCCCCTTGGTCTGCAGGCCTGTAGACGATTCCATGTGATAACGGTGATCGAGGACTAGAGATCGCCTTTTGGGTGAGTGTACATCACTGAAAATTAATTTCAGTGATGTATACTCATAGCGAACAGTAAGAGGGTGCTTGAGAGTTAGGTTTCTTTATTTTATGTTGTGGGCTGTGCCCCCACACCCCCTACTAAAGGATTCTCAACTCAAGAGGGGGTGTATGTCGGGGCGTGCAGAACTAAAAAAAAAAAGCGAAGTCCAGACCAGATCAAAAAACTCGAGTGCACTAAGAACCAAACCCGGCACCTTCCCAACCCCAGCCTGACACCATCCTACCATGCCACATGGCCAGCTCAGCACCCCACCACTGCACTACACCCCACAAACTCTCCTTCCCTTCTGCCCATCGCACAGTGTGGTCCTCCCCACCACCCCTGTCCATGTCTGTAC
The DNA here is from genome assembly GCA_016271365.2 of Neoceratodus forsteri. Taxonomy (NCBI): domain Eukaryota; kingdom Metazoa; phylum Chordata; order Ceratodontiformes; family Ceratodontidae; genus Neoceratodus; species Neoceratodus forsteri. The sequence continues at coordinate 13,722,274 of CM028130.1, forward strand.
ATAGCAACATCCAGTTGCTATATTTGATTACCACACTATCCAGTCACCCCCCTGCCAGGTAGCCCTGTGCACAGGCTCCATGATTGAGTCACCCTTTTTGAAAGCACTCAATCGTGGTAACCTTGCACATGGGATACCCCTGTAGATGACCCCAGTTCATATGGCTGTTCTATTTCCTGTTGCCAGGGTGATGTATTGTTCTTCTGGCTCCTTATGTGTTTTCTGAATTTTTGAAGCTTTGATATTTTCACTGACAGAAAGGGCCACTCCACCCCCCCCCTTTTTTTCACCTTAGTCTCTTCTGAACAGTACATAGACGGGTACGGTAGTCTCCCAAGTGTGGTTACTGGTGAACCATGTCTCGCTAATGGCTACTATGTCTAATTTAGCCTCTGTCATTGTTGCCTCCATGTCTGGGATCTTGTTTCCCAGACTGTGGGCATTTGTGTACATGATTTTCCATTGGCCAGATTTTGGTACGTTAGTTGTGGGATGAGGTCTGACTTTTCTCCAGTGCATCATATGGGGAGCTGGACCTTTTACCTCACCTGGTGATGCAAATGAACTACAAACATGTTGAACTTCTGTTTGATCACAAGCTGAGAAGAAGTGCAATGTATTGGGTGTTGCACCCCTCTCCCCATTTGCTAGTTTAAATATTCTGCAGAGACACCAAATCTCTGCACCAGTGCACTGACTCCCTCCTTAATTAGGTGCAGTCCATCAAATTTAAAGAACTTTCAGTCCCAAAACTATTGTCAGTTACCTACAAGTTTGTGTCCTTTTTTCCTGGCACCAACCCTTGAGCCACATGCTTAGCTCACATATCTCCCCTTCTCTGACCTTTCGCCCATCTGCCCCCCTGACCCAGCCTGGCAGGACCTCAGAGATGGAGATGCCAGCTGAAATGGATAACAATTTGCCTCCCAGCTTGGTCAGGTGTTCCTCGGTCTCCACAACTGACTGACTGGCTGGCTAGGTCATTAGTTACTTTGTGTATCAGAACATCAGTGTTTTCTCTTGCTTCCGGCATGATTTTAGCAATACAGTCAGTGTCTCTCCATGCTGATGTACCTGAGATACATCTCAAGGAGTGGAATGACAACCCTCCCTTCCCCAGGAGAGGAGAACAGTCCATTGGAAGCTCAATCCTCTACCTCCCCTGCAGATCTCTGGCATCTCGAGGCTGCTTCTGACCCCAGGTGGTTGATGTGGTGCAAGGCGTGGTGTCTAGCACCTCAACCCTCTGCACCACTGGGCCAGCCCATGCAGTTCTTTTTCAAACATTTGCAAAATTCCTATCAGTTTCCTCCCAATGTTGATTTAGTGCATTTTCACATGTGATTTCAATGTAGTAGAAGTTCATTTACAGTTCTGTAAGAAATATAGAATTTATCCTGTGGGACCCATGTGTCTTTCGCAATATATTGCCATTCATGATTCATGAACAGCCCTCAGTCTGCCTAATACCATTAATATTCAGCCATTTTTTTAACAGTATAGTTCCAGACAACCTGAGCTCTTTGTCTGTGAGCTCGACCACTGATCATCCTCATTCTGCAAATGAATGTGTGCGTGCATGAGTTATGAACTTTTTATCCCCCTGGTATTTTATTGATTCTCAAGCTAGGCAGAATTCTAAGTTGAAATATTCTGTATACATCCAAATAAAATCACTCTAACCCACAGAAAGAAAGTTAAGAAACTGCTGAATCTTTGGCTTCAGGCATGCACTATATACTGTACACACAGTGCACATGCCCAGAGCAAAGAATTCTGCAGTTTCTTGTCTTTTTTAATATGGTTTAGAGTGCTAATTTTTAGATGTAAGCAGCATATTTCGACTAACCTAATTTCACAATCAATAAAAAGATCAGGGGGCATAAAAAATTCATAACTTGTGAATACAGAAGTCTAGTTGCAGTACAATCTTGGGTTGTCTGGAATTACGTTGTTAAATGCTGAATATGAATTGTCTTAAGCAGATTGGGGCAATTCAGTACAATGGGATTGGGAATGACAAATCCATACAGTATGTCCCAATCAAATACCACACTCTACAGTACAGTACTGCAATGAAATCAGGCTTTGACTCTCTGGTTTAGCATTTTCAATGAGTTGGGCAATGTGTTCACTGCACATTTCACTGAATTAATAACAGTTTTAATAGAGCTGCTGCTTTGTCGATTCATTGCAATGAGGATTGCACACATTAAAGGATACCTAAATCATCTTGTTCACACTATTTTTAAATGACTTCATACTCTTGTAAAGAAGAGGCTGTTTACATTTATACTGAAACTGCATTGATTAAAGCAGGATAAATGTAGTTTCATGGCATTTGAAAATCATAAACACAGCCTCTCCTGATTCAAAAATTCTGTTCTAAGAATCCTAAAAAGGTTGCTTGATGATGTCACTACAGAAAGAGAGATGCCTAGCTGTGCAAATGTATTCTAGCTGTGCTAACTGTATTCAAATGTGAATAACTTTAAAATGAAAAATGATAGCATGGTACTGTGAGCACAAAAGTTGTTCAGCACAAAAATATCTACACAATGATTGGTGTTTCATTTATAGATACTGTTTAGTTTTTTTTAAAAAATTAGTAAAAAAGGCAGCAGAAATTCAATAGTTTTTCACTTTTTCAACAAACAAATGCAAATAATATTAAAATGGAAAATTATAACATGGTACTGAAAGCATGACATTTTTTCATCACAAAAATAACTACAAAATGAGTAGTGTTTCATTCACAAATGCCTTTTAGTTTTTTTATAATTATCAGAAAGCAGCAGAAAGTTCAATTATTTTTCCTTTTTACAACAAACAACTGCAAACAGCTTTAAACTGAAAACTGATAGCATGGTACTTTGAGCACAAACATTGTTCAGCACAAAATATCTATCAAATGAGTGTTTTTTCATTTATAGATACCTTTTAGATTTTTATAATCAGCAAAAAATGTCAGGAAATTATTTTTTTTTTCACTTTCATTGAAGGTATGACATAAATGGAATAAGCTACTTCCATACTGGAAATATTGTTAAAATGTTTTGTTCTCATGCCCTCCTCCAATTAACCAAACTGCAATTTGATTTTAAAATAGTTCCCACTTCCTGCCTACCAAATGGGGGAAGAGGGTACAAAACTCTTATATGCTTAATGTTTCCATTTCTATTAGGGGAGGAGGTGCAAATCCCTGGAATACAGTACCTGTGTCCAATGCTATCTGTACAGTGACCTGGCACTGTAGTCACTGAGCTGACAGTCACTGTGAAAGTTTCACTTTCTGTGATGCATACCATTCAGATTTATATGGCATGGTAGGACCAGAACAAACTACTTGTATTCTGAACCTCCAAGCATTTGAAGTTGGAGATTCTTTTGGAACAGCAAATATCAATGGAAGGCATACGACTGAGAAGAGTGATGCTTTTCTGACTCTCACTAAATATTCAGACTCTCTTGCATTAGTAGTGACAGTTTAAGGTGACCCTGTTAAGTAAAGCAGCAGTGCAATGAAAGTGGGCAACAAATGTGACCCTACCTATTTTACTATCTAATATTCCAGATGTCTTCCAGTTTCATTTGTTGGTAAAATGTTTCAGTTCTACCAAAATGTAAATATTTAATAAATGTTTTCATTTACTTTTCTCAAAGGTTAGAATCCAGAAAAAAAGGATGGTCAGCACATTTAGCTTAGAAATCCCATTGTAAACCTGACAAGGGTTAGGATCAAGGAAATAAAAAAAACTCACGGTGCGCTGCATAGGAGGTACCTAGAAAAGTGCATTTGACAGACATGTTAATATTTTTATTTACTCTAGCTGACACTAGCTTTATTTGTAAAATGCTTTTTGTTGCATTGCTGCTTTATTAAACAAATATAAGGGGAAGGTTTATGAAAGTTGGCAGGAAATAATTTTCAACATGCTTACACCTAAATTAACTTTTACAGATTTCTCTTGATAGTAAAAGATGTTTGGCATGAAACTATGGTTGCTATTTGTTGTTAAAACATTTTTATTAAATGTTAGAGTAACTGAATTTATTGTTTTTAATAAAACATATTTACTTAGGATAGCTTATCTGAAAGGCAGTGTATTGTCTTTAGCAAGGCACTGCTTCTACAAATTGTTGCAGTTGGGCTGCCAGGAGCACTATGAGGTTAAGTGACTTCCCTGTGGTTATACAATGGGTATTTGGCTCTAGAAGCAATTAAACCTGCAATATTCTGGTCCTCAACCCAGTGTTCTGTCCACTATACCACACTGCTTCATTCATCGAATGTAGAGGTGTCCTATGCATGGATAGCAGTCAACACTGAAGAGGGAGAATAAAATGTACATATAGTGGCAACTGAATAAAAATAAACTAGAAGCAATCTATAAAAAGCACCTCTATCCATGATCCTATGTCTTTTCTGTCATCATCTTGACTGCCTACATCCCTTTTATTGCTTTGATTCCCATCCATCCCTTTGTTTCTTATAATTTTCCAGCGTCTCAATTGTTACTCTTTTCAAAAATCCACATTATCCCGCTTGTCTCTATTTTCCCATCTCTACTCTTCCCTTTCTCAGCTATGTACTTGAGATGGTGACTTTCTCTCTGCTCACTGTACAAATCTTCCACTGCAACATTCACAATCACTTTAATTCTGGTTTCCATTTCGATCACATCAAGGAACCTGCTATCATTTATTTTGTTAACAACCTGATTCTTTCATCTGACTTTGAAAACACAGAAAAACATACTGTAGAATAACAAGACAGAAAAAGACTGGAGGCCATCTAGTATACTGTTCCTATAAACACGTCATACTAGCCTAGTGCTTTGCGTGCACTGCCAGCCCCTAATGGCAGGTTAGCACTCTTCCCCTTGCTTTGCACCTTCCTCCCTCCCTCATGCCTATCAACTTTTTATGCTAATCCCAACTCCTCTTGAAGCCCTCCGTGGTTTCCATTTCCACCACCTTCTTCAGCAATCCATTCCACTTGCCTACCACTCTGTCACTAAACGCCTCATCTGGTCATTTCTGAAATGTCCACCCATATCCTCTTGTGGTGTTCCCCTCTTGGTGACTGAAAAAAACTGTTTCTGTCTACCCTGTTTTTTTTTTCGTTTGAGAAACTGAAAAGTTTCTATTACGTCATCCTACTCATTTCTGGTCTACAGTGAGTACCTGCTAAGGCTGCAGAGGTGCTTCTTATAATATTTGCCCTTCAGACCTTGAAGCACCCTGGTCATCTTTCTAGGCTCCCACTCCCGTCAGTCCAGTCCACCTTTACTGTAAGTGGGGGCCCCAGAACTGAACACAGTACTACAGGTGCAGTCACATTAGAGAGTTGTACAAGTGGGCAAAATTGCATTCTCATTTCTACTGGAACCCCCAAGCACCTCAGCATTCTGTTTCCTCTCCCATATGCTTTCATTGGTCTGAGCATTGACCTTTAAATTGTCTGCCATAATCACACCTCGGTCAATTTTTTCTTATATCTGGGCTAATCTCACACACTCAAGCCAATATTTTGTTTTAGGATTGTTTCTAACAATATGCATGACTTTACATTTTTTGCAATGAACTTGAGCTGCCAAACCCCAGACCTCTGTTCTAACTTTCCTAGATACCTTTTGATGTTTCTGGCACCCTCTGCGCTGTCTACATTCCCACATAGCAGTGTATTATATGTAAAAAGGCTGATCTTACTCTGTATCCTTTCTCCTGTGTTGCACATAGGTTCATTATTTACAGGTTCAAGTCAAATAGCTTGGAAGCCAATAAAAGACTCACCACTAACAGTGGATGTATCCTAATATTTCTCCTCCCATGTGTAGCTCTAACTGGTATTTAAAGGTGACCATGTAAGGTGCTCCTACCACTGTTTCTGGTAAACCATTCCACACATTCACTGCTCTCTGGTTAAACCAGTGCCCCCTTTTTGTAGTCCTGTGTAATTTCTCTTTCCACTGATAGGGATGACTTTTTAGTACTGTGTCTTGGTTTTCCTTTCTAGTTAAACCTGCAGATTCCCAAATCACCTAATCTTGGAGGGGATCTATCTATATATATATAGCGTAAGTCCCCTCTGATTTTACGATATCCCTGAGGTACACCACTAATTTCATCCATCTTACCAGAGTGCTGACCATTGACCTCTGAGTCATACCCCCCAGCCAGTTCTTGATGTACCTAGTCAGTAATGCCCCTAGCCCCAGGTCCCATAACTTCTTAATTTCCTGTACTTCTGTGGCCATTCACATTCAAGTGGACAGTATAGTGGCCTATGCCTCTAACACCTCTACTTCTTAACTGGCTGCTCAACTCTAACTGCATTTCTCCAACATCCAGCATTGGTTCCAGAATAATATATTTTCCCTCAATGACAGAAGAAGAATGGTTTCGATTACCTTTGGTACCAGACTGATGTTGCCCAGACTCACTCCCTCCCCTCCTTCCATGCACTGTATGGCATGCTGACTGAGGACATCTCCTCTTTCAAATACCTTGAGGTTTGCATTGACCATCACCTTGACTTCTCTGTGCATGCAGATACCATCCACCAGAAGCTTCACCCCAGGCGTGAAGCTGTTTACAGGAATAAAGCACAGATTTCACTTCCTGCACAAAAAGCACTCCTTTTAAAAATGATCCTCCCAAATTCAGACTCTGGTGACATGGTCTATAGTGTTTCTCCAAAGTCCAGTCTCATTAGACTGGAATAACTCTTTTACTCTTTCTGTCAGTTTTCATGGACTGTCTCCCTTGCACCCACCAGTTTTTCTCTATTCCCCCGTCTATCCCTCCCATCCTTTGATGACAGGCTTCTCTTTCACTGTGCCCCCTTTATTTCCTAAGCCCAGCTTGTCACCCTCCTCCCCACCATACACCCCTCCTTTCATCCACCTCCGTTGTGATTTTCTCTCTCTCTCTCTCTCTCTCTCTCTCTCTATCTATCTCTCTCTCTCTCCATAACTTTGAACCTAGCCCCTCACCATTTATTACTTGAAATCTTCTACAGGTCAAGCTGCTTTCTCTTTACAGTTCCATAAGCTCTGGTTTTCCCCTTCTCCTTCTATCTGCTTTACCTCTCCCTCCTTCTCCCTCATATCTCTCCTTTGTAACCTCTACTCACTCCTTTAACTGTCCCTGACTGCACTGTGACTTGGCATCCTCACCCCTTACTCTTTCCCTCTAGGCCCAGTATCATCTAGTGTTTTGTATGTGGCCTGTATGAAATCTATTATTCTATGCATGTGTCCATTTGATTATAGCTAATGTATGTTTATTTTACGCTTTGTTTGTCACATCTACCAACTGTATCTTTCTAGGTTTATATTATTTTATATTGCTATGTTATTTATTGCACAGTGTTGTCAAGTTTTATCATATGCCACTATCCCCACCATTCGCATCTGGAAACTAACTGTTATTAGTTTAGTATGCCTTTTCTGATAAAACTTTTAAAATTAATAACTAATTATACAACAGTATCAAAAATACTGGTTCCTGATTGGATGGCTGGCATGATTTACAATGTGTAAATCATAGTATGACCCCATGGGAAAAATGCTAGCCAGCCATATCAGGAACCCCTTTTTGAAATCACTCTGACCTCCCAAAGATCAAACAGCAAAACTGGCTAACCACCGCATTCACTGCAACAAAAAGTGCAAAATTCAAACATGCACAGTACCACACACCAGCCCTCAGCAAAGTCACTGTAAATTATACAAATCCACCCCAAAGAAACATAGAAGTATAGACTTTGATGACAGATAAGGACCGCTTGGCCCACCTAGTCTGCTCATTTCCCTACCTAGAGGATAAGCTGCAGATCCTATTTAACCAACAGCCTATTTCTTCCTACCCCCCACAAAAATTGCCTTATGTCTGTCCAATGAATTCTTGAATTCTCCCACAGTTCTAGACCCCACAACCTCCTCAGGAAGGCTGTTTCATGTGTCCACCACCCTCTCTGTGAAAAAATACTTCCTCACATTGCCCCTGAGCTGTCCCCCATCTTCAAATTGTGTCCCCTTGTTCTTGCACATCTCTTTTTCTGAAAGATGCTACCCTCTTGGACTTTGCTGATTCCACTGAGGTACTTAAACATTTCTATCATGTCCCCCCTCTCCCTCCTTTCCTCAAGGGAATACATATTAAGCTCCTTTAGCCTCTCCTCATATAGCTTCTCTTGCAGACCCTGCACCATTTTAGTTGCCCTCCTCTGAACTGCCTTCATCCTGTCCATGTCCTTGTGGAGATGGGGTCTCCAGAACTGGATGCAGTACTCCAGATGGGGTCTCACCAACTGTCTGTACAGGGGATAACAACTTCTTGTTTTCTGCTTGTGATGCCTCTCCCTATACATCCCAGTATCCCCCCAGCCCTCCCTACTGCCTTCTCACATTGCTTGCCAACCTTAAGGTCATCTGATATGATTACCCCCAGGTCCCTTTCCATTTTTGTTGTTGTTACTACCTCCCCCATTGTGTAATCTTTCCCTGGGTTTTTGTTTCCCAGGTGCATTACTTTGCACTTCTTTGCATTGAAATCCAAGCTGCCATACTTCTGACCATTCCTACCAACCTTGCCAAGTCCCTTCTCATCCTTTCAATGCCTCCTTGTGTATCAGCCCTGTTGCAGATCTTTGTGTCATCTGCAAAGAGGCATACTTTTCCTTTCAGTCCCTCTGCAGTGTCACTTATAAAGACATTAAAAAGGACTGGATCCAGTAATGAACCCTGCGGTACCCAACTAGTAAGACCTCTTTCTTCAGATTGGACTCCATTTACAATTACATTCTGTGTCCTGTTGTTCAGCCAGTGTTTTACCCAGGCTACCACCCTGGGACTCACTCCAAGGCTGGTTAATTTGACTACTTATCTTTTGTATAGGACTGTGTCAAATGCCTTGCTAATGTCTAGGTAGACCATGTCCACAGCCCCTTCCTGGTCTACTACTTTGGTCACCCAGCCAAAGAAATCAATTAGATTCATCTGACATGACCTTCCTGCTGTGAACCCATGGTGCCTTGGCTGCCCCACTGGCCTCTAGGTACGTAACAATTCTTTCCTTCAGAAGTGATTCCATCACTTTCCCTGCCACAGAGGTCAAACTGACAGGTCTGTAGTTTCCTGCCTCTGTCTTGCTCCCACTTTTGTGAAGGGGAATCACATCAGCCTTCTTCCAGTCCTCAGGTACCACACCATCCTCCCATGAGTTGTTATAAAGGGTAGTCAGTGGTGATACTAGTTATCTGCTTAATTCTTGTCGAATTCTGGGATGAATTCCATCTGGCCCCATTGCTTTGTCCACCTTCAGTTTTAGGAGTTCTTTCAGAACCCTTTCTTCTGTGAAAGGACTGGGATAGACCCCCCTCTCCAGAGTGCTTTTGTTAATTGGATTAGGCACCTCCCCCACTTCCTCTTTTGTGAATACTGAACAGAAGTATTCATTCAGTATCCCTGCTTTTTCCCTGTCACTCTCTGTCCACCCACCATTCATTCTATTCAGCCTCACTATCCCTCCCTCCCTTTGTCTTTCTAAGCTCCCTGATATACCTATAAAAGGTTTTATCCCCCGTCTTAACCGAGTTGGCTATCTTTTCCTCAGTTTATGCCTTTGCTATTCTGACTACCATCCCTGTTTCCTTCTGCCTTAACTGGTACAGTTCTCTGTCCTGCTCCTTCTATGTTTCCTTATACTTCCTAAATGCTATATTTTTCTCCCTAACATTCACCGCCACTTCTTTTGAGAACCATAGTATCTTTCTTTCATTTTGATTTGTTTATTTGCTTCACACAAATGCTTATTGCCTCTGCAATGGCAGTTTTGATATTTCCTCATTGTTGCTCCACCCCCCTCTAGCCTGTTTTCTAGTGCTTTTCTAAGGCACACTCTCATCTTGCCAAAGTCAGCTCTCCTGAAGTTCAGAACCCTCACTTTTGTATGGATTGACTCTGTAGCTGAGTTTATCATGAAGCATACTGTTTGGTGGTCACTTGTTCCCAAATGGCTACCCACTTTTCTAGATCTGAGATCCTCTCACTGTCCCCATTTGAGAGTATGAGGTCTAAGATTGCTCTCTCATGAGTAGGTTCCAAAACTAGCTGTCTGAGGCATGCCACCTAAAGGGCATCAAGAATGGCCCTGCTTTTGGAAGTGGCTACAGCAAAGGTGCTCCAGTTAACATCTGGCATATTAAGGTCCCCCATCAACAGTATCTCCTCTTTCTCTGCCATCTTAAGTATGCCTTCTATCATATCCTTGTCCATTCCCTCCCCCTGACATGGGGGTCTGTATACGATCCCTGTGCAGATTGTGGTGCCATTTCCAGTCTCTAAGGTGACCCACAGTGCCTCCTCTCCTCCCTGTTTACTCTTTCATTCAGTTGCTTTTATCCCTTCCCTTACATAGAGAGCTACTCCCACCTTCTGCCCTCCCTGTCTCTCCTGTAGGTTGTGTACCCTGGTATGTTAACATCCCAGTCATGGTTCTCTGTGTATCATGTTTCTGTGGCTGTTACGATATCCAGGCATCCCTCTTCCATCAAGGTCACCTGTTCAGGGAGCTTTTTGCCCCGACTAAGGGCATTGGTACTCATTACCCTCCATTTCTTGAGGGCCTTACCCCATTTTGCCCCTTCCCTGTCCTTATTGCGATTGTCACTTTCTCCATCTACCCTTGCACTTCTCCTTATTGACATCTCTATGTTGATGTCTACCTCACTTAGTACCCTGATTTTTTTTTGGGGGGGGCTAGGATTCCCCTGCTCCTTTCCAGTACCTCCTCTCTTAGCTAGTTTAAATGCTTACCAATAAAGTATTTAAACCTATCACCTAGGATCCTGGTTCCCCTCCTGGACAGATGCAGACCATCACACCAGTATAGGCCTGCATCCATCCAGGTGGACCCCCAGTCCCCAATGAAGCCAAATCCCAGAGATCTGCATCAGTTTTTCAACCACTGATTGAATCCCATGGTGTGGAGAACCCTAGCCTGATCCATGCCATAGACAGGCAGCACCTCTGAGAAGGTTACCGTGTGTGCTATTTGTCTAAGGCCCCTCCTCATCTCCACAAACACTTCTTGCACTGCTCTGATCCCTTTCTTATCCAGGTCATTTGTCCCTAGGTGGACAATGACATCCAGCTCCCTCCTCTGTGCAGCTGCTCCTGTGATCCTGAGGATTCGCTCCCTGTCCCTCCAAGCCATGGTGCCAGGCAGGCACCTTACCTCCTTCTTCCCTTCCTCCCCCAGTTCTACCTTCCTAACAATGGAGTCCCCCACCAGGAGTTGTTTCCTTCCCCTGTGGGGTCCCATGCCACCCTCCTGTGGGTCTCCTTTGTGGAGGTTCCCAGCATCCTCCTTGGTCTCCACAGTGGGTGCCTCCATAGAGGAACCACACATTTCCAGAAAGGCATAGAAATTGTGGAGAGGTACAACTGGAGGGATGCACCTCTGTTCCACCACCTTCACCCTTCCTGAGCCCACTGTGGTCCAACCTCTCCTCTTTCTTGGCAACCTCTGAGGCAACAGCAGTGACCCTGGTGGTCCCTGGGTTGGAGACGAGGTCCCACAAATCCTGGCCAACTCAGCCTGGAGATGAGCAACCTCCTCCCTCAGCCCAGAGCATTCACAGTGACAGTGAGATCCACCACCTCCGTTCTGGTACTGCTACCTCAAGATTTCACCCAGCACTTCTAAAACTAACAAAATCATTTAAAAAAAAAACACTGCTGCTCTCTCCAGTCACCGAGTCATCAGTGCTGAACACTCGCTCCCCACTAAACAGCACACAGAAACAAAAGTTCTGACATTTCTATTCTTTTTAGTAAAGTATTTTTCCCAATAATGTACCTGTGATCTGAACTGCAGGTCAAACGGACACCACGGTTTTCTGTACACTTTGTCCCACATTCCCACTGAGATGCCTTGCCATCAGCTACTCCGAGGTTTGCTCATTCCAGCTTCTGTTGCCTGCACTCCTAGCTCCTCTCACAATTACTCCCTCCCACCTCCATTTTTGTACTAAATTCCCAGTTCCAGTATACATGTCCCATAATCTCTCAAACCACTATTAAAAATGAAAGCAAAAAAACCCTCAGCTCCCAGAAGAGCAGAAACAACATGCTGCTCATGTGCTATTCCTCCTAGTACACTATCACTCTCTAACTCTCCAGCTTTTGTTCTCTACTGCTCACTTCAAGATGGGATAAACAAAAAAAAATCAGTAAGCAGACGTGGGGGTAGGGGTGGCTGTGTGTGTGGGTATGGGGATTGCTGGGCAGGACCCAGGAAATCAAGAACCTAGGAAAGGTCTCCCTAGCAAAAAAGTACTTTTTATGTTGCTTGTGCACATGCACAAGAAACATGTTGTGGCAGCTTGCTGCATGAGCAGGCTGTGGAGGTGCGCCACTATTGTGGCCAATGCCTACACTGAATTTTGAGGCTTGACCCACTTTCCCCAATGGGTTGGCATGCTGCTGCTGACACTAGTTCAGCCAGTGTGCCACTACCTTGAAACATTTTAGCCGCTGCAATCAGGGGATGCCTCATCATTGCAGCATCAGCCATTCCACTGCAATGAGGGAGCGACTCATCATTACATGGCAGTACCTTGCATGCCCATTACCCACTTTGCTGATGGGGATCCCAGTCCCCAATGGCATAATGTCCCCACACACAAGTATCTGCTGTATGCTAAAGGGTGCCCAATCTCCCTCAGCATCATGCCCCAAGCTTTCTTTGCCGACTAGGTGCCCAATCCCCATCGACTTCGTCCCCCTTCCCAGTTGAATTTGCTGATGGAGAACCACTCCCTGTCAGCATAATGTCTCCCCACAATTTGTTGTCTGCTGGGGGTTGCCAATCTCCTCAGTTCCCCCCCAACTGGTATGTGCCAACGGGGGTGCCCAATCCCCTATAGGCTACAGCCCTCCAAAACACTCAGGTGGCACTCTGGGAGCCCACCCCTGCATGCCAAATTCCCTGAAAAAAAACAGTCCCACAATGTTTTTTTTCTTTCAACACCTGTAAAATAAGAAAACGGTCCCTCGTAGAGCTTGGTGGCTCCTCCTTCAACCTGCACCTACCCTCTGTGCACCCTGCCTCTGCACACCCCCTCACCCCATACTTACCTCCAGAGACCAGCGCAATGATTTTTGGTGGACCGGGAACACATCTGCACTCTTCAAAGCTAACTGCCAACTGAAGAAATGCCGGTAATCTGTATAATGGCATAAATAGCATTTTCTCAACTTTGGTGCATATCTCAAGCATTTTGGGGAATTTTGGCACCACATTTTCAACATGGGGTTCTTGGGACCCCTCCTCATGAATTCAGTTACAGTCATTGCGTTATTCAGTCCCAAAAGGTGATTTTGTGGTCACTGTGTGTAATAACCCTTTGGGACTGATTAATGAAATGACAGTGCCACTGTTCATGAGGTGGGCTCTCAAAAGGTCTATGTTGCAAATTTGGTGAAAAGATCCACAAAATGACTGTTTTTTAAGTGTACATTTCCAAGCACGGTCATAACTTCACAAATTTGTAATATTTTCATGCCAGATTTTCGACACAGCTGTCATTTTTCACACCCTGGCCAAAATGTGTTTTCGCACTTCTGGCACAGAATAGCATGGTCACCGTGGGAAATCAACGTTTGGGACAGATTAAGAAAATGACAGTGACACCGTTTATGAGCAGAGGTCCTAAAATGCCTATGTTGAACATTTGGTGACGAAAGTCATTAAAATGACCGTGTTGCAAGTGTGTGTTGCACTATTTCTATGCACCCTTGTAACTTCACAAATTTGTATTATTTTCACGTCTGATTTTCAACACTGGCATTTTTTCCCACCTCCTTATGAACAGTACAGCTCACATTTTTCACATCCTGGCCAAAATATGTTTATGCAATTCTGGCACAGAATAGCACGGTGGCTGTGGGAAATCTGTGTTTGGGATAGATTAAGCTCTAGCGAGTGAGAGAGGGGGCGTGAGCAAGCTCAACTGAGCTCTGTTGGGATTGCTGTGGATTTCTTTGTGGGCAGAAGAAGGCACCGATGCCGGCAAGAACCCAGCACAAAAGGGCAGACTGCAGCACCGGGAGAAACAGAATGAGCGAGTGAGAGAGGGGGAGTGAGCGAGCTCAATGGAGCTCTGTCGGGACTGCTGAAGATTTCTTTGTGGGCAGAAAAAGGCACCAAGGTAGGCAGGGGCCCCAGTAGAAAAAGGCAGCCTGCAGCGCTGGGAGACATGGAACAAGCAAGTGAGGGAAGGGGAGTGAGTGAGCTCAACAGAGCTCTGTTGGGACAGCTGCAGATTTGATTGTGGGCAGAAAAAAGCACCAATGCAAGCAGGAGCCCAGTGCAAAAGGGCAGCCTGCAGTGCTGTGAGAAACAGAAGGAGTGAGCGAGATCAATGGAACTCTGTCAGGACAGCTGTGAACTTCTTTGTGGGCAGAAAAAAGGCCCAAATGCAGGGAAGAGCCCAGTACAAAGGGCTGCCTGCAGCGCTGGGAGAAACAGAACAAGTGAGTGAGAGAGGGGGAGTGAGTGAGCTCAACGGAGCTCTGTTGGGACTGCTGCAGATTTGTTTGTGGGCAGAAAAAGTTGGCAATGCAAGCAGGAGCCCAATACAAAAGGGCAGCCTGCAGCGTCGGGAGAAATAGAATGAGTGAATGAGTGAGTGAGAGAGGGAGTGAGCGAGTGAGAGAGGAGCTCGGCCGGGCTTTAGAGTTGCCCACCCTCCCGCCCAGGATCCTCTGTTGTCCTATATTACAGCAGGGTCTTTGGAGTGGAGACAAAGCAATGTTTGGATACTTTTAGGATTGCTGTAATAATACTGATTTAGTTGTTCTGTTTATTTCTCTGAGTTGAGTAATACTTGGAGTGCAATAGAATTTCTAACTGGGCTAAGTGAAACTATATGAGAGCTGAGAACAACAAATATGGTAGCTGAGGGGTGAAAAATGGACAAGGAGACTTTAGGATTGCTACAGTAATACAGTATCTAATGGATGAGATTTGAGACTGAATTAACCCGGTCGGCAAGGGGGCAGTAGGGGGACTAGTGTGGGGGGAACAGGAATTTGAGTAAATAGGGGCATAACAGTTGTAGTAGGGTACAGAATCTGGGAGTAAGAGCCCATGACATAAGATGGGGCCATTATGGGGCAGGTGCCACATGTCAATAGGGCAGGCATCTTTGAAAAGGTGGTGGGCTGTACAGGGTGTGGGTCCACCATGATCCTGCACTGGGCTTGAAGAATGGGGGGTGTATGGTCTGTAGATGACTGGCTAGTTTGAACGAGGAACTGTGGAGGTTAGGGAGGAGTCTAAGTGGCAGGGCAGATGAGTATGGTAGGCATCTGGGGGAAGAATAGGGGATGGTAAAGGGGGACACAGGAAGAACAACTAGGGAGTGAAACCGACCCCAGTATCAGAGGTACTAACAGAAAAGACAGGAGAAGGGAGTGTGTGCCCGAGGTGAGGGGGGCCTCCTGATTGGTGAGGAAGAGACCATGAGGAGTACCACGGGAGAGAGCAGATGGCTGCAGGTAGTAAGGGACCAGGGGTGGCATGGAGGGGAACACGTGGGATGGGGGAACCAATAGGGGAAGAGATGTAGGAGGGGTATTGACTGGAAATAGATTCAAACCTCTGCTATGGGCGAGGGGAGCAGGAACATATTGAAGGGGGGAGGGCAAGCAGGGCATGAGAAGGATGGCAACAGGTAAGGGAAGAGATAGCGAGGACGAAAGGGTAGAAGGGGGTTAGTAAGGAAGAAGGGGTGGTGACTGGAGGAGAGAAGGCTACAGGAAGGGGGAAGGATTGGAGGGGCATCACATTTGGGGTAGAAGGGAATGGGGGCTCTAAATCAACATCAGTGGGGATAGGAGAGGGGTTGGAAGTCACCAGGGGAGGAGGAGAGGTTGACATGGGAAGCCCAGTAGGAAGTAGTTAGGCTGGGTAGGGGTTCAAGAGGAATGGGAAGAATAAGGAAGAGAAAAGGGATGACATGGAAGTAGGGTGTACAGATACAGAAGTCACAGAGGGTGCAGCTGGTGGGGGTAAAGGGAAGGGAAGAACAACTACTGGGGTGGCGGAGGGGGCATTAGAAGGAAAAGAGGGTAAGGGACGGGGGGGTACTCATCCTGGTGGAATTCTATACTGAAATGGGTGAGGTGGGACAGACCTGGGGAAGGCACAGCCATATTTGGGTTGAAGCTGTCCCCAGGTTGACTGTAGGAGGGGCAGGGCAGGCACTATCCAAGCGTGCAGTGAGGGGGAGAAAGAAACCTCATTTACTGTTGCATGTGCATACAAACGACTTGGCAGGGGACACTGTGGAAGTAGTGAGGGGGAGGTTTGAGTAGTTGGGCAGGCAGTATGAGGGGGTTGGGAAGTCAGTGGCATTCTTGACAGTACTGCCGGTACATGTGCAAGCATGAGGAGGAAGGGTAGGCTTGAGGAGTTCACCGAGTGGCTGAGGGATTGATGCCACACCAAACATTATGGGTAAGTGACTAACTGGGGTAGGGTCTGGGGGAATAGTGGCTTGTACGCAGGGGATAGGGTACACTGGAGCAGGAAGGGGAAGGGAGTATTAAAGGCAGTATTGCTGCTAGCCCACTGGCACTGAGGGTTGAGGTGCTGGACGTCACACCTGGCTACATGCTGGCGACCAGGTTTGGACGTGAGCCCAGGCCCCCAAGGGTTGGCAGGGAAGGGATAGGATTGAGCATCCAGAGGACTCCTCTCCTATCCTGGGGTGGGATCCAGGGACCCACCGCTCTGTAGCAGCCCTGGTAATGACCAGGGGTACTACTAGATTGGTGTAGTAAAGGGAGCGGAGTGTGGTGGATGTTGGCACGCTGTGCCTAAGGATCATTGCTCGCCCACACTCCGCAAAGGGAAGAAAAGTGGAAAATGGGCTACAGTCGGGCAGCATGAGCTTCTGATCTCTGCTGACAGTTCTTAGGCACGGTACTTTCACTTCCAAATACCTAAACAGTACATATAAGCAAGCACCATTCGGCATTGACAAATGCTTGTTGTCTGGCAGGGCAATACAATCAATAAATATAATTTAAATTACTACAAACTCTTTTTCTTAGATTTTTTTCACTAAAAAATAGGAAAATTGTATAATTACACTATCCCATGAAAGGGCCATGGCTGGTGTGTGTTGCTCACTCGGCCAGTGGCCGTATGACCAAACAACACATTATCTGTGGGTAAATCCTGGCATCACCCACACCCTCTCTTGGTATATTGCTTAAGTAACCACCTGCTGTATGGCACTGAGTTGAAGGCCATGTTGAAATCCGTATACATGAGGTCAACAGCCTGACCTTTGTAGGAAGTCCACATCCCCTCATTCAAGAAATGAATGAGGTTTGCCTGGCAGGACTTCCCTGTAGAAAAGCCATGTTGCCTTGTGCTTTCTGCTCTGTAGATGAGTTGCCTCCAGGAACTCTACTATCTACTCATTTAAGATAATCTTAAGCAGCTTCAGCTTCCCCTCAGTAGAGGTCAGGCTCACTGGTCTGTAGTTTCCACAGTGGGTCTTCTGCCTACCTTTGTATTGTGGTATGACATTTGCCCTCCTTAAGTCCTGGGGGTGAATCCCTTTGCTGGTGAACAATTGAATATGTTCACCAGAGGGGCAGCCACTACTCTTCTTACTTCTGTCATTACCCTGGGGTGAAACACATTTGGGCTTGGAGGTTTACTTATCTTCTAAGTACTAAGATCCTTAAGTGCCCTACCCATGGAGAAAAACCTCATTTCAAGCCTGCTTCCCAGACCATGTTCCCTAGTTATTCGAGAATCTGGCAACAAGTCATCCAACCCCATTGTAAAGCTTAATACTCATTTAGTACAGTCACCTTTCACAGGTCATATGCCACTCTTTTCTATCCTTTGGCCGGCCAGCCTTTCTTTGCACTCTCATTTTTCCTTTTTCCCTTTATAGAAACATAGAAACATAGACTTTGATGGCAGATAAGGACAGCTTGGCCCACCAAATCTGCCCATTTCCTTACCTATTGGATAAGCTGAAGATCCTAGTTAACCAACAGCCTACTTCTCCTACCTTATGTAACTGAAGAAGACCTTATCATTTATCTTTGCTCCCTTTGCTAGTTTGGTCCCTGCCTTAGACTTCTTCACAGCTATGCTAGCTTCCCTTAGTTTATCCTGGTAATCTGTCCTTCTTTCCCGCAGTTCCCCCTTGTACCTTCTGAAGGTAGCCTTCTTTTATTTTACTGCATTCCTCATCTTACTTGAGAACTGAAGTGATTTTTTCCACTAGTTGTTCTTCCTAACCTGCCTTAGACAGCACTTTGTAATCTTTACAACCTCCTTTTTTTCAAAGTCTCTCATTTTTCATCGACTTCTACTTGCTGGCCTACCCCTCAGAGTCTGATTTCAAGGCACTCCTCCATCTTCCCTATGTGCACTCTTTTGAGGTCCAAACCATCATCTTGCGTTTCTGCTTCCTACTCTGAAGTGGGATTTTTGTACCACCACAGAATTGCAACCACTTGCCTTAAGTGGACCCCCTACAGTTACATCCTGTATAAATTCTTGTTTGAGAATACTGGATTCAGGATGGCCCTCAACCTACTCAGTTCCCTTTTCCACTGACAGCAGAAACAGTTCTGGTGGGCATCCACTATAGTCTTGCATCTGACACTTCTCACTCTTGGTATACTCGAATCTAGGTTCTGCATGTTCAGATCACATGTCAGGATGATGTTCCTTTGTGCAGCCACTCACCTATGACTCACTCTTCCTTTCTTCCATAGGGTTCTCCATGTGGTTTTCAACACTGTTGTTCAATGTATGTTCCTTAAACAGCCAAAACACGATGCTGCTGCCTCTGATCCTTAACTGAGCTAGTTATGCACTCTCACTTTTTTTCTCTCTCTCTCTGTCCCTCCTCAACTCCAGCTTTGCCTTTGATACTAATGACTGCACCTTGTTCTTATATTTTCTTATGATGTTTCACAGGATCTAGTGGTCCTGCCATCTTCTCTGCATTCTCCCTTTTGTGCAGCCTTTGCTCTCCTTTGCTTCAAATATGACTAATAGCAGACTGTACTAGAGGTAAAAGCTGTGAGAACTTACCATCTCCAGCACTCCTTGATTACAGTGCCTCATACACTCTGACACTTTGCCAATAGAGGACAGTGGCAGACCACTGCAGATATCTTCCATCTTACTGGTAGCTTCTGCTGTAGGTCCAGGGATGGTTGGTACACCTGACAGCATTTTCTTTGATTTACTTTCCAGGTAGCCATCTGATAGTTGCACTCCCTTGTTCACAGGGAGTAGGGGCTGAGGAATCAGCCTAGTTTAGCAACAGCACCACACAGAGTGCTGCCTTCACTACCAGCAGCACAGGACACAGCAAACAGGACTTCATGGAGTACTAATGGAAAAGCTCTCACCTCAGCTGCTGAAAAGCTATTGGGGAGAAAGTGTGCTCACTGCTAACAGCATACCTCTGGGTTTTTCTAGGCTATACAGCACCTTGGTAAATCCCTAGTAATATAGCCATCGGGTTCTGTTTTGTTAACATTTGGCTTAGAGGCACATTTGACTGATTGTTTTTCTCCTCATTCAGAGTATCATAGAATCACTGGGCAAGGATCAGGGGCACTACAGGAAACATCACAGTGTGACATAGTCATAGCCCAACTAATCGGGGACCATTAAAAAAAAAGGTACCAACCTTAACAATAGAGGGGGGATTTTAAAGCCTTCCCTAAACACCACAGCAGAGCAGACTCTACTAGAGGGGTTAAAGCTGTGGGAATGTACCGTCTCCAGCACTCCTTGATTGTAGTCTCTCAGATGCTCTGCCACTTTGCCAATAGAGGGACAATATCAGACCACTGCAGATATCCTCCATCTCACTGGTGGCTTCTGCTCTAGGTCCCCGGATGGTTGGTGCACCTGACAGAATTTTCTTTGATTTAGTCTCCAGTTAGCAGTCTGATATTTGCACTCCCTTGTTCACAGGAGTCAGGGCTGAGGAATCAGCCTAGTTTAGCAACACTGCCACACAGACTGTTGCTTTCACTACCAGCAGCACAGGGCTCTGCAAACAGGACTCCATGGAGTACTAACAGAGCAGCTCTCAGCTGCTGATGAACTATCAGAGAGAAAGTGCACTCACTGCTAACAGTATATCTCAGGGCTTTCCAAGGCTAGTGAGCACCCTGGTAAATACCTGGTGATATAGCCATCGGGTTCTGTTTTAGCATTTGGCTTAGATTTCATTTTGCTGATTGTTTTTCTCCTCATTCAGAGTACTATAGAACCACCCATTCTCCCTTCCCCAAATTCCATCTACCCCAGGGTCATCCCCTTTTATTGCCAATAAAGACTACCCACCACCTGTTAGGACACAGAAAAGAGTGCTAGAAACAAACAAACAAAAAATTTGTAGGTTCTCATATACAGGACCTTCATTTTATTTCATCCACTCTTCATCCTTACAAACAGGGGGTGGTGCTATGTTATAAAAGTAGTCTATTTAATCTTCTAGTCCTTTCCACAGGACCTTGTTTTTCATCCACACTCATTGCTAAATTAACAGGAAAAGCAAAAAACAACAACAACAAAAAAAACATTTTTTCCTAACATGGACATAGCTGTGAAAAATGTGGAGCTCTGTACATTATTGCTTATCACCAGCAGCAGGGGCCCTGCCATGCATGCTGGGTCATTGAAGATCTCACAGCTCAGTTACAGGATGCTTGCACCATCATCTATGATCTTTAGTACAAGGAACTCTACAACAAGCCTCCACAACCTCCACACCATCAGGACCAGAGTCTCAGTCATGGACCAAGACATGATGTGGGGTCCAGGGACTGGCAGCTGGTAAGGAGGAGGAAGCATCCCAGAGAGTCCATGAAGGGATTTTCTAATGAGGGGCACATCTCAGTCATTCTGACCAAAAACAGGTTCATGCCATTGAAACCAGCCTCAGACAAGGCAAAACACAAAATAAAAAACAAACACCCTGCAACTGCTAATAAACAAAATGTAACCAATACTAATCAGGGCAAACACAAAAAGAAACTTCTCATAATTGGGGATTCCATGATTCACAGATTGGAAGCCTACCTAACTCAAAACTGGAAAGCAAAATAATGGTTAAGTATCTCCCAGGAGCCTCTGCAAAAAGAGACACTAACTGCATAAAAAGAATAGTACAGGAAGCAGGAGATATAACACACATCACAATACACCTTAGAAGAAATTACTTGGCCAATCACATGGAACAGGAGGCAACAAAAAAAACACTTTGAGGAACTAGCCAATGAACTGTCTACCTTTCCATTATTAGTAGCCTTCTCAGATGTTCTACCAGTAAGGAAAAAAGAAGAAGGCACCAAGCAAGTCAGAGAGGTTGAAGTTGGTGAGTTCAACTCATGGCTGTGCAAATGGTGCCAGGACAGAAAATACTACTACTGTACATAGAAAAGTGACAGAACTTCTTGGAGAGAGCATTCTTTAAACATGACAGCTTGCACCTGAATAGGGAAAGTGTATGAGCACTTGGACAAACATTTGATGTTTATGCAGGTTATTTAAACTGAACAAAGGGGAGATGGTAACAGCACACACCCCAACCATCGGTGGGCTTGTCATCATTCCCCAAAACACCATAGACACACATACTACCCTAGAATGGGAAATAGAGACAACACACACCTTGACAGCTGTAGTATCAGTCATCATTCCCTCAAAAATTGGTGACTTGCATAATCTTTCTGGTGGAAGCAACAAATTGGAGCAGTTCAGGAAGGGGGGTGCAACCACATACAAAAAGGGATGCATGTCTCTGGAAGGCAATGGTTGCAAATGCTAGGAACCTAGCAAATAAACTTCATGATCATCATGGAAGTGAGGAGGCTGGACTTGATGGTTGTGACAGAAATATGGTTCACGGAAAGTCATAGTTGGGACACAGCTATATCAGGATACAACCTGTTCAGTAAGGACAGGAAGGATAAACAAGCATTTGTCAATGCTGAATGTTGATTGCATTGGTCCTTTGAGCTCTCTCACTGCCCCTCACTCATTCTGTTTCACCTGGTGCTGCAGGCTGCTGTTTTGTACTGGGCTTCTGCCTATATTGGCATCCTTTTCTGTCCACAAAGAAATCCACAGCTGTCCTGACAGAGTTCCGTTGAGGTGGCTCGCTCCTCCCTCTCACTCGCTTGCTCATTCTGTCTCTCCTGGTGCTGCAGGCTGCCTTTTAGTACTGGGCTCCTATTTGCATTGCTGCCTTTTTCTTCCCACAATGAAATCTGCAGCAGTCCTAACAGAGCTCAGTTGAGCTCACTCACTCACTCACCCTCCCTCACTCACTCGTTCTGTGTCTCCCATTGCTGCAGGCTGCCCTTTTGTACTAGGCTCCTGCCTGCATTGGCAGCTTTGTCTGCCCACAAAGAAATCTGCAGCAGTTCCAACACAGGTCCGTTGAGCTTGCTCACTCCCTCTCTCTCACTCACTCATTCCATTTCTGCCGGTGCTGCAGACTGGACTTTGTACTGGACTCCTGCCTGCGTTGCTGCCTTTTTCTGCCTACAAAGAAATCTGCAGCAGTCACGACAGAGGTCCGTTGAGCTCGCTCACTCCCCCACTTTCAGTCGCTCATTGTGTTTCTCTCGGCACTGCAGGCTGCCCTTCTGTACTGGGCTCCTGCCTGCATTGGCACCTTTTTCTGCCCACTAAGAAATCTGCAGCTGTCCCAACAGAGCTCCATTGAGGTCACTCACTTTCCCCTGTCTCACTCGCTCATTCTGTTTCTCCAGGTGCTGCAGGCTGCTCTTTTGTACTGGGCTCCTGCCTGCATTGCCGCCTTCTTTTGCTCACAAAGAAATTTGAAGCAGTCATGATAGAGCTCCATTGAGCTCGCTCACTCCCCCTCTCTCTCACTAGCTCATTCTGTTTCTCCCTCAGCTGCAGGCTGCCCCTTAGTACTGGGCCCCTGCATGCATTGCTGTCTTTTTCTGCCTACAAAGAAATCTGCAGCAGTCCCAACATAGCTCCGTTGAGATCACTCACACCCCCTCCCTCACTCGCTTGTTCTGCGTCTTCCGCTGCTGCAGCTGCCCTTTTGTACTAGGCTCCTGGCTGCGTTGTCAGCTTTTTCTATCCACAAAGAAATCTGCAGCAGTCCTGACACAGGTCCGTTGAGTTTGCTCACTCCCCCTCTCTCACTCGCTCATTCCGTTTCTTCCGGCATTGCAGGCTGGCCATTTGTACTGGGCTCCTGCCTGCATTGCCACCTTTTTCTGCCCACAAAGAAATCAGCAGCAGTCATGATAGAGCTCTGTTAAGCTTGCTCACTCCCCCTCTCACTCGCTTGTTGTGTTTCTCCTGATGCTGCAGGCTATCCTTTTGTACTGGGCTCCTGCCTACATTGGCACCTTTTTCTGTCCATAAAGAAATCTGCAGCTGTCCCAACAGAGCTCTGTTGAGATCGCTCACTCCCCCCATCTCCTTCGCTCATTCTGTTTCTCCTGGCACTGCAGGCTGCCATTTTGTACTGTGCTCCTGCCTCTGATGGCACCTTTTTGTGCCCACAAAGAAATCTGCAGCAGTCCCGACAGAGCTCCGTTGACCTCACTCACTCCCCTTCTCTCACTCGCTCATTCCATTTCAGCCAGTGCTGCAGGCTGCCCTTTTGTTCTGGGCCCCTGCGTGCATTGCTGCCTTTTTCTGCCTACAAAGAAATCCACAGCAGTCCAAACAGAGCTCCATTGAGCTCACTCCTCCCCCTCCCCACTCGCTCATTCTGTGTCTTCCGGAGCTGCAGGCTGCCCTTTGTACTGGGCTCCTGCCTGCGTTGGCACCTTTTCCTGCCCACAAAGAAACCCGCAGCAGTCCTGACAGAGCTCAGTTGAGTTCGGTCACTCCCCCACTCTCTTACTCGCTCGATCGTATTCTGCCCAAACACTGATTTCCTACAGCTACTGTGGTATTCTGCGCCAGAAGCGTGAAAATACATTTTGACCAGGAAGTGGAAAATGACAGCTGTACTGTTCATAAGGAGGTGTGGAAAATTGCCAGTGTTGAAAATGTGGCATGAAAATATTACTAATTTGCAAAGTTACAAGGGTGCATGGTAACTGCACAACGCACACTTGTAAAACACTCATTTTCGGAGTTTCATCACATAATTTTCAACATAGGCATCTTAGGACCTCTGCTAATGAACAGTGTCACTGTCATTTTCATAATGTGTCTGGACATGATTTCCCACAGCGACCGTGCTATTCTGCGCCAGAACTGCGAAAACACATTTCGGCCAGGATGTGAAAAGTGACAGCTGTACTGTTCATAAGGAGATGCAGAACAATGGCAATGTTTAAAATCTGGAGTGAAAATATTATAAATCCTTGAACTTATGAGCGTGCGTGCAAACTGTGCAATGCACACTCATAACAGTCATTTTATAGAGTATCATCACCTAATTTACAACATAGGCATTTTAGGACCTCTTTGTCATGAACAGTGTCACTGTCATTTTTGTAATCTGTCCTGAACGCTAATTTTTCCACAGTGACCGCGCTATTCTGCGCTTGAAGTGCAAAAACACATTTTGGCCAGTATGTGAAAAATGACAGCAATACTGTTCACAAGGAGGAGGAGTGGAAAAATGCCACTGATGAAAATCTGGTGTCAAAATAGTGCAAATTCATGAAGTTATGAGCATGCCTAGCAACTGTGCAACACACGCTCATAAAACGGTCATTTTCTTTGTTTGTTTTTTTCCACCAAATTTGCAACATAGGCTTTTTGAGAGACCACCTTATGAACACTGGCACTGTCACTTTGTTAATCGGTCCCAAAAGGTGATTCCGTGCAGTGACCGCAAAATCACCTTTCGAGGCCAATAACACCATGACAGTGGCAGAATTCATGAGGAGGGTTCCCAAAAACCCCATGTTGAAAATTTGGTGCCAAAATTCCAAAAAATGCTTGAGATATGCCTCAAAGTTGAAAAAACCCAATTTATTCCATTATACAGCTTACTGGCATTTCCTCAGTTTGCAGTTGACTTTGAAGAGTGCAGATGTTTTCCTGGTCCCCAGAAGATCATCACACTGGGCTCTGCAGGTAAGCATGGGGTGTGGGGAGACATGGTGCACAGAGGGTGGTCGCAGGTTGTGGGATGGGGCAGGGAGAGGCTATGAATCATTTTCTTTCTTTATAGGTTAAAAAAAACAGCACAGGAGGTTTTTTTTTATTTTACAGGGCTATTTGGCACACGGGTGGGCTCCCAACATGCCAATAGTGTTTCTTTGAGGGGGGGCAACTCTAGCTGATGGGGGATTGGGCACCTCATCAGCACAATGGGGGGCGCAAGAGCCAAGGGAATTGGGCACCCCCTCGGCACAACTGCACTGGGTGTTTGGGGGGTTATACAGATGGGGAGTGGGCTCCCCATTGGCAAATGAAACTTTGTGGGGGACAATTCTGATGGGGAGTGGGCACCCCTGTCAGCAAAATGAATGTATTTTTTAGGGGCACTAAAGCAGATGCGGATTGGCCCTGGTTGGCATACAAACACTGTGGGTGGGGCACATGCTGCCGAGGGGGATTGGGCACCCCCTCGGCATGGGTGGGCCTCACTCATATTGTTTGTGAACATGGCAACAAGCCACCGCCATGTTCATAAACAATATTACAGTTCTAACGTTCCGCCCAGCAATGATGGGTCACTCCCTCATTGCAGCCAATGACAATGAGGCGGCCCTTGATTGCAGTGGCTGAAACTTTTCAAGGCTAGTGTCAGCAGCAGTTTGCCATGGCATTGGGGAAAGTGTGCCAAGCCTTTAAAGACTGTGGGGGCATTGGCCCCAACACTGCTGTGCCTCCACAACCTGCTTCTGGCAAGTTGCCGCAATATGTTGTTTGCGCAGCGCACAATCAACATAAAAAGGGGTGGGAGTAGCTATGTACATCAGGGAAGAAATAAAAGACACAGAGGTACAGGGATCCCCTGGGGATACTGACTCACTGTGGCTAATAGCAGATGCAGGAAAGGGAAAAACCTTCAAAATCAGCATCTTGTACAGTCACCCAAATCAAGGGGACAAAGGTGACAAAGACTTAATAGAGGAAATTAACAAAATGACTGATACAGGTGAAACGATACTAGTAGGGGACTTCAACATACCAGATATCAACTGCAGCACACAAACGGCAGCAACAACAAGAAGCAAAGACTTCTTAATAGGGCCGGGAGAACTCAGCGAAGTTCTGATCCTTATTAAATAAGAACCGGAATACGGTGAAGTTCTGATTGTTCTGATTAATTCTAATTTATTGACAAATATTTGAAAAATGCAAAAAAATGCATAAAAGTGGCTAAAGTCGGTCACATTTGACACAGAGTCCCAAAGAAAATAATTTAATGGAATATTTGTATAAAAATGAATGTAAAACTGCTAAATAAAAAAGCAATCACTCACTTTTAGAACCTTTTTGACTGGCCTATAATGGTTGGGTGGCATATCCTGCTCAGTCCATGACATGAGTGTGCTGGGAGAGACAAAGAGAGATGAGAGAGAGAGAGAGAGAGAGAGAGAGAGACAAATGCAAATACCTATAGCATAGCACCAGTAGCATAGCAAATTCCCAGAGGGCCTGGGTGCAAGGCGATGTTACAGGGCCCCTCCCCAGTTCTGAATAAACATCAAAATTATGATTTGGGCCCTTCAAACCTCATGGGCCCGGGTGCCACTTCACCCCATGCACCCTTGTAGCTATGCCCCTGCACAGCACCACCAAGCACTGTAGCTAATATTTATTTTTTAATGGTGCTGTGTGGGTATTATTTTTATGGATATTCCAGTCGAAGCCAAATATGCCAAAGAAATGGATATGAATGATCAAATGAGCAGTCCTAAGAGAGCCCACCCACACTATTCATGTGACTGATGCAACTGCTTTGCATCCTCCAGTGCACTGTGGTATATGGTACACTACCTGGTCCAAGAGGTGTTAATGTTTTCTAGTACTACGACTACTCGTACTGAATCTGATCAACACTCTGACTCATTAAAGAAGAAAAATGAAAGACATAGTGATCACCACCACCCAGGCAGGCAGCCAGTCACACATCACTTCGCTCAAGTGCAGTGCAGTCACAAAAAAGATTGCCACTGCCACCTGAAGACCTGATGACAGACACACAACACAACTGCATACTTCCTAGGAAGAGGGCAGCCATGCTGGGCTGCCATCTGCTTGGGTTCTGATGCCTGAGCTGCTAATTGCTGCTTATCGCTCTGAAAACACTTTAAGATAGCGTTTTAACTCACAACTTAATCACAGCTTGTAAGGTTTAGCTGCTGGGGAGAACTTTTGCATTTTAAATTTAATTTTTTAGTAAGTATTATCGCAGGGGTTTTAGTGTTAGGCAGGGCATTATAGTGAGGTAGTATAGGAGTTTAGGCTTCTGTTTTTTTTTAATGAGGGTTTTAGCGAGTGGGCTGCAACTGATTTTATATAGTCTGATTTTCTACTGAAAGGAGCGCACTGAAGAATCTGGGCACTCACCTGGCAGCAGAAGGAAGAGAAATGGGTGTAGCTGGAGGTTTGGAGTGACTGACCATCTGGTCTGGAATCATCATTGGATCTCTGTGTCCCGGACTTGTGGGACTGTCAAAGTATCTTGTGTCCCTCACCTGAGGCTGACCTGAGGGCATTTGGAAGGATCTGCTAGGGTGGACGGTGATTGAGTGGTGGGGGTAACTAGGATGGCAGGAGGTGGGAGCTCCACTGCCCCCTGGGAGAACCCTGCCTGTCTCCCACTATCCAAATTTGAGCTCCGAGGTGGTTCCTAGGCTCTAGAAGGGTGGCCTGTTTGTTAATCCTATCGGTGATTTGGGACATCTTACTGAAGTGATCTTTTTCTGGTCCAGCTTTAATCTTGGTTGTTTCTTCTGTGGGCTGTTTGCCCGTGTGTATCCCAGTCAAGACAACTTTCAGATATTTCTGCCCTGCGAAGTGGAAGGCTTGGAGCAGAGGACTTGTTGAGAGCTGTCTAACACTTTGAACTTGTCTGCCTTGAGGTTGGTGAGTGTCTACAAATTGTAAAGTCTGTAAGTATCTGAAGTGGTTCTGGTGAGAGGAGAACCATGTCTGATCTTGCTTCAGTGGATCTCCTGGAAGATTGAATTCTATTTTATGCATTGTGTGGGCAGTATTAAACATTGAACACTGGTGGTGTGGTTTGGTCTGTCTGCACTATTTCTTTTTTTTATCACAACAGTATTTTATGCCACCGTAGCAGACCCAGTAGGGTCTACAGCCCCTCACCTCAGAGAGGTGTGTCCTCTAGCCCATCAGGGCCATCACAGGTCCTGCTAGGTCCCGATACCTTTTTACTCTGTTTTTTCTCCTACACCCGTGCCCATGCAATTGATGTAGCAGCCGTCTCCACCTCCATGGAGGCAGCCATGCACCCTGAGTGTGAGCCAAACCCTCCCGCTGTGCTGCTGCGTGCAGCACAAACCCCCCTCCCCATGGAAACATAGAAATATAGATTTGACGGCAGATAAGAACCACTTGGCCCACCCAGTCTGCCCATTTTCCTACCTAATGGATAAGCTGCAGATCCTAGTTAACCAGCAGCCTACTTCTTTCTACCCCCACCCCCTAGAATTCCCTTATGGCTGTCCCATGCATGCTTGAATTCAAACACTGTTTTTGACTCCACAACCTCCTCAGGAAGGCTATTCTATGCAACCACAACCCTCTCCATGAAAAATACCTCCTCACATTACCTCTTAGCCTCCCCCCTCTAGCTTCAAATTGTGCCCCCTTGTTCTTGCACACCTCTTTTTCTGAAAGATGCTACCCTCTTGGACTTTGTTGATTCCCTTGAGCTACTTGAAAGTTTCTAACATGTCCCCCCTCTCCCTTCTCTCCTTGATGCTATACATATTAAGATCATTAAGTCTGTCTTGATATATCTTCTGCTGCAGACCCTGCACCATTTTAGTTGCCCTGCTCTGGACTGTCTCCATTCTGTCTATGTCTTTGTGGAGACTGGACTCAGTACTCCAGATGGGGTTTCACAAGCTGTCTGTACAGAGGGACAACAACTTTTTGTTTTCTACTGGTGATGCCTTTCCCTATGCATCCCAGTATCCCATCAGCCCTACTTACTGCCCTCTCACATTGCTTGCTCACCTTTAGGTCATCTGATATGACTACCCCCAGGTCCCTTTCCATTTTTGTTGTTGTTAGTATCTCACCCCACATTGTGTACTCTTCCCTTGGGTTTCTGTTTCCCAGGTGCTTCACTTTGCACTTCTTAGCATTGAATCTAAGCTGCCATACATTTGATCATTCCTCCAACCTTGCCAAGTCCCTTCTCATCCTTTCCACCCCACCTTGTATATCAACTCTGTTGGAGATCTTTGTGTCGTCGCCAAAGAGACGTACTTTTCCTTCCAGTCCCTCTACAATGTCGCTTATAAAGTCATTAAAGAGGACTGGTTCTAGTACTGAATCCTGCGGTACCCCACTAGTAACCCCCCTTTCTTCAGAGTGGACTCCATTTACTATTACCATCTGTGTCCTGTTCTCCAGCTAATTCTTTGTCCCAGGCTACCATCTTGGGACCCACTCGCAGTTTGGCCAACTTGTATATTACTCTTTTGTGTGGGACTGTGTCAAATGCCTTGCTAAAGTCTAGGTAGGCCATGTCTAAAGCCCCTCCCTGACCTACTACTTTGGTCACCCAGTCAAAGAAATCTATTAGATTCATCTGACATGCCTTCCCACTGTGAATCTATGCTGCCTTGGATCCTGCGCTCCTCTGGCCTCTAGGTACTCAACAATTCTTTCCTTCAGAAGTGATTCCATCATTTTCCCATTCACTGAGGTTAAACTAACAGGTCTGTAGTTTCCTGCTTCTGCCCTGCTCCCACTTTTGTGAAGTGGAATAACATCTGCCCTCCTCCAGTCTTCAGGTACCACCCCATCCTCCCATGATTTATTAAAGAGGTTAGTCAGTGTTGTCACTATTTCTGCCCTTAGTTTTTTTAGAATTCTGGGATGAATCCCATCAGGCCCCATTGCTTTGTCCACCTTCAGTTTTAAGGTTCCTTCAGAACTCTTTCTCCTGTGAAAGGGCTGGTATCAACCCCCATATCCCAGCGTGTTTCTATTGTTTGGTTTAGGTACCTCCCCCTCTTCATTTGTGAATACTGAGCAAAAATATTTGTTTAGTATCTCTGCCTTTTCACAGTCACCCTCTGCCCACTCCCCCTTCCCTTTATTAAGCCTCACTATCCCTTCCTTGGTCTTCCTTCACTCCCTGATGTACCTATAAAGGTTTTATCCCCCCTCTTAACTTAGTTGGCTATCTTTTCCTCAGTTTGGGCCTTTGCTGTTCTGACTGCCTTTCCTGCTTCCTTTTGCTTTAACTGATACAACTCTCTGTCCTGCTCCTTCTGTGATTCCTTGTACTTCCTTAATGCTCTCTTTTTCTCCCTAACCTTCCCTGCCACCTCCTTTGAGAACCATATTGGTTTCTGACATCGTTTTGTTTTGTTTATTTGCTTCACACAAAGGCTTGTTGCCTCTGTGATGGCAGTTTTGATTATTCCCCATTGTTCTTCCACCTGCTCCTTCCTGCCTATTTGCTAGTGCATTCCTTATGCACTCACCCATTTCGGCAAAGTCTGCCCTCCTGAAGTCGAGTACCTTTGCCTTTGTATGGCTAGACTCTACTGCTGTGTTTATCGTGAACCATACTGTTCATTGGTCACTAGTTTCCAGATGGCTACCCACTTCTAAATCTGTGATCCTCTCGCCCTCTCCATTTGAAAGTACCAGGTCTAAGATTGCTCCTTCTGGAGTGGGTTCCGATACTAGTTGTCTAAAACATGCCCCCTGTAGGGCATCTTGAATGACCCCACTCTTAGTAGTGGCTGCTGCAAATGCACTCCAGTTAACATCTGGCATATTCAGATCCCCCATTAGCAATATCTCTCCTTTTTCTGCCATTCTAATGATACCTTCTATCATTTCTTTGTCCATTTCCTCCCCTGAGATGGGGTTCTGTATACAACCCTTGTGCAGATTGTAGTGCCATTGCCTGTCTCCAAATTGACCCATAGTGCTTCCTCTCCTCCTGTTTACCCTTTTGTCCTGTTGCTTTGATGCTGTCCGCCCATGTGAGAGCTACTCCACCTCTCTTTTACCCTCCTGTCCTCCGGTAGATGGTATCCTGGTATGTTTATGTCCCCATCATGGTTCTTTGTGTACCATGTTTCTGTAACTGCCACAATATCCAGATGTTTCTCCTCCATCAAGGCCACTAATTCAGGAAGCTTGTTACCCAGACTATGGGCATTGGTACTCATTGCTCTCCATTTGTTTATGGCTTTACCTCTTGTAGCACCATCCCTGTCTTCATTGACTTTGCTTTCTCCATTTACCCCCTGTCCTGCTCCCTACTGACCTTTTTACCTTGGTCTTTACCTCATTTACTACCCTGGTTTGTAGGGGGAGACTGGGAATCCCCCACTGCTTATCATTGTCCCCCTTACTAGTTTAAAAGCTTGTCAAAGGCATTTTAACCAATCCCCAGAAGACTTGTTCCGTTCCTGGACAGATGCGACCATCCTGCCAGTATAGGCTGGTATCCTCCAGGCGAACCCCAGTCCCCAATGAAGCCAAACCTGTGCTCTACACCATTTTTCAACCATTCATCAAATTACATGGTGCGAAAGTACCCTCGCCTCACCACCATGGACAGGCAGCACCTCGAGAAGGATACTGTGTGCTACTGCCCTAGCCCCTCCCCAATCTCCACAAACTCCTCCTGCACTGCTGTAATATGTTGAGCCAAGCCATCCCTAGGTGGACAATGATGTCAGATCAGTCTCCTGTGCAGCTGTTCTCATGATCCTGAGGATGTGCTTCCTGTCCTCAAGCCATGGTGCCAGGCAGGCACCCACATCAATTTCCCCTATCCTCCAGTTCTAGCCCCCTAATAATTGGGTCCCCCACCAGAAGCTGCTCCCTTTTCTGTGGTGTCCTCTGTCTCTTTCCTGTGGGGCTCCTTGTGACAGTTATCCATAGCCTCCTTAGTCTCTTCTGTGGGTGCATCCATAGAGACTACATTCCATCAGATGGTGTATGGATTGTGAGTGGTACAAACTGACTGGATGTGCCTCTGTTCCACCACTTTCATCCTCTCTGAGCCTACTGTGGTCCAACTGCTGCACTTTCTTGGTAGTCTCTGAGGTAGTGGTGGTGGCCCTTTTGCTCCCTGGGTGGGGGAGGTTCCCTTACTACTGCTCAGTGTGGCCTGAAGATGGGCAACCTCCTCCTTCAGGGCAGAGAGTTGCCTGCAAATAGGGCAGCATCTCAGCCTCCAGAAAGACTCCTGGAAGACTGCTGCCCCACAGCCAGTACATTGCACTACTCCCCACATGTCTGTCTACCTTCCTGTTTATCCTGTGTAAGTTTTTTTTTGTCCCCGCAATTATTGTTTTATATGTATGTATGTGTTTTATATAATGTGTACACTTATATTGTCATTGCAGGATGCTGGAAAGGATATGATGGGATATGCACCTTGCTCTCTTAGAAATGATGTCAGAACTGCTGGTATAAAAAATGGTACCAGGGTTGGTGGGGTGAGGGGAAGGGGGGATTTGGGCCCAAACTGTGCCCTCTCACAACAATCAGTTAAGCTCTGACCCACCATGATATATGGATTGGCATAAGTCTGTTTCTATTAACTTTCACAGTGGGATGTATGTGTTTCTGTGCTGTGCCCTGGGGGCCTGTCACCATAGGAATTGACCGTCATGGCTTGCTAGATAGTAGAGTCAGTCTCACTGGAAACAGGCAACCATCACACCGGTACACAAAAGTGGAGACAAATCACTGCACTCCAACTACAGACCTAACTCCATCCTCCCTCCATTGTCTAAGGCTCTGGAGTGCATCGCCTCAGACCAACTAGTCAAGTAAATGGAAAAATATGACATCCAGTGTCCTGAGCAACATGGTTTCCGAAAAGGGCAAAGTACCACCACTACACTAATAGAATTCACAGGCTTCATCCATACCACGCTCGATCAAGGAAACTGTGTAGGGGCAGTATTCATTGACCTTATGAAAGCCTTTGATACTGTGAACCACCCACTCCTACTCAAGCAATTATCAAACATTGGGCTCTCCAAAGAAGTGCTGCTCTGGTTTTCAAGCTACCTTGAGGAGAGGGTCCAGTGGGTTAGGATTGCGGTGTCACCTCGGAAGAAAAGCCAGTCCTTTCAGGGTCCCACAGGTCCATCCTGGGGCCACTACTCTTCAGCCTCTTCCTCAATGACCTTCCAGTATCTGCCACCAGAAATTACTGCTCTACACCGGCGATGCAGTCATGTTCTGTCCACCCAGAAATGCAGAGCTCCTCGAGAAACAATTACAGCTTGAATTCATGCGTATCGAAGAATGGTTTAAGTCACACAAACTGGTCATGAACTACAGCAAACCAAAGGTTGTGACCTTCTACAACGCCAGGAGCAAGTACAAATCCCATGACCTCACCATCCTAAACCAAACGGGGACCTTACTTGAATACGTTTCTGATTTTAAATACGTAGGTGTCACATTGGACAGCTCACTCTCCTACCATCGGCACATAGATTCTGTTGCCAAAGCTACCAACATCTGTATAGGCCTGCTCTACATGCACAAACACTGCTTGACTCCTGACACTCTCCAGTTGGCTATCAACAGCTCTATCACCTCCATCATCGATTACAGGCTAGCAATTTATGGCTCAGCCTCCTCCTCTGCCCTCCGCAGAATTACAGTTGC
The DNA here is from genome assembly GCA_016271365.2 of Neoceratodus forsteri. Taxonomy (NCBI): domain Eukaryota; kingdom Metazoa; phylum Chordata; order Ceratodontiformes; family Ceratodontidae; genus Neoceratodus; species Neoceratodus forsteri. Next base: position 13,756,180 of record CM028130.1, read on the forward strand.
ACTCAACAAAGCATGCAGGCTGCTAACTGGGGCTGACCAACTTACACACACTTGTGACCTGTACACTCGGGCAGGATGGCTTCCTCTCATCAGCTGGATACAGTATCAAACCTGCCTCTTAGCCAAAAAAGCCCTCCTCGGAGTCATGCCCCTGGGCATTGAAATGCTCCTTATTGATCACCACAGCACACAGTGAACTAGAAGTTCACAACAACTAGCCTTCCTTGTCCCCAGATGCCAGACTACCATGGGCCAGAGGGCCTTTGCCCACAGAGCACTACAGTGGTACAATACTCTAAACAAAGAAACTCTTACTGCTGCTGCTCTTGGCCCTTTTAAGAGTCAACTCCAACTTCATCTCATTTCAACTTGTCATTGTGACTGCCTCACCTAATCAGGGGCCCACTACTCACTGCCCTCCACTTCAGTCTTGACAGCTACCTCTCCCCACCTTGCCCCCTTCTACCTGCCTACCCCCTTGCCCCTCTCCCTTTCCTCCCCAGGCATTTCCTGACTTTTATCCCTACCCTCCCTCCCCTTTAGGCTCTTACCCTCACCCTCTACCCTCCATTAATGGCCGTCCTGCCTGCATACCCCCCTTCCCTCTCACCTGGTGCTTATTCCTAAAGATTGCCCTTGGCTGGTATGTCATGCTACCTAACATTTGGCACATTTGAATTACTGGAATTTCCTAAGCCTCAGTTCTTACTTCTTTTTATTGTGTAACTATGTATTATTATGTTGACTTTTTGTGTCTGTATACCCCCCATTCCTTGATGTGGAACCTTTGTTTCCTGCTCAAAGGTATCCTAGATTTCAATAAAATAAATAGAAATAAATCAGGAGTTTCAGACCTCCTTGCTCCTTCCTCTGGTTTAATTTGTGGAATGCTCTACGTGGAGGTTTACCCTGCCACAAAAAGGTGATTGATGTGATTTGGAGTGTTGGAACAGGTGGTTAGGAGGTAGCAGCCTGTCATGGTAATGGGATAAAGTAATCTGGGTAAAACATCCATTTTAATAATGTTGATCAGGGCCCATAGGGTTAACGGGAGGGCAGACCAGCGTATCAGGTCTTGTTTGATCTGTGTTCATTTGGTGTCTAGATTATTTTTCCTAATTGACCCTTTGTCAAGAGATACTGCTATTACCAGGTAGTTCATGGTTGTTGGGCACCAGGTGCCCCCCCACTGCATTGTGTGTGCTTTGTGCATGTGGTGATTGAAGGGCATGTTGTTAGCTTTAGATAGGTTTCATTTGTATCCCCTATCCTTTCAAATTCTCAAAGTATGTTCAGGATAGTTCTGGTTTATCTAGATGCAGGAGAATGTCATCTGCAAAAGCAGAGAGCTTTTATCTGTGTTTCCCTACATGGTTGCCTTGAATGGAGTCTCCCTTGTTAATTCTCCTGATTAGTGGTTCTAGATATAGATTAAACAGATAGGGAGATAGCGGGCATCCCTATCGGGTTCTTCTTCTCAGTTCTAGTGGCTGAGAGAGAACTTTATTACACTGGACCCTTGCAGTGGGTTTTGAATATAGGGGTTGGATCCATTCAGTGAAAAGGGGGAGTAGGCCATAGTGGTTTAAGATTTCAAACAGAACTGGCCAGGATACCCTATCAAATGCTTTTTCAGGATCAATTGAAATGGGGACTACTGGTGAGTTCTCATCCTTGGCTGCTGCAATGATGTGGTTAAGTTTCCTAATTTGGTCTGTGGGCAGCCTTCCCTTCATGAAACCCCCCTGGTCTGGGCCTATGAGTTTGTCCCAGACTTTGCTCAACCTGGTTGCAAGTATCTCGAGGAAAGGAGGGAGAGGGGGGACATGATAGAAACTTTCAAGTATCTCAAGGGAATCAACAAAGTCCAAGAGGGTAGCATCTTTCAAAAAAGGTGTGCAAGAACAAGGGGCACAATTTGAAGGTAGAAGGGGTGGCTCAGAGGTAATTTAGAAGTATTTTTCACAGAGAGATTGTGGATGCATGGAACAGCCTTCCGGAGAGTTGTGGAGTTAAAAACAGTGGTGGAATTCAAGCATGCATGGGACAGTCATAAGACAATTCTAGGGGGTTGGGGTAGGAAGAAGTAGGCTGCTGGTTAACTAGGATCTGCAGCTTATCCATTAGGTAGGGAAATGGGCAGACTGGGTGGGCCAAGCGGTCCTTATCTGCTGTCAAAATCTATGTTTCTATCTTAGAAAGTATTTTTAAATCAGTTTTGAGGAAGGATAATGGTATGTAGTTCCCCATCAGTGATGGGTCTTTGAGCGGATTGGGGATTAATATTATGAGGGCTTCCTGCAGGATTGGGTCCAGGTCAGAGTTGAGTTTGGCTTCATTGTATAGTTTGGTTAGAGGTTCTATAACATCGGGTGCCAGGATTTTAAAAATGTTTGAAGATAGAATATCTGGGCTGGGGGTCACCTCCTGTGTTCTTATGGGCACTGCAAAGTCTTTGCCAGATTCACCATCCAGTTTCGGTAGGAGGGCCTGTGACAGGAATACGTGTATTCCTCTAGTGTTGGGGGGGTGAGAGTCTGGGGTGTAGAGTTCACTGAAAAAGTCCTTGAAGGCCGTAGCTATCTCCCTTGGGTTGGAGAGGGGGTTACTCAATTTGGATTGGATGTTAGTAATCTTTTTGAGTGCCTCTTATTGTTTAATGTGGCATGCCAATAGTTTCCCTGCTTAGTTTTGGCTCTAAAAATGATGAATTTGGCTTTCCCCCTGAGGAGCTCACTGTGTTTTACTCTCATTTTACTAAGCTGGGAAAAGGTAGGGGATGATTTGTCCCTAGCTATCTTTTTCTCCGGATCTCTGATTTCCTGCAGTAGTATCCTGCAGGACTCCTCTCTCTTGCACGTTGATGCTAAGAGTATAAGTTCCCCACCTATCATACATTTGAAGGCTCCCCATATGTTTCACTGCCCTTGGATGGAGTTGTTGTCATGTTCAAAGAAGCATTTGATCATATTTCTTATGCTGCCTAAGGTGGTTGGATCTTTGAGCAGGTTATTATATATTCTCCAGATGAAGTCTCGGTCCATGGCATCTGGAAGAAGAAGTGAGAGGGTTATCGGGGCGTGATCAGAAATGACCAGGGGGGAAATCTCACAGGCCTGGGTAGTGTGGAGTGTGGATCTTGATGTTAAGAAGTTATTTATCCTAGAGTTGGATTTGTGGGCAGTTGAGTAGAAGGTGTTTCCCCTATCTGATGGGTGTAGGACTCTCCATATGTCAATAAGGCTGAGTGAATCCTATAGTTCTTTGAAGGATCTCTGTGCTGGGGATAGGCTTGGATATCACAACTAGGACCTGGCTGTTGTGTTATCCAGCACTTGATTCCAGACCCCGGCTAGGATGATAAGTTGTGTTTGCAGTGTTGACAGTATGGCGAGTAGAGTGGTGAAGAACTGTGGCTCATCTGTATTTGGGCTGTATATGCTGGCTAGAGTTACTTTGGTCTGCCATAGGTTGCCCTTGAGAAGTAAGAACCTCACTTTGGGGTCTGCATATTCTTCTTCAGTTTCAAAGTGGATTGGTCTGTGAATCAGTATTGCCACCCCTGCTTTCCTGTTGTTTTCTCCTGCCATGATTGCCTGTCACCCAATCTCTTCTCCATAGGTGGGCTTATTAAGATGTGGTGTGTGTTTCTTGTAGGAGGCAATGTTGCTTCCTATGGATCTCAAGTGTTTAGTAACCTGGTATCTTTTTTCTTTTGTTTGTGCACCCTTAATATTCAGTGTGGTTTAGTGATGGATATTAGCCATTGGGAAGCGGGGTGTGTGTTTGCCTAGGTGTGAATATGCCAAAGGGTAGAGTTCCTTCACTCATTGGCCAGTTTGAATAGTGTTCCCAGTTCAGAGCTTTGGTAGGCCCTCCCTGGTCCCCCTGGTGGATTGGATTTGCCTTGTGGCAAGTGTGATCTGAGCAAGCACTTACATGTTAGTGTTAATTGTACAATGAGGGGAGCTGTCAATATGAGTACATTTGTGGTATGCATTACTAATCTATAAGAGAAATAAACTATATAAAGATTAAATATCTAAACTAATAAAGTAACTAAAAACTGTTTGGTTGTAGTACGTTGTATTCCAAGGTGGGCCTCAATCCTGCCCACCTCCCTGCCAGGTATCTGTAGTTGAGGACAAGAGAAGGATCATGGCCCCTTTAAACCTGGTCCATAATATGCTCCCATGGTGGTGGATCCTCTTTGTCTGCTCTCCCTGGTATGGCCCTATCTCCATTGCTGGGCAGGTGCATGCCTTAGGTTTGGGGCTTGGGGAGGGGACACTGGGGGGGTATGGTTCAATGTCCTTCCAGAAAATTTGGGGGGCTGTCTAATTGGGTGGTTTCATCAGCTGCCCTAGGAGATGGGGAGGGGGTTGGATTCAACTAGACTCTCTGCTGGTTATTTCCTATTCCACTATGGGGTAGGGTATTCTTTGATAATGCTGGGGTTTGGTTGGTGTGAGGAATAGGGGTCAGTGGAGGGGATGGTGACATCTGCAGCAGTGCCTGGGTGGCAGTACTGTTTGGGGCCCCCCTTTCACTGTAACAGCCCACTCATTGGCAGTTTCTATGGGATGCTCCACTAGAGGGTACTAGGGCTCACACTGCCTGCATGTTTGTATCTGGCATGAATAGCCAGGGTGGTTGGCATAGATGACAGCAACTGCAGTTGCTCTTGGGATGGGGGTATCACACACAAGATACATGTGTATGACAGCCCAGGTAACAGTGTAGTATATACATGTCTATCCTAGGGTGGATGGGGGTGATGGAATCACCCATGGATCTTCATGTAGTATCTTATGGGTATGAATCCCCCCTCCCTTCTAGGCATCTTTTGAGGTGTGTATGGGTGTTTCAAGGGTTTCTGTCATTCTAACCCTCACGAGAGATGGGCTAGTGGGTCCCTAATCATGGTCCATGTTGCACATTGTGATCATTCATATTGATGCTTTTTAGTTGTGGAATGTGGCTCAGTTGGTAGCACATCCGCCTCTGGACCAGAAGGTCGTGGGTTCTCGCCCCACACTGGGATTGGACTTGCACCTAAAAATCGCTGACAGTCGAGTGCAGTATTGGGGATGCTGTACTGCTGGGTGTGCCATCCTTCGGATGCGACGTTAAACCGAGGTCCCTTCTGCCCATCCTGGTGTTGTCCTGGTAGGTGTCCAGGTGGAAGTAAAAGAACCAGGGCACTCTTCAGAAAGAGTAGGGAATATTCCCAGTGTCCTGGCCAACATTCCCCTTCCCATAAAAACTGGTTCATGCAATTATCCAGTCTGTGTGTTGGTGGTGATGATGTGCGATATGGCAGCCACCACACATTCAGTCACTTCACTATCAGTCTAGCATTGCTTGTAAAGCGCTTTGGATGTATGAAAAGTGCTATATAAATACTGATTCTTCTTCTTCTAGTTACATACCCCCCACACACACACACAGTATCAGGAAACAACCCAATTTTGAATAAGTATTTTGGTTTGATAGATTATTCTGCCCTGTTTTATAATTGTCTGAGTCAGTAGCATTTACCTTTTACCTTACTCAGTGCAGTGTTGTCTGAACACAAATGTTTATGATCTCTGTTTTGTCCATTTCTGAGTCTTGTTTGCAGCCCCCATACTGGTTGCACTGTCCAGGTCTGTGCTCATGTGTTGCATTTAGTCTGTATGGGGCTCTGGGGCTTGTGTTTTGGCTCATGTTCTCAGTTAAAGAGATTGTCTTTCCCTGAGAGTCCTGTCCCCGCCCGTGTTGATTGTTGATAGACCAGTGGCCATAAGGAGAGACGGGGAGGTCTCTTAAAGTGTCTTGTCCTATTTTCACATTCCCTACATCCTCCTTATGAGTAGTCATTTTACCTTACACACCCTGCAGTGTGTTTCAATTGTCATGTCTGTATAGGGCTGTGGCTATGAGCTGGAGGCGTTCCCTTAGGCCTTCTTTTGTCTTTGATACCTGGTTCTGCTGTTACTCACTGTCCCCTTATTATTGAGGAAGGTAGGCATGGATTTAGTTCTGACTGGAATGACTGGAATTTGCAGATGTATGTTGGTGCTTGTGGGACAAAGAGAGAGTTCAAGTAGCGGGAGAAACAGGGAGTGTCCCAGGACAAGAAAGGCAATAAAGATGCTCTGGCCATGTTTGGTCCTAACTTCGTCATTGATTATCGACTCCTTTGACTGAAACTTTGTAGGTAGCATTTCAGTTCATGTTCCATTGCTGAGTGGTTAATTATAGGGCAGGGCAGTTCCTTGTGAGGATCATATATTGGGATTGCTTTTCACTTTCCCTGTGGTCCAGAAGGAATGAGTAAGGGGAGAGCATGTCTTTTTACTACTCTTTAAAGAACCTCCCCCAAACAGCTTGGGTAAGTCTCTTCAAGTTGCTTCTGCATTAGGGAATTCATGGCTCTTGATGTCAGTAGTTATTATTAGTCCAGCTTGAAGTAGCATCCTAAAAGGTATTGTCACCTGATGGAGCTTTGTTTTTATTTCCTGGTATTCCTTTTGTCTGTCTTTCACAGCTGGTGTAACATCACTATAGATGTATACTCTGCATCCATTCCAATACAGAACACCTTTGATTCGGGCTTGGTTTTGTATGTGCATTTTATCCTGGAGGTTTGAGCAGCGGGTGATGATTACTATGGGTCTGTCCCCTTGGCTCTGGGCTTGCTTGAATGACTGTTGGGCAAAATCCAGGCTGTAGGTATTACCATTCTGTGGGGGTCTGATAAGATCCTGCAGTAGCTTTTGTGTGAAGTGTTGTATGTTGGATCCTTCTGCAGTTTCTGGTACCCCTATGATGACCAGGTTGTTTCTGCATAGCCTGCTTTCTCGATCCTCCAGTCTATCTTCGAATTTTCTCTTTTTTTTTCTTAATTTCCGATAGCCCTTTGTGCGCTCTGGCTTATTGGTCCTCCACTGAGCTCACCCTGGCTTCCACATCAGAGACACACATGGTAATGTTCTCTAAAGCAGGTTTGAACTTTTTAAAATCAGTAGATATGTCACACATTGCTAATTTCATAGCAGTTAGTTGGATAAAATATGTCCAAGGTAGTTTGAAACTGGTTGGCTGCTAGGAGGACTGGAGGGGAGCTTTCAGACAAGTTCTGCTGCCTCTGTCATTTATTCAGCAGTCCTACCATTTGCTGGGTGGGTGAGGTTTGTAGATCCATTTGAGTTTCTGGTTCTTCCATTCTCTGGTTTCCCTTCACAATTCATTTCAGTCCATTTTCACCTAATATTGTAGTTTAAGTCATTATTGACACACTATTTAATTAGAAAAGCCACAGTTTTTAAAGTTCAGACTGTGAAACTCTGAGAGATGCTGCTACTCAGGGCAAGGACATCATGTGACTCCCAGATATCTGTTGTGAGATGCACCACCCTCCCAACAGCATTGCACAAGACGCATCTTAAAGTTTTTACATACAGCATCGCAAAGATCTGGAATCCCTGTTGTCGAGTAGTATTTCCACAACAGTATATTATATTGAGGTTCAAGATACTCAAGCATCCTCCTGAATCCTATATGTTCAATCAAGTTATATGGTAGCAAATCAACAGTTATCATTTCTGAAAATGTTTGGGTTTTGTAACAGCAACAGGGTGAACCGAGGCATATTTGGCTTTACTCTCATATGTTTCTGAGATGGTAAGCTGTCTCCTTGAAGCAGGAGGGCTTTTGAACACATGGTAACTTCCAAAAACAGTCAGAGGAGTCCTTCAAATGGCAGGAAGTGGTGGTGGAGGTATTTCAGTAATGCTGCAGAGGCTGCCACTGCTTTCATCTACGGGAGTTACCGCTGAGTGTAGTGAGCTATCACTACCACTTTCTCTTCAAGACTTACAACTGGACTTCTCAGTATTGTTATGACATTTGTCTAGGTGCCTTTTCAGTGCTGAAGGTCCTAATGATCCTTTCTTTTTACCCTTGTTGATTGTCTGTTTACAAATACCCCAAATTGCTACCAACTCATTAGAAGCACTATTGGAGAAGTATGACCAAACAAAATATTTTTTTTCCAGTTTTTGTCCCAGGAAAGCATGGCATCTTGGTCACCTTTTCATGGCCCCCTCATGGATATTTATTGGGCCTGTTCCACTTGTGGTTTATCCCACTGCCCCCCTCCACACCAAAACATTTCTGCCTGTTTCTTGCACATCTGCAATTTCCGTCCCCTCTAGTAAACCTTGTGCTGCCTGATCATTCTCTTCATCTTTATTATTACCCTCATCGGGTTCAACCTCAGAAGAATTGGATGAGGGACTGGCAGTAGTATAGTATGCAATTGTTCCCTACTGTTGGGTGCCTCTGCTGGTGGTACCCACCATGCCTTTAGATTTTTTTAACTACAGTATATAACTTTTTTTTTTTACTTGAGACTGATGATAATCTGAGACATTCACCTTTTTTTGGATTCAAGCATTCACTTGGCAGATGAAACCTTAGACATGAAAAAATCACTTTTTGGAGTTTGATTTTGTTTTCCCTTTTCAGGCTGAATGATGTATTTTGCAGTGTCACTGCCTACCTGGGAAATAGAATGCGCCTGGTCCATTTTTTGTTAGTATTCTAACCTGTAATAAAAGATCCCTCTAACTAATGTGATGTCCTTCTGATGACTCCCACCCACAGGCGAGGGACAAATTTACTTATGTGACTCATGACTGTACATAGCACACTGACAGCACAGCAGTCCAGCACCATTCCTTCCAAGATTACCGGACTGACTCCTACAATGCAGTTAGTTACTGTTACATGACTAAATTCAGCAACTGTTAAGTGTACCTCAGCATTTGCACTGGAGATGTGGACACATCTGGTGCATAGTGGTGCATAGCCACATGTGGCACAGTCCCACCCTGGGGGTTGGTTAATGCTTATACATAATGTAATGTGATACACTATAAAACTAATGCTAATAAGAAGGAATAATGGTGAATAAGTGATGACGATGATGATGATGGCACTTGTGTGTACAGTACCTGTACATTGCTTGTGTTGCACTGTAAACAGCCTGCTACAAGTCACAGAGTCCGATTATCCCCTGGGCCACACACAGCCAGCAGCACAGGCGCATCAACTTGTATGTTGTTTGTCTGAACATTATATTTTTTACACATGGAATCATGAATGAATGTTAACAAGTGATCATGATTGGATGGCACAAGTCAAATATTTATTTTGCCACCCTGCTGCCCTTACCCAGTACACACATCCACATGGAAGCCAGGAAAAGAAATATTATTTGGGATTTCTGGGACTGTTACATTTATCGTGGGTCCTCCTCTAGAGTCTGAGTCTCAGTCTCAGTCTCTCTCTCTCTCTCTCCCTCTCTTTTCCCCTTCCCCTCTCCCTGTCCCTCCATCTCTCTCTTCCTCTCTTCCTCCATCTCTCTCCCCCTCCATCTCTCCCCCTTCCCCTCCTTCTCCCTCTACCTCTCTCTCTCTCTCTCCCCACCAGATATCACAAGTCAAAGATTTATTTTGCCACCCTGCTGCCTTGCCATGTACACATAGCTACAATGAAGCCAGGAAAAAAAATATTTGGGATTTCTGGGACTGTTACATTTATCATGGGCCCCCATGTGGTCTCTCTCTATCCCCTCTGGATGAGATTGTGAATGAATGTTAACAAGTGATTGTGATTTGTAATTGGATGGCAAAAGTCAAAGATTTTTTTCCCATTCTGCTGCCTTTGCCCTGTGCACACAGCCACACTGAAGCCAGGAAAAAAAAATGGGATTTTATGTAACTGTAACATTTCTCTTGGACCCCCAGTAGTCTCTCCCTCTCGCCTCTGGATCTGGAATGGCACAAGCCAAAGATTTTGCCAGCCTGCCCTTTCTCATATACACAGTCAGCTACACTGTCTGAGGCCAAGAAAAGATTAAATAAACTTTCATTTGGGATTTCTTGTAACTGTAAAATCTCTCTTAGCGCCCCCCACCCCAATCTCTCCCTCTTTCCTCTGGATCTGGAATGGCACAAGTCAAAGATTTTGGCAGTCTGCCCTTTCTCATGTGCACACAGCTACACTATCAGAGGCCAAGAAAAGAAAAAAAAACATTCATTTGGGATTTTCTGCAACTGTAAAATCTCTCTTGGGCCCCAACAGTAGTCTCCCCCTTGTTCCTCTGGATCTGGAATAGTACAAATCAAAGATTTTGCCAGTCTGCCCTTTCTCATGTACACACACCTACATTTTTTGAGGTCAAGAAAAGAAAAACAACTTTAATTTGGGATTTTCTGTAACTATAACATTTCTCTTGGGCCTCCAGTAGTCTCTCCCTCTGTTCTCTGGATTTTCTGCAATTTTGCTAGCCTGCCCTTGCTCCTGTACATACAGTCACACTGCCATGCTGCCTGCCTTTTGCATCCTCCACCGGCAGCTACTCAGGCCACCATTATCTCTCCAGTCCCTCCTTATTCCTCCTTTCTCCAGTCCCACCAAGTCCTGACTCCCAACTTGCTGTCACCCTCCTCCGATGATCAGTGTCTCTCCTCCCCCACTTCACCCGGGTGTGCCTCGTTTCTCTGACTCTCTCTAGTTTCTGTTCCCTCCATTCATATTTTTTTTATATTTGTGGGGGGGGTGTTTGGTTTGGTAACTTTTTCTGGTGTCATCTCTGTTGAGGTGCTCCTGGTCCTCCCAAACATCCTCCTCCCTTGTCTGAGCCATGTTGCACACTCAGCACAGTTATAGAACACAAGTGCATCACGTGACCATCTGTTGCCTGATTGGATGCCGCCTGCCACCTGTATGTGGAGCGAGAATGCAGATGGCATCCCCAAGGCAACAGTAAACAAAATGGCAGAAATAGCATTTCCAAGGACCCGGAACCAGACTTCTGTGGCAAAGTCCATATTTATCTGAGTCCATGGATTGCGAGTTTGATCTGGGGGTCCAGATCTCCCACTGAACAGTCTTCCGAGCCTTACTTCTCATTGTACCTACAGGGTGCAAGACTGGGTCAACTTGTTAAAACCCCAACCAGAGGAGATGCCATTCCTGACCTGGTCCTCACAAACACTGAGAGGGTAAAGGAAATTGATGTGGGGCGCCATATGGGAAATAGCGATCATCGTATGGTGAGCTTCTAAGTAAACATAATGGGGGGCACCTGTCACTCAACAATCAAGGTGCTGGATTTTATAATAATGATAATAATAATAATAACATTTATTTAGTTAAGCACCTTTCAAATTTTCAAGGCACTGTACATAAAGCATCAAAACATTAACATATCAATACATACAATAAAACAGTACAGCAAATATAAGATATTAAAAATAACCAATTACGGTATAACAGGGAATGCCCTAACCCATAAAAATGACTTCAAGGTCCTTTTAAAACTTTCCATCGTTGTACTCTCTCAGAACTGATGGGGCAGAGAATTCCAGAGGGAAGGAGCTGCGAAACCAAAAGCACGGGCTCCAGAGGACTTCAAATTTACCCTCGGAATCTCCAGCAACCCCTCATCAGCCGAGTGAAGCTGTCTCAGAGGGGTGTAGGGCACCAGAAGCTCTTTCAAGTCATCAGGACCAAACTCGTGTAGGGCTTTGTAGGTCAAAAGACCCACTTTAAAGGTGATCCGCCACTGTATTGGCAGCCAGTGCAGAGTGCACAGCACTGGGGTAATATGAGACCTTCATGATGCCCCAGTCAACAAACGTGCTGCTGCATTCTGCACTAGCTGCAAGCGGCAGATATCAACCCCAGCAAGCCCTAGGTACAGGGAGTTACAGTAATCAAGATGAGATGTCACAAAGGCGTGGACCAAAACTGGCAAGTCCCCAGGTGGAACCAGGTGCCTAATCCTGGCGATATTTTTAAGATGAAAAAATGCAGTCCTGACAACTGCAGACACCTGATAACGAAGGGTCGGACCAGTGTCAAGCTCCACACCCAGGTTTCGCAACCGTTCAGAGGTTGGGATCTGGTCCACCCCAAGAATTAATCCACAGGGGGACCCCGGCCCTGAACCCTCAACCCTGCAACTGGGGTCCACCACCATAACTAAGAAAGCTGACTTCCAAAAAATGAGAACCAGCCTAAAAAATAACTTACTTGAAGCAGAAGACAGGAGACTGGAGGTCATTTGGGGGAGACTTAAGAGAGCAATTAAGAAAGCCACTGACCAATGTGCCAGGAGGGTCAGCAAGTCAAAAAAATAGAAGAAATCATTTATGGTTTTCCAAAGAAATAGCAGCCATAGTAAAAGGAAAAAAGAAGGTATACAAGATATACCATAAAACTAAGAAGGAAAAAGACTGGGATTTGTATGAAGAAAAAAATGGGAGAAGCAATCAAAAGGATAAGACAGGCCAAAGCCCAGATGGAAGCAGAAATAGCAGAGGGGACAATGAGAGGTGACAGATCCTTCTTTAGGTACATCAGAGGAGAAGGAAGGCAAAATGGGGTATAGTGAAAATTGCAACAGAGGAGGGGACAATAACAGAGGATGACCCAGAAAAAGCAGAAATTCTGAACAAGTTCTTCTGTTCAGTGTTTACTGAGAAGGATGCAGGAAATGGCCTGGCACTCACAAAACACAGCACCCCTGATGCAGACATCAATACTAGCCCTTTCACCAAGGCTGAAGTACTGGAGGAGTTGAATAAACTGAAGATAGACAGTGCCATGGGACCAGACAAGATACATCCTAGAATCTTAAAAGAACTGGTGTTAGAGTTGGCAGCCCCACTAGCAAAGCTTATCACCAAATCCTTAATGACCATAGTAGTAGTACTGAAGACTGGAAAAAGGCAACAGTGGTCCCACTGCATAAATCTGGCAGCAGGAATAAGTCAGGAAATTACCGATCAGTAAGCTTCACATCTGTAGTGGGGAAATTGATGTAAAAGCTGCTTAAACAAAAGATTGTAGCATTCCTAGAAGCTGGCAGGCAGCAGAACCCCAAACAGCATGGATTGATGGTGGGAAGGTTGCGTTAACAAATCTGGTCTAGTTTTTTGACTGGGTCACCTAGGTTGTGGATAACTGTGGGGTGGTGGATGTGGTCTACCTGGACTTTAGCAAGGCCTTTGACTCAGTTCCACATAGAAGGCCGGTAAAGAAGTTAGACTACACAGGGGTTGGACTAAAAGTGGTAAAATGGGTAAAAAATTAGATGCAGGGCAGAACTCAGAGGGTGCAGGTAAATGGATCGCTATCATCAGAAGGTAAGGTGATCAGCAGAGTGCCACAAGCTGTGATATTGGGGCCTGTGCTCTTCAAAGTTTTCATAGCCAACATCACTAGTGGGCTAGAGGGAAAGGTGTGTCTGCTCATGAATGACACCAAGATATGCAACCATGTGGACACCATGGAGGGAGTAGGCAAGATAGAATCAGACTTCAAGAAGCTTGAGGGGTGATCTGGAACATGGCAGCTGAAATTCAATGCCAAAAAAATGCAGAGTCATGCACATAGGAAAAAGAAATCTAAGAAAGGCATATTATTTGGGAGGGGAAAGACTAGCTGCCTCCAACAAGGAGCGCAATCTGGGAATCATAATCTCAGATGACTTGAAAGTGGGGAAGCAGTAGGAGAAGGCAGTACTGAAGGCAAGTGCAGTGTTGGGATACATTGGGAAGGGAATCACAAGTAGGAGGAGATAGTTGGTTCTGCCATTGTGCAGATCACTGGTTAGGCCACACCTGGAGTGCAGTGTCCAGTTTTGGAGGCCTCACCTCAAAAAGGATATCGATGGGATAGAGACAGTGCAGAAAAAGATGACAAAAATTATATGGGGATTGCATCAAATGTCATACAGAGAAAGTCTGAGAGAATTGAACATATATTCCCTGGAGCAGAGAATAGAGAGGGGAGACATGATCAAAACATTCAAACACATAAATGGCACACACAGGGTGCAGACTCAGAAAATTTTCACTTCAAGAAAGCAGCAGAACCAAGGGACATGGTCTAAGGCTGAAGGGAGGGAGGTTCACTACCAATGTCAGAAAGTTCTTCTTCACAGAGAGGGTGGAGTCTGCCTGGGATAGTCTGTCCCCAGGGGTGGTGGGGGCCAACTTGGTTGGGGATTCAAGAATGTGTGTGATAGGCACAAGGGCTCCCTCACACTAAAGGGCAGCTAGGGGGTAGGAAAAGACAAAAACACCAGGCAGACTAGGTGGACCTAGTGGTCTCCTTTTGCTATCACATTCTACGTTTCTATGTATATTATGAAAATGCCACACACACCATTTTATTTGCCTCTTTTCATGACCACAACTGTATCTACTAATCATTCTGAATAGTCAGTATTAATGCCCACCTCCACCTGAATATTGTACAACTTTAATGTTTCTAAGACCAAGACCTTACTGTGTAGCAAAAAGATCAACCACAATTCAAATTACATCTCCTCCATACAGCTCCTCTACTATAATCTCACATCTGTCCTGAAACTCACCTCCTACAGCATTGTCTTTCACCATAAGCTCTAATGTTCTTAACACATCATTATTTGTATGTTTCTCTACTATTATCTTTGTAACATTTCCCATGTATGTCACTCCATACTTTGGTGTCCGTTCCCATTAGTCACACAAATTTTCTTTTCTTTATTCTATCTAACTCTTACTGTTAAGACTTCAGTGTCCCCATAATACAACTTCTTACCTTCTTACATATACTAAAAATGTAGCTACATCATTCCTATCTTTGGGACCTCAAGGGATTCCTTATCTATTTTGTATCACCTTCAAAATCCCCATCCTTGTCTTTGCAATCCACCTAGGTTCCACTGCAGCTAGCTTCTCTGATCCTGTCTCCTGCTCACTCCCTTTGCTGCTCCTTTCCAGCTTTCCTTCCAGTGTCTCCACATGTTATCTACAGTTATTGGCAGAACTGTTTCCATTGCTGCCCCTGTTTCTGAAATGTTCTCTTTCTCTGTACCATCATGCCTCCCTTCATCTTTTCAAATTTCATCATAAAACTCATATGTTTTCTCCCTTTTGTCAGCCACTGCCTCAGTTCACAGTTTCATTGATTCCTGCTTTTCACATCTCATAGCATTGTACTGTCAATGACTCTGCCAACTGTGTCTCAGTGTTGCCAACGTCATGAAGCATTTTAAGATACTGGGTGTATAAATGATGGTTTATAGTATCTTATTGCATTATATTTATTTTATTTAAAATGTGGTAACTGGGAAAAGCACAATGAGCAACATCTCATTTCCAGGTGTGACCCAGGGGAGGGGGTAAAAGTACAAACAGAGGAAAAACCAGCATAAGTTGCAAAGTAATACAGTTTACACAGGAGAAAAAAAACAGAGTGATTTAGAGTGTAGAGTATATATATATATATATATATATATATATACACATACATATATATATATATATAAAATATATATATATATATATATATATATATACACATACAGTACATACATATACATATACATATACACAGTATTTACACATATAGATATTATAAAAGTTGCATGGGTAACAATAGGTAACAGCTATACAGAGCTACTAACTGAAATAGCCTGTTGAGTCAGAGCTGGAGACAGATGGTGCCATACGTGGGTGGGAGAGCGAATAAGTCTTAGGAAGGACAGGTGCAAGACATGGTCAGGGCTGGTCTGAGTAAGTGCTTAAGGGCAGGAAATGAGGGAGTGAGGCAGGTGTGGGAGGGAAGGCTATTCCAGAAGGAAGGAAGCTGATAAGAGAATGGCGGGTGCGGACACATGGGGGGGGGGCAAAGGAACACGCACTGATTGTCCAAGAATTTTATGGGGAGGGGAATGGCGGGATTGAGAAGATAAGCAAGGTGTAGTGGGAGGGTACCAAACCAGTATTTAGATATGAAGGTGGCACAGTGGGATGAACATTTATGGAAGAGGGATTGGAGGGATAGGGAGGACTAGAGGTTGCAGTGGTGAGTCAAGCAGGGGGAATTTGAGGTAAAATAGCAGAAAACATGGCAGAGGACATCTAGTTTGGAGAGGGAGGTTGCAGAGGCAGCACTGAATACTACATCTGTGTAGTCGAAGGCAGGAAGGATCCATTTAACCACTAGATCATGCCTAACAGGAAGGGAGAGACAAGCCTTGTGGTGGTAAATTAACTGAGGTTTCAGGTGCAGTTTGGAGTGAAGGGCGATAAAGTAGGAAGAGAAGTCAAGTGAAGAATCTAGCCAAACTCTAAGGTACTTAGAGGCAGGGACATTGTCAAGGGGAGCATTCACATCATGGAGGAAGGAGGGTAGGGCAAGAATCCTAGCCAGTTTTTGCTTCGTTTCAAATGTCATAGCTACGGTTCTATTAACATTCAGCTTTAGACAATTTGTGTTGAACCATGTTGTATTTGCCAAGGAGTCATTTTGTAGGAGGGATTCAATGGCTGATGCAGAAGGACCAGAAAGGAACAGGACGGTATCATTAGCTTGCATGTGGATCTCGGCATGGGTGCAGACAGAAGGAGGTTATTAATGAAGAGGGAAAAGAGAACAGGGCCGAGTATCAAACCTTGGGGAGCACCTGCAAGGATGGGGAGGGAGGAGGAGAGGACATTATTGACTTTCACTGTTTGGGAAGCAGCCCGTTAGACAGGATCTGAACCAAGACAAGGAGGAATGAGAGGCCAGAGGCACTTCGTTTATTTAGGAGGAAGGGGTGGGACATGGAGTCAAAGGCCTTCACCAGGTTGGCACCCTGTCAATTGAGTGCTACCAGAATAGCACTTAACTATACAGCGCAAGTCTGGTAAGCGCTCACATGGACAATGAGTAGGGTTTTACAGTGCTTGCTGTAAGTGCTCCCCTGGTTGCTGTCCATGGTTCTGTAATCAGGACAAGAGCTGCAGGCAACAGGAAGCTGGTCAAGCTGCTTCCATGGTGTGGAGGGATGGGGAATGGAAACCAGGGTTCTAATCCAAGTCTCTGAAAGATTTTACTACTTTGGGACAGTATTTGTTTACATGGTGCCATAGAAATAGTATTCCAATGGGCTGTGAATTTTAACTTTCCCTAGGATCTGTTCCCCACCGGAGTGAGAATCCTAGAAAGGGGGGGTTCAGGGGCAGAGCCCCCCACATTGGGGGTGGGAGCAATGCCCCCTGCAAAAAAAAACAATGACACTTTTTTCCCCACACGCACCATGCAGATGCTATTATTGTCGGCACTCTTGAGACCCAGTGCCACTAGGTCAATGAAAATGGCCGAGGCGCTCAGACATTGATCCATGGCAGAGTGAATGGCATCGGTGAAACATAAAGGGAGGTAGTGCTAGAATTATATTTTCAGAATCCTGATTGGACAGGGACAGAGTGTTAGTGGATTGGAGGAAATCATTTAACCTAGAGAGGACTACTGAATCCTAGACCTTGGTAAGTGATGGGAGAAGGGATATTGGGTGGTACTTGCCAGGGACAGTGGCATCACCACCTCTGAAGAGGAGGAGGACCATGGTGGTCTTCCAGACTAAGGGAACAGTAGTGGAGGAGACAGACAGATTGAGAATGAAGGTTAAGGAGATGACAGTAGAGGAGCAGAGATTATAAGAAGCTTAGGGTGCAAGCCATTGGGACTGTATTTAGTGGGGTTGAGGAAGACAAGGGCTTTAAAGACTTCAGAGGGTATACCAGAATTATCTGGAAGACGGAGGGCCAAAATGGAGAGGGGGGAGTGCTGGATAGGGAAGAAGGGGAATTGGGTCGAATGGCACAGGTTGTGAAGAACTTATTTAGAACTTCTACTACATGGGTAGGACTGGAAACCAGTGATCCTGCAACTCTGAGACTGGGTGAGAGGGAGGCGTTAGAGGGGAGAATGAGTGATTGCAGATCATGCCAGAAGAAGGCTGGGGTGTTGTCAGAGGCTTGCAAATGAGATTTAAAAAATTATGATTTGGTGTATGCACTTAGTACAGGTGTTGCGGAGGGTACAGTAGGTCTGGAGGTCGGCTGGGTCACACAAGGATTTAAAGCGGTGCCACGAGAGGTCACAGAATCTGTACATGGCCAAGATTTCTGGGGTGATCCAGTGATGGTGAGAGTGACTTTTTCTGATAGATTTTAGAGGGGCATGCGTATCCCAAACTTTTTCAAAGATGGATGTAAAGTGGGAGAGTGCAGCATCAAAGGAGGGGGAGGAGAGGACGGAGTACCACTTAGCCATAACCAGGCCATGAAGCAATTTGCTCTATTCAAAAGATTTGAGGGGCCAGTACTGGATGTATTTCAAGGGATTTAGAGGAGGACACATCTGCCTGATGCAGAAGGTGGGGCAGTGGTCACTGATTGCATTGGGTAGTATGCCAGCAAAGCAGATGCGATGGGGGTTGGTTGTAAACACCCAGTTGAGCAGGGAATGAGATTGTGAGCGAGGGTTAGGACAAGAAGATTCTTTTATCAACTGGGTCAAGTTTAATGTTTTCATTTGGTGACAAGAGTTGAGCAAAGAGGGGGAAAGCCAGTCATGACTGAAGTCACCAAGGAGGATGAGTTTGCCTGTTGTTGCAAGGGTAGAGGCTGCAGAGATACAAGAGACAAGGGAAGATGGGGAAAGTTTTAGGGAGGCACAGAGAACACACACAAAAAGGGGCGTTGATGAGGAAAATTTTAGGGTGCCCAAAAGGAATTTGTGGGAATGAAGGATCACTTCCTGGTGTGAAATGATGCAAGTTAAAGAGTTGCAGGAGTAAATTGCGACTCCATCACCTCTTTTTCCATGGTCTTGCTGATGAAGGTTAAAGTTGGGAAGGGCCAGCTGATTGTCAGGAACATGGCAGGATGGCCATGTTTCAGAGATGCATAGTATGTCAGGGGAGTGCAAAGTGACCCATACTTTTAAGTCGTCCATTTTAGGAAATAGGCTAAGAACATTTATGTGGAACATTTTCAGTCCTTTTTGGTCTTGTTGAGGTGTGATCTTGGGGGTGGTATTGGAAGAGGCCATGGTTTTATTCAATGTCACCAGCCAGAAGAAGGAGAAGGATTAAGAAAAGGAGGTGAGGGGCATGATTTTTGTGGTTAAATCTGTAGCCTCAGGGTGAGAGACTTGAAGATGGTATAAGCAGGCATAAGTGGCAGATAGATTCTATATTAGTGAGAGAGCTTTAGAGAAGCCCTGGTGGAAAAGGAAAGTGTGGTAGGGGGAGCTTGAGAGATAAGGGGGGAGGGGGGAGACCATGGTGAGAGGAGATACGCACAGAGGGGGCAGGAAGCAGACGGGTAGGTGCTGGTATGGGATAGGGGAGAGGTAGGAGGAAGTGGGAATTAAGAAGAGGAGGGCTAGGAGAGGGTAGTGGGTAACATCAATTGTGGCCATGGGGTTATTATAGAAGGTAACGAGTGTGCATTTGTGGCCTTTGGCAATCCGGAAACTATAAATAAAGCAGGCGGAGAATAGGAGAGACTTCCAGGGACTACTGCAGACTATCACTATGGTAACAATATTGTGGCAATCTAACCAGAAAGGAGGTTAATTTGCTGCAATGTATGAGTATTTGGAAGCAGAGACAGGCACTAGGGCCTTTTAGTGGTTGAAGTATATTATGAGCCAATGGGAAAATGGGTAGATGTAATTTTATTGTGATTGGTTCTTTTGCATTATATAAGTAGATGCTCAGATAGGGTGGATAGGTGGGAAGATACTGCCTAGCAGCATCTGAGAATTACTTGTTCAAAGCTCATCCTGGCTCAGGGCACAGAACGCACGCTAAGCACAAGCAAATAAATGAAATGAAATAGGATGCTGGATAGAATTTGAATTACAAGCTCGGATAGTCAAAATTAAATTAAATGAAATGCAGACTACTAAAGCCTAATTTAAAAATTTAAAAGGTGCCAGAGCTGGCCCAGTGGTGCTGAGGGTTGAGGCGCTGGATGTCACACCTCACACTGTGCCAACGACCCGGGTTTGGGAATGGACTCGGGTCAGCGGGGGTTGGTCGGAGAGGGAGGATTGAGCATCCCAATGGATGCTTTCCTCCCTCAGGGAGGGTTACCAGGGGCACTTCGTGTGCCTGACATCCTGAGAGAACTGGTGATGCACTGGCTCTCGAGGGTTGGCGGCTCAGTTCATCGGAGTTGGGGAGGGGGACACTGTTGGGTGCTTGGGGAGCATGCCAGCAGCACATCCGCCTCTGGACTTACGCCCCATGCTGGCGCTCCCACGAGTCAGGGTAACAGGGACACATGAAAATGGAAAATCTCCCTCAGTGGTCCTAGATGACAGCCTCCCTGAGCATTCAGACCACCACCAATTCTTGGTACAAACCCCGATGTGCAGGTAGGAGACAAGAGGAAAGACACTCCAGAGGCAGATCCAGAGTTCAGGGGGCTGAAACTGGATGGGCGGCCTGAAGGAGTGGGCACCAAGGGCAGGCAGGAGGGATCAAAAGAAAGTTAAAAAAAAAGGTGCCAGAATTCAAAAGCTGAGGCAGGGCGCCTCTAGCAATGGGTCGTACCTTTTGTGGAGTGGAGGGCAGTGAGAGGCAACTCCATTGGGGTGGACTGCCCAGAGGGAGGGAAGGTGTCCTGGAAGAGAGGTGAGGGTGTCATAAGAAGGATTAGGCTGGAGGGGGAGGTAGCAGGGACACAGAAGCAATAGAAGGTTCAGGTTGCAGAAGGAGGAGGCTGGATTACAAGGACAGGGGAGGCAGACTGAGAGTGTGAGATAGTAGGAGGTGGGAAATGGGTAAAGCAGAGAAGAGCACAAGTGCAGAATGAAACAAATAAATAAAAGATGCAGACAGCAGAGTAAAATTCAAATAATATAATAAGCAGCAGTACAACGAAAATGGGTTAAAATTTGACCCCGCCTTTTTTTCTTTCTAATTGATGCCAGATGTCTTCCAGTTTATTTTGGTGGTGAAATTTTCAGTTTTCATTATCATTTAAGAATTTTATGAACATTTTAAAGTAATTATTTCTCAAGAAAAACATATGGGCGCCTCATTTTTGCATAGAAATAATACTAAAGACCTGAGGAGGATAAGAGTTCAGACAAAAATGCATATTTACAGTACTCAGCATTGAAAACATCCAGAAAACTCAAATCAACAGCTCTGCCAATATTTTTCATAACCATAGCAGAAAATGTGCTTTTTGGAATAACTTTTTTCATTGCACTGCTGCTTTAAGCTTCGGCTCTCTTAACAAAAGATCAAAACATAGAAACATAGAAACATAGACTTTGACGGCAGATAAGGACCACTAGGCCAATCTAGTCTGCCCATTTCCCTACCTACAGGATAGGCCGCAGATCCTAGTTAACCAACAGCCTATTTCTTCCTACCCCCCACAAGAATTGCCTTATGTCTGTCCCATGCATTCTTGAATTCTCCCACAGTTTTAGACCCCACAACCTCCTCAGGAAGGCTGTTCCATGCATCCACTACCCTCTCTGTGAAATAATACTTCCTCACATTGCCCCTGAACCGCCCTCCTTCTATCTTTAAATTGTGTCCCCTTTTCTTGCAAGTCTCTTTTTCTGAAAGATGCTACCCTCTTGGACTTTGTTGATTCCGCTGAGGTACTTAGGGTTTCTATCATGTCCCCCTCTCCTTCTTTCCTCAAGGTATACATATTAAGCTCCTTTAGTTTCTCCTCATCGTGCTTCTCTTGCAGACCCTGCACCATTTTAGCTGCCCTCCTCTGGACTGCCTTCTCTGTCCTGTTTGTCCTTGCGGAGATGGGGTCTCCAGAACTGGACACAGTACTCAGATGGGGTCTCACCAACTGTCTGTACAGAGGGATAACAACTTCCTGTTTTCTGCCGATGATGCCTCCCTATACATCCCAGTATACCTAGCCCTCCTACTGCCTTCTTACATTGCTTGCTAACCTTAAGGTCATCTGATATGATTACCCCCAGGTCCCTTCCTTTTTGTTGTTGTTACTACCTCCCACCTTGTGTATTCTTCCCATGGGTTCTTGTTTCCCAGGTGCATTATTTTGCACTTCTTTGCATTGAATCCTAGCTGCCATACTTCTGACCATTTCTCCAACCTTGCCAAGTCCCTTTTCATCCTTTCCACACCTCCTTGTGTATCAACCCTGTTGCAGATCTTTGTGTCATCTGCAAAAAGGCATACTTTTCCTTCCAGTCCCTCTGCAATGTCACTGATGAAGACATTAAAAAGGACTGGACCCAATACTGAACCCTGTGGTACCCCACTAGTAACCTCCCTTTCTTCAAAGTGGACTCCATTTACAATTACCTTCTGTGTCCCGTTGTCCAGCCAATGTTTTACCCAGGCTACCACACTGGGTCCCACTCCCAGGCTGGTTAATTTGACTATTAATCTTTTGTGTGGGACTGCGCAAATGCCTTGCTAAAGCTCAGGTAGGCCATGTCCACAGCCCCTCCTGGTCTACTACTTTGGTCACCCAGTCAAAGAAATCTATTAGATTCATCTGACATGACCTTCCCGCTGTGAACCCATGCTGCCTTGGGTCCTGTGCTCCACTGGCCTCTAGGTATTCGATTATTCTTTCCTTCAGAAGTGACTCCATCACTTTCCCTACCACAGAGGTCAGACTGACAGGTCTGTAGTTTCCTCGCCTCTGTCTTGATCCACTTTTGTGAAGGGGAATCACATCCGCCTCCTCCAGTCCCTCGGAACCACACCATCCTCCCATGATTTATTAAAAGAGTAGCCAGTGGTTTAATTAGTTCCTCCCTTAATTCTTTTAAATTCTGGGTGAATTCCATCAGGACCCATTGCTTTGTCCACCTTCAGTTTTAGGAGTTCTTGCAGAACCTTTCTTCTGTGAAAGGACTGGGATCACCTCCTATCAAGAGTGCTTCTGTTAATTGGATTAGGCACTTCCCTCCTCTTTTGGAATACTGAGCAGAAATATTCGTTCAGTATTCCTGCTTTTCACTGTCCTCCCTCTGCCCACCCCATTGCTCATTCTATTCAGCCTCACTATCCCTCCCTTTGTCTTTCTATGCTCGCTGATGTACCTATAAAAGGTTTTATCCCCCTTCTTAACCGAGTTGGCTATCTTTTCCTCAGTTTGGGCCTTTGCTATTCTGACTTTCCTCCCTGCTTCCTTCTGTCTTAACTGGTACAGCTCTGTCCTGCTCCTTCTGTGTTTCCTTATACTTCCGGAATGCTATCTTTTCTTCCTGACTTTCACAGCCACCTCTTTTGAGAACCATAGTGGCTTTTTCTTTCATTTGATTTGTTTATTTGCTTTAAACAAAGGCTTGTTGCCCTCTGTTGATGGCAGTTTTGATAATTCCCCATTGTTGCTCCACCTCCTTCAGCCTGTTTGCTAGTGCTTTCTGAGGCACTCTCCCATCTTGCCAAAGTCAGCCCTCCTAAGGTCCAGTACCTTCACTTTTGTATGGCTTGTCTGTAGCTGAGTTTAACGTGAACCACACTGTTTGATGGTCACTTGTCCCCAGATGGCAACCCACTTCTAGATCTAGAGATCCTCTCACTTACCCCCGTTTGAGAGTACGAGGTCTAAGATTGCTCCCTCATGAGTAGGTTCCAGGATCAGCTGTCTAATGCCTGCCACCCGTAGGGCATCAAGAATGGCCCTGTTTCTTGGATGTGGGTTGCAGCAAATGCTCCAGTTAACATCTGGCATATTCAGGTCTCCCATCAACAGTATCTCCCCTTTCTCTGCCATTCTAAGAATGCCTTCTATCATATCCTTGTCCATTCCTTCCGCAGCATGGGATCTGTACACAACCCCTGTGCGGTTGTGGTGCCATTTCAGTCTCAAGGTGACCCACATTGCCTCGCTCTCCTCCCTGTTTACTCTTTTGTTCAGTTGCTTTTATCCCTTCCTTTACATGAGAGCTACTCCCTCCTCCTCTCCCTTGCCTGTCTCTCCTGTGGTGTTATGTACCCTGGGTATGTTAACATCCCAGTCATGGTTCTCTGTGTACCATGTTTCTGTGACTCTACGATATCTAGGCATCCCTCTTCCATTAGAGGCCATCAGCTCAGGAGCTTGTTGCCCCAGACTACAGGCATTGATACTCATTACCCTCCATTTCCTGGTGGCTTTTACCCTTTTGCCCCATCCCTGTCCTTCTTGCCTTTGTCACTTTCTCCATTTACCCCTGCCCTCTCCCTACTGACAGCTCTATGTTGGTGTTTGCCGCACTTCTACCGTGATTATTTGAGATAGAGGTTTTTCTCTCCTTTCCATTTCCCCACAAGCTAGTTTAAAGCTTGCCAATGAAGCATTTAAACCTATCACCTAGGATCCTGGTTCCTCCCCGGACAGATGCAGCCCATCATGCCAGTATAGGCTTGCATCACTCCAGGTGGACCCCAGTCCCCAATGAAGCCAAATCCCTGAGCTCCACACCAGTTTTCAAACCACTGATTGAATCCCATGGTGCGGAACACCCTAGCCTCTCCTATGCCATAGATGGGTAGCACCTCCGAGAAGGTTACCGTGCGTGCTACTTGTCCAAGGCCCCTCCCCAATTCCACAAACTCTTCCTGCACTTCTCTAATCCCTTTCTTAGCCAGGTCATTTGTCCCTAGGTGGACAATGCCATCCAGCTCCCTCACCTGTGCAGCTGCTCCTGCAATCCTGAGGATTCGCTCCCTGTCCCTCAAGCCATGGCTCCAGGCAGGCACCTTACCTCCCTCCCTTCCTCCCCAGTTCTACCTTCCTAACAAATGGAGTCCCCCACCCGGGAAAGTAAGCTTTTCCCTGGTGGAGGGGTCCTCTGCCACCCTCCTGTGGGTCTCCTTTGTGGAAGTTCCCCAGCATCCCCTTGGTCTCCCACTGTGGGTGCCTCCATAGAGGAACCACACTTTTGCAGAATGGCATAGGAATTGTGGAGAGTACAATGGGAGGGATGCCTCTGTTCCACCACCATCACCCTCCCTGAGCCCACTGTGGTCCATCTGCTCCTCTTTCTTGGCAACCTCTGAGGCACGGCAGTGGCACTGGTGGTCCCTGGATGGAAGAGAAGGTCCCACAAATCCTGGCCAACTCAGCCTGGAGATGAGCAACCTCCTCCCTCAGCCCAGAGAGGTGCTCTGCAGATGGGACAACACCGCATCCTCAGAACATCTCCCAGAAGACTGCTGCTCCACAGCCACTGCACTGCACCACTCCAATCATGTCTTATTTCTGGCCCCTTAACTGTTTGCAATCCTTACTCTTTCCTCTGTTTTTTTCTCTCTCTCCTTACTTTCTGCCTGTGTGCCCTTTAAGCTCCTGATTGTCCTGTTCTGAGACAAGAATATCCTATATTTCACAGTAGACCACTTACTTGCTCAGAGGCAGACCTCCAGCAGCTAGAGGGGGCTGGAGAGCTACTCTTGCCCTTCTAGGATGGTGGGTCCTTGGTGGTTCTGTGATCACTCACTTCCTGCCCCTAAACAGGAAGTTCCTGTTGTCAGTCAAATTCTGTGCCTATAAAAATAGAACTAGCTTTGGGTAGGGGTGGAGGGAAGGAGGGCAATATAGTCCCAGCAGAGAAGTTCAGTCACACAGCAGTCCTTTCTCCTGGTGTCTTCTGCAAGTTATTAGCAGAAACTTTCTAAAGCAGTCTTTAAATGTAGCTTCCTTCTAGCTAAGCCACTCCCCTACTTACCAGATCTTTCTACAAGTAATTTAAACCTCACAGCAGTTAAGTCCTTTCAGTCACCTGAGATTTACACCTAGATAACTCTTCAGATACCCATTCAGTTCAGTTAACCCAAACACACACTTTTGTTTTGTATGTTAGTTTTTTTACCCTAAATTAAAGGTCAAATACAAAAGTTCTTCTACTTTAGTCCCAGCAGAGAAGTTCAGTCACACAGCAGTCCTTTCTCATGGTGTCTTCTGCCAAGCAATTCAACTTTTGGTAAAAGATTTACTTCAGCCCCTCAGTTAATAGATAATACTTCAGTTAATTAAGCAAAAGAACAATTTCTGCTCCCTCAATTTTCTTCGGCACCCTCGGTTAATTACTGTAGTTCCATTTAGTTAACGAAAAGAACACATTACTGCTCCCACAGTTAATAACTCAACTATAACTTGAAACAGATGAATCCACCAAGTGCAGCAGATACAAGTCCTTGCTAAAATACAAGCATTAATTACTTACTCAGAGCTCACCCTGGGTCAGACTATTCCTATCACATTTATGACTATCATGTTATTAGCAATATGGGTGAGCCTATGACCTGGTGAGAAGTTAATGAAACCATATTGGTTAAAAGCCTTCACTCAACCATGGTTTAAACACTACTAATGCATGATTAGATATTGGCTCTCTTTTCTAACTTCAGTGCAAAGTCATCGTGGTACTTGCAACCAGATTACAGACTAGACCACCTCTCTGTCCCTTTGCCTAGAACTACAGCTTACATGGCTGAGTTGAACCTTCTAATCAGCAGCAAAATCAAAGCCTCTCACTCTAGCACTCAATAAACAGAATCTGTCACACATCTGTTAAATGAAGCTATTTAAACAATTACGTTCCTTATAAATAATTGATTATATCCAAACAAACATATTTCTGGATAGGTCATTACACTATAACCTAAAACATTACCATTTATACACAGAATTAGCCACTCCAGGATGAGGTAGAAAGGATTTTCATGCACTTCCAGGGCCATAAGAGCCCTCAGCCTTTGGTCATGTGCCCTTTTTCCTCTTAGGGGTGTATCAAAATCTTTTGAATGACAGCCAAGAGTGGCTTATTTCTTATTGGTCTTAATAAAAAGAAAAAAGCAAAAAAAAAAAAACCCTGATAGAATCCCAAGGTGCACCAGAAAGCATAAGGACTTTACCAGAAGAAATATCACTAACAATAATTATTTCAGATGTTGGATGGAGCGGAGAGGAGAACATCTACAAATTACTTCAAAAAACATGGTCCTAGATATTCAAACTGCACCAGGCTGTGGCGCAAGCCTGAGTGCAGTGCAACTTGGCTGCGCAGGGGCGTTGACAGGGCGATATTCAATGGAGCTGCGCATGGCTCACCATCATTGAATATCGCAGCCTGGCCACCCGCAGTGCGCATGACACAGTGGCACTGCACCAGTGCTAGTGGCCAGAGTGGAGCATGTGGATGCGGTAGCGCAAGTTCCATTGTGCAAGGTGCAGCACCTGCGATATTCAAAAGTTGACATGCAAATGGGGCCATAATGTATGCAAGGCACACATGGGGCCATTTGCATGTCATTATGGCCCCATTTTCATCCAGGTGCACTGATCCCTGATGACTTGCACCTGGTGCCCTGCCAGGCAGCAGTCATCGGGGACCGACGCCCCCTGCAGATCGGAAATATGCCCCACAGCCCGATCGCAGGCTGCAGTACAAAAAAGAATAATCATTGTATCCTGGTGGTCCAGTCAACTGCCTGATCATGGGCTAAATAAACAGAAGAATTAATCATTTCATCCTGGTGGTCAGTGGACCGCTGCCCTGATCACAGAGCTTCTTGAATTAAAGATCCTAATATCCTGGTAGTCCAGTGGACCTGACTGCCTGATCGGTGGGCTGAGTAGAATAAGAAGAAACCCATCATTCCTGGTGGTCCAGTGGACCCTCCCACCCGCCCACTGATCCCCACTGCCCTGCTCCCCGGTCAGTGGCGGGTGGCAACCCCACCTGCCTGCTGCCCCACAGCAAACCGACTGACATGAGTTGGGGGCTGTACACCCATTGTTCCACAGCGTGAGCCAATGGGCGTGCAGCCCATACTGTAGTACACATTCAGATATGTTGCCACCCGTCGCTGACCGGGGGAGCGGGGCAGTGGGGATCAGTGAATGGGTGGGGAGGGGGGTCCACTGGACCACCAGGGATGATGGATTTCTTCTTATTCTACTTCAGCCTGCGATCAGGCAGTCAGGTCCTCTGGACCACCGGGGATATTAAGGATCTTATTTTATTCTACTGAAGCCCGCAGTTGGGTGGGCAGGTCCACTGGACCACCAGGGATATTGAGGTTCTCCATTTCTACTGAAGCCTGCAATGGGCATGGGGGGCCACCACCACAGAGTTGCAGCCGGAGCTCGGGTGGCCACCCACAGGTGGCAGCTGCCGTGTTGTACCCTGCAATATGGCAGCTCACCTGTGGGTGGCCATCTGTTGTTCCTTTTTTTTGGATCAACTTTGTGCTGGCGCAGGTAGGGGTTGCACATGCATGGCTCTGGAAATCCCGGGCTGAATATTGGGCTGTACAGAGTATGCATGGGCACTATGGTGGTGAAACATGCCCCCCGGTATACCTTATAAGTAACACCAAGAATCTGAGCTGCAAACCTTCTCTCACTTCTCTATTACTCTCTTTTCCTCTAATTTCTTCCAAGACTGTTGCGCAACAGCATTTTTCAGTGTTCTCTGTTTAGTTCACGTTGTGACTTGTTGGCCACTTGTTATAACGGGAACTCTTAGCTGTCCCTGGTTTCCTGCTTCTGCTACCTCTAGAAACTTGGTATGCTTAAGGCTAAAAACTGATACGCCTAAAATACAAGCAATACTGGCAGAGGGATTTGTCTGAATACCCCTCCCATCTGTAAGTCACATGCCTGCTTGGGTTATTACAACCCTGATGTCTCACTTTCATTGGGTTTTTCAAGTAAAATAGACAATAGTTTACATTCCCTGCTTTAATGTTAGAATTTGGTCTTATATGGTCTTAAGAAGCTGATTATGTATCCCCTTTTTGTTAAAGATAAGTATGTAAACAAAATATGGGACAGAATCCCTGAATGTATAGATTTAGAAGCAATTACCTTGTCTCTCTGGAACATGCTTCCAAACAACAAGCTTTGCTTGTTTGCAGGCTGTACACAGACACACCAAGCTTAGTAGGCATGGTTCCTTTAGTGAATGAGTAGCATGGTGTGAGCTAGCTTTATACTGTTAGCAAACCTCCTCCTACTACAAAATAGGTGGAGTTTAGCCTAATGCAGCCCAAATTCCTGAAATTAAGGGATATTGTTTTTATGCATCAAGATACAAAAGGAATGTTATGTCATACTTTGATTATTTGTACAACTGAATAAAGAATGATGTGAAGTATTTAGAAAGACCTGAATCTAAGGATAAAAGAAATGTATAAGAGATAATTATTGGGAGGGGTTTCAGCTTGTGGGAGGTGTTTGAGACCTATAATAGACTCAAGCTGAAACACTGGGGTAGATAGTCAATGGGAGAGGACCTGTGAGGTTCTCCCAAGGGAAATCTCTGATAGAGATCAGGCACAGATCAATGTTGGCTGATAGAGCTATTATTCTAGCCAAGCTGTGCATTCTGTTTTCTTTTAATGTTATGAATATGGCAAAGTTATTTGTTTGAATTATTTTCTTTTCTGAGTTTTTGTTTTCTTTAATAAAAATCGTACCTGTAAGGTATTTTGTACCCAATTTTCTGTTTCTGGTAAAAGTCATTTCTACACCCCACAACAAAACTGGTACCAGAAGTGGGGTTACTGGTGATCCAAACTAAAAAGGGATCCCAGAATAGATACTGCACTTTAGTATCTGTGACTTTTGAGGAAATAGTAGGTACATGACTCAGAAGATGGAGGAGCCCTATGGAACTACAACAAGAAGCCAGACTGCCATCATTGGGGGCCCCTTACTGTCCTGACTGCCTCCTGTAACCAGGCCCAAGATGAGGACTGATATGGCTACTGGGGACATAGAAGAAATTACAACTCGAATGCAGGCTGTAAATATGGAGGAGCCAGAGGAACGATCTGAAGATGTACCCCCAGAGGACTTAAAAGAACTATTACGGTGGCTAGCACTGAGACAGGTAGAACAGGAGAGACAACAGGAAAGAGAGTACCGAGAAACAGAAATAGAATGTCAGAGACAGGACCAGAGATGGGAAGACACTGTACAGATGTTTCAGACACTAGGGGCAGGACAAGGTGTATCAACCACAAAGGACATTAAGTTAACAAATATGACACTTACTGATGATATTGAATCATACCTAACAACATTTGAGTGGGTAGCCCAAGCCTGTAATTGGCCCCAAACTCAATGGGTGGTTCACTTTGACCCTTATTTAATGGGTAAAGCTCAACTGGCATACACTAATATGGACAGTGCATCCATTAATGATTATACAACAGTAAAAAAAGAGATTTTGAAATGGTTTGACATTAATTCAGAAACATATAGACAGAGATTTAGGACTTTAAAACATGCCCCTCACATACCACCAAGAGAAGCCTACACCAGATTACAAGACTTATGTAATAAATGGATCCAACCAGAAGGGAAAACTGTTAAGGCCATTATGGACATGTTTATTTTGGAACAATTT
Organism: Neoceratodus forsteri; assembly: GCA_016271365.2. Taxonomy (NCBI): domain Eukaryota; kingdom Metazoa; phylum Chordata; order Ceratodontiformes; family Ceratodontidae; genus Neoceratodus; species Neoceratodus forsteri. The sequence continues at coordinate 13,786,438 of CM028130.1, forward strand.
ATACAGATTATGCCTCCCAAAGTGCAGCTGCGGATTCGGGAACATAATCCAGACAATGCAGATCTTGCTATTACTTTGGCTAAGGACTTTTTGGCAGCTCAACAACCCCTATGGAAAGGATATCAGAGAACTGATAGCTTCCCTGCTAGTAATCCTGCAACCACCACACATTTTTTTTGGGGGGGTACAACCCCGGTAAGACCATCTTTTCCATGTAATCAAAGTACTGTGGGTGTTAAGAAGGAGGGATTACCTACTCCTACCAAAGTAACAAATACAACAGTGGAATGTCATTACTGTCATGGTATGGGACATATTGCTAGATTCTGCACTAAGAAAAAGAAAGAACCGGTTTATTTTTCTTCTTTAAACCTGGGTAACTTCGTTATTCTAATCTGTGTTAATGGACATATTGTTGATGGACTTGTGGACTCTGGCAGCAAGCAGAGCCTTATTTGGGCAGACTTGGTTCCCCTGTTACCTACAACCTCTACAACAGGAGTGATATGCATACACGGAGATGTCCATCAATATCCAACTACTACAGTGACTGTTAATATTTATGGACATGAGGACAAAGTGGTTGTGGGGGTGGTTCCTACTCTACCTGTTCCTTTTATATTGGGACAGGACTACCAATGTTTTTTTCCCAAATTGTGTCTTTTTGTCAGGATGTTAGTTTTAATAAGTAAGTGACTGTTTCTACTAGATCTCAATTGTCTCAATAAATGACCAACTAACTTACCTTTTACCTGTCAGGATGAGATATTTGGGGAGGTGGGGAAAGCAAGAAAATCTAAAGCAGAAAAGAGAAATGCACAAAAACAATGGAAAAAAGATAAGGGACATGTAGATAAAATGCCCATATTACAGATGTACAACATTTCACAAGAACAGAAGGAGGATGCTACCCTTGTTTCTATGTTTTCTCAGCTAGGGTTAGATGGTACTATTAGAAACCCTATAATTTTGACACACATTATTCTATACAGAATCTGTACACATCCTATCTCACAAGAAAAGGTTGAACAATTAGTGGTTCCCCAAAAGTACAGAGCAGATTTGTTATATCTTGCTCATGATATTCCCAGTGCAGGACATGCTGGGAAGGAGAGAACTTTAGCCAGACTCTTACAACGATTTTTCTGGCCGGGTATTCATGAATCTGTTGCTGATTACTGTAAGGGTTGTTATGAATGCCAGAAAGTTAGTGAGATAACCAAAAAAGAACAAGCTCTTCTTAGACCTTTACCACTAGTTTCCCAACCTTTCCAATGTATCGCAACTGACTCTGTTTAGATTTCCGAAAGCTGAATTTGGTATCAGAATTTGATAGCTACCCATACCCAGAGTCGATGACATCATTGACCAAATAGGCCAGGCTTGTTATATTACCACCTTAGACCTCACAAAAGGCTACTGGCAGATTCCCTTAATGGCTGATTCTAAAAACAAGACTGCTTTCAGTATGCCCTTTGGTTTCTTCCAATTCGTGTATATGCCTTTTGGCTTACACGGGGCCCCTGCAACATTTCAAAGGTACATGGACCAGTTGTTAGCTCCACACGTATAGTACTGTTCTGCCTACTTAGATGATGTGGTAATATACAGCAAAAATTGGTCCTCGCACCTTGATCATTTGAATAAAGTCATCCAGACCATCCAATCAACAGGGCTCACTATTAATCCCTCAAAATGCCGCATAGCCATGCAGGAGACAAGATATTTAGGGTTCATTCTTGGTAATGGGAGTTTGCATCCTGAAGTCAGCAAAGTGACAGCAAACTGTCCTGTTTCTAAGACAAAGACAGAAGTAAGATCTTTTCTAGGGCTTGCAGGATATTACAGGCGTTTCATTCCTGACTTTGCTACTTTAGCTACACCATTGACGGAACTAACAAAAAAATCAATCCCCAATATTATTCCTTGGTCTGACTGTGAAAAAGCATTTCAAGCTATTAAAGCTGTTTTGTGTTCATCACCAGTGTTGAAATCTCCTGACTTTACCCAACCTTTTGAGGTTCATACCGATGCCTCAGATACTGGGTTAGGAGCTGTATTGTCGCAGAACATCAAAGGAGAAGAGCATCCTATCCTTTATATCAGCTGGAAATTATTTCCAAGAGAACATAATATGCAACAATTGAGAAGGAGTGTTTGGCAGTCAAATGGGCCATTGAAGCTCTGAAATTTTATTTGTGGGGCAACAAATTTATGCTTGCTACTGATCATAACCCTCTCTGCTGGCTGCAACAAATGAAGGATAAAAATGCTCATATTCTCCGATGATATCTGGCAGTGCAACCATATACTTTTGAAATCAAACATCGACCTGGTGCCAGACATAAAAATGCTGATTTCTTATCTCGGTATGGTGCAGGTTAAATATTTACTAAACCCCAGGGTAAATGTATTTATGTAGAAGAAATCAGATATTTATGTAGAATATGCAATCTACATAAATCTTGTATTGTTAAGGGTGCACTGGGGTGGGGTTTCTGTGAGGGTGTGTGGAAACCACATCCCATTCCTACTGGAATGTGGATATTTTGATCTATATACAAACCAGTAGAGATTGGTTTGTTTTTGAATAGGGGGTGTGTGGTGGTGAACCCCCCTCGGTATACCATATAAGTAACACCAAGAATCTGAGGTGCAAACCTTCTTTCTCTTCTCTATTACTCTCTTTTCCTCTGATTTCTTCTAAGACTGTTGCGCAACAGCATTTTTCAGTTTTCTCTGTTTAGTTCACGTTGTGACTTGTTGGCCACTTGTTATAACGGGAACTCTCAGCTGTCCCTGGTTTCCTGCTTCTGCTACCACTAGAAACATGGTATGCTTAAGGCTAAAAACTGATATGCCTAAAATACAAGCAACACTGGCAGAGGATTCATCTGAATACCCCCCCCACACCTGTAAGACACATGCCTGCTTGGGTTATTACAACCCTGATGCCTCACTTTCATTGGATTTTTCAAGTAAAATAGACAATAGTTTACATTCCCTGCCTTAATGTTAGAATTTGGTCTTATATGGTCTTAAGAAGCTGATTATGTATCACCTTTTTGTTAAAGATAAGTATGTAAACAAAATATGGGACAGAATCCCTGAATGTATAGATTTAGAAGCAGTTACCTTGTCTCTCTGGAACATGCTTCCAACCAACAAGCTTTGCTTGTTTGCAGGCTGTACACAGACACACCAAGCTTAGTAGGCATGGTTCCTTTAGGGAATGAGTAGCATGATGTGAGCTAGCTTAATACTGTTAGCAAACCTCCTCCTACTACAAAATAGGTGGAGTTTAGCCTAATGCAGCCCATATTCCTGAAATTAAGGGATATTGTTTTTATGCATCAAGATACAAAAGAAATGTTACATCATACTTTGATTATTTGTACAACTGAATAAAGAATGCTGTGAAGTATTTAGAAAGACCTGGATCTAAGGATAAAAGAAATGTATAAGAGATAATTATTGGGAGGGGTTTCAGCTTGTGGGAGGTGTTTGAGACCTATAATAGACTCAAGCTGAAACACTGGGGTAGATAGTCATTGGGAGAGGACCTGTGAGGTTCTACCAAGGGAAATCTCTGATAGAGATCAGGCACAGACCAATGTTGGCTGATAGAGCTATTATTCTAGCCAAGCTGTGCATTCTGTTTTCTTTTAATGTTATGAATATGCTAAAGTTATTTGTTTGAATTATTTTCTTTTCTGAGTTTTTTTCTTTAATAAAAATCATACCTGTAAAGTATGTTGTACCCAATTTTCTGTTTCTGGTAAAAGTCATTTCTATACCCCACGACAGGCATGCCCCCCTACCTGCACCTGCATACATTACTGATGCACATCGGGATTTGTGCCGCGCACTTTTCCCATTTGAATATCATGCCGGGGCGCATCAGTGGGTTGCTCATGGTGCAACACTGTTGCGCCATGCACAACCCTTTTGAATATCTGGGCCTCGGAACCTTAGATTCAAATTGAACCATATGGTTAAACTGAGTGATCAAGTCAGGAAGGCCATTTTACTGATTGAAGGGTAATGTTTATTATACTTTTCTGTGCCATAATGCTTAAATACGCATATGTTCAAAGACAGAAACACCTACTGTGTGATATCTTAAACTACAAATCAATGTTACTGCTGTCTCAGACTCTGTGCTGGAACTCAAAATTCTAGACAACTTTCAATCAGACTTCTAGCTGGTCAACACAACATTGGAAATACAACCAAAATTACAGCTGATATCCTTCTGTAAGAGCTATTTCAAAGTGAGCCTTTATAGCACTAAGCTACTAGAGAATATTTCACAGTTATAGCATTAAACAGGGCTTCTGACCACTTACAAATTCTGGAAATTTGGGAAAGAATTATGCTTCAATATGATGCTCTCAGGTAATGCTGAATCATGTCCTTTCTTGCACTTTCCACTCCTTTGCAGTGCTGTATAAGCTGAAGGTATAGAAAAAATATGTACCTGTGGATATTTATAGAGACCCAAAATTCGAGCCATAGCAATTGAAATCCGAGAACTTGAGTCCCCAAGTATAGCTACCACTGGAGACCTTGTTTGACAAAGGTAATTAGGAACTGGCTCTCGTTGCCCAGAAAGTAACCAGAGTGTGCCCTCCAGAGCTCTGAAAGCTGTATTGTATGAATCATACACCCAAGCCCCAATGTGATGTTTGGTAGTAAAGCTTGGCTCTTGTTAATTTCCTCAATTGCAAACAGAATGCCTTGCCACACCTGAAATAAGTTTAGAACAAACCTGAGAAAAAATGACATGATCATTAGTTGAGCCCAAACTGATGATAATAAACATTTTCAGTTGAAGCTAGTTATATAACAAGCAATCATACTTTGGTAAATGCAAGAAGCAAACACATCATAGCTAATGATGTAAAAATCAGTTCTTTTTAATCTTTGCATATACATTACCTCAGTATGCACTTCTTTGCATTACTCATGTTCATCTCTACTGATCTTGTTTGTATGCAAATCTGCATACAGTATATGGCTGTTCATCACATTGTATGTTCTCCATGCTAGAATTTAAGTACTGTGACCTGAAAATGGTTCTGATACCCCGGTGACCCATAAGGCCAGGGGACAGTGTATGTTGCAGGCAGGTTCAATGCAGTCTTAAGAAAACTGATACTAAACTACAGTATAGTTAGTCATATACCTCTGAGAATATTAATGAAAACCTTACATCAGCTCTGTTTAAAGGAAAACTCCTGTAGAGTCCCTAAGTGCTGCAGCAGCAGCTGCAGAAATGCCTGATTAGTGCTTTTAACATAAAAGTAAACATCCTTACATAACAACCTCTTGGCAGGTCCTTAAGAAAGAAAATTGGGACCCTCTCCTAGAACACCTCCACAACTGTGACTGGTCCCCAGTCTTTCTTACTGATAATGTTGATGAGACACTAAGCCACTTTATCACTCGATTCAACTCAGCTTACAATATATTTGCCCCCTTCACAAAGTACAAGGTGAAAAGGGTCTCAAATCGATGGATTTTACCCTCTCTCCTGTGCCTCATGGCCATTTGTGACCACCTCCGGAATGTGGCACATGCCATTGGCAAACCAAGAGACTGGCAATGTTATAGGACATCTAGAAATAACTGCACAAAGGCCAATTACTATTAAGGCATGTTTGCCAACTCCTGGGATAATAGTAAAAAATACTGGGGCAATATTAAAATCTTTTAGGTAAACCTAAACAATCCCCCACCATACTCAAACTTAATGGACTCTCTGTTCATGACCCAAGTTAAATTGCTGACATTCTCAAAACGTCTTTCACTGACCTGAGTGGAGTACCCCCAATTTCTTTGATGAACCATCCTCTGCTGACATGAACCATCTCAGGACCTCCCCTTTCCTGGCATCCTCCAATTCTATTTCAGGTCAATATCCATGTCAACCACCAGGAAACAGCTATTGAAAGTGCTCACTAAGTCTATGCACAGCTCTGATACCCTTGACCTCTAATTACTTCTTCTCTGCATAGATGCTGTCCTGGCCCTACTCACTCAGATCTTGACTTTGTCCCTATGCCTCTGTGTTTCCATCTGTTTAGAAAGCTGCTATCATGACACCTATCCACAAGACTGGTGACAGAAAAACCTAGTCAACTACCTCCCCATTTCAGTATTACCACCTCTCTCAAAAGCCCTTGAGTGCATCGTTGCAGAACAACTAACAGCTTATCTCTCGCTTACAAAATCCAATGCTCCCAACAACATGGGTTTAGGAAGGATCATAGTACTTCTACTGCCCTGCTCGTGTACACAGACTTTATCCACAGAGCCTGTGACCATGGTCAACTTGTATGGTCTATCTATATTTATCTAACAAAGGCCTTTGATATGGTCAGTCACTCCTTACTGCTTCTGACACTAGACTCACTAGGACTCTTTAATGACATTACCACCTGGTTCAGAAGTTAACAAGGAGGTAGAATCCAGTGTAAAAGCTCTCACTCACTTTCTACTAGCCAACCTGTAGTTTCTAGTGTTCCACAGAGATTGATTCTGGACCCCGTCCTATTTAACCTCTGCCTCAATACCCTCCTACTAGCCTGCCCAAACAACCTCCTCCTGTATGCAGATGATGCTGTGATTTACTCAAGCCAGCATGATCCTGCACCCCTTACCTATGACCTGCAACAGAGCTTTACCACCACTGAAAAATGGTTCACTGAATAGAGATTAATTAAGAACTATAAAAAGACCAAATCCATGGTCTTTGCTGGACCACATAACAAGTTTAAAAAAGTCCAACTGACCATCACCAACAATACTGGCTTACCACTTGAACACATATCTAGTTTTAAGTATCTGGGCATCACCCTGGACAGCACACTGTCCTACAATGAACACATCTCCAACATCTCTAATACAGCTAATATCAGGCTAGGCCTCCTTCATAGACATCAGCACTGTAAGACCCATGAGGATCTACATCTCATTGTTACCAGCTCTATCTTGTCCATCTTTGACTATGGCATTGTATTCTGTGGCTCTACCTCTGCCACTGCCCTTAATGGGATTGGGATCACCATAAACAAAGTCTGCAGGTTACTTAATGGTACCAGCTGAGACACACACGCTAGTGACCTTTATGGGCAAAGCCAATTGTCTCAATCTCCATAACAGAATCTCATACCACACCTGCCTTGTTGCCAAAAACATCTCACTAGGGTTTACGGCCTACTCTGTCTGGCTACTCCTTAATGTGGTCCCCTCAAGCCTGTGATGCACGAGAAGTAAACCTCACCAAACCTTCCTGGTACCATTATGCCGGACATCCCAAGGTCAAAGAGCGTTTATGTATAGAGCACTCAATTGGTTTAACAACCTCCCACAACATATCCAATCAACCCCAAAATACTGTAGGTCCTTTCAAACACTGTCTTCTAGAACACCTTGCCAACCGCAGCAGCTGTGACAGCCACACTTAGTTCTAGGGACTTTCTGTTAGAGTGGTGTTAGAATCTACCCAACTGTTTGTTAACAATGCCCTATTATGGCTGCTTTTCTGTATGACCCCTGACTCAGCAGATCTCCATAACCCTACCTCATCCCCTTCTGGGTAACTACAAAGATTTTCCATGTTCACAGGGACTCTGCCAACCCTACTCTCTTCCTCTCTCCCACCCTCATCTATAGCACATCCACCACCTCTCTCTTTCCTTGTCCTAGCCTACCCCTAATCTGGTCTTCTTCACCTCTAGGCTCACGTGACACTATCTGATTCTTTTGCTCATTGCTAGCACTTATTTACTGTTTTTGTATGTTACTGAGTTTTTTGTCTGTTTTTCCATCTTGTTTGTATCACACCATGCTTGTTGCATTTTTACCCAGTTGTGCATGTGACTGTTACCTAGTCCAATGTATAATCCCAACTGTTCTGACATGAAGCCTTTGGAAATCAGCCCCCTTCTCTAAGGTCTTAATTTTGAGACACAATGAATTTAAAAAAAATAAAACTTTTTATATACCTGCTGCCTCATAATTTTAATTAAAAAGATCCATTCTGTCCATAATGGCAGCAGAGCACCGAGCAGACATCTCAAGGACTCCGGGTGACTTCTGCTGCGAAGGTTATGCTAATTAGGGCTACCAAAATCTACTATTTGTTGGTAGCCCTCATTAGCATAACCTTCTGAGTGAATCCTCCTGGAGTGTGAGAGATGTCTGCCTGGGCTTTGCAGCCGTTATGGAGAGCAGATATTTTAATTAAAAACTATAATTATGTGTTTCTGCAGCTGCTGCCGCATAGGAACTCAATAGGAGTTTCCTTTTAATGATGTTACCCATTAAGTATTTTATTAAAATATAAAAACTGCAATAGCAGACTTAAAACTGAGAAAAGTGACACTTAACATGACAGTTTATACCACCATTTTTCACAGTGCATGGAGACCTAGCATTGTCCAATTAGACAGTGTGCAGTCTTTAAAAATCAAAATGGACCTACAAGACTGGAAATTTCTTCAGCATTTCCCTGCAAGGTGGGGTACACTTTTACTAATCAATGTTGCGATAATAAATTAGAGAAATTACTTGTAATTTAATGTCAGAAGGGACTCTAGGTTCCTTATCCATGACTTACTATTCAAATCAGATATTACTAAGTACACCATCCAAGCATGCAGTAATATAACTGAGTTCCGTATCCGCTCTACATAGAAACATAGACTTTGATGGCAGATAAGGACTGCTTGGCCCACAAAGTCTGCCCATTTCCCTACCTTTTGAATAAGCTGCAGATCCTAATTAACCAACAGCCTACTTCCTCCTACCATTTACTATAATTGCCTTATGTCTGTCTCATGCATTCTTGAATTCCCCCACTGTTATTGACCTCTCTACCTCCTCTGGAAGGCTGTTCCATCGTCCACCACCCTATCTGTGAAAAAATACTTCCTCACATTGCCCCTAAACCATCCCCCTCTATTTTCAAATTGTGCCTCCTTGTTCTTGCACTTCTCTTTCTGAAAGATGCTACACTCTTGGACTTTGTTGATTGCCTTGTGGTACTTGAATGTTTCTATCATGCCCCCCCCCTTCGTTCCTCTAGGGTATACATATTAAGCTCCTTTAGTCTCTCATCATATGGCTTCTGGTGCAGACCTTGCACCATTTTAGTTGCCCTCCTCTAGACTGCCTCCATCCTTTCTGTGTCCTTGCAAAGATGAGGTCTCCAGAACTGCATGCAGTACTCCAGATGGGGTCTCACCAACTGTTTGTATAGAGGGATAACTTCCTGTTTTCTACTGGTGATGATTCTCCCTATGCATCCCAGTATCCCCCAGCCCTCCTTACAGCCTTTGCACATTGCTTGCCTACCTTTAGGTCAGCTGATATGACTACCCCCAGGTCACCATTCCATTTTTGTTGTTGTTAGTACCCCCCATTGTGTACTCCTCCCTTGGGTTTTTGTTTCCCAGATGCATTACTTTGCTCTTCCTTGCACTAACTCTAAGCTGCCATACTTTGGACCATTTCTCCAGCCTTGCCAAATCCCTTCTCATCCTTTCCACCCTCCCTTGTGCATTAACCCTATTGCAGATCTTTGCGTCATCTGCAAATAGGCATACTTTTACTTCCAGCCCCTCCACAATGTCCTTATAAAACTTTAAAGAGGACTGGACAGTACTGAACCCTGTGGTACCCCACTAGTAACTGCCCCTTCCTTGGTATGGACTCTGTGTACTATTATGCTCTGTGTCCTTGTGAAAGGATGCCCCCTTCTGTTACCTTATATTTATATTTGATGTTGGATTTATTCAAAACAGCTCTGGGATGTACTATCTTTACATCAATCATCTTTAATGTGTTGTCCTACGTTTTGTTTGTTGGTCTGGCCACCCATTTTGTATAATTGTTGTTTTGTTGTATTGTCTATGTCCCTTTAATTCCAGTACATCCTAGATCTCCTTGAAAATAAAGCTCCAATATCCAATATCCTTATGGTAGTGTTAAATAAATAAGGCAGTATCACTTTTATGCCCATATTATACGTGAATTAAGACGTTGTGATGTTGTAGTTCAAGCGTTAGGTTAAAAACGCTTTGAAAGCGCTCTTCAGGCTTTAAAATGCCATTTTAGAAGGCATTCATTTGTTTAAATTATAAAAATAATTTTTAGTCCCCTGTTGTGTTGCCCAGTTAAATTCAATCAATGCAGAGCTGTTACCAAAGCTGTAACTATGAAAACAGCTGTAAAGTGAAATGTGATAGTGCGAGCTCCAGTAGAAGGATTACCGCATCGAATGTTCACACTATCGTGAAGGGACTACGCTCCGAAAATCCTGGAAAAGCAAGTAATTAACTGTAAAGACCTGCAGAACATGCTCTGTATACCTGCAGTAGGTAGAATCCTTGACTGCTGTGATGTTTGAACCCCATTTTAAAACGAAGAGAATCCTGTCGGTATCCCAAATAGAGCCAAACAGCCTCAAAGCTCCTCCTTCTACTTCAGCAGTGTTCCTACGAGCCGGCTGGCTGAGATCTTTCCCTTTTTATGCTACCTTCAGGAGGGGCGGTGCTCCAAGAGCTCTTTTGGTATATTAAAAAGTCTAAAAAGACTAATCACCATTTAGATAGCCTGCATGTTGTTATAATGTATTAAAACTGTATTATTTGTGGAAATAAGAATTGTTGATGCTTAATTTAAAAATATATCCTATAACAGATAAAGTTAGGGGCAGAGTTATTGTGTCACATGTTTTATAAGCTGTATAAAGCCTGCTTGCTTAGAGAAGGTTAGTTAGTGAGTAGGTGGATGTGAAGCTGACAACATCCGAAGGAAGGCTAGCTATTTCTAGCTATTTATTCCTATGTTATTTTGTTTTCTTGTTCTAATTCTTGTTTTACCTCAAAGTCCATTTTTTTTGTTTATAAAAATAAATTAAGTTTATTTTGTTGTTTATTTTGTCTTAAGTGCTCCATCATTTCCCACACCATCTCACAGTTCTGTTGTCCAGACACTTTTTTACCCAGGCTACCACCCTGGGACCAACTCCTAGGCTGGCTAGCTTGTTCATTAATCTTTTGTTCTGGACTGTTTCAAATGCCTTGTTAAAGTCTAGGTAGACCACAGCCCCTCCCTGGTCTACTACTTTGGTCACCAAGTGAAAGAAATCTATTAGATTCATCTGACATGACCTTCCCACTGTGAATCCATGCTGCCTTGGGTCCTGTGCCCCGCTGACCTCTAGGTACTCAACAATTCTTTCTTTCAGAAGTGATTCCATAAGTTTCCCCTACCACTAAGGTTAAACTCACAGGTCTGTAGTTTCCTGCCTCTGCCTTGCTCCCACTTTTGTGCACTGGAAAAACATGTGCCTTCCTCCAGTCTTCAGTTACCACACCATCCTGTCATGATTTGTTAAAAAGGGTAGTCAGCGGTGGCACTAGTTCTCCCCTTAGTTGTTTTAGAATTCTTGGGTGAATCCCGTCAGACCCCATTGTAATAGTAAATGGAGTCCACTCTGAAGAAAGGGGGGTTACTAGTGGGGTACCGCAGGATTCAGCATTAGGACCGGTCCTCTTCAATGTTTTTATAAGCGACATTGCAGAGGGACTGGAAGGAAAAGTATGTCTCTTTGCAGATGACTCAAAGATCTGCAACAGAGTTGATGCACAAAGGTAGAAGTGGAAAGGATGAGAGGGACTTGGAAAGGTTAGAGGAATGATCAACTGTATGGCAGCTTAGATTTAGTGCTAAGAAGTGCAAGGTAATGCATCTGGAAACAAAAACCCAGGAGAGAGTACACAATGGGGGGTGAGATACTAGCAACAACAAAAATGGAAAGGGATCTGGGGGTAGTCATATCAGATGACTTAAAGGTGGGCAAGCAATGTGAGAGGGCAGTAAGGAGGACTAGGAGGATGCTGAGATGCATAGGGAGAGGCATCACCAGTAGAAAACAGGAAGTTGTTATCCCTCTGTACAGACAGCTGGTGAGACCCCATCTGGAGTACTGCCTGCAGTTCTGGAGACCCCATCTCCACAAGGACATAGACAGGATGGAAGCTGTCCAGAGGAGGGCAACTAAAATGGTGCAGGGTCTGCACTGGAAGACATATGAAGAGAGACTAAAGGAGCTTAATATGTATAGCCTTGAGCAAAGGAGGGAGAGGGGGGACATGATAGAAACTTTCAAGTACTTCAAGGAAATCAACAAAGTGCAAGAGGGTAGCATCTTTCAAAAAAAGAGGTGTGCAAGAACAAAAGGGCACAATTTGAAGATAGAGGGGGTGGCTCAGAGGTAATATAAGGAAGTATTTTTTCACAGAGATGGTTGTGGATGCATGGAATGGCCTTCCGGAGAAGGTCGTGGAGTCAAAAACAGTGGTTGAATTCAAGCATGCATGGGACAGTCATAAGGCAATTCTAGGGGGTTGGGGTAGAAAGAAGTAGGCTGCTGGTTAACTAGGATCTGCAGCTTATCCATTAGGTAGGGAAATGGGCAGACTGGGTGGGCCAAGCAGTCCTTATCTGCCGTCAAATTCTATGTTTCTATGTTTCTATGCTTTGTCCACCTTGAGTTTTAGGAATTCTTTCAGGAACCTTTCTTCTGTGAATGGACTGGTATTAGCCCCCCATCCAGAGTTCTATTGTTTGGTTTAGGTGCCTCCCCCTTCTCTTTTTTTTGTGAATACTGAGCAGAAGTATTCATTCAGGATCTTTGCCTTTTCTCTGCTACCCTCTGCCCACCTCCCCTCCCATTTATTAAGCCTCACTATCCCTCCCTTGGTCTTTTTTGCTCCCTAATGTACCTATAAAATGTTTTATCCCCCTTCTTAAACAAGTTGGCTATCGTTTCCTTTGATTGGGCCTTTGCTATTCTGACTACCTTCCCTGCTTCCTTCTGCTTTAACTGATGCAGTTCCCTGACCTGTTCCTTCTGTGAATCCTTTTACTTCCTGATTGCTATATTTTTCTCCCTACTCTTCCCCACCACCTCTTTTGAGAACCATAGTGTTTTTTTTCCTTTGTTTTGTTTTATTTGTTTCACACAAAGGCATGTTGTCTCTGTGATGGCAGTTTTGATTTCTCCCCATTGTTTCTCCACCTCTCTTTTCTGCCAGTTTGCTAGTGCATTCCTTATGCACTCTCTCATTTTGACAAAGTCAGCCCTTTTAAAGTTCAGTACCCTGGCTTTATGGCTTGGACTCTACAGCTGTGTTTATCATGAACCACACTGTTTGGTGGTAACTTGTTAACAGATGGCTACCCACTTCTAAATCTGAGATCCTCCATTCATTCCCATTTGAGAGTACCAGTCAAGATTATGCCATCCTGAGTGGGTTCCAACACTAGCTGTCTGAGGCATGCCCACTGTAGGGCATCGAGAAGGACCCTACTCTTGGATGTGGCTGCAGCTAATATGCTTCACTTAACATCTGGCATAGTCAGGTCCCCCATCAATAGTATCTCCCCTTTTCCTGCCATTCTAAGGATGCCTCATAGCATTTCCTTGTCCCTTTTCTCCCCAGGAGACGGGGGTCTGTAAACAACACAAATGCAGATTGTGGTGCCATTTCCTGTCTCCAAGGTAACCCACAGTGTCTCCTCTCTGCCTGTTTACCCTTTAGTTCCATTGCTTTGATCCCTTCCATTATGTACAGAGCTTCTCCTCCTCCTCTTCTTTTACCCTCCCTGTCTCTCCTGTAGATTGTGTACCCCAATATGCTGACTACCCAGTCATGGTTCTCTGTGTACTATGTTTCGGTGAATGCCACATTATCCAGCCATCCCTCTTTCATCAATGCCACTGGTTCAGGAAGCTTGTTACCCAGACTACGTGCATTGGTACTCATCACCCTTCATTTTTTGATGGCCTTACCCCTTTTAGCCCCATCCCTGCCCTTACTGTCTTTGTCTTTTTCTCCATTGATCCGTGTCATGCTTCCTATTGACTTCTCTACCTTGGTGTTTACTTTGCTAACTAATCTGTTTTGAGGGGATTCTGGGAATTCACTGCTCCTTTGCAGTGCCTCCCCTTGGCTAGTTTAAAAGTTTTCCTATGAAGCATTTAAACCTATTATCTAGGACCCTGGTTCCCATCCTGGACAGATGCAGACCATCATGCAGTATATGCCTGTATCTCTCGAGGTAGAACCTAGTCCCCAGTGAAGCCAAAACCCTGTGCTCCCAACAGGTGTTCAACCATTCATTGACTCCCATGGTGTGGAGTACCCTAGCCTAACTCATGCTATAGACTGGCAGTACCTCTGAGAAGGTTACCATGCATGCTACTTGTCTAAGGCCCCTCCCCCAACTCCACAAACTCCTCCTGCACTGCTTGGATCCTATTCCCAGCTTGCTTATTTGTCCCTAGGTGGACAATGATGTTCGGCTCCCTCTACCATTTAAGCTCCATGATCCTGAGGATTCACTTCAAGTATCTCCAAGCCATGGTGCAGGGCATGAACCTTACCTCCCTCTCCACTCCCACCCCCAATTCTACCCCTAACAATTGAGTCCCCCCACCAGGAGCTATTTTCTTCACCTGTGGAGTCCCATGCTACCTTCCTTTGGGTCTGCCTTGTGGAGGTTTCCAGCATCCTCCTTGGACTCCACTGTGGGTGCCTCCATAGAGGAACCACGCTCTGCCAGAACAGTGTATGAATTGTTGAGAGGTACAACTGGAGGGATGAGCATCTGTTCCACCACCATCACCCTCCCCAAGCCCACTGTGCTCCAACTGCTCCTCTTTCTTGGCAACCTGTAAGGCAGCAGTGGCAGCCTCGGTGGTCCCTGGGTGAGGAAGGAGGGTTCCCTACTTCTTGCCAGTTTTGCCTGGAGATTGGAAACCTCTTTCCTCAGAACAGAGAAGTGCCTGCAAAAAGGGCAGCATTGTGGCCTACTATTCAGAGTATCCAGTGATCCACTTGGTAAGCAAAAATTTGACCAGGCTTACCTTAAAGGCTTGCACTGTTTCTTCCTGTTTCCTGTTTCATAGGTTCACCAGACTTTGGGAGAAAGAGATGGTTGGACTGATAATGGTGAGCAAGATAGTGACTGAATGTTGAAAAACTGTTAAAAAGGTCCAGCTCCTGACACGATGTGCAGGGGAAATGCCAGACCTCACCCAGCAACTAATGCACCAAAATCTGGTCAATGGAAAATCATGTACACAAATGCCAGCAGTTTGGGAAACAAGATCCCAGACCAGCAGGCAACAATGAAAGAGAGCTAAACTGGACATAGTAGCCATTAGCAAGACATGGTTCGCCAGTAACCACATCTAGGACACTTCAGTACCTGGCTATGTTCTGTTCAGAAGAGACCAAGGTGCAAAACAGGGGGAAGGGTAGCCCTTTATTTCAATGAAAATGTCAAAGCTACAGAAATTCAGAATACATAAAAGGAGCCAGAAGAACTGTGGGTTACCCTGGAAACAAGAAATGGGACAGCCATATGAACTGGGGTTGTCTACAGACCTCCAGACCAGGGAAGGACATAGACACATTACTGTTAGAAGATATAAAAATATGACTAGCCATAAGGGAGATTGGTCCAATACCAGCAGGAATATCCACCAGAACTAGACATATGGTGGATTACCTGCAGAGGGAAAGCCTCAAACAACTGGTACAACAACCCGCAAGAGACAGGGCTATACTAGATCTAGTACTGACTAATGGGGACAGGATCAGAGATCTCCAGGTAGAAGGTCACCTGGGGGCCAATGACCATCACATGGTAGGGTTCAATTTGGCCACTAGAACTAAATCATCCTATTCCAAGGCAAAAATATGGGACTTCAGAGGAGCTGACTTTGATGAGATGGTGAATGGAATTAAGCTAGCCCTGGCAAGAAGAAATACAGGTGAGGAGGGCACAGGCAAAGTGGGCAAGCAGTAAGGATGCAATACTTGAAAGCAACATCCTATTATGTTAGGGGGAGGAATCAAGAGCAAAACAAGGAGGAAACCACTTTGGTTCTTAAAAATAGTAGCAGAAGAGGTCAGATTCAAAAGGGTCGCCTTCATGAAATATAAGGGGATGCAGCAGGACAAAGATAGGGAGGCATACCAAACTTCCTTAAGGGAAGCAGAGAAGGCAGTAAGGCAAACAAAAGGCCCAAACTAAAGAAACATTAGCATGAACAGTAAAAAGAGGGACAAAACATTCTATAGATACATTAGTGAAAGGAGAAATTCCAGAGTTGGTATTACTAAGATCAAGCAGGATAAGGAGAGTGTGAAAGGAGGAACCAAGGAAAGCATCTATCCTAAATAGATACTTCAGCTCAGTATTTACTGAAGAGAAGGTAGGGAATGACCCACAGTGCAGCAACATGGACACAGGGTGGAGGGAGGTGTGCACTACTCCCTTCACAAAAGAAAGGGTCCTACAAGAGCTCACTAAGCTCAGTGTGGACATGGCAATGGGACCTGATGGCATACATCCCAGGGTACTCAATGGAGCTAAGGATGGAACTAGCAAAGCCATTATTAGAACTGTTTAGTGAGTCTCTGGGTACAGAAAGGTCCCAGAAGACTGGACAAAGACAATTGCTGTAATTGAGTGCTGTGTATAGAGTGTTGCAAAGCTAAAGCAAATAGAGCTTATATGGATGTTGCAGTGCGTGAGTCACAATGGATGTAGAACTAAGGTGGCAAAACTAAGCCATCAGCGAGAGGTTCAGGCTGGACATGTGCAAGGCAATGGGGCGTGGCTCCTGCCTTTATTAAATCATCAGAGAAATTTATCTGATGATGAGATTTCTAATTCAACACCCAGTCATGCCCTACTATGGCACAGAGACCCCACCCAGCCATCCACAACATGGTGGGTCCCCACCCCAACTCCCCATGTCATACATCTTCAGCGTTGTAGCGCTCATCATGGGAGGCGCCAGCATGGCGGCCCCCATGATGGGGAGCAGGCCTGCTTTCCTTGTCCTAAACGGCAGCCTCGGTAACTGTTATTAATGTGGAAGACAGGTAGGAGATAGAAAACATGACTGAAACTGCAATAGGCAATGTACCTCTTCCCGAGAGAAGTAAGCGGGCTATTAAAACACAGATTAGGCAGCTTCTGCAAGAGGCTGGCACTCAGGAGGGTATTGTCTGCACTGCGGCTGAAGCTGCAGCTTGCCACCCTGGATGGTGCTCGAGACAATCTACCTTTGCCTGATCTCGATCGAGTCATCCCCTACAAATGGCCTACTCTGTTCAGCCAATTGCTGACAGCATTGGTCGGATGAATCCATCAGACAACCTCAGCTATCATCACTTGGAAAAGGTGGTTCTCAAATGTGAGATGCGTAGCCTCGCTGCAGAATATCAGGTCCAAATACTATGACAGACCATCAATCCTGGTTTGTGGGCCAAACTCCCCGATGCTGTTGCCTTGGGATGGGGCGCGCCACCTTTATTGATGAGGGTTTTTAGCTGAGGCTCATTTCTGTTCAGCCCAGGTGTAGTAGGGTGGTTGCATATCCTGTGAAACAGAATAAAGGAAAGTCTACAACTTACCACCAGAGACTCTGGATGGCCTACTGATCAGGAAAACACTTGGCACAAGAATCTACGGATGTACATCTTATTGGATACTCTGACCTTGTTCCTAGGAACATGATTCCAGCAGTAAGAAAAGGTAGAGCCAACCACCTACCCCAATATGGATAGGTTTGCCGATATCGCTTGGAAAACCGAGTGCTATCAACTCTATATCCGTGATTTGAGGCTCGGTTCCAAAAGGTGTACGCCATGGAGTCGCTCCAGAGGCCACGACACACTACACAGTGGAAGGGCAGGTCCCAGCGCCAATAGGCCCAACAATGTGCAAGCCCTCCAACTAATAATAAAACACCCCACAGGCCTATCAACAACAACCACAGCAGCAGCAACAATGGGGTGGGAATCGGAATTGGCATAAGAACAGGAAGTATAAGGGTGGGGTAAACCACAACAGCAGAGAGAACAGGCCCTTCATATAGGAGATAGCTGAAGAGAATCGGAAATTCGGAGCTCCTGGGACAAGTACTCTGTGGAGGATGCTGTTCCTGCACAGGCCCTTGTGGCAGTACAACTGCAGGCATTTGCCACAGCCGGTCATGGGGACTCCAGCAGTACAGCCCCTCAGGCCCATTCAGGCCCTGAGTCCAGAAACTCCTCCTTATATGCATCAGTGTAACATGGTGAAATGATTCACATGAGCCAGACCCAACCTCTACATGCTTCCGGCGGTACAGATTGACAATTACAGGCCCAGTCTGGATTGTAAACAAGCTAGTCTTGGATACAAATGGAAGGCCCTGCGAGCGAGGCTGTGGATGGGGCGCCTACTAGTAGTTTGTTAGATACAGGTGCAGCTGTATCTGCACGCTGCATGATGAACACTGATTACATCTCTTTGGTCCCACTGGATGGAGGACCAACATGTCAGGAGTTGATGGTACTAGGTTACCTGCATACCATTCTCTACCCCTACCCGGTGAGGCTGAGTCATAAATACTCACATACCTTCCAACTATTGTTACTGCATGATCATCATAGTATCCTTGGATTGACTTCCTTGCACCCACCCATGGTTGTGTGTGGACCTAGCTAACATATTTACTGATACAGATTCAGGGTCAATATCACACCATTTTGGTTCCTGATTCACACGTTTGTGGCAGCGATATCTACCAATGACAAAGGTATGCGTCATAGATTTGTTCAAAATCATGAACTTTTCCCAAAGACTCCTCCCTATTTTGCAACAACATCTGGATGCATTTGCAATCAACAAGCATGACTGTGGTAGAATGCACCACTGTCATGCAGTGCCAGGCCCAGCACATGAGAGGCAAAGGCAGTATCCTTTCCCAACTGAGGCTCTGCCAGCTTCCCGTTAGAGAAACAGTCAGTCCTCCTCAAAGGCAAGGAGTAATCAGAACTATGTTTCCACACGCTAACTCCCCAGAGGCCCTTGAAGAAGAACCCACAGGCACCTGGAGACTTACTATTGACTGCAGGAACTGAATCAAGTCACCCCAGTTGTTCTCCAACTGTGGCATCAGCACCAGATGTGCATGACTTCTGACCCTGATTTGAAAATGGTTCAGTGCCTGGACATCTCCATGGTTTTTGGTCGTTACCATTGGCCCTTAAGAGTCAATATAAGTTTGCCTTCACTTTTGAAGGAGACAGTACATGTGGACTTGCTAGCACAAGGATTCCATAACAGTCCACATCCCTGTTCCATCTCCACACTGATGGACACCCTCGAGAGTTTCTCTACTCCCCAATGTCTCTTGCAATGTGTGGCGACCGCCTGCTGGCAACAGCCACACAGGAACAACATTTGGATCTCTTGGATGAACTACTGAGCTCTCATTGAGAGAGCAGGCCTGAAATGTGATCCAGCAAAAGCACAGCTGTGTCAGAGAGTACTTTCTTTCTGGGCCTAAAAATAACTGACCAAGGTTGAAGCTCTACCTGGAAGAAGGTACAGGGGATTGCAAGGACGTGCAATACCCACCAGTGTGGCAACTCTTCGAAGGTTTCTGTGTATGGTGGGTTATTCGAGAGATTGTATTTGTGACTTTGCTCAAGCTGCTCCTCTGTGAGGTTACTCAAAAGGATGTACCATGGACTTAAAATTTCTATACATGCCAGGCTGTGACATCACTGAAGCAGGCCTTGGCCTCCTCCAACTCTAGTCAACTGATCCAGCACTACCCATTCCATCTGGAATGTGCCACCTCTGACATTGCCATGTCAGCAGTGCTGAGCTCAAGTTGCATGGCATATGGGGACCCATTGCAAATGCCTCCCAGTTTGACCCCAGTGGGACAGAATGCTGCCTTTGTGAAAGAAACCTTCTGGCCACCTACTGGGCTGTCAAGCACTTCCTGTATATTGGGTACTCACCCACTGATCATCAACATCAATCACACCCCAACCACCTTTCTATCTCGGATAGAGTGAAGTCACAGGTCAGTCTCTAACACCAGACTGACACACTGGTCACTTTTCTCCAGGACAGAGACATACAGGTGTAACGACTACAAGTTCCATCTATGTTAGCTCATGGCCTCCTTTTCCAGGAGAACCCCATGACTGTACACTAATCACCTCATCTTCCAGATCCAGGTCCTTTCCTCCCTGCCATGCCACAAATGCTGGACAGCACTTCTTTGTGCCATATCTTTACCGATGGTTCAGCATCCTACTATCAGAGAAAACAAACTGCAGGGATGGGCATTCTAGTGATTTACCCTTATGGAAACACTGTCAAAATATCTAAGCACTGTAGTGTAGCATCATCACAATATGCAGAGATGGCAGCGGTGGCCTGTGCCCTCAGTTAATCCAGCATGGAACCAAGGATGCCATCATTTTCACAGACTCTAACTGGGTTTGTTGTTCTCTTACAGAATTTCTTCCCTTCTGGCAGTGAACTCCTTACTCTCTCTGATGGCACCAGTGAAATACGAAATGGTAATATACATACATTCACTGGCACAAAATTTTGCACAAACTCTATGTACACAAGTCAAAGTCCTCTCTCCATGATCATATCATGCCTTCAATGACACAGCAGACACCCTTGCTAGGAAGGGCCTGAGGTGGGGGGTGTCTGGACGATGGACCATCCAGAGCTAATGCAGCTGTACACATTGCAGCACTCAGGAAGAAACTTTAACCTTTTTCCCCTTGGACCTCTCCACAGCCCAACATTTGACACTAGACTTAAAGAGTGTTCAGATTCCTTGACAAAAGTACTGAGGAGAAACTTCCCTAAAATCCCTATCGGAGGCATGAAGGTAGATTCGCTTGTCACCAGATGACAAAGCTCTTCTGTTCAACAGATGACTCCAGCACCAAGTTGTAGGTGGTCCCTAGACATTTACAATCTGAATTCTTGCACCAAGTGCATGACACACCACTGGTGGACACCAAGGAGCAGAAAATACCCTCCAATGACTCAAGATCACTGCCTGGTGGCCTAGTATCACCAAAGATGTCAAACAATACATAGACAATTGTCTCGTTTGTGCACAAAACAACCCCCATCCCACCAAACAAAATGCCAGGCACACCACAATGACATTTCTGGCCTTGGCATGCCACAGATTGATTTCATTGGTCCTTTGACCAACACCAGCAGAAATAACAAGTACGCTCTTGTGTAACTGACCTCTTCTCTAAGTGGGTGAAGCTTTCAACACTAAGACATGTACAGCAAAAACTACTGCCAAAATCCTGGTGGACACACATTTCTCCAGGTGGAGTCTACCCTAATGGTAGACTCTGACAAAGGAACCAGTTTTACAGGTGAGTTGATGAAAGAATCCCTGAACTCCTTGGAGTTCAGCAGAAGTTCCATATTCTACCACCCTCAATCCTCAGGTCAGGTAGATAAAGCCAACAGATGGATCAAGCAAATGCTTTCCAAATTCTTTGAGGACAATCTCAAAACTTGGATTCCCTAGTTGTGCGATACTCCTTATAGGCAGTTAGTATGGTACCTCAGCTTCCTACCAGCTTACACCATTTGTGGTGGTGACTGTGAGACAAATGAGATTACCTGAACACCTGTTGATTTGACCTGCATACCCCCTGCAGACCGTGTGTCTGTAGACCAATATAATGGAAAAACTAGAAAGACCCTCCTTTTTACACACTTGCATGCTGCTAACTGTCATGGGCAAGGCCGAGAACAATCAAAATACAGTTTGACAAACATGTACAAGAAGGGATTGGCAAGTTGGAGATCAGGTAATGGTACTAATTTGCACATCCCACCCAGTCCTTCTCCAATAAGTGGGAAGGCCCATACACCATTGTCAGCAAGCTCAGTCCGGCAGTCTATCAAGTTAGACTCCTCCACAACAACAAGTTGACTGACAAATTGTTACATGCAAACCAGCTAAAACTGTATAAAGGAGCTTAAATTACTTTTCCTCACCCCATTGGGTGGAATAGTACTAAAATACTAATCTTTGATCTTCCTTTTCAGATACACTGACAAGATGACTAACTTGTTCCATTATCTCCTCTTCTCAGGAGTTATTCCCTGCTTCCAAGGCATGGTACCGGACCTCCTATGACACCTCAATCCTCCAGCACCTCCTCCAGAGGGAGTATCCATCAATATACCAGATAGTATGATCACTGCCCAGAAAGGTTCCGATGCTTACCTCACTGCCTCGGTTGTTGCTCCTGATAAATCTACCCTTCAAATTGAGTAGCAAACCACATCACAAGAACAAATTATCCCTGTGACCAAACTCTCCAAAGGAACTTTCCAAGGTTGGCCCAATGCTAAATTATCCCCAAATGGTTTGCTGTCTTTGTTACAAACTGCATTAAGACATTCTGGTTTGTACAACATAACTTCCTTAATTGATCCTTCATACTGCAATTCTTTATCCAGAGATTCTGCTTGAAAATGTTGTGCTATACATCACATGGCTTCTGCAGCCATGTACCTCTCTGTGTTACCACCCACTGATAAACAGCTTTTGGAATGTCCAAAGCATACCCCTGGTCCCTGTAGTGGTCTAACAGCCCCTGCCCTCTCAGGTTCTTTGATTAATAACTTGCAGTTTATGCATATACCTGTTTTGTTTAATCTAACTTACTGGAATATGAAAGAATTTGGTATGCGTCACAATACTAACACATCAGCATTTTATAATACATTATTGCTTGATAGTTTAGCTGCATTTCAGATTCATCATAGACCCTATTGCCCGGGTCCATTCTACTGAACATAGAGGTAATTTCAGGAGAAAGTCTTTTCCTGATAATCTAACCCATAAACGTAAAACACGTGAAGTTGACAGTTCTGAGTCACAGCTGCAACAGGTACTGTCACAGGTCTTTTGGTCAGCTATGTCTATCTGGAACAAACCAGGCATTGCTGCTATCAAAATCATTCTGCCAAATTTTCCACTGGTTTGGTCAATAACATACTACCCCATTATTGCATGGTGTGGATGGCCTTAGTCAGGAAGAAAGATACACTGTATACAACATGCACGACATTGCTAAGGCATTCACTGATTCTACATATAAGATTAACGTTCTCATACAACAGAACAACAAAGAGGCAGATAAACAATACATTGCTAGAGAGATACTTTGCTCTGCCTATGGCTCCTACATTAACACTACCATCAACAACCTCTTCCATGATCTAGAATCTGGAAGGATACCTGACATTATCCACGATAGACGTATCTCCAAATGGTATTGTCCACGATGTAAAACCACTAGCTGTGTTTCCATGTGTATGCTACAGACTTTAACTATACCTCTTTCCACAGCTAGGAATTTGGGGTTTGTGACCAGACACCCTAATACTGGTCCTTGTTTCACTGCTAAGACATGTTCCATAACAGATACCATGTTTGTTTCCTTTACTGTCTCTTTACCACGCTTTGATCCTACTACAGCTTTGTTCGACAAGCTTGCACTGGTTCATTTGATTGGGCATTTGGATGAAGACATCTACAGAGAATGCCTGGATCTACCACCTCTACTGGTATACCATCCTTTCCTGGATGCCTGGGTGGCTCCGCACACAGACTGCTGTATGAAAAAGCAATATATTTACTTGTGCCAATGTGATGTATTTGATGTTATTCAACCTGTTTGTGGTTAATCTCGAGACAGCATTGATTGGACTTTCACCATGGATGATGACATTGCTGCGAATGGCACCGACTCCTTTGACACGACTCTGGCTCTGGATAAGCTCTACCAATCCTATCGTGAGGAGGTTCATCACCTGTCAACACAGATTTCGAAGATGACCTACACCTGCCCTGTCCAGTTGCAAAAGTGGAGACTGCCTACTATGCGCTCACAGTATAACTCTGATGGTGAGTATTGTGTGGTCACGAATTACAAGTCTTATACCTATGGATCTGTTACATGTGCTATTGATTACCCCAGTTTCTGTTTTGTCCCCACCAGAAGACTGTCATTGGACATACTGTTATAACCCTGTCCCCTCCTAGATGCAGACATTATTGATGGCAACCCGATTATCTGCTCACACTATCAGAATATTTGCCATACTTTAATGTACACATAGACCCACTTACACTTACATTAAAATCACTTTTAGACAGGAAGACACCCCTCATCCACATCAGCAATAATATGACCAAAGCCAATGAAGCTGTTCTCGCCTTGATTGATGATGGTGATATGAATAACGCATTAACTGACACCTGGTTAGAGATTACTTTAAAGGTTTTATATTATACAAGCATTTTTTAATTTTCATTTTGATTATACTGCTCTGCTGCCTATGGCGACACTGCACCAACACTGTGAGCAGCTCAAGTTCCTTTACTAAGCTTGGCGTCTGGTTTTGTAAATGACCACTGCTCCTGTTCTTTCCCGAGACATTTACCTGTGTGTTGCCCTCGGGCAACAAAGGGGTGAATGTTACATGAGGTCCCTGCACCCTAATTGGTACCCTCAGAGGTACACCATAGACAGCT
The DNA here is from genome assembly GCA_016271365.2 of Neoceratodus forsteri. Taxonomy (NCBI): domain Eukaryota; kingdom Metazoa; phylum Chordata; order Ceratodontiformes; family Ceratodontidae; genus Neoceratodus; species Neoceratodus forsteri. The sequence continues at coordinate 13,810,928 of CM028130.1, forward strand.
AGCACTTAAGCATATGTTATACTAACATATAGGGCTAAGGGCATCTACCGTACAAGAGTAGATGTCAGGATATGAATGCATATTATTGTAATACACTTTGCTTGCTAATACATATATCCTACTATGTATTTTTATGTGTATTTCTTACTTGTAATATGCCAAAAACACCTGTGTCCTTGGAGTACTATAATATGTAAGATGGCATTAAGCATCTTTGGTGACTTGTACCACTACACTGAGTTATGTAAGACTCTGTATAAGAACTCTTTGTTCTCAAACTGATGACTTTACAGAATTGTATAATGTTATCTTGGACCATGGAGCCACCTTTAGTTTAGTCAATAGGGCTCATCTCTGTGACTAGAAATGTTTCTATCTTTTGGTAACCATAGTAATTATCATAAGTGTATAATGTAATACACAAGCCTTATACCTTGGAGACCTGAGAGACCCAAAGAGACACAGAGAAACCTCAAGGTGTAGGGAACGCTTAGCACTGGCTCCCGGTTTGTATTGGTAAGAACTGCTTTGGACAACTGTGATTTATCCCTTTTGTAGTAATAAACTTGTTTATTACTCTAATGCGAAGTGTTTGTGATTACTTGCATTTCCAATATCATCAAGAATCTGAAAGTGAGGTTTAGACCTCCTAACAGTGTCATCCGCAAATAGGCTGATTTTGCTACTGATGCCCTCGAGATGTCTACAATAAATATGGCAAGCAGCACTGGGCCCAACACTGACCCATGTAGGAACACCAGTTGTCACAGGCTTAGGGAATGAGTATTCCTCACCTACCACCACCCTCTGCTGCCCATCTTTGATCCAGTTCTCCACCCAGCCCATAAGTTTTGCTCCTGCCCCAGTGCCCCATACCTTGCTTCCAAGTCTCCCATGTGGTACTGAATCAAAGGCCTTAATGAAGTCTAGACACAGGACATCTACTGCATGGCCTCCGTCAATTTGCCTACTCACCCACTCATAGTATTCCACCAGGTTGGTCTGGCATGACCTACCCTTGACAAATCTATGCCGCCTCCCGTTCTGCACCCCATTCACCTCCTGCAGTGCCACTAGCCTCTCCTTTAGGATGGTCTCCATTAGCTTCCCCACCATGGACATTAAACTTACTGGCCTACAGTTCCCTGGTTCATGGTTTGGTCCACTCTTGTGGAGGGGAACCATGTGAGCCAGTCTTAAGTCATGGGGTACGCTTCATGTGTCTAGATGTGAATTCAATAATTCTGTCAAGGGTCCTGCCAGGTCCTCTGACAGCTCCTTCAGTGCTTTTAGATGTACTCCATCCGGTCCTGGTGCCTTGTACACCCTCAATGCCCTTAACCCCTCCAGCACCCTTCCCACTGTGATTTCTCTGTTTGTCATCCCTCCTATCTCTTTCTATCCACCCTCCTACTATGGGTTGCACCCCCTCCCTTTCTTTCATAAAGCTTAGGGATAAGGTAATTGGTTTAACAAGTCTTTGTATCCCCAGGTTTCAGTCTAGTTTTCTTCTGCAATAATGGGTTCCATTCTGTTCAGAATTTCACCATTTAAAGCAGTAGTACCTGTGGAAAAACACATTTTGAGAACCACTCATTAATACAGTAATATTAAAGAATTCACTTATTAATTAGAAAGCTACTTGAAACACTACAAACAAATCTGGACCCTATTCATAGACACCCATTATAACCTAACCATTCCCTGCATTTATTTTTTTTATTTCTTGTCAAGGCAAGATGTGTATTTTATCATTTAACCCTGGTGTTTCAAGGGCCACCAAGTATGAATCTAATATGCCTCATGGGCTAGCAGCTTATCATTCAGATTATCCCTGATAGTCCCAATTTTACAGCCTCAGTTCAACAGAATTTGAAAATGTGATTTGTTCCCCTGCCATTCTCTGGCAGTGAACAGAGAAGGAATTTTTTGCATATCTCCCAGCTATGCTCCTCAAGTGTTCCCCATCCTAAGTTTTAAATTCCTAGTGGCTTTACCCACATAAAATGCTCTACAGGAGCATGTAGTCAGGAACTTCAAATTCTCTGTCACTCAGTTGAGGAAAGAAAGGGCATTATATATCTCTGGGGCATTAACTGTTGTAAACATATTCCCTCTATTTAATGACTTGCAAAATTAGCAGTTACCGCAGGGGTGATTTCCAAAAGGTTTTAGTGGTAACCAATTTTTTCTCATTGGTCTAGTGCAAGGTGCTTTCTGTAAACTATGTACAAGGTGGTCCTTTAAGTTAATGCCCCTTTTGTACACAATCCTAATGGTTATCTAGTTGTTTCATTTAGCAAGTTGTCTGATCTCAGAATTACCCAGTGTTCCTTTACCATTGATTCTATTACCTTCAACTGCCTATTGTATGTATCTACAAAGTTAAGTCTTTCTGATTCATCCTCTCTAGTTTGTTTCACTAGTAGGTCTTTCCTATTTTGTTCCCTTGCCTTCTCCATAGCTGTGTTAGTCACCCTATTGAAATACCCCATTCCCTGAATCTCTGACACATTTCATTCCCATGGCTTTAGAAATCTATGTCTTCACTGTAATTTCATTTTATCTTCAGAAATTGGGCCTTGGGAATGTTGTTTATCATATGTCGTGGGTGGCAGCTAGAGGTGAGCAGCATGGAGTTTTGATCAGTTTGTTTCCTGTATAGTGAAGTGGTAATGCAATCATCCAAACTAGTTTTATTTGTAAATCAAAAAAAATTAACCACATTATTATCACACTGCACTGAAAAATGTAGATTTGGATTGCTTGCTTCAAGAAATCAATGAACTCCCTGAGCGCATCTCTGCTGCCACGCCAGATCATAAAAAGGTCCTCTATATCTAGATGACACAGGTCAATTCTATGGTGAAAGGGATTGACCTGGGCATTATAGACTGTTGTTTTCTCCTACTGTCCCAAATAGAGATTAGCATAATTGGGTGCAAAGGCTGCACACATCGCTGTCCCCTTAACTTGTAGGTCGTAGTCTCCCTGAAATAACAAGCATTTTTCAATGCTGAATGTTTGCTTGCTGGTATTAGCATTGGAAATGCAGGAGTTAGACAGATGCAGAGAAGGAATCCCCATAAAGTAGTGAACTTCAAGCCAACCCCACTTCCACCCTGCAGAGATGGACAGGCATAGGGTATGTGTTTGGGTTGTCACCCATAACGTTCATGCGATTTCACCTCACCCTTTCCTGCAGACACAGACAAGTGTTGAGGTGTGCCTCGGAGTGTTCAGTTTTACAGTCACCCCACTCCATAAGGACATGCGCTGAAATGGGTGCAATATAGGAGAATGCGGTGAACTCTGGGGCCAAAGAGTCCAAGGCACACCTTGATGCCTGTCACTGGCTGCTGGGTGGGAGGATGGAGGTGGAATAGCATGAGCATTACAGTCGGCAATCAAAGGCACACCCTGATGCCTGTCAGTCTGTACAGGGTGGGACGTTATGGTTAGAAACCCTAATACCCCGGTGTTTGTTGGTATTTGTACTACAAATTTTCAACATGGCCTTTCTGTAACCTCCACCTCATGAAAGCATTTGGGTCCTTTTCTCATTAACAGTGGCACTGTGATTTTGTGACTTTGTGACTGCGTCCCGAACTTTGAGTTCCCACAGCGACCGTGCCATTGTGCGCCAGATGTACGAAAACACAGATGGGTCATGATGTGAAGAATGAAAGCTGTACCACTCATAGGGAGGTGTGCAGAGATGGCAATGTTGAAAATCTGTAGTGAAAATATTAAAAATGCTCGAACTTTGAGCGTACGTGGAAACTGCGCAATGTATGCACCTGACACAGTCATTTAGTGGAATTATTTCACCAAATGTTCAACATAGGCATTTTGTGACCTCTGCTCATGAGCACCGTCAGTATGATTTTCTTAATCTGTCCCAAACATTGATTTTCTACAGCAACCATGCTATTCTGCGTCAGATGTGTAAATGCATGTTTCAGGCAGGATGTGAAAAATGACAGCTGTACTGTTCATAAGGAGGTCTGAAAAAATGCCGGTGTTGAAAATCTGGAGTGAAAATACTACAAATTTGTGAAGTTATGAGGGTGCATGGAAACTGCACAACGCATGCTTGTAACACAGTCATTTTATGGGCGTTTGTCACCAAACTTTCAATGTATGCATTTTAGGACCTCTGCTCATGAACAGAGTCACTGCGATTTTACATATGCGCATACGTACAAACATACTAATCTGCCAGCAGAACAGACCATTCACTCTATCTACGTCTGCCCGAGTGTGCAGCTACTACCCTAGATTACAGCTGCCCCAGCCTCCTCCCCCACCTGTCCAAGCCCCTGCCCCCAACTCTTCCTCTTGCTTTCTCCCACTCCTTCTTAAAGCAATTGACTGTCCTACATGTTACCACCTCCTCTGGCAGTGCATTCTAGCTAGACACCACCCTCTCAGTGAAGTAGTGCCTACTCATTTTTTTCTTGAAATGACCCCTCTTCCAACCTTAATCCATGCCCCTTCATCTCTCTTCCACTCAGTTTAAATACCACCTTGGTGCTAGGTTTATTTCCCCTCATGTATTTAAATGATTCAATCATATCCCCCATCCCTTCTCTCCTCCAATGTGTACATGTTCAGCTCCTTCACCCTAACTTCATATGCCTTTCCTTCCATCCTCTTTAACATTTATGTTGCCCTCCTTTGCAGTGCCTCCAGTAACTTTATCTCTCTCCTCAGGTATGGCCTCCAGTATTGCAGACGGTACTTCAGGTACAGTCTGACCAATGATCTGTAGAGCGGTATGATCACATCCCTGTGTCTGTATGAGAACCCCCTTGCAATGCATCCCAGCATCCTGTTTGCCTTCGCTGCTACTTTCCTCCACTGGGTCGAGTTGTTCATGCTCCCAGTTACCAACACCCTAGGTCCTTTCTCCTCTGTGATCCCAACCTCACCCCCAACCAATAATCCCTCTTCTGGTTCTTAGCCCAGTGCATCATCTTATACTTCTTTGCATTGAATCTAGCTGCCATTCCACCAGTCATGTCTCTAGTTTGGTTTGGTACCCTGCAGTTTTTCCCATCCATCCTCTTCGACCACCACTGCCCCCAATTTGGTATCATCTGCGAATAGACTAACCCTGCTCCCCACTTCATGTGCTATATCAGACATAAAGAGCCAAAATAGCACTGGGCCCAGCACTGACCCCCGCGGCACCCTGCTTGTCACTGCTCTGGATGCCAAGAACTCCCCACCACCACCACCACCCTCTGCACCCTCCCCTGTAACCAGTTCTCTATCCATTTAGTCAGGTTTTTTCCCACCTCTACTGTCGTCAGCTTCCCCCCAGTCTCCCATGAGACACAGTATCAAAGGCCTTACTGAAGTCCTAGTACAGGACATGTACTGCATGGCCCCTGTCCAACTCCCTTGTCACCCAGTTATAATACTCTATTAGGTTGGTTTGACAAGACCTCCCTGAGATGAACCCATGTTGCCTCCCATCTTGGAGGCCATTACTCTCTAGGGAATGCCACCAGCCTCTCCTTCAGTATTGCCTCCATAAGCTTACCCACTATGGATGTGAGACTGACTGGCTGATGATTTCCTGGCTCCACCCTAGGCCCACTGTTGTGTATGTGCATGACATGGGCCACCCTCCAGTCCTGAGTCACACACACTCCGTTTCCAGGGAAGTGTTGAATATTAGAGTTAATCTGGAAAAAAGTGCAGGCTTTGATGCAGCAAAATGGGGGGAGGAGGCCCTGGAACTTTAACCATATGACACTGTATCAAAGACCCTACTGAAGTCCAAGTACAGGATATGTACTGCATGGCCCCAGTCCAACTCCCTTGTCACCCAGTCATAATACTCTATTAGGTTGGTTTGACAAGATCTCCCTGAATGAACCCATGTTGCTGCCCATCTTGGAGGCCATTACTCTCTAGGAATGCCACCAGCCTCTCCTTCAGTATTGCCTCCATAAGCTTACCCACTATGGATGTGAGACTGACCGGCTGATAATTTCTTGGCTCCACCCTAGGCTCACTCTTGTTTATGGGCACGACATGTGCCACCCTCTAGTCCTGGGGCTCACACACCCTGTTTCCAGGGAGGTGTTGAACAGATCTGCCAGCGGCTCAGGCAACAGATCTACCATCTCCCTCAGCACCCTGGGGTGGATGCCATCGGGACCTGGTGCCTGTCTACGCTTACTGCACCCATGTTGCTGCCCTCTAGCACCCTACTCTCTGTGATCACTTTGTCCACCTCTTCCAGTCCTTTCCCACCCCCAGCCCATGCTGGTAGTGGACCATCCTCTACTTAGTGAAAACTGAGCAGAAGTACTCATTTAGAATTTCCACTTGCTCCTCCCCCTTTTCCACCGAATCCCCTCCCCGCTTTATCCTCACAATATGTTCCTTGCATTTCCTCTTTTCCCAGACATACCTAAAAAAGTCCTTTTCCCCTCCCTTTATGCCCTCTGCTAACCTTAATTCCCTGGACGCCTTAGCTTTTTTCACCCTCCTGGCCACCTCCCTTGACCAACTCCCATAAGTCTCCTTATCCTCTCCCTTCCCTGTTCTCCTGTACTGCTGGTATGCAACCCTCTTTACCCTCACCCCTTGCAGCACTTCCTTGTTCAGCCAGCATGGTTTCTTGGCTCTGCTCTTCTTACTCCTGGCCCTGGTGCAGGCTACTGTGGTTTCTGTTAGCCCAGTCTTTATGACTCCCCACTTTTGTTCTGCATCCATCCCCTGCTTTATATCCTGGAGTCTTTCTTGCAGTATTGCTCCCATACTCACAAAGTCCACCCTACTAAAGTCCATCACTTAAGTGCCTGTGCCACCTGTCTCCCTGACCAGCATGAGAACGAGCCACACTGTTCGGTGGTCACTACCTGCTAGTGGGTCCTCCACCCTTACCTCACTCACTGCCTCCCCATTTGCCAGTACTAGGTCCAGAGTGCTACCAAGACTTGTAGGCCCACTTACCAATTGTGTCAAAGGCCATCCTGGAATGCATCAAGAGCACCTGCTCCTGGTACTGCTAGTGGTGTGGGTGCTCCAGTCAACCCCTAGTAGGTTAAAATCCCACACTATCACCACACTCCCCCTTCTACACCCCTTCCTTATCTGCTTTATGAACTTCTCATCCAGTTCCCTGGATTGGACTGGTGGTCTGCACGCCACTCCTGACCTCAGCTTTCTGCCCTTGGAGTCCAGGAGCTGCACCCAATGTGCCTCTGTCTTCTCCTCTCCTCTTCTCTTCTCCCTTGTCCCTTATGCATTTGATCCATTACCTCACATAGAGTGAACCTCTTCCAACCCCAGTCCCTCCTGTATAACCTGTGTCCAGGATTGTCATGTCACAGGCATGGTACTCTGTGGCTCAAGTCTCTGTCACTGCAGCAATGTCCACCTTCCTCTGAAAGGAGTGTCTGAAGCTCTGCAGTTTTGTTCCCCAGGCTTCTTGCATTGAGAGAGACCACCTTCCACCCATTACCCCCCCATCTCCTCACTCTTATCCTTGGCCTGTGTCCCTCCTCCAGGTAGTCCACACCCTTTCTCCTCCTTATTCTTACCGGGTGGTGGTGCATTCTGTATTACACTCAGACTACTCTGCCTCCTCCCTCCCGGGGTTACTATGCCTTTACCTATATATCTAGGGGGGTGAGCTCATTAGGCTTCCCTGTCCGGACCTTTCTACCAACCTCAATCTTTTGTCCACTCCCTCCACTAGTTTAAATCTACCTTAGTAGAGATATACCCCTACTCCCACCTTTAATACTCCCTCCCACTCAAGTGTAGCCTGTCCCCCACGTACAAGTCACTATTCCCTCAGACCCTACCCCAGTTAGTCACTAACCTATAATTTTTGGTGTGGTGCCAATCCCTCAGCCACTCATTGAACTCCTCATTCCTACCCTTCCTCCCTGTGCTTGCACATGGTACTGGGAGTACCTCCGAGAATGCCACTGCCTCCCACCCCCTCACAATGCCTGCCCAACTCCTCAAAACTCCCTCACTACTTCCACAGTCTCCCTTGCCAAGTCATTTCTACCCACATGCAACACTAAATGAGGTTTCTTCCTCCCTTCACTATGCACTTGAGCAGTGCCTGCCCTGCCCCTCCTGTTGTCAACCCAGGGATAGCTTCAACCCCAATACTGGCTGTGCCTTCCGCCTTCCACCCCATCTCACCCCTTTCAGTATAGAATCTCCCAGGATGAGTTCTCCCTCTCCTTACCCCCTTCCCTTCTAATGCCCCTTCCACCACCCCAGTATTCATTCTTCCCTGCCCTTACCCCACCAGCTGCACCCTCAGTGACTTCTGTATCTGCACCCCTACTTGCCTCACCCCCTTTCTGCCTTATTCTTCCCATCCCCTTGAGCCCTTCCCAGCCTGACTACTTCCTACTGGGCTCACATGTCAACCTCCCTTCCTCCCAGGCTGATTTCTAACCCCTCTCCTATCCCTGTTGTTGTCAATTTAGGGCCCCCATTCCCTTCGACCCCGATAGTGATGCCCTTCCCATCCTTCCCCCTTCTCGTTGCCTTCTCTCCTCCAGTCACCCAACTCCTTCCTTCCTTACTAGCCCCCTTCTACCCTTTCATCCTCACTATCTCTTCCCTTACCTGTTGCCATCCCTCTCATGCCCCGCTTGTCCTCCCCCCCGTATGTTCCAGCTCCTCCCTCTCTCTCTCCCGTAGCAGAGGGTTGAATCTATTCCTAGTCGATACCCCTCCTACATCTCTTCCACCCTATTGGTTCCCCCATCCTACTTGTTCCCCTCCATGCTTTCCTGGTCCCTTCCTACCTGCAGCCATCTGCTTTCTCCCCTGGTACTCCTTGTGGTCTCTTCCTCCCCATCAGGGCTCCCCTTGCCTTAGGCACCCCTTCCTTCTCCTCTCTTTTCTACTAGGGCCTCTGATACTGGGGTCAGTTTCAGTCCTAGTTGTTCTTCCCATCCCCCTTGCCATCCCTATTCCCCACCAGGATGCCTACCTTACTCATCTACCCTGCCACTTAGACTCCTCCCTAGCCTCCACAGTTCCTCCCTCAAACTATCCAGTTGTATACAGACCATACACCCCATCCTCCAAGCCCAGTCTAGGATCATGGTAAACAAACACCCTGTACACCCCATCGCCCTTCCAAAGCTGCCTGCCCTATTGACATGTGGCACCTGCCCCATTTTGGTTCCCATCTATAGTTACGTGCTCTTACTCCCAGTTTTTGTACCCTACTACAACTGTTAGGCCCCTATTTACTCAAATTCCTGTTCCTCTCACACTAGTCCCCCTACTGCCCCCTTGCTCGGACTGGGTTAATTCAGTCTCAAATCTCATCCATTAGATATGTATTACTGTAGCAATCCCTGCAGCCTCCTTGTCTGTTTTCATCCCTCAGCTACCATACTTTTTGTTCTCAGCCCTTATATAGTTTCACTTGAGCCCAGTTAGAAATCCTATTGCACTCCAAGTATTACTCAGCTCAGTTAGAGAATAAACAGAACAAATAAATATGTATTATTACAGCAATCCTAACAGTATAGCTCAGTACTTAGCTCAGTTAGAGAAATAAACAGAACAACTAAATCTGTATTATTACAGCAATCCTAAAAGTATCCAATCATTGCTTTGTCTCCACCCAGAGACCCTGCTGTAATATAGGACCACACAGGACCCTGGGTAGTAGGGTGGGCAACTCTAAAGTCCTGACAGAGCTCCATTGAGCTTGCTCACTCCCCCTCTCTCACTCTCTCATTCTGTTTCTCCCAGCGCTGCAGGCTGCCCTTTTGTGCTGGGCTCCTTCTTGCATTGGCACCTTTTTCTGCCCAAAAAGAAATCTGCAGCAGTCCCGACAGAGCTCCATTGAGCTTGCTCATTCCCCCTCTCTCACTCACTCATTTTGTTTCTCCAGGCGCTGCTGGTTGCCCTTTACTGGGAATGTGCCTGCATTGGCACCTTCTTCTGCCCACAAAGAAATCTGCAGCAGACCGACAGAACTCAGTTGAGCTGCTCCTCTCCCCTCTCTCCTCGCTCATTCTTAATCTGTCCCAAACACTGATTTCCCACAGTGACGCACTTTTCTTCTGTGCCAGAACTGCGAAACACATTTCGGCCAGAATGTGAAAAATGACAGCTGTACTGTTCATAAAGAGTGTGAAAAAATGCCAGTATTGAAAATCTGGCATGAAAATATTGCAAATTTGTGAAGTTCCAAGGGTGCGTGGAAACTGCGCAATGCACGCTTGTAACACAGTTATTTTATGGACTTTTGTCACCAAATTTTCAACATAGGCATTTTAGGACTCTGCTCATGAATAGTGTCACTGTTATTTTCTTAATCTGTCCCGAACACTGATTTCCCACAGCAACCGCGCTATTCTGTACCAGAAGTGCAGAAACACATTTCAGCGAGGATGTGTAAAATGACAGCTGTACAGTTCATAAGGAGGTGTGGGAAAATGCCAATGTTGAAAATCTGGAGTGAAAACATTACAATTCATGAAATTACAGGCGTGCATGGAAACTATGCAACACATGCTCATTAAAATAGTAATTTTTTGGATTTTTTTTCAGCAAATTTGCAACATAGGCTCTTTGAGAGCCCACCTCATGAACAGTGGCACTGTCATTTCATTAATCTGTCCCAAAAGATGATTCCATGCAGTGACCGTGAAATCACCTTTCAGGACCTAAAAACACAATGACAGTGACTGAATTCATGAGGAGGGGTTCCAATAACCCCATGTTGAAAATGTGATTCCAAAATTCCTCAAAATGCCTGAGATATGCACCAAAGTTGAAAAAATCCTATTTATGCCATTATACAGCTTAACAGCATTTCTTCAGTTAGCGGTAGGCTTTGGAGAGTGCAGACGTGTTCCCGGTCCACCGAAGATCATCGCACTGGACTCTGGAGGTAAGTATGGGGTGAGTGGGTGGGGGAGGTAGATTTTGCAGAAGGTGGGTGTGGGTTGGGGGCACTGGAACACTTCGAGGGACCGTTTTCTCATTTTTCAGGGAAAAAAAACAAATGGACAACACGGGTCAGTTTTCTTTTTTTGCAGGTGTATTTGGTACACTGGGGTGGGCTCCCAGTGTACCACCTGTATTTGTGGGGAGGGGGACCAAAGTCGACGGGGATTGGGCCCCCCCATTGGAACAGAAACAGGTGGGAGGTGCATGATGCCGAGGGGGACTGGGCACCCCCCTCGACACACAACAGAAATTCGGGGGTGGGAACATTATGTCAATGGGGAGTGGGCTCCCCATCAGCAAATGAAGTGGGTTGGGGGCATGATGACAGGGGGATTGGGCACCCCCTTCAGCTCTGAGGTGGCTGTATAGAGCCACCGTATTCCTGATACTGTTACACCAGGCACGGCACTGCCCTGCAATGACAGGTCGCTTCCTCCTTGCAGCAGAAATGCTGACACTGCAATCATGAGGCCAGCCCTCATTGTAGCAGCCAAATCATTTCAAGCTGGTGGCACTTCTGCAGAACCAGTGTCATCAGGACACTGGGCCAGCATTGGGTGCACACTGCCAAGCCCACAAATGCAGTGCTGGCATTGGCCACCACACTGCCGCACCTCCACAACCCACTTCTCTCCTAAGCTGCCACATAATGTTTCTTGCAGATACGTACAAGCAAATATAAAAAGGAATTAAGTTTCAAAACCATTTGCAACAATCAATGAGGAACTGTTTCCTCCCAAAGTCTAGTGTCTTATCTTCATTTAACCAATATGTTAATGCTCCCAGACATCCACATGGGGTATATTTGTACAGAGGGAAGTAATGACCATCGGTACCAGTAGCCATTCCCTTTCCATCTTGATATCCCCCAGGATACCCAGCATGCTTGTAGTGTCCCTAATATAGGACCTTAAGTTAGTGACATATCCTTTTATATGAGCATCAACAAAGAAGGATCTTGGTTCAGTAAGAAAACTAATTCCTGCCACTACTGGGCATCCGGGGGGGGGGATTCTCTGAGTCTTTATGTATTTTGGGCAAGACATAGAGGTGCTATTGTTAGGTATGCAAGTTCTTAATTTGAAATCATGCCTTCAATGAGGGCTTCCTGAAGGAAACAGTCAATCTTTTTCTTAAATTCACCAGTGAGGTCCCCTTGAGTTTCCTATAAAAGTCAGAGTTCTGCAGTTGTTTTTCAACCTCCATAGTATATTTTGTAGTGAATATGATAACAATAGCTCCTCCATTATCCGTTGGTTTAATTACTTTAGATGGATTACCTTCCAGTTCCCTTATCACTGTCACCACAGATGTTGGCAGATCCACATTTAGGTCTTTCCATTCGACTGAATAGTGCATCAAAACCAGATTCACAGGCTCTTTTAAAGACACATACAGAGTCATGATAGGAGGGATTAAAGGTGGAGGGTGGTCAGAAGGTTTGTGGTGACATCCTTGTTTGTGCTGATGCAGACATTTGTTCATCTGACATTTGGTCCCTCTGTGTATCTTGACCCATCTTACTCTTAGCAAAAAATGCCTTAAGATTAAGATTTCTTGTAAGTCTGTGTAAATCAACATGCAATGTATTTATTTAATACATAATCGGAATTACAACCGTGAGTCATAGATTCCTTTGCAAAGGCTTCATGTCAGTAATACAAAGGTGGGGAGGACATAGTAGTGGATGAAATACAATAATAATTGAACACAGTAGAGAGAGAACATTAACAAGTAATGGAAGAGAAAATAGTAAGTAGATCTAAGAGCAGGTAGACCCTAGTTACATAGTAGGCATACAATATTACACATTTCTAGGGTAGACCTTATCCAGCATCACCAGTAGTGAAATGCATACTTGCATTATCAATAACATAAGCTGCTCAATGATAATCTATCCTCAGGGCTCCAGGGTGAGTTTCTGTGGAATCTGAGGGTGTGGGCTGGGCTAGAGGCAGTCACAGAAGGATTGCTCAAGCAGATAATTCTTGAGGGATGTTTTAAACAGGCCAAATTTAGGTTCCTGAGAGATGGCTGGGGAACCATTTAGCCATTTAGATGCCGGTGAAGGAAAGCCCTTTGACACAAGGAGGATCTACAGGGGAGTACAATGAGGGAGGGCCTAGTGCTATTTCTGGATGCTCTTGTAGGAGGGGGCTATTGTGGTAAGTGGTGGAGCCCCAGTGGGGCTTGCATGAGAGATATTTTCTTGAGGATGCATGTGTGATATCTGAGCCTTGCATCAAGATTTAGCCAGTTAGTAGATTTGTAGAGATCACAAGTGTGTATGTATTTGTCACAGCTCAGACCAGCCTATAGACTTTATTTAGGTGGTTTGACATGGGAGAGGGTGGTCAGATCCACCATGCTATAAACCACTATACCATAATCCATGAGGGAGAGGACCGAGGATTATACTGCAAGACGGAGGGCTTTAGGAGTGAGGTAGTGCTTGTGATGATGAGGAGGCAAATCCTGGAGTTAAAGGCAGAGGAGAGGTGTTGAATGTGTGAGTGGTAAGTGAGGGGGTATCTAGCATTAAACCCAGGTACTTAAATGCTGAAATTTGCTTAAGTGGAGCATATGCAGAGTTGCAGATGTTCAATTTGTAGTGACTATATTGGTTTTGGTGGGGGGTGAAGATCATGGATTTGTTTTTTTGTTTTTTTGTAGCTGAGGATTAATTTGTGCACCACAAACCAGGATTCAATTACTTTGAAATGGTCCTGGAGGGTGTGTTGGAGTGGGGGATAGGGATAGCTCTCAAAGATAATGGCATCATCCTCATAAAGAAGCAGTTTACCAGGGTAAGACTGGGGAAGGGAGTTGAGAAAAAGGCTAAAAAGGAGTGGGCTAAGTATGGATCATTGGGGAACACCAGAGAGAACAGGGCAGCTGGAGGAGATGGTGATCCTAATCCTAACTTGCTGGGTTTAGCCCAACAAGTAGATTGCAAACCATGGCACCGACTCTTGTGAGAGGCCATCGAGGGAACAGAGCTTAGAAATAAGGCATGGTTAATGGTATTGAATGCCTTGGTAAGATCTATATAGACTGGGGTGCAGTGCAGTCACTACCCTTTCGTATGTGGGTGATAACTGAACACTTCCAGGGTGTAGGGAACTGTCCTAAGCAGAGGGACATATTTAGGATTTTGGCTAGGGGGAGAGAATCTCATCTAGCATGAGGCGAAGGAGTTTTGAGTCCAGGGAGACACCACTGTGGCAGGATTTGCTAATGGATTTGGAAATGTATCTTCTTGCAGCACTAGCGGGAATGGTCCAGAGGTGAAAAGGAGAATAGTATCCCACTGCGTAGGTGTAGATGTGCAGGTCTGGGGTGGGTCAAAGAAGTTGAGTGGAAGGACACTACTGAGGTCAGAGACGGTATCATTGAGGGCGTTTGAGATGACTAAGGGTTCCCGGATGATGGTGCCATCAATATTGAACTGGGGGGAGGGAGACCACTTTCCCACTAATTTCTTTAATAATTTTCCAGAAATCACATCCAGAACTCCATGTGGATGTGCGGGCATAATGATAGTGGGCTGCCTTAGCTTGGTGGATAGCCTAGGTGCAATTGTTCCTAGCCTCTCGCTAAAGTTGTCTGTCACAGAGGTTTCAAGTTTCTAGGGCCTTGTGCCAGAGGTTGTCCTGATGGTGCATCTGGTCAAGCAGTGCTTGAAAGACCAAGGGAGTGTCCTTATTTTTTGTGTGTTGCTTTGTGAATGGGGCAAAGATGTTGCAAGTGGTATTAAAAGTGTTGATAAAGTAGGAGAGGGCTGCATTTACATCAAGGGCACCATCAATAAGGGACCAATCTGAGGTTTGCCTTGAGTCTGGATAGGGAGCCTTTTCTAAGGTGCCTATGGTAAGTGGTAGTGGGGGGTTTAGTAGGAGCCTTGTTTGACCGCTGACAAGAGACCGGAGAGTGGTCACTGAGGGTGCCTGGGAGGACCTTGACCTGTGAGAGATGGTTGGAGCAAATGGTGAAAACGAGGTCTAGCAGTGTGGAGGTTCCTGTTTTGTCATTAAACCAGGTTGGAGTCTGGACAACTTGTACAAGGTCCAGTGCCATGGCAGAGTGCTTGCAAGGAGAAGATGAGGGGACATCCAGTTTATATTGAAGTCCTGACAATGATGGTTTCACTATTGAGGGAAGTTGTGAGATAATAGACAAGATTTCATTAAATGTGGGTTTTAGTTTGTGGTGGGATGTAGGTGACCATGAGGTTGAGGGTCTTTCCTGGGTTGCACAGTAGCAACTTGATTGTGAAGACTTGGGCTGCATGAGTAGGGAGTGGGAGAGAGATGGGGAGGGCTTGTATTGAGTTTTTCATGTAGACGGCACAGACCCCTCCTTTTTGCCATACCTCTCAGACCGGAAGATTGAATAGCTGTTTATTGCTACTGCCGAGTCAGGGGTATCTTTAGAGATCCAGCTTTCAGTCAGGGCCAGGAACTCAGGAGAGTGTTGTGCAATTCAGGCCTTGGGGGGTGAGTTTTTTCCTTAGTCTACAGATGTTGAGGGATGTGATAAGCAATCCATGTTGTTTCCAACTGTGGTGGGAGTGGGATAGGGGTGGGCCAGGGTTAGGATGTACATTATCTGATAGAAGGAAAAGAAAGATGGCATGTCAGAGCAGGGCAGTCTTAAGTAGTTTAAGTGTACCTGTAGTGCGGCTGTGGCATGATGAGGAGGGGGGATTTGTGGCTACAGTGGGGATGGAAAGGGAGCACAAGGAGTAGGTAAGTAGGAAATGGGGGGTGATGGTAGTGGGGGTTTTGGCTATCAGGGGATGTAAGGTGGGTCACCTGCAAGATGATGCAGGAGGTGCCTGGGGTTACATGTACAGGGGTATGCGTGGTTGGGTTTACCGGTAGACTGGGTTGAATGACTCAGAGTGGTGTAAGGAGGGGGTGTATACTGCATAGCATAATTAGGAGACACCAGAAGTGACCTATAATAGAAATGTGGGAGTGTACTGATTATAGAAGGAATCTGTTGGCAGTAAGGGCAATAGTGGTCAGGCATGCTGGCCAAGTGGAAGAGTGCCCACCTCAGGTGTGGGAGGTACAAGATTCAATACTGGTGCAAGGAGAAGGGCCAGTCATAGAGATACAGGAGTAGGGATGTTGGAAATTGAAATGGAAATGTTGGAGTGGGCCACAGAGACAGGGGAGGAGCAGGGAAGGAGCAGCAGTGGGATAGTGCGCAAGACTAACTGCTAGTGGTCAGGTACTATAATGTGCCAATGGGGAATGAGGCAGTTAGAAAATACTGGTTGTGTCACATGATGTGTCATGTGATTAAGTGATGACATTAAGTTGAGAGTTGGCCTTGGGTGGGGGTCAGGCAGGGAGTCATCACAAGATGGGAACACACTCTCTAGCGAGCTTATTCAGCAGGATGCAGTCTTTATCTTTGCTTGAAGCCTAGGACAGTCTGCTCCTATGCGGTCCACAATCAACTCTGTGTGTGAGGAGGGGTTCCTGTGAGGGACTGAATATATGAGAGAGAGAGAACTAAGACTGGAATCAGGTTTGTGGTCTCTGGGAAGAAGGCCAGAATGCTGACTGCTCATGCACGATAGTCAGGAGAATGTCGGGGAGCTGGAGTGGGGGAGACTGCTCCGATACCAGACCAACCAACAAGAGGCTATGGGGCTGGAAGGGCCCAGAATTACACTCACATAGCAGGTACCTCTCTATGTAACACAACAGGTAGGTAAAGTTACTAACATACTAATTGCCAGCAGGTGGGCCTTCTACTGGTCTCACTCCGAGTCTGGCTCGAACCTCAGATCCCTGAGGTTGGGTGCTGAGGCACTCCCCCTTGTGTTCCAGTAGATACCCCAACCATCCATCGCCAATTGAGCAGGCCATCACACATCTGATACATCCACTTCCTGTGTCGTCCCACTCTCTCTTGAAGCTCTCCGCTGTGGATCTCTGAACCAGCACTCCAGACAGTGCATTCCAAGGAGTCCACCACCCTCTTAGTGAAAAAACCTCCTCCTCTTCCCCACCTTCACCCTTCCACTACCAGCTACTTCATGTCCACTCTGGTGATACCTTCCCTGTTTAGTCTAAAGATCCTCCATGTTTCATCTATTTTATTCTCTTGAGGTACTTGTGAAGACCAATCATGTCCCCCATCTCCTCTCTCCACGAGTGAGCCCTCAAGTCTGTCCTCAGTACCCCAAATCCCCAGGTCCCGCATCACCTGCTGTCTCTCCAGCCCTCCAGGAGCTGTATGTCCTCTTCGTGATGGTCTTCAGTACTGTGCATAGTACTCAAGGTGTGGCTAACCAGTCCATTGTACAGGCAGAATCACTTCCTGCTCCTTGAGGTGATCCCTCAGCTACCATGGAATCCCAACATCCTGTCACTTTGCATAGCCACTCTCCTGCACCCTGTTTGAAAGATTCATACATGCATCCATGATGACCCCTGCAGGGTCTTTTCCCCTGTTGAGGCCTCAGCACCTCCCTCCCAGAGTGTACCTGTGTTTAGGGTTTCCGCCCAAGATGTAACACCTTGCACTTGAGTGATATTGAAATTTAATTTCCATGTGAGCCAGCTTTCCAGGTGTCCAGGTCCCATTGCAGGCTAACCCCTCTCCCTCAACGTTCGCCATCTGGTTCCACAGCGAAGAAACTTATTTCACACCCTCAGCACCTCCCTGATGTCTGATGGGTATGTATTAAACAGGACCGGACTCTAGGATCGAGCTCTATGGTACTACACTATTGACCTCTAGGGTCTAAGAGCTCCACCGACTACTCTCTGGATGTGTCCAGCTCCAGCCAGATTTTCAAATCCATCCTGACCATCAAAGCCTACTCCCAACCCCGTCCAGTTTCTCCACCAGACCATTGTGGGGACAGAGTCTACAGCCTTGCTGAAGTCCAAGAATAATACATTCACAGGCTTTCCCTGTCCAGTTCTGATATTACTCCATTTGTAGAACTCCACAAGATTGGTTTGACATGATCTACCTGCACAAACCCATGTTGCTGACTATCTACACCTCCCACCCTCCAAGTACATCCCCAATCGTTCCTTTTAGTACTTCATCTCCTTTTCCCTCCACCGAGGTCAAACTGATGTGTCTATAGTTACCTGGTACTTTCCTCTAACCCTCCTTTATGGATTGGCACCACATGTGCCTCTCTCAACCCTAGGTACCCTCCTTGTCCTGAAGCGACCTGTTGAAGAGCTCCACCAGGGTGCAGCCAGTATGTCCGCCAATTTCCTGATAGTACTTTCATGAATACCATCCAGCCCAGGAGATTTATCTTCTTTAGGGCCTTGAGGGCTAACCACACCCTTTTCGGGGAGATAGCATCATCTGTCTCCACCTTCTGGCCTTTTATCCTTATCCAGATGTGATACCCCTGGGGTACCTCTCCTCCTCTTGCTCCATTTCTGTTGCTCCCTGATCCCACCACTACTCTTCTATCCCCATCGTGCCTTGCTTTGTAGATATCCCATCCTCCCTAGTGAACACAGAGGTGAAGTACTTGTTTAATACCTCTGCCTGGTCCCTCGCCTCTTCCACACACCCTCCTTCTGATCTCAATTTGCTGAGATGGCCCTTAGTTTTTCTCCACTCTCCAATATACTGGAAGAACCCC
Source organism: Neoceratodus forsteri (assembly GCA_016271365.2). NCBI lineage: Eukaryota > Metazoa > Chordata > Ceratodontiformes > Ceratodontidae > Neoceratodus > Neoceratodus forsteri. Next base: position 13,829,538 of record CM028130.1, read on the forward strand.
TTTTTCCCCTCCATTCCTTATTCCTGTGCCAGCCATTGCTCTTTACTGGACTTTGCCCCCCCTCACCATCTGGGTGACTTCTTTTGATGCAAGATGGTACATTTCTTTCCCTATCCCTCTTGTTGTTTCATTTTTGTGGCTGCCTTCTTTTCTGGGATCACAATTGAACCTCACTGGACCACCAGCATGGTTTATGTGACCTTGCTCCCTTTGTTCTCACCTTAGCACAGGTCCTGACTGCCTCATGACGTCCCTGTTTTATGACCTCCCATCTCCTTTTCCACATTTGTCATTGATGTAATCCCCTTCAAGTGATCCTTGAGAATATTTCCCATGCCCAGAAAGTCTGCCCCTCTGAAGTCCACTGCCAGTGTCCTATATCTCTCCCCCTTCCCCCCATGCTTATTTGAAACCAGACAGTCTTGTGGTCACTCCCATTCAGGGAATCCTCTACAACCAGGTCCCATGCAGATCCCCATCTGCCAGAACCACGTCAGGACATGCCCTCCATTGGGCTCCATCACATGCTGTGTTAAGAACACATCCTGGAAGCCATCCAGCAGCCTCTGCTCCTTGGCCACAACCAGAGGACATGGTTCCCAGTTTGTACCTGGCATATTATGTCCCCATCAACATCACTCCTTCCCCTTTTGGTCCACACTGGGCAATGATGTTGTCCAGCAAACCATCCTCCAAACATCACCCATCCCAGGGGGCCTATATACTACACCCAGCTTGACCTTACCTCCTGCTGGGGTTCATAAGGTGACCCATAAGGCCTTCTCATTTCCCTCTGCCTCTTCTACCCTAGCAATTTCTATGTCATCTCTAATGAAGATAGCCACTCCACCCCCTCTGCCCTCCTTTCTGTCCTTCCTAAGCATAGTGTAACCCCGCATGTTTAGGTCCCAGTCATGGTTTTTGTTAGCCCACGATTCCGTGACCGCCACCACATCCACCACCCCTGAACAGCATGGCCTGGAACTCTGGCAAATTGTTTCCCAAGCTCCTGGCATTTACTAACACCACCCCCCACCCCTTATCCCTGATCCCCTTTGTCAAACCACACCCAGGTTCCTTATAATTCCATCCTCCCTCTGCTCCTCCTGAAACCTCCTCCCCAGTCTATTTCCCCTCCCCTTGGGTTTGAAGGTACTCCCCTCATCTGGAGGAAAGGGCTTCTGGTCAGCCCTCTCCTCCAGATGCAAACGGTACTAGTACTAGCCCTTAAAGCACACAGCAGTAGAAATACAAAACATGTTCTAACAGGATTGCTCTTAAACTCACACTAGAAAAACCATAGAAAGTATGTAGAAATAGAACAAAATGTCCATTTAAATAATCGATCAGTTTCAGTTAGCAGACAAACTCCCTAGTGAGCTTGTTCAGCAGGAAGCAGTAGTGCTGCGTGGAATTTTCACATTCTGGCAGTACGAAATTCCATGGAATATTCAAAATTCTGCCAAAATTCTGCTGAATTCCATTGGAAATGGAATGGTGGAATTTCGCAGCATAAAATAGTTGAAGAATGATTTTCTGCAGAAAAATCACTGTTCCACGGAATATTATTCCATGGATCTTGATATTTTTCATGGATATTGTTGCAGAATAATTTTCCATGAAAAAATACTGTTCCAAGGAATATTATTCTATGGATCACAGTAGGCAGAATTCTGCAAGTGAACAAGTGAAATTTTAGTAGAAATTCTGCCAGCAGAATCGTCATTCTGCATTAATTCTACCACTATAATTCCATATTCCGCACAGCAGTAGGAAGCAGCCTTTACCTTTGCTTGAAGCCGAGGACAGTCTGCTCCTATGCAGTCCACTATCAACTCTGTCTGTGTGGGGACATTCTTGTGAGGGCCTGGATATACAGGAAAGAGAGAACGAAGACAGGAATCAGGTTTCTGGTCTCTGATGGGAAGGCCAGAACACCAACTGCACATGAGTGATAGTCGGGAGAATGGCGGTGAGCTGGAGGTAGGAGACCGCTCCAATACCCAGACCAACCAAGAAACAGAACAAAATGTCCATTTAAATTATCAATCAGTTGCAGTAGGCAGCTGAACTTTCTAGTGAGCTTGTTCAGCAGGAATCAGCCATTATCTTTGCTTGAAGCCCAGGGCAGTCCACTCCTACATGGTCCACGGTTGACTCTGTGAGGGCCTTTGCTTGAAGATCAGGACAGTCCGCAGTAATGTGGTCTATGGTCAACACTGTGTGTGAGGGGGGTTCCGGTGAGGGCCTTTGCTTGAAGCCCAGGACAGTCCACTCCTATGTGGTCCACAGTCGACTCTGTAGGACTGGGTCCTGGGCTGGCACATATAGCCCCAATTGTAGGTCCTAGATTTGTGTATCATTCAGTTCAGTGTTCGAAATATTTATCACAGTATTCTCTCTTAGTTGGTCTGTTTCCCCTCTCCTGGCACCTCTGCCTCATTGTGTGTTGATGATGGTGTTTCTTCCCACCTCTGTGAGTTCTTGTTCATTTCTTTGGTTCTCTCAGGGTCTTTGTCTGTGTCCTTCATCACTGTTCTGGTGGATCTCTCTGAACTGAACTTGACATCCACTGCATCTTAGAGGTAGAAATTTGATCTTCCCCTTTTCCTCCTCTAAAAACATTTCTTCTGCGGTATCTGAATCTGTGAACGTACTGCATAATAGGATGAGGAATCACTGCGATTCTTGAGGATTGAACCATCTGTACTTCTGGTTCTAGGGGTTGATGAAGATGTATTATCGTAGCTGCTAATAATTCCTACTTCCACTGCAGCTCTTTGTTGGTAGTGCCTGCCCTCCTGGTTCCAGGAGAACACTATCATGTACTGTATGTAATCCTGTTTATCACATTCAAATGTCTTCAGTTTCTTTTCTTTTCTTCTCTTGCAATTTTATCTTGTAGTTTCTTTTCAAGATCTGCAAACTCTGGTTTGTCTTTGAATTTAAGGACCATTTCCTCCTTCTTCTTGATATCCTGTGTTACTTCAGCTGTTGCCTCAGGTAGTCCTTTATTATGGCTTTAATTAAGTCATACATCTCAATCTGGAGTCCTTTCTTCTTGGTCCATCAAGAACTCCTCTCATAGCTGGCCAGATGACGCTGAAGGTTGAGATGCTGGACGCCACACATCATAGCACACTGGCAACCTGGGTTCGGAAGCAGACTTGGGCCACCTGGGATTGGAAGCGGAGGGAAAGGATCAAGCATTAGGAGGACTGCTTTCCCTTCCCGGGAAGGGATTTGGGGACAGTGCCCATTCTTGTGCAGCTCCTAGTGGTGGTCAGGGGCTGCACCAGAACATGCAGTGCTAGCGGATGCTGGGGCGGAGTGACAGCGGGCATTGGCATGTTGGTACCATGGACACCACTTCACAGCTGCATTCCAAAGGGGAGAAACTGCATGGAAAACCCCAGAGGACTGGGGAGGTGACAAGGGCCCCAGGGGTCTAGGCCCCACATCCTCAATACCAAACCCTTCCTCAATAGTCCCAGGCACCACCCACAGGATGGACCCTCTAATCTACAGATAGAGCAGCCAGGTAGGTGAGGTGGGCCCTCCACTGAGGGGTGATCTGGGGGGGCTAGAACATCATGTGTGGGGTGCCTAGAGGAGGGTCTCAGTGGGTAGTAGAAGGCATAACCAAGCAGGCACCTCTGAGAGATGCCTTGGCCCAAAGGAGATAAATTAAGTACACAAAAAAAAAAGAACTCCTCTTGTTCTGTGCCATATCCTGGCATCCGGGTTAGTCTGAGTCCTCTTGGGGTCTGCCTACTCTTAGGTATGCTTTTAAGGTGTGGTGCACCCCCAATAATGGTGCCTTTCTTTTAAAATAGCTCTTCCCAATTGCATGAATGTTCCCAAAATGTCAATATCCTCAGTTGTTTATAGCGGTTCTGTGTTCCCTTCCTGCATTAACAGTGGCTGCACAGGATTCTGTAAAATGTTCTGCCTCACCGCAGATTTAAATACAGTAACAAACTGCCAGAGATATCCCCAAACTATATATTTATAAATGCTGTCTGTGACATACTTTGATTTGCTAGGGGATACTGCACCACAAGAAATCTCAGGTCTCAAGATTGTAACCACAAATAAAGATTTGTATTCCACTTTGTTTTTGTATTCCTTACTAGTCCTTTTGCTCTCCAGTCATCTTTTCTTGCTGAGCTGTATTCTCCCAAGTTTATATGCTTCCTCAATAGGCGTGCTGCTTGCTGTGTGTTACTCAAGTGCTGGATGCTGAATTCTGAATCCTGAAAGCTGGAGTAATTACACGATCCGTTTCAGTCAGTTCAGTCAGTTTAAAATGCCAACCACTCAACTGCAGAAGTGTGTGGGAAAGAAATAAGCAGAGTCCAAACCAAATTCCAGCACAATTTTACTGGCGTGCTCAGCAAGCAGCTCCAATAGTCCAACAAAACCAATGCCAGCAGTGCCATTCAAGAGAGAAAAAAGCTTTATTCAGGTGAGTGTACAGCTGTTGCAGCTCAGGAATATGTTCCTTTACCAGTTTTGCAATAAAAACTGCATCATCAGAAGGATCAAAGGCACATGCCTGTCCATCATTTTAAGGGCTGTTTGTTAAAGTGGCAGTGCTTAATTTATAATTTACATTTTAAAAAGAGAGTTACATCTATATTAATAACCATCACCACCACCAATTAAAAACGTTTCATGAAAGACCTCATTTAGTCCATTTACTAAACTCATTATAGCTGTACAAACAGGTTAGAGGTAAGATAATTGGTTTAAAAAATCCTTGTATCCTCAGGTTTCATTCTAGTTTGCTTCTGCAATAATGGGTTCCATTTTTTGGAATTTCACCATCTAAAGCAGCAGTACCTGTGGAAAAACAAATTTAGAGAACTACACATTAATACAGGAATATTAAAGAATTCACTTATTGATTAGAACCCACTCATGAGGGAGCAATCTTAGACCTCATACTCTCAAACGGGGGCAGTGAGAGGATCTCAGATCTAGAAGTGGGTTACCATCTGGGGACAAGTGACCAAACAGTGTGGTTCACGTTAAACTCAGCCACAGAGTCCAAGCCATACAAAAGTGAGGGTACTGGACTTTGGGAGGGCTGACTTTGGCAAGATGGGAGAGTGCCTCAGAAAGCACTCAGCAAATAGGCTAGAAGGAGATGTGAGCAAACAATGGGGAATTATCAAACTGCCATCACAGAGGCAACAAGCCTTTGTGTGAAGCAAATAAACAAATCAAAATGAAAGAAAAGCCACTATGGCTCTCAAAAGAGTGGCTGTGAGAGTCAGGAAGAAAGAGATAGCATTCGGAAGTATAAGGAAACCCAGAAGGAGCAGGACAGAGAGCTGTACCAGTTAAGGCAGAAGCAAGCAGGAGGGAAGTCAGAATAGCAAAGGCCCAAACTGAGGAAAAGATAGCCAACTCAGTTAAGAAGGGGATAAAACCTTTATAGGTACATCAGTGACCGTGAGAAAGACAAAGGGGAGGATAGTGAGGCTGAATAGAATGAACGGTGGGTGAGCAGAGGGACAGTGAAAAGCAGGAATACTGAATGAATATTTCTGCTCAGTAGTCATGAAAGAGGAGGGGAAGTGCCTAATCCAATTAACAGAAGCACTCTTGATAGGGGGTCGATCCCAGTCCTTTCACAGAAGAAAGGGTTCTGCAAGAACTCCTAAAACTGAAGGTGGACAGAGCAATGGGTCCTGATGGAATTCACCCCAGAATTCTAAAAGAATTAAGGGAGGAACTAGTGAAACCACTGGCTACTCTTTTTAATAAATCATGGGAGGATGGTGTGGTACCCGAGGACTGGAGGAAGGTGATGTGATTCCCTTCACAAAGTGGGAGCAAGACAGAGGCAGGAAACCACAGACCTGTCAGTCTGACCTCTGTGGTAGGAAAGTGATGGAGTCACTTCTGAAGGAAAGAATAGTTGAGTACCTAGAGGCCAGTGGAGCACAGGACCCAAGGCAGCATAGGTTCACAGCGGAAGGTCATGTCAGATGAATCTAATAGATTTCTTTGATTGGGTGACCAAAGTAGAAGACCAGGGAGGGGCTGTGGACATGGCCTACCTAGACTTTAGCAAGGCATTTGACACAGTCCCACACAAAAGATTAATAGTTAAATTAACCAGCTCAGAGTGGGATCCAGGGTGGTAACCTGGGTAAACATTGTCTGGACAACAGGACACAGAAGGTAATTGTAAATGGAGTCCACCTGAAGAAAGGGGGTTACTAGTGGGCACCGCAGGGTCTGTATTGGGTCCAGTCCTTTAATGTCTCTACCAGTGACATTGCAGAGGGACTGGAGGAAAAGTATGCCTTTTGCAGATGACACAAAGATCTGCAACAGGATTGATACACAAGGAGGCGTGGAAAGGATGAAAAGGGACTTGGCAAGGTTGGAGGAATGGTCTGAAGTATGGCAGCTAGGATTCAATGCAAAGAAGTGCAAAATAATGCACCTGGGAAACAAGAACCCAGGGGAAGAATACACAATGGGTGGGGAGGCAGTAACAACAAAAAAGAAAAGGGACCTGGGGTAATTACATAGATGACCTTAAGGTTAGCAAGCAAATGTGAGAAGGCAGTAGGGAGGGCTGAGGTTATCAGATGTATGAGAGGCATCATCAGCAGAAAACAGGAAGTTGTTATCCTCTAAAGACAGTTGGTGAGACCCCATCTGGAGTACTGTGTCCAGTTCTGGAGACCCCATCTACACAAGGACATAGACAGGATAGAGGCAGTCCAGAGGAGGGCAACTAAACTGGTGCAGGGTCTGCAAGAGAAGCCGATGAGGAGAGACTAAAGGAGCTTAATATGTATACCTTGAGGAAAGAAGGGAGAGGGGGACATGATAGAAACTTTTAAGTACCCCAGTGGAATCAACAAAGTCCAAGAGGGTAGCATCTTCAGAAAAGAGACTTGCAAGAACAAGGGGACACAATTTAAAGAAAGAAGGAGGCAAATTAGGGCAAATGGAGGAAGTATTATTTCGCCAGAGAGGTAGTGGATGCATGGAACAACCTTCCTGAGGAGGCTGGGGGTCTAAAACTGTGGAGAATCTAAGAATGCATGGACAGACATAAGGCAATTCTTGTGGGGGGTAGGAAGAAATAGGCTGTTGGTTAACTAGGATCTGTGGCCTATCCTGTAGGTAGGGAAATGGGCAGACTAGATGGGCCTAGCGGTCCTTATCTGCCATCAAAGTCTATGTTTCTTTATAAGTACTTGAAACAATACAAACAAATCTGGACCCTATTCATAGACACCCATTATAACCTACTCATATATTTATTTTTTATTAATTCTTATCAAAGGCAAGAAGTCTCTGCTGCTCACCTCTAGCTGCCACCCACAACATATGATAAACAACATTCCCAAGGCTCAGTTTCTGAGGATTAGACAGGATTGAAGTAAGGACATAGGTTCCTCAAGCCATGGGAATGAGAGGTGCCAGAGATTCAGGGAATGGGGGTATTACAATAGGTTGATTAACACAGCTATGGAGAATGCAAAAGAACAAAACAGGGAAGACTTACTAGTGAAACAAAAACTAGAGAGGAAGAACCACAAAGACTTAACTTTGTACATACATACAATGGGACCTGATGGGATTCACACCAGAGTTCTAAAAGAACTAAGGGAAGAACTAGTAACACCACTGTCTACCCTCTTTTAACAAATCATGGGAGGATGGTGTGGTACCTGCCGACTGGAGGAGGGTGGATGTGATTCCCCTTCACGAAGTGGGAGCAAGACAGAGGCAGGACACTACAGACCTGCCAGTCTGACCTCAGTGCAGGGAAAATGATGGAATCCCTTCTGAAGGAAAGAATTGTTGAGTACCTACAGGCCAGTGGGGTACAGGACCAAAGGCAGCATGGATTCACAGCAGGAAGGTCATGTCAGATGAATCTAATCTATTTCTTTGACTGGGTGACCAAAGCAGTAGACCAGGGAAGGGCTGTGGACATGGCCTACCTAGACTTTAGCAAGGCATTTGACACAGCCCCACACAAAAGATTAATAAACACATTAGCCAGCCTGGGAGTGGGTCCCAGGGTGGTAGCCTGGATAAAACATTGGCTGGACAACAGGACACAGAGGGTAATACTAAACAGAGTCCACAGTGAAGAAAAGGGGGTTACTAGTGGGCTACCGCAGGGTTCAGTACTGGTTCCAGTCCTTTTCATGTCTTTTCAAGTGACACTGCTGAGGGACGGGAAGGAAAAATATGTCTCTTTGCAGATGACACAAAGATGCTCAACAGGGTTGATACATAAGGTGGGGTGGTTAGGATGAGAAGGGACTTGGCAAGGTTGGAGGAATGGTCAAATGTATGGCAGCTTAGATTCAATGCAAGGAAATGCAAAGTAATGCACCTGGGAAACAAAAACCCAGGGGAATAGTACACAATGGGGTTAAGATACTGACAACAACAAAAATGGAAAGGGATCTGGAGGTAGTTATATCAGGTGACCTAAAGGTGGGCAAGCAATGTGAGAAGGCAGTAAGGAGGGCTGGGGGAATACTGGAATGCATAGGGAAAGGCATCACCAATAAAAAGAGGAAGCTGTTATCCCTCTGTACAGACAGTTGGTGAGACCCCATCTGGAGTACTGTGTGCAGTTCTGGAGACCCCATCTCCGTAAAGACATAGACAGGGTGGAGGCTGTCCAGAGGAGGGTAACCAAAATGGTGCAGGGTCTGCACTGGAAGATATAAGAAGAGAGACTAAAGGAGATTAATATGTATACCCTTGAGGAAAGGAGGGAGAAGGGGGACATGATGGGAACTTTCAAGTACATCAATGGAATCAACAAAGTCCAAGAGGGTAGCATCTTTCAGAAATAGAGATGTGCAAGAACAAATGGGCACAATTTGAAGATAGAGGTGGGACAGCTCAGCGGTAATGTGAGGAAGTATTTTTTTATGGAAAGGGTTGTGGATGCATGGAACAGCCTTCCTGAGGAGGTCATGGAGTTAACAACAGTGGATGAATTCAAGAATGCATGGGACAGACATAAGGCAATTCTCGTGGAGGGTTGGAGGAAGTAGGCTTTTGGTTAACTAGGATCTGCATCTTATCCATTAGGTAGGGAAATGGGCAGACTAGGTGGGCCAAGTGGTCTTTATCAGCCATCAAATTCTATGTTTCCATGTTTCATACAATAGGCAGTCAAAGGAAATGAAATCAGTGATAAAGGAACACTGTTGAATTCTGAGATCAGAACACTTGTTAAATGAAACAACTAGATTACCACCAAGGATGGTGTACAGAAGGGGCATTCATTTGAAGGACTGCCTTGTACATAGTTTACAGAAATCCCCCTACGCTAGACCAGTGACAGAAAAATGATTACCAATAAATCCTTTTGGAACTCACCCCTGTGGTAACTGCTAATTTTGCAATTCATTAAATAGAGGGAATAGGTTTACAACAGTTAATGGCATAAAGGTATATAATGCCCTTTCTTTCTACACCCGTGTGACAGAGAATTTGATGTACCCTGCGACATGTTCATGTGGAGCATTTTAAGTGGTTAAAACCACTAGGACTTTAAAACTTAGGATGGGGGAACACTTGAAGAGCTTAGCTGGGGGTTGTGCAAAAGATGATGCTGAGTCTGTTCACTCCAGAGAATGAGAGGCAGGGGAACAAATCACATTTTCAAGTTATGTGGAATTGTGGCTGTAAAACTGGGGGAAATCTAAATGATAAGCTGCTAGCCCATGAGGCATATTGGATTCATACCTTGGTGGCCCTTGAAACACCAGGGTTAAATGATAAAATACACATCTTGCCATTGATAAGAAATAAGAAAAAATAAATGCAGGGTATGGTTAGGTTATAATGGGTGTCTATGAACAGGATCCAAATTTGTTTGTAGTGTTTTAAGTAGCTTTCTAAATGATAACAAGGACCGAAAACAGATGGTAGTGGTAAATGGAACTGTAGGAACAAAACCCTTGATGGAAAAAAAATATTTTGTTTTTAATATCAAGAATTGATTTTTTAATTATTATTATTATTTTATGTTATTTTTATATGGCACTAACTTCTGGTTAAGATTATTGTTTGCATGAGTGCCTAAGAAAAAAAAAACAAAACAAAGTGTTAGTTAATTAAACCTTAAGACAAGGTATCTGACTTTAATGCTTAATGGGGAAAATATCTCAGTTCCCTAAGCATCCCTTTGCCATATGGCAAATGAGGTCTGAGGAAATGAAGATGAGACTCAATTTTGGTTTTTAAGGCATTATATTAAGAAACACTTTCTAAGCTAAGTCTCTAGAGTGATGTTGTCTTTAGTGACCTAGCCACATTCCAGAAATACTTCAGCCAAAGTTAGCTGGTACAAGAGAAGCATCCCTGTAATTTACAGCCATGTTTTTGAATCCAGGCTACAGCGGACATTTCAGAGCCAGGTATCCATGACTACAATCAGATTGGAGGTCATGTGACTGGTACAGACCTATAGAAGGAAAGAAAAAAAAAATGTTACTCTGTTTAAACTTTGAATATTAAGAGAAGTATTTGGATTATATCTTAAAAACAAATTATATCCGATGACCTAAAGGTGGGCAAGCAATGTGAGAAGGCAATAAGGAAGGCTGTCGGGATATTGGGATGCATAGGGAGAGGCATCAACAGTAGAAAACAGGAAGTTGTTATCCCTCTATACAGACAACTGGTGAGACCCCATCTGGAGTACTGTGTGCAGTTCTGGAGACCCCATCTCTGCAAAGACATAGATAGAGTGGAGGCTGTTCAGAGGACGGCAATCAAAATGATGCAGGGTCTGTACCAGAAGACATACGAAGAGAGACTAAAGGAGCTTAATATGTATACCCTTGAGGAAAGAAGGGGGCATAATAGAAACTTTCAAGTACCTCAAGGGAATCAACAAAGTCCAAGAGGGTAGTATCTTTCAGAAAAGAGATGCAAGAACAGCAGGGGGTACAATTTGAAGATAGAGGGAGGATGGCTCTGAGGTAATGTGAGGAAGTATTTTTTCACGGAGAGGGTTGTGGATTCATGGAACAGCCTTCCTGAGGAGGTTGTGAAGTCAAGAACAGTGGGGAAATTCAAGAATGCATGGGACAGACATAAGGCAGTCCTAGTGGGGGGGGTAGGAGGAAGTAGGCTGTTGGTTAACTAGGATCTGCAGCTTATCTGTTAGGTAGGAAAATGGGCAGACTAGGTGGGCCAAGCAGTCCTTATCTGCCATCAAATTCTATGTTTCTGTGTTTATGGTGCCACCATGAAAGTTGGACAGTTATTGGACACTAGTATGATAAATAAGCTTATCAAGTGTTATGATTGCAGGACAAATAATTTAGGAGTTATCATTAAAAGGTTTTTAATATTAGTTTCTTATTAGAAAACTAAACAAATCTAGTATCTTGTGATAGCTCACATCTTAGGAAGTCTAAGAATAAGACTCTTAAAGGATACCTAAACAAGCAGTTTTTTTTTTTAAACTGCAAACTCCAAAATCAGGCTTCATTGTGAGAGAAAGTAAAGGCTACTGTTTATATTTATGCTAAAACTGCATTTATGTATATAACATAAATTCAATTTTATACCTTTTGAAAAATGTAAACATCAGCCTTTCACTTACAAAAAAACAGCCTTGCCTTCTCCCAAAGGTGTCTGCCGACTGTGTTAAGTGATGAGTCATGATGACATCACTGGAGCCAGAGCCAGAGACCAATATAGATTCCTATAGGCTAACTAGTTCTTCTTTCCCTCTTTGTTTTGAATTGTGTTTACCTGATTGATCAACACCATGTGTTAACATGTGGATTATTTTGATCAGTGCACATGTTAGGCTATGATTTTGTTCATTTTATTTACATTAACTTGCTGAAAATGTTTCACAATCTAGCTGACTTTCTCTTTGGCAAACTGCAGAACAGTATAACACTTCAAATACCTGATGATCTAGTGGTTATGTGATGTCCTGAATTTTTTTTTTGTTAACCAGGAGAGACACACTATGCTGAAACCTTGTTTACAGATGTGGTCTGGCAGCATAAGGAAATTAAGTGACTTGCTCAGGGTCACACAGTGAAGTACCAGTCTGGTCCAATTCCAAAACTCATGCATTCTTGTTAATCCACAAAAAAGGCTTCTCTTGTATTCTTTTTCCAAGTGAACCCCTGCACCTACTCTGGCTTCTGTTGAACACCCCACCATCCATACCATGTCCTTAGTACTGCCTGGGGCTGCATATGAGCTTGCGGTCTCATGAGAATTATCACACCTCGGACTATAATTGTAAACCTCAGAGAGTTGTGCCTACCTACACTGATATGGCTCATCAGCTGGCACTGTTAAAAAATACCTCCCAAATCACACTTGAGTCCACTTTTTCAGTATTTGACTTCTGCTCCCACAGTAAACGTTGAGTGGATCACTACCCTTCTGTACAGTGAAGGCAGTATGTACAGTTCCACTGTTGTGTTTTTCTCCCGCCTCATTAACCAACAATTGGGTCTTCGTGGACGGCCAAGCAATAAGACTCAGGACTCACCAGAAAAACTGCTGTTCATGCCCTTATAAGGGCTGTACTTACTATGGATAACAATATTATTAGCAGGAGAGACATACTAATGCCTTGAGTGAATCCACCAGACTTCCAGTGTCAGTCTACTCCTTTACCTGTGATCTGTAGAACCCCGCAGGACAGTTCTCAGCAAATCTTCTCCAGTACTTTTTAGTGCCCTACTCCACAATGTGAGCTAGTTGACTACCACCCTTCTAAATCTTGAATGATCTATACACAGCTCCCTCATTACTGTCCTAACAAACGTCAACACCCCCCACCTGAGGGTAATCTCCCTACACTGAATTCAAGTAACACTTTAAGTGCAGTCTTGCCATTGAGTATTTGTCATCACTGGCTGCTGTCATTCACAGTCAGGTAGTGATCATGGTGCTAGCAGCCCTATATTTTAGATCTCACAATGATCTGCTAAACATCCCCCTTCCTGTCTTCCCCTAACCTGAATATAGCTGTACCCTGCTGGAATGGCCTCTTCAGTCCCTCTTGGCATTCATTCTTTCTTTTCTGCTCCCTACACCAAAAACTGGTGAGCCACTACCCTTCGTATTATGAATGTGGTTAGTATAGTCACCCTTGTAATTTTTATATATTAATAATAAACATGATCTTCTGGTAAGCCAGTCTGATAGCAGCAGGGCACAAGGGGAAACATGGGCATTTTCACCATATACGATCTAATCCACCTATGATTAGGCACTATTAAATTACATGCATAATGATGTGCACACCCATCATTTAATAGTGCCTAATCAAAGGTAGCCTAGATCTTTGAAGGATAGGAAAGCTTATGTTTATTTTTGATATGTCAAAAAACCTGGGGACTGTACTACCTACATGCATGATGCACAAGGGTGATTAGCTCACCAGTTTTTGGTGTGGGGAGAAGTACTGAGAACGAATACAAGAGGGTGACTGAGAAGGCCACTCCTGCAAGGTACTGCTATAAGAAATATGAGCAGATCACTGTGAGAAATAAGATGTGGGGCTGCCAGCACCATGATCACTACCTAACCCTATTGTCCTAGCCAAAATTCCCCTTCCCATAAAACCAGTTTATGCAATTGTTCAAGGCTGTGTGTGGGTATTAATGTGGAACTGACTGCCATTACACATTGAGTCACTTCATGAAAGCACTATATAAATACTAATTCTTATTATTATTATTTCCCAAGGATAAAGATGAGAAGACAAGACAAGCACATTTTTGATTTCCAAGAATATACAAACTCTGGCATTGGACTACAGAAGAACTTTGCTACAAACAAGTGGTGGATCTATGGGCTGTGAAGGATGTGGCTGTAACCCCCCCCCATTGTAAAGTAATTGTTTTCTGCTGCTGCATTTCACTTTGTTGAAGAAATCTGATTTATTGATTGTACAAATGTTTACATTCAAAAATATGGATTACATTTGCTAGTTTCAGTCAAAAACATACTAGAAAAGCATAATAGCAGAAAATATAAAGGCTTCATAAAAATGTTAAAAAGTGCATATAAAGTATGCACACCCAGCACCCTCCCACATTGTAGCATCCTGGATCTGTCATAACCACTAGACCACCAGGTTATTTAAGATTTGTACTGCACTGTGGTTTGCCAAAGAGAAAGTCAATTGGATTAAAACACAATTTCAGCATGTTAAAGTAAACAAAATGAACAGAACCACAGTTTAACATGCATATTGATCTAAATAATGTACATGGTTTTGACAATTCTAGTGAAACAATTCCATACATAGGGAAAAAGAACTAGTTAGCACTATAGACAGCCATATAGCTCTCTGACTTTGGCTCCAATTAAGTCATCACGTAACACATTTGGTAGCCATTTTAAGAAGCAGGTAAGGCAGTTTTTTGTTTAAACTGGAAAGCTAATTTTACATTTTTCAAATGCTTTGGAACCACATTTAGGTAACATATATAAATGCAATTTTAGTATTAACAGATTCAGCAGCCTTTCCTTTAGTCCTGTTTGAGGTCAGATTTTTGAATAATTTGTTGTCAAAATGTTGTTTAGGTATCCTTTAAGTCTGTATTTTGTTGCTATAAAGAGAAATACCATCTAAAAGAATATTTCTGACAGTTAAGATTTATATATTTAAGTAGAACAAAGAACCCACGTGTTCTACAAAAAAGTAATGTTTTAAAGACTTTAAGAATGATTTTCCTACAAATCTTATATCATTCTGTAGCTTAGAACACTTAGAGCAAGTCTATCATTTTATTTTAAGAAATTTTATTGAAGTTATGAAGTTATAGCCCTTAATAGTGTAACTTAAAAAGTATACATGTTACAAATATCAGACTTACACCAAAAGGACCTGCTTGAGGAAAAAATGCCTGATTTTGTAAGTTTAATGTTTAAATAAGGTTAAATAAGAATTTTATTAGGGAAAATAATTTTGAGACAAAAAAAAAGTTTGAGAAAAAGGGCATTTCTTAAGAGGCATATCTGTATGTCATCATTTATCTTCTGAGATGTCATAACTTTCTACTGAATCAAGCCAATCAAAATCTAGTGATATCATCACCAGGGCAGTTTTATATTAGTGAATTTGTTTGGTCACACCTCAGTCTGGACCAAAATATCGATGCAAAAGGACCTATGTTAGTTTAACTAGGAATTCTAATGGCTTTATACTGTCGCTAGGACAAAAAGCTTTGGGCCATGCCTGTATTTGTAACAGGGTCTAGCCTAAGGATAGCCAAAAGCTTATTCAGTGTTGCCAGAAGATCCAGATGCAAGAACCAGATGTAAAGACATTCTCATTGTGCATGAAGCAAGGCCTGTGTTTTAGTTGCTGAGCATTTTGGCTGAAGTAATGTTGCCTGCCTATGCCTAGACCAAAGACTTAACCTTAAATTTCACAGCCAGACACAAGCTGCAGCACTGTGAGAAGGAAGTTTAGTTGTCTTGAGGTTATGGCAGATGAAACATGAACAGTCATTAAAGTTCCAGTTGTTGAAATATCTTTGCCCTCCACAAGAAAGTTCTTTGAATCCAGTGTTGCGATGGACTGTACAGATTGAAGCTGTGTTCTACAAATCCAAGAACTGACTTTTGGTAAACTGACTTTCAGCAAAGAAAATTTAACTTGCAGTGGTAGTCCATGTCAAGAAGTTCCAGGGTCAAAAAAGGTTAGCTGACAAAGAAACTTTCCATCAAGAGCCAGACTCAACCAAGAGTTCTAAGTTGAGAGAAGAAGAACCACTTCTACAACCAGAAATATAAGTATTAATTTTATTACTTTCATTAATTTTAATTAATAGTCTTAGTAATTTAAATTGGCTAATCTGGGAAAGTAAGAAGGGAATCTACTTTTAACAATAGAATATGGGTATCTAGTTTAAGTGTTAAAATTAGAAATATTTTGCATGATTTGAAAAGTTAAAACTGAGATTTATAAAAGTGTAGAAAAAACACTGATGTAATGAGTTATTGTCAGTTCTCATAGAAAACACAATTTACATGCTGTAAAGTTTTGAAACAAGTTTTATGCCAAAATAATCTAACATATTGATCTTATAAGTTCCATGTTCTTATTCCTAAAGGTTTTGTTAAACACTAAGCATGATGAAAGTCTAGTATAACTATTACAATTTATCATAATGAATATTGCTTATTCATTTGCAATGCTTATTTGCTAAAATTTGTTTTAGTATTTGCTGGATAACTGAAACAATTTTGTTAATGTTTACAGTATTAGGCTTAATATTAATGCTAATGAGGAATATTTAGAATTATCGAATAGTTGTAAATAAAATATTGAATTTTTTTAAAATGTGGAAAGCAGTGTCATTTGCCATTATATTTGAATCTGGAGAGCATAGGATAATATAAGATGTGAATTTTCATTATTTTTGGTAATTTATATAATAATTTTTGGGTAAGGTCCTAGGTGAATCCAAGTGCATTATTGTAAAAAGTCATATTATACGCCTTTGTTCTTACAGAATCCAATAAGAGGAAAGGGAGTTGACAAGTGGCATACCTCAAGGGTCAGTTCTGTGGCCAGTCCTCTTCAATGTCTTCATCAGTAACATTGCAGATGAGCTGGAGGGAAATGTTTGCCTGTTTGCAGATGACACCACCAAGATCTGCAACAAGGTGGATACCCGGATGGGGTTGAAAGGTTGAAAATAGACCTGAAACAGTTGGAGAGATGGTCAGATATGTGGCAACTGAGGTTTAATGCAAATAAATGCAAAATCATGCAAGTGGGAAGCAGGAACCCTGGAGCAAGCTGTAGGTTGGGGGGAGATCTACTGGCAGTTAGTAAGAGAGGGACTTGGGGGTCATAGTCACAGATGACCTGAAGGCCACAAGACTGATGACCAAGTTGGTGAAGGCCACTGGGATGTTAGGGTGCATTGGAAGGGGAATCACAAGCTGAAGGAGGGAGGAGATAGTTCCAATGTGCAGGACAATGGTGAGGCCTCACCTTGAATACTATTTCCAGTTCTGGAGGCCACACCTTCGTAAGGACAAAATTGATGTAATTGAAAAAGTAGAGACAGTGCAGAGGAGAGTGACCAAAATGGTGAAGAGTCTACATCACAAGCCTCATGAGAAAGGAGTCAGAGACCTCAATTTGTACATGATGGAGTAAAGGGAGGAGAGAGGTGACATGATAGAAATGTTCAAATACCTCAAGGGAATGATCAAGGTGGAAGGGGACAACATATTCCAGTTTAAAAATAGTGTCAGAAAGAGAAGATATGATATGACTGATGGGTGGCTGCAAAAATGGTAATCTCAGGACATTATTTTTTTTACAGAGAGGGTGGTGAATGCATAGAATAGCCTGATCCAGGATGTGGTGGCCACCCATAAGGTGGCAGACTTCAAACATGCATGGCACAGGAATAAAAGAGTATTAAAGATGGGAAGAAAAGGCTAAAGCCAGTGACCAGATAGGGTCACTGGCTGCTTCATCAGGTAATATAAATGGGCTGACTGGATGGCCCTTTATCTGCCAACAATCCTCTGTATTTACTGTATCTATGTATAAGTGAATTATTTAACATTCTGTATTAATGTGTGTCTCTCTAAATTTGATTTTCCACAGGTACAGCTGCTTTAAATGGTGAAATGGTACAGGCAGGAAACTAAAGATCTGTTAGTTTGACCTCAGTGATAGGGAAAATGATGGAATAACTTCTGAAGGAGAGAACTGTTGAGTACCTAGAGGCAAGAGGGGCACAGGACCCAAGGCAGCATGGATTCACAGTGGGTAGGTCATGACAGATGAATCTAATAGATTTATTTGACTGTGTGACCAAAGTAGTAGATCAGGGAGGGGCTGTGGACATGGCCTATCTAGACTTTAGCAAGGCATTTGACAAAGTCCCACACAAAAGAGTAATATACAAGTTAACCAGCCTGGGAGTGGGTCCCAAGATGGTAGCTTGGGTAAAAAAATAGCTGGAGAACAGGGCACAGAGGATAATAGTAAACGGAGTCCACTTTGAAGAAAGAGGGGTACTTCAAGGTTTAGTTCTAGGACCGGTCCTCTTCAATGTCTTTATAAGTGACATTGCAGAGAGACTGGAAGGAAAAGTATGTCTCTTTGCAGACAACACAAAAATCTGCAACAGGGTTGATACACAAGGTACACCAGGATGAGAAGGGACTTGGCAAGGTTAGAGTAATGGTCAAATGCATGGCAGCTTGGATTTAATACTAAGAAGTGCAAGGTAATGCACCTGGGAAACAAACACCCAGGGGAAAAGTACACTATGGGGGGTGAGATACTAACAACAACAAAAATGGAAAGGGATCTGGGAGTAGTCATATTAGATGACCTAAAGGTGGGCAAGCAATGTGAGAGGGCAGCAAGGAGGGCTGGGGGATACTGGGATGTATAGGAAGAGGCATCACCAGTAGAAAACAGGAAGTTGTTATCCCTCTGTACAGGCAGCTGGTGAGACCCCATCTGGAGAACTGAGTGCAGTTCTGGAGACCCTATCTCTGCAATGACATAGACAGGATGGAGGCAGTCCAGAGGAGGGCAACAAAAATGGTGCATGGTCTGCACCAGAAGACATATGAAGAGAGACTTAAGGAGCTTAATATGTATACCCTCGAGGAAATTAGGGAGAGGGGGGATATGAGGTAATGTAAGGAAGTATTTTTTCATGGCAAGGGTAGTGGATGCATGAAATGGCCTTCCTGAGGAGGTTGTAGAGTCAAAAATAGTGGGGGAATTCAAGAATGCTTGGGATGGACATAAGGCAATTCTAGGGGTTGGGGGTAGGAGGAAGTAGGCTTTTGATTAACTAGGATCTGCAGCTTATCCATTAGGTAGGGAAATGGGTAGACTGGGTGGGCCAAGCAGTCCTTATCTGCCATCAAATTCTCTGTTTCTATGTTTCTATGAAATTTCAAAAAAATGGAACCCATTATTGCAGAAGCAAACTAGAATGAAACCTGGGGATACAAGAATTTTTTAAACCAATTACCTTACTGCTAAGCTGTTTTTACAGCTATAATGAGTATAGTAAATGGACTAAATAAGATATTTTATGAAATGTCTTTAATTGGTGGTGGTGATTACTATAGATGTATCTGTTTTTTAAAATGTATATTGTAATTTAAACAATGTCACTTTAACAAACATCCTTACAGTGATCGGCAGACATGTGCCTTTGATTTCCTGATAATGCAGTTGTCACTGCAAAACTGGTAAAGGAACACACGCCCGAGCTGCAATGGCTGTACAGTTACTTGAATAAAGCTTTTATCTTACTGGATTGGCAGTGCTGGCATTTGTTTTGTTGTACTACAGGATGTAATATTCCTTCCATACACATCATGGATATGGCCGCACATGGAATACTGCAAAACGTACTGAAGCCCACACTTGAGGAAAGAAGGCAACAAGCTGGACACAGTTCAGTGCAGGGCAACTAAGACTGTGAATGGCCTTGGGGATCTGACATACAAGAAGTGGCTGAAGTACTTAAACATTTACATCTTGGAGAAAAGGAGGGAAAGAGTGACATGACTGAGACATACATGTACCTGTGTGCATAAAATGGAAACTGATTAAGTGTTCTTGAGTTCTAACACAGTGATGAGAGGGAATTAACGAAAGCTGGGGGGAGGGTTCAACAAGGGTGTCCCAAAGCACTTTTTTTCATGGAAAAGGTTGTGGATTAGCGAAATAAGCTACCGGAAGAAGATGTACAGGCCAAGTCAATTAGAAGCTTCAAGCAGGGGTGATACAAGTATGTGGTTTTAATTGGGGGGGAGGGTAGTAAAAAAGGGGAGGATTGTCAATAGAGCAAGGCACAATAGTTAGGTATGGTGTGAAGACAGATTTGAACAAGAGCCTTTCTCTGTCTTTAGTGTCGTGTATCTTGGAATATTGCAGGATTATTGGATAAGCAGCAGTAAGAAGAATGGAAACATTACATAGCGAATTATGAAATAATTTATCTATAACAAACTTGGTTGGAAGAGAGGATGTTGATAAATTGTTACTTTTCAGTACACAGGTCAGGTGTAACCTGAAAAAGGCTAGGTGCTATAGGCCTTCAATCAATCAATCAATCTTTATTTTACCAGGTGAAAGATCACTGAGAAGAACTCATTTGCAAGATGGGCCTGAACATTTACTTATTCGAATACAAGGCAAGAAATATATACAGAACTAAGTAAATACAGAGAATACATACAATAATACAATCAATGCATGGACACTAACTAGGACATTTCAGTATTAATAAATTCAGTAACATACAGTAACAGGAGACAACACAAACCCATGAACAAAAGCTTCAAGGGATGACACAAGGCAGCTGGATAAAAACAGGAGGGAGACAGTAAGGAGCCAGAAAGCAGGAGAAGAGGGCAGGGAGTAGACAAAGACTTTGGGGATGGTGGGGTGCTTTGGGGAAAGGTGGTGCATAGCTTAAGGTAGAATAAAGGCACAGAGAGAAAATAAGATGGAATAGAGCCACAGATAAAAAGTAAGGAGAACAGCCTGAGTAGTAGGTTAGGCGCAGGATAAGTGCCATCAATGAAAGCAATTACAGGTTTCCTTAAATGAACATTGGTACAGGGATTTAAAGAAGCTCAGTTTCACGGGGATTGCCAAATTTAAGGTTTTCTGCCTGGTGATCCATATAGCCTGAAAAGCATGACTAACTGAAGATTTAGCATACCTGGTTCTCACCTTAGGGATTAAAAGTGAGGTATAGGAGAGGTTTCTCAACATGTAATTTCCAGCACTGAAGGTAGTTAAGCAGGCAGCTCACAATGTATTGTGGAAGCTTACTGATGATGGCTCTGTACAGTAGGTCCAGGGCACTGCATTTTTTTGTTGTTTGAATCTTAGTGCGTTCCACCCTAACTTGGTATTGAGCTCACAGTGGTAGATGGTGTATGGTAGACCAGTAATGAATGTAATAGCTGGATGATGGAGAGTATCCAGTTAGGAGAAGGCAAAATGTGGGCCTTGACCATACAGAAAATCAACATAATCCAGAAGGAGCATGAATGTAGTCTGAACTGGCCTAATTTTTGCTTATGGAGTAAGGAAATTTTTGATTCGAAAAAAAGAGTCCTAGTCTCTGTTTCAATTTTTTGCAAGTTCATCAACATGATGTATGAAAGACAATTTGTGATCTGTTCAAAACCTGAGGTACTTTAAAGACGAATAACATATTTCACCATTTTGAAACCGGCCCTGTTAAGAAGTAGCCCTCTTATTAATAGAAGCCGCCCCTGATTTGAAGCTGCAGCTTCTAAGGGGGCAGCTTGAAAATGGTGAAATAATCAGTACTCATAAAAGTCACATAAAATCAGTTCTCTCCCTCCCAATGAACTAAAAGCCTTGCATTTGGATAGCAGCATTGACATGTTTTTCCTCTTATTTTTTTTCCCAAGAGTTTGCAGTTATAAAGAAGCCAATCATTGCCATTCTCCAGTCAGTGTTTTGGGACCACATGATCAACTATATACAGTATAGTGCTAGTGTCACACGTCAAGAAGGAAGTACTGGTACTAGTAAATAAAATCATTTCCTTTACTACTTTCAGTTAAGACTTCAGCGTGTTTAGTTTGCAAACAGGTGTCAAAGTGATGTGAGTGTTTAAACCAATGAGTGAGTAATGATTGGAGTGAGCTAGTGAGGCAGGGCAGAGATAACTCCCAGAAACTAACACTGAGTAAGAAACATAATCTGCTGCTTTTATCAAATAAGTGTATGAATAACAGAGAGTTTTGTGTCATTTACACTAATTTTGTTTCATCTGACAAGGAGAAGGGCTTAGAAAAAAATGATGTATGATGGTTAGTTGGCAGTTTATAAATAAAAGCTGGGCCAGCTTCAAAGCCACAGCTCAAAACAGAAAAATGTAATAGAAGCCGCAGCTTCTAAATGGTGAAATATGGTATCTTTACTTTTCATTTGCCTAATAAAGGTATTATCTTTACCTAACAAAAAGATTTTCTAATTTTATCTAGATATAGGTACAAGTTCTGAGATTAAGTATTTCCCTTAATACTACTAATGAACCACGATAAGAAAGAAAAATATGCCATTTAACAAGCCACAAATCCATATCCACAAAATTTGGGGACCTACTCTTCAAATCATATTTACTCAGTAATAATCCTCTTTTGCAAACAAGCATGTGTCTCTGTTACAGCTGTATCATATCTTTGTAATAATGTTACACAACCAACTTGTCCTGTAATATCTTATAAAATTAACAAAATGTGAGCATATATAAGCAGGCCTAGAAATATATAATATAGAATGAAAAAAAAAAAATAAAGAATGAGCTATGTTTTTGTTTTTAGAAAAGAAGAAACCACTGTATGGGAAATGGAATATGCCAACAGAACTTAAAACATCAGAGGCCAGATATTCTAAACTTTGCACTGGACGGTCATGCACAGGTCCCCTACATTCAGAAGACCAAATAACACAAGCAAATTGGATTAGCACCACACAGAATGATATGTATGCACTGAGCAAAGAGAGGGGGCATGTACGTGAATACGGTAACTCGTGATATGGGTGAGTGAATCTGAGCGACGTCAAAACAGCGAATGTAACATGGGTTAGGTGGAGTTAATAACGCATGGTTAAATGGGCTATGTGCAGATAATAGCATAGGGTAAGTATAATGACACACGTCTGTAGCAAATAGTAGTAGTAGTATTAATGTACAGAGGGGTATGTTGGTTGAGCCAGTCCTGAGCCAGCCATCTAGTGTAGTGACTAGCATCACTTCATCTGAATCTGGTGGACCTGGGTTCAGGACTGGTTGCAAAGTCTGAGTTTATTATTTTGCTTCATATGGGTGGTGTTTAATTTTTTTTTAATTTGGTTCCTGTGGTCCCATTCTCCCCACCCTGCTATCTGCCCTCCCTTGAAGGTTTGCTTCACCAACGTTCTCCCCCTTCTGAGTTTAGCCGCTCTCACAAGTTTCCCCTTTCAGCCATTGTCATCTTCCCCCTGGAGTTGATCATAACAGAGATGGTGGTGCGAGGGGCTTGCCCCCCTGAAAGGAGGATATATTATGAAAACTAAAAACTCAGTTGCCCAAGTTTCACTATCCTGATACCGGCTGCCCAACACATAGGTGCCCAACATCGGGATTTTGGCCGCTGAAAATTTATTTCCATGTTTCAGGGGCCTTTGCCCCCTGTACCCCCTTACTTTTAGGACAAACTTCACCGAGGGCAAAATCCCAATGTCGGGTCCTGTGTTTCGAGCAACCAACATCAGGACTGTGAGACTTGGGCAACTAATTTCTGTCTTTTAAATGGATACATGAATGGGGGGTGCAGGTGACTTAGCCCCCCTCATTAAATATGAGTACAGTTCACCCACAAATAGATGTGTTAAGGATAAGTCGCTTATTGTGGGTGGTCCTTGTTATGTCGATCGTACTTTTGAGTGTTGGCAATTTGTAGTAGTCCTTGTTTTCAGCACCATTTTTCCTGATGCTATTATTACATGGCACCCATGATTACAGGTGCTATATTATATTCAGCACTTTAGCGCTACACAAAGTGTGCTTGCATGACTTTGATCGACACTTAGCATGGCGCAAATTATCACCCAGAAAAAGGTTGTCTTAACTCTGGGTAAAACAAGGATAGGGGTGTGGACAAAGCAGCAACAGGCAACAAGTTTGTATGTAAAAAACAGCAGCATTGTGCACCAGATGACTGCAGCCAATGAGGAGACGGGGGGTAAACAGCCACCCTGGGCCACTCCATATGCCATGGAAGAGACATGCTGCACACAGATCTTCATCATCTGGCACTGGTCCTAACTCTGCCAGGCATTTGAGGGTGCCCCAGTGCCCCAGTGCCCTGTGGACACCTTGACAGTGCTGCCATACAGCACACACCATCAGTCCCCCCCCCATAGGGGTACACCAACACAATCAAGCACAATTATATACCACTGAGGGGAAGGAGGGTGTTTTGGGGAGGTTGTACAAGTGCCCAGGATGCACCTCATAGTAGGTGCTGCCACATAGCTGGGACCATCCAATCAGTGCACATGTTTCAGTGATGGGTACGCTGCTGACATTGGTGTGCCTGTAGGAAGGTAGGATGGTATGTAGAATGGTATGTATGTGTCTGACCCCCACCGGGGCACATACCACACACCTGTACATACAGCCCATCACACAAAGTCAGCCATGTGTATGTTACTGTGAGACTCCCATGCCACTGGCACAGCATATGTGGGACACAGGACAGTATGACAATGTGTCCACTGTCAGAACACACCTGCCAGCTGGGCCTGTCACTGTGTGGATAGCAGCAGTCATTGATGCCTGACACACCATAGACATTACATTGTTCCTCACAATACCGGCTACTATGGTACTGTAGCATCTGAGACATACCTTAGCAGACGCAACAATATGTGGTGCCAGTCCTCTAGGGCACAAAAGTCTGAGCTGCTATGTACAGACCCAATCTGTAGCTACCATCCTGTAGTTCCAGTCTGACATACAGGTGGTGCCATGTGCACCCTAAAATAACCCAGGCAATCAACACATGGTAATGCATGAAAATCAGGCCATAATGAAATCCTAATGTAGTTGTATGCCCTCAGAATGCCTAAGAATGCTCATTTGCACATCAGTTTTGAATATAACAAATGTTTACCCTGAGTTAATGTGTTTGCCCTGGACAACCATGTTAGTGTTGGGCAAACCAATCAGAACCATAGCACAGTTCTGCAGTTTTTGGCTGGCAATGTTGTTTGCAGTAGTTGTGCACCACTTCTTTGCAAGCACCCACATTGGCCACGTAGTTCACCTTTGCCTTACTTCACCTCTGTGTGCACTGGACTGCTGTTGCAGTTGGCACTGACCAGTTGCTTTATTCAGACCGGTCTTCTTTGCTGGGCTATTTTTATACTGCACTCGCAGTCCTGTTTGCCCACCTTTGTTTGACCACTATATTCAGCACTGCCCCTGGGCTATTCCTTTAAATATTGTGTGCTATTGACTGTGGGGTAAATTTGCACACTGGGTAGTGCTATTTTTGCCACCAGGCAAAGTTTTGAATATTGAGTCCCAGAATTTTAGAACTGTTTACATGAGGGACCCTCTTATACAGCATGTGTTACTACTGCTGCTGAGACCATGTACAGAGAGCAGCAAGAGGAAGGAGGCAGCTACTAGAACTCTTCTACTGGGACTAAAGAGCTAGAACTCTATTACTGGGACCTTCAATTAGGGTAAAAAACAACAAAAAAGCAAAGTGTCGGTGTGCATGTCTGAGTTGGGGGAAGGGAACTGTTATCTAGCCATTTTTTTTTTGCTACGATTTGTAACTGTGCGATGTAACAATGAGTCTGTAATGTAATGTATTTGTCCTCAATGTGATGAGGTACCTTTGGAAATGAGCCTCTGGCTCAAAGGTTGTAAACTGATGTACAAATAAATAAATAAATGATCTGTGCTGTTAGCTAGGTGAAGAGAAGAGCTGTAAATTAGGAGGTGTGGCAGAGGCAACAGAAAGTCAGGTGTCTGTATTTACAACTTCCCTTGTTAGCTTTTGACAGAGAGCAGCAAGAGGAAGGAGGCAGCTGTTAGAACTCCTCTACTGAGACTATATAGCACTCCCTCCCCTCTCCCCCCAACCCTTAGCCAGTTACACTTTTATAGGAACTGGATTTGACTGATAACAGGAACTTCCTGTTTTGGAGAAGGAAGGAAATGATCACAGTGGCACAAAAGACTCACCATCCTAGAAGAGAAATAGCTATTCTTCACCTCCTAGCTGCTGGAGGTCTGTCTCTGAGCAGGTAAGAAGGAGACTGCTGAGTAATACAGGAATGTCCTGTCCCAGAACAGGAGCAGCAGAGGCTGTAATGGCATGGAGGCAGTAGAAAAGTAGGGAGAAAAAAGTAAACAGAGAGAGGAAAGAGTAAGCATACAAATCAACAGTCATGGAGCAACAAATAAGACATGATGAGAGTGGTGCAGTGCAGTGGCTGTGGAGCAGCAGTCTTCTGGGAGACATTCTGAAGGATGCAGTGTCGTCCCATCTGCAGGCACATCCCTGAGCTGAGTGAAAAGGTTGCTCATCTCCAAGCTGAGCTGACAAGGATTCAGGGGACCTCCTCTCCCACCCAGGGACCACCAGGGCTGATGCTGCTGCCTCAGAGGTTTCCAAGAAAGAGTAGTGGTTTGACCACAATGGGCTCAGGGAAGGTGAGAGTGGAGGAACAGAGGTGCATCCCTCCAGTTGTACCTCTCCTCAATTCATATGCCATTCTGACAGAGCATGGTTCCTCTATGGTGCTGTGAACCTCCACAAAGGAGACTCACAGGAGGGTGGTATGGGATGCCATAGGGAAAGAAACAACTCCTGGTGGGGGCCTACATTGTTAGGGGGTAGAAATGGGGGAGGGAGGGGAGAGGGAGGTAAGGTGCCTGCCCTGTGCTGTGGCTTGGAGGGACAGGTGGTGAATCCTCAGGATTGCTGGAGCAGCAGCATGGGAGGGAGGCAGCTGGATGTCATTGTCCAACTAGGGACAAATGACCTGCCTGGGAATGGGATCAGAGCAGTGCAGGAGGAGTTTTTGGAGTTAGGTAGGGCCTTAGACAAGTAGCACACACGGTAACCTTCTTAGAGGTGCTGTCTATCTATGGCATGGGTGAGACAAGGATGCTCCACACCATGAAATTCAATCAAGTTGAAAAACTGGTGCAGAGCTCAGGAATGTGGCTTCACTGGGGACTGGGAGTCCACATGGAAGGATACAGATCTATACCAGTGCAATGGTCTGCACCTGTCCAGGAGGGGAACCAGGATCCTAGGTGATAGGTTTAAATGCTTCACTGGCAAGCATTTAAACTAGCCAGAAAGGGAGTCACTGAAAAGGAGCAGGAACATTCCAGCCCCCCACAAGAAAAAACTCAGTGTAGTAAGTGAGATAAACACCAAGATAGAGAAGTTGATAGGAAGAAGGGCAGGGGTAAATGGAGAAATAGGCAAAAGCAGTAGGAAAGAGAAAGGGGAAATTGTTTAACCAGGAAGGGCACACTAAGCAGAAGCTTTTTCCATAGAGACCTTGGAGCACAAGAAAGTTAAGTGACTTGCTCAGGGTCACAGATTATACAAGTGGGGACTGTGGGATTCAAACCCCATCTCCAAGATTGCAGCTCAAAGCCCTAAATCACTGCACTACACTGCCACCCAGTAAGGACAGGGATGGGACTAAAAGGTGTAAGGCCATCAAAAAATGCACGATAGGGAGATCACGTGATGGTCTGGCCTTGCTAGCTGCTGTTTCCCTCGGCTCCCGCTTCCCCGACTGAAAATATAATTTCATTGAGTGCTTTCTGGCTTGAAATTGGGGGTACCCTCAACAGCTATATTCCTGCTCACCCAACGGAGCTTGCTGGCTGTTTGTTTTTGGAGTATCTACTGCTTTAACATGTAGCAATGGAGGCTGAAATGAAAATGGCCATGCCCAGACATACGCCCCCGGTCTCACCCGATAAGCAGGTGAAGAAGGCAAAACCCATCCAGCAATCATAGGCTAAACAACTGGGTGCATTGTCGGTATCAGCACCGCTCTCAGAAGAGTGCTTCTTCGCTTCTTGCAAGAGCTGCAACCCTTTAAGGAGACGCTTATAGATATTGCCACTGATCTTAAAAATATTCGTGCTGAAATGGCAGACCTCAGAACTCGCATGGCAGATATGGAGACACGCACCTATTCCTTAGAGGCCTGGAAAGACAGGACGGATCCAGAAATTACAAAGCTCAGGCAACAAGTTACTAAATTACAACTCAAAACCGAAGATCTAGAGGGGTGCAGTAGGAGGAACAACATCTTGATCTTTGGGCTACCAGAAGAGGCTGAAGGTCCTTCTGCAATTTTGTTTATGCAGAAATTCTTCTATAAGAACATGGGCCCTTCCCCACATAACCCTACCTACTTAATAGAAAGGGCGCACAGGTCTTTACACCCAAAGCCAGAGGAGACTGCCTTCCCTCGTCCGATGATTATTCATTTTCTCAACTATCTGGAAAAGCAACACATCTTGGCAAAAGTCAGAGAGTTACAATCTATACAATGGGAGGGAAAGCGACTAAGGATTGCTCAGGATCTACCCCTTGAAACTTGTCGGAAAAGAGCCTCCTTTCATTCAATAGTCAGCAAGCCGATAACTGCCAGTATTAAGTTTTGCATGGCATACCCAGCTCGTTTGCAGGTTTTGGTGGATGGAGCATGGCTTTCCTTCGATTCTGCCGATCAGGCTCAAGCTGATCTCTGCAAGAAGCTGCCTTCACTATTTAAATCTTAGGACTGCAATCTCATTCTCAGGCTATCAAAGAACTTTTCATTCTGACTGTATTAATCTATATTCGGCTGGCTTACCACTGAGGAGCTTATTCAAGGGGACATCTTTGAGAGGGGAGCTTTTCCCAAGTGAGGAGAGGACGGCGGCGGCTGGAGAGGGAGGCGGACAATGACCTGTGGGCCTGGAGGACTCTGCATGGCAACGAGGCACCTTTTTCCCGCGGATCTCCTTTTCTTGCAACTATCTGTTTCCAGTGGGGACTGATTTTCATGGGATGGTTAGCCCGTATCAATATGGTTCCCCTGGGGAAATCCTGTATATTTGAGGAACTACCCGTTATGTTTACTTTTCCTGGCGATGTTTCTGCTGTTATTTTATACAAACAACTCTGGAAATACTCCTACTATCTATCTTCCTGCTTACTACTAATCCTACCCTTTCTGGCTGTTTTATTTTCATACTATTTTTCTCGTTCTTCTTTATTTAGTGAGATAATTACACTACTCTCAGCATAATGGTGTCTGTCTCTCATCGATTACTCCTTCTCTATAGGACTCTTGTCCTTTTTCCTTCTTTCATCATTCATGTCTCCTTCACTCTCTCACCACTCTTCTTGGTATGCCTATTCTTTATGCTCATTATCAGTTCTCTCTGCAGTCTCGCCTACCACACATTCATGTCTTTTACCTACTACTCTGTCAGGGAGTGTGGTGCAGTCTTTGCTTCCCTTTTGCTTCTCACAGGAATATGGCTCTATTTATGGGGTTTGCATGAAGCTCATACATTGTTGGGGTATCTCAGTCCGGATTTCAAAATAATTTCAATATTTATTTTCTTTTTGAAGTGTGGGGTGGGAGGGAGAGAGATAGTGTCAAGAGTAACCACCACACGTCCTGAAGTATGGGGGGTAGTACCCTAATTACCTCGCTTTTTGCTTTGTATGGCTTGACACTCTGGGGATTACTTTTGTTCTGTAAGATTGGTCTACATTAATGCCCAATTTGGTGTTAGAGGTATACTCAATGCGAGTTTCTACCTAATTTAGTATCCTATATTTGGTTAGAGGTATTGAGGGTAGTTATAATGGGATACTTGTGGGCTCTCTACCATTTAATAATAATGTAGCTCATTTACTAGTTTCAAAGCTAGGTAGAGGGATACTTGTAAATAGTTATATGGGTGGGATTATGGGGGGGGTTGGAAACTATGGTGTTCCGTTGTTTTCCATTGTTTTTGATGTGGTTTCCCCACACCTTATAATTGCCAATATGGACAGATGCATGTTCAGGCTTTTCTTTTGGGTCTTGTGGGAACACCAATTTAACAGTTTGTATGTAATATTGGTTGGGGGGGATTAGTGGTGCACTCTCATATTACATTGGTCTGGCTATGCATTGGTTGGTATAACCTTCAATGGTTACTGGTCTGAAAAAGTTTATAACTTGGAATGTAAGAGGGGCTTGTGATCTTAACAAAAGAATCCAGATCTTAAAACATTTATCATTATTGAACGCCCACATCTCCTTCATACAGGAAACACATCTACTCCCTGGGGAAGTGGTAGGCCTGCACAGATTTGAGATTGGGAAAGTTTTTGCTTCTGGTAATGCCAGTGGTGGTACTGCTATATTAATTCACAAGATGATAGCCTTTCAGCCCAAAATAACAATTACTGATCCACAGGGGAGATATGTTTTAGTCCAAGGATTATTGGACTGTACTGAATTGGTCCTGGGGAGTATGTATGGGCCTGTGGGGGGAAATTCTGAATTTTTTCAGGATTTATCGACCGAATTACAAAGGTTTTCTGTGTTTCCCTTAATTCTCAGGGGGGGATTGGAACTTACCACCCACACAGGACTTGGATAGATCGAATTCCTTGTCTAAGTCCCCTTCCCAAGTCCAGAGGGATCTTACTGAATTTCTTGACCTCACCGGATTGTGCGATCCCTGGAGCCTCCTAAACTCAAGACCGTGCTTTCATTTTACTCTCACGTGTACCTCTTGGTCTCGGCTGGATTATATTTTACTTAGTTGTTCTTTTATACACAGTCTCAATGATTCTGCTCTAGAACCGATTGTTATATCGGACCATGCTGTGGCATGTTTCACAGTCATGTTAAATAAAAATCTCCAAAGGGACTCAGTATGGCGTTTAAATACACAGCTTTTAAAGGAGGACTACGTTATTACCAGAATCTCAGATTTGATTCAACTCTTTATCACAAACAATCAGGGTTCTGTTGCAAGAATGGACCATGAATGGTGTGCCTTAAAATGTTTTCTGTGAGGCGAGTTTATTAGACTCTCCTCCACCTGTAAACGGTAGAGAGAAGTGACCATCATCTCACTTCTGGGTCAGATTTAGTACCGTGAGCAATCTCTCACTCTTCTTCCTCTCCTGATTTGCTAAAATCATTGCTGAATTTAAGAATCAGTATTCTCGTCCCAGTGCAGGAAAGCAGAATTTCTCATTTCAAGAACTAAGGCAAAATATATAGAGCAGGGTGAGAAGGCGAGTCATCTTCTAGCTTTGCATCTCAGGAAACTAGAGGCATCTAGATTTATTCCCTCGATCAATGGTTTGGACAGAACTACTAAAACACATCCAAGAGACATAACTGCAGTCTTTATACAGTTTTATCTTTCTCTCTATAGTCAGCATCCTGCATCTCCGTCTCAGGCTGAATTACTAGATTATCTATCCGCCTCACCCTTACCTACTCTATCTCTCTCACAACAATCCCTTTTATCCACTCCTATATCTCTTCAGGAAGTGCTATCTGCTATTCACAATCTCGCATTGGATAAGGCCCCTGGTCCAGATGGTTTTCCTTCGAAATTTAACCAAGTTTTTGCCAAAGATCTTGTTCCCTATTTATTGCATCTATATCAATATATGCTTTCAGGACAAACCCTAGATCCATCTTTGTTTGAAGCCTCCATTATTTTCCTCCATAAACCAGACAAGCCACACCAATCTCCCATGAGTTATCGCCCCATTTCTTTGTTAAATTGTGATATTAAAATCTTAGCTAAGATACTCGCTAGTAGAATCAAACAAGTTTGGACTCAGCTTCTCAGCCCAGAGCAAATTGGGTTTGTGTCAGGTAGAACACCTGCTGACCATCTTCGTAAATTGCCGTATTTGGTTCAGGTGGCCAAGACCTCCCCCTCCCCCATGGCCCTGATATCCCTTGATGCAGAAAAAGCATTTGACAGGGTGGATTGGAATTTCCTGTGGCCTATGCTGCAGACAGTGGGCTTTCCTAATACCTCATTAAATGGATTCGGACCCTAAACTCCTCTCCTCAGGCTAAAATAAATTGCAATGGTGTCTTATCTGAGGCTTTTCCTCTCTTTTTGGGCACATGGCAGGGTTGTCTGCTCTCTCCTTTTCTCTTTAATATGTATCTCAAACCCCTGATTAGGCGACTAAATTCCTCCCCTTTAATTACTAGCATTCCAATAGGTGACAGGATCCCAGTGCTGTCAGTTTATGCGGATGACATAATGCTTCGCCTTTCAGATCTGGTCTCCTCTTTAACAGAAGCATTGCATATTATTGATACTTTTTGGAAATTCTCGAATTATAAACTCAACTTTGCCAAAACCGAAATCTTTCCCCTTAATTGTTTAACATATAGTTCAGCTTTCAGTGAGTTTGGTATGAAATGGACCTCCAAGTCCATCAAATTCCTGGGCATTTATATTACCTCAGATTTACCATTACTCCACAAACTTAATCTAGAGGACTTGTGGTCTAACATGCAACTGGACTTATTAAGATGAAAGAAGCTCCCTCTCTCGCTGTGGGGCAGAATTAACACCGTCAAGATGAATGTTCTACCCAGGTTGTTTTATCCACTAAATATGTTGGACGTTTGGTTACCCTTGTCCTTTTTTCAGTGCATCCACTCTGATGTTAGCTACTTCATCTGGCAAGATAAGGCAATCAGAAGATCCTACCTTAAGCTCTCCCTACCTAAGGAGATGGGGGGTTTACGTCTCCTTAACTTTCTGTTTTATTATTGGGCTTGTCACCTTTATAAGTGTGGGAAGTGGCTTTCTTTAGCCAAACTTTGTGTGCATCACGACTATGTCCCTATTTGGTTACATATAGAGTCTGATATTCTCACTGCACATAATTTAGCTCCCTCTTCACTCTTTTATACGCTCTTTAAAGAATTGCCAAAAGCCCTGCAGTTTTTTCCGATTGGCACCTCATTAAGAGTTCTTTCCCAAATGTTCAGCTTTTATAAGGTATTCCCGAGTTCTGATCTCTCTCAGCCACTATATGCCAATTTGAATCTTAAAATATGGGAAGCTCCCATATCTCGGTGTTGGCTGTCTCTTCCTCCTGAGCTCACGATGGCTGATTTCTACTCAAAAGGTGCTATTCTATCTACTGAGGAGATTCTCACTAAACTGGGTCTAATGTCGTGGGCTGTCTTTCAAATTTTTCAGCTTAAGCACCTACTGGCTAAAGTAGTGGGGAAAGAGAGCAACCCCTCTCGCATTGAAGCTTTCCTCCAGCAAATTACTTTTGCTTGCAAATCCCATGGCATTTCTACTATATATAAACTGGTCCTCACTTTTCTTCAGCCTCCTTCGATTGCTGGTTCTCGGATCTGGCAGGCTTCTTTCCCTGATGAAGTTATTAACTGGCATTCAGTATGGACAGACCTATACACATATCTCACCCAGGACTGATACAGACTTACACAATACTGTATCTTAAACAATATGTATTATACTCCAGTAAAATTGGCTCAAATGAAGAGGCTGCCCTCCAACACATGTTCTAGGTGCAATAAAGAGGAAGGCTCGCTCCTCCATATATTGTGGTCCTGTGAAAGGATATCCCCATTGTGGAAGCAAATTGAATCTGCTCTAGACCCATTGCTGGGACTACAGGGCCTCTTGTCTCCTGTTATATGTATTTTGGGAGATTACTCCGGAATTCTGGTGAAGGAGAGAAGGTTTCATATGGCTCTAATCTCAATGGCGGTCAAAAAGCTACTGCTTAGGCACTGGATGGATCAAGTTACCATCTCTTATGCGGAATGGTTGCATGAAATATCATTCGCACTCCACCTTGAACACTTAATTGCGAGTGTGCATCATCGCCTTTCATCTTTTAACATAAAATGGGGGAAATTATATGCCCTCTATTTGTCTTGACAGGATGTCTAGTGTTGAGTTCACGAACCTCTCCTACCTTTTTAATTATATCTTAATGACTATCCTTGCCATCTTCTTGTTAACCCTATGATAATAAGTTATAGGAGAGTGCACCTTGGGGGGAAGGGAGAGTGGGGTGAGTTTTTTTTTCTTAAGGTTGCGTTGATCTTATTTTCTCTGAATGTTCTCTTATTCTATTTTATTAACCTGTGTATGGCCTTCTTGGCAGTTTGCATTGACATCAATACATTTACTTTCATATGTTGATGTATTGGGATATGCTTAATAAAGTATGTCAAATTAAAAAAAAAATGCAGGATAATGAGTACCAATGCCCATAGTCTAGGTAACAAGCTTCTTGAAAAAGTGGGCTTGTTTGAAGAGGTAGCCTTGATATTGTGACAGTCACAGAAACATGGTACACAGAGAACCAGGGCTGGGATGTCAACATACTAGGTTACACCGTCTACGAGGCGGACAGTGAGGGTACAAGAGGAGATGGAGTAGCTCTTTATGTAATGGCAGGGATAAAAGCAATGGAACTAAAGGGTAAACAGGGATGACAGGGGGCACTGTCAGTCACCCTGAAGACAGGAAATGGCACCACAATCCATGGGTGTTGTATACAGACACCAGTCTCAGGAGTGGGAAATGGACAAGAAAATGATTGAAGACATCCTTAGGATGGCAGAAAAAAAGGGAGATACTGTTGAAGGGGGACCAGAATATGACAGATGTTAACTGGAGCACCTTTGTTGCAGCCACATGCAAGAGCAGGGTCATTCTCGATGCCCTACAGGGGGCATGCCTCAGACAGCTAGTGTTGTAACCCACTCAGGAGGGAGCAATCTTAGACCCAGTATTCTCAAATGGGATGGAGAGAGGACCTCAAATTTAGAAGTGGGTAGCTATCTGAGAACAAATGTCCACCAAACAGTGTGGTTCATGATAAACATAGCCATAGAGTCAAGCCATACAAAAGTGAGAGTACTGGACTTCAGGAGGGCTGACCTTGTCAAATTGGGAGAGTGTCTCAGAAAAGCAGTAGCAAATGGGCAAGAAGAAAGGGTGGATGAACAATGGGAAAACATCAAAAGTGCCATCACAGAGGCAACAAGCCTTTGTGTGAAGCGAATAAATAAATCAAAATGAAGGAAAAAAACACTATGGCTCTCAAAAGAGGTGGCGGGGAAGGTTAGGGAGAAAAATATAGCATTCAGGAAGTATAAGGAAACACAGAAGGAGCAGGTCAGAGAATTGTTCCAGTTAAAACAAAAGGAAGTGGGGAAGGCAGTCAGAATAGCAAAGGCCCAAACAGAGGAAAAGATAGCCAGCTCAGTTAAGAAAGAGGATAAAACCTTTTATAGGTACATTAGGGAGCATAAGAAGACCAAGGGAGGTATAGTGAGGCTTAATAAAAGAGAGGGTGGGTGGGCAGAGGATGACAGTGAAAAAGCAGGGATGCTGAATGAATACTTCTGCTCAGTATTCACAAAAGAAGAAGAGGGGGAGGTACCTAATCCAATCAATGGAAGTACTCTGGATAGGGAGATTGATACCAGTCCATTCACAGAAGAAAGGGTTCTAAAAGAACTCCTAAAACTGAAGGTGGACAAAGCAATGGGCCCTGATGAAATTCATCCCAGAATTCTAAAACAACTAAGGGGAACTAGTGATACCACTGACTACCCTTTTTAACAAATCATGGGAGGATGGTGTGGTACCTGCGGACTGGAGGAGGGCAGATGTGATTCCCCTTCACAAAAGTGGGAGCAAAGCAGAGACAGGAAACTGCATATCTGTTAGTTTCACCTCAGTTGTAGGGCAAATGATGGAATCACTCCTGAAAAAATGAATTGTTGAGTACCTAGAGGCCAGTAGGGCACAGGACCCAAAGCAGCATGGATTCACAGCAGTAAGGTCATGTCAGATGAATCTAATTGATTTCTTTGACTGGGTGACCAAAGTAGTAGACCAGGGAGGGGCTGTGGACATAGCCTACCTAGCTTTAGCAAGGCATTTGACACAGTCCCTCACAAAAGATTAATAAACAAATTAACCAGCCTGGGAGTGGGTCCCAGGGTGGTAGCCTGGGTAAAACATTGGCTAGACAACAGGACACAGAGGGTAATAGTAAATGGAGTCCACTCTGAAGAAAGGAGGGTTACTAGTGGGGTACCATGGGGTTCAGTACTGGGTTCGGGCCTTTTTAAAGACTTTGTAATTGATATTGTGGAGGGACTGGAAGGAAAAGTATGCCTATTTGAGATGATTCAAAGATCTGCAACAGGGTTGATACACATGGTGGGGTGGAAAGGATGACAAGGGACCTGGCAAGGTATTGCACCTGTGAAACAAAAATCCAGGAGAAGAGTACACAATGGGGTGGGGGAGGGGGGGTACTAACAATAACAAAAATGGAAAGGGACCTGGGGCAGTAGCACTGTTTAATGTATTACAACTACTAGTAATCTGTGACTGATGAACATAATGACAGTGTCAGTGACTCAGTAGGTAGCACACTCACCTCTGAGGCTGGGACTTCAGAGGGCTGTGGGTTCAGTTTCCACATCTGGCACTTGGGTTAATATCCCAGTACTTACACTGCAGTGCAGCATGAGAGGGGTGCTGCAATTCTGAGGTGCCGTCTTTCGGATGAGACGTTAAACCGAGGTCCCATCTGCCTGGATTGGTGGTAGTTCAGGTGGATGTTAAAGATCCCATGGCACTTATCAAAAAGAGTAGGGGAATTTTTAATAGAGTCATAACAAATCAAAAACAATATAACATCAAAACCAAACAGCAGTAAGCAATGTTTAAATCACACAGAATAATATACAAATCATATAGTAAAGAAAACAAAAAAAAACAATTGTACTTTCTTTAAAACAAAATTAGAATCCATTACAGTATTACATCATACTTAATACAAAGGATATAAATTGGAAAACTTAGACAATCCACAATACCGAAATCCTAATATAAACTATATTGAAATCCTCCACTTGTTCTATTTTTTTGTGAGCGTGAAAAAGGAAGAACAACAGAATAAAACATTCAAATGCTAAAAATAATGCTTCATACAATTTCCCTAAATCTAAAGCAAAATTACTTCTCAATAAAAGAAACCATCTCAGTAACCTGGAGAATTTCCAATTTTCCTATATACCTAAGTTCCCAAAAATTCAAGGTTATTCCACAATCTTTTCCACTGAACAAAATTATAATTCTTTCTTCCAATATCCATTTATTCAAATCAGCATCAAAAATAAAGAAAAGTTCTAAAGCAGAAATAAACTGTTGTTTCAAAGCTAATCTACAATGACTTATCCAAATCCAGTAAAGAAAATGAGCATAAATAATACAAAATGTTCCATGATGTACTGAAAAAGGTAAGGTAAGAACTATTCCAAAATAGAATAAATTTGGTTCCGGGGGAACTGGACCTACCCACTTCCATCTGTTTTTAACTATATCCCAAAATTGAGTTATATATGGACATTTAAAATGTAAATGATCCATTGTTTCCATTTTTAAAATACATGTCTCCCTAGGACAATACCGTTCCATTAAAGCCTTATGCTTATGATTACCTTTTACATTAATTCAACCATGTAAACCCAACCATACAGTGTCCCACATACGGACCGGAAGTCTTTTATCCAAAATATATCCCGAAAGTTGTTTTTGCTCTAACTGAGTTAAATCTGTAAACACTGGCTCATTGAAACATTTCGTAATAATCTGCTCATAAAGTAATTTCCTAGAAAAATGGAGGTATCATCCATCTGTACTCCCCATTTTTTTATTGCATCAATGACTCCATCCCACCATTTTGGTAGGTGAGGATTGCATTTATTTTTATGCAAAAATGTTTTTGTTGCCCTCTCTGTTAATACCCCAGCTAATGCTTCTTTCCCCCATTTACCCCATAATTGAACCATTCCCTTCACTAAAGGAATAATATTATCATAAAGAAAAATCGTGAAGAAAAACACCCCAGGATGTACCATATTTAAACCCCCAAATTTAATTGGTTTATATTTAATTGGTGTATACTAGGGACTCCTGGATCGTCGGCCATAAGGACTATGGCACCAGGGCGGTCGGCGCTTTCTCTATGCGGCCGAGACCACCTCCCGGACTCTTCCTGCCAGAAAGGTACGGCAAAGCTGAAATTTCACCCACCCACCCATCCCCCTCTCGAGCATTATCTTTATAGCCCATAGCCCACCCACAGTTTTCCATTGGCCCGGCCCATGCTGAACAGGTATTTTTACCAGCCTTTAGTGAAAGAAATACACCTCTTGCATTCTAGATGCTCTCCATCATTCTCCTTATTCCCCTCCTCTCAGTAAAGATCCAGCATTATTTAAACATGGCATTGAGACATGTTACTGCTAGGACTATGCTCAACTGCTTTCATCGAATACTGACTACCAAGATCCTGCTGCAGTAGCATCTTTTGTAACAAACTTGGGGACTCAAAAGACACTGGTCGGCAGTTCCTGTGGTGGTACACCTCACTTTGTGTAAAAACAAACATGGGAGAGTCTCGACCGACTAGCCTAATAGCCAACATTTTCCTGCTTGTAATATGAATGGACCCCCTCCACAGATCTGGTTTCATTATAGAGACATGTCCTGCACCACCAGTCTCCCATGTAATAAGAATATGTACTTAGTATGCTGCCCTTGTCTGCCCCTGATTCACTCAAGTATGTTGAATCTACCAATGATAGTACAACAATCTACTCTGCTATGCATGTCCCCAAACCTCAGGCACCTAAACAATGCACAGGCTGTTACTACCCTGCTTGGATCCTAAGCTACGCATCTACAGGGCAACACAAGAGGACGACTCGATCCCTGGATCCATGCATTCTAGCTTGCAACAAATGCAGAAGGACCCGTGCTTTTAAAAATCTCCTTGACAATCTGAGAAGAATTCTCCTCCTTCTACTACTGTGCTCAAGAGACATCGAACTTAATCCTGGCCCCACAAGTTTGCTCTCATCACCATCCGAAGTTACTACTCTGAAAGGAATCAGTTTCCTGCATGCCAATGTCTGCAGCCTTCTAAAGAAGCTGGAGTCTGTCCAGAGCCTGGATTATTCCACACGCTCCAGATATTCTTGTGATCTCCGGAATCCTGGCTTCGGGCATCCACACAAGACAGCGAGGTCAATATCCCCAATTACCTACTTTTCAGAGCAGACAGAAAGACTGGGATGGGGAGTAGCCATTTATGTTAAAAACAAATTCACAGTATCTGTATTAGATGCTACTTCCATTGCTGGAGGATTTGAATGCCTGTCCCTCAGAGTTGAACCATCTCACTCTGTGGCTTTCCACATAATAGGCTGCTATAGACCACCTGCAGCAGGACCACAGCTCTTGACTCATCTGTCATCACAAATGGGCGCAACACCTACAGAGACAATCTTACTAGGTGACCTAAACTATGACTGTCTAACTAACGGATCACTACCCTAAAACTATTCTGCTGACTCCATGGGTTCACCCAACATAACAGACCAACTCGCATCAACAATAAAAATCCAATGAGAAGCACCCTCCTGGATGTGCTCCTTGTCAACAAACCCCACTACTTTCACATGCCGGTATCCTCCCAGCTGATGTTAGTGATCACTACCTCATAGCTGGCATCAGAACCATCTCTAAACCACTATCCACATCAAAGTTCTCTACCAAAAGATCCAGATGGAACTTTGACCCTCTGGCCTATTTCAATGATCTAAAAAACTCTTTGCTCTGGCAGAGTTTCTACCTAACTAAATCAGTGAGTGATGCCCATGATGTTTTGCATGAAATCATAGCCAGTGCCCTAAACACCCATGCTCCTTTGATCAAAGCTCGAATAAAAACCAGGACCTGCCGTTGGTTTTCACCAGACCTGAAGAAATCCTTACTCAAAAGAGACCAGCTGTGTAAAAAGGCCCAGAAGTCACATGCCAATGCAGACTGGTGTCTTTTTAGGTCAGCTAGAAATGCATGTATGAAAGTGATCAGGGAGGCTAAGGCCACTTTTTATCAAAATGAATTCTTCTCTGCACCCAGCAACCCTACCAAATTCTGGTCCACTATAAAGGAATTGTCTGGCTACTCACCAGGCAGTGTGCTTCCATCCAAAATTACCATTGACAATGTCATTGTCACTGATAAATCTGAGATTCTCCAAGCCTTCAATAACCATTTTGCCACAGAAGGCATGGCATTCGATAATGCACCAGTAAGTAGTCTTTGTCCGCTGCTCAAAGCCCAGCCACCCGAACCAAATAACAAAAGTATGACCGTCTCCTTTTCCTCAATCACCATAAAAGAAGTTGAAGACCTTCTGCTACAGCTAGACACTAGAATAAGCACAGGAGCTGACTCATTCGACCCATACTTTCTGAAAATAGCATACCACATACTAGCTGCACCTATATCACACTTATTCAACCTGTCTCTAGCCCAAGGCTCTCTCCCCATGGAATGGAAAACTGCTCATGTTATTCCTCTATTTAAAGCAGGGGACCCAAATGACTTGAACAATTATAGGCCAATCTCTCTACTACCTATACTTTTGAAAATGCTGGAAAAAATTGTGGATACACAGTTGAGATCATTCCTAGACAGCTCTGCACTGCTTAACCCCATGCAGTCCGGATTTAGAGCTAAGCACAGCACTATTACGGCACTGGCCAAAGTCACTAATGACTGGCAATGGGACCTCGACAAGAAAAAAATTTGTTTGTGAGGTGTTTTAGATCTCAGCAAGGCTTTGATAGCATAGACCATTGCCTACTCTCTCCACTCTAAATACCATAGGCATGGACTCAATCTCACTGGATTGGTTCCAGGACTACCTCACTGATAGGAGCAACAAATCAAGGCTGAAGGAGGCTTTCTCACTCAAACCAATAAAAGAGAGTCCCACAGTGATCCATATTGGGCCCCTACTGTTCGCCATCTATATTAACAACTTGGACTTAGGAATCAAAGGAAGCAGTATCCACTTGTTTGCCCGATGATACAGTGCTCTACCTAACTCGTGACTCTCCTAGAGCCGCATGCTCTGAACTACAAGCCGAATTCAATACGCTGCAGAACCAGCTCAACAACAAAAAGTTATTGCTAAATGCAAAAAAACAAGGCAATTCTGTTTTCACCATACAGCTCTGGGGCCAACACCTCGGCCGCTGGTACAGTTCCTCCTATAACCACCCTACTAGGCGAAAAGCTTGAGTTC
This sequence comes from Neoceratodus forsteri, assembly GCA_016271365.2. Taxonomy (NCBI): domain Eukaryota; kingdom Metazoa; phylum Chordata; order Ceratodontiformes; family Ceratodontidae; genus Neoceratodus; species Neoceratodus forsteri. The sequence continues at coordinate 13,870,356 of CM028130.1, forward strand.
GTGCCTAAATTCAAATACCTGGGTATATGGCTGGATAAAAAACTCCCCTTTATGGAGCACACAGAAGAATTGATGAAAAACTTAGGCAGAGGCTTGGCCTCTATTACAGAATTAAACATCTCCTGACTGCAGACGCAAAAAGACAGCTTGTTCATTCTACATTCCTTTCATTAATCGACTACGCTGACATTATCTATGGCCAATGCTCTGTCTCACACCTTGCAAAACTGGATGTACTGTACCACAAATCCTTAAGATTCATAACTGGCCTCCCATCCTCCATACACCACTGCTCTTTATACGCTGCAGTAGGGTGGCCTTCTCTGCAATACAGATGGCATAGAAATGCAGCTCTCTGGGCACTTCGAGCACTCATCAACAAACTCCCTGACTACATTGTTGCCTGCCTCCCCTTAAGTCCACCAAGTAGCTATGCCATAAGAAGCTACTCACTAATTTCCCTAAAAATTCCCAGGATCAGTAACCACTTTGGTAGGGCAGCCATAAGCCATGCTCTGCCCACACTATGGAAAAGGATACAAAGTTCACTGAAACTTAGCTCTCCTGTCAGTATTGCTGTGTTAAGGACTCTTTATGACAAAACATTTGCCGAAATCGGTAAATGTTTCCATAGTACCTAGTGGTCCTTCTGATGGTTCCCTCTCTAGCCTTACCATATGCAGCCATGAACCTAACTCCTCTCTTCCCTACCTAACTTGTTCAATAATCAGCTGCCATGCTGGCCCTCAGAATCCTTGGCACTTTTTTTCTCTATCGACTCCCTCATGCCACTCAAATAGTTGATACAGTTTTCATCATGGGCCCTTCTGGAGCCTTGGTCACCTTCAAAGCTTATAAATGGTTTCTGAGGCTGAAATGTTAATAATTTGTACCTTTCTATAGAGGCCTGGATAAATGTGTTACTTTAACTTCTATGTCTATGAAGGTTGTATATGCCACAATAACGTTATGTGATGCATGTATGCTCCACGTGAATACTTGGAATGTATATATTGCACCTACCACTTATTTGTAAGTCTGTTTTTACCTTAGCACATTTTGTATACTGCACCTCTAATCTATGTATGTATAACTGTCCTTGACAACAGCAGGTCCACCTTGTAAATGAGCTTGCTCAACGGTGATCGCCTGGATAAATAAAGATTTGATTGATTAATTATATAAAATATTCCGTTTACGGATTCAGCCTACTTCCCACACACAAGAAAAAAACAACTCAACAAAGAAGTTTCTAAAGAGGATGGCAAAAGAAATGGAACTAATAAATAAAGATTGAGGTATTAAAAGGTTTTTAATAAAAAGTCCGTCTTTTTTTTTTGACAACTTCCACCTATTCCATAACTTAACTTTTGTATGACCTATTTCTAAAACCCTCTCCCAATTTATACATGCCATGTCTTCTCCACCAAAATATATTTCTAGAATACGACAAGGTTTACTAGAAATTGGAATATCACATCCTGAACTGTCTGAGTCTCTAAAACCTGCCGCATCCAAACAACATGATTTGGCTACATTTAGCTGAGCACCTGTAATTTTACCAGGTTCTTGTAACAAATCACAAGCCAACTGGACTGAAATGTCATCATTTACCAATAGACAAATGTCATCCGCGTAAGCTATCACTTTATGCTCTAACACTATGCCCATATCTAAACCATATATATTGGGTGAATTTTGAATTAACCGAAGCAATGGATCTATCATTAATACATATAAAATTGGACTTAAAGGGCAACCTTGTCAAACTCCCATCTGAATCGCAATTTTCTGTCCCATCCAACCGTTCTCGCACAGTTTAACATATGCCAAAGCATAACATAGTTTAATCCTTTGTATAAATAAATCTGGAAAACCATATGCAGCTAAACAATCCCAAAGAAAGGAGTGAGAAACCCCATCAAAGGCTTTCGCCTGATCTAAACTTACTATATAACCTGCACCTACTGACCCTTTTGGTGAATTTGTACTTTCCATTATTTCCCATAATAATAATAAAGCTTCTGTCATTCTTCGACCAGGAACTGAACAAAATTGTGTAAAAATAATTAGTTTTGCCATTACTGATGCCATTCTATTACCTATTAATTTAGCAAATATTTTGAAATCAACATTTAATAATGTAATTGGTCGCCAATTTAGAATCTCATCTCGCACTCCAGATTTATACAAAAAAATCATAAGTCCTTCATACATTGAGGAAGGTAAGGAAAATTGTCAAAAGGAATTAAAAACCAAAAATTCCTGTGCAATAGACTGTCAAACAATTTTATAAAGTTCTCCAGTCAATCCATCTGATCCAGGTGCTGTTCCCCTTTAAAGACTTAATGACTGTATCCATTTCTAAACAGGAAAATGGTAAAAGCAAATTAGCCTGCAAATCTGAGGACAACTGAGGTAAAGATGCAGATTTCAATATTTGATCATGAAAGCCTACATCTGGAACTGGAATCCCAAATACAGATTTTATATATTCCTCTAAAGTTGACATAATACCCACATTGTTAGTAACATATTTCCCATTCAATGTATTCAAGCCATTTAACAATCTTTTCTCTGTTCGTTTTTGACAATTCAGGAAAGGATTCCCTTGTTCCAACTTCCCTTGTGTACCAAAATGTGTTCCTGATTTAATGACAACATTCTATTGTACTGATAAAATTCCATACTAGTCTTTACTTTTTGAATTTCTATAGGCAGCTCTTCTTGTCCCAAATGGTGCTTTGCAAGTAATTCACCCAGTTGTTTTCTTAACTGTAAGTATTTAGAATATTTCAAATTCTGTTGACCCCTCCCTACTTCCTTAAGATAACTTTTTAAACACCTTTTGAAATCTTCCACCATTCTCCCATATTGTCATACAGAAACAGGGTAGAAAGTTTATCCTGAATTATCTCAAACAAATTTGACACAACCAAAGGATCCTTTAAAAGCAAAATTCAACGCCAATATCCTGGGTCTGCCATTCTATGAGGAGACTCAATATGCACCCTACCAAGACATGGTCAGAAGATTCAATCGGTATTAGAAACATTTTACCCTGCAGTAATGATTGTTTAATGAAAATCATATCAATACTTGAAGAAATTCACCCTCTTATAATAAGTAGGATTTATCAACCGAGGTTCCTTCAGACACCTTTTTAAATCTGCATAATTTACCATGGTCCATAAAAATGCTCTATCACAATATACTTTATCTGATGGACCCTCTTTTAACACATTAATATTAAAATCCCCAGCAAAAAAACACAATTCTGCTAGTGTACAGATATGGATGTATTTTTTTAGTAATTCAATTCTAAGGGCCTTCAACTGATAACCATAAATATTAATCAATCTGCAATGAGCGGCTTTTATTTCTATATCCAACAAAAGGCTTGTCCTGGTTCAATGTCAACCATACGAAAACATCGAATTTCCAATGAGGTAAAACAAAACCCTACTCCACTACAAGTATCTACTCCTGAAGACCAAAAGACAAACCCCTTTCCATTCTTTAGTAATCTGGTTTATATCACTAAGGAATGAATCCTAGTATCATGTAAGAAAAAACATCATATGGTAACTGTTGAAGTATCCCAAAAGTAACATAACGTTTTCTCATTGATAACACACTATTCACGTTTAAACTTGCAATCCTTAAACAGAATGGATCAGGGAGGAAGAGCAGCCAGCTTTCCACTAGATCTGGTCACTCTTTTTTGTGTAATTTTAGGTTGACTTGATTTTTGTATCATGGAAGATCTGGGTTTCAGAGGGGGGAAAAGGATCTGGATCCATTCCCTCCATAGGCAAATCTGAATCTGCCTGCTTACCCCATGAGAAAACTGAAAATCTATTTGTTAAGGGTAATGGTGAAAGAGAAATTTCTCCTTTTCTGTTTCTGAGACTGGGTCTTTAAAGGAAACATGAAATCATCCTCTGTTGCAGTTATAACCAACTCATCCCTTAGGTTTACAGAGGAAGAGGCCACAATATCAGTACCTATTATTACAGAGGTTTCTGGAATGGAAAAGACTGGTGTTTTGCTCATTGACTTGAAAGAAGGAGTCTAGTGCCACGTTCTACTAGGAGAACTCTGTGGAGTAACACAAGGGGTCACATTTTCAGTTTGCCTGATTTGTGGCTGTAGTTGCCTTTTAAAGGCTTTGGTGGAAGTATCACTGTGTTATTTAACTCCATGGCCTTTGTAGAAATTGGCTGGTGCCCACCCCTGACCCCAGATCCTGAACCTCGGCAACGGCTTCTGCCACGGGCGGAAAAAGAACCCTCATGAGGCTGCTCAGTGGGTTGATCAAAACGTTGTTTGGCTTTGTTTAGAAAATAATCATGATCAGACTCCCCCTCTATATTATGAGTGGCCCAAGGGCAATTCTGAAATGAATGTTCTTCTTCCCTGCACAGATTGCAAAAAGGGCGGGCAGTACACTGAGGAGCAGTATGACCCAACATCCCACAATGAAAACATCTAATCTGCTCACAATCTACATTTAGATGATCCAGAGCTCCACATCTATAACAACTTTTGGGCTGTCCTGCATAAAACAGGACTCCCCGATCTCGTCCCAAAAATAAGGAACTGAGTAAGTGGGAAATTCCAGCCTCAATTTGATTCAATTGGACCGAAACAACCAGCCACAATTCCAAAATCCATTTTCATCTATAATGGGTTTGGATGTTCCATAACAGTACATTTTCTCCAACCAAAACATAATATCATTAATACAAACCCCTCATTTCTAAATAATATTGTAACAGTCTTAATGGTTGGTTTTGTAACCGAATAACCAAAAGTCAATCAATCTCCAAAATCCTTAAGTGTGTAATACAATTTCCAAAATTTATCCAACAACTGCATGTTGCAAAAGCTTAAATCATATGTTCAATCTCCAGGAGCATGTATAAATGCATACACCTCAGAGGTGCAAAGCCCATAGAATCTTTAATTAAAGTCTTTCCTACCCATATCCTATCCGGGACTATGGGTGCATTTCCCTTAAATTTAAGACAAACCAAAAAATGTCTTTTCACCGCTTCTGCAGGTTTACGAAATAATCCTGCAAATGTTTTATTTGGTGTCACATTTGTAGAATCCCTCTCTTGTCCCTCCATCCTGTTAGGTGCAGAATTGGAAGTAATCCTACTTTGTATCCCCAGAGAAACTCCATTTTCATTTACAAAACTGGACTCTGAGCCTTCCATCCCAATAGGCCCCAATGGGTCTAAAACCACTTGTCCCTTTACCGTATCCTGAGAACTAGGAAGCACCACTGCAGCCTCAGCAGGCCCACCTGTTGCCTCCATTACAACAATCAGCTGCATTAATCTTTTGTGGGCTTCTTGGGAGGAAACAACTCCATTTCTCGGAGAACCCAGTAAAGGGATAATCGAGTCAGGAATCCATCTGTCCCGTCATGAGTCCACCAGCATTCTGCAAAGCCAACCAGGGGTCCAGTCAGTATCCGGGTTTGGTATCTCAAAGTGATGTCATCTACCTGATTTTGTGTCCTTGAAGAGTTTAACTCAGCAGGAAAGAGACTGTTCTAAAACTGCTTCTGATGGTACCCATTTACTCCCCCAGGTAAAGGGCTCACTGCTGATCTTTTCCTTTTCTTTTCTTCTAAGTTTAGTTTACTTGCCATAAATTCTTGTTCTGCCACCGAATTTAGGTCCAACAGCTGTTTTTTCCTCAAAGCCAAATCTCGCTGAAGAGTCTCTTCTTCCAAATCTTGTATTTCATTCAAATGCTCCATTGATGTAGAGGGCTCCTCAATTTGGATGTCTGCCCCAAAACTTGACTCTCCATACCAGTAGCATCCCGTATTTCCATAACCTCCTCCATCTTCTCCATCTTCTCCACACCACGTCCTTCCCCCTCCATATCCAAATTCACACTGCACGCAGTCAGACTCTCCTGCAGTGCTGCAGCACCATCTGCAGCAAGTGTAGGGGAATTTCCCTGGTGTCCTGGCCAAATTTCCCTCATTCACTAAAAATACCACCAACAGTTCATCTGGTACAAGGCCAGTTGGCATTCATCTGTATCTCCTTCCCCCTGGGTTGTGCCTGAAAATAGGCAGGATTTGTCTAGTGCACTTACCCGGTCAACAAAAAATAAATAAAATAAAATAAATAATTTATGCCCCCCATCTCTCTTTCCGAAGCCCACTGCCCATGTTTTCCCCTACAACCCCTCTAGTTTTTCAACACCTCACTTCCTCCCTGCCGTTAGTCCTCCTATCCCCATAGCACCCTCCCCCTTGATTCTGCCTAGCCAAATACTATGCAGCCCCTCTCCTCCCCTCAACCCATGTTTTTCTCTGTTGGTCACTCCCATCACCTTCTAATTGCACCCCCTCACCTCCTATTCTTCCCTTTCTAGGTCCTGTCCTTCTCAACAGACACTGGTTATAGGTTCAAGATCCAATAAAAATAAACTTCTGTTTTCTGCACCTGCAGCACTTATGACAAGAACTGTCTCAACATGTTTACATTTTTCACTCCTCTAGTCTGTAACTAGTTAAGATTTTACATTGTATCATCTTATTTCTTTTTTTACCAGTAGAGACACACTAAGCTGAAATTTGTTTACATGTGCGACCTGGGAGAACAAGGAAGTTAAATGACTTGCTCAGGGTCACACAGTATGCAAGTGGGGACTGTAGGATTCAAACCCAGATCTCCAGCTTAGCAGCTCAGAGCCTTAAACCAATGCACTTACTGCCTCCTTGTATATTATTACTGCTAATATGTATTATTTTTGCCTCTGTAATTCACTGTACTGACGAGGAACCTTTGTAAATGAGCTCTTAGCTCAAAGGTAAATGTAATCCGATTCTTTCTAATAAATAAATAAAATATCAGATGACCAAAAGGTAAGCAAGCAATGTGAGAAGGCAGTAAGGAGAGCTGGGGGGATACAGGGTTGTATAGTAAGAGGCTTCACCAGTAGAAAACAGGAAAATGTCATTCCTCTGTACAGGCAGTTGGTGAGACTCCATCTGGAGTACTGTGTGCATTTTCTTGAGACCCCATCTCCTCAAGAACATAGACAGGAAATAGACAATCCAGAGGAGGGCAACTATAATGGTGCTGGGTCTGCACAAGAAGCCCTATGAAGAGAGACTAAAGGAGCTTAATATGTCTACTCTCAAGAAAAGGAAGGAGACGAGGGACATGATAGAAACTTTTAAGTACCTCAAGGGAATCCACAAAGTCCAGGAGGGTATAATTTTTCAGAAAAAGAAATGTGCAAGAACAAGGGGGCATAATTTAAAGATAGAAGGGGGACAGCTCAAGGGCAATGTGAGGAAGCATTTTTTCATGGAGAGGGTAGTGGAAACATAGATTTTGACGGCAGATAAGGACCGCTTGGCCCACCCAGTCTGCCCATTTCCCTACCTAATGGATAAGTTGCAGATCCTAGTTAACCAGCAGCCTACTTCTTCCTACCCCAACCCCCTAGAATTACCTTATGACTGTCCCAAGCATGCTTGAATTCCACCACTGTTTTTGACTCCACAACCTCCTCCAGAAGGCCGTTCCATGCATCCACAACCCTCTCTGTGAAAAAATACTTCCTTAAGTTACCTCTGAGCCGCCCCACTTCTATCTTCAAATTGTGCCCCCTTATTGAAGCATGGAATGGCCTTCCTGAGGAGGTCGTTGGGTTAAAAACAGTGTGGGAATTCAAGAATGCATGAGACAGACATAAGGCAATTCTGGTGGGGGAAGAAGTAGGCTGTTGGTTAACTAGGATCTGCAACTTATCCAATAGTTAGGGAAATGAGCAGACTGGGTGGGCCAAGCGGTCCTTATCTGCTGTCAAAGTCTATGTTTCTATGGTTCTATGTCTAACTGTGATTACATGCACATTCTTATGGGAACTGTGAACCAAAGGTGAGCAGTTCTAATACCATAAGAATGTGCAATAATTAAGACCACTCTGATTACTGGTCTTAACTGCAATATTAAACAGGCACAGTACAGCCTGTATATTAGGGTTGTGTTAGGGTTTTTTTAAAAAAGGCCTTTTTCAAATGCTTATTGCTTGCTTGTTTTAGATCCTAGGACTGTACAATTCTGCATGCATCATTGCAATTCAAGGATCTACTAATTTGGAAAGTTTTATAGAAATCTGTGTTTCTATTTTAGATTTATAGTGTTATATATGCATTTTTGTCCATCTTTGAATCAAAATGTTTGCCCAAGGATAGAGAAGAAACTAAAGATAGTTAAGCTATGAAACATCCATGTTTGTTAAATGTCAAGGAGGAATAGGTCCTTTTGGTGGTTTGGTGAAAACATTTTTTAATTTGTTATGTAGTATTAAAGATATGTGTTCACACAAACTCAGGTCACTGAAACAATAGTTTAAAAAAATCCACAAAGAGTTATGCTTTGAGACTTACAGGTTTGTTAGATATTATGAAGCTCTGGGTAATTTTGGCAGTTTGGAGAAAAAAAATAATTTATTTAGCAGTCATTAATGATTGTTCACATATGCTCAGTTCACTGAAAAAATTAAGCTAAATACCGTATTTCATCAAATAGAAGCTACACTTGAATAAAAGATGCCCTCAAATACAAGCCTCAGCTTATAGTAAGGATTAAAGTCATGTCAAATAAAACACAATGGGTGTCACTCTGTGGTTCTTATCTCTAAAAATATGATCATTACTGTAGTTTTTTAAGCTGATTATTTTAGTTGATGTCTGTTTTACATATGTTGATATAAAGTAGAACAAGAACAATAAACTTGGCTAAATCCAGGATGTGTAATATTTTATTTTTAGCACTCAGAAATTTGATTTTGCAAACCAAGCTGATCTCAAATATAAGCTGTCCTTAAATACAAGCTACAGGTAAAAATACTAAATTGTAATAAAGTTACTCAAGGTAGTATTTAGAAATCTTCTTTTGTATAAAGATGTTTATTCTCCTCAGTCAGGGTAGTATGGCTCCCTCGTCTCTGTCCCTGTCAGTCCCCCCTCCCGCAACTCCCTCCCAGGACTCACTTGTTAGCCATGTTTCACAAAATGACCCTCATGGCCAGACCAGAAGGGGGAGGACCATTATTCCCCTGGAGACTCTTATTCATTTACTGTCAACAGGGGTCCTGGTGGTAGCACTAGTGAAGAGCTAGTGTGCAGAGCTTCATGTACGTTGGCCCACCACACATTATTTTTGCTTTTTCTCCCCTCCCAATACTTGTGGCACACACATTGATGATGCATGTGGAGGCACACACATTGCTGCATGCATGTGGAGGCACACACATTGCTGCATGCATGTGGAGGCATACACAATGCTGCATGCAGGTGGAGGCACACACATTGCTGCATGCATGTGGAGGCACACACATTGCTGCATGCATGTGGAGGCACACCCATTGTTGCATGCAGGTGGAGGCACACACATTGCTGCATGCATGTGGAGGCACACACAATGCTGCATGCATGTGGAGGCACACACATTGGTGCATGCATATGGAGGCACACACATTGGTGCATGCATGTGGAGGCACACACATTGGTGCATGCATGTGGAGGGCACACATTGGTGCATGCATGTGGAGGCGCACACATTGGTGCATGCATGTGGAGGTACATACATGCCACAGGGTCCTGCTGCTTCCTCCCTTTATGCCACTCCAGACCTGCACTACTGCCAGGCATCCACTTGGTGGCAGTTGTGCAATGGAGCTGGCAAGCCCTTCCTTCCCAGGAGAGGAGAGCCATTTGTCTGGCACTTGACCTTCTCCACCAGACCGACCCCCAGGAATATGAGGTCGCTTTCTATTTAGGGTCACTGGCATAGTGGGCAGTAGCTCTACCGCCACACTCCTGGATGACCTGTATTTAGATATCTTTAGTTAAAAAGTGAAATGTTTGCACAGGAATCACTTACAAACATTTTGGAAAATCTACCTGCTGCATGAATATTTTGAGCATCTACAGAATGGTTTTCAAAATATTCATGCCTACTATGCTTTCAAAATCTACATGCTGCATGGTGGTTTTCAAAGCTATCTGCTGCATGACCGTTCCAACATTTCCCAGTTTTCATGGTGGTTTTCAAAATGTACAGATGCACATTTACTTGGGGGGTCTAAAGGGGCTGAAGCCACTCCATTAGTAACCCATCATTCTTTAAACTAGGGTTGCCACCTGTCCTGGTTTCACGGGATCGTCCTGTTTTGAGGTCCCTGTCCCAGGAAATCTACTTGCCACCTGCCAGCTCAGTCCTTCTAGAATCGCTTGGCTACATGTTACTAGACAATATGCAGGCAGGCTGGCCACTGAACTACCACTCTGCTACTGCGTCTGTGGCACTGCCCAGACTAGCCATAGTAGCACTGAGCAGCGAGCCAATGAGTTTGTGTGTCTGTCAGGGAACTGTCTCCTTCATCACCGTCATCTTCTTCAATCAGTGCTGCAGCCTGCAGACCTTGGACCACTGCTTCCTCAAGAATGACAGCAAGCTGGTGGAGAAGCCGAGAAGGGCACTGGCTACATCTTGGAGTTCCAGTCAGGCAAGGTGGCCTTCAGGGACTGTCAGGGCAAATACCTGGCCCCTTTAGGACCCAGTGATACCTTGAAAGTGATCAAGATCTGCTTACCATCTCCCGCCCAGAACTCTCCCTATCTAAGGCCCTCGCTACTCTACCAAAATGTATGGACCTCTCTGGCCTCATGGTCAAGCAGAAAAAAAACTATCCTGGCCCCTCTAAACAAGGCATGCTCCAGGGACTGTCTGGGGGTTATAGAGATCACCTGGGCCCCACAGGATTTCTCGTACCTGCGAGTGACCATACCCAACAGATGCCATGATCCAGAGAATGCCAATTTCTTGCCCCCATCTCATCTATCTGGTGACTGAAGTTGAACGGTGGAGTAAGCTTAACCTCTCACTTTGCAGCAAGATAGAAGCCATCCGCATGTCTGCCCTTTTCAGAATCTCATATCTATTCAATAATCTTCCCATTCGATTATCTCCTCGACTTCCACTCCCCAGATAATCTTGTCTCTCTGTTGTTTTGGGAGGGCAAAGCCCCCTGCTGTGGAAAAGCTAAGCTATGGGCTCACTGGGCTACTGGAGGTATGGGACTGCCATGGCTTCAGGGCTACCAATGGTCTTAACTGGCCACTGAAGCGACCAAATGGTTTGGCCCCTCTCCATCTCCTCCCATCTGGGTCAGTCTTGGAGTAGCATTTGGCTCAGGATATTCCACTCTGGTCTTTGCTTTCTCCCACTCCTCCTCCAGCTCCTTGGGCCACCCTTATCATGTTGGAGACTGGGAGATCCAGGAGAAGATGTATGGCTATCTCTCGTACACAGCACAGGGCTTGGTGTCCTCTGCTGGATTATACCCCTCTGGCACAATAAACAGGTATCCATCACCAGACATCTGGTTTATTGACCTGGCTGGACCACCTGTGGTATCAGGATTCTCAAAGACCTCTATATGCCCAGGACCATGGAACTGATGTCCTTTGAGCAATTGCAGGCACATTTTCAGATCCCTGTTAGGGACTTTTGGAAGTTCCTACAAATCCATAGCATGATCAGGGCATATCAAGCCCAATCGGCTGCTGATTCAAAGTGGATTTGGATGGGTTCTCTGCATAAGGCTGACTCGCAACAGGGCCTCACAGGTGGATTCTACAGAACCATGCGAAGTGCATAGCCAGACCCTACCGAGTCATGTAGGAAAACATGGAGTCCAACCTTGGGGTCTCACTCTCCCTTGACACATGGAGCTGCTGCCTCAAGTTGGCCCACACTACCTACAGGGATGTTGAAGGCCAGACTGTACAGTTGAAGATACTGCTTAGATGGTACAGGACCCCTACAGTTCTTCAGTCCATGGGTCTCCTTAGTCACTCCAACTGCTGGAGATATCAACAACCCTCTGCTCATCATTTGCACATATTCTGGCACTGCCCAATACTTACCCTCTTCTGGAATGCAGTCTTTGCGAAATGTACCAGGATGGTTGGTCACCCCATTAGACACCCAAATATGATGTTGCTCTTAGGTGACCCTGCCTCCCTAGATACAGTCTCACCCTCTTTGCAAAAGTGGGTCTTAGTGGCAGTGCTTGAGGTGAAATGAGCGATCCTAATGTACTGGAAGAAACCTCACCCCCCCTCCCCTCTCAGCTTGGAGGTCAACACTAGCACAGACAGCCACCCTTGAAAGGCTTTCATACTCCCAGCTGGAAAAGCTGGCTAAATATCAGAAAAAATGGGGTACCTACCTACAGTTGCACTTATGCTCTATACTCCCCTGCCACTGGCCAACCCTCCAACTTAAATGGATTGTCTTTTACTGGATTATCAGCCAGGGTGGTTCCCCCTCTGTGACACTGGAAGTACCTGTAGCAAAACCAAGTTATGGAGCACGACTGTTCTATGTTTTGTGTTGAAGAAATGTTTAGAATTCTAATAAGAACATCTTAAGATCTGTGTTCCCATGCTTCATGTATTTTGTCGTAGCGTCTTCATTCTTTCTTCTTCACTATACTTTCTTATTGCATTTGTAGTTCTATCCTGGTCTTCTAATGGGACCTGTTTTTGTACATGTTCGATCTGTATACATGTGTTGTTCTAGCGATGCTGGACTTTGGAATGGAATAACAATAAAATCTTAAATGTTAAAAAAAAAAAGTAGGCAAGAGCACCAAAGCTGGCAAGGAAGAGCTGTTCATGCCGGAGCAGAGCTACCCTCAGTTGGTGCTCAAGATAGGCAGTAACAGAAATGTATCCACCGAGCAAGGTAAGCATTAAAAGAAAAGCAACCCCCCATTCACTTTGCATCAAAATCCCCCATTCCAAAATTAAAATGCTATGTGGGTTGGGTGCATCACAATTTGCTAAGGTGCCTGTCTATGCAATGAACCTTACCAGGGAAGCAGTGCTAGGGGTTACTGGATCTTTGGCAACTTCTTGCCATCTGTGTTGGAATTGCTTAGCTTGTAGTATTTTCCCTGTCTGATTACAATTTATAGACCTCTGTGTGGGCAACCAGTTTCTTTAGATTTCAGTATCTATCGATACTGGGTGTGGTGTGGTGGGGAGACAGAAGGTTTCTGCTAAGGGGGAGGGTTTTTGCCAAATGTCTTGTCTTGTGTCTCTTCAGTTAGTGGTTTAATTATACTCATAACATGGGTTGCAAAAGCATCTAAGCTAACTGATCACATAACATCATGTGACCGTGGATTAAATCTCCTATTTAATCTACACTTTCCTAAGCGAGTCAGGCAAAGTGCTGTCAGGACTTGTTCCTGCTTCCCAAAGCAAAACAGAATGGCAGCCATTTAAAATCATGAAGCAGGAGACAGTATTATCCCTTGCAGTCTAAACCTTTCTATAGAAATTGGAATGAGGATTGATTAAAGTGCCTGCCTAGAGTTTCCCATTGAAACCACCACACAGCAAAATCCTATTATACTGAAATGTTTCCCATGCTTTATAGTGCGTTGTTAATTCTTGACCGCTCCTAGATGCCCCAGCTCCCCCACCCCAAACCACAAAAGCAGCCATATAAAATTGTGAGACAGTAAGGTAATGAAGGCAATACATACACTAAGCAGTTTCCTCCTTCTCCTTGCACTTGGCCCTGTGTGCAAGTCATGTTGTCAAAAATGCAAAACAGTAGACATTCAGCAGTTTTCACATACTGTACTTCCCATTTTTCCTGGAAAGTGCAGCTCACTATGAGGTAGAGAGAGAGAGAGAACGAGAGAGGGAGAGACCGAGCTGCTCCCAAACTCATCAGGACTCAACAGTAAGTGCCCACCATAGTGCTTTAGAGTGCCAAGAACAAATATGGAGAGTCAACGGGGAGAAAGAGAGAGAGAGAGAGAAAACACCACAAGCAGCTCACCCCGGTCCTGTCATTGAGAGTGCTGTGATCAGCTCACCACTTCTGCACCTTCGATGCAGCCCAAAGTACCAGGGTGGCAGCAGCTGGAGATCACCGTGAGTTAATTTTACTGACTGCTCTCTCTGTCTGTGTCTGAGCAGTGTATTTCAGTGCTTGCTCTGTCTGTCTGTCTCAGTCTCCCAAGCACCAGCTACACTGCAGAAAGAGAAATGAGCATGCTAAGTAACAGTGAGCTGAAAGTGTGCCCTCTGATGTGCTGTTAGGAGCATGTGTGTGTGGGGGGGGGGATCAAATGACAGCTTATTATCAAATGTTTCACTGCATGTTATGGGCAACAAATGTCAGAAATCATGTTAATACTATATTTCTAGCAAATGTGTGTGTTCATAACATATGTGACATGCATTTCTGGCAGGGGACTAGTTTTCATAGTTGCAGGATACAGTAAAATGTCTTGTGTTCGAACAGGAATAACACAATTTCTATTCATTTTTTGTTTTGTAATAAAGAACCCATGTTATAAGTGCAATAAACCACCCCAGGGTATGGGATTATATGGCAAGGCAAGGCAAGGCAAAATTTATTTAAAAGACGCCCAATCCCGGAGGCTCTGGGCACCGTACAAACAGAGAAAACAGCATCAAAGTAATATAAAACATCACAAATTTTTAGAGAATGAATAACTCAGCAAATAATTTCAAGTTCTTACTACAATTTATGATTTTATCCCATAAAAACTTGGGAAAGTAGGAGGACCTTCAGGCGAGTCTTAAATATATCTGCAGTGGGTGCTCCCCTGAACTCAGCTGGCAAGGAATTCCAAAGAATGGGAGCTGCAACACTGAAAGCTCTGTCTCCAGAAGATTTGAACCTCATTCTAGGGATGGCCAGGAGGCCTCCACTAGAAGAACGGAGAGGGCGGGTAGAGAGAGCAGGTACCAGAAGGTCCAACAGATAACCAGGGCCCTGCCCATGTAGGGCCTTATAGGTGAGAAGACCCACCTTAAAGAGGATTTAGTCCATGTCTTGGGTGCTGTGAGGGCACTTGGCCTGAAGCCTTATACCTCACAATGCATCAGAGGCATGGATTAAATCCTTATAACCCCCATACCCTGCCATGGGTTATTGCTTACTTCTAAACTGAGCTCCATGTGCTTCCAGCTCAAAAGGCATCTCCAGGAAGTGCTAGAATATTTTTATTTTTTTTGCTTGATAGGGAGGGGCTGAAGTTCATGGATGAGGGAATTCCAGAGTGAAGTGATTTGACTGTGTTTTCATCAGTGTAGGTAAAAGCTGTTTTGTTTTCTGTACCCCCCCACCTACCCACACAAACACATATACTCATACACAGACTTTTAACTAAGAATGAAAAAGAGATAATCTATTTTAGCACCTTTTTTCAAACCTCTGGGAAAATTGAAGGGTTGCTGGGCTACCATACTGCCCTTAATCTAAGTCCCTTACTGTTCCCATTACATGTGCCTCACATCACCTGACAGGCTTTATGCACTAAAACCTAGAGTTCTGGGGCCTAGCAGCCCCAGACCCCCAGCCTTTACATCAAAATCATTACCTTTTTAATGAAAATGTATTTGTATGGCATGCCAACTTCAAATTCAGCCCTCCATCTACATCACTACTAGATCTGCCCCTGATGTACTTCCTGCACAATAGTTTTCACAAAATAGAACTCCTACATGAAGGTTTTGAAAATATACCAGGTGTGGGATGGTTTTCAAAATCTGCCTGCTGAATGAAGGTTTTTAGGAAGTGTTTAAGTCCGGCATGACTTAAAACTTAAAGATAACTTGTTTATTACTTACATTTTAAGAGTAATACTTTACTGCTTGTAAGAGAGGTAGAATGAGACATACAATGACCCCATATTATGAAGGTTAGAACAGTTTTAGCAAGCACCCCACAAAGCTAACTGGACTCAGTGCATCGAGGCATGGTGGGGACGATATCTGAAGGGTTGCCTGGAATGGCACACAATGGATAGCGCTGATACATGGATTATACCACTGTGACTTTGCAAATGAGGCTGCACTGTTGCATGTAGGATGAAATGGTATAGTGAAAGACTCTTGTATATAGTAAAAAGCAAAAGTTGGGAAGACCTGTTTGTTGGGTCAATACGATGTGGTTCTGTCTCAATGTTTTTTGTCATGCTGTTATTTATAAAATAAAAATGTTTCCATATTAAGTTTGATGGTGTGTGCCCAGCCTTTGCTTTTGCTTTTTGCTGTGTCTAGCCTTTGACTGGAGCACCTTTAGGAGACCACATATGTGCTTCTTTTTCCTGCCCTATACAGTAACAGGTAGCTGAGGCAGCCCAAATTAATGTAAATGAAGCTCTAGTTTTATCAATGTGCACAGTGGTGTGTTGCCTTTGCCCTACAGCAGCACTGGTGCTGGTGACCCCCACTTCCACCGGGTAGATCCCTGTTAGTACAGAGCTATTTTGCAGATCCTGACCCTGGCAGTATAGTGGTTTCCCCACCCCCAATTCCTGAGAGTACAGTGCAATATTAAAGACCTGAACCCTGTCAGTCTAGTGAACATCTCTCCCTCACCCAGTCCCTGATAGTATTGTGGAACTGTGCTAAAGCCCATTGCCTGGCAGTCTAGTGGACCCACTTCCATTAATTGAACACTGTCAGTATTGTGGAACTGTATTAAGGCCCTTCTCTTGCAGTTTAGTGAACCCTCATTTCCTTACCTGATCCCGTTTGGTATTTTGGAACCATACAAAAGCCTTCCCGTGGCAGTCTATTGGACACACTTTGCCTAACCTGGTATTGTGGAAGTGTACTGATGCCCAATCCTGGCAGTCTAGTGTTTTCTCCTGATAGATTGCTGTCAGATCCTCAAGCCCTGGCTCACCAAATGAACACCCACCACCCAGCATTAGTTCAATTCCAAGACACCAAATTGGATGAGGGACAGGGTTTAGTAGACTGCCAGGAAAGGGCTTTAGTACTGTTCGACATTACCAGCAGGGATTGGGTGAGGTGGTGGGGTACACTAGATGGTCAGGGAAGAACATCAGTACAATTCAACACTACTGATAGGAAATGGGTGAGGGAGCGGATTCTGTTTGACTACTAGGGAAAGCAGAGATGGGTAGGGTTCCCATGTGGGGGGTTACTGTGGTTCTGTAAAATGCCTCCCACATTTGTACATGGACACATTTGTACCAAGCTGGTAATTGCCACATTTTGACAAGAAAATGGTCCCTTAGCACCATGCATGCCTTAAGAATATGGTATCTAGAACACCAGTTGCAGAATATGGGTCTCAGAAGTGATGGCAGTATTCCATTTCAGAAGGACTATCTCCCTTTGCTCCTGGGAGCCTGTTGCCGTGGTTCCATGTGATGATAGTGATTGAAAAACAGCAATTGCTATTATCACGCATGCATATCGCTGAAAAACATTTCAGCGATACACAACATTAGTGACCTGACTTCCGGAAAAATAAAAAGTGTTTTTGTGGGGGGCTGTGCCACCCTCCACTCACAGGGTGCTTTCCTCTGCAGCCCCCTTACTTGGCTTCTCAACTCCAGGAGGGTGCATGTCAAGAGGGGCATGAAATTCTGACATGGAACAAAAAAAAAAAAAAGAACAGCCGCAAGACCAGTATCATGACACAGGACCCAAAGCTAGTGCCTACTGCACTGAAGCCAGCCACCCTCACCACCACACCACAGGGCTGGCAGAATTGCAGCAGGCTCACCTCCCCTTCTAAACCTTCCCTCCTATCCCTCCCTTACAGCTCCCCATCCCTCTCCTTCCGGTCGCTCTAGGCACTATCCCATCACTACCGTTACAGGGTAGCTGATGATGATAGCACTATAAATGAGTCGCTGTTTCTACAGTCGCTCATTTATAATCACGATCATCATGGGCTACCATTTGCCATGAGGTGCTGTGGTAACAGAAACATAGAAACATAAATGTTGATGGCAGATAAGGACCCTTTGGCCCACCTAGTCTGCCCATGTTTCCCCTGCTTAAACTGTCACTGCAGACCCTACTTAATCTCTGGCTCCATCCCCCAATCCTCCTTCCCAGCTAAGATTCCCTTTTCCCTATCCCATTCATACTTGAAACCCACCACTGTTTTCACCCCCCCTACCTCTGCTGGAAGACAATGCATGGGACCCCCCCACTCTTTTAGTGAAGATGCACTTCCCATATCCCTCATAGAGTCCCCTACCCTTCCAGCTGCATTGCATGTCCCCTTGTTCTTATACATAGATACATAGACAGTGTCGGCAGATAAGGGCCTATGGCCCACCTAGTCTGCCCATTTGAGCTTGTAAGTTCAGTTTGTTTTCCTAGAAGTCTATTTCCCCTTACCCCTGACCTCTAGAATTCCTTTATGTCTATCCCATGCATTCTTAAATCCCGTGATTGTTTCAGCCCCCACCACTTCCTCTGGCAGGGTGTTCCACTTGTCCACCACCCGTTCCGTTCTTGTATACCTTCTCCTCTCAATAGTTACTCCTCTTCTTTACTTTGTTTAACCCTGTGAGGTAATTATAGGTCTCTATTATGCCACCCCCTTCCAGGGTGTATATATTGACATCCTCCTCAGTATCTCCTCATAGGGCTTCTGATGCAGCCCCTGCACCATTTTGGTTGCCCTTCTCTGGACAGCTTCCACCCTGTCCATGTTATTCATTAGATGTGGTCTCCAGAACTGGATAGAGTACTCCAGGTGGGGTCTCACCAATGATTTATACAGTAGCAACACTGTCTCCCTCTTCCTGCCAGTGATACCCCTCCCTATGCAAACCAGCATCCCCCAGTCCCCCATCATCCCTACCCACTATCTTGTCACATTGTCTCACCATCTTGGGATCCTCAGATATAAATACTCAAAGGTCCCTTTCTGTTTAATGACTGTTAATACCTCTTCCCCCATTTCATACTCCAGCTCCAGGTTTCTGTGTGTTCTGTGCATGATTTTTCACTTTTTGTATTGAAATCCAGCTGCCATATTCTTTACACACCTCAAGCTTTCTCATGTCTCTGCACATTTCTTTACCCTCTAAAGCATCCACTTTATTACCTAGTTTGGTGTCATCTGCAAAGAAGCAAACCTTCCCTTTCAGCTCATCTGCAATGTCACTTATAAAGACATTAAAGAGAACTTGTCCTAGTACTGAGCCTTGAGGTACCTACTGGTCATCCTCCCTTCCCCTGACTAAGTTCCATTAATCACCAACCTCTGTGCCTTATCCATCAATCAATTTCATACCCAGTTTACCACCTTAGGATCCCCCCTAAGCTTCCCAGTTTCATTTCGAGCCTTCTATGTGACACAGTGTCAAAGGGCTTGCTGAAGTCTGTGTTGACCATGTCCACCACCCCACCCTGATCTGTTTTGCTGGTCATTCAGATTGTTCAGGTTTACCTGACAAGACTGACCTCCCATGAATCCATGTTGTAGTAAAAAGTAAAAGTAAGTAAGTAAGTAAAATTTATTTTTAAAGCTTTTTCAATTATAGCGCTGTACAAATAAAACAATTAAAATACATACATATAACATAAACAACAACAGTAACAATATAATCACAATAAATCACTCTCCATATGCCTTTTAAAATAAATAAGTTTTAATTCTAACTTAAAACTCTCAACGGTCAGGCAGCTTAGTATCCGACAGAGTAGGAATTCCACAAGGTAGGGCAGCATAAGAAAATGCCTTTGCTCCAGAAGTTTTTAAGTGAACCCTAGGAACCTCTAGCAATCCCTCATGGCGGAGTGGAGTGAGCAAGAGAGACAGTAGGAATAAGGAGATCTTGAAGATACCATGTCCCTGTTCGTGTAGGGCTTTATAGGTCAGTAACCCGACCTTAAGGTGATCCGCAGTGAACGACAGCCAGTGCAGTCGGCGCAGCACAGGCGTAATATGACTTCTCATAGATGTCCCAGTCAAAAGCCTGGCTGCTGCGTTCTGCACAGCTGCAATGAGCGGATATCAACCCCGATAGCCCTAGGTAGAGGGCATTGCAGTAATCAAGGCAAGAAGTAACAAAGGCATGGACCAATGTCGGAAGGTCAGCCGGAGGAACTAGGTGTTTCACCAGAGTGATATTCCTAAGATGGTAAAAGGAGGACTTGACAGCGGTTGACACCTGAGATTTCAGGGTCAAACCATCGTCAATAATAACGCCCACGTTAAGCACCCGTCTGAGGGTGAGAGCTGGGCACCATCGATCCATACGCCCAAAGGAAGCCCAGCCCTACAACCCGCCTCAAGGCGACCTGGGTTCACCACCAACACCTCAGTCTTATCCAGGTTTAACCTTAGCCAGCTGGCACTCATCCAATCTTTGATCTCGGATAGACAGCTGTTAAGTATAGAGACTGTATCTTCCTGTCCGGGACTAAAAAGACAAATACAGCTGGGTGTCATCTGCATAGCAGTGAAAACCCAAGCTGTATTGCCTAATAATGTCTCCCAATGGCAGCATATAGACAGCGAACAACATGGGTGCTAGGATGGAGCCCTGCGAAACCCCACAGGGCAGGAGGACGGTATCAGAGGAATAAATTCCGGTGATAACCCTCTGTCTCCGCCCCGTGAGAAAAGATTGAAACCATTGCAGAACTGTACCAGACAGTCCACAATAGAACCGCAGGCATTCCAGAAGCACACCATGGTCCACAGTGTTGAATGCTGCAGAGAGATCAAGAAGGACTAGAATAGTACGAGCCTTTCGATCTCTCGCTATCAGGAGATCATTTAGAACCCGGACAAGGGCAGTCTCAGTACTATGTCTTTTCCTAAATCCCGATTGAAGAGTATCATAGATATTGTGATTTGTAATATGGTCATCCAGTTGCAGTGCAACCACCTTTTCAATAACCTTGCCCAAAAAGGGCAGGTTAGAAACAGGTCTGTAGTTAGCTGGGCAGTTCGGGTTCAATGAAGGTTTTTTAGGGGTGGTCGAACGACCGCCTCCTTTAGGGGATCAGGAAAGATCCCCTGCTCCAGAGATTTCCAAACAATTTCAGCAATGGTCATACAGATAGTATCTACGCAACTTAATAATAGAGGTGTAGGGCCCGGATCCAAACTACAACTGATTGGACGTACAGTCTGGACAGTCCTCACAATATCCATGAATTCTGGCTTACCATAGTCAAACCAGGTCACACAGGTGTTTGTTTCCCCCTGCTGATCACTGCAAACCCTTGAAGAGTGAGCCTGGCCGATATCCGACCTAATGCTGGCAATCTTATCAGCGAAAAACTGAGCAAGCTCATCACACTTTATTTGTGAAAAATCTCTTCCAGACTGTAGACAGAGTGGATTGCACAGTCTGTCAACTGTCCGAAAGAGTTGAGCTGGTCTGTTCCGCGCAGCAGCAGTCTCCCTGGACAGGAATTCTGCCTTTTTACGGGTTATTGCCAATTGATAGATAACATAATGATCCATCAATCTAAGTTTGTCAGCATCCAAGCAAGATTTCCGCCAGGCCCTCTCTAGCCTTCGCCCCACTCTCCTCAGTTTCTTCAAAGACTCATCAAACCATGGAGTCTTTGGGCGCTGAGTGAGAGGGTGAACATGAACAGGAGCAATTTGGTCCAAGGCCCTGCTCACTGCCTTATTATAGGCAAGAACAAGGTCCCCTGGACCCATGCTCTCACCTGAAACACCTGATAGGTCCAGTACCGCTAATAGGCCCTCTGGGTTTACTCCCCTTAAAGGGCGATACTGGACCATCTCCGTAGAGGCAGGCCTATTAGGGGTGCCCCAAAGCTGAATCTTATGGTGTGATGGTCTGTCCCACATTTGGTTCCACCCCAGATGTGTAACATCCAAATCCAGTAGGAAAACCAGGTCCAAAGAGTGTCCCCCTATATGGGTAGCAGAGGTAACTACCTGTGACATGCCCAACATAGACATAAGTTGGAGGAAGTTCTTTCCAAAGTGCAAGAGTTCATAATCGACCCAGGCATTGAAGTCACCCAGTGTTAACCATCAGAGAGACTCCAATGCCATGTCAACGATGAAACGATGAAGTCCGCGAGCTCCTTCA
Organism: Neoceratodus forsteri; assembly: GCA_016271365.2. Classification (NCBI taxonomy): domain Eukaryota; kingdom Metazoa; phylum Chordata; order Ceratodontiformes; family Ceratodontidae; genus Neoceratodus; species Neoceratodus forsteri. Next base: position 13,892,328 of record CM028130.1, read on the forward strand.
GGAATTCTCCACCATCGCCGGGTGGACGGTAGATGAGGAGAATCCTAAACTCTGCACCTGCTGCCAGGATACACTCAAAGATCTGGTGTTACCCACTAGCACCTCCACAAGACTCAGATCTGATCTAAAAGATGGCCACTCCCCGCCCCTCTGATCCAGTCTCGGACGGTGCATCACCGAAAACCAGCCGACAGCAGAGTCTAAAATAGGACCTGCATTCTCATCCAGCCAGGTCTCGGTGATACATGCCAGGTCAGATGTTGCAACAAGATCTGCAATAATAGCAGTTTTGTTCCTAATAGACCTGGCATTACATAACACTACCGCGAGTTGGATGGGTTTTGGAGAGGGCGCAGTATCTGCCCACAATCTGTGGAGCCCTGGGTATGGGAATCAGGCAAGAGGACCCTCTCTCGATCCATTTCGCCCCAGGGTGTCTCCTCGACCCAACTATCCCTATCTGCTCAACCCCTCAATCTCCACTCTGTCCCGCCCACCCATCCCTTAAACGCCTTCTCACTATTCCTGTACGGCAGTTATTAAAACATCACTAGACAACTGGGGGACAGTGAAAGGGATGGAGGTCCTGAGCAGAGTGGGAGAATAGCGCCTGACCATCTGAAACCCCATTAAACACATCTTTAACAACAAAATATCTAATAAACTAACTCATATAAAACACACCTATCAAACAAGCTCTCCTCTCTCTCTCACAAAGAGGAGGCAAAAACACACACAAAGCCAAAATAAATCCCAACTCAAAACTAACCCAGATAATACAATCAATAATCTTAAACAATAAAAAATATTAAACCTAAAACAGTTTTGTATTTTAAACACTGAAGCACCTCTCACGTGCAACAATGCAACAGATGTTATAAAATCTCCCAAAACTACCTCTCACATAGCAGGGGACCAAGTTACTAAATCAAGTCAATAGTTATACACATTAAAAATAAAATAAAATATATATCACTCTCACCACCCTTTGACCGGAAGTTCATAAGGAAACAGAGAAATCAGTTCTCAAACTATTCAGAACGGATGAAAGCCAAATGAATCCAAATAAAGATAATGTTTACACAAAAAGTCCAGTAGTAGGGATCCATATCCAAACCTAACAAAGGAGCCTGAAGGAGTCCACAAGTCCACCAGTGACTGTACTTCAGGGACCAAACTCCAGACAGTCAATTATCCAGGAAACAGGTAGATCAGAGCAGGATGTATTGCCTGAGACAGCAGTAACAGCAACCTTACCCAGTCAATGACCATGACTCACGACCATCCCACAAGTCAGCCCAAACAGCAGAATCCTGAGAAGGTCTAGAAGAAACCCTAGTCCCCCAGCTTCCTGGGGAGTAGATAGGCGACTCCTGCCAGTCGGAAACTGAGGCAGCTGGCCTTCCAGTACAGCGAGAAGAATGTGATGCAGAGAGCAGCCATAGCTACAACAACCTTACCCAGCTAGCGACCCGCGGCTACAAACGTCCCACAAGTCAGCCCAGACAGCAGAATCCCAGGGCAGTCTAGAAGAAGCCCTGGCTCCCCCTAGCTTTCTAGGGAGCAAACCGGGCGACTCCTGCCCAGTCAGAAACCGAGAGGCAGCTGACGCTTCTCGTAAAGTTCAAATAGCTTTGGGTCTTGTTAACCAATGGAATTCATATGCTGCACAATCCATTCCTTTAGAAACAACTCGATTAATATTCCCATTACTGATGTCACTGACCAGCCTATAGTTGCTAGCCTCCTCCCTGCTACTGCTTTTACAAAGGGGGACTACATCTGCCCACCTCCAGTCCACTGGAACCACTCTTATCCTGTAAGTTGTTGAATAGGGTTGTCAGAAGTACAGCCAGTACCTCACTGAGCTCCCTCAACATGATTGGGTGTACCCCATCATAGAAACATAGACTTTGATGGCAGATAAGGACCGCTCGGCCCACCTAGTCTGCCCATTTCCCTACCTAATGGATAAGCTGCAGATCCTAGTTAACCAACTGCCTATTTCTTCCTACCCCCACAAGAATTACCTTATGTCTGTCAAATGCATTCTTGATTTCCCACTGTTGTTGACCCCACAACCTCCTCAGGAAGGCCGTTCCATTTGTCTACTAACCTCTCTGTGAAAAAATACTTCCTCACATTACCCCTGAGCCATCTCCCCTCTATCTTCAAATTGTGTCCCCTTGTTTTTGCACCTCTCTTTTTTCTGAAAGATGCTACCCTCTTGGACTTTGTTAATTCCCTTAAGGTACTTAAAAGTTTCTATCATGCCCCCACCTTTCCTCAAGGGTATACATAATAAACTGCTTTAGTCTCTCATTGTATGGTTTCTGTTGCAGACCTTGCACTATTTTGGTTGCCCTCCTCTGGACTGTCTCCATCCTGTCTATGTCCTTGTGGAGATGGGGTCTCCAGAACTGCATGCAGTACTCCAGATGGGGTCTCACCAACTGTCTGTACTGAGGGATAGCAACTTCCTGTTTTCTACTGGTGATGCTTCTCCCTATACATCCCAGTGTCCCCCCAGCCATCCCTACTGCCTTCTCATATTGCTTGCTAACCTTTAGATCATCTGATATGATTACCCCGATCCCTTTCCATTTTTGTTCTTGATACTACCTCCCCCCATTGTGTACACTTCACCTGGGTTCTTGTTTCCCAGGTGCATTACTTTGCACTTCTTTACATTGAATCCAAGCTGCCATATGTCTGACCATTCCTCCAACCTTGCCAAGTCAGTTTCTCATCCTTTCCACTCCCCCCACCCCGTGTATCATCTCTGCTGCAGATCGTTGTGTCATCTACAACAGAGACATACTTTTCCTTCCAGTCCAGCTGCAATGTCACCTATAAAGATACTAAAAAGGACCGGACGTAGTACTGAACCCTGTGGTACCCCACTAGTTACCCCCCTTTCTTCACAGTGGACTCCGTTTACTAGTACCTTCCGTGTCCTGTTGACCAGCCAATGTTTTATCCAGACTACTACCCTGGGACCCACTCCAAGGCTGGTTAATTTGATTATTAATCTTTTGTGTGGGACTGTGTCAAATGCCTTGCTAAAGTCCAGGTAGGCCATGTCCACAGCCCCTCCCTGGTCTACTACATTGGTCACCCTGTCAAAGAAATCAATTAGATTCATCTGACATAACCTTACCGCTGTGAATCCATGCTGCCTTGGGTCCTGTGCCCCACTGGCCTCTAGGTTCTCACCAATTCTTTCCTTCAGAATCGATTCCATTATTTTCCCTACCACTGAGCTCAAACTGACAGGTCTGTAGAGTCCTGCCTCTGTCTTGCTCCACTTTTGTGAAGGGAATCACATCCACCCTCCTCCAGTTTACAGGTACCACAACATCCTCCCATGATTTCTTAAAAGTCTAGCCAGTGGTGTCACTATTTCTCCCTTAATTTTTTAGAATTCTGGGCGAATCCTGTCAGGCTCCATTGTGTTGTCCACCTTCAGTTTTAGAGTTCTTTCAGAACCCTTTCTTCTGTGAAAGGACAGGGATTGACCCCCCTATACAGAGTTCTTCTATTGATTGGATCAGGTACTTCTCCCTGCTCTTCTTTTGTGAATACTGAGCTGAAGTATTCATTCTGTATCCCGGCTTTTTCACTGTGCTTCTCTACCCACCCACTGTTCACTTTCTATAGCCTCACTATCCCTCTTTTGTCTTTCTACACTCCCTTATGTACCAATAAAATTTTTATCCCCCTTCTTAACAGAGTTGGCTATCTTCCTCAATTTGGGCCTTTGCTATTCTGACTGACTTCCTGCTTCCTTCTACTTTAACTGGTACGGTTCTCTGTCCTGCTCCTTCTGTGTTTCCTTATACTTCCTAAATGCTATCTTTTTCTCCCTAACTTTTCCCATTACCTCTTTTGAGAACCACAGTGTTTTTTTTCTTTCATTTTGATTTGTTTATTTGCTTCACACAAAGGCTTGTTGCCTCTGTGTGTGCAGTATTGATGCCTCTCCATTGTTGCTCCACCCCTCCTTTTTGCCTGTTTGGTAGTGCTTTTCTGAGGAACTCTTCCATTTTGACAAAGTCAGCCCTCCTGAAGTCCAGTACCCTCACTTTTGTATGGCTTGACTCTGCAGCTGAGTTTTTCGTGAACCACACGATGATGGTGGTCACTTGTTCCCAGATGGCTACCCACGTCTAGATCTGAGATCCTTTCTCTGTCCCCATTTGATAGTACCAGGACTAAGATTGAGCCCTCCTGAGTTGGTTCCAACACTAGCTATCTGAGGCATGCTCCATGTAGGGCATCGAGAATGACCCTGCTCTTGGATGTGGCTGCAGCAAAGGTGTTCCAGTTAACATCTGGCATATTCAGGTCCCCATCAACAATATCTCGGCCGGCTCGTCGGGCGCCCAGCGAGTTATAGTTCCGCTTGGCCTTGGCGACCGAGGTTCGGGAATGGACCGAGTCGTCAGGAGGGCGGCCGGGGAGAAGGATCGGCGTCCATGGGACTGCTCTCCTTCTCTGGGGGAGGATGGGGGTAGCATCTGGGGTGATGGGGACTCCTAAGCGGAGGCCAGGGCACCCATGCTGCCGCGCTCAAAGATTGTAGGAGGCGGGGCGGACACTGGGCGTCATTGCATCAGCCCGCCTCCCGGAAAGAGGAAAATGGGCGGCTGCAGCCACCCTCCATGAAGCCCGCCGCAGCTTTGATTAGCCCCCCCAGGCCAGTCCTCCGACCAATTACGGTCTCTGCGGGATGTCTCGCCCTCTCCATCCTGCAGCCCCACCGTGGGCGGTAAGCCACGGGGTATCGGAGGACCCGAGGCCGATGTGGGGGGGTGGAAGCCGTCGGCCCGTGACCGGGCTGAACATTGGGTGGCCGGCAGCTAGGAAGGTGAAAAAAAAAAAAAAAACAATATCTCCCCTTTCTCTGCCATCCTAAGGATACCTTCTGTTATTTCTTGTCCATTTCCTACCCTGAGATGACAGTCTGTATACAACCCCTGTGTGAATTGTGATGCCATTTCCAGTCTCCAGGGTGACCCACAGTGCCTTCTTGCCTCCCTAGTTACCCTTTTGTTCCATTGCTTTGATCTCCTCCCTTACATAGAGAGCTTCATCTGCTCCTCTTTTACTCTCCCTGTCTATCCTGTAGATCGTGTACCCTGGTATGTTGACATCCCAGTCATGGTTCTCTGTGTACTATGTTTCTGTGACTGCCACAATATCCAGGCATCCCTCTTCCATCAAGGCCACCAGTTCAGGGAGCTTGTTACCTTGACTGCAGGCATTGGTACTCATTAGCCTCCATGTATTGATGGCCTTACTCCATTTTACCCCATCACTGTCCTTACTTCCTTTGCCTTTTTCTCCATTTACACATGTCCTTCTCCCTATCGACGTCGCTACCTTGGTGTTTACCTCACTAACTACCCTGATTTTTGGGAGAGGGAGGCTAGGATTTCCCTGCTTCTTTTCTATGCCTCCCCAATTGGCTAGTTTAAATGCTTGCCAATGAAGCATTTAAACCTGTCACCTAGGATCCTGGTTCCCTTCCTAAACAGATACAGACCATCATGCCGGTATAGGCCTGTATCCCTCCAGGTGAACCCCCAGTCCCCAATGAAGCCAGAACCCTGAGTTCTGCATCATTTTTTCAACCATTGATTGTATCCCATGGTGCAAGAGCACCCTAGCCTCATGCATGCCAAAGACAGGCAGCACCTCTAAGAAGGTTACCATGCATGCTTCTTTCTAAGGCCCCTCTACAACTCTACAAACTCCTCCTCCACTGTTCTGATCCTTTTCCCAGCCAGGTCATTTGTCTCTAAGTGGACAATGACATCCAGCTCCCTCCCCCGTGCAGCTGCTCCTGCGATCCTGAGGATTCGCTCCCTGTCCCTCCAAGCCATGGCACCAGGCAGGCACCTTACCACCCTCTCCCTTCCCCTCTCTCCCCCAGTTCTACCCACTATCGGTGGAGTCCCCCCACCAGGAGTTGTTTTCTTCCCCTGTGGGGTCCCATGTCACCCTCTTGTGGGTCTCCTTTGTGGAGGTCCCCAGCATCCTTCTTGGTCTCCAATTCAGGTGCCTCTATAGAGGAATCACACTCTGCCAGAATGGCATATGAATTGTGGAGAGGAACACCTGGAGAGATGTGCCTCTTTCCACCATCCTCATCCTCCCTGAACCCACTGTGGTCCAACTGCCCCTCTTTCTTGGCAAACTCTGAGTCAGCAGCAGTGGTCCTGGTGGTCTCTGGGTGGGAGTGGAGGTCCCCCAAATCCTGGCCAACTCAGCCTGGAGATAAGCAACCTTTTCCCTCAGCCCAGAGAGCTGTCTGCAGATGAGGCAACACTGCATTCTCCAGAATGTCTGCCGGAAGCCTGCTGCTGTATAGCTGCTGCACTGCACCACTCCTATCATGTCTTATTTGTGGTCCCTTAACTGTTGTTTTGTATACTTACTCTTTCCTCTCTCTGTTTATTATTATTTTTTTCTCCATACTTTCCTACTGCCTCCATGCCCTTAAAGCTCTTGATCTTCCTGTTCTGGGACAGGAAGTTCCTATATTCCTCAGTAGTCTCCTTCTTACTTTCTCAGAGTCAGTCCTTCAGCAGCTGCGAGGAGGTTGGAGAGCTTCTCTTTTCCTTCTAGGATGGTGAGTGTTTTGTGCCTATGTGATCACTTCCTGCCTGGTTCCAAACTGGAAGTTCCTGCTGTCAGTCAAATCCTGTGCCTAGAAAAGTAGAACTGGCTAAGGGTTGGGGGGTGGAGGGAAGGGAAGGAGGGCAGTATAGTCCAAACAGAGTAGTATAGTTCTAACAGCACCTCCTTCCTCTTGCTGCTCTCTGCCACAAGCTATCTAAGGCAGTTTTTAAATCCCAAACACCTGGCTTCCTTCTGCTGAAGCCACTCCCCATAATTCACTGTTTCCTTCTATACCTAGCTAACTGCACAGATAACAATTTATTTCATCCAACTCAGACAAACACACTCTTTTTTTGTTTATTTGTTTGTTTTAACCCTAAATTGAAGGTCCCAGTAGTAGAGTTCTAGTTATTTAGTCCAAGTAGAGTAGTATAGTTCTAACAGCACCTCCTTCCTCTTGCTGTTCTTCTGATCTCAGTTAGCCCCATTACTGTCTACTTCCAGATTTGTAAATACTTTCAGGACTACTTCTTCTGTGAATGGACTTGTATCTACCTTTCTTCTCCCAGTGTTTCTGCTGCTTTTATTTGGTCCATCCGCTTCCTCTTCAACCGTGAAAACTGAACAGAAGTATCTTTTCATGATATCTGCTTCTTTCCTAATTCTCCTAGGCACAGTCCCCCCCTGACTTTTCTAACCTCACAATTCCTATCCTAGTCTTTCTCTTTTCACTTACAAACCTACATGAGTTGTTATATTCTTGAATTACCCATTTGGCTATCCGTTCCTCACTTTGCACCTTTGTACTCATCAGCACTTTTCCTGCTTCTCCTAATACATCTCCCTATTATCTTCCCTCTACATCTCTTTGTATCTCCTGAATGCTACCTTTTCAGCCTTAACTCTTTCAGCCTACTCCCTTGAGAGCCACAGAGGTCTCTTCATCCTTCTGTTTTTACTCACTTCTTTTGCATAGAGGTTTGTTGCCTTAACTGTGTTAACCCTTAACATGGCCTTCTGTTCCTCTCACCCCAGGCTATTTCCCTCTACTAGGTCATCTGAGGCATTCACCTATTTTTAAAAAAATCTGCTCTCCTGAAGTCCAGAACCCTTGCCTATCTGTGGTTTGCTTGCACAGCTTTCCTTATGCTGATCCACACTGTATGGTGATCAATGGCCCCGTTTGGCCTTTCACTGAATTCCAGTACCCTCACTTTTGTATGGCTTGACTCTGTAGCTTAGTTTATTGTGAACCACACTGTTTGGTGGTCACTTGTTCCCAGATGGCTACCCACTTCTAGATCTGAGATCCTCTCACTGTCTCCATTTGAGAGTATGAGGTCTATGAGTGCTCCCTCATGAGTGGGTTCCAAAACTAGCTGTCTGAGGCATGCTACCTCTAGGACATAGAGAATGGCCCTGCTCTTGAATGTGGCTGCAGCAAATGTGCTCCAGTTAACATCTGGCATATTCAGATCTCCCATCAACAGTATCCCCCCTTTCTCTGCCATCCTAAGAATGCCTTCTATCATTATCCTTGCCCATTCCTCTCCTGATATGGGGTCTGCATACAACCAGTCTTCTTTAGCGTCTTTATAGGTGGCATTTCAGAAGGTCTGGAAGGAAAGGTATGCCTCTTTGCGGATGACACAAAGATCTGTAACAGAGTTGATACACAAGGGGGTAGAAAGGATGAGAAGGACTTGGCAAGGTTGGAGGAATGGTCAGACATATGGCAACTTAGATTCAATGCAAAGAAGTGCAAAGTAATGCACCTGGAAATAAAAATCCAGGAGAAGAGTACACAATAGCAGGGGAGGTACTAACAACAACAATAATGGAAAGGGATCTGGGTGTAGTCATATCAGATGACCTAAAGGTGGGTATGCAATGTGAGAAGTCAGTAGGGAAAGCCAGGGGATGCTGGGATGCATAGGGAGGGGCATCACAAGTAGAAAAAGGAAAGTGGTTATCCCTCTATACAGACAGTTGGTGAGACCCCATCTGGAGTACTGCGTGCAGTTTTGGAGACCTCATCTATGCAAGGACATAGACAGGATGGAAGCAGTCCAGAGGAGGGCAACTAAAATGGTGCAGGTCTACATCAGAAACCATATGAAGAGAGACTGAGAGGCTTAATATGTATACTCTTGATGAAAGGAGGGACAGGGGTACATGATAGAAACTTTCCAAGTACCTCAAGGAATCAACAAAGTCCAGGAGGGTAGCATCTTTCAGAAAAAGAGATGTGTAAGAACAAGGGGCACAATGTAAAGTTAGAGGGGACGGCTTAAAATGTGAGGAAATTCTTTTCACAGAGAGTGGTGGATGCATGGAACCGCCTTCCTGGAGAGGTTGTGGGGTCTAAAACAGTGGAGGAATTCAAACATGCATGGGACAGACATAAGGCAATTATAGTGGGGGTTGCAGGAAATAGGCTGTTGGTTAACTAGAATCTGCAGCTTATCCAGTAGGTAGGGAAATGGGCAGACTGGGTGGGCCAAGTGGTCCTTATCTGCTGTCAAAGTCTATGTTTCTAGTGGGGTACCACAGAGTTCAGTATTAGGACGGTCCTCTTCAATGTCTTTATAAGCGACATTGCAGAAGGACTGGAAGAAAAATATGTCTTTGCAGATGACACAAAGATCTGCAATAGGGTTGATACACAAGGTGGGGTGGAAAGGATGAGAAGGGACTTGGCAAGGTTGGAGGAATGGTCAAGTATGGCAGCTTAGATTCAATGCTAAGAAGAGCAAAGTAATGCACCTGGGAAACAAAAACCCAGGGAAGATTACACAATGGGGGAGATACTAACAACAACAAAATGGAATGGGACCTGGGGTAGTCATATCAGATGACCTAAAGGTGGGCAAGTAATGTGACAGGGCAGCATGGAGGGCTGGGGGGATACTGGGATGCATAGGGAGAGGCATCACCAGTAGAAAACAAAAAGTTATTATCCCTCTGTACAGACAGCTGGTGAGACCCCATCTGAGTACTGCATGCAGTTCTGGAGACCCAATCTCTGCAAGGATATAGACAGGATGGAGGCTGTCCAGAGGAGGGTAACTAAAATGGTGCAGGGTCAGCACCAGAAGACATATGAAGAGAGACTTAAGGAGCTTAATATGTATAGCCTCGAGGAAAGGAGGAGAAGGGACATGATAGAAACTTTCAAGTATCTCAAGGGAATCAACAAAGTCCAAGAGGGTAGCATCTTTCAAAAAGAGGTGTGCAAGAACAAGGGCACAATTTGAAGATAGAAGGGGGGCGGCTCAGAGATAATTTAAGTAAATATTTTTTCACAGAGAGGTTGTGGATGCATGAAACGCCTCGGAGGAGGTTGTGGAGTCAAAAACAGTGGTGGAATTCAAGCATGCATGGGACAGTCATAAGGCAATTCTAGAGGTGGGGGTAGGAAAAGTAGGCTGCTGGCTAACTAGGATCTGCAGCTTATCCAATAGGTAGGGAAATGGAGCAGACTGGGTGGGCCAAGCGGTCCCTATCTGCCAGTCAAAATCTATGTTTCTATATAACCCCTGTGTGGATTGTGGTGCCATTTCCAGTCTCTAAGGTGACCCACAGTGCCTTCTCTCCTCCCTGTTTACTCTTTTGTTCAGTTGCTTTTATCCCTTCCCTTACATAGAGAGGTACTCCTCCCCCTCTTCTTCCCTCCCTGTTTCTCCTGTAGGTTGTGTACCCTGGTAAGTTAACATCCCAGTCATGGTTCTCTGTGTACCAGGTTTCTGTGACTGCTACGATATCCAGGGATCCCTCTTCCATCAAGGCCACCAGTTTAGGGAGCTTGTTGCCCAGACTACGGGCATTGGTACTCATTACCCTCCATTTCCTGATGGCCTTACCCCTTTTTGCCCCATCCCTGTCCTTATTGCCTTTGTCACTTTCTCCATTTACCCCTGCCCTTCTCCCTATCAACATCTTTATCTTGGTGTTTACTTCACTTACTACCCTGATTATTTTTTTTGGGGGGGTCTAGGATGTGTGCCATGGGATCTTTAACATCCATCTGAGCTACCACCAATCCAGGCAGATGGGACCTCGGTTTAACATCTCATCTGAAAGACGGCACCTCAGAAGTGCATCCCCCATGCTGCACTTCAGTGTCAGTATTGGGATATTAACCCAAGTGCCAGGTGTGGGAACTGAACCCATAGCCCTCTGATCTCCCAGCCTCAGAGGCAAGTGTGCTACCTACTGAGCCACTAACACTGGTCTGCTGAGATATGTAGCCTTCCTTGAGGCCCTGTTCCCCTACCTCTGATGCTGTCATACCCAGCAAGCACTTCACCCAAACACCGCCTACCCGATCCCCCATTTAATTCCTTTTACAATCAAGTCACAAGTGAGGAGGACCAAGCCCCATGCTGCTTTTGGTTATTATTTATTCCCTTTTCCTTACTCCTAGTTCTAGGCATCCTTTTTGCCTCCCTTTTCTCTTCATCTCCCTTGATTCCCTCCTCAACCTGAGCCCAGCTATCCCTGAGTTACTCCTGCCTTGCACTCCCACTTGTGTTGTCTGCTTCACTACTCCTCTTTGCCTCTCTAACATCTGTCACTATCCCCCACCCTATCCCCCCACCCTTGTCCTTCTGTTGCCAGTGCTGCCTCATATTTTCTCTTTGAATTGGTAACCTTCTCATTCACCTCCTCTGTTTTACCCTCTTGGCACTTTCTATCTTGAGCCTCTCCTTGACCTCCTGGCTTCCATTGAACTTCCCCCTCTCCCTTAACCTCCTTTACACTACCTCTCTTTTCCTCCTGTAAACTCAGAATCCCTTCCACACTCAGTTCTATCTCTTCCTGTATTGCTGCCCCTTCCCCCCATGTTCCCATTTCTCTCTCTTCCATTCTGTTTATCCCCTTTTCCTGGGCCATGCCTGTTGCTCCCACTGATACTTTTAGCACTCGCTCCCCAAGTTTGCCTGCTAGAGCAGTGTGCATGTTGGACACTGTAATACCTTTCCCATCTTGTGGCTTCCTACCTCCTACTGCTGAGATATGTAGCCTTCCTTGAGTCCCCCTTCCCCTAGTCTTTACTTCTTGACAGGTATATCTCTCCTCACCTCACCTCCTTGTCTTGGACCTTTTCCTCCCTACCCCCCTTCCATCCAGCTCAAAGTCTCCATGTTCCCAGCCAGTCCATGTTGTGTATCTATGCTCATTTATGTTGGCCCTTATGACCGCTGTGCCCCTAACTCCTGTCCTGGCACCTCCCCCCAGTGTGGCCTGCTCCCTCCACCTCTTGTCCTTTCTGTCATCCTGTCTCCTGTCCCCTACCCATTTACCTTCTGTATTTCTCCTTTCCAGTACCTTATTGACCAAGAAATTTCCCTTTTTAGCCATGATAGCTCAGCCTCTAACCTCCCTAGACTTTGACAAACTGGGCAATTCCCCAGCCTCCACAGAGTGCTCATGAATATGTCTACTCCCATTGTTGCACCTCATAGTCCTCCTTCCTCCATGTCCCTACCCCCTCCTCCACTGGCCCACCCTCCCTTATGCCCACAGACCCTTCCCCGGTGTGCCCTTGTGCTCTGCCCCCTCATCCAACTTCCTCAGTCTCTCTCACTGATTCATTTCCCCTCTCTCCATGCCTCTCTTGCTCTATGCAATCAAGTAGAAATAAAACCTTCAGAAAACGGTCTGTGTTCAAACCCTTCACCCTGTGTAATCAGCTCAATCTCTTAATACTCTAAATTATATTTGCACAACCTTTATGATGACTATTTTGCTACACAAACAGTTTACCTACTGTCCCTCTTTCCTACTTAGCCATCTTTCCACATTAATTAATTAGTCACACCAAAACAGTTTCCCCAGTCCAAGATTTGCTTGCAGATATGAACAGACTCCTTTCTGCATTAAGTCCGTCCAAACAAAAAGAAGCTTATTATGGGAGATTAAGCTGCACTTCCTTTCAAACACTTCTAACTATTCAAAGCAGTCTACTACAACATTTGAAGGAAATCATTAGACAACTCAAGAGATGATACAACCCCCAACACAGGTACAGTACTGCATGTTTAAATCAGAGTCACAGTTGATTAATTCATTTAGAATGATGTCACAGTTCATTTACCAGTCCTTCAGAGTCTTGTTTTGTTGTATTCTGGCCCACTGCTTGCTAAAACTAAAAAAAGTACACAGTTCATTAACCAGTACCTCAGAGCTACATTTTATTGAATTTCAGCCCACTGCCTGCTACAAATAAAAAGTATAGATTACCAGAGCCACAATACCTTGTTTCCAGTAGAATACACACCCAGCTGACTGAGGTCTTATGTCTTGTCCCTGTGTGTGGCTGGCATCCCTCTTTTAAAGCCCAGCCACTCCCTTGAAGCTGGTGCCCCTGTTGATGACTGGCTCCTCCAGGAGGCCTCTCCTTACTGGTGATTGGCCCATCTGCTGAGCTTCTGTCTGGCTGCTGAGCAACCACTGATGTGGTGTGGCCCCTCTTCTAATTCTTGGCTCCAGCCACAGACTCAGGAACATCCTCCCTGACTCCTGGAAGCTGCTGATGTGGCCCACAACCCACCACAATGCAGCTACAGCCACCAATGGCACCTGTGCCATGAATGTGGCACCCCCAGTTCAAGCCCACAGCTCTTCTGTGTCTTGTCACAGTCAGTTTCAGTTCTAGTCACTGTACTGTTGAAATGGCATTAATTAAATAGGAGAATGTTTAAAGAAATACAATTAAGTTAATTAATGATAAGGAAAATGTAAACTATGCCAATGGATAACCAGAAGTCAATGTCTTTTGTTGATGAGAAGATCAATCTGGTGTGATGTGATTACTGTCTTCAAAACAGTTAAGGGGATTGCTCCTCCTGATCAAATCAAAATCTTACTAGTAGCTGGCCCAGTGGTGCTGAGAGTTGAAGTGCTTGATACCACACCTCACTCCATGCTGGCAACCCATGCTTGGGAATGAGCACTGGTTACCAGGGGTCAGCTGAGGGATTGAGCATCTGAGGGTCACTCTTTTCTCCTGGGGAGGAGGGCTGCTTGTTCTGCTGAATGACTCCCACCAGTTGTATGCCTGGTGGTAGTGTGGGTTGGGAGTGGCAGAAGTGTGTGGCTGTGTGGGGCACTGCTTATGCATATTTCTCCATGTGCACATGCTGACATGTACAGCCCAGCAAGGAAAATCAAGAAATAAAAGAGGGGGGACATTGCAGTAGGACAGGCATCTGTGATTCTCTGCCCACCGAGTCTCATCTACCTCACCACCAGGACAGGTCCTGGGGAGGTGATGGATGATGAGGTCCATGGAGTAGGGTTAAAGGGAGTCCAAGCCTGCCCAGATCAGAGGAGAATAAACTACATCTATAAAAATCCTTAACATTTTAAATGATGCAAGAACTTAATGTCATGGGGTTTTAATAATGGGTGGAAAATTAAGAAAAGCATTTGGAAGAATCATTTTTGATAGTAGGGTGCAAGCAGGGAATAGACATCCATCTAAGGACGTGTCAGTAGAAATGCTGAAGATACTGAATCTAAGACTAAAGAGATGCCTGTAGGAAATGGGTCTGGATGTAAATGCAAACTTGGAGGGTGGAAGAACTTGCTGCACCACTGGTGATCTTTCTTTCTTTCTATTTCATTTTATTCTGTTCTACATGTAATAACTTAAAGAGATTTACTTCTAGTTGCAAAGGTATTGTGGACATCAGTAGAACTCAGTTACTCAGAGTTTCAACCCCTTCATTTTTAGGGCTGCAGTGGACAGAGCCCTGCAGAGCTCCTGCTGTGGAAAAGCAGGCAGTGTGACCCAACAACTTGATAAAGTGTCAACACAGATGCCTCCGCTGCAGGAAAGCACTCCGCTCAGCTGTCAGAAATGGCACTTGCACCACACTACTTTTAAGGGTAGAGAAGTGGTTAGTATGCAGCTGCAATGGGGAAATGGCCAGTGCAAAAGAACTGGGAGAGGATCACTGAAGGATCGCAACATTTGCCTGTACATCTGCTGCTAGCAAACGACAGCTGTTTCCATTGTGTGCACTCTTGCTCTCTCTGCCTCCCTCTGTCAGGTTATCAGCTCCTGTAACAAATATGGTGCTACTGAAATGGTTACCCACCCGATAGTGACATTTCGCCAGCGAGGTCCCCCACAGTTACTACAGAACCATTCTGCTGTGGGAACCTGCTGGAACCTGGCGCTGTCTGTCGGGGTCCTGTACCCCCAATCAGCTCTGACTCAGGTTGATAATCCTAACATGGGGGTGTGGCGGTGCAACCCCTGCGTGGGGTTTTCGAGGCAAAGCCAGTGGGAACTGGCAGCCGACTGCACAATGTGGTCGACCTGCCGGTTTCGCTGATGGGGTGTTCAACAAATATTCAAATATTTTGTCGAGCACCCGTCGTGGATCTCTACTGAAACACATGTACATTTTTTAACACCAGTCAGTTTGTGAGCAGAGGTTGCTGGAAAATTGCTCAGTGTTTGTGTATTCATAAACATGATATTGAGGTCCGGTCTGACCGAACAATGTAACTGTGTTTGAATGAATGACTAGTAATCAGCACCACACTATTTTTATGGGTGAAGAAAGGTTAGTATGCTGCTACAGTGGGGAAAGGACCAGTGCAACAGAACTGGGAGAGGATCACTGAAGAATTGCAACATTTGCCTCAGCATCTGCTGCCAGCAAAAGCCAGCTGTCCCAATTGCATGCCACTCTCACTCTCTCTGCCTCACTCTCTCACGGGTTACCAGCTCCTATAATAAATGGGGTGCTACTGAAACAGATACATTTTTTTCAACACCAGTCAGTTTGTGGCTAGATGCTGCTGGCAAAACAGCTCAGTGTTTGTATATTCACAGATAACATTGTAGGTCCAGTCCAGCCTTAACAATGTAACTTTGTTTAAGTTAATTAATCCTAATCTTAAAATCCAGCATTTCATTTGTCCACTACACATATGCATTACCTCATAATAAGACTGCTGTATTTTGTTATTTTTTCAAGAATAATATGTTGTTTCACACTATGTCACTGTGATGTTGTTTGTATCTGGTTAAAACTATGCAATAAAATTGTTAAATAAAAAAACCCTACAAATTGCTGCAAATTGTAATGAGAAAGAAATGAAATGGTATGGCTTATTGCTGACTTGGTTTGCTGGCCAAGGCACCTAGCTTCACCTGAGCTCTTTCCTTCTAGATTGCTTGAAAGGACAGAGCAGAGAACCTTACCAGAGCAAGGGAAACAATTAAGACTTATTTTGCTTAAGCAGATTTACTCTGTGTTGTTATTTTTATTTTGTACTCACAGGAATTGCTACTGTTTGTTGCTAACATTTCATTGCTTTATTTTTCTCTGATTCAAATTGTTGTTGCTGGTATACCTTCTTCTGCATTATTACAAGGTGTGCCTACAGGTGTGTGCTAACAGATTACTGCTGTAATCTTTTGATTCAAATTGTCTTTTGAAAGGTATATCTTCTGTTACTGCTTTATTTTTCTCTGTAGCAAAGTGTTTCTTACAGAGTATATCTTCTCTGAAATTATTACAGGTGGTGCTTACATTTTTGTGACTTTTTTATCATTAGGCTAAGCAAAATTACTGTTTGACATTGTTTTATTTTTTTTTTTTGTTGAAAAGATTTGTTGTCTCAGAGGTGTTTCAGTCTCCTTCTCACATTGAAGGAGCTAATTGCTTTCCTCCCATGGCTCTTCCAGAGGATTAGGTGTGTATCTGGGGTGGAGCTGGCAAACTGCCAGTAATTTCCAACAGAAAGAAGGGTTAAAAGGTCAGGTTAGTTGATATCTTGGAGGTTGAAGACTTGGTTTGCTGGCCAAGGCACCTAGCTTCACTTGAGCTATTTCCTTCTAGATAGCTTGAAATGACAGAGTAGAGTACCTTACCAGAGCAAGGGAAAGGATTAAGATTTATTTTGGCTAAGCAGATTTACTGTGTGTTGTTATTTTTACTTTTGGACCTGTGTAAGTAACTAGTATTGATTCTGTTTTGGGGTGGACTTTTCTTAGTTTTAACTTTAATTTGCCAGGAAGGAACTGTAGCTGGGAGATATTTGCAGTCAGTTGTGACTAGACCTGTTACTTAGCCTTTGTGAAATAGGTGTCTGAAAGGAAGGAAGGCACTCCTCGGGGTGGAGGGTAAGAGTTGTAGGTGATTGTTTCTGGACAGCATAGGTTTACTGCCACCCACCCTTCCCCTCATCCCAAGTGCATAACTTCCTTTATAGCAGGGCTCTGAGATCATTTCCCCAAAATTGCTAACAACATACACCTGTTCATATCCTTAAGGGCATAGCACACTGAATAGGGGGTAGAGACACTCACAAGCTTGCACACACTAGAACAAGAACAAAAAGCAAAAAAGCATCTGTAATTGGAAGGGACATAGACTGTGACTGTGGAGCAGCAGTTTTCCGGGAGACTTTCTGGAGACTGCATTGCTGCCCTATTTGCAGGCACCTCTCTGGTCTGAGGGAGGAGGTTGTTCGTCTCCATGCTGACCTGGCAAGGATTTGGGAAACCTGCTCCCCCACCCAGGGACCACCCAGACCACTGCCACTACCTCAGAGTTTGCCAAGAAAGAGGAGTGGTTGGACCACGGTGGATCAGGGAGGGTGAGGGTGGTGGAATAGAGGTGCATCCCTCCAGTTGTGCCTCTCCACAATTCATTCACCACTCTGGTGAAGCATGGTTCCTCTATGGAGGCACCTGCAGTGGAGACCAAGGAGGATGCTGGGAACCTCCACAATGGAGACCCACAGGAGGGTGGCCCAGGACCCCACAGGGGAAGGAAACAACTCCTGGTGGGGGACTCAATTGTTAGGGGGTAGAACTGGGGGAGGGAGGGGAAAGGGAGGTAAGGTACCTGCCTGGCACCAAGGCTTGGAGGAACAGGAAACAAATCCTCAGGATCATGGGAGCAGCGGCAAGGGGGAGGGAGCTGGATGTCATTATCCACCTAGGGATGAATGACCTGGCTGAGAATGGGAGCAGTGCAACAGGAGCTTGTGGAGTTGGGGAGGGGCCTTAGACAAGTAGCACACACAGTAACTTTCTCAGAAGTGCTACCTGTCTATGGCATGGATGAAGCTAGGGCACTCTGCACCATGGGATTCAATGACTGGTTGAAAAGCTGGTGCAGAGCTCAGAGATTTGGCTTCATTAGGGACTGGGGCACCACCTGGAGGGATGCAGGCCTATACAGGTGAGATGGTCTGCATCTATCCAGAGGGGAACCAGGATCCTAGGTGATAGGTTTAAATGCTTCAATGGCAAGCATTTAAACTAGCCAAGGAGGAGGCACTGAAGAGGAGAAGGGAAATCCTAGCCCCACAAAAAATCAGGTTAATTAGTGAGGTAAACACCAAGATAGAGCAGTCGATAGGGAGAAGAGCAGGGTAAATGGAGAAAAAGACAAATGCAGTAGGGACAGAGATGGGGCAAAAAGAAATAAAGTCATAAAAAATGGAGGGTAATGAGTACCAATGCCCGTAGTCTAGGTAAAAAGCTCCCTGAAATGGTGACCTTGATGGAAGAGGGATGCCTGGATATTGTGGCAGTCACAGAAACATGGTAAACAGAAAACCATGACTCGGATGTCAACATACCAGGGAACACGATCTACAGGAGGGACAGGGATGGAAGAAGAGGGAGGAGGAGTAGCTCTTTATGTAAGGGAAGGGATCAAAGCAACAGAACTAAAGGGTAAACAGGGAGGAGAGGAGGCACTGTGGGTCACCCTGGAGACTGGAAATGGCTCCACAATCCACACAGGGGTTGTATACAGACCACCGTCTCAGGGGGAGGAAATGGACAAGGAAATGATAGAAGGCAGTCTTGGGATGGCAGAGAAAGGGGAGATATTGCTGATGGGGGACCTGAATATGCCAGATGTTAACTGGAGCACTTTTGCTGCAGCCACATCCAAGAGCAGGGCCATTCTCGATGCCCTACAGGTGGCATGCCTCAGATAGCTAGTTTTGGAACCCACTCAGGAGAGAGCAGTCTTAGACCTGGTACTCTCAAATGGGGATGGAGAGAGGATCTCTGATCTTGAAGTGGGTAGCCATCTGGGAACAAGCGACCACCAAACAGTGTGGTTCATGATAAACTTAGCTGTAGAGTCAAGCCACACAAAAGTGAAGGTACTGGACTTCAGGAGGGCTGATTTCGCAAAATGGGAGAGTGCCTCAGAAAAGCACTAGCAAACAGGCAAGAAGGTGGGGTGAAGCAACAATGGTGAAACATCAAAACCGCTATCACAGAGGCAACAAGCCTTTGTGTGAAGCAAATAAACAAATCAAAATGAAAGAAAAAACACTATGGTTCTCAAAAGAAGTGGCGGGAAGGTAAGGGAGAAAAAGATAGCATTCAGGAAGTATAAGGAAACACAGAAGAGCGGGACAGAGCACTGTACCAGTTAAAGCAGAAGAAAGAGGTAAGGCAGTCAGAATAGCAAAGGCCCAAACCGAGGAAAAGATAGCCAACTTGGTTAAGAAGGGGGAAAAACCTTTTATAGGTACATTAGGGAGCAAAGAAAGACTAAGGCAGGGATACTGAGGCTGAACAAAGAGGAAGGTGGTTGGGCAGAGAGTGACAGTGAAAAAGCAGGGATACTGAACAAATACTTCTGCTCAGTATTCACAATGGAAAAGCAGGAGAAAATACCTAATCCGGTCAATAGAAGCACTGTGGATAGGGGGGTTGATATTAGTCCTTTCACAGAAGAAAGGGTTCTGAAAGAACTCTTAAAACTGAAGGTGGATAAAGCAATGGGGCCTGATGGGATTCACCCCAGAATTCTAAAAGAATTAAGGAAAGAACTAGTAACACCACTGACTACCCTTTTTAATAAATCATGGGAGGATGGTGTGGTACCTGAGGACTGGAGGAGGGTGGATGTGATTCCCCTTCACAAAAGTTTGAGCAAGACAGAGGCAGGAAACTACAGACCTGTCAGTTTGACCTCAGTGGTAGGGAAAATGATGGAATCACTTCTGAAGGAAAGAATTGTTGAGTACCTAGAGGCCAGTGGGGCACAGGACCCAAGGCAGCATGGATTCATAGTGGGAAGGTCATGTCAGACAAATCTAATTGATTTCTTTGACTGGGTGACCAAAGCAGTAGACCAGGGAGGGCTGTGGACATGGTCTACCTAGACTTCAGCAAGCATTTGACACAGTCCCCCACAATAGATTAATAAACAAATTAGCCAGCCTGGAGTGGGTCCCAGGGTGGTAGCCTGTTTAAAACACTGGTTGGACAACAGGACACAGTGGGTAATAGTAAATAGAGTCCACAGTGAAGAAAGGAGGGTTACTAGTGGGGTACCACAGGGTTCAGTACTGGGGCCGGTCCTTTTTAATGTCTTTATACTTGACATTGCAGAGAGATTGAAAGGGAAAGTTTGTCTCTTTGCAGCTGACACAAAGATCTGCAACAGGGTTGATACACAAGGTGGGGTGGAAAGGATGAAAAGAGACCTGGCAAGGTTGGAGAAATGGTCAAATGTATGGCAGCTTAGATTCAATGCAAAGAAGTGCAAAGTAATGCACCTGGGAAACAAAACCCAGGGGAAGAGTACACAATGGTGGGTGAGATACTGACAACAACAAAAATGGAAAGGGACCTGGGGGTAGTCATATCAGATGACCTAAAGGTGGGCCAGCAATGTGAGAAGGCAGTAAGGAGGGCTGGGGGATACTGGGATGCATAGGGAGAAGCATCACCAGTAGAAAACAGGAAGTTGTTGGCCCTCTGTACAGACAGTTGGTAAGACCACATTTGGAGTACTGTGTACAGTTCTGGAGACCCCATCTCCACAAAGACATAGACAGGATGGAGGCTGTCCAGAGGAGGGCAACCAAAATGATGCAGGGTCTGCATCAGAAGACATATGAAGAAAGACTAAAGAAACTAAAGATGTATAGCCTCGAGGAAAGGGGGGGACATGATAGAAACGTTCAAATACCTCAAGGGAATCAACAAAGTCCAAGAGGCTAGCATCTTTCAGAAAAGATATGCAAAAGCAAGGGCACAATTTAAAGATAGAGGGGAGGCTCAGAGGAAATATGAGGAAGTATTTCTTCACAGAGAGGTTGTGGATACATGGAACAGCCTTCCTGAGGAGGTTGTAGAGTCAAAAACAGTGGGTGAATTTAAGAATGCATGGGACAGACATAAAGCAATTCTAGTGGGGGGTAGGAGGAAGTAGGCTGTTGGTTAACTAGGATCTGCAGTTTATCCATTAGGTAGGGAAATGGGCAGACTAGGTGGGCCAAGTGGTCTTTAACTGCCATCAAATTCTATGTTTCTATGCGGGGGGAAAAAGACTCAGTGTTTGCATATTCACAAATTACATTGAGGATTCATTCTGACCATAACAATGTAACTTTGTTTGAATGAATTAATCCTAATCCTAATCTTAAAACCCAGTGTTTCGTTTGTCCACTACTCAAATTTCTTTAAGAAGAAAGTAATAGAAGCTTCCCCCCATTCACCAAACCACTGCAGCAGCAGCAACCTGCTAAAAAAGTAAATGTTCTGTGTCATTAAAATATCCTTTTTATTCAGTGAATAAATACAGGATTGTTTAATTCTTCATTACATTTTTGGTGAGCTGTATTCACATATTGAAACATACCATTGCACCATCTACTGAAATTAATAACATTCAGAACCTCCACTTTTGTCTACTTATATACTGTGGGCCAGATATTCAGAGCACTTGCTCGTTGTGCAACTGAGTTGCGCCAGCGCAACTACAGACTTGCACCACAGAGTGATATTCAATCACTGAGGCTGCGTGGCACAAGCCTCATTGTGCTATGGCACAAATGTAATGTATGCAGTGCAAGTGCAAGGGGGCGTACACATGAATATGTGGAGCAATGGCATATTCAACCTGAATCTATGGCGCAACTCAGGAGCAAGCCACAGGATGTGCAGTCAGACTTGAGCCTATAAAAACAGGCTCAAACACAGACACAGCAGATGTGCAACCCTAAGCATTAAGCACAGCAGCATGGACGCAGCACCATTTGTTATGGAGCAGGTAATGAGTGATGTGAGGAGGAGGAGGAACATCAACATCAGCCAATAAAGAGCCCGTCAGACATATGCCCAACACAGATGGCCCCCCCACTTTCAAGGACTACAGTGATGTGAAGATCGTGGGCTGGTACCGCCTGAACAGGACAATTCTGAGGCAGCTCTGTGAGCTGTGCAGTGCTGAGCTGCCAGCACCAACCAGATGGGGTCATGCCATGTCTGTGGAGACAAAGGTGACAGCAGTGATGTGCTTGCTTGCCACAGTCACCTTCCAGAGACCAATGGGTGCCACCACAGGGATCACCCAGTTGGCCACATTCCACCTCCTCACACAGTTCCTCAATGCTCTGCTGCCACATGCTTAGGAGTTCATACAATTTCCTAGCACACAGGTAGAGCACACAGCAAACATGCAGACTTCCACAGGGTGGCACGCATGCCAAGCATGATAAGGGCCATAGACTACACCCACATGGCCATACACACACACACACCACCTTGCCCCAAGGGGGTGGCATACATCAGCTGCATGGGATACCCATCCATCAACTGCCAGGTGGTGCGCAATGCCACAAGGCACATCATCAATGTCTGCACCACACACCCCAGGAGTGCACATGACACCTACATCTGGCACAGTTCCATACTGTGCCAGAGATTTGAGCATGGGGATATCCCCACGGGGCACCTGTTAGGTGAGCAAGGCATGGGGATGGAGGTGGGTGCAGCAGTGCTGATGGAGGAAGCAGTCATAAAAACCTTTATTTTTATACAGGACAGTTGGTGACATTTTACATCATTAGTACATAGTCCTATTTTCAAGATGCTCTTGTTATATAGGCATTACAATAATTGCAACCTACTACAAAAACAACATCAAAACAACAAAATATACTAGACAAACTGTTCATTTTAACAATACAGATACATTAATCCAAGAAATCACATAACAATAATACATCTAATCAACTGAAGACGAGGACATGGGGGTGGGGTGCAGGGGGCAGAGGCAGCAGGGGTGAGGGGGTGGCACTAGCACAGCACAGAGATAACCATGCCTTCTCCCCACATAGGTGACAGTTTGTACCTGCTTAGGCCTTGGCTGCTCACCCCCTACTGGTGACCATCCACTCCTGCGGAGGAGAAATACAATGAGGCAACACATCGCAATGCACAGTGTCATCAAGCCTGTCTTCAGCATGCTCAAGATGCAGTTCCATTGTCTAGAGAGGTCAGCTGGTGCCCTACAATATAGCCCATCAAAAGCCTGTGGCCTATTCCTGGCCTGCTGCATCCAGCACAACATGGCCATTGACCATGGGATAGCTGTCCAGGTGAATGAGGGCAACAGCAGCGGGGAGGATGGTGAACACAGGCTGGAGGGGGGTGCAGCCACCCTTAGGGAGGCATGACCCCAGGCTGGTGGCAGAGGCCAGGAGGCACAGGGCCACCATTGCATGAGAGCATTATGGAGAATGCAGGTAAGTGTAATGACACGCTGCAGGGGCTGCACAGACCACCACCCCACCCACAGGGCTGGATTGTCACAGAGGGATGCAAGCAGGGACACAGGCACACACAGCATGCATGGTGGCTGCAGTGCCACACAGACACACACAGCATACAGCACAGGCACTGGCACACACACACGGGCTGCAGGACATTGCAAGATCAGACATGACACCGGTGCACAGGCACAGGCAGCGCAGAGCTGCCTTCATCACACCTATGCCACAAGGCCCAGCAGCCCGACCAGCACACACAGTGTATGTACGCCACACCACACATGCACAACACTACATGCACGGGGCAGCATCAACACCCAAGTGTGCACTGGGCAACAGCAGTGGACAACAGGGTATGGCAGCAGACACATCAGGGCAACCGTGTACCACCATGGCCATGTGGCCAGCCGCTTGCAGGCTGGTCAGCAGCTTCAGGCTGCTCAACAGCCAACAGGGGAGTGTCCAATACATTTGCAGGGGAGGAGGCCATAGATCATGACTGGGTTCTCACTGGGCTGTACAGCCAGCTGAACAGGCCCACTCCGGGGGTGTCAGAAATGGCCATGTTGGAGCCCGGTGTCTGCCGTGCAGGGGTCACCAGATGCCGGGACCATGGAATTGATATTGCACTGCAGGGAGTCCTGTGCACATGGCCATGCCCAGTGGCTGCCAGAGATGCAAACCCAGCCGTAATGGTACCGGTCAAGCAGTCTAGAGATGCGGTCATGGCCTCTCACAGCTGGTGGAGCTCATCAATGAGCTGCGCATGTCCTCTGTCCTGACGCTCGGCCAGCTGACACATCTCAGCCAGCAGTGCATGTATCTCCTTAGCAAGTAGCGCCTGGTTGTCTATGGATGTCCACTGCAGCTGGGTGTGCTCTTCCAGCTGGTAGGCATCCTGTGTAGCCTGACCCTGATGCTGGCCTGCTGTGTGTGATATGGCACGCTGGTCGGCACCCCACTCAGGTGGACGTTGCACAGGAGACCTCAAAGGGGTTATTGTGGCAATGGACACACCGGCAGTGGCCCCTGTGGCATGCTGCCTGATGGTGACTGCATCCTGCTGCTGCTGCCTAACCGTCTGCTGGTCTGTGGCCAGTGCAGCCATGCCTACAGCATCACTCTCCCTTGCCAGGCACAGCAGTGGCACCACACAACACTGTGCCAGCATGGACAGAGGGCAGCTGTGCAGCCTTAGGCACAGCACTGGGCACCAACTATGTTTTCATCTGCCCCTGGACCATGGCCAGCACCCCATGCCCTGTGCTGTCCAGGATCAGAGCAATGTCATCATCAGAGTCGGACACGCCTTCCAGCTGGGTGCATTTGCAAAGGACAGGCAGGATCTCACCCTGCAGGAGCTTTGACAGCATGTTGCCTGACTCCAGCCCCAGGACATCCAACAGCCCCACACTGTTGCATTGCAGTCGGTCCCTGCCATGGATATCTGTGGATGTCGACAGCACCACCTCCTCTGGGCCCATGTCAGTGTCCTCCTCCTCCTTCTCCTGGACCATTCTCCAGAGATGCCTTGATGGCTGTCATCTTCTCCTTGATGCGGTGCCTGTCTGTCCCCACCTTCTTGCGCACTCCTCTGGTGTCTGCCATGGGCATTCACATAGGTGGCCACCGGATTCCACCCAGCCGACCACTCCTGTGATGCACCAATGGCACCGCTTAGCAGGTCCTCCCTGTTGAGGTAGGCCTCAAACAGGGCCTGCTGCTCTTCTTTAGTGAAATTGGACCTGGACTTGTGGGCAGGCCCACATTTCTTCTATCCCTCTGATTCGGACATTCTGCTACCTGTGGACAGTGACAGCAAAGAAGGTCAGTGGCAGCATGGCACAGTACAGTGCTCTGTTGCTGTGTTAGTATGGGCCTCTCAATCCCAGTGTTAGCATCTCCTTACCAAACAGGCTGCAATACCGGTCCGTGACCTGTGCTGTGTCATGGCACTTCTAATAATAACAATAAATAATAATATTTTTATTTATATAGCTCAATTCTAATTTCAAAGCACTGCACATACAAAACACATCATAATAATTTAAAACTTAACACCAATTCAGCATTGGTTTAAAAACATCCCCAATTATAAATATCAATCATTAAAACCTTGTTGGAAAAGCTGTGTTTCAGGCTGGTTTTAAAGCTCTCCATGGTCCTGCACTCCCTAATCTGATGAGGTAGAGAGTTCCACAGGGACAGTGCCACAAACATAAATGCCCGGGCACCAGATATTTTGAAGCGTACCCTGGGAACCTGTAACAACCCTTTGTCAGATGAGCAGAGAGGCCATCCAGGGCTGTAGGGAACCAGGAGCTCTTGCAGGTAATGTAGGCGCAATGCATGCAAATGAGCCTGTACGCAATGGTAATGATATGCTAATGCATCCTATTGCACCCCTGATAGGCTCATGAGGCATTTGCATATGACAACCGAACATCATGTTATTGCTTCATGCTCAATCATGTTACGCGGGAGCAATCGTGTGGTGTATATTACGCACATGCAGGTTTGAATCCCGTGTAGTAGTTTTGCCAAAACCAGGGTGGGATCTAACTCTTCTGAATAACTATAGACCTATATCTTTATTAAATATAGATATGAAACTACTAGCAAGTATATTGGTGTCCAGACCTAAGAGTGTATGGACAGATTTGATTGGTCCAGAACAACTGGGCTTTGTCCAGGGATGGCAGTCAAGTGACAATTTCTGAAAAATATTTCACTTTATCGCTGCATCTGCAGAAGGAAGCACTGGTCAGATGCTCATCTCCTTAGATTCAGAGAAGACACTTGATCAGGTGGCATGGCATTTTCTATTTGACCTTTTACCCAGAATGTTTTTGGCTTCACTGGGGACTGGGGGTCCACCTGGAGGGATACAGGCCTATACTGGCATGATGGTCTATATCTATCAGGAAGGGGAACCAGAATTCTGGGTGATAGGTTTAATTGCTTCATTGGCAAACATTTAAACTAGCTAAGGGGGGAGGCACTTAAAAGGAGCAGGGAAATCCTAGCCTCCCCCCACAAACCACAGTAGTTAGCCAGGTAAACACCAAAGTAGAGAAGTCAATAGGGAGCAGGACAGGGGTAAATGCAGAAAAAGGCAAAGGCAGTAAGGACAGGGATGGGGCTAAAAGGGGTAAGGTGATCAAAAAATGGAGGGTGATGACTACCAATGCCCATATTCTGTGCAACACGCTCCCTGAACTAGTGGCCTTGATGGAAGTGGGACACCTGGATATCGTGGCAGCCACAGAAACATGGTACACAGAGAACCATGACTGGGCTGTCAACATAACAGGGTACACTAGCTACAGAAGGAACAGGAAAGGTAAAAGAGGAGGAGGAGTAGCTCTCTACTTTCCGACGGAGAACACGAGGAACAGCCTTCCTGAGGAGGTCATGGAGTCAAAAACAGTGGGGGGAATTCAAGAATGCATGGGACAGACATAAGGTAATTCTAGTGGGGGGTAGGAGGAAGTAGGCTGTTGATTAACTAGGATCTGCAGCTTATCCATTAGGTAGGGAAATGGGCAGACTAGGCGGACCAAGCGGTCCTTATCTGCCTTCAGTTTCTATGTTTCTATGTAAGGGAAGGGATCAAATCAATGGAACTAAATGGTAAAGAGGGAGTAGAGGAGGCACTGTGGGTCACCCTGGAGACAGGAAATGACACCACAGTCTGCATGGGGGTTGTATACAGACCCCCATCTCAGGAGCAGACAATGGATAAGGAAATGAAAGAAGGCATCCTTAGGATGGCAGAACAAGAGAAGATATTGTTGATGGGGGACCTGAATATGCCAGATGTTAACTGGAGCACCTTTGCAGCAGCCACATCCAAGAACAGAGTTATTCTCGATGCCCTATAGGGGGCATACCTCAGACAGCTAGTGGTGGAACCCACTCTGGAGGGAGCAGTCTTAACCTGGTACTGTACAATGGGGGTGGAAAAAGGATCTCGGATTTAGAAGTGGATAGCCATCTGGGAACAAGTGACTACCAAACAGTGTGGTTCACGATAAACACAGCCATAGACTCAAGCCATACAAAAGCAAGAGTATTTGGACTTTAGGATGGCTAACTTTGGGAAAATGGCAGAAAGTGCCTCAGAAAAGCACTAGCAAATGGGCAAAAAGGAGGGATGGAGGAACTATGGGGGAAAAATCAAAACAGCCATCTCAGAGGTAACAAGCCTTTGTGTGAAGCAAAGGAACAAAACAAAACTAAGGAAAAAATTACTATGGTTCTCAAAAGAGGTGGTGGGAAAGGTTAAGGAGAGAAAGGTAGCATTCAGAAAGTATAAGGAAACACAGAAGAAGCTGGACAGAGAACTGTACCAGTTAAAGCATATGGAAGCGGGAAGGTAGTCAGAATAGTAAAGGCCCAAACTGAGGCAAATATAGCCAACTCAGTTAAGAAGGGGAATAAAACTTTTTATAGGTACATAAGGAAGTGATAAAAGACCAAGGGAGGATAGTGTGGCTTAATAAAGGGAAGGGAGGGTGGGCAGAGGGTGACAGTGAAAAAGCAGGGATACTGAAGAATACAACTCCTCAGTTTTCACAGAAGAAGGGGGGGGTACTTAAACCAAAGAATAGAAGCACTCTGATAGGGGGTCAATACCAGCCCATTCACAGAAGAAGGAACTCTTAAAACTGCAGGTGGACAAAGCAATGAGACCTGTCAGGATTCACCCCAGAATTCTAAAAGAACTAAGTGTAAGAACTAGTGACACCACTGACTACCCTATTCAACAAATCATGGGAGGATGGTGTGGTACCTGAGGACTGGAGGAGGGCAGATGTGATTCCCCTTCACAAAAGTTGAAACAAGACAGAGGCAGTAAGCTACAGACCTATTAGATTGACCTCAGTGGTAGGGAAAATGATGGACTCACTTCTGAAGGAAAGAATTGTTGAGTTCCTATAGGCCAGTGGGGCATAGGACCCAAGGCAGCATGGATTCACAGCAGGAAGGTTGTGTTAGATGAATCTAATAGATTTCTTTAACTGAGTGACCAAAGTAGTAGATCAGGGAGGGGCTGTGGACATGGCCTACCTAGACTTTAGCAAGGCATTTGACACGGTCCAACACAAAATATTACTATACAAGTTAGTCAGCCTTGGAGTGGGTCCCAAGTTGGAAACCTGGGTAAAAAATTGGCTGGACAACAGGACACAGAGGATAGTAGTAATAGAAGTCCACTCTGAAGAAAGGGGGGTTACTAGCAGGCTACTGCATGGTTCAGTACTGGGGCTGGTCCTCTTTAATGTCTTTATAAGTGACATTGTAGAGGAACTGGAAGGAAAAGTATGTCTTTTTGCAGACAACACAATGATCTGCAACAGGGTCGATACAGAAGGTGGGGTGGGAAGGATTAGAAGGAATTTGGCAAGGCTGGAGGAATGGTCAAATTTACAGCAGCTTAGATTCAATGTAAGGAAGTGCAAAGTAATGCACCTGTGAAACATATCCCAAGGAAAGAGTACACAATGGGGGGTGAGAGAATAACAACAACAACAAAAATGGAATGGGACCTGAGGGTGGTCATATCAGATGACCTAAAGGTGGCCAAGCAATGTGAGAAGGCAGTAAGGAGGGCTGGGAGGATACTGGGATGCACAGGGAAAGGCATCACCAATAAAAAACAAGACGTCGCTCTCCCTCTGTACAAACAGTTAGTGAGACCCCATCAAGAGTACTCCTTGCAGTTCTGGAGACCCCATCTCTGCAAGGACATAGGATGGAGTCTATTCAGAGGAGGGCGACTTAAATGGTGCAGGGTCTGCACCAGAAGACATATGAAGACAGATTAAAGGAGCTTAATATGTATACCCTCGAGGAAAGGAGTCCAAGAGGTTAGCATCTTTCAGAAAAAGAGATGTTCAAGAACAAGTGGGGCACCATTTGAAGATGAGGGGTGGCTCAGAGGTAATGTGAGGAAGTATTTTTCACAGTGGGGTTGTGGATACATTGAACAGCCTTCCTGAGGAGGTAGTGGAGTCAAAAACAGTGGGGAAATTCAAGAATGCATGGAACAGACATAAGGTAATTCTATTGGGGAGGTAGGTGGGCCAAGTGGTCCTTATCTGCTGTCAGATTCTATGTTTCTATGTTTTTACTGAGAATTATTTTAAATGGGTTAAAATGCAGTATTATATGCTTGTCCTACAGCTTCAATCTTTATTATTGAGGTGGTTTCTTCTACTTTTTCTTTAACAAGGGGCACACGTCTGGGTTACGCCCTCTCCCTGATGCTATTCAACTTATATATAGAACCCTTGGCTAGGAAGATTAATGCCTTCTCTAGCATAAAGGGATTTAAAATTGGCTCATACAATTTTAAATTGTCAATGTTTGCAGACAATGTGTTCCTTTCTCTTGATTATTGGCATATATCTCTGTGTTTTATCAGGATATAAATTAAATATGCATAAAACTGGTTTTATCACTTTCTCCTGACTGTACCCAAGCTGAAATTGCACAGTTGAGATTAAAATGGGCACCAAAATCTTTTTTGTGTTTTAGGAATAGAGCTTACTACTGATATTTCAATCCTTAAAAAGTTAAATTTAGACCTGGTGGTTGCTCAGTTTGAGCAGGATCTACAAAGATAGCAGTATGTACCACATGCCCTCAGTGGAAGAGCTAACATTTTGAAGATGGTAGCCTTCCCCAAACTAATGTATCCTCTCACTATGTTAAATATCCCTTGCTCGAGGCAATGGTTAATAAATGCACTCTGGACCAGATTTTTGTGGTTGGGCAAACAGCCTAGGCGAGCCTATGACAAACTTTGCAGATCTAGGGAATTGGGGGGAGGGGGTTACATCTTCCTTATGTATTTCTATACTATCTTACTTTTTACGGGGTAAAATATTTTTTTGGCCTCTCTCCGAGACCTGCAGGCATTACAATCCATGAGTGGATGAAAATTCAGCAAGCTAGATTAAACCCATATCATATTTCCCTGCCTGCACTATTGTTTGCTCTTCTGAGAGGATTACCCCCTTCCTTGAGGGATTCTCTCATTGGGTGGTCTATGACAGCCCACAAGCAGTTACGCCAATATTTCAAGTTTTCATCCATGAAAGATTTGGGACAGCCTCTTTTCAAAAACCCAAATTTACAAATTGCAAACAAGGTAATTGTTCCTAGTTTCCTGCAGGACATAACAATATCTTCTCTGGCAGATCTTGTCAAATGAGAGAATTCTGACTAATAAAGAAATGAGCACCCTTTTCCACCTCCCAGCAACCCATTTTTTTTAAATATGCCCAAATTAAGCACTGCTTGCAGTTCTTGCTGGTGAAACCTCCCTCTGGTCTATGACAACAGGAGAATTTTTCCTGACCCTAACTACTGTAGTGACCCAGGCTAGACTGATATCCAAGATCTATAAGACACTGGAAAGCCAGGCCTGGAAGAAGTGTTCACCTATGACCTTCTACTGGCAGCAGGCCGCTAACCTAAAATATGATCTCTGTATCGATATGACAAACAAGACAGATTACATTTGTCCAATTTAATGTTTTATACAACCTTTACTATACCTCATACAAGCTTTTTCAGATGAAAAAGCTGATCAAACTTCACTGCCCTAGATGCTTAGGGAGGAAGGATCCGTACATTATATGATCTGGGCCTGTCAGTGTGTGGAATTCTTTTGGCACACTGTTGCACAGACCCTGTCAAAATTCTTTGAACACACTAGATATTTTACTCTGGAAATCTGCGTGATAGGTGACTGTCGAATATTAGTTTACCTAAAGAAAAGGCCTATCTAATGCTAATTGGGGCTGTGACTAAATTGCTCACAATGTGCCATTGGCTTTCCAATGAACTTCCCTCAATAAGGGAGTGGATCCAGGAAACTTTGATCACTGTGAAAGCAGAACGATTTATTGCAGTGTATTTTCACAGGCTAGCAAAATGTTTGGCCATATAGGATCCATTTATTTCTTTTCTCAGCGGGAGGTGAGGTATTAATTTCAAGAGACGGTATCTTCTCCCTTTAAAATAAAAGATATTGTTTGGTACTGTTCCTGTTTTTTTTATACTGACTCTTGTCTGATAGAAATATGATGCTTAGGGCCTCTCTATATTAACCTAGATTTCTAGAGACACCTGTTTCCTGTCCAGTGGGGGGGGGTTATTTAAATTAATATGGGAGGGAAAAAGCAAGCATGATTTTTAATGATCAAAACAGTCCTCCAAACAATCGCTGTTGTCGTTGTATGTGTGTGAGAGAGAGTGTGTGCTTGGTGCGTGTGTGTTAAGCCATTTAAAACGGGAACATACAGGGTCAGATATTCAGACCTGTGCCCAAGGGGTGTGCAATGATGGCACAGCACGATGCAGATGCACTATGTGGGAAAGTACGCAATATTCAGAAGATGCTCCACCAAAATGCACTGGCGCAACCAGGCTGAATATAGCAAAGATGTGTGCTGCAGCACAACCACAGATACGCCGGCGCAACCATGAATGTGCAGGACCAGGCCAGAACACACAACCCAGTGGGCTGTGCAAGGGCAACAGACTACAGGAACACACAGGCAAAGAAGCACAGGAACAGAGGGGCACACTACCCCACCAGCACAGCACAGCAGAGTATCGAGGCGCACCATAGAGGCAACACAGGGCACCAGGGGATGGTGCACACAGTAACCCATCCCACCAACTGTTGCACAAGCACCAGGCCAACACACTGGCACCACTGGCATGCAGAGTCATACAAGAGATACCCACCAGGTCATACTGTAGGGTGTTATGACCATGGTGCCAGGAGAACACACAAACACAGAGGTCCATGGTCCAGGGGTGAGGTAGACACAGGCCACCCAGGGGCACACAGTCTGCCACCCAGAGTGGGGAAGAGCACAGCACTACATGCAGTATCAGAGATGGGTAGCACTACAGGTGGACAGAAGGGCAGGGAGAAAAGGGCACAAGGTGCAGGGGTAGTCTCAGTCACTGCGAGACACACCACAAAGGGCCATGCACAGGACAGGGACATAGGGCTCATGCCTGGTTTACACATGCATAGTGGTCCACGGAGACAGCAGTGGGACACTAGGAACATGACCTAGCATAGCACAACAGACACCTGCAGCATGGATCCACACGCCATCTGCAAAGGAAACATAGACAAAGTGATGTAACAGTGAAAAGGCTTTAATAACAAAGTAAAGAAACGCAGGTTGGCCAAGAGGGCAACTATTTACAATAAACAAAAGGGACTGGGGAGTGTCACAGGAAGTGGGCGATAGGATCCAGAGACTATAAAATGGGAAGGGCAGGACAACAGGGGAAGGTCAGGACGAACAGGGGCTAGGCTCCAATGAAAAGGGGCTATGGTTGGCCACGGCCTGGCACCACCAGCTGGTACATCTCCCTCTGAAGCACCACCATCTCACAAATCAGCCATACCAATAGATTCTCCATCCTCCTCTGTTACATCAGCAAGCTGCCAAAGGCCTGCACCACTCTTCCCATCCTCCTCTGTGGCCGTACCCTGAGAACACCTAGGAGAAGGGACAGAACAGGCATTAAACAACTTGCCCAAATGATCCCCAGCCCAACCACCCACAGTGTGCACTGGACAGTGGAGATACACACCAGTGGATGGACCAACAAGGTCCTGGGCATTGAGGACTGCACCAAACATCTACACAGCCAACCACATTTATGCAGACAGACACACAGGGCCATGCAGTGGGTGCATCGGAGCATGCAAGGCATGCAATGCAGACCGCAGGCACCCATGGCCACACACATGGTGGATGCCACAAGCACCCCCCCTGGTGGTACAGTGGAGATGGGCATGGTCCAAGCACATGCAGCGCAACACCAGCATGGCCACCGGACATTGTGCCCACAATGGCAGTGGCCACACATGGCTGTGGTGACCATGTCCGGACCCTGTGACCAACAGAGACCCCCAGATACACAGTAAAGTAATGTGAACATGCCTACCTGGCTGCCACCATCCTGAAGACCCAGCTGCAGCCACCTGTGGTTTTCTGGCCCAATGGATGGAAATGAGAAAGGTGGATATGAGTGAACAGGTATGCACAGACAGCCCCCCAGCACATAGTCTGCATGGTGCAGAGTGGGACACCACCCACCCCGTGGCCCTGATGCCTGCATGACTGCACGCATGCAACACATAGAGCAGTGTTGTATATGCCAGCCATGCATCTAGGTCCCAACTATTTGAAAGAGCTCCTGGTGCCCTACACCCCTCTGAGACAGCTCCGCTCGGCTGACGAGGGGTTGCTGGAGATTCCGAGGGTAAATTTGAAGTCTGCTGGAGCCCGTGCCTTTGGTTTTGCTGCTCCTACCCTCTGGAATTCTCTGCCCCATCAGCTCAGGGAGAGTACGATGGTGGGGAGTTTTAAAAAGGCCCTAAAGACTTTTTTATGGGAGGAGGCATTTTCTGCTGTGTTGTAACTGATTATTTTAGTTTTGTAATATTCGTTAGTGTAGTTCTATTGTATGTATCGTTTATGCCTGTGTTCTTTATGTTTTTCATGTACAGCGCTTTGAAAAAATTTGAAAGGCACTTAATCAAATAAATGTTGTTATTATTATTATTATTATTATTATTATTATTATATGGAGAGACTGCCAGGACCATGTCAGCCCCCAGCAGTGGCACACGTTGAACATCCAGACACACACTACAGTTACACCTCATGCATGTATGACACATGTGCATACTAACCTGGCTGCAGCACTGCCCCACATCACATGTGTGCCTACAGCTATCGCAACCTCTCCAGGTCCCTGCAGCACAGGTCATCATGCCAGTGCCTGCACTGTACCTAACCCCCGTGTGATGCTCCATGGCCATAGGCACATGGTCCAACACCTCACTCAGTACCAGCTGCAGAGGGACTTGCCCAGACATCTGGGGTGCAAATGACCCAACCAGTGCAACAAGGTTGCACATCTCAACCTCAGACCAATTTATTGCCCTATGGGAGGTAGTGGTGTGTGGCATGGCTCCTGTAGTATGTAAGTGTTGGAGGCATTATGGCCTACACAGCACGCATGTGTCACTGCACGTAGACATTGTGCAATAGCATACCATTGTACCTGACAGCACAGCACATGAATACGCAATAGGCGTGTGCTGTGGAGGTGTATTGTGCAGCACCATGCATATGAACAATGTCATGGCCTGGCAGGTGCCTGGGGTCATGTCCGTGACCCCAATGGCACAGGGTGTGACATGGAAAAGTGATGCACATGGTCCCCACCTGCACGGTATGTGGTATGTGGCAAAGCGAATCACAGGCACCTGCACCATAGGCCAGTGCACCGTGATGCATGTGCAAGTGTGATAGGCAACCAGCACCGCATGCGCACTGGAGGCACAATGCGCAATGCAGATGGCTGCATGATAGGCTATTGTGCAGGCATGCACACATGCACACTGCAGGCCCATGCACCGTGCATGTGCGTAACATACACCACACGATTGCTCCGGCGTAACATGATTGAGCATGAAGCAATAACATGATGTTCGGTTGTCATATGCAAATGCCTCATGAGCCTATGCGCGGTGCAATAGGATGCATTAGCATATCATTACCATTGCGTACAGGCTCATTTGCATGCATTGCGCCTACATTACCTGCAAGAGCTCCTGGTTCTCTCACAGCCCTGATGGCTCTCTGCTCATCTGACAAAGGGTTGTTACAGGTTCCCAGGGCACGCCTAAAATATCTGGTGCCCGGGCATTTATGTTTGTGGCACTGTCCCTTGGAACTCTCTACCTCATCAGATTAGGAGGGCAGGACCATGGAGAGCTTTAAAACCAGCCTGAAAACACAGCTTTTCCAACAAGGTTTTAATGATTGATATTTATAATTGGGGATGTTTTTAAACCAATGCTGAATTGGTGTTAAGTTTTTAAATTATTATGATGTGTTTTGTATGTGCAGTGCTTTGAAATTAGAATAGCGCTATATAAATAAAAATATTATTATTTATTGTTATTATTATAAGCGCCACGACACAGCACAGGTCACGGACCGGTATTGCAGCCTGTTTGGTAAGGAGATGCTAACACTGGGATTGAGAGGCCCATACCAACACAACAGAGCACTGTACTGTGCCATGCTGCCACTGATCTTCTATGCTGTCACTGTCCACAGGTAGCAGAATGTCCGAGGCAGAGGGATAGAAGAAATATGGGCCTACCCACAAGTCCAGGTACAATTTCACTAAAGAAGAGCAGCAGGCCCTGTTTGAGGCCTACCTCAACAGAGAGGACCTGCTAAGCGGTGCCATTGGTGCATCACAGGAGTGGTCGGCTGGGTGGAATGCGGTGGCCACCTATGTGAATGCCCATGGCAGACACTAGAGGAGTGCCCAGGAGTGCGCAAAAAGGTGGGGACAGACAGGCACCGCATCAAGGAGAAGATGACAGCCATCAAGGCATCTCTGGAGAATGGTCCAGGAGGAGGAGGAGGAGGACGCTGACATGGGCCCAGAGGAGGTGGTGCTGTCGACATCCACAGATATCCATGGCAGGGACTGACTGCAATGCAACAGTGTGGGGCTGTTAGATGTCCTGGGGCTGGAGTCAGGCAACATGTTGTCAAAGCTCCTGCAGGGTGAGATCCTGCCTGTCCTTTGCACATGCACCCAGCTGGAAGGCGTGTCCGACTCTGATGATGACATTGCTCTGATCCTGGACAGCACAGGGCATGGGGTGCTGGCCATGGTCCAGGGGCAGATGAAAGCATAGTTGGTGCCCAGTGCTGTGCCTAAGGTTGCACAGCTGCCCTCTGTCCATGCTGGCACAGTGTTGTGTGGTGCCACTGCTGTGCCTGGCAAGGGGAGAGTGATGTTGTAGGCATGGCTGCACTGGCCACAGACCAGCAGACGGTTAGGCAGCAGCAGCAGGATGCAGTCACCATCAGGCAGCATGCCACAGGGGCCACTGCCGGTGTGTCCATTGCCACAATAACCCCTTTGAGGTCTTCTGTGCAACGTCCACCTGAGTGGGGTGCCGACCAGCGTGCCATATCACACACAGCAGGCCAGCATCAGGGTCAGGCTACACAGGATGCCTACTAGCTGGAAGAGCACACCCAGCTGCAGTGGACATCCATAGACAACCAGGCGCTACTTGCTAAGGAGATACATGCACTGCTGGCTGAGATGTGTCAGCTGGCCGAGCGTCAGGACAGAGGACATGCGCAGCTCATTGATGAGCTCCACGAGCTGTGGGAAGCCATGACCGCATCTCTAGACTGCATGACTGGTACCATTACAGCTGGGTTTGCATCTCTGGCAGCCACTGGGCACGGCCATGTGCACAGGACCCCTGCAGTGCAATATCAATTCCACGGTCCCGGCATCTGGTGACCCTTGCACGGCAGACACGGGCTCCAAGCGTGGCCATCCCTGACACCCAGTGTGGGCCTGTTCAGCCAGCTGTACAGCCTAGAGAGCGATCCACGTTCTTTGGCCTCCTCCCCTGCAAGTGTGTTGGACACTCCCCCATTGGCTGTTGAGCAGCCTGTAAGCGGCTGCCCACGTGGCCATGGTGGTACACGGTTGCCCTGATGTGTCTGCTGCCATACCTTGTTGTCCACTGCTGTTGCCCAGTGCACACTTGGGTGTTGATGGTGCCCCATGCATGTGGTGTTGTGCATGTGTGGTGTGGCGTACATATCCTGTGTGTGCTGTCCGGGCTGCTGGGCCTTGTGACATGGGTGTGATGAGGGCAGCTCTGCGCTGGCTGTGCCTGTGCACCAGTGTCATGCATCTGATCCATTCAATGTCCTGCAGCCCGTGTGTGTGTACCAGTGCTTGTGCTGTGTGCTGTGTGTGTCTGTGTGGCACTACAGCCACCATGCATGCTGTGTGTGCCTGAGACCCTGCTTGCATCCCTTTGTGCCAATCCAGCCCTGTGGGTGGGGTGGTGGTCTGTGCAGCCCCTGCAGCGTGTCATTACACTTACCTGCATTCTCCATAATGCTGTTATGCAATGGTGGCCCTGTGCCCCCTGACCTCTGCCACCAGCCTGGGGTCCTGCTTCCCCATGGGTGGTTGCACACCCCCTTCTCCAGCCCGTGTTCACCGTCCTCCCCCTGCTGTTGCCCTCATTCACCTGGACAGCTATCCCATGGTCAATGGCCATGTTGTGCCGGATGCAGCAGGCCAGGAATAGGCCACAGGCTTTTGATGGGCTATATTGTAGGGCACCACCTGACCTCTCTAGACAATGGAACTGCATCTTGAGCATGCTGAAGACACGCTTGATGACACTGTGCATTGCGATGTGTGCCTCATTGTATTTCTCCTCCGCAGAAGTGGACGGTCACCAGTAGGGGGTGAGCAGTCAGGGCCTAAGCAGGTACGCACTGTCACCTATGTGGGGAGAAGGCATGGTTATCTCTGTGCTGTGCTAGTGCCACCCCCTCACCCCTGCTGCCTCTGCCCCCTGCGCCCCACCCCAATGTCCTCATCTTCAGTTGATTAGATGTATTATTGTTATATGATTTCTTGGATTTATTTATCTGTACTGTTAAAATGAACAGTTTGTCTAGTATATTTTGTTGTTTTGATGTTGTTTTTGTAGTAGGTTGCAATTATTGTAATGCCTATATAACAAGAGCATCTTGAAAATAGGACTATGTACCTAATGATGTAAAATGTCACCAACTGTCCTGTATAAAAAATAAAGGTTTTATGACTGCTTCCTCCATCAGCACTGCTGCACCACCTCCATCCCCATGCCTTGCTCACTAACAGGTGCCCCGTGGGGATATCCCCATGCTCAAATCTCTGGCACAGTATGGAACTGTGCCAGATGTAGGTGTCATGTGCACTCCTGGGGTGTGTGATTCAGACATTAATGATGTGCTTTGTGGCATTGCACACCACCTGGCAGTTGATGGATGGGTATCCCATGCAGCTGATGTATGCCACCCCCTTGGGGCCAGGTGGTGTGTGTGTGTATGGCCATGTGGGTGTAGTCTATGGCCCTTATCATGCTTGGCATGCGTGCCACCCTGTGGAAGTCTGCATGTTTGCTGTATGCTCTACCTGTGTGCTAGGAAATTGTATGAACTCCTAAGCATGTGGCAGCAGAGCATTGAGGAACTGTGTGAGGAGGTGGGACGTGACCTACTGGGTGATCCCTGTGGTGGCACCCATTGGTCTCTGGAAGGTGACTGTGGCGAGCAAGCACATCACTGCTGTCACCTTTGTCTCCACAGACATGGCATGACCCCATCTGGTTGGTGCTGGCAGCTCAGCACTGCACAGCTCACAGAGCTGCCTCAGAATTGTCCTGTTCAGGCGGTACCAGCCCACGATCTTCACATCACTGTAGTCCTTGAAAGTGAGGCGGGCAGGGTACCATCTGTGTTGGGCATATGTCTGACGGGCTCTTTATTGGCCATGTTGATGTTCCTTTCTCCTCCTCACATCACTCATTACCTGCTCCATAACAAATGGTGCTGCGTCCATGCTGCTGTGCTTAATGCTTAGGGTTGCACATCTGCTGTGTCTGTGTTTGAGCCTGTTTTTATAGGCTCAAGTCTGACTGCACATCCTGTGGCTTGCTCCTGAGTTGCGCCATAGATTCAGGTTGAATATGCCATTGCTCCACATATTCATGGGTACGCCCCCTTTCACTTGCACTGCATACAATTACATTGTGCCATAGCACAATGAGGCTTGTGCCACGCAGCCTCAGTGGTTGAATATCCCTCTGGGGTGCAAGTCTGTAGTTGCGCTGGCGCAACTCAGTTGCACAATGTGTAACTGAATATCTGTCCGACAGTATATAAGTAGACAAAAATGGAGGTTCTGAATAAGTTATTAATTTCAGTAGATGGTACAATGGTATGTTTCAATATGTGAATACAGCTCACCAAAAATGTAATGAAGAATTAAACAATCCTGTATTTATTCACTGAATAAAAAGGATATTTTAATGACACAGAACATTTACTTTTTTAGCAGGTTGCTGCTGCTGCAGTGGTTTGGTGAATGGGGGGAAGCTTCTATTACTTTCTTCTTAAAGAAATTTGAGTAGTGGACAAACGAAACACTGGGTTTTAAGATTAGGATTAGGAGTATTTCATTCAAACAAGAGTCTTTTTCCCAGCATAGAAACATAGAATTTGATGGCAGATAAGGACCGCTTGGCCCACCTAGTCTGCCCATTTCCCTACCTAATGGATAAGTTGCAGATCCTAAGTTCCTCCTAACAGCCTAGTTCCTCCTACCCCCACTAGAATTGCCTTATGTCTGTCCCATGCATTCTTAAATTCACCCACTGTTTTTGACTCTACGACCTCCTTAAAAATGCTGTTCCATGTATCCACAACCCTCTCTGTGAAGAAATATTTCCTCATATTTCCTCTGAGCCATCCCCCCTCTATCTTTAAATTGTGCCCCCTTGCTTTTGCACATCTCTTTTTCTGAAAGATGCTACCCTCTTGGACTTTGTTGATTCCCTTGAGGTATTTGAAAGTTTCTATCATGTCCCCCCCCTCCCTCCTTTCATCAAGGCTATACATCTTTAGTTCCTTTAGTCTTTCTTCATATGTCTTCTGATGTAGACCCTACATCGTTTTGGTTGCCCTCCTCTGGACAGCCTCCACCCTGTCTATGTCTTTGCAGAGATGGGGTGTCCAGAACTGTACACAGTACTCCAGATGTGGTCTTACCAACTGTCTGTACAGAGGGCCAACAACTGCCTGTTTTCTACTGGTGATGCCTCTCCCTATGCATCCCAGTATCCCCCAGCCCTCCTTACTGCCTTCTCACATTACTGGCCCACCTTTAGGGCATCTGATATGACTAGCCCCAGGTCCCTTTCCATTTTTGTTGTTGTCAGTATTTCACCCCCCATTGTGTACACTTCCCCTGGGTTTTTGTTTCCCAGGTGCATTACTTTGCACTTCTTTGCATTGAATGTAAGCTGCCATACATTTGACCATTTCTCCAACCTTGCCAGGTCTCTTTTCATCCTTTGCACCCCACCTTGTGTATCAAACCTGTTGCAGATCTTTGTGTCAGCTGCAAAGAGACAAACTTTCCCTTTCAATCCCTCTGCAATGTCACGTATAAAGACATTAAAAAGGACCGGCCCCAGTACTGAACCCTGTGGTACCCCACTAGTAACCCTCCTTTCTTCACTGTATTTACTATTACCCACTCTGTCCTGTTGTCCAACCAGTGTTTTAAACAGGCTACCACCCTGGGACCCACTCCAGGCTGGCTAATTTGTTTATTAATCTTTTGTGGGGGACTGTGTCAAATGCTTGCTGAAGTCTAGGTAGACCATGTCCACAGCCCCTCCCTGGTCTACTGCTTTGGTCACCCAGTCAAAGAAATAAATTAGATTTGTCTGACATGACCTTCCCACTATGAATCCATGTTGCCTTGGGTTCTGTGCCTCACTGGCCTGTAGGTACTCAACTATTCTTTCCTTCAGAAGTGATTCCATCATTTTCCCTACCACTGAGGTCAAACTGACAGGTCTGTAGTTTCCTGCCTCTGTCTTGCTCACACTTTTGTGAAGGGGAATCACATCTGCCCTCCTCCAGTCCTCAGATACCACACCATCCTCCCATGATTTATTAAAAAGGGTAGTCAGTGGTGTTACTAGTTCTTTCCTTAGTTCTTTTAGAATCCTGGGGTGAATCCCATCAGGCCCCATTGCTTTATCCACCTTCAGTTTTAAGAGTTCTTTCAGAACCCTTTCTTCTGTGAAAGGACTAATATCAACCACCTTATCCACAGTGCTTCTATTGACCGGATTAGGTATTTTCCCCTGCTTTTCCATTGTGAATACTGAGCAGAAGTATTTGTTCAGTATCCCTGCATTTTCACTGTCACTATCTGCCCAACCACCTTCCTCTTTGTTCAGCCTCAGTATCCCTGCCTTAGTCTTTCTTTGCTCCCTAATGTACCTATAAAAGGTTTTTTCCTCCTTCTTAACCAAGTTGGCTATCTTTTCCTTGGTTTGGGCCTTTGCTATTCTGACTGCCTTACCCGCTTCCTTCTGCTTTAACTGGTACAGTGCTCTGTCCTGCGCCTTCTGTGTTTCCTTATACTTCCTGAATGCTATCTTTTTCTCCCTTACCTTCCCCGCCACTTCTTTTGAGAACCATAGTGGTTTTTTCTTTCATTTTGATTTGTTTATTTGCTTCACACAAAGGCTTGTTTCCTCTGTGATGGCGGTTTTGATGTTTCACCATTGTTGCTTCACCCCACCTTCTTGCCTGTTTGCTAGTGCTTTTCTGAGGCACTCTCCCATTTTGTCGAAATCAGCCCTCCTGAAGTCCAGTACCTTCACTTTTGTGTGGCTTGACTCTACAGCTAAGTTTATCATGAACCACACTGTTTGGTGGTCGCTTGTTCCCAGATGGCTACCCACTTCAAGATCAGAGATCCTCTCTCTGTCCCCATTTGAGAGTTCCAGGTCCAAGACTGTTCTCTCCTGAGTGGGTTCCAAAACTAGCTGTCTGAGGCATGCCACCTGTAAGGCATCAAGAATGACCCTGCTCTTGGATGTGGCTGCAGCAAAGAGGCTCCAGTAAACATCTGGCATAGTCTGGTCCCCCATCAGCAATATATCCCCTTTCTCTGCCATCCCAAGATTGCGTTCTATCATTTCCTTGCCCATTTCCTCCCCCTGAGATGGGGGTCTGTTTACAACCCCTGTGTGGATTGTGGAGCCATTTCCAGTCTCCAGGGTGACCCACAGTGCCTCCTCTCCTCCCTGTTTACCCTTTAGTTCTGTTGCTTTGATCCCTTCCCTTACATAAAGAGCTACTCCTCCTCCTCTTCTTCCATCCCTGTCCCTCCGGTAGATCGTGTTCCCTGGTATGTTGACATCCGAGTCATGGTTTTCTGTGTGCCATGTTTCTGTGACTGCCACAATATCCAGGCATCCCTTTCCATCAAGGCCA
This sequence comes from Neoceratodus forsteri, assembly GCA_016271365.2. Lineage (NCBI taxonomy): Eukaryota > Metazoa > Chordata > Ceratodontiformes > Ceratodontidae > Neoceratodus > Neoceratodus forsteri. The sequence goes on from CM028130.1 coordinate 13,934,492, forward strand.
CCATTTCAGGGAGCTTTTTACCTAGACTACGGGCATTGGTACTCATTACCCTCCATTTTTATGACTTTATTTCTTTTTGCCTGATCTCTGTCCCTACTGCATTTGTCTTTTTCTCCATTTACCCTGCTCTTCTTCCTATCGACTGTTCTATCTTGGTGTTTACCTCACTAATTACCCTGATTTTTTGGGGGCTAGGATTTCCCTTCTCCTCTTCAGTGCCTCCTCCTTGGCTAGTTTAAATGCTTGCCATTGAAGCATTTAAACCTATCACCTAGGATCCTGGTTCCTCTCCAGGATAGATGCAGACCATCACACCTGTATAGGCCTGCATCCTCCAGGTGGAGCCCAGTCCCAATGAAGCCAATCTCTGAGCTCTGCACCAGCTTTTCAACCAGTCATTGAATCCCATGGTGCAGAGTGCCTAGCTTCATCCATGCCATAGACAGGTAGCACTTCCGAGAAAGTTACTGTGTGTGCTACTTGTCTAAGGCCCCTCCCCAACTCCACAAGCTCCTGTTGCACTGCTCCCATTCTCAGCCAGGTCATTCATCCCTAGCTGGATAATGACATCCAGCTCCTTCCCCCTTGCTGCTGCTCCCATGATCCTGAGGATTTGTTTCCTCTTCCTCCAAGTCTTGGTTCCAGGCAGGTACCTTACCTCCCTTTTCCCTCCCTCCCCCAGTTCTACCCCCCTAACAATTGGGTCCCCCACCAGGAGTTGTTTCCTTCCCCTGTGGGGTCCTAGGCCACCCTTCTGTGGGTCTCCATTGTAGAGGTTCCCCGCATCCTCCTTGGTCTCCACTGCAGGTGCCTCCATAGAGGAACCATGCTTTGCCAGAGTGGTGAATGAATAATGGAGAGGCACAACTGGAGGGATGCACCTCTGTTCCACCACCCTCACCCTCCCTGATCCACCGTGGTCCAACCACTCCTCTTTCTTGGCAAACTCTGAGGTAGTGGTGTGGCCTGGGTGGTCCCTGGGTGGGGGAGCAGGTTTCCCAAATCCTTTCCAGGTCAGCATGGAGACAAACAACCTCCTCCCTCAGACCAGAGAGGTGCCTGCAAATAGGACAGCAATGCAGTCTCCAGAAAGTCTCCCGGAAAACTGCTGCTCCACAGTCACAGTCTATGTCCCTTCCAATTACAGATGCTTTTTTGCTTTTTGTTCTTGTTCTAGTGTGTGCAAGCTTGTGAGTGTCTCTACCCCCTATTCAGTGTGCTATGCCCTTAAGGATATGAACAGGTGTATGTTGCTAGCAATTTTGGGGAAATGATCTCAGAGCCCCTGCTATAAAGGAAGCTATGCACTTGGGATGAGGGGAAGGGTGGGTGGCAGTAAACCTATGCTGTCCAGAAACAATCACCTACAACTCTTACCCTCCACCCCGGGGAGTGCCTTCCTTCCTTTCACACACCTATTTCACAAAGGCTAAGTAACAGGTCTAGCCACAACTGACTGCAAATATCTCCCAGCTACAGTTCCTTCCTGGCAAATTAAAGTTAAAACTAAGTAAAGTCCACCCCACAAACAGAATCAATACTAGTTACTTACACAGGTCCAAAAAGTAAAAATAACAACACACAGTAAATCTGCTTAGCCAAAAGAAATCTTAATCCTTTCCCTTGCTCTGGTAAGGTTCTCTGCTCTGTCATTTCAAGCTATCTAGAATGAAAGAGCTCAGGTGAAGCTAGGTGCCTTGGCCACAAATCAAGTCTTCTACCTCCAAGATATCAACTAACCTGACCTTTTAACCCTTCTTTCTGTTGGAAATTACTGAGTTTACCAGCTCCACCCCCCAGATACACACCTAATCCTCTGGAAGAGCAGTGGGAGGAAAGCAATTATCTTCTTTAACGTGAGAAGGAGATTGAAACACCTCTGAGACAACAAACCTTTTCAACAAAAAAAAAAGAAAATAAAACAGTGTCAAACAGTAATTTTGCTTAGCCTAATGATAGAAAAGTCACAAAAATGTAAGCACCACCTGTAATAATTTCAGAGAAGATATACCCTGTAAGAAACACTTTGCTACAGAGAAAAATAAAGCAGTAACAGAAGATATACCTTGCAAAAGACAAGTTGAATCAGAAGATTACAGCAGTAATCTGTTAGCACACACCTGTAGGCACACCTTGTAATAATGCAGAAGAAGGTATACCAGCAGCAACAATTTGAATCATAGAAAAATAAAGCAATGCAATGTTAGCAACAAACAGTAGCAATTCCTGTGAGTACAAAATAAAAATAACAACACGCAGTAAATCTGCTTAGCCAAAAGAAGTCTTAATCCTTTCCCTTGCTCTGGTAAGGTTCTCTGCTCTGTTCTTTCAAGCAATCTAGAAGGAAAGAGCTCAGGTGAAGCTAGGTGCCTTGGCCAGCAAACCAAGTCAGCAATAAGCCGTACCATTTCATTTCTTTCTCATTACAATTTGCAGCAATTTGTAGGGTTGTTTTATTTAACAAATGTTACTGCATAGTTTTAACCAGATACAAACAACATCACAGTGACATAGTGTGAAACAACATATTATTCTTGAAAAAATAACAAAATACAGCAGTCTTATTATGAGGTAATGCATATGTGTAGTGGACAAATGAAATGCTGGGTTTTAAGATTAGGATTAATTAACTCAAACAAACTACTATTGTTAGGGCCGGACTGGACCCGCAATGTAATCTGTGAATATACAAACACTGAGCTGTTTTGCCAGCAACATCTAGCCACAAACTGACTGGTGTTGAAAAAAATGTATCTGTTTCAGTAGCACCCCATTTGTTATAGAAGCTGGTAACCTGAGAGAGTGAGGCAGAGAGAGTGAGAGTGGCATGCAATGGGGACAACTGGCTTTTGCTGGCAGCAGATGCTGAGGCAAATGTTACGATTCTTCAATGATCCTCTCCTAGTTCTGTTGCACTGGTCCTTTCCCCACTGTAGCGGCATACTAACCGTTTCTTCACCCATAAAAATAGTGTGGTGCTGATTACTAGTCATTCATTCAAACACAGTTACATTGTTACGGTCAGACCGGACCCTCAATATCATGTTTTATGAATACACAAACACTGAGCAATTTTGCCAGCAACCTCTGCTCACAAACTGACTGGTGTTAAAAAATGTACATGTGTTTCAGTAGAGATCCACGACGGGTGCTCGACAAAATATTTGAATATTTGTTGAACACCCCATCAGCGAAACCGCAGGTCGACCACATTGTGCAGTTGGTTGCCAGTTCCCACTGGCTTTGTGTCTTCAGCCTGCCCCAAACCCCATGCAGGGGCTGCACCCCACCCCCCATGTTAGGATTATCAACTCTGAGTCAAAGCTGATTGGGGGGGTACAGGACCCCCGACAGACAGCGCCAGGTTACAGCAGGTTCCCCACAGCGGCATGGTTCTGTAGTTGCTGTGGTGGATCTCGCTGGCACAATGTCACTATCCAGTGGGTAACCATTTCAGTAGCACCATATTTGTTACAGAAGCTGGTAACCTGACAGAGGGAGGCAAAGAGAGCAAAAGCGCACACAATGGAAACAGCTATCTTTTGCTAGCAGTAGATGTCCAGGCAAATGTTGCAATACTTCAGTGATCCTCTTCCAGTTCTTTTGCACTGGCCATTTCCCTATTGCAGCTGCATACTAACCACTTCTCTACCCTTAAAAATAGTGTGGTGCGAGGGCCATTTCTGACAGCTGAGCGGAGTACATTCCTGCAGCGGAGGCATCTGTGTTGACACTTTATTAAGTTGTTGGGTCACACTGCCTGCTTTTCCACAGCAGGGTCTCTGCAGGGCTCTGTCCACTGCGCCCTAAAAATGAAGGGGTTGAAACTCTGAGTAACTGAGTTCTACTGATGGCCACAATACCTTTGCAACTAGAAGTAAATCTCTTTAAGGTATTACATGTAGAACAGAATAAAATGAAAAAGAAGTAAAGAAAGATCACCAGTTGTGCAGCAAGTTCTTCCACCTCCAAGTTTGCATTTACATCCAGACCCATTTCCTACAGGCATCTCTTTAGTCTTAGATTCAGTATCTTCAGCATTTCTACTGACACGTCCTTAGATGGATGTCTATTCCCTGCTTGCACCCCACTATCAAAAATGATTCTTCCAAATGCTTTTCTTAATTTTCCACCCATTATTAAAACCCCATGACATTAAGTTCTTGCATCATTTAAAATGTTAAGGATTGTTATACCTGTAGTTTATTCTCTTCAGATCTGGGCAGGCTTGGACTCCCTTCAACCCTATGCTCAGACCCCATCATCCATCACTTCCCCAGGACTTGTCCTGGTGGTGAGGCAGATGAGACTCGGTGGGCAGAGAATCACAAATGCCTGTCCTACTGCAATGTCCCCCCTTTATTTCCTGATTTTTCTTGCTGGGCTGTACATGTCAGCATGTGCACATGGAGAAATATGCATAAGCAGTGCCCCACACAGCCACACACTTCTGCCACTCCCAACCCACACTACCACCAGGCATACAACTGGTGGCAGTCATTCAGCAGAACAAGCAGCCCTCCCTCCCCAGGAGAAAAGAGTGACCCCTCAGATGCTCAATCCCACAGCTGACACCTGGTAACCAGTGCTCATTCCCAAGCATGGGTTGCCAGCATGGAGTGAGGTGTGGTATCTAGCACTTCAACTCTCAGCACCACTGGGCCAGCTACTAGTAAGATTTTCATTTGATCAGGAGGAGTAATCCCCTTAACTGTTTTGAAGACAGTAATCACATCACACCAGATTGATCTTCTCATCAACAAAAGACATTGACTTCTGGTTATCCATTGGCATAGTTTACATTTTCCTTACCATTAATTAACTTAATTGTATTTCTTTAAACATTACCCTATTCAATTAATGCCATTTCAACAGTACAGTGACTAGAACTGAAACTGACTGTGACAAGACACAGGAGAGCAGTGGGCTTGAGCTGGGGGTGCCACATTCATGGCACAGGTACCATTGGTGGCTTTAACCACACTGTGGTGGGTTGGGGGCCATATCAGCAGCTTCCAGGAGTCAGGAAGGATGTTCCTGATTCTGTGGCTGGAGCCAAGAATTAGAAGAGGGGCCACACCACATCAGTGGTTGCTCAGCAGCCAGATAGAAGCTCAGCAGATGGGCCAATCACCAGTGATGAGAGGGCTCCTGAAGGAGCCAATCATTAACAGGGGTGCTAATTTCAGGGGGGTGGCTGGGCCTTTAAAGGGGGATGCCAGTCACATTCAGGGACAAGACACAACAGCTGTGGGCTTGACGTTTTCTTCCACCCAGCCACCCACTCCACACCTCCTCCCTACACCACCTCCCTATTAAATGCAGGTAAACTGCTTCCTGAAGAGAGTCAAGCCAATAAGGAGAATGCAGAAGGTGGAAAGAAGGAAGGAGTAGTGCTTGACTCTCTTGCACCAGTCCTTGTACAACCCAAATCTTCTCACTTGAGGTCCCCCTGGTATGATGGGGAGCTTAAGGTGATGAAGACTTTGAGTCAGAGGTTAGAGCACTGCTGGCAGAGGTCAGGGTCAGAGGTAAATAGACTGGCCCTGCACTCCCATTATGGTGAGTATCAGAGGCAAACACCAGTAGGAAGGCAGTGTTCCTGTCCAGGGAGATTGCTGCAGGGAAGAATCTGTGCTCTTTTGGACAGTGGACAGGGATTTAAATCCAGACTATCTACAGCTGATAAAAGCCTTTTCTGATACTTTGTGCAAAGAGTTTGCTTGCATCTTCTTGGGCAGAGTGTCCACCATCTGACTGGGTGTGCAACCAGTGAGCCACAACATGGCCGACAGTGGTCACCTTGGGCATCCAGACAGCACTCCGCCTGGTTGGGGGAGTTTAAACCAGTGAAGGCAACTGAGGTCACTCGGATTGTTCTTAGGCTGAAGCACACATATATTGTGAACCGATGTGTTTCTTAATGAGATATGTTGACACCATTGGCCTGGTGTTCACCTTGATTGTACAGTGCTCACTCTCAAAAGAGGCCTTCCCAGATACCTTGAAGGAGAAACTAGTTAGACCCCTTCTAAAGAAACAGTCTTTGGACTCTGATGTCAAGGCAAATTATCATCCAGTCTCCAACCACCCATTCTTAGGGAAAGTTGAGAAAGTTGTGGCACTTGAGCTTGAGGAACACCTTGAGGCCTTTGATTTGTGTGAGCCTCTCCAGTCGGGGTTTTGTGCATGGCATAGCATGGAAACTGCATTAGTTCATGTGCATCATGACTTCTTTAGGGCCAGAGATCGAGGTGAGGGGACCATTATCATTTTCCTCGATCTTTCCTCAGCTTTTGACATGGTAGACCATTGTGTGTTGCTTGACCACCTGAGAGAATTCAGTGGACTCACTGATGCTGCCATCTGTTGGTTTGAGTCCTTTCTCTCAAATAGGAGGCAACGGGTAGTGATGGGGAATTCCTCATCCTTCCCAAGCCTCCTGCAGTGCGGAGTTTCTCAGGGTTCAGTCTTGTCACCAGTGCTGTTTGCCATGTATATGCTGCCCTTGGGACAGCTCATTAGGAAGCACAGTCTGGGTTTTCATTTCTATGTGGATGATACTCAGCTGTATCTTTCCTTTGCCCAGGGACATCAAATGTGGTGGAAGTGCTGAATGAATGTCTTGCTGAGATCAATGATAGGATGGCCTCCAGCTGGTTGTGACTGAACCCCGATAAGACGGAGGTACTGGTCATGGAGTCAAACTGCCGCAGATAGTTCCTGGGATCTTTGCCTTTGAAAGCCTCCTCTAGGGTTTGAGATCTTGGTGTGACCTTTCAACAGCGGATTGACATTTGAAGCTCAGGTATCATCTGTTGTCTGGACCAGCTTCGACCATCTTAGGAATATCACCAGCATCAAGCCCCTAGTTCCACCCCTGGACATCCCCACCTTAGTGCATGCCTTCATGACATCAAGACTTGACTACTGTAATGTTCTCTACCACAGGATCTCAGGAGGTATCCTGTGCAGGCTGCAGCTAGTGCAGAATACAGCTGCCAGGGCAGTCGAAATGCTACCATGTCACCCAGGTGCTGCGAGAACTGCACTAGCTGCCAGTCAGGTGGAGGATCCTCTTTAAGTATGGGCTTGCTCACCTTTAAGGCCCTACATGGACTGGGCCCTGGCTACCTGTCTGACCTTCTTTCACCAGCTGCCTCGGTGTACTCCCTCTGCTCCTCCTCTAGTGGCCTTCTTGTGATTCCCAGAATGAGGTTGAAAACTGCCAGCAATAGAGCATTTACTGGCACCAGCACCATCCCATGGAATTCGCTGCCACTACCTCTTCAGTGGAGACATTCAAGGCCTGCATCAAGACCCACCTGTTTAACTCTGCCTTCCTGACACTGTTTATTAAATCTTAGTTTGGGATAGCCCATAATGGTAAAGGTTATTAGTTAGACCTTATTTATTTAATTGTGTGGTCTGCCTTTCTACTGCTGATAAGTTTATTGTTTTATTAATAGTTGTATTGTTTGTGTTAGGTGCCCAGATCCTCCAGGATTAGGCCACTGGAAAAATAAAACTTGCCTTGCCTCGCCTTACAGTAGGAGGGCATTGGGTGCAAGGGAGGAGTCAGCTGGGTGTGGATTCTACTGGAAACAAGGTATTGTGGCTCTGGTAATCTATACTTTTTATTTGTAGCAGGCAGTGGGCTGAAATTCAACAAAATGTAGCTCTGAGGTACTGGTTAATGAACTGTGTACTTTTTTTAGTTTTAGCAAGCAGTGGGCCAGAATACAACAAAACAAGACTCTGAAGGACTGGTAAATGAACTGTGACTCTCATTCTAAATGAATTAATCAACTGTGACTCTGATTTAAACATGCAGTACTGTACCTGTGTTGGGGGTTGTATCATCTCTTGAGTTGTCTAATGATTTCCTTCGAAATGTTGTAGTAGACTGCTTTGAATAGTTAGAAGTGTTTGAAAGGAAGTGCAGCTTAATCTCCCATAATAAGCTTCTTTTTGTTTGGACGGACTTAATGCAGAAAGGAGTCTGTTCATATCTGCAAGCAAATCTTGGACTGGGGAAACTGTTTTGGTGTGACTAATTAATTAATGTGGAAAGATGGCTAAGTAGGAAAGAGGGACAGTAGGTAAACTGTTTGTGTAGCAAAATAGTCATCATAAAGGTTGTGCAAATATAATTTAGAGTATTAAGAGATTGAGCTGATAACACAGGGTGAAGGGTTTGAACACAGACCGTTTTCTGAAGGTTTTTTTTTCTACTTGATTGCATGGAGCAAGAGAGGCATGGGGAAGAGAGTGGAAATGAATCAGTGAGAGAGACTGCGGAAGTTGGATGAGGGGGGCAGAGCACAAGGGAACACCGGGGGAAGGGTCTGTGGCAGCATAAGGGGAGGGTGGGCCAGTGGAGGAAGGGGGATGGGGACATGGAGGAAGGAGGACTGTGAGGTGCAACAATGGGAGTAGACATATTCATGAGCACTCTGTGGAGGCTGGGGAATTGCCCAGTTTGTCAAAGTCTAGGGAGGTTAGAGGCTGAGCTATCATGGCTAAAAAGGGAAATTTCTTGGTCAATAAGGTACTGGAAAGGAGAAATACAGAAGGTAAATGGGTGGGGGACAGGAGACAGGATGACAGAAAGGACAAGAGGTGGAGGGAGCAGGCCACACTGAGGGGAGGTGCCAGGACAGGAGTTAGGGTCACAGCGGTCATAAGGGCCAACATAAATGAGCATAGATACACAACAGGGACTGGCTGGGAACATGGAGACTTTGAGCTGGATGGAAGGGGGGTAGGGAGGAAAAGGTCCAAGACAAGGAGGTGAGGTGAGGAAGAGACATACCTGTCAAGAAGTAAAGACTAGGGAAGGGGGACTCAAGGAAGGCTACATATCTCAGCAGTAGGAGGGGAAGCCACAAGATGGGAAAGGTATTACAGTGTCCAACATGCCACACTGCTCTAGCAGGCAAACTTGGGGAGCGAGTGCTAAAAGCATCAGTGGGAGCAACAGGCATGGCCCAGGAAAAGGGGATAAACAGAATGGAAGAGAGAGAAATGGGAACATGGGGGAAGGGGCAGCAATACAGGAAGAGATAGAACTGAGTGTGGAAGGATTCTGAGTTTACAGGAGGAAAGAGAGGTAGTGTAAAGGAGGTTAGGGAGAGGGAAGTTCAATGGAAGCCAGGAGGTCAAGGAGAGGCTCAAGATAGCAAGTGCCTAGAGGGTAAAACAGAGGAGGCGAATGAGAAGGTTACTAATTCAAAGAGAAAATATTAGGCAGCACTGGCAACAGAAGGACAAGGGTGGGGGATAGGGTGGGGGATAGTGACAGATGTTAGAGAGGCAAAGAGGAGTAGTGAAGCAGACAACACAAGTGGGAGTACAAGGGAGGAGTAACTCAGGGAGAGCTGGGCTCAGGTTGAGGAGGGAATCAAGGGAGATGAAGAGAAAAGGGAGGCAAAAGGGATGCCTAGAACTAGGAGTAAGGAAAAGGGAATAAATAATAACCAAAAGCAGCATGGGGCATGGTCCTCCTCACTTGTGACTTGATTGTAAAAGGAATTAAATGGGGGGATCGGGGTAGGGCGGTTTGGGTGAAGTGCTTGCTGGGTATGACAGCATCAGAGGTAGGGGAACAGGGCCTCAAGGAAGGCTACATATCTCAGCAGACCAGTGTTAGTGGCTCAGTAGGTAGCACACTTGCCTCTGAGGCTGGGAGATCAGAGGGCTATGGGTTCAGTTCCCACACCTGGCACTTGGGTTAATATCCCAATACTGACACTGAAGTGCAGCATGGGGGGATGCACTTCTGAGATGCCGTCTTTCAGATGAGATGTTAAACCGAGGTCCCATCTGCCTGGATTGGTGGTAGCTCCGGTGGATGTTAAAGATCCCATGGCACACATCCTAGACCACCCCCCAAAAAATAATCAGGTAGTAAGTGAAGTAAACACCAAGATAGAGATGTTGATAGGGAGAAGGGCAGGGGTAAATGGAGAAAGTGGCAAAGGCAATAAGGACAGGGATGGGGCAAAAAGGGGTAAGGCCATCAGGAAATGGAGGGTAATGAGTACCAATGCCCATAGTCTGGGCAACAAGCTCCCTAAACTGGTGGCCTTGATGGAAGAGGGATCCCTGGATATCGTAGCAGTCACAGAAACATGGTACACAGAGAACCATGACTGGGATGTTAACTTACCAGGGTACACAACCTACAGGAGAAACAGGGAGGGAAGAAGAGGGGGAGGAGTAGCTCTCTATGTAGGGGAAGGGATAAAAGCAACTGAACAAAAAAGTAAACAGGGAGGAGAGAAGGCACTGTGGGTCACCTTAGAGACCGGAAAAGGCACCACAATCCACACAGGGGTTACATAGAAACATAGAAACATAGATTTTGACTTGATATGAGATGACCGCCCTAGCCAGTCTGTTCCATTTCCCTACCTATTGGATAAGCTGCAGATCCTAGTTAGCCAGCAGCCTACTTCTTCCCTACCCCCACTAGAATTGCCTTATGACTGTCCCATGCATGCTTGAATTCCACCACTGTTTTTGACTCCACAACCTCCTCCGGAACGTTCCATGCATCCACAACCCTCTCAGTGAAAAAATATTTCTTAAATTACCTCTGAGTCACCCCCTTCTATCTTCAAATTGTGCCCTTGTTCTTGCACCTCTTTTTTTGAAAGATGCTACCCTCTTGGACTTTGTTGATTCCTTGAGATACTTGAAAGTTTCTATCATGTCCCTCTCCCTCCTTTCCTCGAGGCTATACATATTAAGCTCCTTAAGTCTCTCTTCATATGTCTTCTGGTGCTGACCCTGCACCATTTTAGTTACCCTCCTCTGGACAGCCTCCATCCTGTCTATATCTTTGCAGAGATTGGGTCTCCAGAACTGTACATCAGTACCCAGATGGGGTCTCACCAACTGTCTGTACAGAGGGATAATAACTTCTTGTTTCTACTGGTGATGCCTCTCCCTATGCATCCCAGTATCCCCCAGCCCTCCATGCTGCCTTCTCACATTGCTTGCCACCTTAGGTCATCTGATATGACTACCCCCAGGTCCCTATTCCATTTTTGTTGTTGTTAGTATCTCACCCCCCATTGAGTACTCTTCCCCTGGGTTTTTGTTTCCCAGGTGCATTACCTTGCACTTCTTAGCATTCAATCTAAGCTACCATACATTTGACCATTCCTCCAACCTTGCCAAGTCCCTTATCATCCTTTCCACCCCACCTTGTGCATCAACTCTATTGCAGATCTATGTGTCATCTGCAAAGAGACATACTTTTCCTTCCAGTCCCTCTGCAATGTCGCTTATAAAGACATTGAAGAGGACCGGTCCTAATACTGAACCCTGTGGTACCCCACTAGAAACATAGACTTTGACAGCAGATAAGGACCACTTGGCCCACCCAGTCTGCCCATTTCCCTACCTACTGGATAAGCTGCAGATTCTAGTTAACCAACAGCCTATTTCCTGCAACCCCCCACTATAATTGCCTTATGTCTGTCCCATGCATGTTTGAATTCCTCCACTGTTTTAGACCCCACAACCTCTCCAGGAAGGTGGTTCCATGTATCCACCACTCTCTCCGTGAAAAAGAATTTCTTCACATTTCCTCTGAGCTGTCCACCCTCTAACTTTACATTGTGCCCCCTTGTTCTGACACATCTCTTTTTCTGAAAGATGCTACCCTCCTGGACTTTGTTGATTCCCTTGAGGTACTTGGAAGTTTCTATCATGTCCCCCCTGTCCCTCCTTTCATCAAGAGTATACATATTAAGCTCTCTCAGTCTCTCTTCATATGGTTTCTGATGTAGACCCTGCACCATTTTAGTTGCCCTCCTCTGGACTGCTTCCATCCTGTCTATGTCCTTGCATAGATGAGGTCTCCAAACTGCAGCAGTACTCCAGATGGGGTCTCACCAACTGTCTGTATAGAGGATAACCACTTCCTTTTTCTACTTGTGATGCCCTCCCTATGCATCCCAGCATCCCCTGGCTTTCCCTACTGACTTCTCACATTGCATACCCACCTTTAGGTCATCTGATATGACTACACCCAGATCCCTTTCCATTATTGTTGTTGTTAGTACCTCCCCTGCTATTGTGTACTCTTTTCCTGGATTTTTATTTCCCAGGTGCATTACTTTGCACTTCTTTGCATTGAATCTAAGTTGCCATATGTCTGACCATTCCTCCAACCTTGCCAAGTCCCTTCTCATCCTTTCTACCCCCCTTGTGTATCAACTCTGTTACAGATCTTTGTGTCATCCGCAAAGAGGCATACCTTTCCTTCCAGACCTTCTGAAATGCCACCTATAAAGACGTTAAAGAAGACTGGTTGTATGCAGACCCCCATATCAGGGAGAGGAATGGGCAAGGATATGATAGAAGGCATTCTTAGGATGGCAGAGAAAGGGGGGATACTGTTGATGGGAGATCTGAATATGCCAGAAATTAACTGGAGCACATTTGCTGCAGTCACATCCAAGAGCAGGGCCATTCTCTATGTCCTACAGGTAGCATGCCTCAGACAGCTAGTTTTGGAATCCACTCATGAGGGAGCACTCATAGACCTCATACTCTCAAATGGAGACAGTGAGAGGATCTCAGATCTAGAAGTGGGTAGCCATCTGGGAACAAGTGACCACCAAACAGTGTGGTTCACAATAAACTAAGCTACAGAGTCAAGCCATACAAAAGTGAGGGTACTGGACTTCAGTGAAAGGCCAAACGGGGCCAGTGATCACCATACAGTGTGGATCAGCATAAGGAGAGCTGTGCAAGCAAACCACAGATAGGCAAGGGTTCTGGACTTCAGGAGAGCAGATTTTTTTAAAATGGGTGAATGCCTCAGAGATGACCTAGTAGAGGGAAATAGCCTGGGTGGAGTAGAGGAACAGAAGGCCATGTTAAGGGTTAACACAGTTAAGGCAACAAACCTCTGTGCAAAAGAAGTGAGTAAAAACAGAAGGATGAAGAGGCCACTGTGGTTCTCAAGGGAATAGGCTGAAAGAGTTAAGGCTGAAAAGGTAGCATTCAGGAGATACAAAGAGATGTAGAGGGAAGATAATAGGGAGATGTATTAGGAGAAGCAGGAAAAGTGCTGATGAGTACAAAGGTGCAAACTGAGGAACGGATAGCCAAAGGGGTAATTCAAGAATATAACAACTCATGTAGGTTTGTAAGTGAAAAGAGAAAACTAGGATAGGAATTGTGGTTAGAAAAGTCAGGGGGGACTGTGCCTAGGAGAATTAGGAAAGAAGCAGATATCAATAAAAGATACTTCTGTTCAGTTTTCACGGTTGAAGAGGAAGCGGATGGACCAAATAAAAGCAGCAGAAACACTGGGAGGAGAAAGGTAGATACAAGTCCATTCACAGAAGAAGTAGTCCTGAAAGTATTTACAAATCTGGAAGTAGACTGTAATGGGGATAATTAAGATCAGAAGAACAGCAAGAGGAAGGAGGTGGTGTTAGAACTGTACTACTCTACTTGGACTAAATAACTAGAACTCTACTACTGGGACCTTCAATTTAGGTTAAAAACAAACAAATAAACAAAAAAGTGTGTTTGTCTGAGTAGGATGAAATAAATTGTTATCTGTGCAGTTAGCTAGGTATAGAAGGAAACTGTGAATTGTTATCTGTGCTGTTAACTAGGTGTAGAAGAAAACTGTGAATTGTTATCTGCTCAGTTAGCTAGGTGTAGAAGGAAACAGTGAATTATGGGGAGTGACTTCAGCAGAAGGAAGCCAGGTGTTTGGGATTTAAAAACTGCCTTAGATAGCTTGTGGTGGAGAACAGCAAGAGGAAGGAGGTGCTGTTAGAACTATACTACTCTGTTTGGACTATACTGCCCTCCTTCCTCCTCACCCCAACCCCTTAGCCAGTTCTACTTTTCTAGGCAGAGATTTGACTGACAGCAGGAACTTCCAGTTTGGAACCAGGCAGGAAGTGATCATAGGCACAAAACACTCACCATTCTAGAAGAAAGAAAGAAGCTCTCCAAACCTCCTCGCAGCTGCTACAGCTGACTAACCTGGAGAAAGTAAGAAGGAGACTACTGAGGAATATAGGAACTCCTGTCCCAAAACAGGAAGATCAAGAGCTTTAAGGGCATGGAGGCGTAGGAAAGTAGGGAGAAAAAAATAATAATAAACAGAGAGAGGAAAGAGTAAGTATACAAAACAACAGTTAAGGGACCACAAATAAGACATGATAGAAGTGGTGCAGTGCAGCGGCTATAGAGCAGCAGGCTTCCGGCAGACATTCTGGAGAATGCAGTGTTGCCTCATCTGCAGACAGCTCTCTGGGCTGAGGGAAGAGGTTGCTTACCTCCAGGATGAGTTGGCCAGGATTTGGGGGCCTCCACTCCCACCCAGAGACCACCAGGACCACTGCTGCTGCCTCAGAGTTTGCCAAGAAAGAGGGGCAGTTGGACCACAGTGGGTTCAGGGAGGATGAGGGTGGTGGAAAGAGGCTCATCTCTCCAGGTGTTCCTCTCCACAATTCATATGCCATTCTGGCAGAGTGTGATTCCTCTATAGAGGCACCTGAATTGGAGACCAAGGAGGATGCTGGGGACCTCCACAAAGGAGACCCACAAGAGGGTGACATGGGACCCCACAGGGGAAGAAAACAACTCCTGGTGGGGGGACTCCATCGATAGGGGTAGAACTGGGGAAGGGAGGGGAGAGGGTGGTAAGATGCCTGCCTGGTGCCATGGCTTGGAGGGACAGGGAGCGAATCCTCAGGATCGCAGGAGCAGCTGCACGGGGGAGGGAGCTGGATGTCATTGTCCACTTAGAGACAAATGACCTGGCTGGGAAAAGGATCAGAACAGTGGAGGAGGAGTTTGTAGAGTTGTAGAGGGGCCTTAGAAAGAAGTATGCATGGTAACCTTCTTGGAGGTGCTGCCTGTCTTTGGCATGCGTTAGGCTAGGGTGCTCTCACACCATGGGATACAATCAATGGTTGAAAAAATGATGCAGAACTCAGAGTTTTGGCTTCATTGGGGACTGGGGGTTCACCTGGAGGGATACAGGCCTATACCGGCATGATGGTCTGTATCTGTTTAGGAGGGGAACCAGGATCCTAGGTGACAGGTTTAAATGCTTAATTGGCAAGCATTTAAACTAGCCAATTGGGGAGGCATGGAAAAGAAGCAGGGAAATCCTAGCCTCCCTCCCCCCAAAAATCAGGATAGTTAGTGAGGTAAACACCAAGGTAGCAACGTCGATAGGGAGAAGGACATGTGTAAATGGAGAAAAAGGCAAAGGAAGTAAGGATGGTGATGGGGTAAAAATGGATAAGGCCATCAATACATGGAGGCTAATGAGTACCAATGCCTGCAGTCAAGGTAACAAGCTCCCTGAACAGGTGGCCTTGATGGAAGAGGGATGCCTGGATATCGTGGCAGTCACAGAAACATAGTACACAGAGAACCATGACTGGGATGTCAACATACCAGGGTACACGATCTACAGGAGAGACAGGGAGAGTAAAGAAGAGGAGATGAAGCTCTCTATGTAAGGGAGGAGATCAAAGCAATGGAACAAAAGGGTAACTAGGGAGGCAAGAAGGCACTGTGGGTCACCCTGGAGACTGGAAATGGCACCACATTTCACACAGGGGTTGTATACAGACCGTCATCTCAGGGTAGGAAATGGACAAGGAAATAACAGAAGGTATCCTTAGGATGGCAGAGAAAGGGGAGATATTGTTGATGGGGACCTGAATATGCCAGATGTTAACTGGAACACCTTTGCTGCAGCCACATCCAAGAGCAGGGCCATTCTTGATGCCTTACAGGGAGCATGCCTCAGACAGCTAGTGTTGGAACCAACTCAGGAGGGCTCAATCTTAGTCCTGGTACCATCAAATGGGGACAGAGAGAGGATCTCAGATCTAGAAGTCAGTAGCCATCTGGGAACAAGTGACCACCATCATCGTGTGGTTCACGATAAACTCAGCTGCAGAGTCAAGCAATACAAAAGTGAGGGTACTGGACTTCAGGAGGGCTGACTTTGTCAAAATGGGAGAGTGCCTCAGAAAAGCACTACCAAGCAGGCAAAAAGGAGGGGTGGAGCAACAATGGGGAGGCATCAATACTGCACACACGGAGGCAACAAGCCTTTGTGTGAAGCAAATAAACAAATCAAAATGAAAGAAAAAAAACACTGTGGTTCTCAAAAGAGGTAATGGGAAAAGTTAGGGAGAAAAAGATAGCATTTAGGAAGTATAAGGAAACACAAAAGGAGCAGGACAGAGAACCGTACCAGTTAAAGTAGAAGGAAGCAGGAAGGCAGTCAGAATAGCAAAGGCCCAAATTGAGGAAGATAGCCAACTCGGTTAAGAAGGGGGATAAAAAATTTTTTTATAGGTACATAAGGGAGTGTAGAAAGACAAAAGAGAGATAGTGAGGCTATAGAAAGTGAATAGTGGGTGGGTAGAGAAGCACAGTGAAAAAGCCGGGATACAGAATGAATACTTCAGCTCAGTATTCACAAAAGAAGAGCAGGGAGAAGTACCTGATCCAATCAATAGAAGAACTCTGTATAGGGGGGTCAATCCCTGTACTTTCACAGAAGAAAGGGTTCTGAAAGAACTCTAAAACTGAAGGTGGACAACACAATGGAGCCTGACAGGATTCGCCCCAGAATTCTAAAAAAAATTAAGGGGAGAAATAGTGACACCACTGGCTAGACTTTTTAAGAAATCATGGGAGGATGTTGTGGTACCTGTAAACTGGAGGAGGGTGGATGTGATTCCCCTTCACAAAAGTGGGAGCAAGACAGAGGCAAGACTCTACAGACCTGTCAGTTTGAGCTCAGTGGTAGGGAAAATAATGGAATCGATTCTGAAGGAAAGAATTGGTGAGAACCTAGAGGCCAGTGGGGCACAGGACCCAAGGCAGCATGGATTCACAGCGGTAAGGTTATGTCAGATGAATCTAATTGATTTCTTTGACAGGGTGACCAATGTAGTAGACCAGGGAGGGGCTGTGGACATGGCCTACCTGGACTTTAGAAGGCATTTGACACAGTCCCACACAAAAGATTAATAATCAAATTAACCAGACTTGGAGTGGGTCCCAGGGTAGTAGTCTGGATAAAACATTGGCTGGTCAACAGGACATGGAAGGTACTAGTAAACAGAGTCCACTGTGAAGAAAGGGGGGTAACTAGTGGGGTACCACAGGGTTCAGTACTACGTCCGTTCCTTTTTAGTATCTTTATAGGTGACATTGCAGCTGGACTGGAAGAAAAAGTATGACTCTTTGTAGATGACACAACAATCTGCAGCAGAGATGATACACGGGTTGGGGGGAGTGGAAAGGATGAGAAACTGACTTGGCAGGTTGGAGGAATGGTCAGACATATGGCAGCTTGGATTCAATGTAAAGAAGTGCAAAGTAATGCACCTGGGAAAAAGAACCCAGGTGAAGTGTATACAATGGGGGAGGTAGTATCAAGAACAAAATGGAAAGGGATCAGGGGTAATCATATCAGATGATCTAAAGGTTAGCAACAATATGAGAAGGCAGTAGGGATGGCTGGGGGACACTGGGATGCATAGGAGAAGCATCACCAGTAGAAAACAGGAAGTTGCTATCCTCAGTACAGACAGTTGGTGAGACCCCATCTGGAGTACTGCACGCAGTTCTGGAGACCTCATCTCCCAAGGACATAGACAGGATGGAGACAGTCCAGAGGAGGGAACAAAATAGTGCAGGGTCTGCAACAGAAACCATACAATGAAAGACTAAAGCAGTTTATTATGTATACCCTTGAGGAAAGGTGGGGGCATGATAGAAACTTTTAAGTACCTTAAGGAATTAACAAAGTCCAAGAGGGTAGCATCTTTCAGAAAAAAAGAGGTGCAAAAACAAGGGGACACAATTTGAAGATAGAGGGAGATGGCTCAGGGGTAATGTGAGGAAGTATTTTTCACAGAGGTTAGTAGACAAATGGAACGGCCTTCCTGAGGAGGTTGTGGGGTCAACAACAGTGGGGGAAATCAATAATGCATTTGACAGACATAAGGTAATTCTTGTGGGGGGTAGGAAGAAATAGGCAGTTGGTTAACTAGGATCTGCAGCTTATCCATTAGGTAGGGAAATGGCAGACTAGGTGGGCCGAGCGGTCCTTATCTGCCATCAAAGTCTATGTTTCTACGATGGGGTACACCCAATCATGTTGAGGGAGCTCAGTGAGGTACTGGCTGCACTTCTGACAACCCTATTCGACAACTTACAGGATAAGAGTGGTTCCAGTGAACTGAAGGTGGGCAGATGTAGTCCCCCTTTGTAAAAGCAGTAGCAGGGAGGAGGCTAGCAACTATAGGCTGGTCAGTGACATCAGTAATGGGAATAGTAATCGAGTTGTTTCTAAAGGAATGGATTGTGCAGCATATGAATTCAATTGGTTAACAAGACCCAAAGCTATTTGAACTTTACGAGAAGCGTCAGCTGCCTCTCGGTTTCTGACTGGGCAGGAGTCGCCTGGTTTGCTCCCTAGGAAGCTAGGGGGAGCCAGGGCTTCTTCTAGACTGCCCCGGGATTCGACTGTCTGGGCTGACTTGTGGGACGTTTGTAGCCGCGGGTCGCTAGCTGGGTAAGGTTGTTGTAGCTATGGCTGCTCTCTGCATCACATCTTTTCTCGCTGTACTGGAAGGCCAGCTGCCTCAGTTTCCGACTGGCAGGAGTCGCCTACTCACTCCCCAGGAAGCTGGGGGGACTAGGGTTTCTTCTAGACCTCCTCAGGATTTGGCTGTTTGGGCTGACTTGTGGGATGGTCGTAGCTGTGGGTCATTGACTGGGTAAGGTTGCTGTTACTGCTGTCTCAGGCAATACATCCTGCCCTGATCTACCTGTTTCCTGGATAATTGACTGTCTGGAGTTTGGTCCCTGAAGTACAGTCACTGGTGGATTTGTGGATTCCTTCAGGCTCCTTCGTTAGGTTTGGATTTGGATCCCTACTACTGGACTTTTTGTGTAAACATTATCTTTATTTGGATTCATTTGGCTTTCATCCGTTCTGAACAGTTTGAGAACTGATTTCTCTGTTTCCTTATGAACTTCCGGTCAAAGGGTGGTGAGAGTGATATATATTTTATTTTATTTTTAATGTGTATAACTATTGACTTGATTTAGTAACTTGGTCCCCTGCTATGTGAGAGGTAGTTTTGGGAGATTTTATAACATCTGTTTCATTGTTGCACGTGAGAAGTGCTTCAGTGTTTAAAATACAAAACTGTTTTAGGTTTAATATTTTTTATTGTTTAAGATTATTGATTGTATTATCTGGGTTAGTTTTGAGTTGGGATTTATTTTGGCTTTGTGGTGTTTTTGCCTCCTCTTTGTGAGAGAGAAAGAGGAGAGCTTGTTTGATAGGTGTGTTTTATATGAGTTAGTTTATTAGAATATTTTGTTGTTAAAGATGTGTTTAATGGGGTTTACGATGGTCAGGCGCTATTCTCCCACTCTGCTCCGGGACCTCCATCCCTTTCACTGTCCCCAGTTGTCTAGTGATGTTTTTAATAACTGCCGTACAGCGGGAATAGTGAGAAGGCGTTTAAGGGATGGGTGGGCCGGACAGAGTGGGGGATTGGAGGGGGTTGGGCAGATAGGGATAGTTGGGTCGAGGAGACACCCTGGGGCAAAATGGGATCAGGAGAGGGGTCCTTCTTGCCTGATTCCCATACCCAAGGGCTCCACAGATTGTGGGCAGATACTGCGCTCCTCTCCAAAACCCATCCAACTCTGGCAGTGTTATGTAATGCCAGTCTATTAAGAACAAAACTGCTATTATTGCAGATCTTGTTGCAACATCTGACCTGGCATGGATCACCGAGACCTGGCTGGATGAGAATGCAGGTCCTATTTTAGACTCTGCTGTCTGCTGGGTTTCGGTGATGCACCGTCCGAGACTGGATCAGAGGGGCGGGGAGTGGCCATCTTTTAGTTCAGATCTGAGTCTTGTGGAGGTGCCAGTGGGTAACACCAGATCTTTTGAGTGTATCCTGGCAGCAGGTGCAGAGTTTAGATTCTCCTCATCTACCGTCCACCCGGCGATGGGGAGAATTCCTGAAGGAGTTCGGACTTCATCGTTTCCGACATGGCATTGGAGTCGCCCAGATGGTTAACACTGGGTGACTTCAATGCCTGGGTCAACGATGAACTCTTGCACTTTGGAAAGAACTTCCTCCAACTTATGTCTATGTTGGGCTGTCACAGGTAGTTACCTCTGCTACCCATATAGGGGACACTCTTTGGACCTGGTTTTCCTACTGGATTTGGATGTTACACATCTGGGGTGGAACCAAATGTGGACAGACCATCACACCATAAGATTCAGCTTTGGGCACCCCTAATAGGCCTGCTCTACGGAGATGGTCCAGTATCGCCTCTTAAGGGAGTAAACCCAGAGGGCCTATTAGCGGTACTGGACCTATTAGGTGTTTCAGGTGGGAGAGAGCATGGGTCCAGGGACCTTGTTCTTGCCTATAATAAGGCAGTGAGCAGGGCCTTGGACCAAATTGCTCCTGTTCATGTTCACCCACTCACTCAGCGCCCAAAGACTCCATGGTTTGATGAGTCTTTGAAGAAACTGAGGAGAGTGGGGCGAAGGCTAGAGAGGGCCTGGCGGAAATCTTGCTTGGATGCTGACAAACTTAGATTGATGGATCATTATGTTATCTATCAATTGGCAATAACCCGTAAAAAGGCAGAATTCCTGTCCAGGGAGATTGCTGCTGCGCGGAACCGACCAGCTCAACTCTTTCGGACTGTTGACAGACTGTGCAATCCACTCTGTCTACAGTCTGGAAGAGATTTTTCACAAATAAAGTGTGGTGAGCTTGCTCAGTTTTTCGCTGATAAGATTGCCAGCATTAGGTCGGATATCGGCCAGGCTCACTCTTCAAGGGTTTGCAGTGATAGGCAGGGGGAAACAAACACCTGTCTCACCTGGTTTGACTTTGGTAAGCTGGAATTCATGGATATTGTGAGGACTGTCCAGACTGTACGTCCAATCAGTTGTAGTTTGGATCCGGGCCCTACGCCTCTGTTATTAAGTTGCATAGATACTATCTGTCCGACCATTGCTGAAATTGTTTGGAAATCTCTGGAGCAGGGGATCTTTCCTGATCCCCTAAAGGAGGCGGTCGTTTGACCACCCCTAAAAAAACCTTCATTGAACCCGAACTGCCCAGCTAACTACAGACCTGTCTCTAACCTGCCCTTTTTGGGCAAGGTTATTGAAAAGGTGGTTGCACTGCAACTGGATGACCATATTACAAATCACAATATCTATGATATTCTTCAATCGGGATTTAGAAAAGACATAGTACTGAGACTGCCCTTGTCCGGTTCTAAATGATCTCCTGATAGCGAGAGATCAAAAGGCTCATACTATTCTAGTCCTTCTTGATCTCTCTCTGCAGCATTCGACACTGTGGACCATGGTGTGCTTCTGGAATGCCTGCGGTTCTATTGTGGACTGTCTGGTATAGTTCTGCAATGGTTTCAATCTTTTCTCACGGGGCGGAGACAGAGGGTTATCACCAGAATTTATTCCTCTGATACCGTCCTCCTGCCCTGTGGGGTTCCGCAGGGCTCCATCCTAGCACCCATGTTGTTCGCTGTCTATATGCTGCCATTGGGAGAGACATTATTAGGCATAGAGCTTGGGTTTTCACTGCTATGCAGATGACACCCAGCTGTATTTGTCTTTAGTCCCGACAGGAAGATACAGTCTCTATACTTAACAGCTGTCTATCCGAGATCAAGATTGGATGAGTGCCAGCTGGCTAAGGTTAAACCTGGATAAGACTGAGGTGTTGGTGGTGGACCCAGGTCGCCTTGAGCGGGTTGTAGGGCTGGGCTTCCTTTGGGCGTATGGATCGATGGTGCCAGCTCTCACCCTGACTGGTGTTAACCGGGCGTTTGATTGCGATGGTTTGACCCTGAAATCTCAGGTGTCAACCGCTGTCAAGTCCTCCTTTTACCATCTTAGGAATATCACTCTGGTGAAACACCTAGTTCCTCCGGCTGACCTTCCGACATTGGTCCATGCCTTTGTTACTTCTTGCCTTGATTACTGCAATGCCCTCTACCTAGGGCTATCGGGGTTGATATCCGCTCTTGCAGCTGTGCAGAACGCAGCAGCCAGGCTTTTGACTGGGACATCTATGAGAAGTCATATTACGCCTGTGCTGGCGCCGGACTGCACTGGCTGTCGTTCACTGCGGATCACCTTTAAGGTCGGGTTACTGACCTATAAAGCCCTACACGAACAGGGACATGGTATCTTCAAGATCTCCTTATTCCTACTGTCTCTCTCGCTCACTCCACTCCGCCGATGAGGGATTGCTAGAGGTTCCCAGGGTTCACTTAAAAACTTCTGGAGCAAAGGCATTTTCTTATGCTGCCCCTACCTTGTGGAATTCTCTACCTCGTCGGATACGAAGCTGCCTGACCGTTGAGAGTTTTAAGTTAGAATTAAAAACTTATTTATTTCAAAAGGCATATAGAGAGTGATTTTATTGTGATTATATTGTTACTGTTGTTGTTTATGTTATATGTATGTATTTTAATTGCTTCTATTTGTACAGCGCTTTGGCACTGAAAAGCGCTTAAAAAATAAATTTTTACTTACTTACTTACTTTTACTTTTTTACTTACAACATGGATTCATGGGGGAGGTCAGTCTTGTCAGGTAAACCTGAACAATCTGAATGACCAGCAAAACAGATCAGGGTGGGGTGGTGGACATGGTCAACACAGACTTCAGCAAGCCCTTTGACACTGTGCACATAGAAGGCTCGTAATGAAACTGGGAAGCTTAGGGGAGGTCCTAAGGTGGTAAACTGGGTATGAAATTGATTGATGGATAAGGCACAGAGGTTGGTGATTAATGGAACTTAGTCAGGGGAAGGGAGGATGACCAGTAGGTACCTCAAGGCTCAGTACTAGGACAAGTTCTCTTTAATGTCTTTATAAGTGACATTGCAGATGAGCTGAAAGGGAAGGTTTGCTTCTTTGCAGATGACACCAAAATAGGTAATAAAGTGGATGCTTTAGAGGGGTAAAGAAAATGTGCAGAGACATGAGAAAGCTTGAGGAGTGGTCAAGAATATGGCAGCTGGATTTCAATACAAAAAGTAAAATCATGCACAGAACACACAGAAACCTGGAGGTGGAGTATGAAATGGGGGAAGAGGTATTAACAGTCATTAAACAGAAAGGGACCTTTGAGTATTTATATCTGAGGATCCCAAGATGGTGAGACAGTGTGACAAGATAGTGGGTAGGGATGATGGGGGACTGGGGGACGCTGGTTTGCATAGGAAGGGGTATCACTGGCAGGAAGAGGGAGACAGTGTTGCTACTGTATAAATCATTGGTGAGACCCCACCTGGAGTACTTTATCCAGTTCTGGGGACCACATCTAATGAATAACATAGACAGAGTGAAGGCTGTCCAGAGAAGGGCAACAAAAATGGTGCAGGGACTGCATCAGAAGCCCTATGAGGAGATACTGAGGAGGATGTCAATATATACACCCTGGAAGGGGGTGGCATTATAGAGACCTATAATTACCTCACAGGGTTAAACAAAGTAAAGGGGGGAGTAACTATTGAGAGGAGAAGGTACACAAGAACAAGGGGACATGCAATGCAGCTGGAAGGGTAGGTGACTTTATGAGGGATATGGGAAGTACATCTTCACTAAAAGAGTGGTGAATCCCATGCATGGACTTCCAGCAGAGGTAGGGGGGTGAAAACAGTGGTGGGTTTCAAGCATGAATGGGATAGGGAAAAGGGAATCTTAGCTGGGAAGGAGGATTGGGGGATGGAGCCAGGAGATTAAGTAGGGTCTGCAGTGACAGTTTAAGCAGGGGAAACATGGGCAGACTAGGTGGGCCAAAGGGTCCTTATCTGCCATCAACATTTATGTTTCTATGTTTCTGTTACCACAGCACCTCATGGCAAATGGTAGCCCATGATGATCATGATTATAAATGAGCGACTGTAGAAACAGCGACTCATTTATAGCGCTATCATCATCAGCTACCCTGTAACGGTCGTGATGGGATAGTGCCTAGAGCGACCGGAAGGAGAGGATGGGGAGCTGTAAGGGAGGGACAGGGAGGGAAGGTTTAGAAGGGGAGGTGAGCCTTTGCTGCGATTCTGCCAGCCCTGTGTGGTGGTGAGGGTGGCTGGCTTCAGTGCAGTAGGCACTAGCTTTGGGTCCTCAGTTTGCTACTGGTCTTAAGGGCTGTTCTTTTTTTTTTTGTTCCATGTCAGAATTTCATGCCCCTCTTGACATGCACCCTCCTGGAGTTGAGAAGCCTAAGTAAGGGGGCTGCAGAGGGAAAGCACCCTGTGAGTGGGAGGGTGGCACAGCCCCCCCACAAAAACACTTTATTTTTCCGGAAGTCAGGTCACTAAATGTTGTACATCGCTGAAATGTTTTTCAGCGATATACATTCATGATGATAGCGATTGCTGTTTTTCGATCACTATCATCACATGGAACCATGGCAACAGGCTCCCAGGAGCAAAGGGAGATAGTCCTTCTGAAATGGAATACTGCCATCACTTCTGAGACCCATATTCTGCAACTGGTGTTCTAGATACCATATTCTTAAGGCATGCATGGTGCTAAGGGACCATTTTCTTGTCAAAATGTGGCAATTACCAGCTTGGTACAAATGTGTCCATGTACAAATGTGGGAGGCATTTTACAGAACCACAGTAACCCCCCACATGGGAACCCTACCCATCTCTGCTTTCCCTAGTAGTCAAACAGAACCCCCCTCACCCATTTCCTATCAGTAGTGTTGAATTGTACTGATGCTTCTCCCTGACCATCTAGTGTACCTTCACCTCACCCAATTCTCGTTGGTATTGTTGAACTGTACTAAAGCCCTTTCCTGGCAGTCTACTAAACCCTGTCCCTCATCCAATTTGGTGTCTTGGAATTGAACTAATGCTGGGTGGTGGGTGTTCATTTGGTGAGCCAGGGCTTGAGGATCTGACAGCAATCTATCAGGAGAAAACACTAGACTGCCAGGACTGGGCATCAGTACACTTCCACAATACCAGGTTAGGCAAAGTGGGTCCAGTAGACTGCCAAGGAAAGGCTTCTGTATAGTTCCAAAATAACCAACAGGGATCAGGTGAGGAAATGAGGGTTCACTAAACTGCAAGAGAAGGGCCTTAATACAGTTCCACAATACTGACAGGGTTCAATTAATGGAAGCGGGTCCACTAGACTATCAGGCAATGGGCTTTAGCACAGTTCCACAATACTGTCAGGGACTGGGTGAGGGAGAGATGTTCACTAGACTGACAGGGTTCAGGTCTTTAATATTGCACTGTACTGTCAGGAATTGGGGTGGGGGAACCACTATACTGCCAGGGTCAGGATCTGCAAAATAGCTCTGTACTAACAGGGATCTGCCCAGTGGAATTGGGGGTCACCAGCACCAGTGCTGCTGTAGGGCAAAGGTCACACACCACTGTGCACATTGATAAAACTAGAGCTTCATTTACATTAATTTGGGCTGCCTCAGCTACTTGTTACTGTATAGGGCAGGAAAAAGAAGCACATATGTGGTCTCCTAAAGGTGCTCCAGTCAAAAGCTAGAAACAACAAAAAGCAAAAGCAAAGGCTGGGCACACACCATCAAACTTAATATGGAAACATTTTTATTTTATAAATAACAGCATGACAAAAAACATTGAGACAGAACCACTCCGTATTGACCCAACAAACAGGTCTTCCCCACTTTTGCTTTTTACTATATACAAGAGTCTTTCACTATACCATTTCATCCTGTATGCAACAGTGCAGCCTCATTTGCAAAGTCACAGTGGTATAATCTGTGTATCAGTGCTATCCACAGTGTGCCATTCCAGGCAACCCTTCAGATATCGTCCCCACCATGCCTCGATGCACTGAGTCCAGTTAGCTTTGTGGGGTGCTTGCTAAAACTGTTCTAACCTTCATAATATGGGGTCATTGTATGTCTCATTCTACCTCTCTCACAAGCAGTAAAGTATTACTCTTAAAATGTAAGTATTAAACAAGTTATCTTTAAGTTTTAAGTCATGTCAAACTTAAACACTTCCTAAAAACCTTCATTCAGCAGGCAGATTTTGAAAACCATCCCACAGCTGGTATATTTTCAAAACCTTCATGTAGGAGTTCTATTTTGTGAAAACTATTGTGCAGGAAGTACATCGGGGCAGATCTAGTAGTGATGTAGATGGGAGGGCTGAATTTGGAAGTTGGCATGCCATACCAAATACATTTTCATTAAAAGTAATGATTTTGATGTAAAGGCTGGGAGTCTGGGGGCTGCTAGGCCCCCAGAAGCTCTAGGGTTTTAGTGCATAAAGCCTGTCAGGTGATGTGAGGCACATGTAATGGGAACAGTAAGGGACTTAGATTAAGGGCAGTATGGTAGCCCAGCAACCCTTCAATTTTCCCAGAGGTTTGAAAAAAGGTGCTAAAATAGATTGTTATCTCTTTTTCGTTCTTAGTTAAAAGTCTGTGTATGAGTATATGTGTTTGTGTGTGTGGGTAGGTGGGTGGGGGGGTACAGAAAACAAAACATCTTTTACCTACGCTGATGAAAACACAGTCAAATCACTTCACTCTGGAATTCCCTCATCCATGAACTTCAGCCCCTCCCTATCAAGCAAAAAAAATAAAAATATTCTAGCACTTCCTGGAGATGCCTTTTGAGCTGGAAGCACATGGAGCTCAGTTTAGAAGTAAGCAATAACCCATGGCAGGGTATGGGGTTATAAGGATTTAATCCATGCCTCTGATGCATTGTGAGGTATAAGGCTTCAGGCCAAGTGCCCTCACAGCACCCAAGACATGGACTAAATCCTCTTTAAGGTGGGTCTTCTCACCTATAAGGCCCTACATGGGCAGGGCCCTGGTTATCTGTTGGACCTTCTGGTACCTGCTCTCTCTACCCGCCCTCTCCGTTCTTCTAGTGGAGGCCTCCTGGCCATCCCTAGAATGAGGTTCAAATCTTCTGGAGACAGAGCTTTCAGTGTCGCAGCTCCCCTTCTTTGGAATTCCTTGCCGGCTGAGGTCAGGGGAGCACCCACTGCAGATATATTTAAGGCTTGCCTGAAGGCCCTCCTATTTTCCCAAGCTTTGATGGGATAAAATCATAAATTGTAGTAAGAACTTGAAATTATTTGCTGAGTTATTCATTCTCTAAAAATTTGTGATGTTTTATCTTACTTTGATGCTGTTTTATCTGTTTGTACGGTGCCCAGAGCCGCTGGGATTGGGCGTCTTTTAAATACATTTTGCCTTGCGTTGCCTTGCCTTGCCTTGCCATATTATCCCATACCCTGGGGTGGTTTATTGCACTTATAACATGGGTTCTTTATTACAAAACAAAAAAATGAATAGAAATTGTGTTATTCCTGTTCAAACACAAGACATTTTACTGTATCCTGCAACCATGAAAACTAGTCCCCTGCAAGAAATGCATATGTCACATATGTTATGAACACACACATTTGCTAGAAATATAGTATTAACATGATTTCTGACATTTGTTGCCCATAACATACAGTGAAACATTTTATAATAAGCTGTCATTTGATTCCCCCCCCCACACACACACATATGCTCCTAAGAGCACATCAGAGGGCACACTTTCAGCTCACTGTTTTGGAGATGGTTGTGGAAAGGGTTGTGGATGCATGGAACGGCCTTCCGGAGGAGGTTGTAGAGTCAAAATCAGTGGTGTAATTCAAGCATGCATGGGATAGTCATAAGGCAATTCTGGGGGGTGGGGGTAGGAAGAAGTAGGCTGCTGGTTAACTAGGATCTGCAGCTTATCCAGTAGGTAGGGAAATGGGCAGACTGGGTGGGCCAAGCGGTCCTTATCTGCCATCACATTCTATGTTTCTATGTTTCTATGTGTTACTTAGCATGCTCATTTATCTTTCTGCAGTGTAGCTGGTACTTGGGAGACTGAGACAGACAGACAGAGCAAGCACTGAAATACACTGCTCAGACACAGACAGAGAGAGCAGTCAGTAATGTTAACTCACGGTGATCTCCAGCTGCTGCCACCCTGGTACTTTGGGCTGCATCGAAGGTGCAGAAGTAGTGAGCTGATCA
Source organism: Neoceratodus forsteri (assembly GCA_016271365.2). NCBI lineage: Eukaryota > Metazoa > Chordata > Ceratodontiformes > Ceratodontidae > Neoceratodus > Neoceratodus forsteri. The sequence goes on from CM028130.1 coordinate 13,962,647, forward strand.
CAGCACTCTCAATGACAGGACCGGGGTGAGCTGCTTGTGGTGTTTTCTCTCTCTCTCTCTCCCCCCATTGACTCTCCATATTTGTTCTTGGCACTCTAAAGCACTATGGTGGGCACTTACTGTTGAGTCCTGATGAGTTTGGGGCAGCTCGGTCTCTCCCTCTCTCGTTCTCTCTCTCTACCTCATAGTGAGCTGCACTTTCCAGGAAAAATGGGAAGTACAGTATGTGAAAACTGCTGAATGTCTACTGTTTTGCATTTTTGACAACATGACTTGCACACAGGGACAAGTACAAGGAGAAGGAGGAAACTGCTTAGTGTATGTATTGCCTTCATTACCTCTCTGTCTCACAATTTTATATGGCTGCTTTTGTGGTTTGGGGTGGGGGAGCTGGGGCATCTAGGAGCGGTCAAGAATTAACAACGCACTATAAAGCATGGGAAACATTTCAGTATAATAGGATTTTGCTGTGTGGTGGTTTCAATGGGAAACTCTAGGCAGGCACTTTAATCAATCCTCATTCCAATTTCTATAGAAAGGTTTAGACTGCAGGGGATAATACTGTCTCCTGCTTCATGATTTTAAATGGCTGCCATTGTGTTTTGCTTTGGGAAGCAGGGAACAAGTCCTGACAGCACTTTGCCTGACTCGCTTGGTGAAAGTGTAGATTAAATAGGAGATTTAATCCACGGTCACATGATGTTATGTGATCAGTTAGCTTAGATGCTTTTGCAACCCATGTTATGAGTACAATTAAACCACTAACTGAAGAGACACAAGACAAGACATTTGAAAAAACCTCCCCCTTAGCAGAAACCTTCTGTCTCCCCACCACACCACACCCAGTATCGATAGATACTGAAATCTAAAGAAACTGGTTGCCCACACAGAGGTCTATAAATTGTAATCAGACAGGGAAAATACTACAAGCTAAGCAATTCCAACACAGATGGCAAGAAGTTGCCAAAGATCCAGTAACCCCTAGCACTGCTTCCTGGTAAGGTTCATTGCATAGACAGGCACCTTAGCAAATTGTGATGCACCCAACCCACATAGCATTTAATTTTTGGAATGGGGGATTTTGATGCAAAGTGAATGGGGGTTGCTTTTCTTTTATGCTTACCTTGCTTGGTGGATACATTTCAGTTACTGCCTGTCTTGAGCACCAACTGAGGGTAGCTCTGTTCCGGCATGAACAGCTCTTCCTTGCCAGCTTTGGTGCTCTTGTCTACTTTTTTTTTTAACATTTAAGATTTTATTGTTATTCCATTCCAAAGTCCAGCATCGCTAGAACAACACATGTATACAAATCGAACATGTACAAAAACAGGTCCCATTAGAAGACCAGGATAGAACTACAAATGCAATAAGAAAGTATAGTGAAGAAGAGAGAATGAAGATGCTATGACAAAATACATGAAGCATGGGAGCACAGATCTTAAGATCTTCTTATTAGAATTCTAAACATTTCTTCAACACAAAACATAGAACAGTCGTACTCCGTAACTTGGTTTTGCTACAGGTACTTCCAGTGTCACAGAGTGGGAACCACCCTGGCTGATAATCCAGTAAAGGACAATCCATTTAAGTTGGAGGGTTGGCCAGTGGCAGGGTGTATAGAGCATAAGTGCAACTGTAGGTAGGTACCCCATTTTTCTGATATTTAGTCAGCTGTTCCAGCTGGGAGTATGAGCCTTTCAAGGGTGGCTGTCTGTGCTAGTGTTGACCTCCAAGCTGAGAGGGAGGGGGTGAGGTTTCTTCCAGTACATTAGGATCGCTCATTTCACCTCAAGCACTGCCACTAAGACCCACTTTTGCAACAAGGGTGAGACTGTATCTAGGGAGGCAGGGTCACCTTAGAGCAACATCATATTTGGTTGTCTAATGGGGTGGCCAACCACCCTGGTACATTTTGCAAAGACTGCATTCCAGAAGAGGGTAAGTATTGGGCAGTGCCAGAGTATGTGCAAATGATGAGCAGAGGGTTGTTGATATCTCCAGCAGTTGGAGTGACTAAGGAGACCCATGGACTGAAGAACTGTAGTGGTCCTGTACCATCTAAGCAGTATCTTCAACTGTATAGTCTGGCCTTCAGCATCCCTGTAGGTAGTGTGGGCCAACTTGAGGCAGCAGCTCCATGTGTCAAGGAGAGTGAGACCCCAAGGTTGGACTCCCATGTTTTCCTACATGACTCGGTAGGGTCTGGCTATGCACTTGCATGGTTCTGTAGAATCCACCTGTGAGGCCCTGTTACGAGTCAGCCTTATGCAGAGAACCCATCCAAACCACTTTGAATCAGCAGCCGATTGGGCTTGATATGCCCTGATCATGCTATGGATTTGTAGGAACTTCCAAAAGTCCCTAACAGGGATCTGAAAATGTGCCTGCAATTGCTCAAAGGACATCAGTTCCATGGTCCTGGGCATATAGAGGTCTTTGAGAATCCTGATACCACAGGTGGTCCAGCCAGGTCAATAAACCAGATGTCTGGTGATGGATACCTGTTTATTGTGCCAGAGGGGTATAATCCAGCAGAGGACACCAAGCCCTGTGCTGTGTACGAGAGATAGCCATACATCTTCTCCTGGATCTCCCAGTCTCCAACATGATAAGGGTGGCCCAAGGAGCTGGAGGAGGAGTGGGAGAAAGCAAAGACCAGAGTGGAATATCCTGAGCCAAATGCTGCTCCAAGACTGACCCAGACGGGAGGAGATGGAGAGGGCGCAAACCATTTGGTCGCTTGAGTGGCCAGATAGGACCATTGGTAGCCCTGAAGCCATGGCAGTCCCATACCTCCAGTAGCCCAGTGAGCCCGTAGCTTAGCTTTTCCACAGCAGGGGGCTTTGCCCTCCCAAAACAAAAGAGAGACAAGATTATCTGGGAGTGGAAGTCGAGGAGATAATCGAATGGGAAGATTATTGAATAGATATGAGATTCTGAAAAGGCAGACATGCGGATGGCTTCTATCTTGCTGCAAAGTGAGAGGTTAAGCTACTCACCGCTCAACTTCAGTCACCAGATAGATGAGATGGGGCAAGAAATTGGCATTCTCTGGATCATGGCATCTGTTGGGTATGGTCACTCGCAGGTACGAGAAATCCTGTGGGGCCCAGGTGATCTCTATAACCCCCAGACAGTCCCTGGAGCATGCCTTGTTTAGAGGGGCCAGGATAGTTTTTTTCTGCTTGACCATGAGGCCAGAGAGGTCCATACATTTTGGTAGAGTAGCGAGGGCCTTACATAGGGAGAGTTCTGGGCGGGAGATGGTAAGCAGATCTTGATCACTTTCAAGGTATCACTGGGTCCTAAAGGGGCCAGGTATTTGCCCTGACAGTCCCTGAAGGCCACCTTGCCTGACTGGAACTCCAAGATGTAGCCAGTGCCCTTCTCGGCTTCTCCACCAGCTTGCTGTCATTCTTGAGGAAGCAGTGGTCCAAGGTCTGCAGGCTGCAGCACTGATTGAAGAAGATGACGGTGATGAAGGAGACAGTTCCCTGACAGACACACAAACTCATTGGCTCGCTGCTCAGTGCTACTATGGCTAGTCTGGGCAGTGCCACAGACGCAGTAGCAGAGTGGTAGTTCAGTGGCCAGCCTGCCTGCATATTGTCTAGTAACATGTAGCCAAGCGATTCTAGAAGGACTGAGCTGGCAGGTGGCACAGTAGATTTCCTGGGACAGGGACCTCAAAAACAGGACGATCCCGGTGAAACCAGGACAGGTGGCAACCCTAGTTTAAAGAATGATGGGTTACTAATGGAGTGGCTTCAGCCCCTTTAGACCCCCCAAGTAAATGTGCATCTGTACATTTTGAAAACCACCATGAAAACTGGGAAATGTTGGAAACGGTCATGCAGCAGATAGCTTTGAAAACCACCATGCAGCATGTAGATTTTGAAAAGCATAGTGCAGCATGAATATTTTGAAAACCATTCTGTAGATGCTCAAAATATTCATGCAGCAGGTAGATTTTCCAAAATGTTTGTAAGTGATTCCTGTGCAAACATTTCACTTTTTAACTAAAGATATCTAAATACAGGTCATCCAGGAGTGTGGCGGTAGAGCTACTGCCCACTATGCCAGTGACCCTAAATAGAAAGCGACCTCATATTCCTGGGGGTCGGTCTGGTGGAGAAGGTCAAGTGCCAGACAAATGGCTCTCCTCTCCTCTCCTGGGAAGGAAGGGCTTGCTAGCTCCATGCACAACTGCCACCAAGTGGATGCCTGGCAGTAGTGCAGGTCTGAGGCATAAAGGGAGGAAGCAGCAGGACCCTGTGGCATGTATGTACCTCCACATGCATGCACCAATGTGTGCGCCTCCACATGCATGCACCAATGTGTGTACCTCCACATGCATGCACCAATGTGTGTGCCTCCACATGCATGCACCAGTGTGTGTGCCTCCATATGCATGCACCAATGTGTGTGCCTCCACCTGCATGCAGCATTGTGTATGCCTCCACATGCATGCAGCAATGTGTGTGCCTCCACATGCATGCACCAATGTGTGCGCCTCCACATGCATGCACCAATGTGTGTGCCTCCACATGCATGCACCAATGTGTGTGCCTCCATATGCATGCACCAATGTGTGTGCCTCCACCTGCATGCAGCATTGTGTATGCCTCCACATGCATGCAGCAATGTGTGTGCCTCCACATGCATGCAGCAATGTGTGTGCTCCACATGTATCATCAATGTGTGCCACAAGTATTGGGAGGGAGAAAAAGCAAAAATAATGTGTGGTGGGCCAACGTACATGAAGCTCTGCACACTAGCTCTTCACTAGTGCTACCACCAGGACCCCTGTTGACAGTAAATGAATAAGAGTCTCCAGGGGAATAATGGTCCTCCCCCTTCTGGTCTGGCCATGAGGGTCATTTTGTGGGGAAACATAGCTAACAAGTGATTCCTGGGAGGGAGTTGCGGGGGACTGGCAGGGACAGAGACAAAGGAGCCATAGTACCCTGACTGAGGAGAATAAACATCTTTATAGAAAAGAAGATTCCTAAATACTACCTTGAGTAACTTTATTACAATTTAGTATTTTTACCTGTAGCTTGTATTTAAGGACAGCTTATATTTGAGATCAGCTTGGTTTGCAAAATCAAATTTCTGAGTGCTAAAAATAAAATATTACACATCCTGGATTTAGCCAAGTTTATTGTTCTTGTTCTACTTTATATCAACATATGTAAAACAGACATCAACTAAAATAATCAGCTTAAAAAACTACAGTAATGATCATATTTTTAGAGATAAGAACCACAGAGTGACACCCATTGTGTTTTATTTGACATGACTTTAATCCTTACTATAAGCTGAGGCTTGTATTTGAGGGCATCTTTTATTCAAGTGTAGCTTCTATTTGATGAAATACGGTATTTAGCTTAATTTTTTCAGTGAACTGAGCATATGTGAACAATCATTAATGACTGCTAAATAAATTATTTTTTTTCTCCAAACTGCCAAAATTACCCAGAGCTTCATAATATCTAACAAACCTGTAAGTCTCAAAGCATAACTCTTTGTGGATTTTTTTAAACTATTGTTTCAGTGACCTGAGTTTGTGTGAACACATATCTTTAATACTACAGAACAAATTAAAAAATGTTTTCACCAAACCACCAAAAGGACCTATTCCTCCTTGACATTTAACAAACATGGATGTTTCATAGCTTAACTATCTTTGGTTTCTTCTCTATCCTTGGGCAAACATTTTGATTCAAAGATGGACAAAAATGCATATATTCAACACTATAAATCTAAAATAGAAACACAGATTTCTATAAAACTTTCCAAATTAGTAGATCCTTGAATTGCAATGATGCATGCAGAATTGTACAGTCCTAGGATCTAAAACAAGCAAGCAATAAGCATTTGAAAAAGGCCTTTTTTAAAGAAACCCTAACACAACCCTAATATACAGGCTGTACTGTGCCTGTTTAATATTGCAGTTAAGACCAGTAATCAGAGTGGTCTTAATTATTGCACATTCTTATGGTATTAGAACTGCTCACCTTTGGTTCACAGTTCTCATACCATAAGAATGTGCATGTAATCACAATTAGATATAGAAGCATAGAAACATTGACTTTGACGGCAGATAAGGACCGCTTGGCCCACCCAGTCTGCTCTTTTCCCTAACTATTGGATAAGTTGCAGATCCTAGTTAACCAACAGCCTACTTCTTCCCACCCCCACCAGAATTGCCTTATGTCTGTCTCATGCATTCTTGAATTCCCACACTGTTTTTAACCCAACGACCTCCTCAGGAAGGCCATTCCATGCTTCAATAAGGGGGCACAATTTGAAGATAGAAGTGGGGCGGCTCAGAGGTAACTTAAGGAAGTATTTTTTCACAGAGAGGGTTGTGGATGCATGGAACGGCCTTCTGAGGAGGTTGTGGAGTCAAAAACAGTGGTGGAATTCAAGCATGCATGGGACAGTCATAAGGTAATTCTAGGGGGTGGGGGTAGGAAGAAGTAGGCTGCTGGTTAACTAGGATCTGCAACTTATCCATTAGGTAGGGAAATGGGCAGACTGGGTGGGCCAAGCGGTCCTTATCTGCCGTCAAAATCTATGTTTCCACTACCCTCTCCATGAAAAAATGCTTCCTCACATTGCCCTTGAGCTGTCCCCCTTCTATCTTTAAATTATGCCCCCTTGTTCTTGCACATTTCTTTTTCTGAAAAATTATACCCTCCTGGACTTTGTGGATTCCCTTGAGGTACTTAAAAGTTTCTATCATGTCCCTCGTCTCCTTCCTTTTCTTGAGAGTAGACATATTAAGCTCCTTTAGTCTCTCTTCATAGGGCTTCTTGTGCAGACCCAGCACCATTATAGTTGCCCTCCTCTGGATTGTCTATTTCCTGTCTATGTTCTTGAGGAGATGGGGTCTCAAGAAAATGCACACAGTACTCCAGATGGAGTCTCACCAACTGCCTGTAGAGAGGAATGACAACTTCCTGTTTTCTACTGGTGATGCCTCTTATTATACAACCCTGTATCCCCCCAGCTCTCCTTACTGCCTTCTCACATTGCTTGCTTACCTTTTGGTCATCTGATATTTTATTTATTTATTAGAAAGAATCGGATTACATTTACCTTTGAGCTAAGAGCTCATTTACAAAGGTTCCTCGTCAGTACAGTGAATTACAGAGGCAAAAAATAATACATATTAGCAGTAATAATATACAAGGAGGCAGTAAAGTGCATTGGTTTAAGGCTCTGAGCTGCTAAGCTGGAGATCTGGGTTTGAATCCTACAGTCCCCACTTGCATACTGTGTGACCCTGAGCAAGTCATTTAACTTCCTTGTTCTCCCAGGTCGCACATGTAAACAAATTTCAGCTTAGTGTGTCTCTACTGGTAAAAAAAGAAATAAGATGATACAATGTAAAATCTTAACTAGTTACAGACTAGAGGAGTAAAATGTAAACATGTTGAGACAGTTCTGTCATAAGTGCTGCAGGTGCAGAAAACAGAAGTTTATTTTATTGGATCTTGAACCTATAACCAGTGTCTGTTGAGAAGGACAGGACCTAGAAAGGGAAGAATAGGAGGTGAGGGGTGCAATTAGAAGGTGATGGGAGTGACCAACAGAGAAAACATGGGTTGAGGGAGGAGGGGCTGCATAGTATTTGGCTAGGCAGAATCAAGGGGAAGGGTGCTATGGGGATAGGAGGACTAACGGCAGGGAGGAAGTGAGGTGTTGAAAAACTAGAGGGGTTGTAGGGGAAAACATGGGCAGTGGGCTTCGGAAAGAGAGATGGGGGGCATAAATTATTTATTTTATTTAATTTATTTTTTGTTGACCGGGTAAGTGCACTAGACAAATCCTGCCTATTTTCAGGCACAACCCAGGGGAAGGGAGATACAGATGAATGCCAACTGGCCTTGTACCAGATGAACTGTTGGTGGTATTTTTAGTGAATGAGGGAAATTTGGCCAGGACACCAGGGAAATTCCCCTACACTTGCTGCAGATGGTGCTGCAGCACTGCAGGAGAGTCTGACTGCGTGCAGTGTGAATTTGGATATGGAGGGGGAAGGACGTGGTGTGGAGAAGATGGAGAAGATGGAGGAGGTTATGGAAATACGGGATGCTACTGGTATGGAGAGTCAAGTTTTGGGGGCAGACATCCAAATTGAGGAGCCCTCTACATCAATGGAGCATTTGAATGAAATACAAGATTTGGAAGAAGAGACTCTTCAGCGAGATTTGGCTTTGAGGAAAAAACAGCTGTTGGACCTAAATTCGGTGGCAGAACAAGAATTTATGGCAAGTAAACTAAACTTAGAAGAAAAGAAAAGGAAAAGATCAGCAGTGAGCCCTTTACCTGGGGGGAGTAAATGGGTACCATCAGAAGCAGTTTTAGAACAGTCTCTTTCCCCGTCGGGGTTAAACTCTTCAAGGACACAAAATCAGGTAGATGACATCACTTCTGAGATACCAAACCCGGATACTGACTGGACCCCTGGGTTGGCTTTGCAGAATGCCGGGTGGACTCATGACGGGGACAGATGGATTCCTGACCCGATTATCCCTTTACTGGGTTCTCCGAGAAATGGAGTTGTTTCCTCCCAAGAAGCCCACAAAAGATTAATGCAGCTGATTGTTGTAATGGAGGCAACAGGTGGGCCTGCTGAGGCTGCAGTGGTGCTTCCTAGTTCTCAGGATACGGTAAAGGGACAAGTGGTTTTAGACCCATTGGGGCCTATTGGGATGGAAGGCTCAGAGTCCAGTTTTGTAAATGAAAATGGAGTTTTCTGGGGATACAAAGTAGGATTACTTCCAATTCTGCACCTAACAGGATGGAGGGACAAGAGAGAGATTCTACAAATGTGACACCGAATAAAACATTTGCAGGATTATTTCGTAAACCTGCAGAAGCGGTGAAAAGACATTTTTTGGTTTGTCTTAAATTTAAGGGAAATGCACCCATAGTCCCGGATAGGATATGGGTAGGAAAGACTTTAATTAAAGATTCTATGGGCTTTGCACCCTCTGAGGTGTATGCATTTATACATGCTCCTGGAGATTGAACATATGATTTAAGCTTTTGCAACATGCAGTTGTTGGATAAATTTTGGAAATTGTATTACACACTTAAGGATTTTGGAGATTGGATTGACTTTTTGGCTATTCCGGTTACAAAACCAACCATTAAGACTGTTACAATATTATTTAGAAATGAGGGGGTTTGTATTAATGATATTATGTTTTGGTTGGAGAAAAAATGTACTGTTATGGAACATCCAAAACCCATTATAGATGAAAATGGATTTTGGAATTGTGGCTGGTTGTTTCGGGTCCAATTGAATCAAATTGAGGCTGGAATTTCCCACTTACTCAGTTCCTTATTTTTGGGACGAGATCGGGGAGTCCTGTTTTATGCAGGACAGCCCAAAAGTTGTTATAGATGTGGAGCTCTGGATCATCTAAATGTAGATTGTGAGCAGATTAGATGTTTTCATTGTGGGATGTTGGGTCATACTGCTCCTCAGTGTACTGCCGGCCCTTTTTGCAATCTGTGCAGGGAAGAAGAACATTCATTTCAGAACTGCCCTTGGGCCATTCATAATACAGAGGGGGAGTCTGATCATGATTATTTTCTAAACAAAGCCAAACAACGTTTTGATCAACCCACTGAGCAGCCTCATGAGGGTTCTTTTTCCGCCCGTGGCAGAAGCCGTGCCCGAGGTTCAGGATCTGGGGTCAGGGGTGGGCACCAGCCAATTTCTACAAAGGCCATGGAGTTAAATAACACAGTGATACTTCCACCAAAGCCTTTAAAAAGGCAACTACAGCCACAAATCAGGCAAACTGAAAATGTGACCCTTGTGTTACTCCACAGAGTTCTCCTGCGAGAACGGTGGCACTAGACTCCTCCTTTCAAGTCAATGAGCAAAAACACCAGTCTTTTCCATTCCAGAAACCTCTGTAATAATAGGTACTGATATTGTGGCCTCTTCCTCTGTAAACCTAAGGGATGAGTTGGTTATAACTGCAACAGAGGATGATTTCATGTTTCCTTTAAAGACCCAGTCTCAGAAACAGAAAAAGGGAGAAATTTCTCTTTCACCATTACCCTTAACAAATAGATTTTCAGTTTTCTCATGGGGTGAGCAGGCAGATTCAGATTTGCCTATGGAGGGAATGGATCCAGATCCTTTTCCCCCCTCTGAAACCCAGATCTTCCATGATACAAAAATCAAGTCAACCTAAAATTACACAAAAAAGAGTGACCAGATCTAGTGGAAAGCTGGCTGCTCTTCCTCCCTGATCCATTCTGTTTAAGGATTGCAAGTTTAAACGTGAATAGTGTGTTATCAATGAGAAAACGTTATGTTACTTTTGGGATACTTCAACAGTTACCATATGATGTTTTTTTCTTACATGATACTAGGATTCATTCCCTTAGTGATATAAACCAGATTACTAAAGAATGGAAAGGGGGTTTGTCTTTTTGGTCTTCAGGAGTAGATACTTGTAGTGGAGTAGGGTTTTGTTTTACCTCATTGGAAATTCGATGTTTTCGTATGGTTGACATTGAACCAGGACAAGCCTTTTTGTTGGATATAGAAATAAAAGCCGTTCATTGCAGATTGATTAATATTTATGGTTATCAGTTGAAGGCCCTTAGAATTGAATTACTAAAAAAAATACAACCATATCTGTACACTAGCAGAATTGGGGTTTTTTTGCTGGAGATTTTAATATTAATGTGTTAAAAGAGGGTCCATCAGATAAAGTATATTGTGATAGAGCATTTTTATGGACCATGGTAAATTATGCAGATTTAAAAAAGGTGTCTGAAGGGAACCCTCGGTTGATAAATCCTACTTATTATAAGAGGGTGAATTTCTTCAAGTATTGATATGATTTTCATTAAACAATCATTACTGCAGGGTAAAATGTTTCTAATACCGATTGAATCTTCTGACCATGTCTTGGTAGGGGTGCATATTGAGTCTCCTCATAGAATGGCAGACCCAGGATATTGGCGGTTGAATTCTTTGCTTTTAAAGGATCCTTTGGTTGTGTCAAATTTGTTTGAGATAATTCAGGATAAACTTTCTACCCTGTTTCTGTATGACAATATGGGAGAATGGTGGGAAGATTTCAAAAGGTGTTTAAAAAGTTATCTTAAGGAAGTAGGGAGGGGTCAACAGAATTTGAAATATTCTAAATACTTACAGTTAAGAAAACAACTGGGTGAATTACTTACAAAGCACCATTTGGGACAAGAAGATGCGTCTATAGAAATTCAAAAAGTAAAGACTAGTATGGAATTTTATCAGTATAATAGAATGTTGTCATTAAATCAGGAACACATTTTTGGTACACAAGGGAAGTTGGAACAAGGAAATCCTTTCCTGAATTGTCAAAAACGAACAGAGAAAAGATTGTTAAATGGCTTGAATACATTGAATGGGAAATATGTTACTAACAATGTGGGTATTATGTCAACTTTAGAGGAATATATAAAATCTGTATTTGGGATTCCAGTTCCAGATGTAGGCTTTCATGATCAAATATTGAAATCTGCATCTTTACCTCAGTTGTCCTCAGATTTGCAGGCTAATTTGCTTTTACCATTTTCCTGTTTAGAAATGGATACAGTCATTAAGTCTTTAAAGGGGGATACAGCACCTGGATCAGATGGATTGACTGGAGAACTTTATAAAATTGTTTGGCAGTCTATTGCACAGGAATTTTTGGCATTTTTTAATTCCTTTTGGCACAATTTTTCCTTACCTTCCTCAATGTATGAAGGACTTATGATTTTTTTGTATAAATCTGGAGTGCGAGATGAGATTCTAAATTGGCGACCAATTACATTATTAAATGTTGATTTCAAAATATTTGCTAAATTAATAGGTAATAGAATGGCATCAGTAATGGCAAAACTAATTATTTTTACACAATTTTGTTCAGTTCCTGGTTGAAGAATGCAACAGCTTTATTATTATTACGGGAAATAATGGAAAGTACAAATTCACCAAAAGGGTCAGTAGGTGCAGGTTATATAGTAAGTTTAGATCAGGTGAAAGCCTTTGATGGGGCTTCTCACTCCTTTCTTTGGGATTGTTTAGCTGCATATGGTTTTCCAGATTTATTTATACAAAGGATTAAACTATGTTATGCTTTGGCATATGTTAAACTGTGCGAGAACGGTTGGATGGGACAGAAAATTGCGATTCAGATGGGAGTTTGACAAGGTTGCCCTTTAAGTCCAATTTTATATGCATTAATGATAGATCCATTGCTTCGGTTAATTCAAAATTCATCGAATATATATGGTTTATTAATGAGCATAGTGTTAGAGCATAAAGTGATAGCTTACGCAGATAACATTTGTCTATTGGTAAATGATGACATTTCAGTCCAGTTGGCTTGTGATTTGTTACAAGAACCTGGTAAAATTACAGGTGCTCAGCTAAATGTAGCCAAATCATGTTGTTTGGATGCGGCAGGTTTTAGAGACTCAGACAGTTCAGTATGTGATATTCCAATTTCTAGTAAACCGTGTCGTATTCTAGAAATATATTTTGGTGGAGAAGACATGGCATGTATAAATTGGGAGAGGGTTTTAGAAATAGGTCATGCAAAAGTTAAGTTATGGAATAGTTGGAAGTTGTCAAAAAAAAAAGACGGATCTTTTTATTAAAAACCTTTTTAATACCTCAATCTTTATTTATTAGTTCCATTTTCTTTTTGCCATCCTCTTTAGAAACTTCTTTGTTGAGTTGTTTTTTTTCTTGTGTGTGGGGAAGTAGGCTGAATCCGGTAAAACGGAATATTTTATATAATCAATCAATCAAATCTTTATTTATCCAGGCGATCACCGTTGAGCAAGCTCATTTACAAGGTGGACCTGCTGTTGTCAAGGACAGTTATACATACATAGATTAGAGGTGCAGTATACAAAATGTGCTAAGGTAAAAACAGACTTACAAATAAGTGGTAGGTGCAATATATACATTCCAAGTATTCGCGTGGGAGCATACATGCATCACATAACGTTATTGTGGCATATACAACCTTCATAGACATAGAAGTTAAAGTAACACATTTATCCAGGCCTCTATAGAAAGGTACAAATTATTAACATTTCAGCCCTCAGAAACCATTTATAAGCTTTGAAGGTGACCAAGGCTCCAGAAGGGCCCATGATGAAAACTGTATCAACTATTTGAGTGGCATGAGGGAGTCGATAGAGAAAAAAAGTGCCAAGGATTCTGAGGGCCAGCATGGCAGCTGATTATTGAACAAGTTAGGTAGGGAAGAGAGGAGTTAGGTTCATGGCTGCATATGGTAAGGCTAGAGAGGGAACCATCAGAAGGACCACTAGGTACTATGGAAACATTTACGATTTCGGCAAATGTTTTGTCATAAAGAGTCCTTAACACAGCAATACTGACAGGAGAGCTAAGTTTCAGTGAACTTTGTATCCTTTTCCAGAGTGTGGGCAGAGCATGGCTTATGGCTGCCCTACCAAAGTGGTTACTGATCCTGGGAATTTTTAGGGAAATTAGTGAGTGGCTTCTTATGGCATAGCTACTTGGTGGACTTAAGGGGAGGCAGGCAACAATGTAGTCAGGGAGTTTGTTGATGAGTGCTTGAAGTGCCCAGAGAGCTGCATTTCTATGCCGTCTGTATTGCAGAGAAGGCCACCCTACTGCAGCATATAAAGAGCAGTGGTGTATGGAGGATGGGAGGCCAGTTATGAATCTTAAGGATTTGTGGTACAGTACATCCAGTTTTGCAAGGTGTGAGACAGAGCATTGGCTATAGATAATGTCAGCGTAGTCGATTAATGAAAGGAATGTAGAATGAACAAGCTGTCTTTTTGCGTCTGCAGTCAGGAGATGTTTAATTCTGTAATAGAGGCCAAGCCTCTGCCTAAGCTTTTTCATCAATTCTTCTGTGTGCTCCATAAAGGGGAGTTTTTTATCCAGCCATATACCCAGGTATTTGAATTTAGGCACGAACTCAAGCTTTTCGCCTAGTAGGGTGGTTATAGGAGGAACTGTACCAGCGGCCTCGGTGTTGGCCCCAGAGCTGTATGGTGAAAACAGAATTGCCTTGTTTTGTTTTTCATTTAGCAATAACTTTTTGTTGTTGAGCTGGTTCTGCAGCGTATTGAATTCGGCTTGTAGTTCAGAGCATGCGGCTCTAGGAGAGTCACGAGTTAGGTAGAGCACTGTATCATTGGCAAACAAGTGGACACTGGCTTCCTTGATTCCTAAGTCCAAGTTGTTAATATAGATGGCGAACAGTAGGGGGCCCAATATGGATCACTGTGGGACTCCTCTTTTTATTGGTTTGAGTGGAGAAAGCTCTCCTTCAGCCTTGATTTGTTGCTGCCTATCAGTGAGGTAGTCCTGGAACCAATCCAGTGAGATTGAGTCCATGCCTATGGTATTTAGAGTGGAGAGAAGTAGGCAATGGTCTATGATATCGAAAGCCTTGCTGAGATCTAAAAACACCGCACAAACAAATTTTTTCTTGTCGAGGTCCCATTGCCAGTCATTAGTGACTTTGGCCAGTGCCGTAATAGTGCTGTGCTTAGCTCTAAATCCGGACTGCATGGGGTTAAGCAGTGCAGAGCTGTCTAGGAATGATCTCAACTGTGTATCCACAATTTTTTCCAGCATTTTCAAAAGTATAGGTAGTAGAGAGATTGGCCTATAATTGTTCAAGTCATTTGGGTCCTCTGCTTTAAATAGAGGAATAACATGAGCAGTTTTCCATTCCGTGGGGAGAGAGCCTTGGGCTAGAGACAGGTTGAATAAGTGTGATATAGGTGCAGCTAGTATGTGGTATGCTATTTTCAGAAAGTATGGGTTGAATGAGTCAGCTCCTGTGCTTATTCTAGTGTCTAGCTGTAGCAGAAGGTCTTCAACTTCTTTTATGGTGATTGAGGAAAAGGAGAAGGTCATACTTTTGTTATTTGGTTCGGGTGGCTGGGCTTTGAGCATCGGACAAAGACTACTTACTGGTGCATTATCTAATGCCATGCCTTCTGTGGCAAAATGGTTATTGAAGGCTTGGAGAATCTCAGATTTATCAGTGACAATGACATTGTCAATGGTAATTTTGATGGAAGCACACTGCCTGGTGAGTAGCCAGACAATTCCTTTATAGTGGCTCAGAATTTGGTAGGGTTGCTGGGTGCAGAGAAGAATTCATTTTGATAAAAAGTGGCCTTAGCCTCCCTGATCATTTTCATACATGCATTTCTAGCTGACCTAAAAAGACACCAGTCTGCATTGGCATGTGACTTCTGGGCCTTTTTACACAGCTGGTCTCTTTTGAGTAAGGCTTTCTTCAGGTCTGGTGAAAACCAACGGCAGGTCCTGGTTTTTATTCGAGCTTTGATCAAAGGAGCATGGGTGTTTAGGGCACTGGCTATGATTTCATGCAAAACATCATAGGCATCACTCACTGATTTAGCTAGGTAGAAACTCTGCCAGAGCAAAGACACACGGTCTGCAGTGGGGGTATGCAGGTCAAACAACAGGTGTTCAGGTAATCTCATTTGTCTGCCAGTCACCACCACAAATGGTGTAAGCTGGGTGGTGGCTGAGGGTGTACCACTAATTGCCATAAAGAGTAACAACAACAGGGAATCCCAAGTTTTTGGATTGTCCTCAATGAATTTGGAAAGCATTTGCTTGATCCATCTGTTGGCTCTGTCTACTTGACCTGATGATTGAGGGTGGTAGAGTATGTGGAACTTCTGCTGAACTCCAAGGAGTTCAAGGGATTCTTTCATCAACTCACCTGTAAAACTGGTTCCTCTGTCAGAGTCTACCTTGAGGGGTAGACTCCACCTGGACAAAATCTGTTCCACCAGGATTTTGGCAGTAGTTTTCGCTGTACTTGTCTTAGTGGGGAAAGCTTCTACCCACTTAGAGAAGAGGTCAGTTACCACAACAGCGTACTTGTTATTTCTGCTGGTGTTGGTCAAAGGACCAATGAAATCAATCTGTGTGGCATGCCAAGGACCAGAATGTCATTGTGGTAAAAGTTTGGCATTTTGTTTGGTGGGGATGGGGTTGTTTTGTGCACAAACGAGACAATTGTCTATGTATTGTTTGACATCTTTGGTGATACCAGGCCACCAGGCAGTGGTCTTGAGTCGTTGGAGGGTATTTACTGCTCCTTGGCATCCACCAGTGGGTGTGTCATACACTCGGTGCAAGAATTCAGATTGTAAATGTCTAGGGACCACCCACAACTTGGTGCTGGAATCATCTGGTTGGAACCAGAAGAGCTTGTCATCTGGTGACAAGCGTAACTTACCTTCATGCCTCCGATAGGGATTTTGTGTGGGAAGTTTCTCCTCAGTACCTTTGTCAAGGAATCTGAACACCTCTTTAAGTTCAGTGTCAAAATGTTGGGATGTGGAGAGGTCCAAGGGGGTAAAAGGTTTTGGTTTCTTCCTGAGTGCTGCAATGTGTACAGCTGCATTAGCCTCTGGATGGTCCATCATCCAGACGCCCCCACCCCCGGGCCCCTTCCTTAGCAAGGGTGTCTGCTGTGTCATTGAAGGCATGATATGGATCATGGAGAGAGTGGGCTTTGACTTTGTGTACATAGAGTTTGTGTGCAAATTTTTGTGCCAGTGAATGTATGTATATTACCATTTCCTTGTATTTCACTGGGCTGCCATCAGAGGAGAGTAAGGAGTTCTTCTGCCAGAAGGGAAGAAATTCTGTAAGAGAACAACAAACCCAGTTAGAGTCTGTGAAAATGATGGTATCCTTGGTTCCATGCTGGATTAACTCGAGGGCACAGGCCACCGCTGCCATCTCTGCATATTGTGATGATGCTACACTACAGTGCTTAGATATTTTGATAGTGTTCCCATAAGGGTAAATCACTAGAAAGCCCATCCCTGCAATTTGTTTTCCCTGATAGTAGGATGCTGTACCATCAGTAAAGATATGGCACAAAGAAGTGTTGTCCAGCATTTGTGGCATGGCAGGGAGGAAAGGACCTGGATCTGGAAGATCAGGTGTCTGTAGTGTACAGTCATGGGGTTCTCCCTGGAAAAGGAGGCCATGAGCTAACATAGATGGAACTTTAGTCGGTTGCACCTGTATGTCACTGTCCTGGAGAAGAAGTGACCAGTGTGTCAGTCTGGTGTTAGAGAATGACCCGTCCTTCACTCTATCCGAGAGCAGAAAGGTGGTTGGGGTGTGATTGATGTTGATGATCAGTGGTGAGTACCCAATGATATACAGGAAGTGCTTGACAGCCCAGTAGGTGGCCAGAAGGTTCCTTTCACAAAGGCCATACTTCTGTCCCACTGGGGTCAAGAGCTGGGAGGCATTTGCAATGGGTCTCAAGGTGCCATGCAACTTCTGAGCCAGCACTGCTGACATGGCAATGTCAGAGGTGGCACATTCCAGATGGAATGGTAGTGCTGGATTGGGGTTGACCAGAGCTGGGGCAAGAGGCCAAGGCCTGCTTCAGTGATGTCACAGCCTGGGTATGTATAGGGCCCCAAGTCCATGGTACATCCTTTTTGAGTAACTCATACAGAGGAGCAGCTTTCTGAGCAAAGTCACAAATACAATCTCTCGAATAATTCACCATACCTAGAAACCTTCGAAGAGTTGCCACACTGGTGGGTATTGGCAAGTCTTGCAATCCCTGTACCTTCTTCCAGGTAGGGCTTCAACCTTGGTCAGTTATTTTTAGGCCCAGAAAGAGTACTTCTTTCTGACACAGTTGTGCTTTTGCTGGATTGCATTTCAGGCCTGCTCTCTGAATGAGAGTCAGTAGTTCATCCAAGAGATCCAAATGTTGTTCCTGTGTGGCTGTTGCCAGCAGCAGGTCGTCCACATATTGCAAGAGACATTGGGGAGTAGAGAAACTTGAGGGTGTCCATCATGTGGAGATGGAACAGGGATGGACTGTTATGGAATCCTTGTGGCAAGCAAGTCCACGTGTACTGTCTTCCTTCAAAAGTGAAGTCAAACTTATATTGACTCTTAAGGGCCAATGGTAATGACCAAAAAACATTGGAGATGTCCAGGGCACTGAACCATTTCAAATCAGGGGTCAGAAGTCATAGCACATCTGGTGCTGATGCCACAGTTGGAGAACAACTGGGGGTGACTTGATTCAGTTCCCTGTAGTCAATAGTAAGTCTCCAGGTGCCTGTGGGTTTCTTCATGGGCCACTCTGGGGAGTTGGCAGTGGAAACACAAGTTCTGATTACTCCTTGTTTGAGGAGTGACTTGATTGTTTCTCTAAGGGAAGGCAGGGTCTCAGTTGGGAAAGGATATTGCCTTTGCCTCTCATGTGCTGGGCCTGGCACTTCGATGACAGTGTGCATTCTACCACAGTCATGCTTGTTGATTGCAAATACATCCAGATGTTGTTGCAAAATAGGGAGGAGTATTGGGAAAAGTTCATGATTTTTGAACAAATCTATGACGTCATACTCTTTGTCATTGGCAGATATCGTTGCCACAACTTGTGAATCAGGAACCAAAATGGTGTGATATTGACCCTGAATCTGTATCAGTAACATGTTAGCTAGGTCCACCACACAGCCATGTGGTGCAAGGAAGTCAATCTGTATGATACTATGATGATCATGCAGTACCATTAGTTGGAAGGTATGTGAGGCCTTTAGATGGCCTAGCTCTACCGGTAGGGGTAGAGAATGGTATGCAGGTAACCTAGTACCATCAACTCCTGACATGTTGGTCCTCCATCCAGTGGACCATGGGGATGTATCCGGGTGTTCATCATATAGCGCAGATACAGCTGCACCTGTATCTAACAAAACTACTAGTAGGCGGCCCCGACCTCAGCCTCGGTGCAGGGCCTTCCATTTGTATCCAAGACTAGCTTGTTTACAATCCAGACTGGGGCCTGTAATTGTCAATCTGTACTGCCGGAAGCATGTAGAGGTTGGGTCTGGCTCATGTGAATCATTTCACCATGTTACACTGATGCTATATAAGGAGGAGCTTCTGGGCTCAGGCCTGAATGGGCCTGAGGGGCTGTACCGCTGGTGTCCCCATGACCGGTTGGGGCCTGGGTTGCCGGTTGTACTGCCACAAGGGCCTGTGTGGGAACAGCATCCTCCACAGAGCGTACTTGTCCCAGGAGCTCTCAGAATTTCCGATTCTCTTCAGCTATCTCCTTATATGAAGGGCCTGTTCTCTGCTGTTGTGGTTTACCTCAACCCTTATGCTTCCTGTTCTTATGCCAATTCCGATTCCCACCCCATTGTTGTTGCTGTTGTGGTTGTTGTTGATAGGCCTGTTGGGGGTTATTATTAGTTGGAGGGGCTTGCTGATGTTGGGCCAATTGGCGTTGGGCCTGCCCTTCCACTGTGTAGTGCGTCGTGGCCTCTGGAGCGGACTCCACAGTGGCTACCTTTTTGGAACCGGAGCCCAAATCACGGATATAGAGTTGATACACTCTCTCGGTTTTCCGAAGGATGTCGGCAAACCTATCCATTTTGGGGTAGGTGGTTGGCTCTACCTTTTCTCTTACTGCTGGAATCATGTTCCTAAGGAACAAGGTCGTATATCCAATAAGATGTACATCCACAGATTCTTGTGCCAAGTGTTTTCCTGATCAGTAGGCCATCCAGAGTCTCTGGTGGTAAGTTGCTAGACTTTCCTTTGCATTCTGTTTCACAGGATATGCAAGCATCACTCCTACTACACCTGGGCTGTGAGCAGAAATGAGCTCAGCTGCAACCTCATCAAAGGTAGCGTTCCCATCCTGGCGAACAGCATCGGGGAGTTTGGCCCACAAACCAGGATTGATGGTCTGTCATAGTATTTGGACCTGATATTCTGCAGCGAGGCTACGCATCTCACATTTAGAACGCACCTTTTCCAAGTGATAGCTGAGGTTGTCTGATGGATTCATCCGACCAATGCTGTCAGCAATTTGCTGAACAGAGTAGGCCATTTGTAGGGGATGACTGGATCGATCAGGCAAAGGTAGATTGTCTCGAGCACCATCCAGGGTGGCCCAAGCTGCAGCTTCAGCCGCAGTGCAGACAATACCCTCCTGAGTGCCAGCCTCTTGCAGAAGTTGCCTAATCTGGGTTTTAATAGCCCGTTTACTTTCTCTCGAAGAGGTACATTGCCTATCGCAGTTTCAGTCATGTTTTCTATCTCCTGCCTGTCTTCCACATTAATAACAGTTACCAGAGGTGCCGTTGGGACAAGGCTTGGGCCTGTTCCCCCCCATCATGGGGGCCGCCATGTTGGCGTCTCCCATGATGAGCGTCACAACGTTGAAGATGTATGATATGGGGAGTTGGGGGTGGGGACCCACCATGTTGTGGATGGCTGGGTGGGGTCTCTGTGCCATAGTAGGGGCATGACTGGGTGTTGTATTGTGAAATCTCATCATCAGATAACTCCCCTTCTGATGACGAATGAAAGGCAGGAGCTACGCCTCCCATTGCCTTAACATGTCCAGCCTGAACCTCTCGCTGATGGCACAGTTTGCCATCTTAGTTCTACATCCATTGTGATTCACACTTGCAACATCCATATCAACCTCATTTTGCTTTAGCTTTTGCAACACTCTGTACACAGCACTCAATTCGCAATTGTCCCTGATAGACACTTCAAAATCATTATGTACCTGGTTTATCTCGTCCTGCAGTTCACCCATTTCGTCACTCAAATGAGCATTCCCAGCACTCAGCAAATCATTCATATGTACTGCCTGACTCTTATCTTGTCTCAAACTTTCACACTCCTGCTTCAACATACAGATTTCCTGTTCTCCAGCTTGAGCTGAATGATGCAATAGTGAATCCTTTTCATTTCGCAGAGTTTGGAGTTTAGACTCCAAGTTCTGCTGCAGTCTTATACATTCTGTTTCCTGTAAACTCATCTGTTGCTTAAGAGATGAAATCTGCAGATCAAGGGTTCAAATCCTCACTTCGGAGGCTTCCAGAGCAGCATAGAGATCCATGACCATCAACCCTTTAGCGTGACTCTTATTGGCTGATTGTCTTGTCTCTGTATACTAGGTTGAAATCCCCAGTATAGAGTTTTTGGATTGACTTGCATCCCGTGCGAAGTCAGCCCATCCTCAATGTGAGGCAAGGAAGTTCGAGACATCGAGTCTCAGTTCTGTGCAGATATTTGATACAGTGGCCATTGTGTGGGAGGGAACAAAAATTCAAACTGTGAGAAGGGCACTGTGCTGCATATCGATTCACAGCATGAGCACTTTATGCACAGCCGGGCTACTGTATAAGTTGTAGGCTTGTAATTCAAAGCTGCTATGGAGTGGGTCAAGACGGCATCGACCACACCCGAAAATACAGCCAGACTTTGCAAGTTACTACAAACTGGTGTTAAAACGGGAGCGGTGATACGGGAGCGTGCACCTACTGTCCCGATAGGAAAGGGAAAAGTTTAAGCAACAAGTGAAAACTTACAAACACCAAATATCGCCAACACATGGTCTCCAATTTGTTAGGAGGTCTAAACCTCACTTTCAGATCCTTGACGATATTGGGAATGCAAGTAATCACAAACATATTGCATTAGAATAATAAACAAGTTTATTACTATAGAAAGGATAAATCACAGTTGCCCTAAGCAGTTCTTACCAATCTGAACCTGGAGTCAGTGCTAAGCATTCCCTCACACCTCAAGGTTTCTCTGTGTCTCTTGGGGTCTCTCAGGTCTCCAATGTATAAGGCTTGTGTATTACATTATATACCTATGATAATTACTATGGTTACCAAAAGATAGAAACATTTCTAGTTACAGAGATGAGCCCTATTGGCTAAATTAGAGGTGGCTCCATGGTCCAAGATAACATTATACAATTCTGTAAAGTCATCAGTTTGAGAACAAAAGAGTTCTTATACAGAGTCTTACATAACTCAGTGTAGTGGTACAAATCACTAAAAGGTGGCAATGCCATCTTACATATTATAATTACTCCAAGGACACAGGTGTCTTGGCATCTTACAAGTAAGATATACACATAAAAATACATAGCAGAATATATGTATTAGCAAGCAAAGTGTATTACAATAATATGCTTTCATATCCTGACATCTACTCATGTACGGTAGATGCCCTTAGCCCTATATGTTAGTATAACATATGCTTAGGTGATACCTGTCTATGGTGTACCTCTGAGGGTACCAATTAGGGTGCAGGGACCTGGTGTAACAACACCAAGATGAAAGCGGTGGTAGATGAACAGATTGGTTGGTGAGGGCTACAGGAGGATCTGGCAAGGCTACAGGTATGGTCTGACAGATGGCAGCTGGGGTTCAATGCAAAAAAAAATGCAAGGTACTGCACTTAGGAACAAAACATCAGTGGAGAAGCTATCATCTGGTGGGTGCTGCTGGAGGTAACAGAAGAGGAGAAGGATCTGAGGGTGCTCTTTACAGGAGCAATGAACAATTCCACATAATGCAGAAAGGCAGCAGCAACGGCCAACAAAATGCTGCTGTGCATTGCAAGGGGTATTACCTCAAGAAGATGGGAGGTTATTCTACTGTTATACAGATCATTGGTTAGACCCCACATGGAATACTGCCTGCAGTACTGGCACCCATACCTACAAAAGGACATTAGGCATCTGGAGGGGGTGCAGCATAGGGCAACGAAGATGATTCAGTGATTGGGGGGCTTGCCATGTGAGGTCAGACTAAGAGAGTTAAACATGACACACTGGAGGAGAGGATGGACATTGGAGATACACTTAAGACCTTCAAATACATGAAGGGGATAATCAAAACAGACACAGAGGGTCTATTCAGGAGGAGGGTGGGGACAGACACTAGGGGCTATGATATGAAATTGGAGGGGGTAGATTCAGGAGGGAGATGAGAAGGCATTTCTTTATGGATAGGGTGGTGGCAAAGTGAAGTGCACTACATGCTGAGATGTGACATGTAACACAGTGGAATGCTTCAAAAAGTGGTGGGACAGGGCAAAGGGGAGGGTAAAGGTAGGGAAGGGGAGGGGGTGGGGCAGCTGCTGAACAGGGAGCTAGCTGCAATCTCAAGCAGCCTAGAGAGACCAGGATGGCCTTTTTCTGTTGACAATTCTTGTATGTTTGTATGTTCATAAGCTGTTTTTACATCTACAATGAGTTTATTAAATGAAGTAAATGAGGTTTTTCATGAAATGCTGTTTTTAATTGGTGGTGGTGGCTATTAATATAGATATATCACTTTTTTAAATGTATTGTAATTTAAGAACTGTCACTTTAACAGTCAGCCCTTAAAATAATGGCCAGACATGTGCCTTGATTCTCCTGATGACACGGTTTTCACTGCAAAACTGGTAGAGGAACATACACCCAAGCTGCAGTGGCTGTACACTCACTTGAATTCAAAGCAGAGAGAAGCCAACAGCCACTGCTTACATCCCAGGATGAAAACAGGAATTACAGAACAAACAAAAAAACATCCATCAGCTAAATTCAGCAAACAGCAATACATTTATTAAAGTACTTACCAAGAACCATGACTGGCTGTGCAGATCAGTGTAAAGTTATGGCTGGATACACTACCTGGTTTCACTTCATAAGCTTTATCAAGGGATAGTGAATCAGGAAATATGGGTATCCTTACACTGAAGTTTTAAGGTCAAATGTGCAAAAAGTGCAGATCTTAAAGATGCATTTACCACCAAATAACTTAAAACAATTTTTTATATAATAGTTAAAAACACTTACTAAAAAGTTGGCACATAATAATTCCCTGGATGAGCTATACAGAAAACATAATGAATTCTATTCAATCATTTTTGACTGTATGTTAATTTAAATACATTGCAGTTTATTAAAGTTCTAAGGGATTTCACAAACTGTGAATAAAGAAGTTGCCATCCCCTGCTGGCTGGCCACTCTCTTCCACTGCTGGGTACTTGTTTTGCAAAGCCTCAGTGAGAACCTGAAAGAAAGAATTAAAAGTCAGTAACTCTTTCAAACCTTTTTCCTCAATATATTTACACAGAAATAATATCAAATGATGCATTTATTGTCTGGTTTTTCTGTTTTTTCTTTATAAGTGGCATGACTTCTAGCCTTTCATTTAGGTCTGGTGCTAAGTGACCACCCAACTGGAATGTTCAAAGTGCTTCCCTTTCCAAAAGTAGTAAGTTTAGCTCTCCTCCCCTTTTACCCAGAGTCATCTCTATTCTCTATATAATGATAACCTATACCTTGGATATTGGTGAAAAAACAAGTCTATAGCCCCCAGACTAATCCTTTCCATCATAGGATAGCTCTATAGAGGCACTTTATAGATGACATTCTTTCACTGTGGAGGGGTAACCCAGCAGAACTGGAAGCATCCATCAGATGGATAGAAGGAATAAACAGCAAGCTAAGGTTTTCAGCACAAGCCAGTGCTGAAGAAGTACACTTCCTTGACTTAGCCATACGTAAGCAAGATGATGGCACAATAAAAACAGATCTCTACTGGAAACAGACATACAAGAATACAATACTTTATGCCACTAGCTGTCACCTCAGACACATTATCAATAATATACCTAACTCTAATATATGAGGAAAGAGAACTGCAGTTTAGATGAGGATTACCAGAGACAGGGGGGTATGCACTCTAGGTTCTGGTTGAGGGGCTACAAACCAGAAGTCCTAGACCTAATAAAGAATGAGGTGCAAACTGTATCCAGAGGAAATCTGCTCCAACAGAAAGAAAAATCAGAAGAGGCAGGTCCAAAACTTCATTTTGTGAGCACATATAGTACTTGATCTGCTGCAAATAGACACATCATCGCAACAATTGAGGCATTATACTGTAGGTTCGGACCCCATAAGTAGAAATCATTGCTCTAAACCACCCAGATTTAGCTAGGAAAGAGCTAAAATTCTAGGGGACTTGCTCACACACAGCTACCAGGCAAACACACACAGTACACCTACCACATGGTTACCAGCCTTACCAAAAGGCACGTTCAGATGTACGGAGATATAAGTACTGTGATGTAATAGAAAAAACTGTACACTTTAACACACATAACACCATCAAAACCTTTGACATAGGAGACTTTATCAATGGCGATTCCTCTTATGTAGTTTACCTGGCAAAATGTAGCTGTGAAATGTTCTACATTGGGAAAACTACCAGAGCATTTAAAGTTAGACTAGGTGAGCATATGAAGGCCATTGAGAAAGAGGACACATAAAATACCCTATCAACACATATCAAAAATGTAAGTAGCTCAGAAAAACACAGCTTTAAATTCTGTGGAATAGAGACGGTGACTCTGGGGAAAAAGGGGAGGAGATCTAAAATCACTGCTTTTGGAAATGGAAGCACTCTGAATTTTCCAGTTTGGTGGTCATTTAGCACAAAGCCAAAATGAAAGACTAGAAATCATGCCATTCATAAAGAGAAAATGATGCAGAAAACCCAGATTATAAATGCATCGTTTGAGATTATTACAGTGTAAGTGTATTAAGGAAAAAGGTATGAAGCAGTTACTAATTTTTAATTCTTTCTTTCAGGTTCTCACTGTGGCTTTACAAAACAAGTACACAGGAGTGGAAGAGAGTGGCCAGCAAGCAAGGGGCAGCAATTTCTGTACTCACAGCTTGTGAAAGCCCTTAGAACTTTGATAAACATTAATGTATTTATATTAACATACAGTCAAAATGATTGAATAGAATTAATTATGTTTTCTGTATAGGTCATTAAGGGAATTCATAAGTATGTGCCAACTTTTTAGTAAGTGTTTTTAACTATTATGTAAAAATTGTTTAAGTTATTTGGTGGTAAATGTACCTTTAAGAGCTGCACTTTTTGGCACATGTGACCTTAAAACTTCAGTATAAGAATATCCATATTTCCTGATTCACAAACCTTTGATAAAGGTTATGTAGTAAAACCAGGTTGGGTATCTAGTTGTAAGTTTTCACTGCTCTGCAGCTGCGCAGCCAGGTATGGTGACTTTGTAAGCACTTTAATAAATGTACTGTATTCATGTTTGCTGAATTTTGGTGCTAGAAATTTTTTTGCTTTTTTTTTTGCTTGTTCTGACACTTGCTGAATAAAGCTTTTTTCCTCACTGGATTGGGGGTGCTGGCATCTGTTTTGTTGGACTGTTGGAGATGTTTCCCAAGCATGCAAGGCACATTGTGCTGGGATTTGGTTTGGACTCAAGATTACATCTTTCCTTCTACTGCTAATCGATCTGCCTTGCTTTGTTCTCTGCTCTGTTACAGCATGCAGGTTTTTTAGGGTCTTCAATATCATCATTCCTAAATTCTTTTCTTCCAGAGAGCTATCCACCAACACACATGCACACACACACACACACATACACACACACACACACACACGCACACACATTTTGTACTGCACTCTTGGTTTACTTTTCATAATCTCCATTACATTACATTTTTTAGCGTTAATGTTCAACTGCCAAATACTGAACCAGGTCTCTAGCCTGCCTAGATCCTTCCTTAGTTCCCTTCTCCCTTCCTCTGTGCCTATTCTTGAGCAGATATTTGTGTCTTCTGAAAAGAGGCAGGTGTTACTCATGATACCTTCACCTACTGTATGTCCCAGATGAAAATATCAGAGGACTGGTCCTAGTACTGACCCTGAGGTACCCCACTTGTCACTTTTCTAACTTCTAAAGACTTCACTTTGACTATCACCCTCTGTGTTCCACCCCTCAGTCAGCACTTTACCCAGTTCACCATCTTTTCCTCTAACCCAGGGTCCCTAATCATTTTAACCAGCCTTCTGTGGGAGATTGAGTCAAAGGCCTTGCTTAAGTCAGTTGCCTGCTCCTTATGAACTGCTGTAGTTATCCAGTTGAAAAACATGACCAGATCTGTCTATCAAGAACTTTCCCTCATGAACTTATGCTGTCTGGGGTTCTGCATGCCATTCCCTTCAAAGAAGTCCACCAGGTCCTCCCTCAGTAGAAACCCCTATCATCTTCTCCATTATAGATGCCAATCTGACAGGCCTAAATTTCCATTATTCCTCTTCTTTCTGTAATGTAGTGGAACAGCATCCACTGTTCTCCAGTCCTAAGGATCACCCCAGTGGCTAGTGAGCTACTGAAAATGTTTACTAGTGGCCTGGCTATAACCCCTTCTCCCTCCCTTAGCATCCTCAAGAATAAGCCACCAGGTCCCATAGATTGTTCACTTCCAATCCTGTTAGAATTTCCAACACCCTTTTCTGCATTATCTAGACCTTTGCTCCATCATTTTTAATCCTTCCATTCCTAACCCCACAATCTTTCAGTGGCTATACCGTCTCCTTAGTAAATGCCAAATAAAAATAATAGTTCAGTATGTCTGCCTTCCTCTTATCTGCCTTATCCCACACCTTCTTGCTATTGGGTCTCATTATATCTCCTTTGACCTTGTATTTCTCCTGGATGCACCAGAAGAATGCTGTATCTCAGTTCTTCACCACAGTTGCTAACCAGAGCGTTGGCTATACTTTGGACTCCATCACATTTCTGATGGTTTCTCTTGCTGCTTCCGGACACATCACCATGTCTTTCTCTCTTTGACTACTTGAAAATATTCCCTTCTTTTTGTTCTTATTGCTGCCTATACAGCAGCTGTGAACCACATTGGCCCCTTAGCCCCTTTTAACCTAGAACACATTTGGACTGGAGATATCTGATATTTCTGTTGTTGTTTTAAATGCTGCCTACTTTCTTTCTATGCCACTTACCTTCATTGTATTCTATATCCTGTTTTCCAGTTTTTCTCTCATCCTGTCAAAGTCAATTTTTTAAAACCCCATACCCATTTTTATTTTGTCCCTTTGCCTATCTGCACTTGGATCTCCAATGTTACTGCCCTGTGGTTGCTAGAACTGAGGGGCAATCAGAGGAGCTGCAGGTGAAGGTAGCATAATTTATTTTATTTATACTCAGGACTGCAGTGGGAACAGGCTGTAGAGCTTATTTTTAAACTTGAGCTGTAAAACCTGTAAGGTATGATGTACCCTTTACACCCACTTTCTGAGGGTCAATGGCACTTGACAAACACTTATAGAGTGCTTTGGGGATAGCATTTAGCTACCAGACATTGTATAAACTGATCTTGTAAGGGTGGTTTACCAGCATTGTCTGCCAGCCAAGCAAACATCTAGAAGGGTTGCCATAGCTACCACTGATGTCATCAAGAAGCACCTACTTAATGCTTGGCTCCAGCAAGCACTTGAAAGTTCTAAGGGGCAACCAGAGGAGCTGCAGGTGAAGGTAGCATAATTTATTGTTTTATTTATATTCAGTACTGCAGCAGAAACAGGCTGTAGAGCTTATTTTTAAACTTGGGCTGTAAAACCTGAAAGGTACTGCGTACCGCTGACTTCCACTCCTTGATCCAATGGCACTTGCCAAGCACTTGTAGAGTGGTTTGGGGACAGCATTTATCTATCAGACTCTGTATAAACTGATCATTTAAGGGTGATTTACCAGCACTGTCTACCAGCCAAACAAACATCTAGAGGGGTTGCCATAGCTGCCACTGACATCACCAAGGAACACCTACTTAACGTTCAGCTCCAGTGAGCACTTGAAACTTTTAAGGTGCAACTGGACAAGCTGCAGGTGAAGGCAGTATAATGTATTTTTTATTTATACTCAGGACTGCAGCAGGAATGGGCTGTAGAGCTTATTTTTAAACATGGGCTGTAAAACCTGCAAGGTATGGCGTACTGCTGACTCCTGCTCCTTGACGGTCAACAGCACTTGACAAGCACTTGCACAGTGCTGTGGGGATAACATTTAGCTGCCAGATGCTGTATAAACTGATCTTCTAAGAGTGGTTTACCAGCGTTGTCTGTTGGCCAAGCAAACATCTAGAGGGGTTGCCATAGCTACCACTGATATCACCAAGAAGTGCCTACTTAATGATTGGCTCCAGCAAGTGGAGTCAGGCATGGAGTGGAGGCAAAATGGGCAGAGGCCATCGGAATCTGTGGGTATCAGTAGGGGAAGCAGTAAAGTAGGGCCACTACATTAATTGCAAGGTATTGAAGTGTTTTTAACGTATAAAAGGCTGAAGTAGTGTGTTGTAAAAAAATGGCTAGCAATAAAGACAAAGCAGCTATGAAGAAGAAGAATATTAGAGATATACTGTCATTGTTGCATGAAGAGGGCTTGATAATAAAATGCAAGAACTGCAATATGTATAGCTCAGTAAAAGGAACCGGTAATGGTAGGAACTATGAGTGCCACAAATGTGAGACACTTCAGTACTTCTATAAGTCCAGGGATAAGTTACTCCAAGAAATTCAAGAACTAAAAAGTGCTACAAGAGAGTGTGTCAACCTGAGAATAATCTCTAATTTATATTAACATCTGTCCAATATCAAGCATAAAGAAATTATATATCAAAATCCATTTTGGAATTCAACCCTTAATTTGGGAAAACAGAACTGGAAGGATATATACTACAATATAAGTAAATTTCTCACATTAGACAACCTAAGAGCTATTCAGCTCAAAACCCTTCACAATGCATAACTAACCATGTACAGCTTATGTAAAATGGAGTTAAGAGAAAATGATAAATGTTCAATATGTTATGATGGCAGAGGCTCCCTAGACCATATGTTGTGTCATTGTACAGCTATTCAAAATCTATGGCTTTTAATTAAATCTAAGGTAATGGATTAGGTACTCATTGGATATGAGAACTTTAATTTTGGGTGATTACCAAGAGGATCTATCAATATTGGATAAATATACATTAGCACTGATAGGAGTTTTGGTTAAACAAACCATCTGGAAGCATTAGTAGGACCCAAATCTACCTACTTTAAAAGAATGGTTAGAAAAGATTAGACAAAATCTAGTACTTATCAAGGCAATTAATTGTTTAAAGGGTAAAACAAAACTTAATGAGAAAGTATGGAGCAGATTATCAACTATACTATACTCTGTACTGCCAAAGTAAATGATTTCATTCCTTAGTCAGTTTGTCGTGTATGTATCAACTTTTTCTTTCTGTCCAGTATTACCATTCTCCTTATTTTTTCAAACATTTTATGTTCCTTCATGATGTAGTGGTGCATTAATGGAGGTTTTGTTTATTTTCTTCCTTATGTACTATACCTAATTTTACCCCAGTGTTGGGGTACACACTATATTTTTCTTAAAGGTCAGTTTTGCATAAATAATTAGCAGCCAACTATCTTTTAAATATGATATCACTGAGGAAGGGGTTATAGGAGAAGGGTTATATGAACCTATTATACATTATTGCTCAGCTCTGTAATGTAATACGATATCCACTTGTTTGTTATTGCTCATTTTGTTAGATGAAAATTTAATAAAGAGTGGAAAGTTAAAAAAAAATACCCCTGGTTTAGCAGAAATCCAAGAAGCAATTCAGCAGCTACCTCTAAATAAATCTCCCAGCCCAGATGGGCTCTCTAACAATTTTTATAAAGCCTATCAAGACATCCTTGTACCCAGGTTAATGGAACTGTTTGGCTTCTGGTTTGAACAGGGCATGTCAGAGGCGAGCTTTTCAGAGGCGGTGATATCCTTGATTTTAAAACCAGGGAAGGACCTTCTGGACCTTAATAGTTACCAGCCTATTTCATTATTAAACACTGATGTGAAAATATTGGCTAAAGTATTGGCAAATAGACTTTCTAAAGTTATTGATAAATTAATAGGTCAAGAACAAGTGGGGTTCATGGCTGGGAGGTTATCTCAAGACCATATGCGTAAGTTAATGCATTTAATAACAGTGTCCAGAGGCTCAGATGTCCCAACAGTGTTAGTTTCTTTAGATGCTGAAAAGGCGTTTGATAGAGTCTCCTGGGATTTTCTTTTTGCCACCTTAGCTTCCTTTGGTTTCCCGGAAGACTTTATCAAATGGATAAAAGTTCTATATTCCTGGCCTACAGCTAAAGTGAAATGCAATGGGCTGCTGTCCTCGTCATTTGTGCTGGCCTGAGGAACTAGACAGGGGTGCCCATTATCCCCCTTGCTTTTTAACTTATATTTAGAACCCCTGTTTCTCAGATTGAAGGCTAACATTAGGATCTCTGGAATTCGTGTTCGGGTAACTAGATACGCCCTATCGGTTTATGCCAACGATATTTTATTACATCTAGAAAGTCCCGAGATCTCGATTCCGGCACTGCTAGAGGACATCGCGGAGTTTTCTAAATGGTCGTTTTATAAATTGAATAGAGAGAAAACCAAAATATTTCCCTTAAACCACAGAGTAAATAAGGCAGTGTTAGCCCCCCTTGGTTTAGCGTGGGAGTCGAGTTCAATTGTATATCTAGGTATCAAGATCTTTAGAGATCCTTCTGCTATCCGGAGTAACAATATAGATATTCTTATTAAAACAATTTCTAAAGATCTTGAAAGATGGCAAGATCTCCCAATCTCATTATGGGGCCGATTGAGTGTTATTAAAATGAACCTCTTGCCTAGAATATTGTATCCGCTGGGTATGTTGGGATTTTATATCCCCAAAATTTGGTTTTCTAAATTGAGAAGAAGGTTGAACTGTTTTTTGTGGAGTAAGAAAAAGATACGTAGATCCTACCACAAGCTAACTACACCAAAAGCTAGGGGTGGTCTTGCAGCCCCCTCTTTTTTCATATATTACCTAGCACAACATTTAAGCAAGTTATATTACTGGCAAGAAAAAGAGGAGCACCGAATATACGTTCCTTTATGGGTGACTATTGAGAAATACCTGGCATCCCAGGCAAGATGTTCGTTACATTCACTGATATGTTCTCAGTCCCATATCCCCAAAGTCTTCAAAATAATCCCATGGGATGGTCGATAAAAGCGTCTCTTCAGGCCCAAGCATTATTGTCAGTCAAATGGTGTCAATCTTCGAATCAGCCCATTATTAATAACTCGAATTTTAAAATTGGCAATGCACCGATACCCAAGTCCTTTTGGCACAGACTGAAATGCTGTAAGGTATCAGAGGTCTGGAGAGATGGTAAATTATTCCTTCCAGCCCAATCTTGTGGCTTTGTCAATTTCTCTAGTAAAGAAGTCTTTAAATCCTTGCAAGTTGATAAAGCGCTGTCCACATTTCACAAACATTTTATAATTGCAGATATAGGGGAAAATGATCCTACTGAGTGGTTGAAGGTTGCCTCATGGAGGAATAAAGTTTCTATACTATATAAGGCCTTGCTAGATTGGGATAGTAGATCACAATTAGGTGTCTGTTCTTATTGGGTCAAAGAATTGGGTATCCCAGGCGATCCTAAGATATGGGATGGTATCTGGACTACTCTATATAGAACTGTCAAACAGGATAGGCTAAGAGCAGTAAATTACAATATCTTGCATAATCTGTATTTGACAACGGCTAAGTTATATAGAATAGGTCGGGGCACACACCAATTTATGTAAATGCAAGACAGGTGAGGGGTCCTTTATCATATGCTTTGGCTATGCCCGTGTGTTAAAGTACTGTGGCAAATTATCAGCAAATCCCTAGATTCGATTATCGGATTCGGGACCTCTTTACCCCAGAAGTATGCCTAGTAAATCTTTTCCCAGATGGTACTCCAAGTAAAAGAAAGGCACATATGGCATTGATAACAGCAACTGCAAAACTAGTAATAGTGAGGCATTGGACTGACGAGATGGCACCCTCAATTATGGAATGGTATAGGGAATGCGTTTTGGCCCTACAATTGGAGAAACACATAGCGGCTATGCAAAACAGAATTAACGCATTCTCTACTCATTGGGGTAGTCTAGAGGCTGTTATCTCAACATGGAAATCTCCAGGCATATAAACATATTTCATTTAATCGTAGATACGTGGTCTGTAGTACTGCGCAGCCTAGGGGAGGGGAGCTGGGGAGGGTGAGGGATAGTTTTGTATTTTTTTTCTGGGTTTATTTGTTCTCTTTTGTATGTACCTTTAGCCCTTACGATATCAAATGACGTTGTATGTCTGGTACTAAAATTAATAAAGAGTTAAAATTAAAAAAAAATAAAAATACACCTGAGAATGCTATCCAGTTTGTCTCAAAGGAAACAGGGAAAGAACAAGAGAGAGTACATTGAGTCCAACAAATACTAGTGAGGAAAGACATGTCACAGAAAAGTGTAGAATACTCCTCAGAACAAGCATCAAATAGAGCGATGTGACAGTAAGGAAAAAAGTAAAAACAGTTGAAACTTCAGGATAATTTGAGCCACTCCAATTTAGTAATAGATTTGCACCCTTCATGAAGATATGCAAACTCAAAATAGTAATGAAAATATAGAAAAAGACTTTGAAAAGTTTATTTTAGGAGACACAATAATAAAATACTGTCACTCCATATGTCTGTAGGGAGGATAATGAAAAATACTGCTTTACTGTGCTACCCAAAAGCAAGGATAAATGATATTAAGGACTACATTAACAAAATTAATAGGCCTAAATATTCATCAACCATGTTACACATTGGAACAAATGACGTAGGGCACAAGCACAAGAAAGATATCTGCCATAATGTAATTACATTGGGAGAACAACTGGTAAATGATGAAATTCAGGTGGCAATTTTAGGATGTCTACAGATCCCTAGGGCCCACAAAGAAAAAATAATACCATACACAGAATAAACATTTGATTACAAAACTGGTGTGCAGATAGAAATATAGCATCCATATTTAATTGAAACATTTCTAATAAAAAATTTGAACTATATAGCCATGATGGACTTCATTTAAATAACAAATGGACTAAAGCATTAGCAGAACATTTCTTACAATATTGGGAATGGATGAATTTAAACTAAATAAGAAGGGGGTAAACTGTCAGTAAAAACAAAAAGAACCAAAGGCGCTAAACCCAAACCATACAAACACAACAATCATAAAATAAATATAATAAGAGTACTTCAATTTAATGCTAGAAGTATGAATAATAAATTAGGTGAGCTTCATGCTGTTATCGACAATTCACACCCACAAATAATTGGTCTAACTGAGACTTGTTGGAATACTGACAAGGATATATGGGGAACTAACATTGAGGGATACCAATGGTATAGGAATAATAGGAGTAACAAAAAACAAAGAGGTGTTGCCATTTATATTACTAATCAACTAAAAAACAGAGATATAACAGAAAATAATAAGGTAACACAAAACATTGAATCCATTGGGTTAACAATTGATGGTGGATGCTGTAAATCTATAATTGTCGGTATCATATGTCGGCATCCAAGAAGTACAGCTGAGAACACAATCCATCATAAAGGAGATTGAAAAACCAAGTGAATCAGGGACTGTTATAATTATGGGGACATTAAAATGGGGGGTATTGACTGGGTTAAGGGAACCACATCTGGCAGAATTGCAAACTAGTTCCTAGACAATTGTAATAAAAATAATTTAAAACAGCATGTATGAGAAACAAACAAGAAATAAACATATATTGGATCTAGTAATAAGTTCAGATGAACTTCAAATTGAATCTTGTACAGTAACCCCCCCCCAGGAACAGTGACCACAATTCTATAGGTTTCACTGTGAAGTTTGAATGTATACCACAAAATTGTATTATTGAGATTTATTTATATGAGAAAGCAGATATGGAGAAAATCAGGGCTAAATTACAGGATATAAACTGGGATGACCTGCTAAAAACTAAAAACAGAGGAAATGTGGAACAATATTAAATCATGTAGCCTAACAACTGAAGATGAATATATTCCTAAAATTAGAAAGCAAGAAAATGACAACAAAAGACCAAAGTGGCTAAATAAAGAGATCTAAAAACTTTTTAAAAAGAAAAATAAATTGTGTAAAAGACACAAACAGTCACCTTCAGAAACACCATTTAAAACCTATAAGAATCATCTAAAAAGGTGTAAAAGAGTAATTAACAAGGTGAAGATGAGTATGGAAGTTTCACTAGCCTATGAGGCAAGAAAAGTTCATTTAAAAAAGTTTCACATGTATTTCGTTAAAGAAACCACAGTCCCAGGTTGGTCCTATTAGAGATTACAACAAACAGTGAAAGATAATGCAGAACTAGTAGAATTATTTAATAACTACTTCTGTGAAGTTTATAATAAGTACTTAAGGCCAACAGAAATAATGAAGACAATAAAAAATAATATTGAAATAGATGAAGTAGATATTAGAAGTAAAATTCAACAATTGACAAAAATTAATCTCCTTGACAGGATAAAATATCTGCAAGATTATTACAAATTATGAATGGGCACATAAAACCATTAACAGTGTTGTTTGAACTATCCTTGAGCTCAAGTACATTACCACTAGATTGGAAATTGGCACATGTGGTGCCAATTTTTAAAAAGGGTGACACTGCAAGTAAAGAGAACGGTATACCAATTACTCTTACCAGTGTTTGTTGTAAGACCTTTGATTCTATAAACAAGGATAGATCACCTACTATTTTGGGAAATTGTGACACCAATCAGCATGGCTTTACATAGGGTAGGAACTACAAAAAAAAATATGTTATGTTATTATGAGAGGTTAGTTCTACCCTAGATTCAAATATTCCATGTGATGTAATATATTTAGACTTTGCCAAAACCCTTGATCTTATCCTCATTGGGCTATTATAGCATACTTAACAAATCTTGGTATAGAAGTAGCATTCGTTGACCGGATAACAGAATGGCTCATTAATCAAATACATAGGGTTGTGGATAATGGACATTTGTCTGGGGTGGGAGCTTTCACCAGTGGGGTGCCCAATGGATCCGTGCTGGGTCCAACACATTTTCAGATTTTCATTGCTGATTTATCATGTGACATAGATAGTTGAGTGTCAAAATATGCTGATGACACCAAGGTAGGTGGTCCCTCCAGCATAGAAATGGAAGCATTCATCATACAGAAACATCTGGATAGGATTGTTAACTGGACACATGAGGGTATGAGATTGAACATGAAAAATGTAAGGTGATACACATGGGAAAAAATAGATTTAATTGTTATATGCAGAATAACCCTGTACCCAAAGCCGATAGGAAAAGAATCTAGGCATTGAGATCTCCAGAGTTTTAACTGTTCAGTACAAACCACAGAAGCAATAAAATGCCACAAAAATCCCTTTGGCAATAAAGGAATATAACTTCAAGGAAAGTGAAGTCATGTTGCTATTAGACAGGGCCTATGTGCACCCACATCTGCAATTTGCTAGTCAACTATGCAATCCTTTCAGAAAGAATGAAATACACAAAATTAAGAAAGTCCAAAGATGATTTACAAAGTTTATAAAAGGCATAAAGGGACAAAATTATGAAGAACGACTGAAGTCTTTAAATCTAATGTCCCTTATCACAAGATGTATACATGGGGATGTTCTACTTATATTCGATATCATGCAGGACCCAATATTCATTAATGATTTAAATATTGTATATAAAGAAGGGTATATGGAAACAAGAGGACACCCATTCTAAATCATGGGAGGAATATGTGCAATATCCAATAAAAAGTACTTTACACACTAAGGGGTAAGCATTATGGAATAGTTTGCCACCTGAGGTGATGATTGGTAGAAATAAAACTGAATTTAAAAAGAATGTGAATGCTTTTATACAAAGGGGGCAGTCCAAAGTATTATTGATATGGACTATAGGAGTAGACATGGGCATATGCCTTTTAGCTCCTGATGAATCTAAGTATGAACCTTAGATGCCTGGACTGCAACATTCTGAATTGTCACACTGCTGGTGATCATCACATCCAGCAGGGCCTCTTTCCTTATTCGGTACTCAACCAGTTGATCTAGAAATGCCTTCAGAAAGACATTCACTAAAAGCTGACTCCTATTAGTAGCTGTGATAGGAACTTTCAGTCTATGTCCAGTATGTTGAAATCACACTACCACGACTTCCCTAGGCCTGCTCCCTTAAGAGTCTCTCCCAGTGCCCAGTCAATCTTTGGATTCCTGCGCAATGGCCTGTAGACCACCATGATCCAGATCAATTTCCTCTTCCTTGTTCTTGCTAGTACACAAGGGTTTTCCAATTTCCCTGCTCCACCTAGACTAACTTTATTGCTTCAATCTCCTCCTTAACATACAGTGCCACCCCTCATCATCAGCCCTTTGCCCTGTTCTTTCTGAATATGGTATAGCCTGGTATGGTCATGTCCCAGTCATAACTTTGGGTTGCCCATATTTATGTTATCAACACCGGACCAAAAACTGATACAAGCTTATACCTTCATTTAAATTAACTTGACTCTTCTGACTATTATTTAAGGAGCAGTACAAAAAATTAGGCTCAGAATTTACGTTTTATCAGTTTGTTTCTTGCACCTGCTAGTTCACAGTTCAGGAAATTGATTTTCTCTTGGAAATTGAGCATTAACCACTGGAGTTTTCTCTTTAAGGTCTACCACCAATATGCCAAGATGATTTAATTTACTGTCATTAGATATGATTTAATTTATAAGTCCTCTACCTATAATCCAAACATCAATTTGGCCTCCATTATCTCATTCGTCAAATCTGTGTCTCCGTATGATCCCTCTATATCCTAATTTCACTTTGAGAACCTTTGGGAGCAGGAATCACACTGCTACTGTTCAGAGATATTGTCTCCTTTCTAAGTTTTTCCATACCAAAGAGTAAAATAGTAATCATCGTTTTCTACATTTGATTCTTGCCTATTTGGTAATCTCCCATGTTTCTAATTAAAATGCACTATAAGATATTTATTTCTTGAATGTTTCTTTGATTTTTATTTTTTGATACAAGAAGATTCTAAAATTGTTGCAAGAGTAATGGGTACCTCAATTCTAAGATGCAAATTTGCAAGTTTGACAATATGTCCCCATATTTTCTTTGCCACCCTATATTAGATACCGTTATATAAACAGATTTTCTCTGTCCTGAATGTCTCTAAATGGAGAAATTACTTTTCCTTTGCTACTGTATACTTAAGTTCATGCTCAAAAACAATAAGAACAGAGTCTTCTTTTAAGTTTTTTTTTACAGTCTGGTCAAACAGCTACAGAAAAAAAAAGAATTGCAGAGGGAATATTTTTCTGTTCCATTTTTAGTAATACAAAAATGTTTTCAAGCATGACCCTGTTATAGACCAGCTCACTTTATTTATTGATTGATTTCATTTTGGTTGACCAGATAAGTGTACTATATGAATAAAATGCATATTTTCTGGCACAACCCAGGAGTTTACAAGAGCAGGGTAACAATAAATAACAATGAGATTAGAAAACCAAGTAGAATGTACAAGAAAAGCACACAAATATGTTCCAAAACAGCTGCCAAAAGGATAAATACTAATTATAGTAAAAACAAATACCTGATACAAACATATAGCAATAGCCATGAGCAGGCAAAATGCAAAAGGAACCAAATAGGTGGACCTAAATTAAAATAAATGGACTCAGGAATGGTAACAATTGACATGAATCAGCCAGACAGCAAGAGTAGTATGTTATGTATGTACTGTACTGGCAGAAACATCTAAAATAACCAAGGTAGGCAAAGAACCAAAAGAATAGAACAAAAGTGAGGGAAAAACATCAATAAAGGGTAAGGGCAGAAACAGTTGTCAAATGTAGTGCTGGGGAATAAGTCAGGAGCATACTTCAGAACAGCTAAGATAATTGAATAATTCTCTTTTGAATGTGAGGTGGGACTGGCAGGTCCTAAGGTGAGAGAGTAGAGGGTTCCAGGCTCTAGAGGTAAAGTGGGCAACTGCCTGCTCACCCATTTTAGAGGAACACTTGGGGATGGCCAGGAGGGCTTGATCTTTAGAGCATAGTGAGTAGGCACAGTCAGCAGGCGTGAACATAGAGGCCAGAGAGGAAGGTTTAGGGACCTACAGATGCAATGAATTGATTGGCATAGAATATATAGGCACTAGGAAGGCACAGCCAGTTAAGACTGGAACAGAGTGAGCAGTGACAGTTAAGTAGAGGAGTGGATAGGGCAAACCTAAACTAATTGTTATAGGAGTCATTCAATTTGTGGAAGCAGCTTGTGTTAGCCTGATAAAAGGAGGTAAGTCCATAGCATAGACTGGGAAGTAGGACTCCCTGGGTAATAGCGACCCTGGTCAGAGGAGTGAGGGCCTATTGGATCCTATATGCAAATCTGAGTTTGGTATTAACAGACTTGTTAATGCACTCTTTCTCTTTCCCTTATTACCGTCAATGATTCCATTAGTAAAAATTGCCCATGTATTAAATGCCCAAGGCATTTATCATCACATTGGTTAAATACAGTATGTGGGACAATTAGCAAATGTATACAAATCTGATATGGAGTTATGAATTTGTTTCTTTAGATTTTCTAATTTCCAGAAAGCAGCAGTGGCTACCTCAACTGCATTCTAGATGCTGACTCTCTGGACCTGATTTCTGTAAAAGGGTTGAGCATGGACCAGTTTTCCACCTATTGGCTCTCCCTCTCCCCTGCATCTGGACTAATTTGGACCTTGGACTGCTGCTAGACCACTGTTGTGACTCTCCTCCAATTAGGAGATTAGTGGGCAGGGTTACACTACTCAAAGTGATTTTCAAAGCACTTCATCTGCTGTCCTGAGCAGCAATCCAACTGCTGACTCTCTGGTCCTGATTTCTGCATAGAGACTTAGTGTGGGCCAGTTTTCCACATATTAGCGCTCCTTCCCACCTGCATCTGGACTCCTGCATGTAATTTGAACCTTAGACTGCTGCTAGACCACTGTTGATGAATCTCCTTCAATTGGGAGGTTTGTGGGCAGACCTACATTTCTCTTCTTCAGCTGCCTACTGCTAGTTGCCTTCCAGACTGCCTCTACAGACCCTGTTTCTGCACATGTGTTGATTGTGGACCAGTGTTCCACCTATCGGCTCTCCCTCACCCTGCATCTGGCCTCCTTACTGTAATTTGGAAATTGAACTGCTGCTAGACCACTGCCGCATACCTTCTTCAGTCAGGAGGTTGGTGGGAAGGGCTACACTTCCCTTTTTTCAGCTGAATTTTTCAGGTCCAAAGGAGAGAAAAGGTTACTATGAAGAGAGAGGGAGCGGGCATTTGTGAAGGGCCTTCGGAAAATAGTTTTGCACTGCTAGAGATTAAGAAGGTGGAGGTTGGAAATGATGAAATTAGAGGAGTAATTGATAAATGCCTGGATCAAACCGGAGTGGGGGGAAGTTCTGGTGGGAGAATTGTAACAGGGGCAAAAGGGGGAAATAATGTGCAGGAGGCAGAAGAGGAGCCAGAAATGAGAGAGGGAGATGAATGGAAGCAAGCAGGGAGTAAGAGTAGTGGAATCTTAGTGCTGGGGGACTCAGTACTAAGAGGAGTCAGGTGGGGTAGCAAGGGGGAGAGGCATAGTCATATTTGGGTGGAGACCATGCCAGGAATGACAGCGGAAAGGGTGGGACAATCTGTTCTGAAATATGCTAGAAGGGGTAGGGACAAGCCTCATTTAATTATACATCTTGGGACGAATGACCTGGCTGACAAGACAGTACATATAGTCCAGAGGAGGTTTGAGGAACTAGGAAAATTATGTGAGGGGACAGGAAGATCAGTAACTTTTTTGGAGATACTTCCAGTGCCCAAGGCAAGCACAACAAGAACACTGAGAATAGAGGAATTTAATGGATGACTAAGAACCTGGTCTTGTGCTAAAGGGTATGGGCTGTTGGGGGGCTGGAGAGGGACCTGGGAGGACAGTAGTCTCTATGCCAAGGACAGACTACACTTGAGTGAGGAGGGAAAGAAAGTGTTGAAACAGAGGATGGAGGAGCACATAGAGGAAATAGGGAATGTAAACTAGGAGCGGGGGGGCAGCAATTGGGCAAGAGACATGCAGAGACCACAGGTTGGGAAACCATATGCGCTTACCCCCCATAACAGTGACAATGGACAAATGGCAAGTACTATTGATGATGCTAGTAAAGGAGGGCAGGATGGGAGGGGGGAAAAGGGTGGAAGGTGGTTACCCTTAATGCTAGGAGCCTTGGGAGGAAAACTGCAGAGTTACAGGTGCTCATGGCAGAGGGAGAGGTGAACATTGCAGCCATCACAGAAACATGGGCCACCCAGTACAACGACTGGGACCAGACTGTACCAGGGTACAGGTTATTTCATAGGGACAGGGTAATTGGGAGAGGAGGGGGTGTGGCACTATATATGAAGCAAAGACTGAAGTGTGTAAGAGAGGAGGGGAGGAGGGTAGTATGGAGTCAATTTGGATGCAAATCCACGATTCCAGAATAGGATTCTTAGAATGGGGTGGTGTACGGGCCATCTCCAGATGGAGGAGTAGACAGGGAACTAGCGAGGACAGACCAGGAGGACCTGTGAGAAGGGTAGTGTGGTGATTGTGGGGACTTCAACATGCCAGGAGTAGACTGGAGTACCCCAACAACCAGGAACAGAAGGGAGCAGGTACTGCTGGATGCCTTCCAGGACAGCTTCCTGCTGCAAATGGCCAGTGAACCAACCAGGTTAGTGAATGCTCTTGACCTTGTGCTGGCAAATGGGGACTTCATGAGAGAATTTACAGTGGAGGAACCACTGTCAGGGAGTGACCACCACTCAGTATGGCTCACATTGGGTATGGGCAAGGAAGGACTGGAATCTGGCACAAGAGTGCTGGACTTCAGTAGGGCCAACTTTGGGAGGATGGGGGAAGTGGTAAAAGGGTTCCTGGCCAGAATTCAATCTAGTATGGACACTAACCAGAGGTGGGAGCTCATAAAGTTGGGGATAGGGGAGGCAACCAAAACCTGCTGCAAGGCCCAGAGCAAGAAGGCTAGGGCTAAGAAACTGAGCTGGTTGAGCAAGGAGGTCATGGAAAAGATAAGGAGGAAAAGAGCTGCCTTTAGGAAGTACAAGAAAAGCAGAGAGAGGGGAGGACAGGGAGGAGTACTTGACGGAATCAAAGGAGGTGACAAGGGCAGTAAGGG
Source organism: Neoceratodus forsteri (assembly GCA_016271365.2). Taxonomy (NCBI): domain Eukaryota; kingdom Metazoa; phylum Chordata; order Ceratodontiformes; family Ceratodontidae; genus Neoceratodus; species Neoceratodus forsteri. The sequence goes on from CM028130.1 coordinate 14,004,567, forward strand.
GAGCCAAGGCATCTACAGAACTCAGGCTGGCACAAGGCATTAAGAAGGGGAGAAGGACTCCTTTAGGTACATCAGGGAGAAAAGGAGCTGTAAGGACCACATAGTAAGGATTAGGAAGGAGGGTGGGTGGTGGCAGTAGTGCGATAAGTCAGAAGCACTAAATGAGTACTTCTGCTCAGTATTTACTAAAGAGAAGAAGGTGACACCCAGGGGAGAAGTGGTAGAAACAGGGGGGAGGGGGTGACAGATGGGGAAATCATTAAGGGCAGAGTTCAGGAGGGTTTGAAGGTACTGAGGGTGGATAAGGCACCAGGCCCAGATGGCATCCACCTCAGGGTACTGAAGGAGCTGGCAGAGGTCTTTGCAGGACCTTTGGCAGACCTATTTAATGCCTCACTAGATTCAGGGTGTGTACTCAGAACTGGAGGATGGCTTCATGTGGTGCCCCCCACAAGAGTGGCCCAAGGATGAACTGGGAAACTACAGACCAGTGAGCCTCACATCCATCAGTGGGTAAGCTAATGGAGACTATCCTGAAGGAAGGCTGGTGGCCCTCTAGAGGCCAAAGGACTGCAGGACAGCAGACAGCATGGCTTCATATGGGGCAGATCCTGCCAAACCAACCTGGTGGAGTTCTCTGACTGGGTAACTAGGCTACTGGACAGGGGCCATGCAGTGGATGTCACTATCTGGACTTCAGTAAGGCATTGACTCCATGCGCATGTGAGCTGGAAGTAAGTTAGTAGGCACAGGGGCAGGTGCAAAGCTGGTGAGATGGGTAGGGAACTGGCTTGAGGAAGGCAAAAGAGGGTGGTGGTGGGTGGGAGCTCTCACACCCAAGGGTAGTGATAAGTGGTGTCCCACAGGGCTAGGTGTTGGAACCAGTGTTGTTTGGGATATTCATTGCAGACATCAAGAGCAAGATCAGTCTGTTTGCCGATGATACCAAGGTAGGAGCAGTGATGGATGACCTAGATGGATGGCAGGGGTTGCAGGATGATCTGGCAAAGCTTGAAACCTGGTCAGACACCTGGCAACTGGGGTTTAATGCCAAAAAGTGCAAGGTGCTGCATTTTGGGATAAAGAACCCAAGGAGGAGTTACCAGCTGGGGGGAGTGCAGCTAGCCCAGACAGAGGAGGAGAAGGATCTGGGTGTGCTCATTACAGGGTCAATGAACAACTCAGCACAAAGTAGGAAGGCAGCTGCAAGAGGTCAACAAATGCTGGGTTGTTGCAAGGGTTATATCCCGAGGAGGGAGGAGGTGATTCTGCCACTGTATAGGTCATTAGTTAGACCGCACCTGGAATACTGCATGCAGTACTTGTGCCCATATCAGAAGAGGGACATTAAGTTACTGGAGGGGGTGCAGCGCAGGGCAACAAAGATGATCAAGGGGATGGGGGACTTATCATACGACAGGAGGCTGAGGGAGTTGAATATGTACTCACTGGACGAGAAGAGGGACGGGGGGACATGATTGAAACCTTTAAGTACATGAAAGGAATAAACAAGACTGGTACAGAGGGCTGTTCAAAGTAAGGGAGGAGGGACACTGGGGCCATGATATAAGGACTGGAGGAGGAAGGTTCAGGAGAGAGATGAGAAATACTTTTTACAGAGAGAGTGGTGGCAGAGTGGAATGCATTACTTGCAGAAGTGGTATCCAGTAGAACAGTGACCTGCTTCAAAATGGGATGGGACAGGACAGGGAGAGTCAATGAAGGGAAGTTGGAAGGAGGGCAGCTGCAGAATAAGGGGTGCTAGTTGCACATTTGAGCAGACTTGATAGACCTCTAGGCCTTTATCTGCTGGTAAATTCTCGATGTTCACTATGTTCAGGAATAAAATAAATGGAATCCACATATCCACAACTAAGTTATCTTGGTCAAGATTATCATTATTATTATTGAGAGATGGAGTATCAAAAATGTTGATGATTGTGGGATCCTTAAGTAAATTCATTTCAATTAGAGTTTCAGTTTTATTTTCTATTGGTGACTTTGGACTTTTAGAACTTGTTAATTGTTTCTTGTTGTGAGACAACACTAAACTGTGAGCCTCACATTCAAAGTGTTAGTGTGGAACTAACTGGGTTAGTGTAGTGTTAACCATGAAAAGTACAGGTGCTAGGGGTGGAGCACTATATTCAGAAGGCCTCAGTGTGTTGTACTAACCCAGCAGTGCCGTTTTACAAAACATACTACTGCATCTATTCAAATGAGGAAGCCCTCATGCATATAGGGCACATCAGTATATTCATAGGTTTCAGTGATACTAAACAGCCAACAGTGCGGCTCTGTTTACCGCCACCAAAACCCTGGCCTTAGCCAGGTGCTTGGCTGCATCCCTTCTCCAGTCACTCATGTTTTACACTTGTATTGATTTCTCTTGTAGTCTTGTGGACCTCCTCCCTCTGGCCATGTTAAATGCACTGATTGATGTCCAAGATAGACTAGTGGTCCCCCTCCCTCAATTGCCCATGTTTTGCAGTCATATTGGTTTTGCTGGTAGTCTAGTAGACCCCATCTTCCCAACCACCCAAGTTCTGCACTAATAACTTTTATCTTTGAGGACTAGTAGACCTCCCAGCAGAGTGCCATCCCCCCACCCAGCCCCTAATGACCTTCTGCCCTGCACACCCTTTATCTTAGTCATCTGTATGCCTTCCTGCAAAGGGTGAGAAGCATAACATTCTGCTCACCTCCCAGGCTAGGTGCCTTTTGACAGTCTCTGAGTGCAACTGCTAGTAGTGTAGAAACAGCATTTTCTACAGCACTAACAATCACCCTCGGGGACAGTAAGATGGGTGCTGGAGGTGATCGGAGGGCTGTGCTGATCATCTGTTGCTGGAAGGTATACCAGCGACTGGGGTGAGGACCATGCAGTGCAGGGTTCCTCAGCAGGTAGGGAAGATTGCACTTGGTCTGGGGGGAGGTGAGTCCACTAGGCTACCAAGGAAATCTATCTGAGTGTAAAACATGGGCAACTGGGATGGGAGGGCTACTAGACTACCAGGGAAATCAATATGAGTGCAGGGTTTTTGGCAGCTGTTCAACTGCCTGGTTGGACTTGCCCTGTGCCAATTTCTCTGGTGGGAAGTCTGCATCCAGTGTTGGGGACAGGGCTTAGAACTGACAGCAGTGGGTGGCATTTGAAAAAAAGCCAAATTCATTTATTCAGGAGGTACTGTAGATCATGTGGGGATCAGAGCCAATTGGGTTCACTGCAGGGTTTTGGCAGCTGTTAAACTGCCTGGGTGGACTTAACCCTCTGCCTCTGTGCCAACATCCTCTGGTAGGAGATCTGCATCCAGCATTGGGGCAGGGTCCTGGCTCTCTATTTCTGGGCTGTGAACTAGTGGTCCTCTACTGCGGTCCTTTCGCTAAAGGGCTGCAGCTTAAGAGAGTCATACTGTGGATGTCATTGTGGGGTGGCAGATGGCAGGAGACATTGCACCCTCAATAGAACAAATAATGTACACATCTGCTGTTCACAGGGGATATGTGCACTGTATCTTGTATTAATGTGTTCATGCAATGTATCTGTGTGTGTTCTTTACAACTGTATTTTCCAGTGTGCAGATCTGCTAGCTGTAGTGCCAAATCATTTCATTTGTTTTCTTAATAAGTTGTGTTCTGATCAAATACTGCTGAATATTGTCAAGTGTAGCTGTAATGTTCTGAATATTAATCTTAATGTTCTGAGCTATTAGCTGCTCTTATAACCATTACTAATATTATCTAGTGCCAGCGTAGTTTATGTTGATTAAATAGTTAAGTGCCCTATCTAGGGGAAGTCTTAGTGCAGGTTGAATAAACAGGAGTCTGGGATATAATGATGGTGTAAAAATAAGGCCACAGTGGACAATTTGGGAGCAAAGGAACTGGAGCAGGCATCAAAACAGCTAGGATGCACAAAGGTGGAGCAGGGGTCAAAGTAGTATGATATGGAGGACAGGGAGGGTGGTCAGTTGTAATCACTGTGGGTACACTGTCATCCTAGGTAATATGTGAAGAGCAGGGGGTTGTCAAGTTTATAGACAGCTTGAGCATATTAGGGAGGAAATATGGAGGCTGAAATGGGATGTGGGAAGGGGTGGAGGGGTGAGTGGATCTCATTGGTGGAACAGTCAGGGATTGTCACATTCTAGCAGCATTGTAGGTACTCTCAGGGCAGAACCAAAGAGACCATCACAGGGATTGGGGACATTCTCACCAAAGGGTCAATGGGGAATCATGGTGGATAACTGGCAAGAGGTGAAAGGAAGGAGCAGGGGAGGAGAGGTTTCAGGGCAAGGATGGAGGAGTATGGAAAATGGATGGAAATCAGGAGTTAGTCCAGTCAAGGAGGGGGATTCCTTGAACAGGTTCACTATTTTGTCAGGTTTGGAGGAGTAGGGGCAAGAGCAGGTAACCAATAATCAGGAAGGGGTGGAGCCTAGCAACACAGCCAAGGGGAAATGTGTGGCAGGAGGGATGTGGATACGTGTGTGGCAGGAGGGGTGCGGATAAGTGTGTGGCAGGAGGGGTGTGGATAAGTGTATCAGTGGCAGTGGTGAAAGGGGAGGAAGATACACAGGAGAGAAGGAGGGACCTAGTCAGAAAAGGGAGACCAGTGTGAGGGAGAATTGGAGGATACCAGGGAAGGCAAAGTTGGGAATAAGCAGGGATTGGGGGAAACTGGGTGTGAAGGAGGTACTGGGCCTCTGGCATGTGAACACCAGGATAGGCAAAATAAGAAAGTGGGGATAGGTGAGAGGGTCATTATATTGGGAGACTCAGTACAAAAGGATGTGAGATGGGGGTGCAGGGAATAGCCATAAGTGAGTAGAATGTATTCCAGGCATGATGGCAGGGTAGGTAGATCCTCTACCAAAGCATGGGTGGCAGGATAGGGAGATACCTCATATTGTCATGCATCTGGATACCAATGACCTTGCAGGGTGTGAGGTATAGGAGATGCAGGATAGGTTTAAGCTGGTAGGGAACATTGGCAGGGAGGCAGGAAGTTCAGTTTCTTTCACTGAGGTTCTTCCAGTCCCTAGGGATAGCACAGTTAGGAAGCAGAGGATCGAGGAATTCAACACATGGTTGACATGGTGGTGTGAATCAAATGGGTATGGGTTGGTGGATGAGTGGGGAAGGCCATGGGAGAATAAAGACCTGTATGCACCAGACAGGCTACATTTAAGTAAAGTGCATACAAAGGTCCTGAAAGGTATGTTAGAGGAATATTTAGCAGATAAATTTAATTTAAACTAAATTTGGGGTGGGTGCAAAGGATGTGCTTCTCTCATAGTCAGCAGGAGAGGGGTCCATCAGGCCCCCCCAGTAAGTCATCAGATGGAGGGAAGGGGAAATGGGAGTGGGAAGGGGATGGACCTTGGGGGATGGGTTGCAAAGGGTTGATAGGGAACAAAGGCACAGGGTCAAGATGGATGGTGGTTTCATTTAGTGCAAGGTGTCTGGAAAACAAAACAGCAGATCTTCAGGTACTGATGGTGGAAAGAGGGTGGACACACTGGCCATCACAGAGACATGGGCATCCCAGTAATATGACTGGGATCTTGTAATCCCTGGGTACAGATTGTACTGGAAAGACAGAGGGTAGCCTTATTCATAAGGGAAGGAATAATATGCACCAAGGAGGAGGAGGAATGTGGAATAGAAACCTTATGATTAATATTCCATAACATTAAAGGGAGAAGGATTCAATTGGGGATGGTGTACAGACCACACTCACAGGATGGGAAGATGGACAGGAAGATGGGGAATAAGATCAGGAATTTAGGAGGCAGAGGAAACCTTGTCATAGCAGGTGATTTCAACCAGCCTGTAATAGATTGGAGTACCCCGGCTACCTCCTGTGCTAGGAAAATTTCCTTCTGGAAGTTTTCCAGCACTGTTTCCTAGTGCAGGGGGTCAAACAGCTGACCAAGGATGGTGCAATACTGGATCTGGTGCTGTCAGACAGACAGCATGTCTAAGAAATAGCAGTGGAGGAACCCCTTGTGGATAGCAACTATCACAGGGTGTGGTTTTACCTCAATATGGGTAAAGAAGCAGCTAAGACCAAGACAAGGGTAGTAGACTTCAAGAGAGTTGACTTTAGAGGTATGGAGGACATACTTTTAGGGCATCTTGCAAAAATCAGGTCAGGGATGGATATGGAGCAGAAATGGTCCATCATTAATTAAGGTCTGAATGAGGTCACAAATGACTGCAAGAGGACCCAGAGTAAAACGTCCATTACCAGGAGACCAAGCTGGTTCAACAAGGGCATGACAGAGAAGGTGAGGAGAAGAGGAGTGCCTTTCAGAGGTATAGGCATACTATGAGTGAGGACAGGGAAGTTTACTCAGAGAAATCCTGAAAGGCAGGGAGGTGGTCCGTGCAGCTAATGCTCCAAAGGAACTAAGGCTAGCACATGGAATCAGGAGGGGAAAAGGACTTCTTCAGATATATAACTGAGAGAAGAAGCAGTAAGGAGGGGATTGTTAATCAATCAATCAATCAAAATTTTTATTTTGCCAGGAGGAACATCATTGAGACAAGCTCATTTACAAGATGGACCTGGGGCAAAACAATTGCCAACAGGGTTAAGAACATAACAGGTTGAGTGAATGTACATAACAATTACATAGTAATAACAACATAATAACTTATAACCATCACATATAACAAGATCCTTCCACCAGAACATAGCAATAGGTTCAACAGGAGGTAGTGCCATTTAAATACAATTGCACAGAATACAGATATACAGACGTATGGTAATGAGCTCAAGTTTATACAGTAAACATCATTGGAGAGTCAAGTGAACAGGAGTGGCAGTTCCTCTAGTGTCAAAGTGTGAAGAAGATTGAGATGTAAGAGTCCTTCAATAAGTATTGTAGGCATGGCCTGGCAAGTGGGGTGGGAAGGGAGGGAGTATACAGAGTGGGAGAAAGGTCAGATGATATAGGAGAGGGTTGGACATGATGGCATAGGGAGGAAGGACTGTTCTAAGGGAGAACATGACAGATGCCACAGGCAGTGATTGGGGTTTAAGTCCAATATTTTAAGCAAAGACAGATCAAGATGTTGGGACCTTGATTTGGACAATGACAGAAAGGAGGACTTCAATGACGTCTCAGGCAATGATTGAGCTTTAAGTGCAGAATTTAAAGCAGTAACAAAACATGATGTTAAGACCTTGACTTGAAACAATGACAGACCTCGGGGAAGGTCCTCAGGAACAAAGATTTGAAGAAGGAGGTCATGACAGGGGAAGTGAGCCTTAAGGTTTTCTGGATCTTATTCCAGAGTGTAGGAAGAGTGAAGCTTATTGAGGCACTACCAAAGTGTGTTTATCTTTAGGGATAGCCAGAGATAAGATAATAGGACTTCTGAGAGAGTAGGCACTAGGGATGCAGGGAGTTAGACAGCTTGTGAGGTACTGAGGTAATTTATGAGTAATTGCCTTATATGTCCATAGAATAGCATTCTTTTGCCTTCTGAAGCTAAGGGAGCTCCAGCCTATGGAAGAATAGAGATGCAGTGGTGTGTGTCATAAGGGGCATCCGAAATGAACCTAAGGGCTCTGTAGTATAGGGTATCAAGCTTGGAGAGAGCTGTGCTAGTACTATGGCCATATAGGAAGTTCGCATAGTCTAGGAGAGGCAAGAAGGTAGCTTGGACTAGGAGTTTTCAAGCCTCCTGGGTTAGTGAGTGCTTGATCCTGAAGAAAATACAGAGCCTTTGATATAGTTTCTTAGTGAGTTCTTCAATGTGATCAATGAAGGACAATTTGTAGTCAACCCAGACCCCCAGGTATTTGAATTGTTCCATGAACTCCAGGGCTTCTCCCAAAAGGGTGCTTATGTGAGGAACCTTATCTGTTTTTTTTTTTTGAGATGAGGGGCCAGTGGAGATAAAATCATGGCCTTAGTTTTTTTGCCATTGAGCAAGAGTTTCAGGTTGAATAGATTTGTTTGGAGGATGTCAAAATCATTCTGGAGGGCCAAAATGACTTGATCAGAGTTGATCTGTCAATGAATAGATAGCACTGTATCATCAGCGAAGAGATGGATACTAGATGACTTTAGGCCAGAGTCAATTTGATTAATATAACTGGCAAAAGAAAGAGGACCAAGTATGGATCCTTGGGTAACACCTTTAAGGAGTATTTTTTTAGGTCTCCTTCAGCCTTGACCTGCTGCTCTCTGTCCACAGGATAGTTTGCTAACCAACTTAGGGCCGAGTTGTCTCACCCCAACTTTCTTCAGTGTCACCAGGAGCAAATCGTGGTCCACCATGTCGAAAGCCTTGCTAAGGTCCAGAAACAAGGTGCATATGTATTGTTTGTTATCAAGTGTTAACTGGCAGTCATTTATCACCTTAGCAAGGGCAGTGGAGATACTATGCATGGGATGGCAACGGGATTGAATTGGGTTTAGTAAATTAAAGCTTTCCAGATGAGATCTGAGCTGTTCATTTACTATCTTCTCCAATAGTTTTGACAAAACCGGGAGCAAGGAGATTGGGCAGTAATTATTTAGGTCACTGGGGTCCACTGATCTGAATAGAGGGATGACATGGGCTATCTTCCAGACCTTGGGGAGGGAGCTCTGATTAAGACAAATTGAAATGGTGGGTAATAGGGAGCAAAATATAGTAGGCCAGCTTTAGGAGGAAAGGCTCAATCATATCCCGTGCCTGCTCTTTTCTTAGTATCAAGTTGAAGAAGGAGATCCTCAACCTGTTTGATGGTGACCAGACAGAAGGAGAAAGAGTGGTAAGGGTCAATAGATTCCTGATCATGGCAATCAGATGACTGACTAAGGAACTGTGCCCTGATGGCATTAGCTGGGGAGGTATCAAAAGCCATTCCTGCTGTAGCAAAGTGATTGTTAAGAAGGTCAAGGATCTCATTTTTATCTGTAGTTTGGGTACCACCAGTCGAACTTTTTTGGGGAAGTGTGCCAACGCTGTTATGGCTTTCTACCTCCCTTAAAGTTTTCCAAAACTTAGTAGCAGAGTTAGTGGATGCATTAAGTTCACAGTGGAAATAACTAGACCTCACAGCTCTGATAGTTTTCGTGCAGAAATTTCTTGTGGTTTGGAAAGCAGACTAGTCTGTGGCCAATTCAAACTTTCTGTCTCTTTTTCAAAGAGCATCCCTATGTCATAAGGCAGTCTTTATGACTCCATGAACCAGTGACAGGATTTTCTTTTGATTCTGCTTTTGGTAACTGGGGCATGGAGGTCTAGGGTTTTGGTGAGAATTTCATGAAGTTCCTCATGTGCCTCTTCCACAGAAGATGCAAGGTAAAATTTCTGCCTGTTAGTATACTGGAGGTCATACAGAAAAGCATCAGAGCAGAAGTTCCATTTACATCTCTTATGGATGTATTTAGAGGAAGAGGAGTTTTGGAGTTGAGTCGACCTTGCGCATGCAACGGCACAGTGGGGTTATTCTAGATGTCCTACAGGGGGCATGCCTTAGACAACTAGTATTGGAACCCACTCAAGAGGAGCAATCTTAGCCTGGTACTCTCAAATGGAGATGGAGAGAGGATCACAGATGTAGAAGTGGGTAGCCATCTGGGAACTAGCGACCATCAAACAGTATGGTTCATGATAAACACAGCAGTAGAGTCAAGCCATAAAAAGGCAAAGGTACTGAACTTTAGGAGGGCTGACTCTGCCAAAATGGGTGAGTGCCTAAAAAATTGACTAGCAAATGGGCAGGAAGGAGGGGTGGAAGAACAATGGGGAATAATCAAAACTGCCATCACGGAGGCAACAAGACTTTGTATGAAGCAAATAAACAAAACAAAATGATGTAAGAAACCACTATGGTTCTCAAAGGAGGTGGCAGGGAAGGTTCAAGAGAAAAAGAAAGCATTCAGGAAGTACAAGGAATCACAGAAGGAGCAGGACAGAGAATTGTATCAGTTAACTCAAAAGGAAGCTGTGAAGGCAGTCAGAACAGCAAAGGCCCAAACTGAGGAAAAGGTAGTCAACTCAGTTAAGAACAGGAATAAAACCTTTTATAGGTACATCAGGGAGTGCAGGAAGACCAAGGAGGGATAGTGAGGCTTAATAAAGGGAAGGGGGTGGGCAGAGGGTGACTGTGAAAAGGCAGAGATACTAAACAAATATTTTTGCTCAGTATTCACAAATGAAGAGGGGGAGGTACCTAAACCAAACAATAGAATCAATCTGGATACAGGAGTTGATACCAGCCAAACACAGAAGAAAGGGTTCTGAAAGAACTCTTAAAACTGAAGGTGGACAAAGCAATGGGGCCTGATGGGATTCATCCCAGAATTCTAAAAGAACTAAGGGTAGAACTAATGACACCACTGACTACCCTCTTTAACAAATCATGGGAGGATGGGGTGGTACCTGGTGACTGGAGGAAGGCAGATGTCATTCCACTTCACAAAAGTGGGAGCAGGGCAGAAGCAGGTAACTACAGACCTGTTAGTTTAACCTCAGTTATAGGGAAAATGATGAAATCACTTCTGGAGGAAAGAATTGTTGAGTACCTAGAGGCCAGAGGGGCATAGGAGCCAAGGCAGCATGGATTCACAGCAGGAAGATCATGTCAGACAAATCTAATAAATTTCTTTGACTGGTGACCAAAGTAATAGATCAGGAGGGCTCTGGACATGGCCTACCTAGACTTTAGCAAAGCATTTGACACAGTCCCATACAGAAGATTAATATACAAGTTAGCCGTCCTGGGAGTGGGTCCCAAGATGGTAGCCTGGGGAGAGCAGTATAGTGCAGTGGTTTAAGGCTCTGAGCTGCAAATCTGGTGACATCCAGCAGACCAGACCTGGGTTTGAATCCCACAGCTTCCACTTGCATACTGTGTGACCCTGAGCAAGTCACTTAACTTCCATGTGCTCCCAGGTTGCGCCTGTAAAAAAGCTTTCAGCTTAGTGTGTCTAACCTGGTTAAATAACTAAAAAAAAAAAAGAATTGGCTGGAGAACAGGACACAGAGGGTAATAGTAAACAGAGTCCACTCTGAAGAAAGAGGGGTTACTAGTGGGGTACTGCAGGGTTCAGTACTAGGACGATCCTCTTCAATGTCTTTATAAGTGACATTGCAGAGGGACTGGAAGGAAAAGTATGTCTCTTTGCAGATGACACAAAGATCTACAACAGAGTTGATGCACAAGGTGGGGTGGAAAGGATGAGAAGAGACTTGGCAAGGTTGGAGGAATGGTCAAATGTATGGTAGATTAGATTCAATACTAAGAAGTGCAAGGTAATGCACCTGAGAAACAAAAACCCAGTGGAAGAGTACACAATGGGGGGTGAGATATTGACAACAACAAAAATGGAAAGGGACCTGGGGGTAGTCATATCAGAAGACCTAAAGGTGGGCAAGCAATGTGAGAGGGCAGTAAGGAGGGCTGGGGATACTGGGATGCATAGGGAGAGGCATCACCAGTAGAAAACAGGAAGTTATTATCCCTCTTTTCAGACAGCTGGTGAGACCCCATCTGAAGTACTGCAAGCAGTTCTGGAGACCCAATCTCTGCAAAGACATAAACAGGATGGAGGCAGTCCTGAGGAGGGCAACTAATATGGTGTAGGGTCTGCACCAGAAGACATATGAAGAGAGGCTTAAGGAGCTTAATATGTATAGCCACATGGAAAGGAGGGAGGGGGAGGATGTAATAGAAACTTTCAAGTACCTCAAGGGAATCAACAATGTCCTAGAAGGTAGCATCTTTCAGAAAAAGGAGGTGTGCAAGAACAAGGGGGCATACTTTGAAGATAGGGGGGCTCAGAGGTAATGTAAGAAAGTATTTTTTCACAGAGAGGGTTGTGGATGCATGGACGTCCTTCTGGAGGAGGTTGTGGAGTCAAAAACAGTGGTGGAATTCAAGAATGCATGGGACAGTCATAAGGCATTTGTAGGGGGTGGGGGTAGGAAGAAGTAGGCTGTTGGTTAACTAGGATCTGCAGCTTATCCATTAGGTAGGGAAAAGGGCAGACTGGGTGGGCCAAGCGGTCCTTATTTGCCATCAAATTCTATGTTTCTATGTCACTAATGTCGTTAAAGAATACACCTGAGTGGAAGAAGAGGTGAGGCTTGCTTTCAAGGATTTATGCTCTGAGTTTTTGGTGTTTGGGCAGGTAGCTTCATTAATGATCTGGGTAAGTCCATTGGCATCACAGAACTGTTTCAATGGTAAGGAGACTGCAGCAAGCCAGTCAAGGTTGAGGTCACCAATTATGGATACTTCTGATGAGGTGGTAGCTAGTATGTCACTTAGGTGTTTAAGCAGACAGATGCTAGCTGAGGGGACCTATAGCACCCACTAATGCAGATAGAAGGTTGATTTGGCTGGTTGAATTCTTAGCATGAGGCACTCAAACTCCTTAGGGACTGTAATCGTGTCCACCATAGTTGCAGTAATGCTGTCCTGGACATAGATGGCTACTCCCCTTCCCCGGGATTTCCTATCAGTATGAAACAAGTTGTACGAAGGAATGTTAACCTCATAGTCCAGGGTGGTTGGTCTTAGCCATGTTTCGGAGATCACAAGAACATCAGGAGAGCAGTGGAGTGTCTGCATTTTGATAGCATCAAGCTTTCTCAAAAGGCTGCAGGCATTCAAATGCAAAAATGATAACCCTTTTAGTAAAGGTAGGTCAGCTGGGGCAGAAATGGAGAGGGAGGCCCAGGGTTTAATTTGATGTTACCAGCACAGATGAGTAGCATCAGGAGCATCTTTTTAGTAGCACTAAGAGGTATTCGGAATGTCTGAATTTTGCCCCTGAGGCATGGGCAGGTTCTCAAACTCTTCTTCAAGGCTAAGCAGTGAGGTGAGGGTGATAGTAACCATACAGCATAGCTTTAATTGAAAGCCAAACCCATGAGAGAGAAGTAGTTGGTACCCGATGTGAGTACAGCAGTGTAGGGTAGTATGAAGGCCAGGTTGGGTAAGTGGCAGTGGAAGGGAAACATTTAGAAATTTGTGTATAAGATTTAGGTAGCCTGTGAATATGCCTGGGTGTTGAAAATGTTGTGGGTTTAGAGACCCTCGGTATGTGACAGTAAGATTAAGAAGGAGAGGGGATGGGTGAAAAATAGTCAAAACAGGCTGAGGCACTGAACGAATACTTTATCTCTGTATTCATTAGGGGAAAGGACAGACCTATGCTGCAAAGAATATAAGGGGTAGGAATGGGGGGATGAAACAAATAGGATGATAAAGGTAGACAGGGCTTAGAAGGTATCAGAGCCCTTTGGGTGGAAAAGGCACCTGGCCCAGATGGCATACACCTGAGGGTCCTGAGAGAACTGGTAGAGGTACTGGCAGTCCCCTGTCTGATCTCTTTAACACCTCATTAGAGACAGGGTGTGTGCCTCAGTACTGGAGAATGGCTCATGTGGTCTCACTCCACAAGAGGGGTCCCAGAGATGAACATGGTAACTACAGACCGGTCAGTCTAACATCCACTATATGCAAATTAATGGAGACCATTCTAAAAGAAAGGCTGGTAAACTTTCTGGAGGTTAATGGTCTCCAGGATGATAGACAGTATGGGTTTGTCATGGGGAGATCCTTCCAGATGAACATGATAAAATGTTTTGACTGGGTCACATGGTCACTGACAAGTGCTAGGCAGTGGATGTATTATACTTGGACTTCAGTAAGACCTTTAACTCCATGCTGCATGGAAGGTTGCTTAGAAAACTGAGTAACCTAGGAGTTGGAAACAAGCTGTTGGTGTGGGCCAGGAGCTGGCTGCAAGATAGAAAACAGAGTGATGGTAGGGGGTGAACTATTCAAGCCTAGACCTGTAACCAGAAGGGTCCCACAGAGATCAGTACTCATTCCAATGCTATTCAACATCTTTATTAATGATATAATGATAGGGGTCAAAAGTAATGTCTGTTTTTTTGCATACAATACTAAGCTGTGTGGGAGTGTGGACACTGAGGAGGGGAATTGGAACTCACAGAGGATATGGCCAGACTAGAGAAATGATCTGGCATCTGTCAGTTGGGGTTCAATGCCAAGAAGTGCAATGTCATACACCTGGGAGCTAGGAACCTAGGGGACAGCTACTGGCTGAGGGATGTATAGGTATCCAGATCAAAGGAGGAAAAGGATTTAGGCATGATAGTCATTGGTGACATGAAACACTCCTCATTACTGTAAAGCAGCAGCCAAAACAAATAAAATGCAGGGATGCAATGGCAGAGGAATCACCTCCAGGAGGGAGAAGTCATTCTGACCTTGTACAGGTCATTAGTTAGACCACACTTGGAGTAGTGTGTGTACAGTTCTGGTGCCCTTATTTGAAGAAGGACATCAAACTATTGAAGGGGGTCCAACAAAGGTTGACCAAGATGATCCAAGGCATGGGGTACAAACCATATGATGAAAGGTTAAGGGAGCTCAATATGTATTCCTTGGAAGACAGAAGGAAAAGGGGGATAAGATAGAAATCTTCAATTACAAAAAGGGTATAAACAAGGTTGGAGTGGAGGGCATTTTCAATTAAAAGGGGGGGGGATCACAAGGGTCCACAGTCTGAAACTTGTGAGGGATTTAAAATGGAAATGAGGTGGAACTTTTTCACAGAAAGGGAGGTGTCAAAGTGGAATGAACTACCTGAGGAGGTGATATCACTGAACACAGTGGGAAGTTTTAAATGGGGGTAGGACAAGGTAAAAAGGAGAGTGGCAATGGGAGGGTAGAAGGAGATAGGGGAAAAGGGGGGAGATCATTCTGGGGGCAACACTTGAGCAGACTCCATAGACCACTAAGACCTGTTTCTGCTGGCAATTTGTATGTGTTTATATGCTCATAAAACATGCCCAGTTGGGGAAGGGGTCCACTAGATTAACAGGGAAATCAATCCAAGTGTAAAACATGGGTAACAGGAAGGAGGGGGGGTCTACTAGACAAGCAGGGAGATCAATATGTGTGTAAAACATGGGCATCTGGGGGAAGATGGTCCACTAGACTACCATGGAAATTAATATGAGTATAACATGTGGGTGATTGGAGGAGGAGGGTCCACTAGACTGCAAGAAAAATAAGTTTGAGTGTAAAACATGGACATCTGGGGGAAGATGGTCTACTACACTACCATGGAAATTAATGAGTGTAAAATGTGGGTGATTGGGGAGGAGGGTCCACTAGACTGCAAGGAAAATAAGTTTGAGTGTAAAACATGGCAGTTGTGGGGAGATGGGTCCACTAGACTACCAGGGAATTTAATAGGTGTTTAAAACATGGGTGGTCAGGGGGAATGGGTCAACTAGTCTACCTTTGAATTCAACAGGTGTGTAAAACATGGGTGATCAGGGGAGTGGGTCCACTAGGCTATCAGTGAAATCAATAGGTGTGTAAAACATGGGTGATCAGGGGGAATGGGTCCACTAGGCTATCAGTGAAATCAATGGGTGTGTATAACATGGATGATTGAGGGAGTGGGTCCACTAGACTACCAGGGACATTTTCTATACAGTAGACAGCTCAGTGATGTGCAGCATGCAAATGAGCCCATAATGGAAATGCAAATGGTCCCTTAGCACCTTGCATGCCCAATGGGCTCATTTGCATGCTAGGGCTGAATATGTCCCAGAGGAGCCCTAGCACTATCCTATTTTGGATATCTATCTCTAGTGGGCCCTCTGTTGGCCATTTTTAGCATTGGGCACTGTCAGTGCAGTGCATGGTCCCTTTGTACTTTACTGGCATGGGGCCATATTCAGACAGTGTGCTCCATCAGAGTGCAGTAACTTCTGAATATTGCTCAGACCTGGTCATGTGCTATGTGCTATGCAAGGCTACAAGCTGTACTGTGCTGTTTGGTGGCTCTGAATATACATGGCCTAAATCCTTTTTTAGGTCTGCAGTGGTTGTAGCCATGCAGATCTTTTACAATTAATGAGAAAAAGGACTCTGCATTCCTTCCAAACAAACATGTTGGACTTGCATCACAGTTGCCTCCTCGTCTATGAAGCAGTCCGCCCATGTTTTCCCTACTAACCTCAGCACTTTTTTTTTCACAGTGCCAGTGGTCACGGCACAACACAACACACTCTCTCATGCCCAAGATGGCTGCTGCACTCCACTGTGCATGCACTAGTAGTCGTGCATATGCAGTAGGATGCGGTGGCCATCTTGGTTACAACAGAGTGGGCTGTGTTCCACTATGACTGCCTATTTTATTTATTTATATTTTTCTATATTATAGAAATTCCCCCACCTGACACTTCCTCTCAGCACCCACCACCCCACACATGTCCCCAGAAACATTGAAATGAAACTGGTGGTGTCCAATCCCCCAGGGTCACACTCATGTTCTCCCCTGATTATTTTCCTCCCACACCCTGAGCCTCCCTCTCAGACAGCATCTACCACCCCACACCTCCCTGCAAAAACATAACAGTGACGCTGAGGGTGCCGTGTCCCAGTGTCACAATCAGCTCCAAGAAACATAACTGTGGTACTGGGGGTGCTGTTGGAACAAAGATTTATAATATCACTTTTTACAATTATGCACTTGGATTCACCTCAGACCTTACCCAAAAATTATTTAATAAATTACCAAAAATAATAATATTCATATATGATATTATCCTATGCTCTCCAGATTCAAAAATGATGGTGAAAAACACTATTGCCACACTTTGGATTATATAAGAGATAAATATATATTTTATTCACATATGTACAAGTTCTAAATATTCATAATTAGCATAAATATCAAGCATAATAAAAATAATGTAAACATAAACTGTAAAGTAAACAAAACAACAGGTTTTAGAAAATCAAGTAAATCAAATAAAACAAATAAAACAAATTTCAACAAATAAGTAACACAAATGAATAAGCAATATTCAGCATAATAAATTACATTGTACTATTTCTTCAGCATAATTATAAATATCATGACCTTTTTACTATGAGAACTTGCAGCTCATTACACTAGTGTCTCAGGTTATAGCTTTGCATAAGAATTGTTTCAAAACTTCATAGCATGTAAAATGTATTTTCTTTACATCTAAATTTTAGCTTAACTATATACCCCAGGTTTTGTAGCTAAATGCACTAAGTTACCACCCCAGATAGCCAAATAAGTAAAAAAGTAGAACAAAGGAATACTTATGTTTTAGTTATCTGTAGGTGCAGTCTTCTACTTTTTAACTTTCAAGTCTTGGTGAGAATTTCTGATTTTGGATGACAAAAGTCCTTTAGTGGTTGGTTTTCCTCTAGTCTTCTGTCTTTTCCCTTAAACCTGGAACTGTAAAGTCTTCTGACATCAATGAAACAATGCAGGCTGGATCCTTCTTGCTTGACATTAAAAATCATCAAAAGTCACTTCAGGATTTAGTGGGAAAAATCAGACAGCAAGATTTTAGCAGTTCAGCACAGTCTGTAGAAGGATCTCTCCCTGTGGGCAACAATGTTGTTTCGATAACTGGACTCTGTGACCCTTTCCTGTTTCAGTTCATTTCTGCTCTTGAACCTGCAACTTTGGACTCACTGCTATTTAACAGCACTACAGGCTTGTTGGCTGGTAAATTCCAAAGTCAATCTTTTGTTCAGGCTTTTAACAGAAATTCCAAAACATTACTCTAGTCCAGATTCTCAGTATATAAACCATAGGCATTACTTCATCCAATACTGGGAAGAGAGTCCTTCCTGTAACAGTCAGTTTTAGCAGCTGGACTTTGTTGTAGCATTGTGCAGAATTTCAAGCTTGCTTAACACCTCCCTTGCAGTGGCAATGGCTTAATTGAAATGATGCCCCAAGCAGTTGTGGCTTCAGACTTTTGGCCTAGTACAAGTCCCAAGCTCATCCAAAATTGTCAGGGCAGCCAACACAGGTCCTCACACACCAAAGGATCAGGTAGTTCTGGGCCAGCTTTGCCAGCATCCCATTTATGTCCTCTTGCTGGGTACCATCATCATGAAATTATGATTGATCTGAGTTCTCTTTGAGGGTGGTACTGTTAGCCCCTCCTAAGCCATTTTTTCATCACTATGACCTCATTTTCAAAAACTAATTTTGATATAAAACAATTTTCCTTTCTTGCATCTATGAGCACCTTGTTACAAATGTAAAACCTGCACTTTCAGATGCAGCTAAAAGAGAGGATTCATTTGAGAGCAAACATGATGGTGTCAATTCTAACATAAAATCTATAATTTATAAAAAGCATTATAAAACTTTTTCCTTTATAGACATCTAAAAGTATTTACAAATTTCAGAAGTACATTTTTTCCTGTTCAAAATGATGTTAGTTTGGCATACCTGCTATCATCAGAAACTTTATAAACTTAGCAAACTTCATTAAGACAGGGATCTGCTTTGCTTGTGGTAAATGATCCGTGACTTCATGTTGCTTTGGAGTTGATTCAGAATGTTTACAAACCACACAACTAGATGTTGCTGTTAGATAAACACTGAAGACTTATTCCATTGAAAAGGCGACAAGGTCAGCTTACTTCAGGCAGCAAATTTGTCAATATATTTTAAACAGTTTGGGGGCTACAGAGTTATAAATAGCTCACACTACTCTTTGCTGATAGGTTTAAAACTTAAATCACTGGGCAGGTTCATGCATTTCCAATAGCCTGTATAATTCTGAAATGTATCAGAGGTTCGGTATATTTTCTATAATTACAAGTCTCAATTTCTTAAAGCCAGTCTATTTCAGTCTATGTTAACTTCTAGTATCTAGCTGGTACAGAAAACAAGTCATAACTTATGTCAAGTTTCCATGCCAATAATCTCTTAGTCTCAGCTTCAAGCTCTTCTGCTAATAATTGGAATGTTGGCCATTCAACTTAAACAGACTAACCCTGAAACAATTTTTTTTCTGAAGCTGACCATGGATGCGGTATTCCCTTTTGCTTCATGGCATCACTTCTCCATTTCAGTATTCAAGCCTTAAGCAGCATTGTCCTTGTTTTAGAGTTCATTTAGAGATTAATTTGACCAGAAACATTTATAGTACTTAATAATTAAGCCAATATAAAGATATAGAATAATAATTAAGAATCTAATAATGTTATAATAATAAAATATTTTGATCAAATTAGTTCTGTTCCTACATCCCCCCTTTTGAATTACAAATGCACTGCAAAAATGCATTTTGTAATTCAAAACTATAATCCTACTATATATGGGCTTATAGTTTAAGCATTGTAGGGAAAAGGAAACATAAAAAACAAATTTGCATCATCATAATGTGGTAACTTATGACATCATCAGTGCATTACATCATCACATATGACATCATCGGATGTGACATCACTAGATTTGTCATCACTGCATGATATCATTGGAAATGTACTTTTTTGCACAGAATCATATGCAGTAGTAGATAAACTAACACGATTAAACATGATTACAACTATGTACACCTTTAAAACAACAATCTGTTACATTGTTTTGAACATTTGACACATACAACAAATTATCTTTGCTCATCAGTTTTAAAGGTTAATATCACAATTAACATTTTAGCTAGACTCTAATTCCTGATCACCACTCATAGATTCATTTAGAACATTTTCTCATATTTTGTTGTGTTCACAATATTGCCTCAACTGATTAATATGAACCCATTTAGGTACTACCTCTCCAGTGCTTTTCTGCTTTAGTTCAGTTTGGTATGCTACAGGTGAGATTTTGTCAGTGATCACAAAGGGTCATTGCCAACTTGGAAGAAACTTTCTGACCTTGGCTTTATTTCTACTGTAGTTAAATTAAAACACTTTATCACCAATATGATATTCTTTTGGACTAGTTTTCCTGTCATAATATGACTTAGAAGCCTCAACACTTTTAAGTTCTTCTGAGCAAATGCAAAGGTTTCTTGTAAATGCTGTTTTAAATGGGTTACATATTCATGTGCTGTAGTGGCACATGCTGAATTTACATTTCTTATGGTATACAGGAGATGCAAAGGTAACACTGTCTGCCTTCCTGTCATCATTTCAAAAGGAGGAATACCTGTAGACTTACTAGGAGTAGCCCATATGGCCATTAATATTAGTGGTAACTTTACATCCCAATCTTTTCCTGAAGAACTGATATATTTCTTCAGTATATACACAATTGTTTGATTAGCGCGTTCCACCTGTCCAGATGATTGTAGATGGTGGGACACATGTAGTTTTCTCTGTACTCCTAGAATTTTCCACACATTCTCTATTACCTCTCTTGTGAAATGAGAACTTCTATCAGATTTTTCTCTTAACTTGATTTATACTTTCAAAGCCTTACAAAATGAATATATGCTGAATACAATTGGTCTAGAAATGCATTTGACACACAACTATACTAGATCACACAACTTAAAACTCAAAACTACACTACGTAAAACTAATAAGCGTTCCAGATTTTTTACTCAGAGGGTTCCCCCGTTATGGAACTCACTACCTATAGATGTCATTAGAAGTGACAATGTTGAGCAGTTCAAAAATAGACTTGATTCTTTCATGGGTGACAGAAAATTCTCCTTCCACCGCTGAATCAGTGGTGGCGAGTTCAAATATGGGCATCCACTTTCTGAACTTGAATACATCTATGAATCTAAGAATGGTAATCCCCATCAACTAAACACATGGTTTATTAATAAAAAAGCAATGGTTTCGGCAGTGTTATTTGGAGCAGGTATACACTCAACTGATTTTGTGAACAGACAAGTAACTATCAGAAGGTATTGGTTACCCCTTGAAGATCTGGTAGCAGGACCAATCCAGTCAATCTGGATGTCTAACCAAGGCATAGCATTGCCTTTTGACTGTAGTGGTGCTGTATGTCTGGGAGTAGCTGGTTGGAACTTACAACAGATTATACACCCTTGTACATAACCTGCAACATCATCATAACTGTAGAGCCAGTAGGCTATCTCTTTTAAGGTTTCATAAGTTCTCTTATCCCTCCTATGTACACCCAATGGTTCATCATGGGCATGTTGCAACACAATTCCAGTGTGGCCTAAAGGAACCACCCATTGGACCTCATGTGGATTTTTACCAATTCTTACCAAGTGATCATTCCTTAATTGGAATTTATCCTTCTGGTTATACATGGCTCTCGGGTCCCAGCTATCCTGTAGGTCATTGTCAGAAATCATGTTTTCAGTGGGATCCTTAATGAAACAATAACATTTTCCTACCACTTCATCCTCTTGTTGTATTTTCACTAAATCAAAGTCAGGTTTCTCACTATACAAGTGTAGAACTTTATTTTCTTGTTCCTGCTGCTTTTCTCTGTGGGTAACCACATCCACCTTAACTTGGACAGGAGGGACAAAGTTCAGTTCTTCTCTACTTAAAGCAGCCTCCCCAGCCAGAGCATTTGCTATGTCATTTCCTGTTTTGTCTGGTCCCAGAATTTTGGAGTGTTCTGTTACCTTTTTCCAATAAACAACCAACTTATGTTCCTGAGCCAACTGATCTATGGCTAGGATAAGGTCTGCATGCATCACCTTACTGCCTTTTGAATTGATCATACCATTCACCTTCCACCCTGGTAAATGTATAAGGAAGTCCTGCCTAACATAATCGGAGTCAATACAAATTACAATGTCTTGTAACTTATGTTGCACTGCAGTCTGTACAGCTATATAGGTGGCTGCCAGTTCTGCATATTGGTTAGAATTAGGGCTGAGCTTGTACTTGATAGAAGTACATGGCACATTATCCTGCCATACCACTCCTAAACCAGAACACCAGTCTTCACCTTGCTGAAATGAACAACCATCAACATAGGCTCTAGGCAGATTTTCACACAACTTTTCACCATAGAAGTGGTGCCTGTTATGTTGGTACACCATAACCAACTCAGGAGATAGGTCAGGGTCTTGTACCAGAAGTTCATCTACAGTACAATTATGTGTCTCCAGGTCTGCTAACCCTTGAGCTACTGCGTTCCTTTTGCTCTTTGCATACCTAACCTCTAGGGGTAGGCCCTGGAGTGCTAAAGTCCTGGCCACAATTCTGCTGCTAGACACATTACCATCCTTAAGCTTCTGGCTCCCCAGCAGGGTAATAGGTTGGTGACCAGTCTCTACAACAATTTTTTTTACTACAAATGTAAGTTTTGAACTGTTGTACTGCCCATATAGTAAAAAAAATGCCTTTTCACAATCTGAGAATTTTTTCTCAACATCAGTCGAGGTTTTACTCACATAAGCAATAACATGTTTGTCTGAATCATGTTTCTGATATGACACTGCACTGATGCTGCTACTAGTATGTCCTACCTCTAGATAAACATCCTTATCCATTTGTGGGTAAGCAAGACATGGTGCTTGACTCAGACTATCTTTTAAAGCTTGCATGACTTTCTCTTACTCTCCCCCCCCCACACACACCCTGGGTTCTGACTTTTTCAGTAGCCTGGTGAGAGGATAGGCAATTTCTGCATAGTCCTGGGTAAACTGCCTTGAGTAGTTACAGATCCCTAGGAAACTGTGTAACTCTTTTAAAGTTTTGGGTGGATACATTTTTTGGACTGCTCAACTTTGGTTTACTGAGAACATAGCCCATTAGGACTAACTTCATGCCCAAGATAGTTTACCCTATCTCTAAACCATTGCCTCTTTGGTAAGAACAACTTGGCACCTGTGGCTTTCAGCTGGTTTAATACATAGGTGACCTCATCTAGGTGTTCCTCAAAAGTGTTGCTTTTGATTAGTACATCATCCACATAAACCAGATTTCCTCTGCTTTTGGCATCAGGCATAGCCTTGTGCAGAAAGATATTGAAATCTGCTGGTGAATTTAAATACCCAAAAGGGCACCTATTCCTTGTGTACTGTCTCCTTCCAAAGTTAAAAGCCAGTTCAAATTGATCTTTTAGGTCTACTTTTTATGTCCAGAATCCATTTGCTTTATCTTGGGTAGTGAAATATTTGGCACCTTGAACTTTGGCCAAACTTTGGTCCAAATATGTCATGGGCCAGTGAGATAAAGGCACCTGTAGGTTTAACTTTCTATAGTTAAGAGTGAGTCTCCACTTTCCCATAGGTTTTAGTACAGGCCAAATGGGGGAATTATAAATAGAGTTTACCTGTCTTATAATTCCTCATTCCATTAAAGTAGCCACTATCTCTTGTATATGTTCATAAGATGCTAGTGGTATTCTGTACTGGCATACATAAACCGGACCTTTACTATGGTCGGTAGGTACCCTGGTAACATGGAGGTCAGTTACCCCAAAATCATGAGCATCTTTTGCAAACATGTCCTTAAACTGAGGGAACATTTCACAAACCTTTTCTTTTTCTACTTCTGTTTCACAATTACAATTTTATATTGCTTGCTCAACTTGTTCTTTAAAATCTAGGAAGGGTAAACTTTTACCTGTTGCTACCTCATCTTCTATTATCTCAGAAACATTTTCAGCATCAATCGCATGGACCTCTCTAACTTGTTCTGTTTCATTAACCATAGTGCATAGTACAAGGTAACCATTTTCAACTTTACATGCCTGTATTTCTTCCTTATCTATTGGACATGTGCCACATGTATTTATTTTTTGCTCCTACCTCTGCCACCTGAATGGCCATTTCTTTGGGCTGCCAATGGTCCCTCCTCCAGCCAGGTCTGATCCCCCTCATGACATCCACTGCTTACCCCATTCCATGCCCCCGGACAGCCCATTCATATCCCTTCACTGGGGTGTCCCCTTCCCTGAGAGGGCACAGGGAAAAGCAATTAAACCATTTGGTATGGACCTGATTTATTCAACTGTGTCATCCTGAACAATGTATTTTGGTAACTCTCCAATAACTGGAACAACTAAGTCCATATCATAAGAGGATTCCCCTATTGCTACCCCTACCTCACAGTTAGCTGCTATATTGATAGGCTCAATTGTTGGGTTATGTACTAAGAGATGCATTTCTCTGCTGCTCATGTCCAAGCAAGGTATGGAGTGGATTTGTAAACCCATTTCACTAAGTTGCTTGTCAAGCACAAAGAGTGCAGTCTTGTCAGGCATTTCTTGGCCTTTCATTATGTTAACCCTAAGAGACAACTCATTAACATTACTTGGAATTCTTGTAATGAACTCATTTACCACCTTGCACACTTGAGGAATAGTTTGTCCAGACCTCAAGGCCTGTGGTGTCACTTTTTGGATAATGGTCCCCTCTTATTTGTGACCAAAGAACATTATTGACTAGGTCAGCATACACATCCAATCATACAAGGATGTCTAGCCCCAGGTGCATGGGAGATTTTAGGCCTTGTACTACCTTTACAGGGTGTTGGATTTCTTTTGCCCTATTTAGAGGTTCAAAGCACAGATACCTATGCTTTTCATGCTAGTGGTCTGATATGGAACATTTTCCAACCACTCCTGTTTCTTTACACATGTTAAACTAGGCCTCCACCTCTTTAACACCTTGTAAAACTGTTCACTAATTAAACAGTGCTCATAACCTAAGCATAACACGGAATTTACTGTCTGCAAATTCTCTGCTTTGATGGGCACCTTTAACCTGCCTTCTTCTGACCTTATATTGCAGAGTAAGGACTCGTGACTTAGTGGCTGTGTTTCATTTCCACTATATGCAGAGGGTGTTGAGTGCTCATAATTTAATGTCTCTGTGTCAACTGCAGGGCATGCTTCTGAGACAGAAAGCTCCACTTCCTTGGTGAAGAAAGTGAGGCCTCTTGCATTAATCTCAGACTTTACCACTTCATGGTTTGACAGACAAACCACGTGGGCTCTACTTCTCCATGGAGCCAAATTTTCAGGATCACCTTGTACAGATACATCAGGTACATCAGAATGTACAAAATTCAATTTAATCGTTGCATCATTTCTCTCAAGATAACATGATTCTGATTGTTTAGCAACCTTAAGACTTCCCAAATGGAATGGGCCAGTTTATCTGTGCTCACAGGATTCCATGGAAATAGTCAATGACAGGCCGAAATCTTTTTAGGAGGTCATTTCCAATCTAGAAATCAACCCCAGTTCTATCAGTGATATACACTGGGTGGTTGACTTCCATCTTGCTAAACCTCGTTTTTAGCCACACTTTACCGAGGGTCTGTTGAGCCCCTCCCCTCCCCATAACCTACTACTTATAAGCCATCAGGGAGTGTTTTCAATACCTTAGAGTTACTTACCGCATCAACCAGTTTGTCATAAAAGCTTCTGGACATCAAGGTAACTTCTGCTCCAGAGTTAACTAAAGCTTCAAGACTTAGGCTGTTTTCAATGTTGATGTCAAAGTAAAACCTATCTGCACCCCTTTAGTGACTAAGTTGCCCAGGTAGAATTTGTTTTTCTTAACTTCTGGCAACATGGCAGGTTCACTGTAACACTCTACACTGCCTGCAACAGTAACTTGGGATATCTCTAGGGTAAGGTCAGGTTCTGCATTAACACTCTTATTTTCCAGTTTCATAGCAGTTGTATTATCATCATCAATTGAAATTTCATTGACCTGGGCATCATTAGGAAGGACAGAAAGCTCTAGTCACTGGCCGTTACTGCTGGTTCCACTGTTAATGGGGATTACAGGCATGTTTTGCACAGGTGCAGGAAAACCAGGAGGTGGGGGGGGAGGTGGAGCAAAGCATTGGAGAAACACTTTTATGTCTCCCATCTGGTCCTTTATTCCCTGTATTTCCTCTTGTGACTTCTCCATATTTGGGGAGCTAGACTGAGATCTATCTTGGAATCTGTAACCATCTTTCTCATTGTTACAGTTTTGACACCCCCTATAAGCACCTCTACTACCTCTGTAGTCACTGTTGTATCCTCTGTAGTATCCTATCCCATACCCTCGGCTATGTCCTCTACCAGGCTCATACTCTCCATAGGAGGGTCCTTGGTTTTGTTATGGCTGAGGTTGTGGGAATAGCTGAGGGTTCTGATAGAACTGTGACTCAGGGCCAGGTGGTGGAATCACCACTGGGGAAGCTTGGGCAGGGTTGGTAGGTTGGGTTACTACTGTGGGGTCAGGCACAGCCTTAGAGTGCTCTGCGGCTTTTCCTGATTAAGTGTTGTTACCTCTTTTCGTCTTTTGTCATCTGGTTTTGGGGGTAGTTAGCTCACCCCCTTCCATAGCCAATGTATCTGAAGTAGTTACTTCAGACACTTGGACCTTGAGATTGGGGCACCATCCCTTTTTCTGTGGAGGACAGTCATCACCTCATCCAGAATCCCAGTGTTCTACCTGTCTGGCAATCCAGTGAATGTCCCTGGGCCTCCTATTAAGCTCGAGTGCCAATTGTTTCCTGATAGCAGGGGGCAAACCTTGGTAATATGCATCTCAGAAGTCATCTAAATCACTGTCTGAGTGATCCTCTGCTCCAAAGTACACATCCTTTAGCCTACAATAATATTCCCTAGGACTTTGATCAACCCCACACCACATTTTGTAGGCTGCATGTCTAGCTGCCCCCTTAGTATGATTTACCAAATTCCTTCTTTAGGAATTTATACAGCTTGTCAGGTTTGTTCCTGCTTTCTCTAGACATTCTTGACCACTCAGCTCGAGGGTCATCAATGGACCACCTAATCACAAAACTCTGTTCTCCCTCATTCATTATGGATGAAGATTTACAACACTCTTAGTTTTCGAATATGCTACTAAATGCCTCCTTTAGCAGATTAAAATTATACCTCTCACCTACCAATTTCAAAGCCTGTGTAGCAGTCTTTGATTTTAAATACCCCTGTTCCTTTTGAGAAATCTTTTAATTTTTCCTGGACCCATCAGATGAGTCACCTTCAGAATCAGAGCTTCTTTTTTGTTTAATTTTATATCTTTTCTTATGCCTATCACGTGGTTCTTCTTCTGAACAGGAATACTCCTTTTCAGAGGAGGAGTTATCTGGGCCTGATTCTTCAGATGCTTTTATTCTTACATGATTTTTACTTTTGGCCTTTAAACCTTCCCAGTTTCCACCTAACTTAATATACTCCTTTTTCAAAAGGGTACAATACTCCTTTAGTTGCTTATTTCCTAGCCCATTTGGTACAGCTTCTAATTTACATTTTCCTACCAAGTTAGCTGGTTCACTTGAATTATTCATCAGTCCATTTAGTGGGCTGATTTCTTTATTTACATGTACTACTTTTTTAAGTGGATTACCCTTTGGTACCAAATTGAGAAAGGGAATGTGACTGGTAGGAAGCTATGTCTGCAGGTTTTGGGTAGGGAGGATCCCAAAAAGGATTATATGCTCTACTGGTATTCTCCTCTAGTCCATTACCTTGAGACTGATAGCTTGGGGTTGACTCACTTAAGCCTCTTGGTTTGGAGGTTTCTTCCTTCCTTTTGGCTAATAGGTGTCTTTCCCTCTTTGCCCACTGTTTCTTATCACTTTCATATTGCTTCTTTGCGTAATTATACAGCTGTACCATTTTAGCCAGCTCCTTGGTAACCTGCTCATTAGCATATGCTAATTCTGTTTTTCTTCTCTCCAAATCTGTGCCCCACTCTTTGAGCTTCTCATTAGTCTTAAATGTTTTGGCCTTCTCTGCCTCTGCATCTGAGCACTGCTCTTTAAGCTATTCATTCAAATTTTTCAAGGCAGCAATGTCATTCTTTAAGTTGATTTGGACACAGTCGCCATCAGATATTTTCACATTACTTACATCTAACCGTGTTTTGAGCAATTGAATCTGGCCTGAAAGTCTACTATATTCATGAGATCTCTCCCCTAGTTGTTTCCTCAACTGTCTTGCTTCACTTGTTAAACATGTTTGTTCATGATTTAGCT
This sequence comes from Neoceratodus forsteri, assembly GCA_016271365.2. NCBI lineage: Eukaryota > Metazoa > Chordata > Ceratodontiformes > Ceratodontidae > Neoceratodus > Neoceratodus forsteri. Next base: position 14,032,315 of record CM028130.1, read on the forward strand.
GATTAATGAACTCTAAATATTTTTTATTCTTTCTTTCAAGATCTTTTATTCTTTCCTCCTTACTCATAACTGAAGGCTGAGGGAATACTGGAGAATGTATCACTGCCTTAGATTTTATTACTTTTGCACATAGACCTCGCACTGACACGGTTTTGTAAAAATAGCCACCACTTCAACAATAATAATCCCCTTTATACAACAATTGTAATCGCAATGTTTTTGTAATACCGTTTTGAACAAAGAACCAAATCTTTTCCTTGTGATACTTTCAAAAGTCATTTTTATTACAGCTTTACTGCCAGATAAATACTTCTTTTGGTCTTTTTCTCCTGTCTAGGGGTAATTCTATCTTTAAATCCTCGAGAAATAAGAACAGAAAAATATTACTTATGTCATTTAGTAACTTGCAAACAATAACAGTAATAATATTTATTTCTCATACACCCTAAGTGTGGACTGTTATTCACTAACAGTCATCCTGGATGAGCCCCAGGATGTCAGAACAAAGGCTTATAATATCACTGTTTACAATTATGCACTTAGATTCACCTCTGACCTTACCCAAAAATTATTTCATAAATTACCAAAAATAATATTCACATCTGACCACTCCTCTTCAGGTGAGAGGAGGTTGCACAGTCTGGACAACAAATTCATCATCAGTGTGGCTGACTGTTTGTGTTTGTCTCTATCAGTAGTTTAGTTTTTGTGGTTTTTCATGTGTTTCTACTTGGAGGAACTGGACCATTCTTGGACATAACATCTATGAACATTTCCTGGACTAAGAAACTACAAAACATCACCACCAGGTATAGGCATTCTCATCATAAATCAACTTTTTTTGGAAGACATCAAAAAGCAAAAGTGAGGTCAGTAAATCTTTTATACAAGTTTCTGGGTTGTGGAGTGCTGCATTGAATCCTCATTTCCATCTGACTTTCTTAAAGGATGTTTGCTTGTCTTTGAGGTCTATTCACAACTGTTTAGGAGAACAAAGGGAAGATTCTAACAAAGGATTTTTACATCCTGCATATGCCCTAGGCTAATGTTCATCACCTTCAGGAATTTAACACTTTCTGGGTCTTTGATCTACAGTAACAATCAGTTTTCTGGTCCACAGTAGCTCACCATGAGTCACTCAGGAACACTCACCCATGCTACAGTAAACATTTGCTGTCTCCTCTACCTCTCACATTAACCATTCAAGCTCAATACCAGCAACCTGGCACCATGGCAAATCCTCTCTACCCTCACTTGTGGCACCCTCCTACAAAGGACTGGGTGCAAATGACAGCTCACACCACTGGAAAGTTGACAAATCAACACCTGCTCCTAGCCATTACCCTACGCTGGGACCCTAAATGACTACACTGTACTCAAACTAACAAGAAACAGAGGTGTTACATGTCATACTATGAGGTGCGGCAGATGTCCCTTAAACTCCTGTTCCTCCTCCTCCTCCTCCTTCTGATGTCAGAAAGTGTCCATCCAAACCCTGGCCCTGTTTCTACCAGGGAAACAAATCTAGCAAAAACAGAGGGGGGTCTCACCATCGCCACCTTAAATATCTGTAGCCTCCTTCCAAAACTGGCATCCCTTCAAGTCTTTGCCCATCAACACAATCCTGACATACTAGCCATTGTTGAAACCTGGCTGACACCAAGCACTCCAGACCATGCCATCTCACTACAAGGCTACAATATTTTCAGACTGGACAGGACTAATAAAGAGGGGGTTGTGCTATTTACATTAAGGACAACCTCTCTAGCCACCCTGTCTGCTTTTCCACCAACTCCTCTGTGCAATTTCTCCCTGTCAAGCTACTACTTGGTGCCCTAAATAAAGTGCTTACTGTGGCTGCTGTCTATATCCCTCCTAAAGATCCAGGGTCCGGCCTCCAGACTGTTCTTGAATTTGTAAGATCACAACCACCTGACACTGAGCTCCTTCTCCTTGGTGACTTTAATATAAATTGGCTCGCATCAGACATTGGGTCCCTCAAAGGATGCTATCCTAGCAGCTAACCTAACGCAGATGGTGAGCTCCCCCACTAGAAAAAACTACAAAACTGGAACTTGCACTCTCATTGACTGGATCCTTGCATGCCACCCAGCCTGCATAAAAAACACAGTTGTTCTCCCAGACTCTCTCAGTGACCACTCCCCTATGATGTGTACCTGGACAAATAAGTTCCAAAAACCACCTCCAAAAACCATCTCAAGAAGAGTGGTACCCTATGGAAACCTTACTAAGCTCAAGACCTGTCTTTTAGCAAGACTGGTCCCCAATACTAATACTCTAGATGTTGATGCAGCCTAGATTATTTTATCACAACTTTCAACACTGCCTGTGACACCTACGCACCAGTAAAAAAGCATAAAATCAAAGTGCTCTCAAATCCCTGGCTCACGGCCAAACTACTGGCCCAACTCAAAGCTCAGGACCACCTCTGGGCCATAGCCAGAGCCACAGGCCCCTTGAAGGATATTCAGAAGTATAAACAGGCACGAAACCAATGTACCAAACAAATCCGACTAATGAAGACCTCCTATTTCAAAAATGCCCTCGCAAACTCCTGGGGTGACAGGAGATCATTCTGGGACAACATCAGAAATATCATGGGTAAGCCATCCAAATCCTCTCCCACTATAATGACTGTTGATGGAACCACTACCCTAGACCCAATGGTCATGGAAAAGGCCTTAAATAAAACTTTCACTGGCCTCTGTGGGGTCCTCCCGCCGGACTTCTTCTCTGACACGGGCTCGCCAAAACCAACATCTCCTACTGCCTCACCTGACCAACCACTTTTCCACTTCAAAATAGTTAAGGCACATGAAGTCTACAAATATATAAAAAAGACTGTCTCTAAATCCAGAGCAAGCAGTGATACTATTGATCTTAAAATTCTGTCCCTTACCCTGGAAGAGGTGGTGCACCCACTTACCAAAATTTTCAATCTCTCCCTCTGCCTTAGTCAATTTCCCAGCAAATGGAAGTCTGCTATAGTCACACCGGTGTTCAAAAGTGGTGACAAGTCCCTACCAGGAAACTATCAGCCTATATCTATACCTCCACCCCTCTCCAAGGCCCTAAACACAGTGTGGCTGACCAGCTCTCAGACTACCTGCATAAGTATGACATACTCTGCTTGCAGCAACATGGATTTAGGAAAGGACACAGTACGTCGACCACCCTACTGGAATTCTCAGGAGAAATTCACACTGCCTTGGATAACAAAGGTGTTTGATACAGTTCACCATGGCTTACTTATCACACAACTACACAGTCTTGGGCTCTCAGAAGGACCAGGTTCCTGGGTTAAAAGTTACCTGACCCAATGCTCTCAATCAGTAAATATCTCAGAAGTTCTCTCAGACTCAAAACTGGTCCTCTCAGGTGTTCCACAGGGGTCAATCCTAGGTCCCCTCCTTTTCAGCCTTTTCCTAAACTCTCTCCCCAAATCCTGCCCGGAAAAAATAATCCTTTATGCTGACAATGCCGTGATTCTCTCTCTTCTCATGATGACCTGAAACCCTTACTCCAGAGCCTGCAACTTGCTTTCTCCAGTTTTGAAAAGTGGTTCCTAGATCACAAGCTGATCCTAAATCACAAAAAAAACATGCTTTTCTCCAGTCCACAAAACAGGAAAAGACAAATTCCACTTACTATCAAAACATGCCCAGGAAATACCCTTGAACAAGTGTCAACATTTAAATACCTTGGAATCACCTTTGATCAAGGTCTTACCTTTGCAACCCACATTGATAACACAGTGAAAATGGTGAACCAGCGCACTGGTATCTGTTCCGAAACCGGAAATTCCTTACCCAAGCTGCGCTGAGGATTGCTATCCAAAGCTCTGTCATCTCAATCATAGACTATGGCTTAATTATCTATGGCTCTGCCACTACCACCGCACTAAAGCACATCACAACCACCCTAAACAAGGCCTGTCGGCTGCTCACTGGAGCACAAAGACGTACTCATACATGTGAGCTCTACACTGAAACAAGATGGTTGCAACTCTCAAATCGCATAAGGTACCTCACATGCTTGATGGCAAAATAATCCATCTTGGGCCGCACTCCGCCGTGTATCCAAGACCTACTTTGCCCGAATACCAGCATCCATCCCATCAGAAGATTGGAACACAAGCCTCTCCAGGTCCCCAGATGCCGGACCACACAGGGCCAAAGATCTTTTGCCTATCATGCCCCCAGCTGGTACAATGCCCTGAGCTCACTCATTACATCCTCCACGTCACTAGGAGCTTTCAGATCTATGCTTTACTCTCACCTCTCAGCTCTAGCTCCTGTGACTGCCTTCACTAATGATTCTTCCCTCATGGCTGTCTCTACTGTTTTTCATCCTCCTCCTTTGCTCCTTTCTTGACAAAGGCATCTGAGTACCTCTGACTACTCTAAGTCTGCTCTCCTCCCCCATATCTCCTCCTACCCTTCCTACCTTGACCATTCCTCCAATGTTTTGTTTTTTTCCTGTGATGTACTGTATTATACTGGCTTATTGAAACCTTTATAATTTGCAGACCATTCTATGTAACATGCCTTGTTTGTTTGTACATTGATGATGTGGAACCTTCGTAAAAGAGCCATTGGCTCAAAGGTAATAATTCCTAGAACAATAAACTAAAAACTAAAACTAAATATATTATTATCCTATGTGCTTTAGATTCAAAACTGATGGTGAAAACCACTGTTGTCACACTTTGGATTATATAAGATAGATATATATTTTATTCACATATGTACAAGTCCTAATATTCATAATTAGCATAAATAGCAAACATAATAAAACTAGTGTAAACATAAACTGTAAGGTAACTAAAACAACAGGTTTTAGAAAATCAAGTAAATCAAATAAAACAAATAAATCAAATTTCAACAAATAAGCAATGCAAATGAATAAGCAATATTCAGTGTAATAAATGACATTATACTATTTCTTCAACATATTTATAAATAAAAGGACCTTTTTACTATGAGAACTTGCAACTTATTACACTAGTGTCTCATGTTATATCTTTGCATAAGAATTGTTTTAAAACTTTATAGCATGTAAAATGCATCTTCTTTACATCCAAATTTTAGCTTAACTATATACCCTGGGTGGGATATTCAGAAATGCGCCAGATGCCAGCGCAAGGCTGGCACAGTACAAATCTGATGCACCATGGTGCAATGGGTGCAATATTCAAAGGTTGCGCATGGCGACATGTACCAGTGCAACACAACTGAATATCGCAAGGATGTGCCAGAGCGCAGTCAGAGGTGCACCAGGGAGCAACCCAACATGTACAAAAGCGTAACCAGGGATGTGCAAGGGGCAGAGGGAGATGTGCCAAAGTACGACAGGACCAGCCACAGGCACAGCAGGGAGCAAGGCACCGGGGAAGGGGGGAGGCTTCTGGGTAGGTGGTGGAACCAGGCCGGGAGGCACAGCTGGCCCACAGAAAAACACCGACCATGGAGTGTGGGCATGTAGCCAGCCCCCCCACTAGCACTGAAGCAGTGGATGTATGAAACAGGTGGCACCAATGTGCAATGGTGAGCCAACCCCCCACTGGATGGCATCCCCCCACCCACCTGGTCCACAGCAAGCCACACCCTGGCACATGGCACCCAACGCACACACACACCACAAATCCTGTACAGCCAACCCATGGCCACCCCAAGGCACAGCCACTGACCAAGGGGCAAGCACCACCATGCACAGCCCACATAACACAGGCACACCACACAGCCACCCACCACACCACTGCAGCATGGCTCCACTCGCCAGCCTCAAAGCAGTCACAGACACAGATGGGTAAGCAATGCAAACTGTATAAAATAACTATATGCAATAGAAAACAGGGAACAAGGCTGGGGCACTATGTACAAAGCAGGGATAGGGTAGGTGAAGGAGAGATGGGGACAGGGGACAGGGTTATACAATGGGACAGGTGAAGGCAGGGGATGGGAGGTCAGGGGCAGGAAAGGTAACTTTGGCCTCTATGGGTGGCAATGTCCCATTGCCACCTGGCGCCATCCCCTGCACTGCCACCACAGCAGGATCCGTCTCGTCTGCCTTGCAATCTCCAGGGTGGTGGAGGTTATTAGAATGATTTGCTGCAGGAGGCAGCAGTAGAGTGGCAGGTGACCTCTCCTTCAGATACATATGACAAAGGAAGGAACATGTGATCAGTGTGTGTCCAGGGCACCCTAGCCCTCCCACTGTGCACAGCGGACAGTGGGGACACACGCCCCTGGGATGGCACCCTGGCCACCTGCAGTGGGCAGGCCTATGATTGCCACCTACCCTGCATTCCATGGCTGTGCACAGTGCTGGACACCACCATCCAAGGGCCACTTGGCAGCACAGTGGCAGGCAGTTGGCATGGTGCTGCAGCAGAACTACAGTGGCACTGGTGGCAGCTGGACACACACACAGCCACCAACAGCTGCCACACACTTGCAATGACTTCCCCACAGCACCACGCACACCGTATGCTGAGCACAGCTGTCATGGCCCAGGAAACAGGTGGCTGAGGCCATACCCTCACCCCCACCAACCACCTTGCACAACAATGTTGGAATGCACAGTGCCTACCTGCCCGCCATGGTGCTGCATGCACCGATCCTGCTGCTCCTCCCCTCAGGCCTCCAGTAGTCAGGTCATAGGATGGGAACATAGACAGGCACACATCAGAACACAGTCACAGCATGAGCCCACTGCCCTCACCCCCCAAGCACAGAGTACACCCTGGCCTGGCAAGACCACAGGGCAGTGGCACAGTGCATCCAGTGATTGGAAATGCCAAGTCACAGGGCACACAATGACAGGCCCCCCAGCATGGCATGCAGCCCTGCCTGCCCCATGAAACACGTGATGTGCACAGACGCAGTCAGAGCCCACTTACCTGGCTATGGCACAGCCCCCCTCCAGATGCACACTTGCAGTGCCCTGAGCCTAGCCAGGTCTTTCCTTAACAGGTCCCCATACTGGTGGTGACACTGCTCCCTGATGTGCTGCACACCAGTGGCCTGGACAAGCAATGTCCTGCCATACCTCGGTCCTAAGTCTGTTGAGGGCTGCTGGCCAAACAGGCTGGCAGCAAGGGGCTCCACCTGGGCCACCAGGTTCACCAGCACAACCTGGCTCCAGTTACGGGAACAGAGCACTGCGTGATGCGGCATGGTTCCACAGCAATGAAGCAGGAAAAATGGTGCCCAGTAGAGCACGTGCACAATGTGCTTGGGATGTGCATCTTGCACGGAGATGTGCTGCCTGTGGCAATTGTGCAACTCTGGGGATGGACAGCATGGGCATGGCCACACCAGCATGGGGGCAGAGGTCCCTGGGGGCATAGGGCAGGACAGGGGTCAGCACGTGCAATGTGCAAATGAATGCTATTGGGGCTATGATGCATGTTGCACAATAGGGCCATGAAGGCACCATGCCCCATGGGCCCAATAGCACCTGAGCACCATAGGCCCAATAGTGCCCGAGTGCCATAGGCCAAATAGCACCCAAGCACCATAGGCCCAATAGAGCCCGAGCGTCATAGGCCCAATAGTGCCCCAAGCACCATAAGCCCAATAGCACCAGAGTGCCATAGGCCCAATAGCACCCGAGCGCATAGGGTACATTGGCTGCCAATAGCGCTTCTAGCACATGCTGCGCAATAGGCGGTAGTACATGCCATGGCACATGCATGGTGATGGGTGCACTGAGCACGTCACAGCATTGTGCCACACCTTTTGCCGAAGCAAGTCCATTGGACAAGGTGCAAGAACATGATATTCAGCCAGCATATGCAGATTAGCTCATCAGCCTATTCTCGCGCGCACAGGGGAAATTAGCATGTCATTACAGTTGTGCAACAGACCATTTGCATGCGATGCTCTATAAAGGCGCTACATGACAGCACAGGCCATGGACCGGTATTTGCAACCATCTGAGGTAAGTTGCTCCTGCCAAGGGGATGGACAGCACAGTGGGATAAATGGCTGGGGTGGGCCGGCCTCTGCAACCACTGACCACATGTCCCTGTCCACAGGTAGCAGCACGTCCAATTGTGAGGAGGTTGAGGAGCGTGGGCCTGCCCACAAGCACAGGCCCAACTTTACTATGGTGGAGGCAGATGCCCTGTTCGAGGCATACCTTGACAGGGAGCCTTTGCTGAGTGGTGCCACTGGCACACCCCAGGCCAGGGCCACAGCCTGGGAGGAGGTTGCGAAGGCTGTGAACCAGCAGGGCAGCCACCAGCATTCTGCACAGGAGTGCAAGAAGAAGGTGGGCACCAACAAGCACCAGATCAAGAAGAAGGTGGCAGCCATATGGGTCACCTGGCCAGCCACAGGTGGGGGCCAGGCTGATGTGCTACACCTCACAAGTGCAGGAGGAGCTGGTGGTGACCACCATGCGGCACAGTGCTGTCGATGGTGTGCTGGGCTGTGGCTTCCAGACTGAAGGAAGCCCATCACTGCATGGTAGGTTCGGCAGCCGGGGGTGGGGGGGCCATTGAATTAGCGGCTCTAACGCATCTGTATTCTTTTACAGCACTGGAATGCCAGCATGCAGTGGCAGGGGTGCCTGTGTCTGCCGAGGGGGCATGTCCAGCCCCAGAGGACCAGTCATCCACCTCCAATGGCATCTGGGGGCCCAATCAGCTTCAGCAGACTACCGCCATCTGGCCGGATGACATGGGCATGGTGGTGGACGTGGCCTTGGCTGTATTCCAGTGGAACACCAGTCATGGTGTGCTCTGTGCAGAGACACAGATTGGGGCAGGGTCCGACACTGATGATGATGTGACCATTGTCCTAGACAGCGGGGGACTTGTCATGGAGGAGACACCCATACCATCCACCATCACTGGCAGCACAGCCAGTGGCCTGTCGGCAGTGGGACAGCCACCCACCCCAGTACTGCTGTGTGCGCAGGCACTGTGGCTCTGGGGGGTGGTGGTGGTGCAACTGCAAAGGTGTTGGCCAGCGCACAGGGGCTGGAGGGGCTGCAGCAGCAGATGGCTGTAGATGGTGGGTGGCTGGTTGCAGCGTATACTGCTGGTGCACCTGTCATTGACCAACCTCATGGGGACCCTGCTGTGCAGTGCCCACCTGAGTGGGGGCTCATGCAGCACCATCGTATGCCACTGGTGGGTCGGTGACACACCCTTGCACCCATGGGCACTGAACCCTTGGCCATGCACATCCGATTGCTGTGGGCCTCCATAGACCAACAGGTGCAGCTCATGGCTGGGGTGCATGTACTTCATGCAGAGGTGCACCAGGCAGCCGAGCAGCATGACAGGGACATTGCACAGGTCCAGGAGACCCTACATCACCTGTGGGAGGACATGACCACAGCCCTGGACTGCATAGGCACTACGATCATGGACAGCCTTACCCCACCAGCTGCCACAGGGCATGGCTGTCTGCCACAGACACCGTGGAGTGCATTGTCCATCCTATGGCCCCGGCATCAGGTGACCATCTCGGCGTCAACTCCGGGGTCCACTGTGGGCACCCCAGGCACACTGGGTGTGGGCCTGTTTGGGGACCTGCGGACCCCTGTGAGGACACAGTTGCATTCCCACAGTCCCACCACTGGGGAGCAGTGACAGACCACCCCTGTGGCCATTGCACTGTCTGGGTCTGCTGGTCGGCTGTAGCATGGCTGTTCTTGTGTCCCTGGTGGCCGTGTGACCATACAGCAGACCTGATGTGCACTCCACCCTGTCTGCTGTTTGCTGCCACCACCCTGTGTGCACATGGGCATTGTGTGAATGTGTGTGTGTGTGCATGCCACGGTAGTGGCACACTTGGTTTGTGCCACACACTGCCCATGTGTGCACCTGCCTGGCCACTGGCCCATATGGCATGTGCATGATGATGCCACCACAGCACTGGTTGCACATGTGCACCGGTGCCCTGCATCTGATCCACACCAGGTGCTAGCCCTGGGCGCATGCCTGTGGGCACCAGTATGTGTGTGGGTGGGTGTGTGTGTGTGTTTTGGTTGCTGTACAGTGCTGCGAGGTGTTGCTTGAGGACATGTGGCACAACCGCACCCCTGTCCCTGCCCCCATCTGTTTGTGCATGTGGCAGGCCACATCCACACATGCCTGTGTGCCTTGCCACTCTATCCGTTCTGTGAATGGGTGTTTGTACACCTACTTCCTTGCACCATAGTGAGCCTCTGCTATGGTGTCATGATGCTGGTGTGCCATCCTCATCAGCCGGGGATCCCTATGCCCAGGGGGGCTGCTCACCACCACCTGGCCCTTCGCCCACATCGTCCCCACTGCTGTTCTCCTCTTCAACCTCAACAGCTATCCCACAGTCAGTGGTCATGTTGTACAGCATGCAGTAGGCCAGGAATAGGCTGCAGGCCTTTGAGGGGCTGTACTGTAGAGCACCACCAGACCTGTGCAGGCAATGGAACCATGCCTTCAGCAGTCTGAACACATGCTCAATGATGATCCATGTGTTGGCATGTGCCTCATTGTACGCTCCTCCGCTGGGGACAATGGGCACCTGTAGGGGGTGAGCAGCCAGGGCCTGAGTGGGTAGCCACTGTCACCTGTGTGGATGAAGATATGGTTAACCTGGTGTCCTCTGTCACTGTGCCCCATGCCCTTCCCAGCCACACTCCCAGCATTCCTGCCCTGGCCACCCCTCTGCCATGTCCTGCTATACCCCGCTGCCTGTGGTCTTGGCATACTCACCAACCCACTAGGTGACTGGTGGGGATGTCCCCACTCTCGAACCTGTGGCACAGTGCTGAGCTGTGCCAGATGGAGGCATCATGTGCTCCCCAGAGTGTGTGGCACAGACATTGGTTATGTGCCCCTGGCATCTCACACCACCTGGCAGTTGATACAGGGGTAGCCCTTTCTGTTGATGTAGGCTAGCATCTCTGGGCCAGGTGGCATGCAGATAGCCACATGGGTGCAGTCGATGGCTCCTAGCATGCCAGGCATATGTGCTACGCTGTGGAAGTCCTGCATGGTTGCTGTACACTCTGCCTGTGTGCTGGGGAAGTGGATGTATTCTGCAGCATGTGGCAACAGGACATTGAGCAATTGTGTGAGGAGCCATGATGTGGCCAACTGGGTTATGCTTGTGGTGTCCCCTCTTGGTCTTTGGAAGGTGCCCGTGGCAAGCAGGCACATGACAGCTGTTACCTTTGTCTCCTCTGTCACAGCATGGCTCTGTCTAGTGGGTGCCTGCATCTCCTCACTGCACAGCTCACAGATCTGCCTCAGAATCGCCCAGTTCAGCTGGTACCGGCCCACTATCTCTATGTCAGCGTAGATCTCATAGCTGATGCAGGATCAGTACTGCCTGTTCCAGGCATACCACCGTCGGGCCCTTCCATGGCTGTGTTGCTCTGCCTCCTGCCTCCCCACACCTCTCCTTACAGCCTCCATCTGGAATGTCGCACTGGCCATCGCCCCTGTTGTCCTGTCTTCCCCATGGCATCTGGCTCCACTGGCCCACCCAGCTGTCTGTGACAGTGCGTGTCGCTCAGCAGGGCCCTCTCCTGCGTACCCTGCCCATGGCTGGCTGTTGCCTGCGTGTTCTGTCACCCACCCCTGTGGGTGCCTGTGTCACTCTCCTTGGATCTGGTGGCTCTGTGTCGCACCCACACACTCTGACACCCTCCATTGACCTCCCTGTCAGTCCACTCTCACTCTCTCTCTCTCTCTCTCTGTCTCTTTCTATCTCCCTGTCTCCTCCTTCATCAGCTGACGGCCTGTCTGTCTCCCTCTGTCCTGCTCCCTCTGGTGCAAGTGCCCTCCTCCTACTTGATCCCTGTTTTCATAGGCTCAAGTCTGCTGAGCGCAACTGTCAGTTGCTTCATGCTTGCTCCATTGGTCGGGGGTTGAATATCGCACTGTGCTGCATATCCATGGGTACACCCCCTGCCCTTGCACATGCATACATTACTATTGAGCATTGGCGTACTACTACTTGCGCTGCACAGTTGCTTCCGCTGAATATCACTCTTTGGCCCATCTCCACAGTTGTGCATGCACATAGAAACATAGAAACATAGAATTTGATGGCAGATAAGGACTGCTTGGCCCACCTAGTCTGCCCATTTTCCTACTAAACAGATAAACTGCAGATCCTAGTTAGCTGGCCTGCCATGCGCAACTGTTTTGAATATCCCACCCCCAATGTTTTGTAGCTAAAATGCACTAAGGTACCACCCCAGTTAGCCAAATAAGTAATAAAAAGTAGAATAAAGATGGGTATTCTACTTTTTAACTTTCAAAGTCTTGGTGAGAACTTCTGATTTTGGATGACAAAAGACTTTAGAGGTTGGTTTTCCTCTAGTCTTCTGTCTTTTCCCTTGAACCTGGAACTGTAGCATCTTCTGACATCAATAAAGCAATGCAGGCTGGATCCTTCTTGCTTGACGTCACAAATAATCAAAAATCACTTCAGGATTTAGTGGGAAAAATCAGACAGCAAGATTTTAGCAGTTCAGCACAGTCTGTAGAAGGGTCTCTCCCTGTGGACAGAAGTGCTGTTTTGGTAACTAGACTCTGAGACCCTTTCCTGTTTCAGTTAATTTCTGCTTTTGAACCTGCAACTCTGGACTCACAACTATTTAACAGGACTGCAGGATTGTTGGCTGGTAAATTCCAAAGTCAGTCTGTTGTTCAGGCTTATAACAGAAATTCCAAAACATTACTTTAGTCCAGATTCTCTGTATATAAACCATGGTCATTGCTTCATCCAATATTGGGAAGAGAGTCCTTCCTGTAACAGTCAGTTTTAGCAGCTGGACTTTGTTGCAGCATTGTGCAGGCTTTCAAGCTTGCTTAGCACCCCCTTGTGGTGGCAATGGCTCTACCCAAATGATGTCCCAAGCAGTTGTGGCTCCAGGCCTTTGGCCTAGTACAAGTCCCAAGGTCATCCAGAATTGTTAGGGAAGCCAACACAGGTCCTCACACACCAAAGGATCAGGTAGTTCTGGGCTGGCTTTGCCAGCATTCGATTTATGTCCCTCTTGCTGGGTAACATCACCATCAAATGATTGGTGTGAGTTTTCTTTTAGAGTGTTACTGTTAACCCCTCCTAAGCAATTATGCATCAATATGACCTCCTGTTCAAAAACTATTTTTGATATAAAACAATTTTTCTTTCTTGTGTCTATGTGCACCTTGTTACAAATGTAAAATCTACAATTACAGGTGCAGCTAAAAAAAGAGGAATAATTTGAGAACAAACATGGTGTCAATTTAATATAAATTCTATAATTTATAAAAACATTATAAAATGTTTTCCTTTATAGATATCTAAAAAGTAGTTACAGCTTTCAGAAGTACATGTTTTCCAGTTCAAAATGATGTTAGTTTGGCATACCTGCTATCATTAGAAACTTTATAAACTTAGCAAACCTCTTTAAGAAGGGGATCTCCTTTGTTTGTGGTAAATGGTCCGTGACTTCGTGTTGCTTTAGAGTTCATCCAGAAGGCTTACAAACCACATGACTAGATGTTGCTGTTAGATAAACACTCAAGACTCATTCCATTGAAAAGGTGGCAAGGTCAGCTTACTTTAGGCACCAAATTTGTCAATATATTTTAAACAGTTTTGGAGCTACAGAGTTTTGTAAATAGCTTACACTATTCTTTGCTGACTGGTTTAAAACTTAAATCACTGGACAGGTTCATGCATTTCCAATAACCTGTACAATTATGAAATGTATCAGAGTTTTTGCATATTTTCTATAAATAAAAGTCTTAATTTCTTAAAGCCTGTCTATTTCAGTCTATGTTAACTTCTGGTATCTGGCTGGTACAGAAAAAAAAGGTCATAAATTATGTAATGTTTCCATGACAATAATCTCTTAGTCTCAGCTTCAAGCTCTTTTGCTAATAATCAGAATAGATGCCATTCAATTTAAACAGACTAACCCTGAAACATTTTTTTTCAGAAATTGACCATGTATGCTGTATTTCCTTTTGCTTCATAGCATCATTCCTCCATTTCAGTATTCATGCCTTAAGTAGCATTGTCCTTGTTTTAGAGTTCATTTAGATACTAATTTGACCAGAAACATTTATAGTACAGTACATTATAATAATTAAGCCAATATAAGGCTATAGAATAGCAATTAAGAATATAATAATATTATAATAATAAAATATTTTAATAAAATTAGTTATGTTCCTACAGTGCCCAATCCTCCAGTGTCACAATCAGGGACCCTCTATCCTTTTTTTTCCAAATGTAAAAAAACATTGTTCACTGTCGTGATCAGCACCCAGAAACATAACTGTGATACTGGGGGCACCCAATCCCCCAATGTCATGGCCAGGGATGCCCGGCCCTTTTTCCCCCCACTTTTAAAAACAAAAATGGTCAACCAATGTCTTTTTCAGCCATTCCTTACCCCCCACCTCAACCTCCAACTCAGTGCCTACCCCCTGGCCCCCCAATCTCTTACATACCTAATAGGGGTGCAACTCTGTAATGCTCTCTGGACCACTGACATGTCATCACACTTCAAAGCTGGACCATAAACTGAAGACACAAGTATGTAGTTTTATTCATTTCAAAGGGGTCTTGAACTTTAGTGCCACAACTTGGGAATTTTTGCCTATTTTGGGCCCAAATTTTTAAACATGCCTTCTTCAGAACCCCAGCTCATGAACAACATAACTGTCATTAGGCAGATCTGCCACAAAAGGTTATTTCACAGTCCCTTCATGAAATCACCTTTTGGCCAGGAGTGGAACATTTTCTCTGCCCTTGTTCATGAGGTGTGGTAATAAGAAGACTATGTTGAAAATATGGTGTACAAATATTGAAAAACAACAAAGTTATGAGCCTACATTGATTTTTGTGAATGCAGGCTCATAACTTTGGTGATTTTCAATATTTTTACTGTACATTTACAATGTAGTCATATCTTTACAGCACCTCATGAATGTGATAGCTGTCATTTTTCAAATCCTGTCTAAAATGTTGTTTTACATCCCAAATGCTGATTTTGTTGTCCCTGCATGAAATCACCTTTCGGGCACCAGTTGAAAACTTTCTCTGCCCTTCTTCATGGGGTGGGGTCATAAGAAGGCTATGTTGAAGATTTGGTGCAAACATATTAACAGACAACCAAGTTATGAGCCTATGTAGAATTTTTGGGAAAGCTGGCCCATGGTTCAATGTAGAGAATAGCTCCTCATAAATCTCTGCCTAAACCCTCCACCAAGTGCTCCTCCCTTGCATAGAGAGTGTTTTTGCTGACCTCCTGTGACTTGTGCAGCTGCCCTCCTCTGTGCTGCCTGCTGCCTGTTTCTCTGCTCCCCTCATCTCCCCCACCCTCCACATATCCTATAGTTCCCCTTTGTCCTGCATTCTGGTCTGTCTTTTGTCCTGCTCTGGCCTCCTACCTACTCCTTTCTGCTCCTTCCTTGTCTCTGGGATCCTCCTTCCCTCATTTCTTTTTGGGTGGTCAGGTCACTCCCAGAAGATGCTCCTCACTCCCATTCTTCTCCACTTGTCTCATCAGCTTTGTCCCCCACTAGCTTCCACTTCCAGTTTCCTGTATGATTGCATGGATACTGCTGGTTGTCCAAAAAGTTGTTGGCCACACAACCCCTACACTTCTAAGGGCACATACGCACTTTCTCTCACTGAACCCCGGAAGTTACTTTTCCTTCTGTAGGCCTTCTCCATTATATTTGGATCCCAACCTTCAGCAGCCCCTCCACATGCTCGCTCCTTCTTCTTCTTCATTTCCCTGGTTGCTCAGTCTGCCATTTCACCCAGTCTCTGCCTACTCCAGATAGATAATGGACCTTATGCTTGCATTTCTCAATCCCACCAGTAAGTACTCACAGTTATGTTTGCTATCTGCACTCCACGTTTGTAGAGCTCCTTAGCTTCTGCATCACTACTGTCTCTAGTACCGTGCCTAGGAGCAGCTTTGCCAATAGGTGTCTGTCAAAGGGCAGTCCCACTCCTCGCTACTTCCCCATGCATACCACCAGCATCATATTATGCTGCTGTTGGACTCTCATTTTCCTTCAGTACATATAATTTCCTGTCTCTCTCACTCACTGCAGTACCCCTCCTATCATTCTGGATAACAAGGGGGGGGTCGGGCATTTATATCCTTTTGCAGGAACTTACCATGCCCCTTCGATGTCCCAGTTTTCTCTTCACAGTATGCTCCAGCAGCACCTGCCCCATTTACTACTGTATCTGTGTTTACCTTTCCCACTATGATATGTGTATCTCATTCCCACTACTAGTGTTAGTATACCAACAATTTCAACTGCTCTCTACTACTTTATTGTCCTGTATCTATCCATGGCCTACATCTTCTGTCTCTCTCTCTGCAGCAGTGTTGTGCATTGGCCAGCCCATACCAGCAGTATTCCAATCTTCATCCCTAACTCGTGCCTTCTGAGGTGCTGAGTGAAGGTTTGCTTCTCCTGTCTACTGGCGATGGGATTCCGTTACATTCACTGCCTTATGCCACTTACCAACTTGACATCCTCTGTCCCTAACTCTGCTTTGCAGCATCAAGTGAAGGTTAGCTTGCCTGGACTACCAGGGATGGGAGCCATGTCTACAATCTACTGTGTCATACCATGATTTCTCTACCTCTATACCAGTTGATGCTTCCCTTTGGGAATGGAACTCTTCCACTCCACATACCTCATCATTCCAACTATGCCCGGCTGCCTCAAGTCATCATCATCCATCTCTGCCATCTCTGACAGGTACCTGGGTCTCTAGTCTACTGCTTAGCATCTGCATTCTCAGCCTATTGCCCAGATCATACTTCCCTACAGGAACATGACTTTGCCCAACTTGCCTTCTCCATCTTACCTTGTCTGCAGCCTCAATTCATCATCCTAATCACTGACTTCCATGGCTGGGAGTCTGACTCTGACTTCCATTTGGGAATGGACCTGCTTCACCACAGCTTCTCATCATTCTACTGTTGAGAGCCACATGCAGTCAGGATCATCTCACTTCAAACATCCCACCTGGATGCATGTCCTTCCATTATGCTGCTTCTCATGCATTCCTTCTCCACCTCCTATTTGATGCCATGACCCTTCTGGAACTAGACCTCCTAATGCTAGCAGTCTCCAATTCTCCTTGCCCACAGATCTTCTTCCAGCCTTACCACACTACCATGCCTGGTCCTTTGTCTGAGCTCGCATCGCTGAGTTCACTGTCTGCTTCCTCTACCCGATGCAGGTAGCTGAAGCAAATGCAGGCTCATGACTTTGGTACTTTTCAATATTTTTACCAAAATTTACATATACAGCAGCCATATTTTTACAGCACCTCATGAATGTGACAGCAGACATTTTTTAAATCCTGGCCAATATGTTTTTTACATCCGGAAAGTTGATTTCGTGGTCCCTGCTTGAAATCATTTCAGCCAGGAATTGAACATTTTCTCTGACCTTGTTCATGAGGTGGGATCATGAAAAGGCTACTTTGGAAATTTGGTATAAAAACATTTAAAAACAACAATGTTATGAGCCTACATTGACTTTTGCGAATGCAGGCTCATATGATTGGTAATATTCAATATTTTTACCCCAAATTTTCAACATAGCCATTTCTTTACAGCACCTCATGAATGTGACAGCTGTCAATTTTCATCTCCTGCCCAAAATGTGTTTTTGCATTCTGAAAGTTGATTTCGCTGTCCCTGTGCAAAATCACCTTTAGGCCAGGAGTTGAACATTTTAGCTGCCTGTCTTCATGAGGCAAAGTCATAACAAGGCTAAGTTGAAAATTTGGTGTAAAAATATTACAAAACATTTATATAAATGCAGGCTTGTAACTGGTAATTTACAATATTTGTACCCCAAATTCCTCAGCTGGAGCAATATTGGCTCTGGCCAGAATTGTTTTGCTTTTGTTACAGATGTTTACTTTTGTCTAACTTTGCTTTCTTTCGATTTTCTTTTGATTTTATTCCTGTTTACACCCTCCTAAGTAGGTTACTCAACAGGATTTACAGGAGGAGGGCTAACACCTTATTTCCTTAATTTGATTGATAGTATCCTCACAACCAAATCAATATCATTCCTTGGAGTAGAAGTTAAATTATGTTCTATGTCACCCTTACAGAAATAATTATATGAAATGTTTTCATGCTGCACACATAAAACTACTCATGTGATATTCATACTACAAGCATGATTTAAATGTTTAATTGGAAATAAATGCATGCATGTGGCAAGTGTGAAGCAAGCAAGTGTGGAAAGCATGTTTTTTATGTTAAATTGGAAGAGACTGCATTCATGTAGCATGCGTGCAAAAAGCAAGTAGTCATTGATAAGCACACACATAAAAGATAAGTGAGGGTTGATGCGATTCAAACCCAGGTCTTTTAGTTTCCTGGTTTGCAGTTCAGTGCCTTTAACCACTAAACTATATTGCCTGCACACATATAGCTCACTTGTACTTCAATACAAATCTGCATACATATGCAAGGATGCAGGATGCTTGTAGTCAGTGTTATACTTTTTAGTTTTCTTGTCCCCTCATCTCAGCTTCACAGCTGAACTGTAGCTTACATACCAATGGAAACATGTGGTTCTTCTCACCACCAATACACACAGTTACCTAGAAAACTACTTATTTACTTCTATCTCTGGCTTAGCTTCTACTATTTTCTTGCCATAATTTTGAATGCTTTCAAGCAAACAGACTTTAAGGGGCAAACACAAAAGTAGCAATAACTCAACACTCACCCACCTACATGGTCAGTCCCCCCAACCATGCACACAAACTACAGCAGGTGTGGCATGCTGCTACTGACAACCCACCAAGTATAGATATAATTTGGGAGTCTCTTACCTGAGTATTAGGGAGCCAGAGGCAGGAGTCATTAAGAGATGATGTGTATGGGTCAGAGTGCTGGGGTGTACCACCTGTAAATGAATGGAGTTATTTTTTTATTACTATTTTATGCATTATGATGGTGAGTTGGAGAATAATGAAGGCACTATTCTACTAGCAAGGCCCTTGTTAGTCAAGTGGTGGTCTTCATTAATCTCCAACTCTCCATCAATAATGTATAAAATGGAAATAAAAATGCTCCCATTCATTCAATGCACACATCCTGCAGTCTCCTTGCACTATGTCATAACGTGTCTGATTGTGGGGATGTGGAGGTTAGCTTCACCGGGGGCATAAGCTTGATCATAGTGGGGCTCCAATGTCTGTTCATACCTTGCCACTCAACTATTCCTGAGTGCAAGGCACAGCCCTCAATTTACTCCTGAAATTGCCTGCTCCTCATCCATCACTCAGTGGAAACATGCTGCTCACACAGAGGTTGTCCTGTTAATTTAGACTTTATGGCAGGGGCACCATTTCAGATTTCAGCATGGGGGAGCCAACAACCAGGTGACAAGCTCTAGAATTCTGGAACATCTCTAAAAGGTAAAACCGATTTGCTGCTATGGAAATGTGATAATGCAAATCAGGAAAAATTCAAATGTATAAGATTCATCTTCCATATCCCAGAACAGTGCATCAGAATTGGGCTTAAACACACTCAGTTATTAAACAATTTTGTTCCTGGCTGATGTTCTGAACCACCCTCCAAAAGAAAACTTTGTGTCAATTTCTCTCCCCAACTCCATTCCATTCCATTCAATACCCATCCCATATAGGTTATGAAACTGCCCAAAGGCACAGAAAAGTGAAAAACAGATCAATATTTCAGTCATTCCTCCTTCCTCAATCCCCTTTAAAAAAAATGATTTACTTTTACTTACCCGGCCATCTGGCCAGAACCTGAAGCCTGGCCCAGACTGCCACTAATCCAGTTTTCAGGCAGCTTCTTCTCTGTCCTTCTGCCAGAAGCTGGATGCTAGAACTGATCATCCCAGGTCCCCAATGTGGTCCGCAACCAAGTCACCTCACTAACAACCCACCCAACTTGTGTTGTTTGCTTTGCTTGGTTGTTGCTGTGGCTGCTGCTGCATTGCACTGATCAAGGCCTATTAAGGTCACCCACACTGCTGTCACCACTGCTGCTTGGCCTAGCTTGCTGACAAGGGGGCCTGTGCTATTTTTTTTTTGTGAGTTGAGCCTAGTAGAGTAAGTAGGTAGACTAGTCTCGAGTAAGCTTCTAGCTCACCATCTGTCCCTTCAGTCACCAGGGGAGATGGAGACTCATTAAGAGTAGACCAACAAAAGCATACCACCACAACACTGCTATTGAGAGTTCAGTGCTCAGCAACTCCACCAAACTGTAGTCTGCAGCCTGTCTTCTCTATGGCATGAAAAGCCAGTGTTGCACTCGCTTGACTCATGTGCTCTTGCTTGGCTGGAGCTCCTCCACGTCATGTGTGATGGTGCTGCTGCTAATAGGTGGAGAGAGTGGACAACACAATACAGACATAGTTGAGTCAGGAGCGCACCTGCAGCATGGGCAAACACAGGCCGGGGGGGCACTTATTATGCAAAAGATTCAATCTAAATTTAATGACATTATTGCCACACCATAAGAACAACCTAGGCACAAATGTGTATGTGTGTTGGGGGGGTGATTGCCTCCTCTGCCCTTCTTAAATGGCACCCCTGCTTTATTGTAGAAATTCATTCTCAGGTGCTAATATTGGTACAAGTAAATACAATGGTTTCCACTGTGTTCTGAGATACTGTATCTCCATGTTTCAGGATCTGTCCTGATCATCGAGGGTGGGGTTAGTGTGCCTCATTGTCCCCCATTTTGAGTGTTAATTTCCCTCATTTCAGTAATAAAATATGAGGTATGGTGCATTCTACCAAGACCCTACTCAGCATAAAGAGTGCTTAGCATGGCCATAGTGTATACACTCCATACAGAATGACAAAGGGAAAGTAAGTGAGACGAATCAGACATGAAGAAACACATTTGTAGCACTTAATATGCATAAGATTTGCATGGCCCAAAACAAAAGGTCAGGCTTCACAACACAGAGCCCTCTTACACATCAGGAATGGGCAATATTGGCTGACTATATCCTTGGCATTTAATGCATTAAGCAAACAACACTTTACAAATTAATGGAAATGTAATGACAAAAATCAAAAGCCATCAAACAACTTGCAAAAGGATCAGAATTATTTTACCTAACTTTAATGGGAAATCAATAAAAAATGTATTTTAATGGCTCCAATTGCTAGCAGTAGTATGAGAAATAGAAAACAATGTGTTTTTAGATTAGATTTGCACCAACTTAGTTGCTGCACACATGGCAAGCATGCAACATGTGAACATAATGTGATTTTAAAATGATGTTCACATCGGATTAACTGCTGCACTCATGTCAAGCATGTAACATGTGAACCTGATGTAATTTTTAGAAAATGTTCACAACAGCTTACCTGCTGTACACATGCCAAGCTTGCAGCATGCAAACCTGATTTGTCTTTTAGACCTGGTTCACTTAGGCTCACAAGGCTGGTCTGGCATGATCTTCTTGTCACAAACCCGTGTTGTTTACTGTCCTGAGGACCGTTTACTTCCAGGTATTCCATGAGGTCCTGCCTGATAAGGGTCTCCATCCATTTTCTTTCAACAGATGTGAGATGAACTGGCTTTTAATTTCCTTCCCCTTCCTGCCCCCATCTGTAGTAGCTATTGAACAGATGTGCAATGGGACTTCTAGTTCTTCCGCTAACTCCTTTAGTACTTTTGGATGCATCCTGTCTGGGTCTAGAGCTTTACCCAACGAAGGCGACCAGGCTTTCAGGCCCTGTCTTGGTGTATACTAGGGTTTCCATCCTTTGGATTCCTCTAGTGGCTGCATTAGTGCTGTTATCAGGTAGGGGCCCAATCCCTTCCTGGTGAATATGGAAAAAAGTATTTATTTTAAACTGCTACATGAAATGCTGCATGTCAATAATTTTTCAATCAAATCCATTTCTTAAAAGTGTAATAATATCCTATTTCTAGATGCTGTTTGGAATCAATTCTCCCAACCCGCCCGAACCCATTCCCGAACCCACATCGCTCGCATAGCGAGAGGAGTGGCAATAAGCGCCTCAAACCTCAGCGCCACAGGCTGGTCCTTTTAAAGATAATGCAGCTGTATAAACTGCAATCTTCAATTTGTCTGCCTCCATAGAAAAACTGAAGTCAAGGATGATGATCCTTTTTCTGAACCAAAGCCTGGATCCAAAGTTAAATTAGAACGGCCTGTAAGATATCATCCCTGAGACAAAAGGTTTTTTAGGCATAATTCCATTATGTAGAAGTGTAAATGAAAGATCATTCACATCATTCCATAAGTGCAATGTATAAATAAATATAAAAAGAAGTAAAAACAATTGCAAGAAGACAAAAAAAGAAAAAAATGACAAATTCTTGCTATTTTCATCATTCTTTATGTATGTAATTTTATAGCTACTAAACCTCTAATCAGTTTTTAAAAAGCGAAAAATACCCAGACAAGTTTGTTTTATTTACAAGAGAAATACAGTCTCAAAGGATTATATAAAGTGTGCAGATAACCTCCTCTCAGTATACCTCTGCAGTACTTATATCTTGTCCATTGTAATAACTTGTGCTAGGAAACCAATTGACCTAAATACACATACAGTCTCCAAGCTCCACAGTGCTCCCTTGCTGGCCAAGGGCTTATAAAATGCAATTTTCATAACGTTTTCCTTCACACATTTCCTGGGGATGGGATCATAAATCCTCTTACTGATGAGCTGGTTGTCAAGATACCTTCCCCTTCCTAGTGCCTTGCAATGAAAGCTCTGCACCGTGCCCTCCCACGATCATACATTTGTAATGTATATTTTGGCAAACGAGGGCATGCTCTATTTATTTCAATAATGTGGTGGGAGGTGATTTCAATTACCTTTTTTATATTGTAGGGTTCTTCTCATTTAAATCAATACTGCTGCACAAGTAGCGAGACAACTTGAAGGCAAGGGGCCAAAGGTTGGAGCAGTCCTGCTGAGATCCCGGTCTGATGGGGACAAGCTTATTTTGATGTCTCATTACAGGGAGTGTCAAAATGCAATTTATCGTAAGAAGGCACAGTTCCTGTCCAGGGAGATTGCTGCAGCAATTAACACACCAGCTCAGCTCTTTAAGACTGTCAACAAGCTGTGTAATCTGGCTTGTCTTCAGCCTGTTAGAGCCTTTTCATATTTTAATCATGATAAGTTTGCTCTGTTTTTTTTCTAAGATCTCCTCTATCAGATCTGGGATCCAGTTGGCTCCCTTCATTGGGGCTTGCAGTGGAAACCTGTTTTTGTCACAGGCACTCCATTTGTCTGGTCAGACTTTGACTGGTTGGTGTTGAGAATGTCGTTAAGATCATTTAGGAGATAAAGCCCACCTACTATACGTTTGACCTGGGTCCAACGTGTCTTCTTGCAGGGTGCAATGATTCCATCAGCCCGGTTATTGTGAGGATAGTCCAGGGTTCTTTAGTGAGAGGGGTCATTCCTGAATCCCTTAAGCAGGTGGTGGTGAGACCTTTCTTGAAAAAAACATAGCTAGACCCAGACTGCCTAGTGAATTACATACCTGTCTCTAACCTACCCTTGTTGGGGAAGGTTATTGAGAAGGTGGTGGCTTTACAACTAGAGGCCCCATTTGACAACTCACAACACCTATGACCGTCTCCAGTCAGGTTTTAGGAAAAGGCACAGTGTTGAGACTGGCTTGGTTTTGGTACCT
The DNA here is from genome assembly GCA_016271365.2 of Neoceratodus forsteri. Lineage (NCBI taxonomy): Eukaryota > Metazoa > Chordata > Ceratodontiformes > Ceratodontidae > Neoceratodus > Neoceratodus forsteri. The sequence continues at coordinate 14,056,018 of CM028130.1, forward strand.
AATGATTTCCTGGTGGCAATGGATAGAGGAGAGTGTTCCATTCTTGTTCTCCTCAACCGCTCAGCTGCTTTTGATACCATGGACCATGGGGTGCTGTTGGATCACCTGTGGGTTCATTGTGGGCTTTCTGTTGTGGTTCTCAACTGGTTTAATTCTTTTCTCACTTGCAGGATGCAGAGTGTGATCTTGGGAGCTTTTTCCTCTAGACCACTGCCCATGCCATGTGGGCTCCTGCAGGGTTCCATTTTATCATTCATCATGTCCCCTCCTTTCCTGCCCTGAAGCACTTGCTCAGACCAACCCCAACCTCATGCTGCACCCGTCCTCGTCCCTAGTATCCTTTCTCTCTTCTTGATCTTAAGCCATTATGCACATTCTGAAACTTTGCTCCTTATGGCTGTTATTCTCTAATTGTGTTTCAGTTTCATTTTATAAATATTTGTATATGCAGACTGTGACATATTGTAAATTGCTGTATGCTAGTAGCAATGTATAAGTACAACTGTGTACCTCTTTTCTTATATAATGTTTACCCTCTGTTTGTATTTGTACCCCCTTCTCAGGGTTGTACCTGGAAATGAGCTTCACTCATGGTACCTTTCCGGTTATCAACATTTTAAATAAATAAATAAATTAAATAAATGTTTGCAGTGTATATGCTTCCACTAGGGGACATTATAAGACTGTACAGACAGAGATATTTTTTTTTTGCTGTGCTGATGATACTCAGCAGTACTTGTCTTTTGCACCTGAACAACAGGATATGGTCTCAGTTTTCAATTGATGCCTTGCTGAAATCCAAGACTGGATGAGTGCAAACTGGTTGAGGTTAAATGTGCATAAAATAAAAGTATTGGTCTTGGATTCTGTTCACCGGAGGGTCGGTGTGCAGGCTGGTCGAGTCACCAGGCTTAGGCTTGGAGACTCCCAGCATTTCACCTCTTCTAAAGTGAGAAATCTTGGCATAGTTCTGGATAGTGGTCTGGCGTTGATTTCAGGTGTCAGCCATGGTCAAGTGGCTTTATCATCGTAGAAACATCACCAAGTTTAAATATCTTCCCTCAGGTGATCTGTCACCACTAGTCCATACCTTTGCAACATCATGGCTTGCTTACTGCAATGCTCTTTACCTAGGGTTATCAGGGACTGATCTGTGTCACCTACAGCTAGTGCAGAATGTGGCAGCTAGGCTGTTGACTGGTCTTTTAAGGTAATGTCATATTACGTATGTGATGAACTCTGTGCAATGACTCCGTATTAGGTGGCAGATCACCTTTAAGGTTGGATTGCAGACCTATAAATCCCTACATGGTCTGGTGCCCGGCTACCTGCAAGACCTCCTAGAGCCTCACCATCCATCTCATCCCTTCCAGGCAGCCGAGGAGGGCATCCTAGTGATTCCCAGGGTTCATTTGAAGTCATCTGGTGCCCATCCATTCTCAGTAGTGGTGCCTACCCTGTGGAATTCACTGCCTGGTTGCTTAGGGAGGTCCTATGAGTTAGTATCTTCAAGAGGGATCTAAAGCACTTTTTTATTTAATAAAGCTTTTCCCTCCTTTTAACTAATCTTAACCTATTATGCTTGTTTATATTTTATGTATATTTTAATTCCTTGCCTATATTGTTTGGGTATCTGCAAATGCCTAGAGTCAGAATGAGATAGAGGGCTCTAACAAATTAATAATAAATTAAACTAAGTAACATGACTCGTTTCTTGAGCAGCGGCACTAATTTAAAGTGGGTGAACCCCTAAAATATTAAAAATCCACCCTAATTGAAATCAGGGGGTGATCTGCAAACTCATACATCACAAAACGTATGAGTGCAGGGCCAGACCTTTTATTACAAGGTATAAAGAAGGAAAAGGAATCTGGCTGCCAGGTCCTCAGTTTGAGGATTTATGATCCCGTCCCCCTTAAAAAGCATGAAGAATAAAATTATGAAAAATATATTTTGTAAGTCCTGACCAGTAAGCAAACACTGGGGGCTTGGAGACTGCACCAGAAATTGTGTTCTTTATACTGCCAATGAAACCACAGTAAGCCCTTAAAACCATAGTAAAAAGGTAACTTTAGACTCAGGGACTCAGTGCCAACCAAGCCAAGATACAGCAGCAAGCCAGACGTCTGTAAAAACAAGGAAGAGACATGACACTAAACATTTAATTCAATCAGACCTCAAGGGTCACACAAAACAATGCTTTATCTATAAGTTAGAAGAATATAAGTTCCATAAATGTTACAAAAGCAAGATTAAAAATACATCTGTACCTTTCTGCAACAGACTCAAGGTTGGATTTAATCATGTCTACACCCTCTCACACTGCAAACAACATTTGACATCAGTATAATACCTCACATAGTCTCTCTTGTCTTTATTTCAAACTCATATGTCACAAAATGTTGGAGTGTGGGGGTAGATATTTCAAAGCAATAAAGTGGTCCATCAAATATACCCTCGTAAAGTGTTTTTTTCTGAACAGTTATGACTTAAATCAGCCCAGTTGCAATAATGCCAAAAGTGTGACCATGCATAACCATGACTATAACCCATTACATCTCAACATGGCAAGCAAGTGAAATACTTCCAAACTGTTAATGGTCGCGGATAAATACATACCGTATGTGTAGAGCTGACAGTGAAATATGTAACTCAATTTCCCAGAAAATAAACCAGACTAAAGAAATGTGTGAAAGGGTTGCACTATGATAAAACAGTGAAGTACAGTTCCAAATGATCACATAATAATCTATAGTAATCTCTGCTTTAGATCCAAAGCAGTCCATGACTGTGTTGAAACATTAAAACTCCACACTGGTATGATTGCACAGCAATTTCAAGTCTCTGTCTCTGTTACAAAGTCAAGTCTCTAAAAGTCTGTATATGAACTCCACTGGTTCAGTGTTTAAGGACCCCTTAATCCTCTGCTCCCTTTTCTTTCTCATCTTTTTCTCCTCCTTTTCCTTTTTCTTTCTTTTCCTCAAACTACTTTCTCTCTTGACTTTCCACTCTTGCAGTGTTCGTAAGGCCCACAGGGCACACAAGTGTCATTATAGGCAACAATCCCCAATCATCCCTGCCCTTTTTTTCTGAGTCTGTTTTTTACCTTTCTCTCCTGGTGGGCCCCTTCTGCCAGGATTCCCCCGCTCCATCACCCTGCTGTACCCCAGGATACACCTACCTCACCTCACCTCCTTGTTCCCCAAGAACTTTCCGTTCTTGTACAGGTAGTTAGGCTTCCCAACTCCTGCCTGAATGGATCAGGTGTAATGTCAGTGCCTGGGTATCCAAGTAGGACTACAAGCAGCTGACAACATCATGCCAGTCATGGCATTTTTCTTTATTCATTCCTTGTCATCACAGGGTGTCAGTGGCTGGGGAATGCAAGCATGCACTCATGTTAATGTACGCAATATGGCTTCAGTGGCTGTCCTCCTGTCTACTAGGTGCTTTAACTGTACTGTCACCTGTGATCACCCAGGTCATAGTACAGCAGTGGAACTGGCAGCCCTCCTTGCCAGGAAGAGTAGAGCATCCTCTGTCATGCACAGTCCTCTTCCCCCCAGCTGGAGTCCAATGACTTGTGTTCACTTCCAAATGAGGGTTGCCAGCATCTCGAGCAGTAGCGTTAAATCTGTGCGAAAAGGCAGAGCACCATCCTCCCATAAACACCTCACTCAATAGCCTGTTGGGTTAACAGACAGACATCTCTGAGGGTGAGCTAGGCAAACTAGGGGAAGATTAAAGAAAACTGCCACTGATTCACCGACGTAATGGTGGTATACTTTTTCTGTAATACGGTCAAGCTTTATATTTTATAACTAACATGGAAACATAGAAACTGATTGCAGATAAGGACCACAAGGCCCATTCAGTCTGCCCATTTTTTCTACCTTATGAATGTGCCATAGGCCTTTACTCTGTCAATGGCCTATATATTCATACTCATCTGTATTGCTCCCTTATGCCTATCCGATGCCTGTTTGAAGCCAACATTGTATTCATATCTATCACTTCCTGACGTAGGCCGTTCCATGCATCCACCACCCTTTCTGTGAAAAAGAACTTTCCTCACATAACCCCTTAATCAAACTTCCTCTAATCTCATGCTGAGTCCCCTTGTCCTGCTATTTTTCTTACACTCAAACATGTTAGACTCTTTCACCTTGTTAAGGCCCTTAAGATGAAACATAGAAACATAGAATTTGACAGCAGATAAAGACCGCTTGGCCCACCAAATCTGCCCATTTCTCTACCTGATGGATAAGCTGCAGATTCTAGTTAATCAACAGCTTACTTCCTGCTGCCCCCCTCCCAGAATTGCCTTAGGCCTGTCCCATGCATTCTTGAATTCTCCCACTGTTCCTGACTCCACATTCTCCTCAGGAAGGCTGTTCCATGTATCCACAACTCTCTATGTGAAAAAATACTTTCTAACATTACCTCTGAGCAGTCCCCCCATCTTCAAATTGTGCCCTCTTGTTCTTGCACATCTCTTCTTCTGAAAGATACTACCCTCTTGTACCTATTAATTCCCTTGAGATGTTTGAAAGTTTCTATCATGTCCCCCCTCTCCCTCCTTTCCTCAAGGGTATACATATTAAATTGCTTTAGTCTCTCCTCGTATATCTTCTGGTGCAGACCTTGCACCATTTTGGTTACCCTCCTCTGAACAGCCTCCATCCTGTCTATGTCTTTGCAGAGATAGGGTCTCCATAATTGCACACAGTACTCCAGATGGGGTCTCACTAACTGTCTGTAGAGAGGGATAACACCTGTTTTCTACTGTTGATGCCTCTCCCTGTGCATCCCAGTATCCCCTCAGCCCTCTTTACTACCTTCTCACATTGCTCGCCCCCTTTAGGTTATCTGATATAATTACACCTAGGTCTCTTTCAATTTCTGTTGTTGTTATTAATTCACCCCTCATTGTGTACTCTTCCCCTGGGTTTTTGTTTCCCTGATGCATTACCTTGCACTTCTTTGCACTGAATCTGAGCTGCCACATATTTGACCATTCCTCCAACCTTGCCAAGTCCCTTTTCTTTCTTTCCACCCCACCTGTGTATCAACCCTGTTGCAGATCTTTGTGTCATCTGCAAAGAGCATACTACTTCCTTCCAGGTGCTCTCAATGTCACTTATAAGATATTAAAGAGGACCAGTCCCAGTACTGAACCCTGTGGTACCCCACTAGTTACCATCCTTTCTTCTCACTGGGACTCCATTTACTATTACCTTTGCGCCCTGTTGTCCAGCCATTTTTATCCAGGCTACCACCTTGGGACCCACCCAAGGTCGGAACCTAACTTGGATAGTAATCTTTGTGTGAGACTGTTCAATACCTTGCTAAAAATCTAGGTAGGCCATATCCACAGCCCCTCCCTGGTCTACTACTTTGGTCACCCAGTCAAAGAAATCTATTAGGTTCATCACAGCATGACCTTCTGATATAAAACCTTGCTGCCTTGGGTCCTGTGCCCCACTGGCCTCTAGGTACCAACAATTCTTTCCTTCAGAAGTGATTCATCATTTTACCCCACTGAAGTCAAACTAATTGGTCTGTAGTTTCCTGCCTTTACCCTGCTTCCACTTTTGTGAAGTGAATCACATTTAGCCCTCCTCCAGTCCTCAGGTACCACTCCATCCTCCCATGATTTGTTAAAGAGAGTAGTCAGTGGTGTTACCAGTTCTAACCCTGTACTTTAGTATTCTTGGGTGAATCCCATCAGACCCCATTGCTTTGTCCACTCAGTTTCAAGAGTTCTTTCAAAATCATTTCTTCTGTGAATGGACTGATATCGACCCCCTCTTCAGAGTGTTTCTCTGTTTGGTTTAGGCTTTTTCCCTCATTTTGTTTTTATTGATTTGCTTCACACAAAGGCTTGTTGCCTCAGTGATGGCTGTTTTGATTATTCCCCAATGTTCTTCCACCCTCCTTCTGCCCATTTGGCTAGTGCTTTTCTAAAGGAACTCTCATTTTCCCAAAAGTTAGCCTTCCTAAAGTCCAATACTCTTGTTTGTGTGGCTTGACCAATGGCTGTGTTTATACTGAACCACACTGTTTGGTGGTCACTTTATTACCCGATGGCTACCCACTTCTAAATCTGAGATCCTTTCTCCTTCCCCATTAGAGAGTACCAGGTCAAGAGATTGCTCCCCTGAGTGGGTTCCACACTAACTGTCTGAGCCATACCCCTGTAGAGCATCAAGAATGACCCTATATGGATATGCCTGCAGCAAGGTACTCCAGTTAACATCTGGCATATTCAGGTCCCCGTCAACAATATTTCCCTTTTTCTGCCATTTGGCATGCTCCATCACTTCCTTGACCATTTCCTCCTGAGATGGGGGTCTGTACACACCCATAGGCATTGTGGTGCCACTTCCGTCTCCAGGGTGACCCAGAGTAACTCATCAACTCCTGTTTACTCTTTAGTTCTGTTGCTTTAACCTTCCCTTATAGAGCCATTCTCCTCCTCTTTTTACCCACCTGTCCATCCTGTAGACTGTGTATCCTGGTATGTTGACTTCCAATCATAGTTCTCTGTGACCATGTTTCAGTGACTGCCAAATATCCAGGCATCCCTCTTTCCATTAAGGCCACTAGTTCGGGAGCTTGTTGCACAGACTATGGGCATTGGTACTCATCAACTTCCTTTTATTTTTTATGGCCTTACCCCTTTTAGCCCCATCCCTGTTCTTAACACCTTTTTCTGCATGTATCCCTATCCTGCTCCCTACTGACTTCTCTGCCTTGGAGTTAACCTCTCTAACTACTGCATTTTATGGAGGGAGGATGTTTGAATGTTTCTATCATATCACCTCTCTCACTCCTTTGCTCTAGGGTATACATATTGAGCTTCATTAATCTGTCCTCATATGTTTTCTGATGCAGTCACTGTGCCATTTTGGTTGCCCTTCTCTGGACTGCCTCCATTTTGTTAATGTCCTTGTGCAGGTGTGGCCTCCAGTACTGCAGGCGATGCTGTAGATGGGAGCTAACAGTGTAGCCGCCAGGGATTATTACCTCTCTCTTATGACATGATACCTACTGATACCCCAGCATCCCCCTAACCTACCTACTGCTTTAGTGGTCTGCTTGGATGATTTCAGGTCATCTGTGATTAATGATGCCCAAGTCTTCCTTTCTTGTGATTGCCAGCAACTCCCTCCCAACCTATAGGTGGCAGCAGAGTTTCTCTTCCTATGTGCATGACCTTGCACTCTTTGCAATGAACCCAGATGCCACTCTTTTCTGACCATTTTGTCAGTTCATCCAGATTTCTTCTGAATTGCCCACACCATCTGAATCATCTACTCTGTTGCAGATCTTGGTGTCATCTAACCAAACAGACAAACCTTACCTTCCAGTCCATCTGCAATCTCACTGATGAAGATATTGAAGAGGACTGGGCCCAGGATCGATCCCCGAGGTACCCCACCTGTGACTTTCACCTGCTCTGATCATGTTCATTTACTCACCACTATCTGTGTTCTGCCCATCAACCAGCTTGCCACACCCAGCTGACTAAACTTGACCCAACCCGAGCCTACCCAGCTTATTAATCAATCTTCTAGCGGAACAGTATCAAAAGCTTTGCTGAAGTCAAGGTAGGTGACATCAACTGAACCCCTTGGTCTACCACTCTGGTTACCAGTTAAATAAATCTATGAGATTAGTTTGACAGAACCCTTCCTGTTGTAAACCCATGCTGTCTTGGATCCTGTGCTCCTATGGATTCCAGGTGTTGACTATCCTTTCATAAGTAGTGCCTCCATAATGCTGCCCATTACTGAGGTAAGATTGACTGATTCAGGTCCCTGCCTCCTCCCTACCACTTGTGAGCAGGATCACATGAGCCCTTGTCCAGTCTTCTGGGACCTTTCCTGTACCCAGAGACTCACTAAACAGTTCTAACAATGGCTTTGCTAGTTCCATCCTTAGCTCCATTGAGTACCCTGGGATGTATGCCATCAGGTCCCATTGCCATGTCCACACTGAGCTTAGTGAGCTCTTGTAGGACCCTTTCTTTTGTGAAGGGAGTAGTGCACACCTCCCTCCACCGTGTGTCCATGTTGCTGCACTGTGGGTCATTCCCTACCTTCTCTTCAGTAAATACTGAGCTGAAGTATCTATTTAGGATAGATGCTTTTCCTTGGTCCTCCTTCACACACTCCTCCTTATCCCGTTTGATCTTAGCAATACCAACTCTGGAATTTCTCCTTTCACTAATGTATCTATAGAATGTTTTGTCCCCTTCTTTTACTGTTCATGCTAATGTTCCTCAATTTGGGCAGCTGTTATACTGCCTTCTCTGCTTTCCCTTAGGGAAGGTTGGTAGACCTCCCTATCTTTGTTCTGCTGCATCCCTTATATTTCATGAAAGCGACCCTTTGAATCTGACCTCTGCTACTATTTTAAGAACCAAAGTGGTTTTCCTCCTTGTTTTGCTCTTCGATTCTCCCAACATAATAGGATGTTGCTTCAAGTATTGCATCCTTAATGCTTGCCCACTTTGCCTGTGCCCTCTCACCTGTATTTCTTCTTGCCAGGGCTGCTTAATTCCATTCACCATCTCCATCAAAGTCAGCTCCTCTGAAGTCCCATATTTTTCCTCGAATAGATGATTTAGTTCTAGTGGCCAAATTGAACCCTACCATGAGATGGTCATTGGCCCCCAGGTGACCTTTCTACCTGGAGATCTCGATCCTGTCCCCATTAGTCAGTACTAGATCTAGTATAGCCCTGTCTCTGCGGGTTGTTGTACCAGTTGTTTGAAGCTCTTCCTTGCAGGTAATCCACTATATGTCTAGTTCTCGTGAATATTCCTGCTGGTATTGGACCAATCTCCCTTTGGCTGTCATATTATATCTTCTAACAGTAATGTGTGTTCATGTCCTTCCCTGGTCTGGAGGTCTGTAGACAACCCGCAGTTCATATGGCTGTCCCATTTCTTGTTTCAAGGTAACCCAGTTCTTCTGGCTCCTTTTATGTATTCTGAATTTCTGTAGCTTTGACATTTTCATTGAAATAAAGGGCTACCCCTCCCCCTGTTTTGCACCTTGGTCTCTTCTGAACAGAACATAGCCAGGTACTGAAGTGTCCTAGATGTGGTTTCTGGCGAACCATGTCTTGCTAATGGCTACTATGTCCAGTTTAGCCTCTTTCATTGTTGCCTGCTGGTCTGGGATTTTGTTTCCCAAACTGCAGTCATCTGTGTACATGATTTTCCATTGGCCAGATTTCTGCATTAGATGCCTGGTTAGTTAGTTACGGGGTCAGTAGGTTGAGTGCTTCCAACTACCAACTAGGCATTAATTCCTAATAGAGCCTCCTTTTCATGGATTAATGCTTACTTGGGTACTTGAATATTGCTTTCAGCAGTTTTATAAATGACAAAGTTTGTGATTTGCCCAGATTAGTGCTTTTGATGGGACTTTGCACAGTATAAACCTCAACTTATAAAAATCATGCTTTACAGCTATTGCAGAGGGGATGCGCATCATTGGCACCCTTCCAGGTTCCTGTACATTCTTAATATCTATCTATCTATCTATTCTATCTATCTATCTATCTATCTATCTATCTATCTCTCTCTAATATTTTCTCCATCCAGCCAACCCTCCCTCTCAGCACACACCCCTCACTCATAAACATAACAATGACACTGTGGGTAGCCAGTCCCCCAGTGTCACAATGGTATTTTCTGCCTGCACCCAACCCTCCCTCTTAGCCCCTCCCAGAAACATAAAAGTGACACTGGGGGTGCTCAATCCCCCTGTGTCATGATCAGGAATCCTTGCTCCTGTTTTTTTTTTGTCACCTGTAAGAAAATAAATGTCCATTGATGTGTTTTGCAGCTGTTAATGACCCACCACCTGACCCTCCCACTCAGCACCTACCACTCGTACCCCCCAAGCCCTTTCTTACCTATCAGGGGTCCAACACCACAATCCTTCTCTTGCCTGCAGACATGTCTTCACTCTTCAAAGCCAGACCACAAACTGAAGAAACAGGTATGCAATTCAATGTATTTCAATAGGGTTTAGAACTTTGAGGTATAACCTGGGCATTTTTGCATATTTTTGGCCCAGATTTTCAACATGCCTTTTTTGGACCCTGTCTCTTAAACAATGGCACTGACATTAGGAAAATATGTCCCAAAAGGTGATTTTGTGGTTCCTTCCTGAAATCACCTTGTAGGCTGGAGTTGTACATTTTCTCTGCTCTTGTTCATGAGGTGGGGTCACAAGAAGACTATGTTGAAATTTGGTGAACAAACATTAAAAATCAAGAAAATTATGAGCCTACATTGAATTTTGCAAATGCAGGCTCATAACTTCAATAATTTTCAGTATGTTTATCCCAAATTAATAACATATCCATATCTTTATATCATCTCATAAATGTGACAGCTGTCATTTTTCAAATCCTGGTCAAACTGTTTTTTTTACATTCCTGAAAGGTGATCTTGTGGTCCCTGCATAAAATCTCCTTTCTGTCAGGAGCTGAACATGTTCTCTACTTTTGTTCATGAGGTGGGGTCATAAGAATGCTATGTAAAAAATTTGGTGTAAAAATACTAAAAAACAAGAAAGTTATGAGCCTATGTTGCATTTTGTGAATGCAGGCTCATAACCTTGGTATTGTAACTTTGGTAATTGTCAATATTTTTAGACCCAAATTTACAATAAAGACATATATTTACTGTACCTCATGACTGTGACAGCTGTCATTTTCAAATCCTAGCCCAAATTTTTTTTTTTTACCTCCCGAAAGGTGATGTTGAGGTCCCTGCATGAAATCACCTTTCAGGCAGATGTTGAACATTTTCTCTGCCCTTATTCATGAGGCAGGGTCATAAAAAGGCTATGTCTTACATTTGGTGCCAGATATTTAAAACTTAGCCCTGGGGGAAAATTAGCACTGCAAAGCATGCAAAATTAGAATGGAAACATTTGCACGCTATATTCAAAGGAATGGACCCGGGGCTAAATAAGTTGAATATAGAGTGCAAATGAAACCATGCAAACAGGGCTGGTAGTGCAGTGCAAAAATATAGCTACCGGGAAGGCCAGAATACAACAGCAGCCCAGTGCACAGAGAGGTGGAGTAAGGCAGAGTTGCAGTAGGTGGCCAGTGTGAGTGATAGCAATGGAGTGTAGCACAATAACTGCAAACAACACTGCAGGCCACACACAGCAGAACTGTGCTATGCAATTGAAAGGATTGCCCATGGCTAACTTGACTGCAGAGTGCTAACACATTGGCCCGGTGCAAACACATTAGTCCGGGGGAAATGTTTGCTGTATTCAAAACCCCTATGTAAATAAGCCTACTCAGGCAATCCATGGGCAAACAGCCACATTAGCATTTCATTATGACCTGTTTTGCATGCATTCCCATGTACTTGGCCTGGTCCTATTACAAGGAGCACATATCTCCACCTGTGGGTCTCACAGGAACTACAGGTCTGTAACTGTAGGCTGGGAGGTGTACACAGCTCCACCTGTATGTCAGAGCTGGAAAACAGTTCCAGAGCTGCAGGCTACCAGTGTACACAGCAGCATAGACTATTGATCCCCATATTACCAAAGCTTAGTTCCTGGTAGCATACCCCTCAACCTTTCTGATGTATAGGGACATCCCAGATAGTGCCTCAGAATGTGCATCTGTCCCTCATACATCCTGTGCAAGTGTGTTCAAACCGTGGGGAATAAAAGCAAACACCAATGTCACATATTAAAGTGACAGACATACTCCTTTTCAGATAATGCAGTTAAACACAAGTCCCTCCATTCCATTAGCTGCCTGAGGGAATTATAGCTGCATGGTAGTGCAGCTATAGTTAGGGTTAGTGCGAGCATTTAATCTTAAAGGCCAATTTTTGCAGGTTAATAACTTTGGCAGGTTCAACAGATCTGCTTAAAATTTTGCATGCATCTTTGAACCTGGCAGGTCTATTGATATGCCAAATTTAGTTTGAATCCCTTGTGTAGGTTCTGAGATACAGAGTGTTGAAAAATTAGAGATTTTTATGAGGGGTTTTTTGCTGTTTTTTGTCAACCTGTATCTCACAAACTGCTGTAGCTACAGGGCTGACATTTTCAGGGTAGAAAACTGTGGCCTCATGGATGTGCCTTTTGAAGGTTTGGTGAAAATATGTTAATCTGTTCCAAAGTTAAGAAATGTTCTTTTTCTCATTATTTCCTATGGGGAAAAAAATACTGTATATACTCACGTATAAGCGGGGATTTTTGTACCAAGTCAGCATTTCAGTTTAAAGAGTCTCAGCTTATATGTGGGTAAGTCATTATGGCACAGTAATATTAAGGGATGGGCACGATGGTTGTGTATAGCCAGCTAGGGAGAGGAGACTTCTTTAAAAAAAGAAACAGGAGGGGATCACGTGACGCTGCATGGAGTGAGGCAGCAGCTCTCCGGTCTCCCTCCTCTAGCATGCCGATTCTGCATATTTGCACTGCTTTACAGGGCTAACAAGCGTCAATACAGTGCGATTAGCAACTGGGGACTGTTTTTAAATGAAAACTGCAACACGCCTGTTTCGGCATTATGAAAGAGGGGGAAGCGGAGCTGGAAGCTAAACGGCCGCGGCGGAGCTCGTCGCCATCATCGCCGGATGAAGAAATTACACCAACAAAAATATATGGGGACCTGACAACTATTAAGGATGCACTGTTTAAACTGATAGAGGAGGTCTCAGAAATCAAGCCTGCTTTAACCCAACTAGCACGCAGAGTAACGGATACAGAGGCGAGAATCTCTTCTATAGAGAGAGCCATGGATAAATCGGGGCCTGCTATGATTGAGTGTAAAAGGAGTATCAGTAAACTTGAAGACCGTCTTGATGATCTAGAAGGTCGCAATAGACGCAACAACCTGGTGCTATTGGGTCTCCCAGAAGGAGAAGAGGGACCAAACACTATTCTATTTCTGCAAAGGCTACTTAAAAAATCAGCAGGGCCCTCACCTAATAGTCCAGAATATATTATAGAGAGAGCCCATAGAGCCCTGCGTGCCAGACCCCCCTCATCTGAACCACCGAGGCCAATTATTTTTAAGCTTCTTAACTATCTTGACCGTGGCACATCTTAAGAAGGTCAAGAAGCTGGCAGCCTTCAGTGGGAGGGCAAGAAATTGCGATAATACCCGGACTTGACATGGAAAATGAGGCAGGCTCGGGCAAGCTACAAGCCGATTACGTCCAAGCTGTGGGCCGCAGGGATCCGGCATTGTCTATTATACCCTGCGAAGCTAGAAGTCACAGTTAATGATGGCCCTAAGAGGTTCAGCTCGGCCGAGGAGGCACTGGTGTCCCTGAAATCTCTGCTACCTGATCTGTTTGCCAAGGGATGAAATCTTGGGACTAATCATCTATCTCCCCGTCAAGGCGACAGCGGCCTGGACTTTTCTACTGGGTGTTAATAACTTTAATTTGCCCTCTTATATTGTTATCTAATTAGTGGTAACTGTTTGGTTTACTATTACCTAGTTCATTATAAGACGGAAATGATATACTGCGATTTTGATGCAAAATTATATATGACCCCTAGGCGGGTTGTTAGGGGGGTGTTCTGGTAATTAAGCTCGGTTACGTGTTACCCACATACTTAGGTAGGCAATCCGGGATTTTTTTACACGAGGGGGTGAGGAACTAACCTTTTCTTGGTCAAAGATTTACATTAGTTGGTCTAATAATGTTATTGACTTAACCTACCTCTATCTGACTTAGTAAGGGGTTTTGGACTCTTTATATTAAGTCTAATGGGTTAAGGGCATCAAGGGATATAAAGGTTTATAGTTGTAGGAACCACATGGATGGAGCCTTTCAAGGTCCATATATTGAGTTATCAGTGGGTAGCCAGGAACATATTATCTGGTAAGATTCCATAGTAAGACTCAAAGGCCCATTTTGGACCAAGATTGCTTTTCTCTTTTTCAGTAATAGATCTGCTAGCAGAATTTAGTTCTTTTATTGGTTGTTTTGAGCCTTGTGCCTGGGCTAGATGTACAAGGCATTAGCGGACATATTTTGTTTTGTTTTCTCACCGAGGATTGGTAGGCCTTACAGAAGTCAATAGTCTATTTTTAATTTGTTAGTTTCATGCTCCTTGGCTCCACCAAGATGGGTTTTCTCTTCTACTCACCTGATGGTTAGGTATTTAGTGTTAATGTTCTTTGTTAGCCTAGGTTCAAAACTGGATATTGCAGATTCGGATATTAAACTAAGACTACTTCTTAAATAGGGGAATGTAACCAATCTATGTATACCACCACGTTCCAGAAAATGAGAAGTTGGCTCTTCGGCCAGAAGGGTTGGTTTTAAGTTAATTGTGGTAGTATTATACACGGGGGGGCATTAGGGAGGGCAATGCCTTTTTGATTGGGATTAGTTAAAGGCGACTATCAAGATATTTTTTTAATTTCCTGAGCATGAAATGGCTAATATATTAAACTTTGTTTCTTGAGAATATTAAAGGGAGGAAAGGACAATTGTAAAAATCGTTATTTTAAACCACTTAGCCATTTGAAACTGGTGATAGTGTTTTTCTGATAGACTCTAGCCCATTTCAAGAAGAAATGGGAGTGAGCCAGGAATTTGAGTGCAGGGTTTTCATCAAACAGAAGAGGTGGCTATTCTAATTGCCAAAATAGGATTCTCTTTACCCATTCAGAAATAATCTCTGACCCAGGGGCTGATACATATTTATGATAGGTAGAATAGGTGGATTCAGTTAGTGTTAGGATCATATATGGACCTAATTTAGATTCACCGCATTTTATCCACTGGGCCTGGCTTTGGCGCCTTCAAAATGTGCCAATAATTTTGGGTAGTGATAAGAGTCTAGTCCAGGATACTCGGCTGGACCGATCCCACTATAAAGGAACATTCTCTCCCCAGCCCAGAATGCTCTAAGAGAGTTTACATCATCACTAGGTTGGTGGACCCATGGTGTGTCATGAATCCAATGCCGAGAATACACCTTTTCCTCTGCAGTGCATAAGTTGCACTGAGGATTGACTATTTTTGGTCAGCCAATTTAGTTTATCCTGGGTAGTGAGGCCTCAATCTCAGGTTCCCCGCTGTGAATTTCTGATCATTGGCCCTCCAAAATGGTGTGCCTGTTGCCCCTGAACCTTCTAGGTCATACGCCCTGGTCTTTGAATAATAATATTTTGAATAGACCCCAAAGCCCTAGATAGATTTAGATCTTTTCGGAAAACTCAATCAATAGTAATTGGGTACAATGACAGCTGTAGATCAAATCAGGGCAGCTCTTAAAAGCTATGTGGCGAGGGAGCTTAACAAAGCATGGCTACGTAATGCAGTCAAGTCAAGGCAGCTTCTAGATAAATGTTTAAGGAAGATTAGGGATCTGGAAATTATATGTGATGGACAAAGAACTGAGGAACAGGAGCGAAAGCTACACAACCCTGAGCATGGTATGCAGATAAACAGAGGGAGAAAGCTATAGTATAACATCTAGAGTTAAAGCCCTATATCTAGGGTAGGTAACAAGTCTGGGAAATTAAGTTGGCCTGGCAATTGAAACAGAAAAAGATCTTCGGACAGGTGGATGACTGCCTTGAAACACCCCAGAGTCGGGCCAATTGGTTACAGATCAGGGAGGATATTAGGAATCTTTGTAGATTTCTATCCAGAATCTTTACTCAAGCCAACAGTCTTCCTCTAAGGCCATTGATAAGTTACAATTTCTGGATAGCATTCCTCTACCTCGATTATCCAGAGGATGTTGGCCCCACATTTAGTAACGATTTGGAGGAATGGAAATGAAGCTATTGACTCTCTCAGCCAGGACAAAGCCGCTTAGGCCAGACGGGTTCACAGCTTTCTTTTTCAACTGTTCAAAAATAGCCTTGTACCTTATCGTGACAAACTTTTCTCCTTTTGGTGTGACCATGAAATTAAAGAAAAGCGTTGTTTGAGGCCAAGATTATTTGTGCGAAACCAGACAAGCCCCATGAACTTAGTGGGTAACTTTAGGCCGATTTCCTTACTAAATTTAGATGTTAAAATCTTTGGGAAAATCCTGGCTAATAGATTAAAACATATCTGGCATGATCTTTTGAGTCCAGAACAGGCTGGCTTTGTAGAAGGCCGTTCATCAGCCGATCACTTTAGAAATTATTTTTATTTGATTTCTAGCCAATGGATCCTAACACAGAAGGCATCTCTAGATAACAAAGTTAGGCGCTGAAAAAGCTTCGACAGGTGGAGTGGACTTTTATGTTTACTACCCTGGTAAACTGGGTTTCCTATAGATTTATTCATATGATCCGAGTCCTATACTCTTGTCCTCAACAAAGATCCAGTAACAACTAATCTCAGCAGCTTTCCCCTTATCAAGAAATGCCGTCAAGGTTGCCCTTTATCACCCTATTTGATTTAATTTGTATATTGAACCATTAATCGGGTCTATTAAGGTAAACAAAGGGTGTTCAAAGGGCTTAAATTAAGGCGACTCTGAATTTAAAAGTGTCAGCATTTGCTGATTGACCTGTATTGCATATCTCTAATTCAATTTCTTCCCTCCTAAAGTACTCAACCACTACCAGTTTTAGTGTATTTTCTGGATATAGATGAAATAAGACCAAAACATCGTGTATATTCTCTTTCCCCATTTCTCAGAAGGATTTGGTGCCTCTCTTTGGGTCTCCATTGGCAGGCCAAATCATTAAACTATTTGGGCATTCAAATAACTAAGAATTTGGAGGCCTTGGCCACCTCAAACCTTAGGCCATTAATAAAATCAATAAAGAGGACCTAGAAAGATGGTCTGAAACTGCGTTGTCCTTTTCAAGGTAGAACCAACACCGCATTAAATGGTGGTAATGCCAATAATTTTTATCATTGGCAAAATCTAAGCGTCTATCTTCCTAAGTCCTTTTTAAACCACTCTACAAATGCTGCTCTGAGTTTTGTGGAATGGTAAGCCCTCTAGAAGATCTTATTATGAACTTGTCCGACAGCGTAAATTAGAGACCTCCAACTACGGACTTTTACATGTACTATCTAGCGATCCACCTGACAAGGAGCTGGCTGCATAGGCCTGCGAGGAGGAAGCTTCTCTCCTGGGCTCCATTTGGATGGATTTATTTATTAAAAGTTTTAAGTTCGATCTAGAGTCTATATGTATATTCCATAGGGCTAAGGTCCCGAGCAGGCTAGGTGCCCGCTAGGATGGGATATAAAAGCTCTGCATCAATACTATACAGGTTTAAAAATCATAGAGTTCTGACTTATCCCAACCTTTATTATGAACCTGAACCTGGTAATGGAACCAACCGATATCTAGTTTTGTAGCAGCACAGATATTAAATTACGATTAGTGATTTTTATTTAAATGGGTCACTTTCCATTTCAGGCCGTAGTGGAAAAGTTTGGTGAGAGCTCAATCTTTCTTAAAATTAACCCAAATAGTAAGCAGTCTTAAATCTTATTTCCACAAAGTTGTAGAGTAGGATAATTTGGGAACCATGTTTATGTAGACTTAAGAATTCTGTCAGGCTGAAATAATTTCTAAGACTTATAAATATATAACTTTGTTAGAAGGGATTCTAATGTGTCTCGACTCCCTACATATTGGGAACTAAACCCTCTCTTCAGGAGGACACACCAGAAATGTGTGAAAGTTTGGATCGACACCTATAAATATATTAAACAGGACAGGTTGAGAGACATTCAATTTAAATTATTACATAACTTATACTTTTCCAACTAAACTTTCTAGGTTAAATCGTCAATTTTCTCCAAAGTGTTTGGACTGCAATGACTTGCCATCTACTTACAATAAGTTCTAGTTGTGCCTCAAAATTTCGGGATGTGGCAATTGGTGAAGCTAGATTAGCCAATTTACGGCCAGCCGACATTTTTAACCAGGAGGTTTTGCATATTTGGGATGTATGATAAATTACCAGCAAGGTAGTTAAATACCCGGACGGCTATGGTAGCGACTGTTACCAAGCTGATAATTCTCGCCACTGGAGGAAAGATTGGACCCCATCATTCGAGAATGGTGGGATGAATTCCTGAATGCACTGAATGCAGAAAGGTCAGTCTTATCATCCTTTAATACTTCAATGATTTTCCATCAATGTTGGGGTGGTTTTGTACCAAAGTCTCAAGGATAGATACTGTTTATTAGGTTGGAAATTTCTCTCACATTTATTGTGTTGGTGTCGACCCTTTCTGATCTTAGCTCAGGCATTGTCCTTTCCTCCTTTGCACAAATATGTGTTAGCCTGTTTGTTTTCTTCTAAGTTTGTTAGGTGATGTCTTATGGTATAATATGATCTATCATTAGTTAATTAATGGGATAGCCTGTGAGGGATGGAGAGGAGGTGGAGTAGGGAGTTGAGTTTTTCTTTCTTTTTTTATGTCTTTTCTGTATTATTAATTTATGGTCTGGGGATTGTATTTCCTTTTATTTATTAATTACTTTGTATGTAATTTAGATGGAAATTATTCAATAAAGCAGTTATTTGGAAAAAAAAAAAAAAGAAATAGGAAAGGGAATGGATGCCGGGTAGAAGGATGCCAGGAGGACCGTGGCAGTGAACGACAGTGCAGAGTACCCAAAGACAGAGCTGATCAAAAAGATAGAAACAAGGGAACTGAAAGGTAATGGAAAGGGGATTAGGCATAGAGGGTAACAAATTGCTCAGCAGGAGTAAGTAACAGAGTGGGGCAGTAGCTGGGGTATTGCAGGTGCCTGCCAACATTACAAACTGTGAGAGGCTTTATCATTTGACATCACCAGCAAGCCACCTGGATGAGGGGAAGCACAGCAGACAGGGGACATAGGGCTGAGAGGGAGGGGATTGGTTAAAAGGGAACAAGGTTGGTGGGCTGTTGAGTGACTGATGGTAAACAAAACAAAAAAGGAGTCAAGACACTACACTGAGACACCACACTTACTGAAACAACACTCCCTTGCCTGAGCTTGATGTAGATATTCACTTGTAAAACTTGACATCTGTTTATTGTGGGTTACTGCATTTTTTTGTGAAATCAATGCAGCATTTGATAGTTATAGTGGGTCAGCTTATACGCTAGTTTATATGGTAGATGTCCCTGTAAGCACAGGATTCTAGTTCAATGCAGAATCCTGCATTGGCATAGGATTCTAGTTCAATGCAGAATCCTGCAACGAACTGCCATGTTAGATTCAGAATGATTATGGTTATTTTGCTCTTATATTGTGTCTTAAATGTAATATTGTCTCTTGAATTGTCTTGCCAACTGTTATTGTACACTGTATGCTATATGTATTTTCTCATACTCCCTGACCCCCAGGATGCATCTGGAACCAAGCAGCAGCCTGCTCAGTATGCCTTCCTGGTAAAACTCTTAAATAAGCAAACAAACAAATAAATACATAAACAAAGAATCTGCAGTGAAGTGGCATTTTATGATGCAGACTTCGCATCAAACTGCTATGTTGCAATGCAGACTCCTGCATCGAACTGTCATTTTCCAGGCATACCCATTTGTAATTACTGTTTCCCAACAGCAGGGTGCCCAACCCTGTGTTGGCATTTCTTTAACCCTCCATTACTGTGGCACACTGGGAGACCACCCCAATGCACTGAAGCATTAACTTTCTGATAACTTTCTGTTGTTTCCATTGGGATGCCCACCCCCGGTGTCGGATGCCCCCTGCCACCCCACAGGCCATTCTTATTATTCTTTGCTGACATCAGAGTTGCCCAATCCCATGTCCAGATTTATTTTCCCTCTATTACTGTGGCACACTGGGAGACCATCTCCAGTCTGCCAAAACCTATACTTTTTTCAGTGCTGTTTCTGACACTGGGAAGCCCACACCTGGTGTCAAATGTCCCCACCCCCATTCTAATATTAATAGTGTTCAGCAACATTGGGTACCCAATCCCTGTGTTGACATTATGAACCCCAGAACTATGGGACACTGGGGAGACTACTCCCAGTGTCCAAAAATAAAGTTATCCCTGCCATAAAAAAATACTGTCCCCAACTTCTTTTTCTTTAATTCAAGAACAAAGAAAATGGTCCCTTGTCATATCCCCTGTCCCCATCCCCCATTCTGACCCTCCCACTTAGCACCCACCTCTCCATACCCCCGCTCACCCTATACTTATCTCTGGAGGTTGGTGGCTGTCACCTTCTCTGGACTGGGACATGTCTGCACTCTTCAAAGCCCAACCACAAACTGAGGAATCAAGGTAGGCTTGTATTATGGCTCCCAATGGGGGTTTCAACTTATGTTGATATCTCAGCCATTTTTAGGAATTTTTTTGCTCCCACCTGCAACCTGGCCAGTCACTTCTTCAGGCCCCTAGGACCCACCTGTCCTGGCTAATCCCAACCCCACCACTTCACATCCCAGCCAGCCCGGTATCCCAATGTATCCTTCATCAGGAGGGTCCCTTATCTGCATAGGGGATGAGCCTTTCAGCCATGCAGCATGACCCTGGGTGCTGCTAAGGTGGCAGATGGAGGTCTGAAGAGTCCAGCGATGAGGAGTCAGGGAGGCTGTCACCCGACTAGCCAGGGCCAATTTCCTCTTTTCTCCCCTGGGGGAGTGGCATACCACAGACTTCATGGCAAGCACTGATGGCCACCACTCACCAGACGTCTAAGGCCGGATATCCTGCTATGCCTGCAGGCCTCTGCCAGGGGCCAGCAGACACCAAGCCTCATTTCTCCCCTCCCTGCAGAGAAGACAAACTGTCATTGGATGCTCCATCCTTTCCCCAAAGCCAGCTGTTTTTAGGAATTTTTATACCAAATTTTCAATACGGGGTTCTTGGGACCCCACCTCATGAACACTGTCACTGCCATTTCTTTATTCGGTCCTGAAAGGTGATTTCACAGTCACTATGTGGAATCTGCTTTCTGGACCAATTAATGAAGTGACAGTGCCAGTGTTTATGGGGGGAGGTCCCAAAAGCCCATGTTGAAAATGTGGTGCAACAATTCCCAAAAATGACTGTGTTATGAATGTGCATTGCGTAGTTTCTATGCATATTGTAACTTAACAATTTTTAATATTTACACTGCAGATTTTCAACATTGAGATATTTTCACACCTCCTCATGAACAGTGAAGCTGTCATTTTCACATCCTGCCCAAAATGTGTTTTTAGCAGCTGTGGTGCAGAATGGCTGAGTTGCTGTGTGAAATCAACTTTTGGATGATTAATGAAATCACAGTGCCACTGTTCATTAGGGTGGGGTCCCAAAAGACCATGTTAAAAATGTGGTGCAACAATTCCCCAAAATGACTGTGTTACGAGGTGTGCATTATGCGGTTCTATGCATATTACATTAACCTGGCCCATTTTTCGTATTTTCACTCCAGATTTTCAACATTAGGATTTTTTCACATCACCTCATGACCAATACAACTGTCATTTCTCACTTCCGCCCAAAATGTGTTTAAACAGCAGTGGCAGGAAACAGCGCAGTTCCTGCTCAAAATCACCTTTGGGACTGAGTAACAAAATGAAAGTGTCATTGTTAATGAGGTGGAGTCCCAAAAAGGCCATGTTGAAAATTTGCAGCAAAAATACCAAAATAAACTCCCACAAAACTGGGATACTATAATACTATTTCAAAATGTGAGGAAATTATTTAACAAAAACTTTGTTTAAAACAAAGTTAGAGTTCTAGACATAGGTTTTTAACTAAAGTGATAAAGGTCAGGAAATTGGATATTAGGGTTTACAACTGTTATATCCCTCCCCCACAAAACTCTACCATTGTAACCGCACCCCCACCTTTTACACACAAACAACTGTCAGGGTGTGCCTTAGGGTTGTGGGTCACACCCCACCCAACCCTACCATCGCAACACTACCCCTACCCTCCACACACCAGCAAGGTCAGGATGTGCCTTAGGGTCATGGACCCTAACATTCACCCCATTCCATGTGTAAGGAATCTGACATGGTACAGTGCAATAGCCAACAAAGGTGTCAGTGTAAGAAAAATCGTCATTTAACAAAAACCTGTTTAAAAGAGGTTATCTTCATAGGAATACACAAAACAAGAACTTGGTCACTTTGAGATGGTTTGCACCTTGGGTGAATCTGACAATAAGTATACTTCATACAATTGAGACTAAAACACTGGGGTATTTTCTAAATGTTCTTGTTTCTTTTCTTTCTGAAGCAGATGTAAATGATCTTGATTTATGGCTTTTTCTGTAGCCTTCTGAAGTACTTCTTTAGTATAGCTCCTATCTATGAACTTTGCTTCTAAATCCCTGCATTGTTCCATGAAACTCTCCAATGTACTGCAGTTCCTGCACAAGCGCAGCATTTGGCTGAAAGATATGGATCCCTTTAATCTATGGGGTTGGGCACTATCAGCTCTTAAAACTGAGTTAGCGGCTGTTGATTTTCGATAGCAACTTGTTTTAACAATTTAATCTGGAGTACTAATAAATTCCAAGTCTAAAAATCAAAGACTAGTTTTATCACTGATATAAGTAAATTTCCAATTCATATTGCTCATATTAATCCAATTTTTGAATTCAGGGTTCCTAGTCCTGTCCCCCTCCCAAATGCATATGCAATCATCAATGAATCTGTTCCATATTTTGATGTGTTTGTAGAACTGATTTTTGAGAGGATTCCAGATGGTTCTTTCTTCCCATCAACTTAAAAACAAGTTTGCATAACTGAGAGTCATGCTGTCTCCCATTGCAATGCCACAGCATTGTAAGAAATATTCACCCTAAAATTCAAAGACATTATGATTTAATGTAAAGTCTATTGGCATGTCTTCTCTATGTTCACTATTTTCCAGGAAATATTTACAGGCATGTATGCCATCTTCATGGCATATGCAGGTCTTTAGTGATTCCACATACACACTGATCCAAGTGTAATTCTCATTCCAGACCAGACTCAAGTTTATTCTAAGTGTGAGTGGTGTCTTTCAAATAAGATGGGAGTTTAACTCATACATGTTTGCAGTAAAAGTCTACAAACATCCCAAATTTTCTGTAAGACCCCATTCCCAGAAACAATAGGCTGCCCAAGTGAGTTGTTTATCTCATTGCCTCCACAAGAGCTCTATGAGGTTGCACCACTTGTCTCCTGTATACTGTTAATAGTGAATCCTGTGCCTTTCTAAGCATAATGAGGCCATACTCAGCATGCCACAAACAAATCCTAATAGCTCAAGAACCGTAGGTGCTAGACACAAAATATGAGTGGTAAAGTTGTTCAGCACACAATTACCTTTACAGTGATGGTATGCAAATAATAATATGTAATTTCATTTTGTTTCTATTCTGGTTGAAACAGCATAAAAATTATTTTTTTCACTAAAAAAGACAACATAAGCCATACACACCATACCATAAACAAATGTGAATAACTCCTAAAGTATACATGATATACACAAAATGTCAGTGGCAAAGTTGTTCAGCACAAAATTACCTTTCCAGCAGTGCAATGCAATCAACATATATTATATTCTACTATATTATATATTAAAATATATAATTGATGTCTCCAGACATTGCAAGGGCACACAGGAAGTCAGTAGCTGACTTCTGTAGGCATCCTCAGGACACGCCAGTGTATTTTACTGATGAGTACAGGTGTTTGCTAGGAGACAATGAGTTAAGTATTCATGAATTTTGGGAAGCATGCAAACCCTGTGGGTCATTGGGTACTCACACCAGAGAAACTTGTATTCTAATTTTGAGATATAACCATTACTAGTGGCATTAGCAGTTTAAACAGTTCCTTTTTGTATGTAGGAATAGGATTGAAGTTCAATTGTTTATAGTTAACTCTATTCAATAGACTTTCAACTTTTCACAGATACTGTTCTGTGTTCACCACTACAACATTACCCCCTTATCTGCTGATTTAATTATCAAATCATGTCTGTTGGATAGCTCATTTAGAGCTATCCTTTCATCTTGACTCAGGTTGTAATTTGTAATAGGCGCTGCACTTGATAATAATCCATCTACCTGAAGCAGTAAAGTTTTCTCATAAGTCAAAAGTGCATGGTTAGTAGTAGATGGACAAAAAACATACTTGCCCCTGAAAAGCTG
This sequence comes from Neoceratodus forsteri, assembly GCA_016271365.2. Taxonomy (NCBI): domain Eukaryota; kingdom Metazoa; phylum Chordata; order Ceratodontiformes; family Ceratodontidae; genus Neoceratodus; species Neoceratodus forsteri. Next base: position 14,080,124 of record CM028130.1, read on the forward strand.
CTTTTGCTGTTCTTTTAGTCCTAGTTCATCAGTTTCAGATTCATTCGGGTCAGAGTAATCAATGCCAGCTTCTTGCAATAAAGAAGTAGGAACACTGTCATCATTTAGTCCAAATTATCATCCATACCATCATCTGTGTTAAATTCTCCTTATTCCCCTGTAGAGACTGATCAAGATATTATTTTTTGCAGTACAAAGAGTGGGGTCCTGACCCCAAGAAACTTTGGTAGAGAGTTGCTTGTGGTGTGAGAGAGTCTGTCATATTGGACCAGTTTGGAGACTGCAGTCATCTATTAAGTCATGGTGGGGAGGAGCCATTTAAGTAACAGTTGGCACTTAGCTTCTCAATCTATTGGAGTGAACAACTTTTGAGTATTGTGCATCCAAGTGGCCCAGAGCATCATCCACCCCCAGGATCCATAGGGCAGGATCATCTGGGAAAACAATTTTTATGACCTTGCTGTTGAATTTAATTATGCATTTCAGTAGGGCATAATTATTGGGCATCTCAAAGGATGTGTAGCAATGATCCTGGAGCTTGTTTTGCACCTTCTGCAGAGGACTTAGGGAGCAGGTACATCTTGTTCAAGACTACTGGTGTACTGTACCATCTGTGCAAACTTTCCTTTTGAATAAACTGGTACTTTATATTTCTAAATGAGGTGTGTGCTTTTCTTAAGAGGGACTACCAATTGCTCTCTGGTACAATGGTGATCACATAAAAAGGTAAACAATACTGAGGCATAATGCAGTACTTTTGTTAGTGGTAGGGGCACTGCTGGTGATGTGTGGTAAGTGGTAGCTGTAGTGGTGGTTGGTGTAATGTGGTGGGTGGTATGTGGTAAGGTATGTGGCATTTTATTTATTGATTTGTATTTTGGATTACACCTTTGAGCTGAGGGCTCTTTTACAAAGGTTCCACATTAAGGCAATAAGGACTATAAGGTATAAAACATAACATGACCATTACAATGGAACTTACAAAATAAAAACAAGTAAGCTTACAATAATAGCAGCCAAAGATATTGTCAAGGAATTGTGTTGTGAGTTAATTATACAGTACAAGTCATAGGCAGCTCAGTGAAGCTTTGTTAGGAGGGGGTTAGTGAGAAAAGAGACAGAAGAGTGGTGGTAAAAGGTGGTATGGGAGAGAGAGAAGGAGGAAGGGAGAAATAGGAAGGGCATTGCATTGGGTATGTGGTAGATGGGAAGTAGTAAGGGAGGAGGAATGGGGGATCAAAAGGAAGAGGAGACAGATTCATCCTATACCAAGCAATGGGGGGTAGGAGAGGAGGAGGAGCTGAGGCAGTGAGGAGGGATGCTTGAGGGTAGTATGCCTGGAGGGGATTATAAGAAGCAATCACAGAAGCCACTAGCTATGAGGTATTGATGTAGTTTATACTTAAAAGCACCAATAGTAGCAATGTTGGAGATTTCTGTAGGTAGCAAGTTGAACCAGGTGGAGGCTCTGACAAGGTAAGAACTCTGAGCTTGAGAGGTCCGGCAGTGAGGTATTGTAAGGATTAGACTGGCGATCTTCTAGTAAGGTGGTCAACATGCTGAGGGGTCAGTATTGATTGGACTCCTAGGGCAATAAGGCCCAGTGATGTCTTCTTAACTAGGATGCAGGTCTGGTACTTTAGCCTGCCAGATAGCTGGAGCCAGTTTGCCTGCTCATAAATGTCACACCTGTGAGGAAGGTGGGCAGCTGAAATAAGGGATCTACATAACTTATTAAGGCCTTCAGCTATGCACCAGATTGCAGTATCAGTAGTGGATCCATAGTTAATGAGCCCATAGTCAATAGTTGAGATAACAGAGCTCTGGATAGTGAGGTTCAAGGCTTCAGCCATTAGGAAATGTTTATGCTTGTTTAGTAGCCCTATGTGGGAGTTCACATTTTTAGCGATATTGTCAATGTGTTTGGTATACGAGAGGAGCAGTCAAGATCAGGCCCAGATATTTAAATATAGCCACCTGCTCAAGGGTGATGCCTTCGTGGCTGTTAATTATGAGCTCATGGTCCTTGTACTTGTTGTGGGTTCCATGGAACAACATTGTTTTAGTTTTTGTGGTTAAGGATGAGTTTATGTGAGCAAAACCAGTCTTCCACGTCTGTGAAACTTTTCTGTAGTTGAGACTGAAAGGAGGTGGGGTCAGTGTGGCAAGTGAAGATTACTGCATCATCTGCATACAGTAACATTCTGTCATGGCAGGAGGCAGGGGGATTGTATTTGGGACCTAATTTGATGAAAATACCATTCAGCTGGTAAAATCCACCAGGTAGTACTGTTCCAAGTATGATGCACCTGTTATGTTAAAATTTTCTGGCAGGTGTCTCCTTATTCCACATTAAAATTAACTTAAATTCCAGTGGTAAAAGTTCCTTGTTTGGGCTGTCAGTGTTTGAATCTGTAGTAAAATGATGTCACCTAGTCAAGATTTTTTTCTTCTGTTGTGTTTTGCATTTCTTTTGTTACTGTGCTGGTGCCCATAGTGTGAACCTGCACCTGTGTTTTTTTTTATGTCTCGACTAGGATCTTTGACTGTAAGTCGATGGGTCAATGCAGTACAATATTTGTTGGCAGTCTGACGTTTTATTTGGACCATTTTTGTTATACTGTAACTTGCATAGCTTTATTGTCTTGTGAAATATTTGGGCCTCTGAAATGAAAGGGATAACCAGAACTATGGCATTCTCCCTAAGAAAAGTGGTACCCCAATCAAACATATGTCAAACAAGAGAAAACCAAAACCATCTATGTAAATAAAAAGGATTAAGGAAAGAAACAATCACAGAACAATAATTAAAATAAGATCAAAACAAGTCCAAGTACCCCACCCTGATACCCTTTAACAGTCATCCCTTTGACCCCCTCTCAATTGATTAGGACTAGTTATACAGTTCACAGTCTCTCAAATTAGTTTGGGACATAATCATTCAGGGAGCTCTCACTGAAATGTCTGAAGCAGTGCCCATATCTCTTTCAAGGTCTGATCCTTCTGATGTGTTTTACCTTCAGAGGAGACCCTTGTCCATGTCCTATTGCAGACCCTGCTTATCCCTCTGCTCCTGGGTGTCCACAGATTCCACAGCTAGTAACATGTTTCATTTGGTCTGTGACCATTCCCTCCTGATGATACATCCCTGATGCATTCACTCCTGACAGTTTGCTCCTGCAATGTCTTGCTCCCAGTCTTATTCATTCCATGTCATTTCACTCCCAAAGCATGTCTTGAGGGGGAGAGTGGAACTTCATTGAATAACAGTGCCTAATGAGCACTGAGTTGATGAGATCAGTGGTCATGGCCATTTATCAATTAGTACAGTGCTAGTACAATCAGTGGCAATCAGTGTAAGTGGTGTGACCTTTTCAGCTTTCCTTTTTTCTTGCCATTTTGTGTCTGTCCTACAACCTAGTAGTCAGTGCTGATAAAATGTCTGTCAGATTTATTATGTCTGAAAGGAAAAGGCACAAGCTAGTGGAAGAATCAAATTTATATCTATTTTCCATAAGTGTGGACATGATGGAAAGGCTATCTGGCAGAGTGAGAGTGCTGTGAGGAAGCCAAAGGGGTAGAATGCATGGCTACACACTGCCAGTGCAGATGATCCCAGTATAATTCATTGCTTCTCTTGGCATAGCCATGCACCTGACCCAAGTGCAGTAGAGAAAGCAGAGGCAGTGATCCTGCATTTGCATTAAAATGCAAATATCTGCCTGCTCTAACTTTTCACCCCTGTCCAAGGTGGTAGTGAGATTTGAGGATATTACTGATTAGACTGCCAATATTTTCCCACCTGAACTAGAACCACTTATAGACTATTTTGAAGATGTGTGGATTGGCCACCGAAATAGGAGAGGTACTGGATGCAGGCAGCCACATTTCCCAATTGCACTCTGGAATCACTGTGATAGTGTTCATGACAGAAAAGATAGAGGGGGACACTCAGGGGCAATGTGAAGAAGTATTTTTTACAGAGAGGGTGGTGGATGCATGGAATGGCCTTCTTGTGGAGGTCATGGGGTCAAAAACAGTGGGGGAATTCAAGAATGCATGGGACAGACATAAGGCAATTCTTCTGGGAGGTAGGAAGAAATAGGCTGTTGGATAACTAGGATCGGCAGCTTATCCAGTAGATAGGGAAATGGGCAGACTAGGTGGGCTAAGCAATTGTTATCTGCCATCAAAATCTATGTTTCTATGTTTATTAATTTTACTGTCCATAATGGATTTAAATATCTCCCCTTACCTCAGTTTTGGACCGGAATGAACACCAGTATGTTCTCTGCAGATTTCAAAATTGGTCGGATAGGAAAAAATTAAAATTAAAAAAGAACTCTTATTTAATTAATTGCCTATATCTGTATGTTATGCTTTCATTCTGTAAAATTGCATACAGTACCTTACTGCACCACTGTGAATAAAAAGTGAGGCTTTGATTATTAAAAGAAAATAGTTCAAAATTAATTTGGTGGTTACTTAATTAATGGAAGTTTAGTTTTGTGCTAAATACAGAATACGTCAACATTCTATTTGTGCTGAACTATCCCTTCAGTTGACTTTATTGGTTTGCAGTTGTCTGCTTTGTACTTCTTAGTCAGTAAGTCAGCTAAGGGATCTGAAGTAATGTCAAGATCCCACCACATTTAAAAAAAAAATCCCCTAACTCTGTCCGCTGCATAAATCCCACCTGCCCTCCCACCGCCTCCAGTCCACTACACAGCACAGTGATACCCCCCACACTGTGTGCTTTGACAAAATATGGCATGTATAAATTACAATGTTGAAGCTGCCTTGTCATTGAAGTATCTGTATTATTGATTTGGTTAGTGGGAGAAGATCGGTATCTCCAAATGTACAATACAGTATGATTATTTCAAATAATAAAACAGTGTGCTACCGTGTGACTGCTTTAGATAGCAGGTGCAGAATTTTCTGTTAATCAGGTATTTGTACCATAAGAGGGTGATGAATGCAGTGCAGTGGGTGAATAATGGAAAAACTTCACAAGAAAACAGTACAGTGTGCTGATCTCTGGAATGCAGTATAAAAAACTGGTCAGTGTAGTATACAAATTAGCAGCATTATTTTTTTAATTGGCACTGGAGAAAAAAAAGTAAAGTGAATTAGTGTAAACTATAGCATTAAGCCACTCTTGGCACTCTTTTTAAATTAAATTGAGCCATCCGTTAGTCTCACATAATCAAACTTTGTATACAGTGTGAATTATTTACTGAGTAGATTCTTGTAGCAGTGTGACTGCCTGGCTGGATTGGTGATCTGCATTTCTTATGTATGGAATGCATGGCAGTTCAGTAAACAAAAATCTTTGAAACTGCCCAGATAATTTTCCCATCAATGACAACATGTTTTGATACAGCCTATGTTTGTTGTAAAACAGAGATCAGTAACTCTGTGAATGCAGTGCTGAAGAAGCTATGAGCACTAAGATAATAGCACAACTTACTTTGAAGAGGTGACTTGCTCACACACACACACACACACACACACACACACAGCACAGCAAAACTGCGTTCTGTAAGAAAAATGTAACAGGATAAGTAACTGGCCATTCTCAGAACAGGCATCCACTGTTTCCAAAACAAAGGGACCCCAGCGACACCAATCTGAGATGTGTTACAGCATCAACTATATATGTTGTTTTAAAATGTAAGACCATGCAAAAACCATGCAAGAAAAAATGAATGATCACCATGTATGTCCAGCAAGTTGTCATAAAAAAGATAAATAGATTAAAAAATCTCAGTATCACTGTGTACTCCTCAGTCTGAGAAGTTGCCCTCTATTGTTCAATTTTATTCACTTTAAATGATAACAAGAAACACATTAGGCAGGGTATTGGAAACCCAATATAGATTTATCTTTTTCCCAATTCGCTAGTTTTCCATCATTTTTGGAAGGAAGACTGGCAAAATACAGATTTAATATGTTGCCAAAGATGGGGCATTGCACTGTTTGTCTGAGGCACACTGCTGTATGGACCAGAGCTGCCCTGAGCCCTTAACATTCTAGAGGAGGTGGAAGCAGTTCTGTTAGTCAAAATTAGGTTTGAGTAACCCTGGTGCTATCACAACAATTAATCTGCCTTTAATGCAAGTCTATGCAGGCTATCTAATGCTTCCTGTTCTTGTTTGGAGCAGTTTATAGTTCTAGGTCTGGTATTTTCCTTGAATAGTTTTTCTAGATCCATGGCACACATATTTAAACATGTTTGAGTGGTGTTATTCTTTGGGAGCATAAATTGCTTTTATCTACATTGAAAAAAAAAGGATATCCCTTGTCTGGTTCATAATAAAATTAATATGCATAAATGTGTGTAAATCTACTAGAATGCCAAAAGTGTTCTTTTGTAATGAAATCATTCATGGTGGGCCCCCACCCACAAGCCCTGATCCCCATGTTCAAATAAAATATTTTACCTGGTGGTTTAGTGGTGGTTTAGTGTACCCCTCTCTACAAGCTTAGTAGAGCCCCAATCCCTGTATTCAAATGAAACAGCTGATCCTCCATGGCTGACTCCATAACTTATTCATTTGGAATATTTGGAGCTGTTCCATAGATTGCTGGATAAATATGAGGGCATTGCAAATAAATTCATATGATTTTTATAAATATGACACTTATGTGTAATTTTGACATCAGTTTGCAAGGAACAAAAAATAAAGGAACTCAACAGGACTTGAAACTGCCAGACAAGTTGAACACCCACCAATGACCAAGCACACAACCCACTACACTATTGAAAAACAGAATACTATTACTTTATTTTTTTATTGATAAGATACAATAAGCCTCTGTGGAGTCAATGATTCCATTACCACACATTTATATATTTCACTGTGTATGTCACTGATATCTAGCATATATTCTTACTGCTTACAGGTAATGAATGAAACTATGCTGGCTATATTTTATTTGTTTGTTTAAGGTGTAAAGGACTTTCAGTGAATCTACTCAGTTCTAATATTTTCTTAAGCGGATCCCCAATGTTGCAAAAACTACCCAACTCTTCTTTCAATTAATAAATAATCATTTCTATTTGTTAATACAGTTACTGTGAAATTTAATGATGGTGATACTAAAGGGAGTTCTACATAAAATATTTCCAGTAGAATAGTAAGCATTTCTTAGCATTAATTAGGCCAAACATAATGAGTTTCACAGTGTACATATTTTCTTGAAAGTTGAATGTGAGTGGGTTTACTAACGTATTTGAAGTTTGCATTTTTATTTAAATATCTGTTTTAGCACTTACAATATCTATGATTTTCCCCCAGTATTTGGTTAACCTTTTATATGTAACAAACAAATGGTCTAGATTTCTGAATAATTCCTTGTAACATGTGCAAACCTGATATAGTATATGTCAAGGCTTATTGTGTATGGAAAACAAAGGTTTTCCAAATCCTGTTGTAGGACAGTTAAAAAGTCAGAAAAGTTGTACTATCGTTCTGACATCACATTGATAGTACAACAACATTTTAGCTTTCATCTGCCACTTAATTGGTGGAAACAGTTCAGTTAAAAAACAAACACAATTAAAATGATGGTGCCAGTTAGTGAGCGGATGGGCAAGCAGTCGCATTAGACAGCTTGTACACGGACTGAGTGAGCTCCATGTGTCCAAACTGGCACTTTGCCTTTTTATTTTAAATCACTGACATCCATAAATAATAACTGGAAGGAGCAGAGCAGTACAGCAGCGAGGACTGGATTTGGGAGTAGAGCAGGACTGCACCGAGCAGCGGTAGCGTGAATACAAGGTATGAAGGAGTAACTAAAATTAAACCTTGTGAAATGATAAATTTGGTATATTTTAGGGGACCATATACTATATAAAACAGTGTACGGTTGTCCATACACAACACGGCTGTTGCCATCTCGGGGATATGATGCTGTCATACGGACCTCTCGAGCTTCGCTCTTGAGGTCTGTATGACGTCATCATATCCCCTCGATGGCAACATAGCCTTGTTGTGTTTGGACAACCATAAACTATTCTATATGTATTAGTGGACTCCCCATTCCACAAGCCCTGATTACCCATATTCATATAAGCTCAAAAAACATGCACCCACCATTCATTCATTCAAAAAAAAAAGCATGCATCAGACCTGACAGGAAACAAATTCATCAAACACAATCAATCAACTAACAATAGTGAGACGGCATTACGAACACCATGGTAATCAATACATTTGTAGTACATTTAAAATGGACAGTTTGGTGCTGTATCAAATATTTACAATGTATTCATTATGTATCCAGTTCTCTTTATCCTGTATTTCTATCATTGTCCCCATATTAACCAACCTTATTTTTTGTTATACTTTTATGTCAACTATGCAAGTTGTATTGCACATGGATGTGCCTCTCAAACATATTTGCCCTATGTTAGCCTAGTTTAGATGGTTTTCGGTGCCATGGTAATATATAAATTCTAGGCAGAAGCCAATTTAAGAAAACAATTCTGGCTTTCTGTCAGGTAATAGGATCTGACACCACTGACTGGTACAACAGAATCTGATTTTTCATCAATACATGTTTGTAACAAAGGGAGATGTGGACCAACTGACAATGGCACATCAGTCATACCTTTTTTGAAAGTTAGGAAGCAGACTTTTTGCCTCCATGACAGTTGTAGTCTGACTGTTCTGCATGATGTGCAGTAGTAATTGTCAGACCAATAAGTACAGTAGCTCTCCATTAAGTCTATATCTGGAGTATTTATTTGTAGTTGGAGAGTTTGGCTGCAATACTAATGGGGAGATGTAATGCTGTGGTGCACACAGGTTGAGATTCTGGAGCGGGGAAGCAAGATTAAATGTATCCTTGTATTGACAGTAGTTTTTGTTGAGGGCAAGACTGGTCATGCCCGGAGGGGATGGGAGCCACACCTGCCCCTTACACACACACACACACACACACACACACACACACACATCTAGCTAATGTTTAAGGTTTTCTTGCTCCCTTACTCTTAACCTCATGATAACTCTCCATTTCCTACCACCACACCATCCCTATTCCACCTCATTTGCTCCACCGTTAACCAGTATTGTCATCAGAAACTGGTGCAAATTAAAATCAAGACAGGGGATTGGGATTGTCTTATTAAAAAAATGCAGTTTTATACCTTGCAGCTGTATGTAATTAATTTTGTCATCTGATATGACTTCAGACATGGGGAAACATATATAGGAAAAAAACCCTTCTTTCTACTACAGAGAACTATTTGCAGGAACTGTTCCCCATGTCTCAAACATTTTATCCAGTGGTAACCTTTACAAGTACAAATTATTGCAATAAGTTAATTAAGGCTCTTTTTGCTGTGCCCATTATGCAGTGCATTATCAGACAGAAACAGGCACAGTTCAAAATACCTGCTTGAGTAATCAAAAGTATCTATGTATTTTTTTAACATTATTACCTTGGAGATACAGAATAGCATTGAACACTTTGAAAAGGTTCATTATACAGTGTTACAAAACATTAATGTTACAAAAAATTGACACATTGTCTCTTTTGATTGCCCAAGCAGGTATTTGGAACTGTGCGGCTTCTTTCAGATAATAGAGTAACACAGCTTGATGCCTTGTCTATTAATGAGAGAGTGAATAATATTAGGAAACAGTCAAACTTATTGATTACACACAGCTCTTATTCTGGCATATATATTGACTGTATGAAGAAAAACATTAGTAAATGCAAGTAATTGAAACTGAACAGGTTGCTAAAATACACAATTAAAAATATATATTTCATTCATCATAAATTTAAAGAAGAACCAGTGCTGCATTAATCCATTTTCTTATTCATTTTTTATTAATTTAAAGTTTAATTGTTTTGTCTTGATACAATAACACAATACATCATTGGCTCTCTGCACGTACTCAGAAAGTGGTGGTTGGAGGGATAGTCTCATCCTCAAGGTGGGTTACTAGTGGGGTTCCCCAGAGGTCAGTGTTGGGGCCACTTCTGTTCAACACCTATATCTCAGACATCAGGAGGGGGATCAGGAGTGAGATGAGTCTCTTTGCAGATGACTCAAAGCTGGGTGCAGTGGTGGATGGGGAGGAGGGGAGGGTGGCCACACAGTAGGACCTGGAGGCTCTGGAAAGGTGGTCAGGAAAATGGAAACTAAAATTCAATGCAGGGAAGTGCAAGGTTCTGCATTTGGGAGTCAGAAATCCAGACCAGGGGTATAACCTGGGAGGGGATATGATTCAAGTGACAGAGGGTGAGAGGGACCTGGGGGTAGTGGTAGATGTCAAAATGAACAACTCAGAGACCTGTAGGAGGGCATCAGCAAGGGTAAATAGGATGTTGGGATGCATCACCAGAGGAATTACCTCCAGAAAGGTGGAAGTGATCCTTCCACTGTACAACTCTTAGTTATGACCACACACCTAAATTATTGTGTACAATTTTGGAGACCACATTTAAAGAGGGACATTACACTCTTAGAGAGGGTCCAAATGAGGGCAACCAAAATGATTTGGGGCCTGGGGGAAAGGACCTACAAGGAGTGGCTCAAAGAGCTAGACATGTACACCCTGGAGGAGAGGAGGGGACGGAGGGACATGATAGAGGTCTTTAAGTACATGAAAGGGACCAATAAAGTAGGCCCAGTCAGGGTGCTCCAAAGGAAGGAGGGTGGGTCAACAAGAGGTCACGGGTGTAAACTGGAAGGTGGCAGGTTCAGAGGGGAGAGGAGGAGATGTTATTTTACTGAAAGGGTGGCGGAGCCATGGAATACACTGCCCAGGGAGCTGGTGGAAGTGGAGACTGTGGATGGGTTTAATTGGGGATGGGACAGGTACAGGAGGAGGGTAAATCTGACCAGACCCAATACAGGTGGAACATCTGGGACTGGGGACAGTATAACCTAAGGGGGAGGGGAGACACCAAAATTGGCCCTCAGTGTGGGTGCTGAAAATCGAGCAGACCCGTGAGACCATTAGGCCTATTCTGCTGGCATTTTAGTATGTTAGTATCACTGTATAATACACAAGTAACACAGTCCAGATGAACAAAATCCTGAATTACCTCCCCTCCCATTCCAGCCCCACCCTCCCCTCAAGGAGTGTGCTACTTATATTATAGGGTCTATAAAGGAATTATCAAATAAAATCAGTTAGGGATCAGTAATGACACCGGATTCTGATGCATAAACAAGGCATAAAGTCTGCCCCATCTTTTGTCAAAAAGATGAAGCTTACTACCTGAAGCTGCAATTAAACATTCAGTTCATAGATAATGCATGATCTCATTCAGCCATTCAGTATGTGAGATGGACAGCTGATCTTGCCAGTGTTTAAGCACCAGTTTTTTAACCGCCATGGAGACTAAAGCCATATGGTACCTGCACTGTTTGACTCCTATATCCTTATAGATACCCATAATACAAATTTCCACTGTAAACAGTTCTGCAAGACCCAAAAGAGGATCTAGATTATTTTGAAGTATATGTCATAATGGTACTACCTTTCACATTGCCAGAAAATATGTAAAAGATCAAGCTCCATTTTGCCACATGTAGGGGCTAGAGAGATGTCTAATCTGGTGTAATTTAACTGGGGTATAGTACATGTTATTAAGTAAGTGATATTGGGTAAGTCGAAGTTTATCCTGAGTAATGTAAAGGTAGAGGTCTTTCCAGATTTGTGTCCAATTAAATTGTGTTTCTGGGAGTAGAGAGATACAAACTTTAGAGCCTGGGAGAGGATCTGGATACTTGACATTCAAGAGGCTTGCATACAGCTGTGATATACCATGGGGTTTATTGGATAGGTTCCACATCTGTGCTAATATAGTGTCTAACCTGGATGTTTGAAGTGTAGTACCAAAGTGGTGTTCTATTAGGTGTCTTAGCTGGAAGACTTTGAAAATACAAGAACCAGGTATTTTATATTTCTCAAGAATATCCTTAAAAGAAAGAAGGGAATCCTGTGAATACAAGTCAGCTATTTTAACCTCTTGAAATTGTGTTATCCAGCTCCAAGATGGGTATCTGCCTCCTATTTTAATATTAGGATTGAGAATAAGAGGTTGGGCTGCATCCTGGGAAGGAAATATTTTGAGGGAAGCTCAACACTGACGAAAGACCTTAAATGATATTGCAATCACTGAGTGATATAGCTCTTGTGGTAGAGCTTTGAATGCAGTGAAGAAAATGGATGAGGCTTCTAAGTTGTATGAGCTTAATATTTGATTTTCTATCTGAAGCCAAAGGGGCGTGTATACATGTCCTCCAGTGGAGCTAACCATCTGCCCAAACTTGACATATGAATGGCCCAATAGTAGAGGAGAAAGTTGGGTAGGCATAATCCACCACTTTCTTTAGGAAGACTTAACTTGTGGAAAGAGCGTCTGGGAGGCTTGTTTATCTAAATGAAGTTAGAAATATTGGCATGTAAGTGATGGAAGAAAGACAAAGGCAGCCAGATATTTTGCACGTTTAGGGGTAAAATATTCTGGGGAGGATATTCATTTTAATATTATTTATTTGCCCCATAGGGATAATGGGAGTGATTCCCATCTACGGAGATATTGTTGGATGGTACTCGCCAGGTCCTCTAGATTTAGTTTCTGCACCCTTGAGTTTTCTGATGCTTGATATATACCTAGATATTTAATGGAGTGTGGAGACTATTTCATTCCAAACTGTCCAAAGTTAGAGCTATGAGTTAAGTGATTTAAGGGAATTATTTCAGTTTTAGATTGATTAAATTTGTAGTTGGAGAACATACAAAATTATTGTATTACTTGTAATGTGCTCTCTAAAGACAACACTTAAGCAATATACCATGACAGGGAGTGGGTATATTGGTGGATTTACCACGCCTGGTGTGGTTTGGTCACAAGACAGAGCTGAGTAACTTAACCACACCAGAAGTGGTAAATCCACCCATATACCCACTCCCTGTCATGGTATACTGTTATTATACAATGTTCAGTTTGTTTTTTTTGTTTTTATAGTGATATAAAACTGTTACTGTGGGTATACTGGAGGATTTATCACAGTCATGTGATGTGTGTTGACCAGTGAGGTTACAGGATTTTCATACCCATTGTATACTGAGAATCTATATGCAGGAGAATATCATCTGCATAAACAGAGAGGGTTAAAGTATGATTAAGAATGGGGATGCCCTTGAGTTGGGGTGTTGATTTGATACTATGGAGAAGAGGTTCCAAGTAAAGTTTAAAGAGAAAAGGGGAGAGTGGGCAGCCTTGTCTAGTACCTTGAAAAAGAGGAAAGTGGGAGGAGAAACCCCTGTTACAGTAAATCCTAGCTGAGGGTGAAGAGTATAAGGATTGAAGCCAGGTAACAAATGGAAGTGGAAACTCATTTTCTTCAGAGTCATCCAGAGAAATGCCAGATCCATTCTGTCAAATGCTTTTTCAGCATCTAATGAGACTAAAGCCATGGGAGATTGGGATGCCTAGGCAGCCTGAAAAATGTGACTCAGTTTCTGGAGGTGATCTGCAGAAGAACGTCCGGGTACAAAACTGACCTGCTCCAGGCTCAGTAGACCGGTCCAGATTGATCTGATATGTCAGGAGAGTAATTTTGTTAATATTTTGATATCATAATTCATAAGAGAAATCGGTCGGTAGCTAGAGGGCTGTGAATGTGGTTTTTCAGGTTTAAGAAGTAAAACTATAGTGGCTTCTAGAAGTGATGGGTCAAGAGAGTCCACTGACAGCATGTAGTTATATAATCTTAGTAATAGGGGTGCTAAATCCTTAGGGAATATTTTATAAAAGTTGGGTGGAAACCCATCTGGTCCAGGGGCTTTATCTAAGACTAAGTCCTTAATTGAGGCCTCTACTTCTGATAAAGTTAAGGGAGACCTTAGGGAGGATTGCTGTTGTTCCGACAGGGAAAGGAGTTCCAGAGAGTCTAAGTAGACTTCAATGTCTTGGGATGATGGTTTAGTGGGATGTTTACCATACAGAGATTGATAGAAATCTTCAAAAACTTCAGATATTTCCCTAGGAGCAGTTTTAATAGTACCATAGGGTGCTACAACTGAAGGAATCAAAATAGACCTCTCCAGTTTGCGCAATCTTAAGACTAAAAGCCGACCAGCTTTCTCCCCTTGGTCTACATATGTAGACTTAGTCTTTAGAATTGCATATTCAGCCCTTTCCTGAAGTAATTCAGCATATTTATTTCCAAGGGACACTAAGGCAGCAATTGAGTCAGGCGTGGTAGACATGGAAAGGAAGAGTTCAGCCATCCTAATTTGGCTTCCTCCTCTCTGCATTTTTTTCTGTATGATGCAATCTTAATGAACTCTCCTCTAAGATGACACTTGAAAGCCCCCCCACAACATATCTTCCCTTTGGACTGAGCTCTGTTATTATCTATAGAGGATTGATTAGAGGAGCTTATCTTGGGGACTATAGTTTTGTCTTTAAGAATTTGGATATTTAATTTACAGTTTGTATCCCTCATGCATTGCAGTGATCTGATACAACCATAGGTTTCCAGCCACTTGATGTAACCCTTGAAAGAAAGGGAGACTTAGGATAAAGTAATCTAGTCTGGACCATGTTTGGTGGACCATCAAGAAGAAAGAGAAGAGTTTTTGGTTAGGGTTGAGAATACGCCACAGGTTGCAGAGTTCAGGTAAGTCTATGAAGTCATTCAAAGCCCTTTGGGAGGATGAGGGGGGTTTAAAGCCATGTACAATCTATCCAAATCTTGAGTGGGGGGATGTTTCAATGCCCTCCCAGAATCAGGGAAATAGGTAAAAAGGATGTAAGCTCATTAAAAACCCATAGAAGACTCTGGACATATATATACGTCCAGAATCTATATACATTCACACATATTCAGTTCTGAAAGGGTTAACTAGATCCATAAGAAAAACTGGATCACCCCCTACTGGACCATATACAGAACCCAGGATGACTCCTTTATCCATCGGTGTACCTTTAACCAGATAAATCTACCATTCGGAGCCACAATAGATGTTTCTGGCTGAAATAATATATTATGCTTAATTAGAATAGCCACACCTCTACTTGCAGGCAAATTACCTGCTGAGAAGACTTGTGCTATATTTTGTCATCTTAGCCACATGGCTTCAGTCACCAGCAGGTGCGTTTCTTGAAGAAAAATGGTACCAGCATTTAACAAGTTACAGTGTTTCAGAACCTGAATTCTTTTCACAGGATCTCTGATTCCCCTAATTTTCCACATTATAACTTTAATAGCAACATTCGCCATTTATAGTACACATAACATAAAGTCTGTCTGTTATAATCTTCCAACTTGTAGAACCTTTTTGGCACACTCCTTCCCATTCTCTACCCTTAGAGATATCCAGTCTTCTCCATGAAACAGTATATGTATTTTTACCCTCTCATCCCTCAATGGCCTTCTCCTTGTGCCCACATTACCTTCTCCAATCTTAGGAGTTGCATATATATCCTAGTAGCATAACAGGCCATGTTCCCCTCCTCCCCCCCGCTGCCCCAGCAACTATGTACAGAGTACCTTAGTATTAATTCACAAACCCAGAAATATCCATAATTCCTTTCCCAACAACTTCTGACTACTCCTCTATTAACACAAAATCTAAAACTGAGATCCAGTAGTTTGAGTCTAACTTAAGCCTACTCCTGTGGCATATCCAGTGGACTGAAACTTAAAAAAGGAAAATCTTGAGGAGCATTAGGGAGCTGTTCCCCCTTACTTAGAATGCTATGCAGCTCCCCCAGGCTTGCTTGGTCCCAAACCACCACCCTCTCCCACACCCCTGCCAAAGTTATCAGCCTTAAACTATGAAAGAAATGACCAGGATCACTCTGGAATTTAACATCCGTCTGGCCCTATTGGCAAAATATGTTCTGGTCGGTTGCCCCTGAAATCCACAAGCTATTCAGGGGGTTTCTTGTTGACTAAATATTCAAGTAAACTAGCCCTGTACTCTATACATTATATTAACCTGGGAGGTTCAAAATTGGGCCATCTTAAAATAATAATACAACCCCTTTCTTCTTCACCCACCTGAAAAACTGAAACCATGTTCATCAAATATTCTACTCCACATTAACAAAGTGACAGATATAGTCAGCCTGACCAATCTTTAAACATCAACCAAACAGAAAGAAATTAGGGTTAATTACTGTGTTTTCCAATCAAAAGTCCATTTAAGTCTGTGGCTGCATAGTAGGCCCTGGAATTATCGGGGGGAAGAGGTAGAGTCCCGGACCAAGTTATGGTCCTTTTCCAAATTGGACCTCTGAAATCTGACTCCAGAAGGTAAAGTTCCTCTTCCTTACATGATACTTTAGTATTGCTCAGTAATCCCCAGTGGTCATGTTGGAGCACTACAAGCCTGAAAAAGTAATGAAAAGTCTCATCCTATCCATACCATGCCAAAGGAACTCTGAGCAGGTACCACCTGTAAATGCTTCACCTATTAAAAGTTAACATTCTAACTTCAATAATAGGAAGAAAACCTCCATTAAGATATACAGTGTGATCATTCAGAGTGTTCAACCAGTTTTAAATGGGTCTGGGGGCTTGCTTTTCAGGTCACTTGCTGCTTTTGAGGGTGAATCGAAGGAGACCCAGTTGCCCGATATTTTGAATTGTAATTTAGCTGGGTAAGTCATCCTGAAGGGTATGCCAGCTGCTATTAATTTACTGAGTGTAGGGTGGAAAGCCGTACATGTTTGTCTTACTTTGAAGGGCAGATCTTGTGTTATGCTGAGCTTGGATTCCTCCCAAGTGATTGCTTGTATATTTCTCTGACTTTTGCTAGTACATGTTGTTTCTCGATGTAACTCAAGAACTTCAGGATTATTGGGCGAGGTGGAGCACTAGGCTGAGGTCTAGGTCTCAGTGACCTGTGGGCTCTTTCAATGTGGTAGTTAGCATTAAGTGGGGAGGGGCCCACAGTCTTCAGCAGGAATTTTTGAATAAACACCACAGTGTTAAGGCCTTCCTCCAATTCTGTTAGGCCCAGAATTAAAATATTGTTGCGACGGCTTCTCCCTTCTAAATCCTCCATTTTAAGTTGAAGCTTCTGAACTTGCTGTCAGAGGTGAACTAGCTCTGGGTCCACCTTAACTCTTCATTTCTCCAACGATGTCGACCTGGCTTCTTCATCACCCATCCTGTTATTTAGCTCTGTCATGTCTCCTCTAATGGATTTAATTTCAGTAGAGATCTCCAGGTGGGTTTCTGTAAATGGGAGCAACTCCTGTAAGAAGCGATCTTCTGTGAGAGCAGTCGGCTGGTTTAGTGCTGTGCCACTCTTGCCCGATGAGCCACTTTGGACCTTCAGCTTCTTATGCAGTTTCTCCGGTGAGGGAGGAGGCATGTGTTTCAGCTGGGCCTGCCTCATATCTATGTCCATCGCGGAAGAAAGAATCCCAATAGCAATGCAATCTTTGATTAAATTAAATGCTGTAGACAGATGCTTCTTCCTGGTTCAGGTATTTAAGGCTATAGAAGTTAAATTCAGGTTTAAAAGACAGGTTAAGGGTGGCAGCTGAGTCTCAGCTGCTCTTGGGTCACCTGCATTGCGTGACTTCCCATTTTCTTATTCATAAGCCTGTGGTACTTCTTTCTCATGGCACCTTGATATAAACAGAAGCTATTAAGTATAGCATCCTGAGCAAGTAGAATGTAACACTCTACAGTATAACAGTACTTAGCAGGATGAAACAGCATGTATAATACACCTTAAATAAATTGCCTTTAAGTACATCTGGTAGAGGGTGAGTAGTCCTGAGCCAGTGTGGGCATGATTTTTAAATTATACCCATTTTGGAGAGACTTTGAGTGATCTACCAGGGTCACAGCAATGCAGGATAAAGGGAAATGTGTTAGTAGTGAGCTCTTGTGGGACTTTATCCCCAGGCATGGCATCATGAAACATGGAACTAAGAAGCTCTTAAGAAGCTCATCAGAAGAAAGGGATTCTGGCATAACATTAATAGACAACTTTAAAAAGTGGGATATGAGAGGTGATGCTGTTACCTTGCAGGTCAATTGTTAGACCATATCTGGAATAAGGCAAACAGTTCTGGTGCCCTCACACATGAAAATAATAGATAGGCTTGACAGGGACCAGAGGTGGTTTACTATGGAAATTAGGGAGGTTTTCCTGGAAAGTTAGGGAATGTGTTAGTGCAGATAAAATTAGGGACTACAAAGAATGTCTTATGAAGAGAAATTGAAAGAACTAGACATTTTTTCTGAAAAGGAGAAGAAACGAAGGGTGGGGGCATGATCCAGGCTTTTAGAGCCTCAAGTGACTCATCACCCCTTAATCTACAGAATCTAAAGGGAACAGAACCTAGAGAATGAATGAGGGGACACATGTTAGAACTAGCTGGGTAAAATTACAGAACTTATAAAAAAAAAACTATGGTTCTCACAAAAGGTGGTGTCACAATGGACCTTTAGGCCCATCCAGTCTGCTTCTTCTTCCTGCCTGTTCTCTTACCAAGTGTCACTACCTCCCTATTCCTCTACCATATGTGCCCTGTACCTATCCACACATGTTTGAAGCTCCCCAATGTTTTTGCTCAACTACCTCCTCTGGCAGACTGCACCAGTTATCCACCACCTGTTCCATGAAAACACTTCCCACATCTCTCCTAAATGATCTCCTCTTAGCTTCATTGCATGCCCTTTGTTCTAGTGCCTTCCTTTCTCTGGTATAGACCCTTCACTTGCATCTTGTTTGTACCTTCCAGGTACAGTACTTAGCTACAAAGACATATAGAATTTGTTGGCAGATAAGGACCACCATCTAGTCTGCCCATTTGTCCTACCTTTTACTTATGCACATTGTACTGTAGCTGAACTGTGGCTTTTCTCTCCTCCTTGTCTCTAGGGTTCCTTGTGTCTGTCCCATGCATTTTCTAATTCCTCCACCATATTTGCCCCCACCACCCCTGTTGGCAGGCTGTTTCCAAGCATCCACCACTTCTTCAGTAAAGAAGTACTTTCTCACATTACCCATGATTCTACCTCACACCATAGAAACATAGACTCTGATGGCAGATAAGGACTGCTTGGCCCACCTAATCTGCCCATTTCCTACCTATGGATACACTGCAGATCCTAGTTAACCAACAGCCTATTTCTTCCTACCTCCCAAAAGAATTGTCTTATGTCTGTCCCATGCATTCTTGAATCCCTCCACAGTTCTTGACCCCACAACCTCCTCAGGAAAGCTGTTCCATACGTCCATCACCCTCTCTGTGAAAAAATACTTCCTCACATTACCCCTGAGCTGTCCCCCCCCATCTTCAAATTGTGCCCCCTTGTTCTTGCACATCTCTTTTTCTGAAAGATGCTACCCTCTTGGACTTGTTGATTCCCTTGAGGTACTTAAAAGTTTCTATCATGCCCTCCTCTCCTCCTTTCCTCAAGGGTATACATATTAAATCTTTTAGTCCTCATAGGGCTTCTGTTGAAGACCCTGCATCATTTTAGTTGCCCTCCTCTGACTGTCTCCATCCTGGCTATGTCCTTGCGGAGATGGGGTCTCCAGAACTGGATGCAGTACTGCAGATGGGGTGTCACCAACTGTCTGTACAGAGGGATAACAACTTCCTGTTTTCTGCTGGTAATGCCTCTTCCTATACATCCCAGTATCTCCCCAGCCATCCCTACGGCCTTCTCACATAGCTTGCTAACCTTTAGGTCATCTGATATGATTACCCCCAGGTCCCTTTCCATTTTTGATGTTTTTACTAGCCCCCCCCCATTGTGTAATCTTCCCTTGGGTTTTTGTTTCCCAGGTGCATTACTCTGCACTTCTTTGAATTGAATCCAAGCTGTCATACTTCTGACCATTCCTCCAACCTAGCCAAGTCATGTCTCATCCTTTCCACCCTCCCTTGTGTATCAACCTTGTTACAGATCTTTGTGTTGTCTGCAAAGAGGCATACTTTTCCTTCCAGACCCTCTGCAATGTCACCCATAAGGACATTAAAAAGGACTAGACCCAGTACTGAACTCTGCAGTACCCCACTAGTAACCCCCCTTTCTACAGAGAGGACTCTATTTACTATTACCTTTTGTGCCCTGTTGTCCAGCCAATGTTTTACCCAGGCTATCACCCTGGGACCCAGTCCCAGGCTGGCTAATTTGTTTATTAATCTTTTGTGTAGGACTGTGTCAAATGCCTTGCTAAAGTCTAGGTAGACCATATCTACAGCCCCTCCCTGGTCTACTACTTTGGTTATCCAGTCAAAGAAATTGATTAGATTCATCTGACATGACCTTCCTGCTGTGAATCCATGATGCCTTGGATCCTGTGTCCCACTGGCCTCTAGGTACTCAACAATTCTTTCCTTCTGAAGTGATTCCATCATTTTCCCTACCACTGAGGTAATTTTCCCTACCACTGAGGTCAAATTGACAAGTCTATAGTTTTCTGCCTTTGTCTTTCCTGCCTTTGTCTTGCTCCCTTTTGCATAAACTTCATATCATGTCCCCTAGTTCTTGTCCATCCTCTTTGCTACAAGATATTACCTCCCTGTACTCTATTTATCCTCTAAAGACATTTGAATGACTCTATCATGTCCCCAATCTCTCTCCTCATACATACAGTATATACATATTGAATAGATGATGAGGTCTTTCAGCCTTTTCTCAAATGACTTTCGGTGCAGCTCCAGCACTATTTTTGTAACACTTCTGTAAACTGCCTCCACTCAGTCTATTTTGTTCCTGAGATGCAGCCTCCAAAACTGGACACTGTACTATAGATGAGGCCTTAACAATGATCTGTGTATTGGTATCACCACCTCCCTTTTTCTGATGATGATACATCTCTCTATGCACCCTAACATTCCACTGACCCTACTAACCACCTTTTTACACTGTCTGAACACTCTGTAGTCTGAGCAGAAAACTGGGCAACATACTAAACAGATTAATAGCAGGAGATAATTCAGATGGTTCAAACTGACAAATGAATATTTTTTTTATTTAAATACATATATAAGGTAAATTAAAAAATACACAGAGTGGATAAACAAAAGCCTATATTACATATTTGATCAATATCCCTACCTACTGATACATTGGAAAATTCAGCTTAAGCCTATATTACATATTTAACCAATATCCCTATCTATAGTCACATTAGAAAATTCTGCTAGCTACAGTGTGGTGTAGGATGTGTGGTGTTGGGTGAGAAGGGTTAACTGCCATTCTCTGAGAAAAGAGCTTTCCTACTGAGAGTTTGCCTGCCCAGTTCCCTAATCCCTCAGACCACTTTCCACCTCTCCCCATCATATCCTGCACATGAAGAAATACATGGAGACAGAGGAGGGACAGCACACATCATGGATCCCATTCACAGCCTGTTGTTTTAAATTAGTCCCTTGCCTTCCCAATTCAGCCTGACTGGGGGACTTGATGTGACAATGAAACAAAAATTCACACTCAGTTCACAAGAAGTGTGTCCTTATGATAGAGAGAGAGAGAGAGAGAGAGAGAGAAGAGAGAGAGAGAGAGAGAGAGAAAGAGACAAGCTTTATTGGAGTCATCTGCAAGAATAAAAAATGAGGAGTTGTTCACCCAATAAATGTTGCCTAATGTCTAGTGACTTACTACAGTCACTCTTGTGCAAAATAATAATAAAGGTTCATTTCTCAGTTTACTACCCTCAGCTTCTTACACCTGATACTTGATTAACAGCATTTAATGGACTATTAATGAAAAACAGATTTGTCTCATCAGCATTTTGTATGTTTATGCGAAGAGCCCACTGGTATAACCAAAGGGTCTTGAATGTTTGGAACAGCTTTCCACTGGATGTGGTTGTTAGTAAACATATGTCTGAATTTAAAAATAAACTTGATATTCATTACACAGGCTCCAAGATGGAATTACCAAGCAGTATATAGGTCAATGGCCTTCTTTGCTCTTAACTAAATATGAGAACTATGTCCATCTCTTGTTCCCAGTCTTCTCTCTGCTTCTGCAGCAAAGCAAGGTGGGGCACTAGGAGTAGCTATGTATTCTCCTTCCCAACCATTTTGGAAATGTTATCCAACAATTGAGTTGGAGGACCAGTATCAGCCAGCGGGGGGTGAGGGGGATATGAATGTAGAGCCTAGGTTCAGTGGCTTGTCTGATTTGTAAGTTCTTGCAAAAATCTCCTCTAGGGAGGGAGCATCTATATGCTAATTGCTGAAAGGAAGCTAATATTCCAGTGTCCACATCCAGCAAGTGCTATAGTGTGAGAATGTCCTTAGCACTCAATTCTGGCCAACAGGTTGGCCTTCCCTCAGTCTAGATATGGGGAATATACCATAGGGATTCACAGTTTCCCAGTGTCACTGATTTCCATATATGCTGGGGGGGGGGGTAATAAGGACCAGGCTGAGTGTACAAACTGGTCAGTATGAGACAATAGCAGTGTCCGGAGAGGTTGACCTCTTCCAGAGTTCATCTTGGGTGGAAGGGAGTGACCAGATTTTTAAAGAGATACCCAAAAGGAGTTGCAGGGATTATCTGATATCAACCAGTGGAGATTTTGGCAGAGACCCATCACTTGGTGGTAGGCTCATAACCAAAGGAGACCCCACTCCACTGTCCTTGCTGAGGTATGTAGTTTCTGTATACTAAATATAGGCTTTTTCCCTTCCCATAAGTAGGATAGAAAGAGGTCCTCTTTCCTTTTGAAATAGGACTGTGGAATGTACACCTGAAGATTATTAAGGCAGAATAGAATTTTTGGGAAAGACATCATTTTAAAGGCTGATTCTTGCCTCCAAATGTCAGGTTCAGCTTCATCCATCTGTTAATGTCAATCTCCAACTCTGACATGAGCTTTTTAATATTTTTATCCACCATCTGGTTTGGGTTAGGCATAACAGACATCCCAAAGTAGTGTAGGTGATCAGGGGACAACTTCAAGTTGAAGCTTGTTAAGCACTGTGGTGTACATGCCTTATTCAGTGGAAGGTTCTGGGTTTTGTTCAAATTAACTTAAAAACCCAAGATCCAATGGAGGTCTAAGAATGCACTTAGCACTTGTGGAATGGAGGCCACAGGATGAGATAACAGGATTAATGGGTCATCGACATATGCTAACATATTTAGTGAGGTGTCCCCATAATAATGCCTTGTATAGCAGGGGTCTACCTCAACTGTCAGAGTAGGGGCTCCATTGTGATAAGATAAAGGAAAGATGAGAGGGGCACCTCTGCCTTGTGCTGCTTTATAAGGGAACTGGGTTGAGATATTTCCATTGTTGTTTATCTTCACAATCAGACTGGCATAGAACACTTTGGTGTGGGCCATAAATGAAGGGCTCTCATTCAACTGGATCAAAGTCCTTTTGTATCTACACTCATCAGAGTATAGAAAGTCTTTTCTCCACTCATCAGGAGTGCAGGCTGTTTCTGTGTTTGCTGCTGCACTCTTCACACAAATAACCACCCAAACATTGTCCATGGTCAAGCTGCCTATGGCAAAGTCAGTTTGATATCTGTCAATTGAAGCCAGGAGATGGATTTCATCCTGGCAGCCAGCACTTGTGCCAAGATCTTTATGTCTACATTTAATAGAAAAATAGATCTATAATTAGAAACCAGTTGTGCATTTTGGTGGAGTTTATGTAAAACCACAATGAGGGCTTTGGTCATGGAGGGAAGAAGTGTGCAATTTTCTAGAACTTTGGTATATGTTTTCAGGAGCCTGTGGGCAAGAAGAGACTTGAACGTTTGATAAAACTCCAGTGGAAGAACACCCTGTCTGGGAAATTTCCCTTTGAGCAGAGCTGAGATTGCTGCTTTTATTTCCTGCAGGGTCAGGGCTGTTTCCAAGCTCACTCATCATTCATCAGTGAGTTTTGACATTTTGACTGAGTTCAGGAACTGCGTAAGGTCACTCCTGGAGAGATCCCCCTAGGATGTGTACTATTGCTTGTAATGTTCTAGGAACACCAAACTGTTATCGTCTTACTTGGAAGTGATAAACCCTTCCACAGTCTTGATGGTCCCAAATTATCTCTTAGGTTGCAAGGTTTGAGTCCTATATGCCAAACGTTTGTTGGCCCTTTCACTTGATTCCCAGTACTTGTGTGCAGTGCAGGTCACAGCTCACTGTGCCAAGTCAATGGTGAGCAAGTTAATGTGTTATCATGGTTGATGTATTTCCCAGAGTAACTCATTTGATGGAGGCCCCTGAGAGGTATTAAAGTTGTTTTCTTTTTCCCTCAGCTGTCGTTTCAAAGTATTTATGTCTTTATGACTTTCATGTTTGACATGCACAACATAGCTGGTAATTTTGCCATGTATGTGCTATATATTTTAAAGAGCCACTGACGCTTGGGGAGAAGAACTTTGAAAAAACATGATACTTGGACACAAAACAACTTATACTGTATTTCTCATTAACTCTTAATTTTGTATCCCCAGTGTTTATTACTGAGATCATATGCATGAAAAAAAGGATATTTGTTCCTTGAGGGTTCATCAGCTCCTATTGCTTCTTCCCAACATGATGCCATAATACTTGCTTGTGACATCACAGTTATTCTCATAACAACAGACTGTGATGTCACAACAGAGCATTATAATTTCAAGTAGGGAATAAATTATAGATTTAAGTGAACGCTAGGGGATGAAGATCTTGTTTTCATGAGAATTTCTTCATTAATAAATAATGGAGGGAAGAAATCTATACCAGATATATGAAATATAATCTGGATTTGTCTGAATATTATGTTTTCCAAAGTTTTCCCAGTGGTATAAGTAGCTTTTAAAGACGTCCCATATTGTGGCTCATGGTTCATCCAGAGTTTCATTGATCTGAAAATACGTCTCAATCTCTACTAAAGACATCTTTGGAAAACCTGCTCCTTCAGAAGGAAGGGCTCCAGCTTCCACCTACATTGGTGCAGAGGATCCAGTCCTGCCACCACTGTATGGTAGATACAGGGATGATCTGTGATCATAGTAGGGGCCGACGCTCACATCTTGTACCATAGGTATGTGTTGTGACTGCAGTAGGGAAAAATCAGTTCTACTGCTATTGTTGTGTGGGGCAGAGTGGAAGGAAATGTCTCTGCCTATTGGATTACTGGCTCTCCATGGGTCTACTATCTGCAGCTTAATGACCATCTGGTGAAAGGATTGCCTCATTTTTGGTATCCCAGTTGACAAATACCTCAGCTTATCAAAGTATGGGTCCCTGGCACCACTGAAGTCCCCTCCTATCACCAGGATGTCCTCTGGTATGAGCTTGTCAACAATTAACTGAGCAATTTCTAGGTTAAAACTGGGACAGTCTGTATTAGGACCATATATATTGACCATAAGAAGGGACTGGTCATAGGATTTGACCTTTGCTGTGATCCTTCTGTTTCCTTGCAGTGGAACAAGTGAAATACCTGTGCTGGCAGCATTCTATGGAGCAGAATGGCCCCCTAGATTTTGAGGAATAGGAGCTGCCATCTACTTGACCCACCCAATTCCTCTTGAGTTTGAGTAGCTCCTCTGACAGTAGGTGTGTTTCTCAGATGAAGACTATGTCACAGTTCACCTTCTTCAGGTGTTTAAGTGCATGATTCCATTTTAATGAGCAATGAAGAGTGTTTACATTCCATATGGAATATCTGAGAACCTCCACACCCTGGGATAGTTGGGTGCACATCTGAGAGTGATCAGATTCTACTCTGGTGGGGGACAACTTACAAAAGTCCTCTTGGTCATGGTAGACTGCCTCTTCCCTTAATAATGATTGGCTTCATTCTGTGTGGATATAGTGGGTCCTGTATCATGCTCTACCCCTGTGGAAGTGAAGTAATGCTTTCAAATCCTTGACCAACAAGGCCCTTAAGGAAACATGGCAATGTCACACTGACTAGCACACTGCCAGATATGGAATCCCACTGCCCAAGTTGCACTTATGCTCCCTCATTTATTCTTGCCTTGCTACTTATCATGAACTGTTATTATATGTCGGTTTATTATTATAACACTTTTGAGTCTGCCTTACTAGTAATGTGAACTGCAATAGCATGTCTATCAAAATGCTCCATACTTGCTGCAAGCCTACCCTGCAACCAATTATAAATATCTGTACCTCTGTTATTATGTAACCCTTATATGCACATAACTCATATTAATCTTGTCTTGTCTATCTATTATTATTTTCATTACTGTTTCATATTGTCCTTAACAGGACCACCTTGTAAATGAGCATGCTAAATGGAGCTTTACTGTGAATATTCTTGAACTTGAACTAGTAGGCATCACCAGGAGCTACCTGGTTGGTACTAGCTGTCCAGAAGAGGTTCTGTCTATAGTTCTGTAGGAGACTATCTTTTGCAATAAAATTTCCCCTTGAGCATCTCCATGACATCAAAGAAAGACATCAGTTGCTGTCTGCAGAGGTGAGATCGGGTTTTAATCAGTACAGGACTTAATGAATCTCCCTAGTGCCCTTGGCAGTCCATCAGCCCCCTCTCACTGACCTTCCACTCTTCCTCAAAACCACCCAGATGAACCAGTATGTTATATCCCTGGACCCTGTGCTGGAGTCCTTACATATGAGTAAATAGGTACTGCCAAATCTAGAGCAGAAGGTAAGCTGTGTCAGTTCTTGGGGGCACAGAGTTCACATGGTGATTGCATAGGCCAGTAAAGGCTGGTGAGAGGATGGGGAGTGCCTCTACTGCCACAACTGTGCTAGGTATCCCCAAGGAGTTGAGTTATGGAAACTTTGGGTAGTAGCAGTGCCCTTGATCAGATCCCGTTAGGCGCAGTGCTTGGTTATGGCTATGGTCAGTGTCTGTATAAATGTTCCAAGGTTAGGGAAACTGCTGTTCATCCTTGTAGCAGTGGTGAGGTATGACTCAGAAAGGGGTTGTGTCTAGGTGCAATTGTCCATGATCTCATCTGTCCCTTTTATCTTAGGTGAGAAATGTGCAGGAACACTGATCAGCTCTTTGCTGGTATATGCTACTTAGCTTTATGTTCCTGTTCCAATTTCATTTAGGTGTTAATTTCTTCTATTCCTATGTGATTTACCAAGAGCTGGGGAGGTGGTTGGGAGGGCTATGAGGCATGGCCATTTCAGTGACCATTGCTGAATGGCAGTTGATAAGACTACACTTACTCTGCCATTCCTGTATACCCATGTTCCATTGTCACACTTAGTTTTCCATTTTGCTTACTGGGTACCATCATTGAGAGAGTGCTATCTATTGTACTCACCTGTTCCTTTCTCCATAGCAAAGTTAGCATTTCTGGCAGCAGCTTCAGTAATATCATAGATAGAAACATTCATGTGTATAGAGCAAGCACTTCCTGGTAATGGTGATCAACAGGGACCAGTTTGGGATCTGTCTTCAGAGGCACAGAGTGAATGTATCCCATCATACCATCATGAGCCCTGGCTGACTTCAGCATCTGTCATCAGGTTCCTCCATTCTCTTAGGTGCTTGAGGCCAGATGATGTGGAATCTGATATCCATGAATGCCTGAATCCCAGAATATAGAGTGGGGTTCAATCAATATACTCTCCTCCCCAAGAAATGGCCACATTGGCATCAAGGGATAGTGTCCTGAGGTGCCCCCATAGTGAAAGGGTGGGAGGGGAAGGATTATGGGACACCTCTGCACTGCATTTTCCATATGCTGTACATCCAGTGGACTGTGCCTACCTGATGGATAGTCATTTAGCAGTGAATCCCATTGCAGCAGTTATGAGGCAAGATATGCATCTGGTATAGTATAGAGGTTTGCCAGTGCATGGGAGCAAGAAAGGATAAATCATCATTGTGTTATGCACTGTTCTCTTCTATGGGTTTAAAGATCAAATGCACACCTATTTCATAAAAGCTTGAATTGACTTTAATAGCATGTTGATTTGGTTTTGTGTTTTTCTTTAAACCAGCATCTTTTAATGTGCTCTGCAGTAACTGAAACATTAATCATGACACTTAGGATGTGAATTCATGGGAATTGAGCTTTTATGAAATATGTCATTTGATGTTTAAATATAAAATTGAGAACAATGCACAAGGCTTAGCTCTCTACATTACCTTGCCAGGGCTGGCTGGGGTGACTACGCCTGTGTGCTGCCCCAGTGCATTTCCTGGCGGCCATGTCAAATTTTTGCCAAGGGGGTTGTTATCATCAGTGCCTCTAGATTTCATGTCATGATAGTGATTGCAGAATAGCAATCTCTATTATGGCAACAGTATATAACCAAAAAGCAAATCGGCTATATACACTTTCAAGCGAGCTGACATCCTGAATTGAAAGAAATGTTTATGTGGTGGGGGGCTGTTTCTTCTCCCACGGTGGGCTTTTCCCCTTGCATCCCCCTGAATAAGGATTACCAGCTCCATGGAAGTCATGTCTGGGAAGGGGTAAAATTCTGCATTGCAGAAAAAATTAGGAGTCAGAGCAGCAGGCAGCAGAAAAATCATTATGCACCCGGTCCCAGTCCCAAACCCTGTACCTGCTGCACCACAGCTAACCACCCACACAGCAACACCACATGGCTAGCTTAGCAGGAGCAGGTACATGTGTCCCCCAAAAAACATTCCCCATCCCTCCCCTTCCCCTCACTATTCCTCGCTTCCTGTCACTGTCCAGTAACATAGAAACATAGAAGTTGACAACAGATAAGGACCTCAAGGCCCATCCAGTCTACCCATTTCTTTTCCTACCTTATAAATGTGCCATCGGCCTTTGCTCTGTCAGTGGCCTATCTATTCATACTCATCTGTATTGCTCCCTTATGCCTATCCCATGCCTGTTTGCAGCCCTGCACTGTCTTAATAGCCACCACTTCCTGAGGTAGACCATTCCATGCATCCACCACCCTTTCTGTGAAAAAGAATTTCCTCACATTCCCCCTTAATCGGCCTCCCTCTAATCTCATGCTGTGTCCTCTTGTCCTGCTATTTTTCTTATATTTAAACATGTTAGACTCTTTCACCTTGTTAATGCCCTTAAGGTGTTTGAATGTCTCGATTATATCACCTCTTTCCCTCCTCTGCTCAAGGGTATACATATTGAGCTCCGTTAATCTGTCCTCATATGTCTTCTGATGCAGTCCCTGCACCATTTTGGTTGCCCTTCTCTGGACTGCCTCAATTTGGTTAATGTCCTTGTGAAGGTGTGGCCTCCAGTACTGCACAGTACTCCAGATGGGGCCTAACCAGTGTCTTGTAAAGATGGATTATTACCTCTCTCTTTCAATTTGTGATACCCCTACTAATACACCCTAACATCCCCCTAGCCTTACCTACTGCTTTAGAGGGCTGCTTGGATGATTTCAGGTCATCAGTGATGATGATGCCCAAGTCTCTTTCTTCCTTTGTGACTGCCAGCAACTCCTCTCCCAGCCTGTCAGTGGCTTCAGGGTTTCTCTTCCCTATGTGCATGATCTTGACTTCTTTGCATTAAATCCCAGTTGCCACTCTTCTGACCATTTTGCTAGTTTATCCAGATCTCTTCTTATTCTGCCCAACCCATCTTGGATCATCTACTCTGTTGCAGATCTTGGTGTCATCTGCAAACAGACAAGCCTTATCCTCTAGTCCTTCTACAATGTCACTACTGAAGATATTGAAGAGGACTGGCCCAGGACTGATCCCTGAGGTACCCCACTTGTGACTTGCATCTCTTCTGACTGTATACCATTTACCACCACCTCTTTTTCTGCCCATCAACCAGTTTGCCACCCAGTTGACCAATTCTGACCCACCCTGAGCCTATCCCAGCTTATTTATCAATCTTCTATGTGGAACAGTGTTGAAAGCTTTGCTGAAGTCAAGGTAGGCAACATCAACTGCTCCCCTTGGTCCACCACTCTGGTTACCCAGTCAAAGGAATCTATGAGATTAGTGTGACAGGACTTTCCTTTGTAAACCCATGCTGTCTTGGATCCCTGTGCCTCATGGATTCCAGGTGTTGCACTATCCTTTTCTTAAGGAGTACCTCCATAATCTTGCCCACTACTGAGGTAAGACTGACTGGTCTGTAGTTACCTGCCTCCTCCCTGCTACCAATCTTGCAGAGCAGGATCACATGAGCCCTTCTCCAGTTTTCTGGGACCTCTCCTGTTCTCAGAGACTCACTAAACAGTTCTGCTAATGGCTCTGCTAGTTCTACCCTTAGCTCCTTAAGTGCCCTGGGATGTATGCCATCAGGTCCCATTACCTTGTCCACCCTGAGCTTAGCAAGCTTTTGAAGGACCCTTTCTTTTGTGAAGGGAGTAGTGCTCACCTCCCTCCTTCCCCGTGTCCATGGTACTGAGCTGTGGTCCCTGCCCTATCTTCTCTTCAGTAAATACTTGAGCAAAAGTATCTATTTAAGATAGATGCTTTTCAGGGTCCTCCTCCTCACATGCCCCTTTTCTCCTTTGAGCTTAGCAATACCCCTCTGGACTTTCTCCTTTCACTAATGTATCTATAGAATGTCTTGTCACCTTCTTTACTGTTCGTGCTAGTGTTTCCTCAGTTTGGGACTTTGCCTGCCTTACTGCCTTCCCTGCTTCCCTTAGGGCAGTTTGGTATGCCTCCCTGATCTTCATCCCCTGTGTTCCCTTATATTTCCTGAAGGCCACCTTTTGGCTCTGACCTTTTCTGCTACTGTATTTGAGAACCAAAGTGGTTTCCTTCTTCTTTGTACTTCCTTTTTGTCTAGCACAATTGGATGTTGCTTCAAGTATTGCATTCTTAATGCTTGCCCACTTTTCCTGTACCCCTCACCTGTGTTTCTTTTTGCCAAGGCTAGCTTAATTCTGTTGGCCATCTTATCAAAGTGAGCTCCTCTGAGGTCCCATATTTTTGTCTTGGAATGGAATGATTTAGATGTAGTGGCCAAATTGAACCATACCATGTGATGGTCACTGGCCCCCAGGTGACCTTCTACCTGGAGATCTGTGATCACTTCCCTGTTAGTCAGTACTAGGTCTAGGATAGCCCTGACTCTTGTGGGTTCATTGTACCAGTTGTTTGAGGCCCTCCCCCTGCAGGGCATCCACCATGTGTCTAGTTCTGGCAGATGTTCCTGCTGGTATTGACCAATCTGTATGTGGCATGTTGAAGTCTCCCATTATCAGAACCTCACCTTTAGCTGTCATGTTTTGTATATCTTCTAACAGTAATGTGTCTATGTCCTCCCCTGGTCTGGGGGCCTGTAGACAACCCCAGTTCTTATGGCTGTCCCATTTCCTGTTTCAGGAGTGACCCACAGTTCTTCTGGCTCCTTATGTGTATTGTGAATTTCTGTAGCTTTGATATTTTCATTGACATACAGGGCCACTCCATCCCCCCTTTTTGCACCTGAGTATCTTCTGAACAGTACATAGCCAGGTACTGAAGTCTCCTAAGTGTGGTTACTGGTAAACCACATCTCACTAATTGCTACTATGTCCAGTTTAGCCTCTGACATTATTGCCTGCAGGTCTGGGATCTTATTTCCAAGGCTGTGAGCACTTGTGTACATGCTTTTCCATTGTCCAGATTTCAGTGTGTTAGTAGTTGGGTGAGGTCTGGCATTTCCTGTGCGTCGATGGGGAGATGGACCTTTTTCTTACCTAGTGATGCAAATGAACTACAAACATGCTGAATCCCTGTTTGGCCACTAGCTGAGGGTGGAGGTGTTCTTCCCATTCAGCGTATGGGTGCTGCACCCCTATCCTCATTTGCTAGTTTAAAGCAAATGGGAGAGGTGCAGCACCCTTACATCAAATGGGAGAACACCCCCAGTACCGCAGTGATTGATTACAGTCACTACCCTTGTAGGGTAGCCCAGCAGTATATCACCAAATATGAGTCACGTATTGACATGGCAGCCCATAATCGGTCAATGTACACACTGGATAATGTACCTCGCATATTCATGTGGGCAGAGGGCATAAAGCAAATGCAGTTTTCAAGGGATGTTTAAAGGGAATGCTTGACTCCAAAGGATGCCATTTAGTAGTTTGTGCTAACCAGTTATAAGAAACAGGTGATGGTGCTTCAGAATGGAGTTATGGGGGTCCTAAAAACATCTGTTATTTTTCAGGTTGACAGCTGTTCCCCTGGCATCACAAGGATTACATAAGTGCCTTGGGAAGAAAAAGTGTTTGCCGTTACCTCATTTTGTCAGTTTATTGTGCAGTCATCAGTGTGCACAGCTGGTGGAATAACAGACAGGAATCAGATGTGACTAGGGGTCCTACATGAGAGGGGAGGGCATGGCTACAAGAAGCTCCCTTGACAGTGGAAGGAGGATGACCCTGGTGAACAGGGGGATGAGGCAGGCTATCTTTCTCCCTTTTCTGAACACCTTGTTTCTTTTTCTGGTAGCCAGTTTGGGAGGTAGAAGTTAATGGGGGGCAGAGAAGGGAGATCAATGGTTGAGAACCATCCAATTGTCCGGAAAACAGTTCAAACAATAGATACCATGAAATTCAATGACATACAGGTACTCTGGACAAGGTTAGATCTGGGAGTGTGCTGGAGGGCCATCAGATGAATAACCTAAAGGAAACATCATGAGAGTCCTCATGAAAAGGCAGTCAGCATTAAAAATGACAGTGCTAGCTGTAAAATGTCAATTTTAAGTGCACATGTTAGGCTAGACTAACTTCTGTAGCACAAGAGAAAAAAGGATACATCAGTACACTGTATCTTAGTCAGCAATTCAATATGTTGGCTGGTGTAGGGCCCATCCCCTTGGCAGTACAGTCTGGAAGAGGATCAGTCTGTTGCACCACGTCTGCCCATGACTGGGCTTAGAGTGAAGGCTGAGGGAAAGTAGAGTCATCCAGTGGGTTCTGCATCTGTGACCCTGGTGCCTGATTGCCCTTTAAGTACTGCAAGTGCAGATTGGGTTGGGGGAGTCCTCTAGTGAGCTGGACTCTTTCCTAGTACTGCCCCTGTCTTTGTGTCCATCTCTTGCTTGGTATCCTTTGGCTGCCTGGGGTTATGCCTGCTGCTGTCAGTAGGAGCAGGGTCTGTAGGTACCAGGACTAGGTGGTAAAAACAGTGGCTTCCAAGGGGTCTGTGAACTTGTGATAGACCCTAGTTCATTCACTCCTAAAGACAACAGGATAGGACATTCAGTACTTGACACCAGCTTGCTAAAGGGCATGTCTCAGAGGGGTAAAGGGGGCTCTGCATTTATTAATTGATACAGAAAAATCCTTGAATAGGGAAATCCAATGCCCATGCCACATCAGGGGACCCTTTTCTCTGGCTTTTTGTAAAAGCTGGTGTTTAGTGGCAAACCTCTGAAATAGTGCCTGGACTGAACAAGATCATTCACCTGCTTTTGGTCTGGGAGCTAGAGTTCTGTGGGCTCACTGGACCACTAGCAAAGTCCCCTGTTTTCTGATACACTAGATATACTTCTGCAGCAAGGACTTTGAACATCTGGAGAAATGCTAGGTCAAGTTCTATGTGCAAGGTTTAAAGTTCTGCAGCACATTAATAAATAAATGATGCAGAGCCAGAATTACTGTTTTGGGGGACCTAGCTAGGATGGCCTGTGAAAAGGACTCCTAACTCCCACCACATAAATACAGGCTACATAACTTACCGTAAACATCATGTTTAATACTTTGCAGCAGCTGTTCATGTGCTCTGCATTTATTTAAATCTATTTAGCAATTAGTGGCACTGTATGCAACACTAATGGCTACTGACAGGCAACTTACTGGCAGCAAAGACACAGCTGAATAGTAATTCCCCAGAGGGGAGCATGAACTAACCATGGAGCACGCAAGACTCCCCTCCTCTGGGAACACCTATCAGAAGCCCATACACAATCACAATTGTGGGTAGTGGGCTGTGGGGGGAGGGGGGCAGAGAGTTTCCCCATACTGCATCCCCCAAAAACTACCATACAAAAATATAAAACATTAAGTATCTGCAGTGTCAGTGTAATTATTTCTTTTCTCGTTTTTCTGTTTCACACTTTCCTTGTTTGTGTTTCCTGTATTGAATACATCTTTGCTTGCTTGTCTTCTTACTTACCCTGGCTCTATCTTTCTTCAGTTTATTTCATGGGAGCCTCCCTGTCCTAGTCTGAAAGTCCTGGCATCTTCTCTGTCCCCCAACCATGTTCTGTCCTAGAGCAGGCTGGGTGATCCTAGGATCACACCCAAACATAGGTTGCCATCATGGAACCTTGATGCGCTACAATGGCCTATCAAGGTGTCTCAGCTAGCTTTTTTGTTTTCTTAACCTCTTTTGTCTCTTTAGCCTCATTGTCTATGCTTCTAGGCCAGGCAAAGTCCCCCCTCCCTAGAAGAAATAAGTGCAGCAAAGCTCTTTTCCCCCCAACTAAAAAGCTGCAACTATTCTCTGCTGTCTTCCCACTTCTCCTCAACTTAATAAAAGAAAACCTTTCTTCTCCCCTTCCCCAGCCACCTAATGGCAGTAATGCTCTCTCTCCTCTTATATCTTCTCTTCCCCAGCCCAAATGGCAGCAATGCACTCTTTACCCCATCTCTCCTTTAATGGTAGTAATGCTCCCTTAAACCTGCCCCACCCTGGACCCAATGGCAGCAAGATTTGCTCTGCTCCCCCTTACATTATCCTTCCCACCCATCAACAGCTTTGCATGATGCCAGATTTTAAAATCCACTGTATCCCACCCTGCCCATTATAGCCCCACCACCCTCTACAGGAAGGAAAGGGATGACATTTTCAATGCTCACAAAACAATTTCATCACAGAACATCTGTCAGTCTAGGGAAGGGTAAGAGACATGGCTGCCAGTTACAGAGAGCCAACATTTGATTCATTCACTTAGGTAAGTCTCATTCTCAAATAATTATTTGATTCCTTTACAACTGTATTGAAAGGTCAGTTACGTATGCCTATAAGCTGAATTGGTGCATGAAATGGTGCAGGACTACACCAGAAACCATATGAGGAGAGAGTGAAAGAACACAATATGTATACTCTGTAGGACCGGAGGGAGAGGGGAGATATGATAGAGACATTCAAATACCTGAAGGGGATCAACAGAGTTCAAGAGGGCATTATCTTTCACAAAAAGGAGACGTGCCAGAACAAGGGGTCACAATATGAGGCTGGGGGGAGACTCGGGGACAACGTGAGGGAGTATTTTTTCACAGAAGGGGTGGTGGATGCATGGAACAGCATCCTGAAGGTGGCTTCGGGGGCAAAAAACCATTGTTGAATTCAAAAATGCATAGGACAGGCAGAAGGCAAAACTGGTGGTAGGAAGGAGGAGGTAGGCTGCAGATCAAATAGGATCTGGAGCTTATACTGTAGGTAGGGTAATGGGCAGACTAAGTGGGCCAGGCAGTCCTTATCTGACATCAAGTTCTATGCTTCTGTGTTTCTATGGTGCTCTTTGGGTAAATTGACTT
Source organism: Neoceratodus forsteri (assembly GCA_016271365.2). Taxonomy (NCBI): domain Eukaryota; kingdom Metazoa; phylum Chordata; order Ceratodontiformes; family Ceratodontidae; genus Neoceratodus; species Neoceratodus forsteri. The sequence continues at coordinate 14,115,513 of CM028130.1, forward strand.
GTCCCTCAGCGTAATTTTAGTTGAGATGCAGTGAGTTTTAAATCAGTCTTGTCCACACATCCTACATCGCCCTTCCATTTTGCATCAATACCAATATAATGTTTTTTCAAAACAACATTCAAAAATTTAAAAATGTGTCACCTGCAGAGTCATTGTGATTTTTTTCTCCATGTCTCTGTTTGTATCTCTCTTCCCTTATTTAGTTTCCACATTCTACATAGATAATCTTTAGCTTTCACTTTTCACTTTCCTTATCTTTGCTTCCTCTTTTAATTTCTTCAGTCTAACCAGTATTTTCTCATTATTGTCCTACCCTAACAGCTTTGTTTACTTAGCTGTCACTTTGCTTTCTTTTCCTATAATTTACACATTTTTCAGCACGGATCAGAGCTGACTATCAGATTGGCAATCTCCCAGCCCCATCCACAGCTATCTGTTGTGTTTAAAGGAGTAGTACACACTCATATATTGTAAATGTTATTTGTTTCCTTATCAACAGACAGCTCTTTTCATGTAGTTCTTGGGGATATATGTGTTTGCCTTAGTTTGTTTCATTGTTCACACCAGCCTTTGTAACTAGCCTGGGGGTCTCCATTTTCTGGTTGCTGAAATCTCCCTGTGCCTGGCAGCTGGATTAGCATATGACAATATGATGTTTCAGTACCTTTTAGACTCCACATTATGAATGCCTGTGTACTTAGAATTCAACAAAACAAGTTGCAGCAAGGTGTGAAATACCACATTTACTTTCAATAAGCCTTACAAATTGTTTCCGGTGTAATGCAAGTCTCTTTCCTTTAAATTGCACTCAATCTATATGTTTCTAGAGAGTTTTGTTAGGTATGTGTACCTTCAGTATACAGATACATAGTGTAAATGGATTCTGTTATATCATATTCTCATATGGGGGTGCAGATCTCAGGGAGAATGTGATTTCGACAACCTGGAAACGGAACACCTCCCCCATGCTAGTTACAGGGGCTGATGTGAACTGTGAAAACAAACTCAAGCAAACACACAGTATTGTGACAGGGTAGAACAGGACCCTGTCACAGTTATTATGGAGAAAGTGTTTAAATGCAAGGATCTTTCTTTTTCTGTCTCTTCTCTGGTTGTACAACCCAATTTTCCTGTGAGACGTCAGATTTGATTACCCTGAAATATCTCGCAGTTCTTTGCATCTTATGGATTCTCAGTTTTCTTTTGCTGTCTGTTTTCCTCCCTCACATATATACATATATATCCAGTAATATGAAAATATGTGCAAATAATTGTATGAAAATGTAACTGATATTGGGATTCCTTTTGTTTAGAAAATATATAGTGTTACTGTTGAAATGTATATAATTGTGTTTTGACATGACTAAAAAAAAAGGCTAATGGAAAACTCCTTAGGTTACTTGAGTGCAAATCTTCCAGCCTTTTGCAAAAGGGGGCCTCTCAGCTCAAGCACACTGTATTCTAACAGTTCCTGAAACTTACATGAACAGAATATTTACAAGGACAGGATGTTTGCTAAGACTGGGGGATGAAAAGACTTATAAAAGAGCTAAGCTGCTACTGCAAGATAGATTTAGAAGAAAAAGGACAAAGAGACTGAAAGAAAAAACTAATTCATGTCTCCTCTGTATATAGTTATTCTGAACAAGTTTATTTATTATGTTACTTATACTGTAAATAAATATTTTTGGTGAAGTCTACAACTGCTCCTGGTTTTCCTATGCTTACTGACCTGTGCCTTGACGATAAGTATATATATTCCCAACAGCTATATGAAAAGCGTTATCTGTTGACAAGAAAATAAATAAATCTACAAGATACAACGGTGTACTACTTCAACCTCAAAAGGATTGCAGATTACCTTCTGCACCAGCAAACAGCTTCCCTCTGATGGTTTTATAACAGATAAAACACCACCATTCATCTCAGCCCTACCACCTTCTTAAGTAGCACTGAGAGTGCCACTGAGTTACCCTGTTGTTTTATATTTGTCATTATCCAATCCAACATTGTACAATGATCATCTGCCTTTTCCTCCCTCAAAAGTATTTAAGGTCTACTCTTAGACATTACTCTACCCCCTAATCAAACAAGAAAAATCTACCCTGAATATCTTAATGACAAAACTCACTCCACCCACAGCCTCATTGAGTTACTCTGTTTCTTTATATTTGCACACTTTTTTGGTCCAACACTGTTGGGTGATCTTCTACCACTTCTCATTGTTCCTGGGCTCAAATGCTGGATTCACACTCAATGTGGCTTTCTGTGGGCCACGAAAGCATTACTGAGATGAGGAACAAGCATTCTGGCCCATTAGCAGTGATAGGAAAAGGTAGTGGATCATCATGGTACCTTCAATCAGAAAAAGGTGCCTATATAAAAATAGGGTGACACAGGGTGCTTTCAGGGCTGGTTGGGTAGGGTTTGAGGAGCTGAGATGGTTGGGTGTGAATTTGAGTTCTTATAAAGCTACACACAGGCAGAGTAATGGGCAGAAAAGAGTGTGGGCAGTCTCTGTCTAACCTACTGGGGCAGTTTCTGTGTAATTTCTGCATTCGGACCCTAATTATGTGGCCAGATCACAATTCTGCGGCTTGCCTTGATTTCTGCAGCAATCATCGCATGCCACAGAACTGTATAAAATAGAGGGCCTTGACCTTCACTGCTGTGCCCTGCAGTCTGAGGATTTCAGCTAGAAGATGCTGCATAAAAGCTGGGCAGTCCCTGCCTTCCACTCCTCCAGGACTCCCCTGTGTTTCTATTATTTTTGAGGACCTCAGCATTCAAGGTCATCATTTTTTCCTAGATAGAAACATAGAATAAGATGTCAGATAAGGACCGCTTGGCCCACCTAGTCTGCCCACTTCCCTACCTGATGGATAAGCTGCAGATTCTAGTTAATCAACAGCTTACTTTCTCTTACCCCCCCCACTAGAATTGCATTATGTCTGTCCCACACATTCTTGAATTATCCCACTTTTCCTGACTCTGCCACCTCCTCAGGAAGGCTGTTCCATGCATCCACAACCCTTTCTGTGAAAAAATAATACTAACATTACCTCTGAGCCATCCCCCCATCTTCAAATTGTTCCCCCTTGTTCTTGCACATCTCTTTTTCTGAAAGTTGCTACCCTCTTGTACTTTTTAAATTCCCTTGAGATACTTGAAAGTTTCTATCATGTCCCCCCTCTCCCTCTTTTCCTCAAAGGTATACATATTAAGCTGCTTTAGTCTCTCCTCGTATGTCTTCTGGTGCAGACCCTGCTCCATTTTTATTGCCCTCCTCTGAACAGCATCTACTCTGTCTATGTTTTTGCAGAGATTGGGGTTTCCAGAATTGCATGCAGTACTCCAGATAGGGTCTCACCCACTGTCTGTAAAGAGGGATAATAACTTCCTGTTTTCTACTGTTGGTGCCTCTCTCTATGTATCCCAGTATCCCACCAGCCCTCCTTACTGTTGTCTCACATTGCTTGCCCACCTTTAGGTCTTGTTTTCCTTTTTAATATTTCTATATACAAATGTGGTTCCAGTACTATTAGGCCAGCAACATGCGTGGGCCTTGAGTTTTAAAACTTCAGAGATCAGAGAGAGTTCATGTTTTAGCCTAGCAATTTCAGAGTCCTGGGAAGCAGCCTATTGATCAAGTGATTGAAACTAGTCTAATTGTCAAAGATCTACAAATTGTTCCATCTGTGACTGTACCATAGACCAAAGATAATTTAAATGTGGTTAGGTCTTAACATCTGGGAACACATGAGTTGTGTAGCACCTCAGTCTCCACCAACACTTGCGCTCTGTCCCCACCATTCCTGCTTGTTTAGCCACTTGCTGTTCTGGCACTAAACCTGACAGAAAAATGTGCCAAAAGTCACATTTTCGTGATAGATTTTGTTTTCAAGATACAATTGAGAAACAAATTCTGTTGAAATATCTGTGAAAATCTGACTTTTAAAAGTGATGGTTTGCTTGATTTGAACCCTAAGGACAGGAACTATCATATCAAGTGGTCATCTTGGTCAGTGGCTTGACCAGAAGTCTGGTCCTTTGCAAAGTATTAATTTGTGACATAGGAGAAGACATTAAGTTGAAAAACTACCTTTTCACAGATGCAACAAAGATCTGCACTAGGGTGAACATGAAGGAAGGGACACGGGAATATTGGGAGGATCTGGGAAGATAAGAGAGACTGTCAAAGAATTGCTAACTGGACTTTAATGCAAAAATGTAAAGTGATGTACACTGGGAAGAGGGATCCAAAAGTTCAATATAAAAATTGGGGACTAGGTTTGCTGGCAAAGGCACTTAGCTTCACTTGAGCTCTTTTCTTCAAGGTTTACTTGAAAGGACAGAGCAAGGAACAACATTATCAGAGCAAGGATAAGGATAACAACGGTGAGGTAGTACTGGTTGGAGACTTCAATATTCCAGATGTGGACTGGAGCATCCCAGCAGCAGCATCAACTAGGAGCAGATTTATCCTGGACTCCCTTCAGGGTGCCTTCCTCAAGCAACTGGTCATGGAACCAACTCAGTAGAAGGCAATACTGGACCTTGTGCTCACAAACAGTGACAGTGTGATGGGGGTAAGAGTGGGGGAGCACCTGGGGAACAGTGACCACCAGTCACTGTGGTTTGAAATCACAGAAAGAGCAGAACCAAACCACACAAAAACACGTATCCTGGATTTTAGGGGGGCAAACTTTGAGAAAATGGGGAGATACTTGAAAGAGGCATTAAGGGAATGGGGCAGGAATCAGGGGTTGAGGAACAGTGGGAAGTATTTAAAATGGGGATTACAAGAGCAACAGAATTATGTATTAAGCAGGTTAGCAAGAGGAAAAGGAAGAGGAGACCATTATGGTTTTCCAAAGAGGTAGCAAAGAAAGTGAAAACCAAAAAGATTGCATTCAGGCAATACAAAAAGACACAGGCAGAAGGGGATAGGGAGAAGTACCAGGAGAAGCAAAGGGAGGCAGGGAGGTCAGTAAGGGAAGCCAAAGCTCAGACAGAAGAACACATTGCAAAATCAGTGGGTAGAGGGGACAAAACCTTTTACAGGTACATAAGTGAAAAAGAAAGGCAAAGGAAGGGATAGTGAGACTGAGGGGAGGATGGGGTCTGTGGAGGATGACAACAGTAAAGCTGACATATTGAACAGGGTATTTCTGCTCAGTCTTTACTGAGGAAGAGGAGGGTAATGGGTCTGAATGGAGTACAAAGGTGAGAATGGTGCAGAAATGGACACAAGTCCTTTACGAGAAAGGTCCTGAAGGAACTGAAGTAATTAGAGTTGATAAAGCAATGGGGCGAGATGGGTGCACCCAGGGTCTTTAAAGAACTAAGAAGGTTGGTGGCTGAACTCTTGCTATCCTGTTTAGCCGATCACTAGAAACAGGGAGGTACCTAAAGACTGGAGGATAGCAGATGTAGCCCTTTATACAAAAGTGGGAACAAAGAGAAGCGGGGAACTACAGACCAGTCAGCCTCACCTCGGTAGTGGGGAAGATCATGGAAGCACTACTGAAGGAGAGATTGGTGGAACATTTGGTTGTCAATGGACTACAGGACCCAAGGCAGAATGGTTTCACCAGGGGAATGTCGTGTCAGACCAACCTCATTGAATTTTTTGACTGGGTGACTAGGGAGGTGGATCAGGGAAGGGCAGTGGACATGGCCTATCTGGACTTCAGCAAGGCCTTTGGCACTGTGCCACATAGAAGACTATTGCACAAACTGGGGAATATGGGTGTGGGCAGGACAGTAGTGCGGTGGGTCGGTAACTGGCTGGGCAGCAGGACACAGAGGGTGGTGGTAAATGGCTGTCACTCCACAGAGGGAAGAGTGACCAGTGGGGTACCACAGGGATCAGTGCTGGGACCGGTACTATTCAATATCTTCATCAGTGACATTACTTGGGACCTAGAAGGCAGAATTTCACTGTTCAGCTGATGACACAAAGCTCTGTAATAGAGTAGACACACCAGAGGGTGTAGACAGAATGAGAAGGGACCTGCAGAAACTTGAAGAATGGTCAGAGGTTTGGCAGTTGAAATTCAATGCAAGGAAGTGCAAGATAATGCATATGGGGCACAAAAACCCTGGCACAATATATCAGTTGGGGGGTGAGGATATAGCATGCACCAAGCAGGAAAGGGATCTTGGAGTTATAATCTCTGATGACCTCAAGGCAGGGAAACAGTGTGACAAGGCAGCAGGTAAAGCAAATAGGATGCTGGGATGCATAGGCAGGGGCATCACCAGCAGGAAAAGGGAGGTCATAATTCCACTATACAAGACACTAGTGAGGCCGCACCTGGAGTACACTGTGCAGTTCTGGAGACCTTACCTAAGTAAGGACATAGACAGAGGTAGAGAAGGTTCAGAGGAGGGCAACAAAGATGGTGCATGGATTGCATCACAAGTCCTATGAGGACAGGTTGAAGGAACTGAACATGTACTCCCTGGAGGAGAGGAGGAGAGAGGATATGATAGAGACATACAAGTATCTTACAGGGAGGAACAGGGTGCAGGAATGCACTATTTTTAAGCGAAAAGATGTTCCAGGACTAGAGGCATGGGATGAAGTTGGAGGAGGACGATTCAGAAGAAGCGTGAGGAAGAATTTCTTCACAGAGCGGGTGGTGGACAAGTGGAACACCCTGCCAGAGAGAAGTGGTGGGGGCTAAACAATCACGGATTTAGAATGCATGGGATAGACATAAAAGAATTCTGGAGGTCAGGGGTAAGGGGCAACAGACTTCCTGGAAAACATAAACTGAACTTACAAACTTAAATGGGCAGACTGGGTGGGCCATAGGCCCTTATCTGCCGACACTGTCTATGTATCTATGTATCTATGTATGTAAGGAAAAAGATTAAGGCTTCTTTTGGCTAGGTAGATTTACTTTGTGTTATTTTCTTTTGTGCTCACATGTTTTGTCACTGTTTTTTGCTTGCATGTTTGCTTCATTGTTCTCTGATTCAAATTGCTGTTGCAGGGTATACTTTCTGCTGCATTATTACGGGGTGTGCCTACAGGGTTATAACTGTTTTGTGCTTACAAATTACTGCTGCAGTCTTCTCTGATTCATATGGTTTTTTGCAAGGTATATCTTCTGTTACTGCTTCATTTTTCTCTGTAGCAAAGTATTTTTTGCAGGGTATATCTTCTGTGAAATTGTTACAGGTGGTACTTACAAGTTTTATAGTTTTATCTATCATTAGACTAAGCTTTCGGAGCTACTGCATTTGTTGTTGGTGGATTGTTTCTGCTCTTACCTGCCTGTTTCTTTCATCCATGGTTCTTCTTATTCGGCAGGGGAAGGGCCCAATTACTCACCCCCCCCCGGTCCTCAACCATCCCATGCTACACTCCTTTTATATAGTAACACAGTCATGACTTTTCCTGTAGCAAAACAGGTAGGGGAGGATCAGAGGGGTATTCACACAGTGACTTCACTTACAGGGGCACAAGTAGTTTAATGTTCTACAAAAAGTTAAACAAAAACAAACAAACAAAAAAAAGAGAAATCAAACTTTTGCTTTCATGTTCTTTGTAATTACTTGAACCAGGTTATAAACTCAACAGCTCAGCTGGCATGGGTATCATTAACTGCTGGCACTGTGGGACACTTTTAAAGGCACTTATTCAAATTTAGGATGCTGTCCATCATGCTGGGCATCGGAGATCTAAGTGCTCAGCTCCAGGCAGCATGGGCAGAGACTGCATGCCTCAAATCACATATTCAGAAGGAAATATATTACAAGAACTACCCACCATTTCCCCAACATCCAACTGAAGTACCTCAACATAGATACATAGATACATAGATAGTGTCAGCAGATAAGGGCCTATGGCCCACCCAGTCTGCCCATTTGAGCTTGTAAGTTCAGTTTGTTTTCCTAGAAGTCTGTTTCCCCTTACCCCTGACCTCTAGAATTCCTTTATGTCTATCCCATGCATTCTTAAATCCCGTGATTGTTTCAGCCCCCACCACTTCCTCTGGCAGGGTGTTCCACTTGTCCACCACCCGTTCTGTGAAGAAATTCTTTCTCATGTTTCCTCTGAATCGTCCTCTCTCAACTTCATCCCATGCCCTCTAGTACTGGAACATCTTTTTCACTTAAAAATAGTGCTTTCCTGCACCCTGTTCCTCCCTGTAAGATACTGGTATGTCTCTATCATATCCCCTCTCTCCCTCCTCTCCTCCAGGGAGTACATGTTCAGTTCCTTCAACCTGTCTTCATAGGACTTGTGATGCAATCCATGCACCATCTTTGTTGCCCTCCTCTGAACCTTCTCTACCCTGTCTATGTCCTTACGTAGGTATGGTCTCCAGAACTGTACACTGTACTCCAGGTGGGGCCTCACTAGTGTCTTGTATAGCAGAATTATGACCTCCCTTTTCCTGCTGGTGATGCCCCTGCCTATACATCCCAGCATCAACAGCAGAGGTTAGTTGGTATGGGAGGCTGGCAGGTGGTTAGGAGGGGCAAATTGGATACCCCATTACTCAATGCTCACCAATGTATCACCTCCAAAAATCCCATAAAAACTACAAACAGGTATCTGCCTCTATCTCTGAAATCAATCTAATGGGCAGAGGACCAGGAGCTAGTGCTACAGAACTCACCCAAAATAGGGACCAAAACAAAAAAAAATAAAAAGGAAATTGAAAACACTTCTTATCATGGGAGACTCCATGATTCAGGGAGTTGATAGCTAACTCCAGCCAAGGGTAATGGTCAGATATCTCCCAGGTACATCAGCATGGAGAGACACTGACGGCATTGCTAAAATCATGCAGGAAGCAGGAGAAAACATCAATGTCCTGGTATACATAGGGACTAATGATCTCACCAGCTAGTCAGTTGTGGAGACCAAGGAACACCTGACCAGGCTGGGAAACAAACTGTCATCTATTTCATCTGGCATCTCCTTCTCTGAGATCCTGCTGGTCTGGGAGAGGGGAGCATTCAGACAGAAGGTCACAGAATGGTAGATAGGAAAGCTAAACATGTGTCTCAAGGGTTGGTGCCAAGGAAAAAGGCCACAAATTTGTAGGTAACTGGCAACAGTTTTGAGAGCGAAAGTTCTTTAAATTCAATGGACTGTATCTGACTAAGGAGGGAGTCAGTGCATTATGGCAGAAGTTTGACATCTTTGAAGAATATTTAAACTAGTAAATGGAGAGGGGGTGCAGCACCCTATACATCAAATGGAAAGAACACCCCTCCCCCCATCAGCTAGTGATCAAACAGAAGTTCAGCATGTTTGTAGTTCATCTGCATCACCAGTTAAGGAAAAAGGTGCCGCTCCCAACACAACACACAGGGGAAATGCCAGACCTTGCCCAACAACTAACGCACTAAAATCTGGCCAATGGAAAATCATGTACAAATGCTCGCAGTCTGGGAAACAAGATCCCATACCTGCAGACAACAATGACAGAGGCTAAACTGGACATAGTAGCCATTAGCGAGACATGATTCACCTGTAGCCACACTTGGGAGACTTCTGTACCCAGCTATGTACTGTTCAGAAGAGACCGAGGTGCAGAAAGGAGGGGAGGGTAGTGGCCCTTTATGTCAATGAAAATATCAAAGCTACAGAAATTCATTATACACATAAGGAGCCAGAAGAACTGTGGGTCACCGTGGAAGCAGAAAATGGGACAGGCATATGAACTGGGGTTGTCTACAGGCCTCCAGACCAGGGTGGAGGACATAGACACATTACTGTTAGAAGATATACAAAACATGACAGCTAAAGGGGAGGTTCTGATAATGGGAGACTTCAACATGCCAGATACAGATTGGTCAATACATAGAAACATAGAATTTTACGGCAGATAAGGACCGCTTGGCCCACCCAGTCTGCCCATTTCCCTACCTACTGGATAAGCTGCAGATCCTAGTTAACCAGCAGCCTACTTCTTCCTACCCCCCCCCCAGAATTGACTTATGACTATCCCATGCATGCTTGAATTCCACCACTGATTTTGACTCCACAACCTCCTCCGGAAGGCTGCTCCATGCATCCACCACCCTCTCTGTGAAAAAATTCCTCACATTACCTCTGAGCCATCCCCCTCTATCTTAAATTGTGCCTTGTTCTTGCACCTCTTTTTGAAAGATGCTAACATCTTGGACTTTGTTGATTCCTTGAGGTACTTGAAGTTTCTATCATGTCCCCCCTCTCCCTCCTTTCCTCGAGGCTATACATATTAAGCTCCTTAAGTCTCTCTTCATATGTCTTCCGGTGCAGACCCTGCACCATTTTAGTTGCCTTCCTCTGGACAACTTCCATCCTGTCTATGTCTTTTCGGAGATTGGGTCTCCCGAACTGCACACAGTACTCCAGATGGGGTCTCGCCAGCTGTCTGTACAGAGGGATAATAACTTCCTGTTTTCTACTGGTGTTGCCTCTCCCTATGCATCCCAGTATCCCCCCAGCCCTCCTTGCTGCCCTCTCACATTGCTTGCCCATCTTTAGGTCATCTAATATGACTACCCCCAGGTCCCTTTCCATTTTTGTTGTTGTTAGTATCTCACCCCCCATTGTGTACTCTTCCCCTGGGTTTTTGTTTCCCAGGTGCATTACCTTGCACTTCTTAGCATTGAATCTAAGCTGCCATACATTTGACCATTCCTCTAACCTTGCCAGAGTCCCTTCTCATCCTTTCCACCCCACCCTGTGCATCAACTCTGTTGCAGATCTTAGTGTCATCTGCAAAGAGACATACTTTTCCTTCCAGTCCTTCTGCAATGTCGCTATAAAGACATTGAAGAGGACCAGTCCTAATACTGAACCCTGCGTACCCCACTAGTAACCCTCCTTTCTTCTGACTCCATTTACTACTACTCTCTGTGTCCTATTCTACAGCCAATTCTTTACCCAGGCTGTCATCTTGGGACCCACTCCCAGGCTGGCTAACTTGTATATTAATCTTTTGTGTGGACTGTGTCAAATGCCTTGCTAAAGTCTAGGTAGGCCATGTCCACAGCCCCTCCCTGATCTACTACTTTGGTCACCCAGTCAAAGAAATCTATCAGATTCGTCTGGCATGACCTTCCTGCTGTGAATCCATGCTGCCTAGGGTCCTGTGCCCCTCTGGCCTCTAGATACTCGACAATTCTTTCCTTTAGAAGTGATTCCATAATTTTCCCTATTACTGAGGTTAAACTAACAGGTCTATAGTTTCCTGCTTCTGCACTGCTACCACTTTTATGAAAGGGAATCACATCTGCCCTCCTCCAGTCCTCGGGTACGACCCCATCCTCCCATGATTTGTTAAAAAGGGTAGTCAGTGGTGTCACTAGTTCTACCCTTAGTTCTTTTAGAATTCTGGGATGAATCCCATCAGGCCCCATTGCTTTGTCCACCTTCAGTTTTAAGAGTTCTTTCAGAACCCTTTCTTCTGTAAATGGGCCGGTATCAACTTCTGTATCCAGAGTGTTACTACTGTTTGTTTTATGTACCTCCTCCTCTTCCTTTGTAAATACTGAGCAAAAATATTTGTTTAGTATCTCTGCCTTTTCACAGTCTCCCTCTGCCCACCCTCCCTCCCCTTTATTAAGCCTCACTATCCCTCCCTTGGTCTTCCTTCACTCCCTGATGTACCTATAAAAGGTTTTATCCCCCTTCTTAACTGAGTTGGCTATCTTTTCCTCGGTTTGGGCCTTTGCTGTTCTGACTGCCTTCCCAGCCTCCTTTTGCTTTAACTGATACAGTTCTCTGTCCTGCTTCTTCTGCGATTCCTTGTACTTCCTGAATGCTTTCTTTTTCTCTTGAACCTTCACTGCCACTTCCTTTGAGAACCATAGTGGTTTCTTACATTGTCTTGTTTTGTTTATTTGCTTCACACAAAGGCTCGTTACCTCTGTGATGGCAGTTTTATTATTCCCCATTGTTCTTCCACCCTCCTTCCTGCCCATTTGCTAGTGCGTTCCTTAGGCACTCACCCATTTGGCAAAGTCAGCCCTCCTAAAGTCCAGTACTTTTGTCTTTGTATGGCTTGACTCTATTGCTGTGTTTATTGTGAACCATACTGTTCGATGGTCGCTAGTTCCCAGATGGCTACCCACTTCTACATCTGTGATCCTCTGTCCATCTCCATTTGAGAGTATCAAGTCTAAGATTGCTCCCTCTCGAGTGGGCTCCAGTACTAGTTGTCTAAGGCATGCCCCCTGTAGGGCATCTAGAATAACTCCACTCTTTGAAGTGGCTGCTGCAACTGCACTCCAGTTAACATCTGGCATATTCAGATCACCCATCTGCAATATCTCCCCTTTTTCTGCCATTCTAAGTATACTTTCTATCATTTTCTTGTCCATTTCCTCCCCCTGAGAAGGGGTCTGTATACAACCCCTGTGTGGATTGTGGTGCCATTGCCTGTCTCCAAATTGACCCACAGTGCTTCTTCTCCTCCCTAGTTTACCCTTTTGTTCTGTTGCTTTTATTCCTTCCCTTATGTAAAGAACTACTCTTCCTCCTCTTTTACCCTCCCTGTCCCTCCTGTAGATAATGTATCCTGGTATGTTTATGTCCCAGTCATGGTTTTGTGTGTACCATGTTTCTGTGACTGCCACGATATCCAGATGTTCCTCCTCCATTAAGGCCACTAATTCAGGAAGCTTGTTACCTAGACTATGGGCATTGGCACTCATTGCTCTCCATTTTTGATGGCTTTACTTTCTGTTGCAGCATCCCCACTGACCGTTCTACCTGGTCTTTTCTCATTTAGTACCCTGTTTTGTAGGGAGAGGCTGGGATTTTCTGCTGCTTATCAGTGCCTCCCCTTGACTAGTTTAAAAGCTTGCAATGAGCATTTAAACCGATTGCTCAAAGACTTGTTCCTTCCTGGACAGATGCAGACCATCCTGCCAGTATAGGCTGGTGTCCTCCAGGTGGAACCCCAGTCCCCAATGAAGCCAAACCCTGTGCTCCCACCATTTTTCAACCATACATTAAACTGCATGGTGCCAGTACCTACGCCTCACCCATGCCTTTGACAGGCAGCACCTCTGAGAAGGATACTGTGTGTGCTACTTGTTTTAGGCTCCTCCCCAACTCTACAATGTCCTCCTGCACTGCTCTAACCTCATGATGAGCCAAGTCATTTGTCCCTAGGTGGACAATTAGTGTCCAGCCTCAGAATCCTTTGCAGCTGTTGTCGTGATCCTGAGGATGCGCCTCCCAGCATTGAGGACTGGGGTTCCACCTGAAGGGACACCAGCCTATACTGGCAGGATGGTCTACATCTGTCCAGGAAGGGAACAAGTCTTTTGAGCAATCAGTTTAAATGCTTCATTGGAAAGCTTTTAAACTAGTCAAAGGGGGAGGCACTGACAAGCAGCAGAAAAATCCCAGCAGGAACATCAGCCTGAACAAGGCACATAGCAGATTTTCTGAAGGTGGAGGGCCTCAAACAACTGGTACAGTAACCCACAAGAGACAGGGATATCCTAAATCTAGTACTGACTAATGGGGAAAGGATCACAGATCTCCAGGTAGAAGGTCACCTGGGGGCCAGTGACCATCAAATGGTATGGTTAGTTTGGCCACTAGAACTAAGATATTCCATTCCAAGGCAAAAATGTGGGACTTCAGAAGAGCTGACTATGAAAAGATGTCCAACAGAGTTAGGTTAGCCTGGCAAGAAGAAATACAGGCATGGGAGTACAGATAAAGTGAGCAGGCATTAAGGATGCAATACTTGAAGCAACATTCCATTGTGTTAGGGAGAAAAACAAGAGTTAAATGATGAAAACCACTTTGGTTCTCAAAAACAGCATCAGAAAATATCAGAGCCAAAAGGTTGGCCTACAGGTAATATAAGGGAACAGAGCAGAACTAAGATAGGAAGGCATATCAAACTTCCCTAAGAGAAGCAGAGAAGGCAGTAAGTGAGGCAAAGTCCCAAACTAAGGAAACAATAGCATGAAAAGTAAAAGAAGGGGGCACAACTTTGTATAGATACATTAGTGAAAGGAGAAAGTCCAGAATGGGTATTGCTAAGAACAAAGGGGATAAGAGGGGATGTTTGGAGGAGGACCAAGGAAAAGCATATATCCTAAATAAATACATCTGATCAGTATTTACTGAAGAGAAGGTAGGGAAGGGCCCACAGTTCAGCACCATGGACACAGTGGGGAGGAAGGTGTGCACAAGTTCCTTCACAAAAGTAAGGGTCCTACAAGAGCTTGCTAAGTTCAGGGTGGACAAGGCAATAGGACTTGATGGCATACATCCCAGGGTACTAAAGGAACTAAGGATGGAACTAGCAGAACCATTATCAAAACTGTTTAGTGAGTCTCTGAGCACAGGAGAAGTCCCAGAAAACTGGAGAAGGGCTCATGTGATCCCACTGCACAAGAGTGGTAGCAGGGAGGAGGCAGGGAAATAGAGACCAGTCGGTCTTACCTCATTAGTGGGCAAGATTATGGAGGCACTCCTTAAGGAAAGGATAGTTCAACACCTGGAATCCATAGGAGCACAGGATCCAAGACAGCATGGGTTTACAACAGGAAGTTCCTGTCAAACAAATCTCATAGATTTCTTTGACTGGGTAACCAGAGTCGTGGACCAAGGTGGTGCAGTTGATGTCGCCTATCTTGACTTCAGCAAAGCTTTTGATACTGTTCCATATAGAAGATTGATTAATAAGCTGGGTAGGCTCAGGGTGGATCAGAAGTTGATCAACTGGGTGGCAAACTGGTTGCCAGGCAGAAAACAGAGAGTGGTGGTAAATGGTAAACAGACAGAAGAGATGCAAGCCACAAGTGGGGTACCTCACCGATCAGTCCTAGGGCCAGTCCTATTCAACATCGAAGGGTAAGGTTTGTCTGTTTGCAGATGACACCAGGATCTGCAACAGTGTAGATGATCCAGATGGGGTGGGCAGAATGAGAACTAGAACTGGATAAACTGGTAAAAATGGTCAGAAGAGTGGCAACTGGGGTTTAACGCAAAGAAGTGCAAGATCATGCACATAGGGAAGAAAAACCCTGAAGCCACCTATAGGTTGGGAGGGGAGATGCTGGCAATCACAAGGGAAGAAAGAGATTTAAGCATCATCATCGCAGATGACCTGAAATCATTTAAGCAGACCACAAAAGCAGTAGGTTAGTCTAGAGGGATGTTGGGGTGTATTACTAGGGGTATCACATGTTGTAAGAGGGAGGTAATAATCCCTCTTTATGAGACACTGGTTAGGCCACATCTGGAGTACTGCATGCAGTACTGGAGGCTGCACCTGCACAAGGACATTAAGAAAATAGAGGCAGTCCAGAGAAGGGCAACCAAAATGGTGCAGGGGCGGCATCAGAAAACATATGAGGACTGATTAACGGAGCTCAATAAATATACTCTAGAGTAAAGGAGGGAGAGCGGTGATATGATCGAAACATTCAAACATCTTAAGGGCATTAACAAGGTGAAAGAGTCTGACGTGTTTCAATATAAGAAAAATAGCAGGACAAGAGGACACAACATGAGATTAGAGGGAGGCAGAGTAAGGGGTAATGTGAGGAAGTCCTTTTAACAGAAAGGATGGTGGTTGCATGGAACAGCCTACCTTAGTAAATGGTGGATATGAATACAGTGCAGGGCTTCAAACAGGCATGGGATAGGCATAAGGGACAAGGTGACAAGGTACCTTTGTAAATGAGCCTATGGCTCAAAGGTTATCCAAACTGCTGTTTAAATAAAATAAAAAAATAAAAATACAGATGAGTATGAGTAGATAGGCCATTGACAGAGTAAATGCCTAAGGCACATTTGTAAGGCAAATAAAATGAGCAGACAGGATGGGCCTTGCAGGCCTTATCTGCCATCAACTTCTAAGTTTCTATGACTGGTGTTGGAAAGCACCACAGAGGAAAGGACCTAGGGTCATAATATTGGATATCCTAAAACAACAGCACAGTCTAATACAACTATGAGCAAGGTAAACACGATGCTGGGTTGTACAGGGATGAGGATGGGAATAAGCAGTAGAAGCTTGGTCATGATCTTCCCATTGTACAAGTCACTGCTGCAGCAACACATAGAATACTACACAAGGTGTTGGTCTACATAAGGACAAAATTCAATGAGGAGGAAGCAGTACAGTGCAGGAGAAACCAGGATGGTCTATGGACTTAGTGGGGAAGACATACAATGAGAGATTGAAGGACTTGAGCAAGTACACACTTGAGGAAAGCAGGAAAGGGCAACATGATTGGGACATACATGTACCTGCACCAGACTCAAAGAATGGATGATACAGAACTTTTTCCTTACGTTCAACCACAGGGACAAGAAGGAAGTCACTTATTTTGCAAGGAGGAAATTCAAAAGGACATGCATGAACAGCTTTATAGAAGAGTAGTGGAAAGATTGAAACAGTTGCTGCAGGAAGTAGTAGTAGTAAAGTGTATTTATATGGGGTGCCCTTCCCGACAGTCTCAGGGCATCCGTAACAAGATACATAAGTATAGAAATGGTAGAAGACAGTCAGCATAAGATACATAAAACACACACAAACCTAAGGACAAACTAATATCTAAGTTGTTTCATGGTCACAATAATTGTATCGATGACTTCATCAAGTCCCAAAGGCCTGCTCAAACAAGAAGATCTTCAACCATTTTTTAAAGATCTCTACAGAAGGCACCTCTTGGAGGTACCCTGGCAAATAATTCCAGAGGACCGGCGCTGCTGTATAAAATGCCCGGTCCTAGGAAGATGTTAACCTTGCCCAGAGGACCTCCAGAAAGGCCCCTCCAGCTGACCTGAGAGAGCGATATGGGGTATAGGGATTCAGGAACTCCTTTAGATAGCCCGGACCCAAACTGTGTAGGGCCTTAGAAGTCATAAAATCAACTTTAAAGGTGATGTGCCAGCACACCATCAGCCAATGCAATTCATGCAGCACCAGTGTAATATGACTAGGTCTTGAGTATCCAGTCACCAAATGGGCTGCTGCATTCTGCATAAGCTGCAGGTGCTGCACCAAATCCCTCTGACTCTGAGGTAGAGTGCATTACAGTAGTCAAGCCTTGAGGTGACAAAAGCATGTACCAGTGTGGCCAGGTCATTGGGGGGATAAGGGATTTAATTTGGGTGATGTTCCAGAGATAATAAAACCCAGTTTGGACAATGGCTGACACCTGATCCTCCAGTGTCAGCTCACCATCCAAGACAATGTCCAAATTCTTCACCTTTATGGAAGCCTCTAGTTCAGTGGGGCCAATGAAAAGGCCCAATCTATCACCAGGGGCCCCACTCCTCCCCTTTGACTCGGCTCAACCACAAGCACTTCAGTCTTAACTCAATTAAGTCTCAGCCAGTCTGATGATGTCCAAGCCTGGATCTTGGCCAAGCATTCATTTAGCACATCAACCATGTCTGATCTCCTGGGTGTAAATGACAGGTACAGCTGAATGTCACTGGCATAGAAATGAAAACTCAACTTATACAGCCTTATGACCTCACCCAGGGGAAGGATGTACACTGCAAACAGCACAGGGGAGAGGACAGAGCCTTGGGGAACTCCACAGGGCAGGTCTATTGGGTCTGAGGAACAATTCTCCAGTACCATCATCTGAGACCTGCCCTGGAGAAAGGACTCAAACCAGCTATGACTTTGCTGGTAAGTCCTACATATTTCCTCAGCCTGTCCAACAACGTCCCATGGTTCACAGTGTCAAACACTCAGGAGACATCGAGGAGAACAAGAATTGTTCACGTTCCTCTATCCCTTGCCCAAAGCAGGTCATTTAATACCCTAACCAATACAGTCTCCATGCTATGCAAGGCCCTAAACCTGGAATGGAAATGTTGGTAGACTTGGAAGTCCATGAGGTGACCCTCAAGCTGTACTGCAATCACCTTCACAAGAACCTTCCCAAAAGGGAAGTTTCAGATAGGCCAGTAATTCGCCAAGACATCAGGGTCCAAAGATGGCTTTTTAGCAGGGTCTTAACCAGAGCCTGTTTAAGAGACTCAGAAAAATCCCAGCTGACTAGGAATGCCTGACAATCTCAGTGAAAATCAGACCCAGAGCCTCGCACAACCAACAAGTAGACGATCGGTCCTGGGTCAAGTCAAAGAATGTTGGTGAAGTCAGAGATCACCCCACAGATCTCCACTGTCTTCACTTACTGGAATGCTCCCAGGGTGATCAGTGCATCCATCTCCTCGATGGCCGCCACTATTGGAGGATGGTATTCAGCTAGGAGAAATTCTGTCCCTCATGAGGACACCCTATCCGAGAAGAACGAGCAAACTCCTCACACTCATGAGCTGAAGCTGCTCTAATGGGTTCCCTAGAGGCTGGATGTTATAGCCTGTCTACAACTCGGAAGAGCTGAACCTGTCGGTTCTTCCTGGCTACAAACATACTATACATAAAAGCTGCCTTTTTCTGGATGATTGCATTCTGATACTCACTGTAATGAGTAACCAGAACCAGCTTGTCCTCTGAAGTCCTTGTCTTCCTCCAACACCTCTCTAACCTCTGCCCCCCCCCAAAATTTCAGCATTCTCAGCTCTGCATCAAACCATGCCAAGCCGAGTTGAGAAGCCAGGAGGCATACGGATTGTCACCAAAGGGTCCAGAGACTCAATGACAGCCCTATTATAGGCCATCACAGCAGTCTCTGGGCCATCAGTGCAAGCCTCAAGCACAGATGAAATGTCCAGTTCTGCTATCGGTCCCCCTGGATGTAAGCCTTTTAAAGTGCAGCACTGAACCATTTCTACAAGGGAAGGGACAATTAGGGGTGGCTTTGAAGCTGAACCTGATGGTGTAATGATCCGACCAAATGACCAGATCAATCTCGACAGTTTCAATGTCAAACCCCAGAGAAAACACCATGTTGAGCACATGGCCAGAGCAGTGGGTCCCAGCCACTGTCCTCAGGGAAAAGCCCAGAGACTCCATGTTTAGTAGGAAATCTCTGGCCCCAGATGATGCCCTGTCATCCACCCAGGTGCTGAAGTCATCTAGAACAAGCCACCTTGGTGACTCCAACACCCTCTTGGCAACAAAAGCTAACATCTCCTCCAGGAAACTCTGGGCCCATACAGGTCGTTAGTAGATGAGGAGAATCCTCAGCTCCACACTGGGACAACCTCCACTGCCACGCACTCAAAAGAACTGGTGTCCCCCAATGGGTGAACCACAAGTCCCAGTTCTGACCTAAAAGAAATGGCAACCCCACCCACCTCCTTCCTTCCTCAGACAGTGAACCATAGTAAACCTGGCCGGGACAGATGCCTCTAGCACAGGGCCTGAGGCATCCCCCAGCCAGGTCTCCATGATGCATGTCAGGTCGATCAATGCAACAAGCCCTGCCATTATAGTGGTCTTTGTTTGCTATTGATCTGGCATTGCATAACACTGCCTGAAGAGGAGGAAAGGCTGAGGCTGGTCTCTCAGGTACCTACCCTCTCAATCTGGGGGGATACCCTGGGCAAGGAGACAAAACACAAGGGACCCTGCTCCAATTTTCTCCCTCTGCCCAGGGCATCTCCTGGTCTCCACCACCTAATCTGCCCCCCCCCATCTGCATCTACCTTCCTTTGATACAGGACAAATCAGTAAAAACTTCAAAGATTCAAAAAGGGATGGGACAGGCATATGGGATTAATTAGACAAGAGGGCCAGAAACAAAGGGGAAGGTGGCCACTAGAGCTACAGCAGAATAGTTAGGAAGAGTGGGTAGACTGGAGGGGTTGACAAGCCTTTTTCTGCCAACATTCTCTATGTATCTAATTATCTTTGTAGTCAAAAACTGAGGGGCCTAGGGATGGGGAACAAACTGACCAGGTGGGTAAGCAGTTGGCTGAAGGGGAGCATACAGAGGGTTAGTGGTCAATGAGTAGTACTGAGGCATGACCGAAGTCACAAGTGGGGTCCCTCAGGGACTGGTGCTTTTCATTATCTTCATCAGTATTACTGGAAGATACATAGGGCCAGATTTTTAAAGGGCTGTGAATATAACAAACAGCAGGTGTGCCACACATATAACTTATGTGGCTTGCAGCATTCACCCAGCCAGCAATTGGGAATGTCTAACCCATGCCAACTGCCTCAGTTAGACCACCTTTTTCTGGTTTAGCTTCTGGCAGTCCTGGTTATCCTTTTATGGAGCTTGTGCCAAATATGTGGTGCAAGGTGCCGTAAATTGGGTAAAGTGTCACAGCTGCACCTGTCTTCCAAAAATTGGGTGCAGTTGTAGCAAAGGTGTTTTGTACAGGTGCACCAAAATAAGGGTTTAAAACAGGGCTTGATGCAAACCCTGCATTGCCTTTTGAAAGCTTGGCCCACTAAGTTTCAAATCAACTTTGCAGATGACACCAAGTTCTGCAGCAGCTTTGAGAGTGAAGAGGGGATCAGAGAAATGAGGGAGGACCTGGAAAGGTTGGAAAAGTTGGTCTGGGATCTGGATGTTGGGCTTCAATACCAAACAATGCCGGGTCATTCACATGGGAACAGTAGGGCAAATTCATGGTTTGCATTTTGGGGTGGGTAGGTGGTGGTAGTCTTGGTGCCCAAAGAGGAAAGGGATCTAAAAGTAGTGATTTTAAGCAACCGTCATCTTTGCAATGGAATAAATCAGTAGGTAAAGCACACAGTATGCTGGGTTGTGTAATAAGGGAGTTCATCACTAGAGACAGGAGATTATCTAGCATCTGTACAGAAACCTGGTGTGGCCACACCTGGAATAATCTGTCCAGCTAGTTTTGAAACCCTCACCTAAGGAATGACATAAGTGAGTTGGAGGCAGTTAAGGGAAGTGCATCCAAGATGGTATATAGTCAGCATAGAGAAGAAACAGAGCAGGCAGGAAGGGAGGAGGAGTGGCACTGTATGTGAAAAATGACATAAGGGCCACACAGATCCAGGAGGAACAAAATGGGGGAGAGATACTGTGGGTTAAGCTGGAAAGGAAAATGGGGCCAGCCATCCGCACAGGTGTGGTCTATAGACCACCAGCCCAGGAGGAAGAAACAGATAGGGAGCTGATGCTAGCCATCCAAAGGATGGCAGACAAAGAAGAGGTAGTACTGGTTGGAGACTTCAATATACCAGGCGTGGACTGGAGCATCCCAGCAGCAGCATCAACTAGAACAGATTTATCCTGGACTCCCTTCAGGTGCCTTCCTCAAGCAACTGGTCATGGAACCAACTCGGCAGAAGGCAATACTGGACCTTGTGCTCACAAACAGGGACAGTGTGATGGGGGTAACAGTGACCACCAGTCATTGTGGTTTGAAATCACAGAAAAAACAGAACCAAACCACACAAAAACACGTATCCTGGATTTTAGGGGGGCAGACTTTGGGAAAATGGGGAGATACTTGAAAGAGGCATTAAGGGGAATGGGACAGGAATCAGGATTGAGGAACAGTGGGCAGTATTTAAAATGGGGATTATAAGAACAACAGAATTATGCATTAAGCAGGTTAGCAAGAGGAAAAGAAAGAGAGACATTATGGTTTCCAAGAGGGTAGCAAAGAAAGTGAAAGCCAAAAAGAGTGCATTCAGGCAATACAAAAGACACAGGCAGAAGAGGATAGGAGAAGTACCAGGAGAAACAAGGGAGGCAGGGAAGTCAGTAAGGAAGACAAAGCTCAGACAGAAGAACACATTGCAAAATCAGTGGTTAAAGGGACAAAACCTTTACAGGTACATAAGTGAAAAAAGAAGGACAAAGGAGGGATAGTGAGACTGAAGGGAGGATGGGGAGCATGTGAGGATGACAACAGTAAAGCTGACATATTGAACAGGTATTTCTGCTCAGTCTTTACTAAGGAAGAGGGGTAATGGGTCTGGAAGGGAGTACAAGGGGTGAGAATGGTGCAGAAATGGACACAAGTCCCTTTACACAGAAAGGGTCCTGAAGGAACTGGAAGTAATAAGAGCTGATAAAGCAATGGGCCAGATGGGGTGCACCCCAGGTCCCTAAAGAACTAAGAGAGGTGGTGGCTGAACCTCTGGATATCCTGTTCAGCCAATCACTGGAAACAGGAGGCACCCAGAGACTGAGGACAGCAGATGTAGTCCCCTTATACAAAAGTGGGAACAAGAGGAATCAGGGAACTACAGACCAGTCAGCCTCACCTCGGTAGTGGAAAGATCATGGAAGCACTACTGAAGGAGAGATTGGTGGAACATCTGGTTGTCAATGGACTACAGGACCCAAAAGGCATGCATGTTTCACCAGGGGAGTCATGTCAGACCAACCTCATTGAATTTTTGACTGGGTGACTAGGGAGGTGGATCAGGGAGGGCAGTGGACATGGCCTATCTGGACTTCAGCAAGCCTTGACACTGTGCCACATAGAAGACTATACTCAAACTGGGGAATATAGGTGTGGGCAGGACAGTAGTGGTGGGTAGGTAACTGGCTGGGTGGCAGGACACAGAGGGTGGTGGTAAATGGCTGTCACTCCACAGAGGAAGAGTGACCATTAGGGTACCACAGGGATCAGTGCAGGGCCAGTTCTATTCAACATCTTCATCAGTGACATTGCACAGGATATAGAAGGCAGAATTTCACTGTTAGCTGATGACACAAGCTCTGTAACAGAGTAGACACACCAGAGGTGTAGACAGAATGAGAAGGACCTGCAGAAACTTGAAGAATGGTCAAGGGTTTGGCAGTTGAAATTCAATGCAAAGAAGTGCAAGATAATGCATATGGGGCACAAAACCTGGCACAATATATCAGTTGGGGGTGAGGATAGAGCATGCACCAAGCAGGAAAGGATCTTGGGGTTGTCATCTCTGATGACCTCAAGGTAGGGAAACAGTGTGACAAGGCATCAGGAAAGCAAATAGGATGCTGGGATGTATAGGCAGGCATCACCAGCAGGAAAAGGAGGTCATAATTCCGCTATACAAGACACTAGTGAGGCCCACCTGGAGTACAGTGTATAGTTCTGGAGACCATACCCACGTAAGGACATAGACAGGGTAGAGAAGGTTCAGAGGAGGGCAACAAAGATGGTGCATGGGTTGCATCACAGTCCTATGAAGACAGGTTGAAGGAACTGAACATGTACTCCTGGAGGAGAGGAGGGAGAGAGGTGATATGATAGAGACATACAAGTATCTTACAGGGAGACAGAGGTGCAGGAAAACACTATTTTTAAGCGAAAAGATGTTTCAGGACTAGAGGGCATGGATGAAGTTGGAGGGAGGACGATTCAGAGGAAACTGAGAAAGAATTTCTTCACAGAACGGGTGGTGGACAAGTGGAACACCCTGCCAGAGGAAGTGGTGGGGGCTGAAACAATCACGGGATTTAAGAATGCATGGGATAGACATAAAGGAATTCTAGAGGTCAGGGGTAAGGGGAAATAGACTTCTAGGAAAACAAACTGAACTTACAAGCTCAAATGGTCAGACTAGGTGGGCCATAGGCCCTTATCTGCCGACACTGTCTATGTATCTATGTATCTATGTATAGCATGGGAATGCATACCATAGCAACAGAGTGGAGAGAGTACTGTAAATGTGTAATTGCCAGATACGTGTGTGTGTGTGTGTGTGTTTGGATATGTGTGTGTGTGTGTGTGTGTGTGTACATACTTTAGTTGAGGCAGTCATATTGATGAGGGACAAAAGTAAAGTGGACTCTAGTGAACTGCTCAAGCCTAGCTTGAATAAATACCTTAGGAGGAACAATAGAATATTAGCGGGGGATAGATTTAGGAGGGATGCCAGGAGGCACTAATATTTGGAAACGGCGGTGGAAGATTGGAAAAAGCTCCTAGAGGCACCAGCTAATACAAAAATTGTGATGAGCATCAAGAGGAGGTGGGATAGGCAAAGACAGAGGGAGAGAGGGGAGGAGGGGTGGATGGACATATATGCCTAAGGGGCATTCACCTCCACATTTAGTAGACTACACACACTAAAGAGCTGTCTTCTGCTAGCACTTGTTTATGTTTCTGTGTGTCTGTGGTACTCTTGCACCCCACAACCGATGAGTGGCTGCCAACCAAGTAGACTCTCAGAGGGAGAGTCAATAAAGCAACAGACTGTCATCGGGCCTGGACTCCCTACCTTGGAGGAAGGCTGGGGAGACCAAACGTAAGTGCCAGAAAAGCGTGAGGATGTTGTTGGCAGGTGACTGGCAGAGGGGGGGATGACAGTTTATATGAATGAGGAAAAACAATGAACTGTAAAAAAAAACACCTCATTATACAGTGCTGTGCATACTGAACATTATTCTATATTTTAGGCATGTCTAGGTTGGCCCAATATCAGTGCAGCAGCCCATCACACTGCCCCCTGAGAGATCAGTGTGCATGTATGAAGGTCCTGAAATTCTAGACTGGGACAAGCTGGGGGCAAGTATGTTACAGAAGTGAGGCATTCAGCTCTCAGTGAGGAAAATTGGTACTTTGCACAATCAATCACAGGACAGTGAGGAGGTAGATCCAAATAGAAATCAGTAGACAGGATACAGGAAATATTAAAGGATAATTCGGGGAAAATAGAAGGGATAGAGGGACTGTGCAATAAATTGAAAGCTTTTAAAACTGGGACTTTGCATTGGTGAGTTTAGTAAGAGCAAGAAAAACAAAACAACATTTTGTGTGCAGCAAGAATATCCGGAACTGGGAAGGGAGAAGCCAGAGAAGGCGGGGGGACAGCAAGGTCAGCACCCAGGGTGGGGGCTGACCAAACAAGCAGACACGAAAGACCGTTAGGCCCTATTCTACTGGCATTTTAGTATGTTAGTATGTATTTTGGTTCCTGAAGATGGGAGGAAGAAGAAGCCATCAGCGAGGAGAGAAAGACATTCAGAAAATACAGAGGTAGCCAAAAGGATTGAGAGGTAATTGTACCCAAGGATGATGAGGGAATCCAGTAGGGTTGTGAAAAAGCAAAGTCTAGGGCAGAACTAAGAATAGCTGAAAGAGTAAGAAGGGTAATAGTGCATTTTTCTGATATATGTGAAACAAGGGCAAAACTAAGGAGGGAACAGTGATGCTAAGCCAAGGTGAGGGATGGGAGGAAGGGATAAATATAGTCAATAGAGACAGATACATAGATAATGTCAGCAGAAATAAACATTGGTCCAGCCACCCAGATTTACCCTATTCTGTCTCAATGACTTCTCCAGACAGGGTTTTCATCTTTACCTCCAACATAGCCTACTCTCTCCATTCCTGCTTGCCCTCTGGTTTCAGCGTGGCTCAGTTGGGAGCACATCCGCCTCTGAACCAGAAGGTTGTGGGTTCTTGTCCCATACCGGGATTGGACTTGCACCTAAAAATCGCTGGCATCTGAGTGCAGTATTGGGGGGTGCTGTACTGCTGAGGTGTGCCGTCCTTCGGATGAGATGTTAAACTGAGGTCTCTTCTGCCCATCCTGGTGTTATCCAGGTGAAAGTAAAAGAACCCAGGGCACTCTTCACAAAGAGTAGGGAACATCCCCAGTGTCCTGGCCACCATTCCCCTTTCCATAAACCGATTCATGCAATTATCCAGGCTGTGTGTGGGTGATGATGTGCGATATGGCTGCCACCACACATTCAGTCATGTTACTACCAGTCTAGCATTAATTGTAAAGTGCTTTGGGATACACTGTATGAAAAGTGCTATATAAATGCTGATTCTTCTTCTTCTTCATCTTGTTTCCTGCCTGATTTGCTCTATATCCTGTAAACCCTCAAGTGTTTCACTTAAACTTCTTGTCAACCTAGCCTGCAATAATCTATGTGTCTGTATATTTTTATTTATGTAATCCCTATTATTGAAATTATGTAACCTCTGTAACCTGATGTACTCATGTTTTTCTAAGGCATGGAACCTCCTTGTATCTGTTTATGTACTTGTAATCGTTGTAAATGATGATATGCTCATGTATTACTAAGAATGTACAATCTCTGTGAAAGAGCCTATTAATGATTTTTGTCCCCGCCGCCTCTGCTGGTAGGATGTTCACCACTCAACTGCTCTCACAAAATTAGGTTTAATACTAGGTTTGTTGAGACAACAGAGGACTGTATTGCCCATTTTGAGCTGTCCCATCACTGTAAAATAAACTTTTTCGCATCCTTCCTGAATCCCCCCACCAGATTACATTCATGTCCCCTTGCTTTCAACCTGCCATTTTACTAAATAGTTCCTTTGCAATTTACATTGTTTATTCCTTTCAGAGACTTGAAGATGTCTATCATGTCCCTCCTCTCCCTTCTGGCCTCCAGGCAGTAAATGTTCAGTGCCCTGCGTTGATCTTCATGGGATCTGCCCTGCTGACCCCAAATCATTATGGTTACTCTACGCTGCACATCTCCAACCTGTTTCTGTTTTCCTCAAATCAGGACTTCAGAACTAGATACAGCATCCAGATGGAGTTTCAGCAGTGATCTATAGAGACTGCATTGTCTCTTTCCTCCTGTTATTGAAACCCCTTCAATACACCCCAACATTCAGCTTGCTTTGCTGTAGGCCTTGTTCTATTGGTACACCAAACCAGAGGAATCACCCACTACACACCCACACCGCATGCATGCATGCATGCGCGCATGCACGCGCACACACACACACACACACACTACATAAGATATAAAAATATGAGGACTCAGAAGGTGAAGTAAAAATATTTATTTACTTACAACAAGAACACTTCAGATGTTATGAAAGTACCCTAACAGCCTACAGAAATTACCTGACACTGTTTCCTGCTGACCTGAGCACTTGTCAAAAGTAACAAATGAATTTCAGATGCTACTTTCACACGGTAATTTGTGCAGGCTGCAGGGGGTACCTTCTTTGGTGATGCCCAGCACTCGTAACACCTCATATGTTCATAGGAAGTATATAAATATTTCTTGCTTACCCTTTTAGGTCCTCATACTGTATTTATATATGTCAGGTAGTTTGCGAAGTGCCCCCTCCCTCATTTGTGGCTTACCTTAAGAGCCTCCCGTCTGCCTCCTGTCTTTGCCTGTTTCCTCCTGGTGTCCTTGTATCATCCCTCGATGTTCACCACCTGGCCTGAATCCTGAGGTGTTCCACAGGGATCACAAACAGCCTCCATTTGTCTTTTGCCCATTCTGGACTCATGGAGCAGAATCATGAACCATTAGCATTTCTCAGGCTGGCTAGTGATCAAGCATGAGTTAAGCACTTTTGATTTACCGACCGCCAGTTTTGCGGTCAAACCAAAAGATATTTCGAGCACCCGGTGCCCCTGTTGACTTGATTGGGGACCGGAGACCTGGGCAAGGCCACTGAGAGGCCTCTTTGCATTTTGCTGAGAAGTGCTTTGCTGGAGGGCTTATGAATATTAAATAGCCCTCGTGAATATAAATGAGGGACCTGCTTGCTGCCCTGGGAGGGGGGGTCTGTACTTTGGCAGCAGCGACAGGAAAAGTACTAAAGATAAATGTAAAATGATGTGATCGCTTATGAGAGCACAGATGTGGCTATTGACTAATGGGGTATTTGTGAATAAAAAGGACTTTGGCTGGCTGCACTAGGCATTTATTTCAATCAATCAATCAATCAATCAAAATCTTTATTTAACCAGGCAAACACCATTGAGCAGGGCTCATTTACAAGATGGACCTGGTAGGGTCAAACAAACACAACAGTTACAATGAACAGTATTTACAAATCAAGAATAATTACAAGGTTGTGGGGGACTGTAAGAACTGCATAAAAACTGTATATGCAGCATCCATCTTTGCAGCACTGCAGGTACTTATGAGCCAGGATTTACAGTAGAGACTCTTGGGACTGTGTCAGGGACTTATGGGTGAAAAAGGAGGTACAATAATTGGCGCCCAAAATCTAACGGTAAAAAGACTTAGACTGTTTCCAACAGCTTGGGCAGCCAATCAGATTGCTGCAACTTTGCCCTTTATTTAAGAGGGACTGTTTGAACAGGTGCAGTCTATAGTCAGTCTGGCTTGGGCTTGCAGAAAGTGAGGAGACTCTGCATCTCGGGGAATCTGGGGTGAGGCCTGCTTGCCTCCCCTTGGCCTGAATTCCTGTGTGCAGCATTTGGACTGCCAAGTCTGCAGATTAAGTGTCAACCTTTCTCAGAAGAGGAAAATAATTGATTCCCCTGGATCTAAATTCCAGACTGAAAGAGGGTCAGTGGTCTGAAAAATCCTCCAGCTCTACTGTGGTGAGAAGTTGTTTTGCCTCAGAGACTGTGGCCTAAATCACAAGCCTGGGTTACCAGAATTGTCTCCAGCCCATCTGCAAGAGAGAAGACCATCTCGTCAACCATGTCAACTTACATTCCAAGGACTGCAACTTGCAGGCGGGTAAGCGGTGCTGCCTATATCAGAACTGTACCACAAACCTGAGCCTGTCATGCTGGGTAGTGTGCTGAAGAGACTGTTGTTGCCTGTGAGACCAAAGCTGCTAGAAGACCAAGAAAGAGTCAGCTCTTACTGAAGATCATCGTGGGTTGTGGCCATCCTTGAGGGTTAACCCTGGACATGGGGATGAGTCAT